>CM076578.1:901631768-902965158 GCA_034641835.2 Pinus albicaulis | reverse complement strand
AGCAACTAATTTTTTGAGAATTTTTCCATCAAGGACTTGATCTCATTCCAAACATGGGGTTGCACAACTTAAATCAAATATCCACCTGGGATTCTCAATCCTTGATCTGGACCGGGTGGCAATTCCCCGAGGTTCCTGCTCATTTAGAAGCAAGCCTTGCAACTCTTCAAACTCATCTCCATGGCATTGCACCTTTAAAGCAAGACTGTTAAGATGGCTTTCGCTGGGATCTAACCAGATCGATCTACTCTATTAAAGCTGGTTATCAAGCTCTCTGCAACAAGGCCTTCCCTATGCCCACATGGTCTCCATGGAAATTAGTCTGGAGATCAGAGGCCCTCCCCAAGATCAAATTCTTCATTTGGACCTTACTCAACGGTAAAATCTTAACCTCTGAGAATCTAAAAAAGAGAGACATAATTGGGCCCTCCTGTTTCCCTAACTGTCAAGCTGCTGAAGAAACCATCTGTCATCTTTTCATTGAATTCCCCTTTGCCATCAATTGCTAGAAGGAGCTCATCCCAAACTCCAATATTCCATGGAGCATACACAGTACCATCATTGAAGCCTTGGGCCTATGGAAGAAAATTTACCCCTGGAAATGTACAAAGAACAACTTAGCTAAAAGACTATGGGATACTCTCCCCCTCACAACTCTCTGGAATATTTGGCTGGCCCGAAACCGTAAAGTTTTCAAAGATAAAACAACAAATTTCAGGAAGCTTTGTAGTAAAGCTAAAAGCCTTACTCTGGAAGCTATTTCTATTAAGAAGCATGCCTATCAAATTGATTGCAACGATCTATGTGTGGAAGAGCGCAAATTCATAAGCTACTTTTTGGATCAAAATAACATCATCAAACGCAGTAACACCCTCAACAAATAGTTGAATAGCACCAACAACAGTTGGAAAATTCAACTGAGCGAGGAGGATTTCAACATATGGTTAAGGAATTGTAAAAGGCCCTCTATGTTCTTTGATGGAGCGTCCAAGTCCAATCCGGGCGTGGCAGGAGCAGGTGGAATTATCTGCAACGAGGATGGTATTATCATCTCTTCATTCGAATGGGGTTTGGGTGCTCTCTCCAATAATAGAGCTGAAGCCCTCGCTCTTTTTCAAGGCATCCTCCAACTGCAAAAGCTTGGCATAAACAATGCCATGATTTTTGGAGATTCGACTATCATCATTAGCCTTATGGTCCATAATCGATCGACAGCAAATGTGGCCCTTCAGCAAACCACAACTAGATGCCAACTTCTCATTGAGGACATGAAGCGGGTCAATTTTTTTCATATTCTCCGCACTCTCAACAAAGAGGCGGACCTTCGCACCAACAGGGCCTGTCTCAGATCCGTAGGAGTCCTCTCCTTCAATGAAATCGAGCATCAAATCCACCTACCATGACAATGTCCAATCAACTTTGGATTATCAGCCTTTGGTCCATCTCCCAACGACCTCGGAAAGCCTCAGTCAGCAGACTTCAAAATTGGAGGCGTATTCACGGGCCTCTGGATCACGAGTATTATCCTCCCCCCATCTCTGTATCGATTCCAGGTCCCTTCACTCATGATCCTTATCCCTCTCTGTATTTTTTCCACTTTCGAGGCAGCTGCACCCTCCTCTCCCGTGCTCGACTCCACCTTCTGTGTCCTCGTGAGCCGTGGTCTACCTTACACCTCTGTCTATTTATTTTCCTTCCCTTCCCCTCGAGTTACCACTCTCCTTTCGCTGCTCTGTTGAACAATCCTCTGCTATTACGCTATCGAATTTGCTCCTTAGGGAGTGAGACCAGTGACCCCTGCGCCCTCCTGCCCGCAACTCCTGTCTCTCCTCTGCCGTTCTCTTTTGCATTTCCCTGGTTGCTCGAATCCTTATCCTTTTCCTCTTCCTATCGCTTGCCTCTGCCTCAGACCTATGGAAACATGTTATCTCTGTTAAGTATGGCCAGGAGCGAAGATTGTGTTCATTATGCCGACTTCCAAGCGGAACTGGAGCATATCCGAGCCCACTAGAAGATCATGGATGACAAGCTGCACTTTCAGGCCAAGCTAGCGGAAGAGAGACACGAAGCTGATCTAAGCTTCTTCCATTAGAGGGTCACCTCCCTTCAGGAACAGTTCAAAGATCTCTCCAGTAAGTGCACCCATGCTCAAGAATCCATTGAAATTTTGAAGTACATGCTGGAAAAAAATACAACACCAAGCTCCAACTCCACAAATGCAAGAAACCAAGATGCAGATGTTCATCCTGAAGACTCCACCACTCGCTAGATCCGCCATATTAACATAGATTAATTATGACTTGCAAGTTTATCCTCCTTTTGTCTCAGTTCATCCGTATTTATGCACTCTCTATAGTTCAGGCTTTTTTTAATGTAAGAAGTATAAGAGTGACAACAGGATTCTATGTCACTCCTTCCTCTCCTTCTTCTATTACACCTCTTGTATCCATTGGAGCTCCGTCTCCCTTCTTTGAATATCAATAGCAACCGACTTTGTTTAAAAAAAAAAAAAGCAGTTTATGCAAGTGCGCACCTTCTATCCAACCAGTAAGGAAATTAGGAACTTCTGCAATTTGGAATTTAATTTCTCTTTACTTTTCATATTTTTAATTTTATTGTTTTGAACTTCTACATGAGTTTTGGAATTTATTTTGTCTTTACTTTTCATTTTTTTATTGTTATTTTTTTTTAAATTATATATATATATATATATAATAGTTTTGCAATTTTTTGATGTATTATGATGATGTATAATTTTTATTTATTTATTTGCCATTGTATGGTGTATCGAGCTCTGTTTTGTCTGTAGGTAATTTGGCTGAATGAACTAAATAACTGGTCCTTAAGAAAAAGGGTTCCCATATCGTCGATGTATCCCCCTCGTCCGATCCAGGCGGATTATTTATAATAAGGTAAATATACATTGATTTATACAAATATTGAAATTGGTAAGACTGATTAAAATTGACCTAAGTTCAAGTAAAAAATCTTAAAAAACCAGATAACGAGCAGTTTATGCAAGTGGGCACAGTCTATCCAACTAGTAAGGAAATTAAGAACTTCTCCTACCCAGGGTTTAGAATTTGATTTTTCTTTACTTTTCATATTTTTAATTTTATTGTTTTTTTGGAACTTTTCCTACCTAAGGTTTGGAATTTGATTTTTCTTTACTTTTCATATTTTTAATTTTATTGTTTTTTTTAAATATATATATATATATATATATATATATATATATATATATATATATAATAGTTTTGCAATTTTTTGGTTGTATTATGATGATGTATAATTTTATTTATTTATTTACATTGATTTATATAAATATTGAGGAATTGGTAAGACTGATTAAAATTGACCTAAGTTCAAGTAAAAAATCTTAAAAAACCAGATAACGAGCAGTTTATGCAAGTGGGCACCGTCTATCCAACCAGTAAGGAAATTAGGAACTTCTCCTACCCAGGGTTTAGAATTTGATTTCTCTTTACTTTTCATATTTTTAATTTTATTGTTTTTTTGGAACTTCTCCTACCCAAGGTTTGGAATTTGATTTTTCTTTACTTTTCATATTTTTAATTTTATTGTTTTTTTTAAATTATATATATATATATATAATAATTTTGCAATTTTTTGGTTGTATTATGATGATGTATAATTTTTTTTATTTATTTACATTGATTTATATACATATTTAAAAAATTATCAAATAATAATAATAAAATTATATCTCAAAAAAATATTTTCGATTGTATTTCATTTAAATATTATTTATATAATAAATATTTTGAAATTATTTAATTTTAAATATATTTATTTTAATTTTTTATAATGTGTGTTTGTTAAATGAAAAAAAAAATGGTTATTTACTTGTAAATTTGCATTAAATTATTTTTCAAAAATAAACTTGTTAATTAACAATTTTTTTAATTTATTTTTATTTTTAATAAAAAAATCATTTATGTATTTTTATTGTTTTGTTTTGGTTCTCGAGTTTCCTATTAATTCACTTCAAGGGATAAGTTAATTTTGCAACTAATATTTTTTAATGTTGTAAAATGGTATTTTAATTTTTCTTTGCTTAATGACGAAGTGTTAAATTTTGCAACGGACGCGTGGTATTTTTTTAATGAAATTTAGAAATAACATATAATTATTAGAAATCCAATTTTAAAATCAGAGATTAAAAAATTTATATATTTAATAAAAATTCTAAAAATCCAAATTCTTTGTGATCGTGGTTAATGAAATTTTGACCTTTTTTACCTTTATAATTTAAAATAATTTTTAATACATAAAAGAATTTAAAAACTTGAAAAAATCCACCCATAAATCATATTATTTCATTCAAATTTGTTTTGAAAAATACCCCCTAAAAATGAAAGATTCCTCGTATTGCCATTGCCATAAGATTTGAAACTCGTATAGTCGTATTATTATTCGTTTATATTATTTTATTCAAATCTGTTTAGTTATATATTTCATTTATAATTTCAAAAAATCTCGTATTATTTCATTCAAATTCGCTTGAAATATATTTTTCAAAAATTTGAGCAGTTATAGATAGGAAAAATGAAATTAGTAATTATTGGAAAAATCCTGGTCAATTTCAAAGAAAACTTGATTTATAAAATATATAGGAATAATGAAATTTATAATTAAAAAAAAATTGTGTTTAAAATATATATATTATACAAATCAAATTTATTTATATTATTTAATTAACACAATCACAATAGGTCGGAATTGCCGGGCTTCTGTCACCAGTAAGGAAACCTTTCGGCTCTGGCCAGGCATTCCTCCAACTTCCGACGCGGTCACAATCGGATCCTCTCTGACAGAATTTATGAGATGAAACTACCAACCTGCTCTCCGCACATCTACAGAATTTATGAGATGAATTTACCAACCCGCTGTCCGCACATCTTCTGAGACTAATTCAAATTCGCAAGCCATTTTTCCCTCCGCGCCCTCCCGCTCCTGCTCCCCTTCTCCTCACCAGCGGCCCTGTTCCCTTGCAAAGCTGGTCTTGGCGGCGCAAAATTCCGCAGATCCGGCGCTCAAATTTATCTGATGGCAACCTCAGATCTAAAACACACCTCTGCAATAACGCCAACAAGACTCGTACTTCTGCCAAAAAAGTGCAGCTTGTTCAAAAACAGAGGTAACCTTATTTCTCTGTGTTGAGTCTGTTGCCACACGAGTTGAACCCATTAACAAACAGAGGATACCGTTGACAGAAAAATGGTGCCCTCTGTCTTCACAAACCCAGTTCCTCCCGCTGCAGCTGGCTGAAGAAAAAGAAGAAAGAACAGAAAGGAAAAAGCCCAAAAACACCTATGCCTACCACCACTCATTTTGATAAAACTAACTCCACTGACAGATTCCTAAATTTACAAGCTAAATCTACTCGAGGAGACTCTCTGCACTGTAGGTCTCTGAACACTGAAACGCTATGGCAGTCAATGAGGAACAGAGAGCTATATATAGGGTTAAAGATTCGAGAAATCAGTGGCACACTGGCATGTGAAGTTGATAATGGTGCAGAGATGGGGATTGTGAGCTGTCTCAGATTATGTGGCTCAAGATAAAAAAAGTTTTGAAAGTCTTTATCCAGACTTGTTGGCAGCCTTGCAGCAGGGTGGCTTTCTGTGTCTTTTGGAAGGAAACAAAGGCATGGGGTTGAAGAAGAAAATATCGCAGGAGAATTCCAGTTCAAGAGGAGAATTGTGCGGCTATTAGGGATGAGCATGTAGGACAAAATCATGGAACCAGTGTGTCACATGAGAAGGGATTCGCTGGTGCAAATAAAGGACAGAATTCACAAGAAGGGTTAGCTGTTCCAGAAATTAAAATGGACAGTTTTGCTGACCCCACAGATGTGAGCCTTTATCAGGAAAATTGGAAGGAGGTTAATATAGCAGCAGCATTGAGAGTTCCTTGGAATTGTGCTAAAAAATAAAAACAGAGACATTCCCTTGATTTTTGGTTGATATCGAGGATGGTCATGATGGTGAAAATGGCACCAGATAGTGGCATTTGAAGAATTTTCAGTTCTTCATGACCGTAATCATGGAAATTTCAAATAATGAAGATATAGTCCAGCGTGTAGGATAAGTTAGCAATTTTGATGCTATTAAAAAGGCCACTGCAGTATAACAACAACCACCTTCGCTTGGAACAAAACAGGGGTAGATCGTATGATCTGTACTTTGTTGGACCACCAGAGTTTGATAATGATCCTCATGAATGTGAAGGGGATTGTCAATAATTGGTGCACTGTGATTTTGCAGATTCTAGAAAACCATAACCTCTTTTCTCAGATTGAAACTTTTAGTCAAGTCAGAAATGATGCAGAGATGAACTGCTTGGAGGATATTGATTTTCTTGGAGGAGATCATGGGACTGCTCTTCCTGCGGTATTTTAATGTGATGAGATGGAACAGGAGAATGAACAGTATTCCATCAATGTTATCAGCACCCATACAGAGATTCCAATCCAGAGAATAAGCAATGGGATGAAAACAATGATGAATAAGAAAGATTCAAGTAGCGAAAAGCAATGGAGTGAATGGGGATCTTACACCTAATTACCTCCCTGTCCTTTCTCATGGAATTATGGCAGCCCAATTGATCATAAGTATGTGGAAGCTAAGTTGAAAGGGTGCCTTGGAATTCGAAGACATCCTAAAGGACGCATTCTTTCAGCTTCAAAATAGTCCAATTTTGAATATGATTTCCCTCCTATGGCAACAAACATTGTTTCGGATTCCATGAAAGTCACCATTTGTATTTATGTTGATCTGGTAACTGGCAATTTGTGGGTCGATGAGGATTAATTTCAATTTCAATAGCTGAGAGATTTTGTGAGTAAGTGATGATCCCTGATTTCATATTAGTGGATTGGAAAAAGGGAATCCAAAAGGACTTCACACCTTCAAGAAATAGTTGAGTTGAATGGCATATCTTGAAAAGCAAACCAATATTTCTGGTGGCATGTGATTAGCGCAACCTTAGGATACAAACAAGCATTAGAAAGATTGTTAAAAATAAAATATGTTGTTGAACCCTTTATGTAAATTGTGGAGATTCTGGAAGAAACTGAGTTAAATGTAATATATATCCACAAAATTAATGAAAGCCTCAGGCATTAGTTTATGGATATACTCTTTTTACTATATGCAAATTTTCTGAATATAATATTTGGTTTGTCAAAACCCAACATTCTCTAGTTATTGTCATAACTGTGTCATGTTCAGCCCTTGGCAGGAGCCTCTCACATTGACAATGGCCTCAACTCTTTAGTGTCGTGAAGAATAAACTGAAAGAGTCGAAATATTTCTGACATTTTAAGTAGAAATGGACCAAAACATGTCTTACTTTTTCAAATAATGAATAATAGGGTTTAATGGTACAAGCTAAGATAACATCAAGATTCCTGCGCCTTCTTCTTCCCCGTAGCAAGCACTCGGCTCCGACATCCCTTCTCCCTTTCTCGGATACGCACTCAGAGTTGTCTTTGGCGGAAGCAGGTATTACAGAGGTGCGTTTCTAGATCTGAGGTCACCTTCAGATAAATTTGAGCGTCGTATCTGAGGAATTTTGCGCTGCCAAGACCAGCGTTGCAAGGGAACAGTTCCGCTGGTGTGGAGAAGCGGAGCAGGACCTTGCAACAGGGCCGCTGGTGAGGAGAAGCGGAGCAGGAGCGGGAGGGAAAAATGGTTAAGTGGAAGATCTGCGAATTTGAACGGGAGTTGTCTTTAGTGTTATTATTTTGGTGTTTTAAGTGCTGGAATTTGGTGAAAAATTTAAGGTAAAATCTTGATTTCTGTTCTTTAAACTGGTTTTTTTTACTGTATATATAGATTCAGCACCCTAAAAAATCTCTAGGGCACTTTGATTGTGCAAAATTATCTATCAAACTTCTGTTTTCAATGATTTTTTGCGATATTTTAGAGAAATTAGACCAGAAAAATCACCATAGACGGAATAAAACCACCGTAAAAACCTTCAAAAAGTCGCACTAAAGACTACTCAATTTGAAAATATGTGATATATTCATGTCAAAACTTCGAGTTGGTATATTCATGTCAGAAATTCTGTCAAAGAGGATCCGATTGTGATCGCGTTTGAGGTTGGAGGAAGGTCTTGCCCGAGTCGGAAGGGTTACGGACTGGTGAGGGTAATTTCTCCGTCTAGTTAGACTACTTCTATAAATAGTAACCGAAAAATATGGTACGGATGATTCCAAAAATCTTCATAAAAATTTCTGCATTTTTCAGAAATTATTTATGAAAGCTTGAAAATTGCTAAGACTGACTAAAATTGACCTAAATTCAAGTAAAAAATATTAAAAAATTCTTGCAATAACCGTGTTTGTGTGTGAATCATTCGAAAGCTCTTCAGAGAAACGGCCGCTGCATGCGTGTCACCGCCCCGGGCCCAGTGCCCAGTGCCAGATAACAAAAAAACTATCCAAGCGTGCGTGTCACTTCAAAGGGCAGGCGTCATTAAGTTTCCGGTATTGAAGGAAGATATGATTCGTGAATCGTGGGTAGATAATGACGTTCATCATTTGCGGCAAAGAAACGTGGTAGGGCCCGCGTCCTGGTAACGGGCGGCTTATGCAAGTGGGCATCGTCTATCCAAGCGGTAAGGAAATTGGGAAGCAATCAGATTGACACGGAACTTTTCCCACCCAGCAAGGGTTTCGAATTTGATTTCTCTTTATTTTTTTTTGCGTATTATGTAAAAAATAGTTTTGCAACTTATTATGTATTATCGTGGTGATCCATAATTATTTATTTATTTATTTACATTGGTTTATATAAATATTTTAAAAAATTATCAAATAATAATAATAAAAATATATCTCAAAAAACTATTTACCATTATATTTCATTTAAATATTATTTATATAATAAATATTTTGAAATTTTTCTATATGCTAAATAATAAAAGAAATTAAATTTCAAAAAATGTTATTTGCTCGTAAATTTACATTAAATTAATTCTCAAAATTAAACTAGTTAATTAACAAGTTTTTAAATTTATTTTTATTTTTTTAATAAAAAAATTATTTTCATTTGTATTTTTTCTTTTTTTATCATATTGATTCAAGAGATAAGTTAATTTTGCAACTAACCTTTTTTTAATTTTAAAATGGTATTTTAAATTTCCTTGGTAACAAAATAGAAAGTTAATTTTGTAACGGAAATGTCTTCGTTAAAGTTTTGATATTTATTTTAAATGATTTAGAAATTACATATAATTAGAAATCCAGGTTTTAAATTAAAGATTAAAGAATTTATATATTTAATAAAAATTGGAAAAATCCAAATTCTTTGTAAAGATAATTAATGAAAATTTGAAATTTTTTTAGCTTTGTAATTTAAAATAATTTTAATACATAAAAGAATTTAAAAACTTGAAAAAATCCTCCGGTAAATCAAATTCTTTTATTCAAATTCTTTTTGAAAAATTCCGATTGGGAAAGTGAAAGATTATTTTTGAAAATTATCCCGGGTAAAAGTAAAAGATCCTTCGTATTGTCATAAGATTTGAAATTTGTATAGTCGTATTATTTTATTCAAATTCGTTTGTAATTTCATAAAGTGAAAGATTATTTTTGAAAAATATCCCGCGTAAAAGTGAAAAATCCCTCGTATTTTCATAAGATTTGAAACTCGTGTAGTCATATTATTTTATTCAAATTCGTTTGTAATTTCAAAAAATCGCGTATCATTTCATTCAAATTCATTTAAGACAAATTTTTCAAAATCGTGTATTATTTCATTCAAATTCGCTTGAAATAAAAATGAAATTAGTTGTCACATACCTCGACCAATAATTAAATACCCATAATTTTTTATTTTATGTTTACTGTGTAATCTCTCTATAGCACCACTTTCTCATCGTTGCACAAGTCAATTTTAAAGCAGTGTACTTTCAAAACAATAATATATGTGTTTTATGTGGCCCAAAGATTCGCATTGACATAGTTTATAATGTTAACTTTAAGGTTGACAATGCTTCGCTTGGCCTTGGCTTATACGGTACATATATATATATGCATATTCTGTTCAATGCACATATTCTATTCAATGCATACAGGGTACTTATTTCACCTATCATAATGGCGGAGCTTAAGTCTGAGTGTTATTATTGTACATCAAATTGATTTGTTTACGGATAAATAAATGTCAACCTTGTAATATTCCACTTACACTTGACATATGGCTTGAGTTAACGTTCCATGAAGGGTAGCTGTCATCTCCCATGGGGTTTGTACATAGCAAATTTTTATTCGGTTGACAGCTGTATAACGCGCCTCGTTTTCCTCGGGGTTTTGCGAGGGAAAAGGGATTGGAGTTTACTGTTAGTTCTTTCATTACGCTGTAGCTGCTCGCCTCCATGGCGCGCGAGCAGAACGCTGCCCTTGGTTGTTTTCTCTGTCGAGCTCATGGATTTAAGTTTGAACCCCAACCTCTCGGTACTCATTCTCTGTTTCGACTTGATTTTCATCTATTTGCGCTGAATCCTTACTGCAATTCCCACAGTTGTTGAACCCTTAGTTAAACTGAGAGGGGAGGGGTGAATCAGTTTAACACATTCATGGACTTTTAAAACATTTTCATTAACACTTGTTTACACCTTCATTTCATGTTCAACTTAACATGTGAGTAATCTTAGAATGTGAGCAACAAGCATTAATATAAAGTAACAATAAACTTAATATGAGAGTAGCAAGTATTAAGCAGATGATAAAAACCAGATCAACACATAAACATCATGCACAGAGACACCAGATATAAGTGGAAACCCATAAAGGGAGAAAACCATATCTTATTATTGTTGTGATGCAAAGGCAAGCTCCAACTCCCTCTCACCACTAATTTTCTATAGGCACAAACCTACAGGAGGCTACTACCTCAATTCTGCAAGCTACAACTTGCAAGGAAGCTCCAACTCCCATCAATTTTCTGCAGGCACCAACCTACAGGAGGCTCCAACCTCAGTCAACTACGACTGAAATTTTATCAAGCTACAACTTGAAGTGGAAGCACCAACTCCCATCTATTTTCTACAGGCACCAACCTACAGGAGGCTCCAACCTCAGTCAGCTACAATTGACATCTATCAAGCTACAACTTGATAGGGAAGCTCCAACTTCCTTACACTTTCAAAAGGAAAACACTTGCTGATTTACCTTAGATATCAGCTATGTTCTGTATCATCTCACTGCTGTGCATCAGTCTTCATATCTACCTTATATTATCTCTACATCTTCTTAGATTCTATATTAGCTCCACCTTCTTCTCTGCTCAGCTCCTTCTTCTCCACTTCACTGCTTTATTTATGCATTCTCTAACTTCTCTCCATCTCCTTCTGCTCCTCCTTCTTGTTATCTTTTCTGCCTCAATTCCGCATTCTCCAACCTCACTCTCTCTAACCTCTTGCAGCTTTATTATTTCCTTCAGCTTTCTTCAATTCTACTGCACACTCTCTTCTTCTCTCATTCTGTTTTCGTCCACCTTCTCCCTTTAGATATTACCTTGTTTTATACAAAAGAGCTTCATGGCTATTTGTATTCTACTGGGAATTCGAAATGGACAGCCATGTCTCTTTTCCTTCTTCCTTCTCATCTCTTTTATCCGCTCATTCAGAAAAAATAACTGTAGGTACCAATTTAACATTACAGTGGGATTTTGTTCTCTTTTGGAGACTTGCCAATGCATCACAACAATATAAATTAAAATCATTTACATTCAATTACAATGAAAACTCCAACTCACTCATTCAGCCTCTTAGCTAGCTGCGCATTTGTCTTTTCTCTGACTGTGTCTTTGTCCCTTTCGGCTCTGTTGTTTCCTTATTCAACGCCATGGGGGAGTAGTAGTATATACATTATGTGTGCTTTTTATATCGTGCTTTATATATATATATATATATATATATATATATATATATATATATATATATATATATATATATATATATAACGTAATTTCAACTCTCGGCATACTTATACAAAGTTTTAACAAACAAACTGCCACGTCCACTATAAAAATAAAGAATCATGTTAATACATAACAAATGCCCTTTCGGACCCACTTTCCATGCTTTCCGATGTGATATATTTCTCCTCGACTTCTTCCGATTGTGATTGATCGCAATCGCAATTTCCATTTGAATGTATGGACATTCCAATGCTTCGATGCTCCGATTCCGATGATTTACTGTTTACCAGAACTCAACCATACATGAATCATAGTTGGCTTAACCTTTTTATGAAAATCCCAAGGTTATAACATATTAATAAGCTAATATATCATTCCGACCCATTCAATTTGAATATACGCCAATACACAATCCTTTTCATGCGAGGTTCGGCTTATTCACAATATATATATTACCATATGCATATACTCCCTGTTAATAAACCTTTGCATTTAACTCTTTCCTTTGTCTTAGTCGCCAGATTTCATTGTATAAGACCCTTTAATAAATAAAATGCCCTTTCGGGCCCACCATCCGAAAGTTTCTTATGCTCTGATGCGATGAGCCTTCTTCAGAGTTTTCCGATTGCGATTGATCGCAATTGCAACTTTTGGTTGCATATTCCAATATGCTTGTACTTCGATGCTCCGATTGCGATTACTCTGATGCGATGCGATTACTCCGATTGCGATTAATCGCAATCGCAACTTTTAGTTGCAAGTCCCGCTGCTTCACTTTAACTCCGATGCGATTGACCACTATTCACCGGAACTCAAAACATATATCAATCGTGATTTATAAACCCATCGGGTCTAGAACTCAATCTCAATCGCAACTTTCATTGAGATGTTCTGATGCTCCACTTTAACTCCGATGCGATTGACCACTGTTCACCGAAACTCAAAACATATATCAATCGTGATTTATAAACCCATCCGGTCCAGAACTCAATCACAATCACAAATTTCATTGAGATGTTCCGATGCTCCACTTTTTTCTGATGCGATCAGTCACTGTTCTACCGGAATTCAAACATATATTAATCATGATTTATAGACCCATCGGGTCCAGGCTTCAATCGCAATCGCAACTTTCTGTTCATATGATCCGCTGTCACCTTTTTCGATGCAATTGATAAGGGTCCCACCATATGGTACTTTTCCTTTGATAGAACCTTTGGCTCTCTGTTTAAAAGGCACGACACTTATATAAAGCGCTGCATATATATATGCTTCCGCTTCCAGGTTTAATGTAACCTCCAGCTGGGTAATGATTCTCGGAATAAGATTTATATATGTATACATTGCCGCTTGGGTTAAGATTCTCAGAATTATGTTTATGTATCCTCCCGCCTGGATTACAATTCCTGGAATGAGGTTTATATATATATACTTTGCCGCTTGGTTCACGATTCTCGGAATTTTATATATATATCCTCCGGCTTGGGTAATGATTCTCGGAATTTTATGTAGGGGTTGACACTACATATAATGCTCTCTGTCAATATTATATTAAGTCTTTGGATCAGACTTAAGCCTAACACTAATATATGTAGTAAAATGACATTTGTTAATATTGTGGCTTTATCTCTGTTCCATTGATTTCTGGTTCTGCCCTCATTATATACAAACGATTTCTGCCTCTACCTCTGCTGCTCGACCATTACATCTCGACCATTTCATCTCTGCCTCTGCCTTCACTGCGCCTCTGCCTCTACTGCTCAACCTCTGCCTTGGACATTACAATTAACGCACAACATATTCAATCTTGTTCGACATTTGCTTCCTCTGCTCCTTGACTGATGTTGCTCCTTACTTAGCTTTTTTCTACCTCTGCTACCTCTGTGCTGCCTCTGTTCCCTGTCTTCTACTTTGCCTTATTGATGGTTCAGGTGCTGCTCCTTTGTGCTCCTTTGCCATCAATGACAACATTTCCAACAACAGTTCTGTTTCTCACGGGAAGTTTTTGTTATCTGACATCCAGGGCTTCTCCCTTCTTATGGAATTTCGAAACCCTTGGACCACTCCTGGCGAATCCATGAGGTAAGAAGCTCAAACAATGATCTTTTAAATTCGATACAGGTTCGGCATGTTATTTTTTTTTTCGAGTTACAGGGTTGTTTAAAAGCTTGAGCGCTGGGCCAACTAACACATGTGCCTTCTCTTTTGCAGGTCCAGTACTGTCATGCAAATTTTTCTACAGGTATCCTATTTACTCTGTTTGCTCTCCTAGTTTTGACCCCCTTTCTAGGCGTTACCTGGCTTGAGGTTCGCTCCGGCTTGGCTTCTTCTAATGGGTTTGATTTTTCGTTTGTCTTGCAGGTTAGTGGGTTCTGTCTCTCGAACCCTTCCTTCAGATTCTTTCCTCAGCTCCTTCCGGTCATGGCTGAGCCTGTCTCTTGCCTGTCTCTTCCTTTTTACAGGTACATAGCAGCATAAATTCCCATTTCCTCTGGTAGCCATTATCCAGGTTTTCTTAAGAGGGTTGCCGGTGTTTTTATCACCACCCGGCTTAGGTTTTATGGTATACTACATCGAGGGTTTAATGTAAACTGGATAGGATTTTACAAGCCGAAGCTCGGCTGTTCCTTTTATGTTCACGGTGTTTTATTTTATGAACACTTAACCGTTATCCGACCCTTTTTTGCCATGGCCGAGGCTTATTATTTATCTGACTGTCGATTCTACATAATTCCTAGATAGTAGTACCCTGTTTATCTTGTTACGTTTATTTATAGTTCTGCAAGGTTAATTTTCTAGTTGTCCAATTTTCTGCATGGATATATCTCTGTTTGATTATTATGTTCATTTTCGATCAATAGAATCGTCACAAGTTAATCTATTGCCATGCGCTACGGCTTGGCGAGTACTCTTGTACGCTACTGTTGTTTTGCAATTATTCCATTTAATTATAATGTGCACAGGCTGTTCTTGACATAACTTGAGGGTTTCACCGTTAATAATTTTTTTTTTTGTTTCATCCTGTATGTATCATGGATAAGTTTTGCACTGTGCTAATGTATCCCTCCGGTTATATGGTTAATTGTACTTTGTTTAAATCACTACTCTTGTTGTGCCTGCTTCTCGCAGGGTTTTCCTTCTAAAACTTGTAAAGGGGTTTACCATTTCTTGTTACAGAGTAGCGTTTAATGTCCGGTTCTAGTTCATCATGAAGCATAAAAGAGATGTTCTTAGTTTTACGGTTTTGATTTTGTATAGAGGAAACAAAGGAGGCCGGGTGGGGTTTAGACCCGAACCCTGCACCTCGAGCTTTCACTGTGTTATATTTTTTTTTGGGGGGAGATGTGGCATGCAATATCTATGATATTTATTGTACCCACTACACCCATTTTTCTCTATGCACAGTTACTATACTCGTATCTGCTTTACACTGGTATTCTTTTAATAAATATATTTCTATCTGTACAAACAGTTAATTCTTGACTTGGTACAACTGTCAAGTATCTAGAACTTCTAGAAATTTAACTTTCTTTTAGTAGTTTTATACGAACTACACTCTGCGAGGATAGTCTCTTGAACTTTAAATATTTCATTAGGAAAAAAAAAACATTGTATATATGTATAACGAGTGCTCACCCTCCTCTTCACATGGTTACAACTTACACTGATTGCACATAGTATCTAACAGAAATATTCTTCTTTTGATAACCAAACCCTATTGCAAATACAGTTTAGCTGAATATTTAAACAGTCTATTGCCTTCATTCAAACTATAAATTTCTTATGGTTAGGTTCCATATACTTATCTGAAATAAGAAAATTGATTTCTTCCAACTGAGGTCCTCCCAACCATCAAGGGAGGCTATGACGTCCTCCTCTTGCCCCTTAGCTCCAGAATCCTGGTTGGTGCCACGGGTTAACAGTGGAAACCCTCTGTTGTGACCTCTGGAAGGCCAAATCCAGTCACAAGCAGATATTCTGGTTTTTCAAGGGATACAGAAAGCTATTTTCAACTGGTTCTCCCAGCTCTAGAAAATACTTTCCCCTTCTTACCAAAGTTCATAGAACCCCCTCTCCTCTCCTGGGTTCCAACTTTATCCCTGGAGGAGAGGTAACTGTTTTCCAACTGTCCCCAACCACCCCCTATTCTGGGAAACTCTTTTCACCCACAGTTTAGAAGAATCCTTTCCTTTATTCATTGGTTCCTCCGATTATTCTAATAATAAAAAATAAAATAAAATAGTAGTTCTCTTCATAATTCATAACAATAGAGTTTTATTTTGTCAAGGACTAAAGAAAGAAAATAAACAATTGTTTTGGACTAGTTAATACTAGTTAATCTTTAATGAGGCTGTCACATTAGTAATTAAAAGAAAAATCCTAGTCGAATTCAAAGAAAATTTATTTATAAAATAAATATGAATAATGAAATTTGTAATTAAAAAAACTTGTGTTTAAATTAAGGTAAATTTCACTTACATACACAATCATATTAGTAAATGAGTTGATATTAGTAAATAAGTTAATTTACACCAAAAATATATATTAATCACATTATATTTAGATAAATGTCTTTCGGATTAATCATATTATTAGAATTTGGCTGGCTTTATCAATCACATATTTAGATAAATGTCTTTCGAATTAATCATATCATTAGGATTTGATTGGCTTTATCAATCACAATATATTTAGATAAATGTCTTTAGGATTAATCATATCATTAGAATTTGGGTGGCTTTATCAATCACATTATATTTAGATAAATGTCTTTCAGATTAATCATATCATTAGGATTTGGTCCACTTTTCTAATCATCTGATGTGATTCATCCTAATGATGTGATTAAGATGTGATTAATCCGAAAGACATTTAAGATAAATTATGGATCACAAAAGTCTTAAATCTAACATTATTGCCCAAATCACATTATAATAATAATTATGATTATTATTATATTAATACTATTATTAATATTAATATTTATTAATATATTACTAAATTTAATTTATTAACATTATTAATTAATAAATATTAATGTATTATATTTAACTAAGGTGGCTCTTACACCTCTCTAAGGTGGCTCCTAAGAAATTCTGGAGGCAGATTCTAACTAGGAAAACTAAAGATAATAATAAAATTGCTTTACACAACTGGAATTCCTATCTTAAAAAGCTTTATGAATCTCCAAATGTCAGGGATAACTTTGAAACCCTGCTCACAACGAAAGAAGTTTTCTCATTAGAAGACATTGATTTTGGGGTTAAACGCCTGGGAAATGGGAAAGCTAAAGACATTGAAGGTTACCAGACGGAAATCTTAAAAATTGGAGGTCATGTCCTCATCCCCCACATCCACAAGCTTTTCAATCAAGTGGTCAAGCAAGGGTTCCCTAAATCATGGACTCAGAGCCTCATTATCCTTATTTTTAAAAGTGGGGATACAAATAACCCCTCTAATTATCGGACAATTATGATCAACCCTCTCTTAGCCAAGTTATATGGTATTATTTTGGAAAAGAAGTTGAGCATATGGTTTGAAAGTGAAGGTAAGCGGGCTAAAATCCAAGCGGGTTTCAGAAGGAAGCACTCAACAACAGACCACCTCGTTACGCTTAGGATCATTGTGGAGGAATGCCACAATGATAAATCCATTCTCTTTTGTTGCTTTTTGGACTTTAGAAAGGCTTTTGATATGGTCCTGTTGTACTATACAACAACCCTCCCTTTTTCTTAATTTTAGAATAAAATTCATTTAGAAATAGGGTCCCTTTTTCTTTTTATAGAAATAAAAGAATTAGAAATAAAGATTCATTGTTTTGAAAAAGCTCATCTTTGTTTGTTTACAAACAAAATACAACATTCAAAACTTCCGACCTGATCAAATATAAAAGACCTTATCATATAAAAACAAGTCAAGTGTAAAAAGTCTCATGAATAATAATCGCAATCGGAGATCGGAGAAATCCTTAGAGGAAAATTTAACATAAAAGCCCAAATTCTCCGATGCGATTAGTTCAATCGCAAAGGGTTTAAATTATTCATTTACATACCTCCGATGCAATGCGCCTAATCGCAATCGCATGATCGGAACACTTTTTAATGAATTCTTTGTGGACAATTTAAAATTGACCGATGGGATGCGCGTTATTATAAAAGAAAACACTTTTCAAAAGGAAAACAAACATTCATTCGTTTAAATGAGAAAAACCTTTATATGGTAGACCCCACCATCGGAAATCGGAGAAAGCCATTAACAATTCTTTTCGATTGAAACTCCCCGATTGCGATCTATAACCATCGAATCGGAAATCGGAAAAGTTTGCAATCGCAATCGGCAAATCGAGAAATCTGTATTATGATATTTATGTACCATTTGAAAACTTTCGATGCGATTGATACATGACATTTATTACATTCGAAGAATTCAAGATAGGTAAATATTATAATATTTCACAAGCATCAAATCTCCAATTGTACGTTGGTATTCAATAGCAAATCAAATGAATATTGGTTTATGATTCGGTTTTAAATACATGAGTGTGACCCAAAGAGAACATTTACGTGTTATACGAGACCAATAAATAATGAATCATGAGTTCATAATCGTTCCTTTCAAGTTGCTTGTTTGTCACGACTGAAATTTTATTGTCTTGCAGAATCAAGGAACACCAAACCCTTTCATTCACAGAAAAAGGGAAGTAATATCAAACACAGAAATGTCGAAGAGAGCGAGGAGAACCAAGACTGCTGTTCCCGTTAAGTTTGTTGAGACTCCTACAGTCTCAAAAGAAAAGCCAGCAAAACTGAGACTAGTTACAGATACATCATGCCAAGGGCTCGGAAGAATGACGTGGGAAGGAGTTTATAATATATTGGAGAAAGAAAACCCCAAAGTCACAATGGAAAAGGCATCAGTTCCAGATGAAGATAGCTCAGATTCCGACTCTGAGATTACTGAAAAATCACTTGCAAATTCATTTCTACATCAAATTGCAGCCAGAGCAAGCATCATGCCTTATTATGATGTGATTCGATGGGTCATCGATAGTGTGAAAATAAAGGACAGAATGTTTGTTTCAGCTTTAGGAGTATCTTTTGGGTCGTTTAAAGCAGAAGACATTAAGGCAATGTATCATCTTCCTGATCCGCAGAAGGTTTATAACAAAGAATTTATCAAAGAGTTTGCTGATAATAATAAGGTTCAATCTGATCCTATCAAAGATTGGAGGAAAAATCCTGAGAAGCACAGAAATGAATCATCCGGTATGTATTCAGTAGATTCCCTCTTACCCCCGTATTGTTATGCCGCTGCCATGATATGTAGATTATTTGGTAATGACAATTCTACTAGGTTTTCTATACAAATGGTCCCATTAATCTTAGCTGCAGTCAATTATGACATTATGGACTGGGTTGTTATTCTCTCTGATAGAATGGCTAATAGAATCCTCGAGTACAGACAAGATAAAACCGCTGGAAATTCCACTCCTTTTTTCTTTTGTGCTTATATTCTAGACGCTCTTTATTTTAATTCTGAGTTTCCCTTGTTAGGATGGAAATGGACTCCCAAAGATCCCACTCCGATTCATATATATCATAAACTTCTTTGGAAAGTTCATTTCCAAGATAATGTGTATAGAATATGTCATGGTTTCCTTATCCCTGTCTTTCAAACCATTTTCAATCGCTTTCCTCCTAGATTCTCCGACAAAGCTAAAGCTGACTTATCCTCAATAGGAGATTGGTTTGGAGAGGAAAAGTTCACATACATCAGGATTTTTGGGAGTATTGTAGAACCCCATGTTCTCCCTCTTTTTGTTCCAGATAAACTTCTTGCCCAGGAAATCTCCTATCAATTAACAATTGAAGGAATATCCAGAGCTCTAAACAATAGTAAGAAAAGAATGTGGCCTCCATTCCCATTCAATTGTGGTCATTTTACTTTGAATGACTTCAAACATGCAGAAAAGGAAGTCGCCAAAATAAAGGGTTTTAAATTTGCGACAATTTCGGGGAGACAGTATGATCCACGACAGATAGATTTTAATGTTACTGCTTCAGTGTCGATTGCTCGATTTGAGCATGAACCAGATGAGTTTGATCATTTGTTTGTTTCATTGAATGATTTTCCTCAAGTTTTTGATTTGGCCAAGTCCAAATTCCAGAAGGAAGACATGAATAAATTTATGTTATTTAGAAGTCAAAGATTGTTGAAAGTTCCTCTAGACCAACTGAGAATTCCTATACAAGGGTCAGAAACAGAGGGAACATCTGGCAAAACACTAAGAGAAACATCTGCCGGTAAAGTCATTACACAATCGGCTATTAACCAGCCCACTGTACATACTGAAAAGGGGAATACTGATGGCAAATCCGATATAAATACTGATCAGCAGTCCACAGCTGAAACAAAGAAAAAATGCACAAGTACTGATACTAATGTGCATAATAAAAAAGGAGGATCAGATAGCAAAACCATTGAGCAGGGAACAAATACAGAGAAAACAGATACACAATTGGAAGGAAAAGAAAATATTGAGAAAATTATAGACTCTGCTGATCTTAATGTTTCCTCTCAATTGTTGAAACAATATGATCAATTCGCTCAGCAATTAGGACTGCAGGGTAAAGATAAAGAGCAAGAAGATCAGGACGTCGAAATCATTCCTGAACATCCTACAGGGCATATTATATTGAAGATTGAGGAGATCCCTCCTTTGGATGTATTCTACAGCCCTAAACATAAGGCTGTTGTTAGAAAACAGAGAAAAAGAAGGAAGATGGATAAGGACATGTTTTCCACTCCACAGGAGGAGTTCATGAATATTGTTTACAAGAATACTGAAGTGAATCCATCTGAGGATCTCGCTAACTTGTCCCAATATGCAGGAGCATATAGTGCTGCAACAATAGATAAAGCTGCAGAAGTTTCTCAGTTAATGACTCAAAAAGATCTCCATATAACTTTATTTGAAGAACAAGCTAATGAAAATCAACAAAAGATTGCTCAATTGGAACAACAATTACAAGATCAAGAGCTCAGGTCTAAAGAGTTAGAAGAACAGCTTGCCACAGAAAAGAAGAAAGTTGATGAGCAGGTCTTAGGCAAACAACAACAATTGAATCAAGAAATTTCCAAGTTACAAGATTTGTTGCAAAATGAGAAGAATACGAAGATCGTACAAGAAAAATAATTTCAAGCAGCTTTAGATAGGTTCAAAGATTTCCCTAAATTAAGTGAATTCAAATCGGAAGCTCTTGAAGTTAATAAACTGTTGTCTCAGCAATTGAATGAATTTTGTGCAAAATTATCACAAGCAGAACCATTTTGTGATATCACATCATCCTTGATCCAGAACATTATTACTCTCAGGCAAGAAATTGATGATGCTGATGAAAAGATTTCTGAATTTCTTACTTGGAAAGATACAAAAAAAGGAAGAGAAGCTAATCTTCCTAGGATAGAAGAAAGACATAGAAATCTTGTTTACAGAATGGGAACATCAGTTAATGAAACCGGAGAGAGCAATATCAAGAGCTAGAGGCATGATGAGTAATATAACGCAATTTATCAACGACAACTTGTATTCAATTAATCTCATTTCAGATTATGTTCTAGATAGTTTTCCTAAGGTCAAAGAAACCGATTGCAGATGGAAAGAAGAAATGATGAATAAAAGTCAACAGATCAACAAACTTTAAGCAATATCTTGGGACAATATGTGGACTTATTTAATTAAGCCATACAATCAACAAATGGCTATTAAATTCCTTTCAAATGCTGTTGATTGTTTAATTCCAGAATTTTCCGATGCCACATACGCTGGACAGTTACATTCCGAGATGAGTCATCCACCAAGGCTCCAAGATATGCTGAAAATTTGCAACTTGGCTACACCAAGCGAGAAAGAAAAGCAATGAGTCAGTTTCATTTTAAGATAGTATTTCTGTTTTTAATTTGATAGATTGTAGCAGTAGTAGTAGGATTCTGTTTTTATGTAATTTCTTATTTAAATCCCTCTCATGCATTTAGAGAAGGGGATCCGGAGTTGTAATATTTTTGACTTGGAGATTACATTTCTGTACTCCATTGCCTCTTATATTTTATAAAGGATCACATCTGGTGATTTTGTGCTGAAATTATCTTTGAAGTGTTGCATTTCTGTACCTTTGGATTTGATTTTACATCATAATTACTGGATTAGAGTATCAGATTTCATTTGAAAGCTTTCAAGATGGATAAGGTATTTTTATCTGTTCACTATTAATTTCTTTTGTCATATGATATTCGCTTTAAAATTTGCTATCATTTATATATTTGGTTTTCATAACATTTCTTTTATATATCATTTCTGAGTATAATTGAAATGTTATCTTTCATAAGCATATATAAATGGTATACTATGATGAATACAATATGCTAATATAACTCTGTTTAATTTCTTAAACAGAGTTATCTTTATTTGTTACTGCACAATTTCAATTAAACTTTAATACATTTTTATGATTATTGTCAAATTGGAATAATTCTAAGTTGTATTCACATATGATTGCCCGGGTTAGTTTTAGAATTTCTTTATTAGCATTTAGTTTAATTAGATAGTTTTATTTTCAGTAAATTTAGTCCCATTTCCACTCATCCAAATCAACCCATCACCAACCCATTTAGTTATAAGGAAACTGGTCCTTTAAATCCAGTCGGAGCCACCATACCAAACGGAAAAGGAGCTGTCCTAAGGGTCCGACCGGGTGGTTTTCCCCAATGTTTGAAGCAGAGATTTTCTAGGCTTCAACATTTTTGGCGCTAGAAGGAGGGCCTGAGCTATGAATGGCAAGTAAATCTTTATCCACAGGCCATTCTGAGAGCGAAAAACCCTCATCAACTTCTTCAATTTCTTCTGAAATTCAAAATCCTAGAGAAGAAATTGAGAAAAATATTCAGACACCCACTACCAAAATCTCAAAAAATTCAGACAAGCAATCTCCTGAGTCTCCTGAAGTTCAATATTTAATCCATAAATTGAAAGGATTCTCATTATCTCTTGAAGAGTCTGAAATATCTGAAGGTAGTGTAAGCTCAAAATTTGTTCCTTCAAAACCTCTTACTAGGCTGCAAAGTGAAAAACTTGGTATTCCTCCGAAAGAATTTCCTTTACCTAGTAAGGGCAAGACAAAAAGAATTCAATCGGAATCAGAAAGTGATATAAGTTCAACATCTAATATTCAATTACCTGTTTCCGAAATCTCAACTCAACAAAGTACAGTTGTTTCCACATCATCTCCTCAGTCATTATCTGCCCAATCATCATCAATCTCAACATCATCTATTCCAACAACTTCTATTCAAACACCACCAGTTTCTACTACTCCTCCAATAGTTGTTCCAATAATGGCTAGACCATGGGCTACTCCAGGGGCAGTCAACATGGCTGCACCTTTACATGATTTACCAGACAATCCTGGAAAATGGCTTCCAAAATTTAGTCCAGATCTTAACATTCAAGCTGAAGAACATATCAATAACTTTATGCTGGCTGTAAATTTGAATGGAGTCACACATGAAGATGTTTGTAGCTCGACTATCTCTATATACTCTTCAAGGAGCAAATAGGATCATATACTTTTCATTACTCTGGATCCATAACAAGTTGGGCCATTTTTGCGCATCATTTTTTAAATCCAAATTTGAGATGACAGATCAATAGCTACTTTAATCAACGATCTCTCAAATTTGAAAGTAACCTAAAGGAACCCATTAAAGAATTCAACGCTAGATTTAACAAACTTTTGAACAAAATTCAATAGCGCATTCAAGGCCTAGTGAACAAGCTTCTATGAATGGTACATAACTACCTTACTCCTCAAACATAGCATTTTTTGTAGATAGAGCTACAAACCCATGGATGCAATGGAGAATATGAAAGAGGTTAATACTGCAGAGAAAACAATTATTTCTCTAGAAAAGAAAAATGCTATTGAGAAAAGGAAATCAAAGAACACCACTTTCAAAGATGATTCAAAGGTGCTGCCGCAGACCCCATACGACATGGAAGGTTTACGTAAAGTCCTTAAAACCATGTCAAATGAAATGGTTGAAATTAAAAACAAGTAGCCGAAACTTCTACCAAAACCATTCAAATTTTAAGAAACCAAGTTGAATCTAAACCTCCTAATGCACCTCACGTAATCGAAGAAGAGGAAGAAGAAGAAGATACATCTTTAGTATCAGATGAGGAAGATGAGAATGAAGAAATAGCCGACCGCATGGAATGTGGGATTTATTCTCCCAATTCTCGATAGTGAGGTAGAACAAGAAGCTGTTCGTAAGTACTAGGAGTAAATCTACAAGCAGAGTCATATACGGTCAGCTTCCTAAAAAAGAAATTACAACTCCAAGTACTAAAGACAAACTTCCGTAAATAAAACTTCCATTACCACCAAATCAACCATCCCTTCTAATCCTCCTACATCAACAACAAAGACTTTAGTGGTGTCGACTCCAGGGAATACAACATCGTCACATGAAAAATTAAAGCCAACATTTCTACATGAACTCTGCCAAAGAACTAAAAACACCAGTTAGTTGCTATTGAAAGAATTAAATCACTACACCACCGTCTCTCCTTTACCAAGTGGTGTAGTTGCAAAGCAACAGAGCCGGTAAGCCACCGCATAAGGTAGATGCTATCGATACCGTGCTCATCGGACAAAAGTCAAATTTCAAACCTCCTTTTCTTCCTCGACTTATGAAATGTACAATAAGAATCGCATAATTGTTCACGATCTCCGGAGCTCTCTGCAATATAATTACTGCTTGTACAAATTGAATATCGAACCACAGTAGGCCCTGCTAGCTCATATCGTTCAATTAGATCGCCTAAAGTCTGCCAGGAGAAATCAATTCAGTTACTATCGGGAAAAGTAACTTCCCGATCCTAGAATTGTCCAAAGAATTGATATTTTGATTGCCGATATTCGAATTCTATGGATTAATCTTCGCCAGTGGATCGGGTTCGCAAAACTTAATGGTTATATCTCAATTGATTATTCACATATGTGGCTTCCCTACAAAGGGAAACCAAATCAAATCAAAGTTGAACGAGAAAACATATGACCCACACCGTCACCGAATTTGAAACAACCCAATGAATCCCATGGCATTCAACAACAATATTCTTGGAGGTTATTCTGGCCGAATCATTTCTTGAAACTTCAAGCACCCCAATCACCCTTTTCTCGTAAATACTTTTGTTTTCAAATAGAAATTTTTTCACAATTTGATCTCTTCTAGAATTGTAAATATTTCCGATAAGCCAATAGATAAATTCCTATTTTGGTCGCACATGGATCAAAGTCTAGTGATGGAGCCGGAGCAAGGATGCATTTAATTGATCCAAATGGAAAGAAAACTAAGGCCACATGTAGGCTAGAATTTGAGTGTAATTAACAATACCGTTGCATGAAGCCTTGGTTCAAGGACTTTATAAAGTTATAGGGTTAGATGTTAAATACTTGAAAGTCTTTGGTGATTCAAATTGTCATAAAACAAGTTATAGGAATACTATTCATTGCCTTTCGCATTATCTAAATCGCATCAAAACCTGCGCACAAGATCTTACCACTCATTTTTTAGCATTCAATATTTCTCCCATTTCTAGGAATCAAAATACATCACCGACTCTGTTACCTAATGTTGCATCTAAACTCTTCCGCCGAAGATTGTAATCCCGATAGGTTTTCCGTAGAATTGATTTTTCGCCCATCTCCGTCCTCGATAACGTCACGAATCGGAGAGTTTTCTATCATGATCAAGATATTTTAAATTTCATGACTTCGAGAAATCATATGATGAGAAAAATTATTGATGAAAATGATCATGATTTACAAATTGCTTCAAAAGGTAATGAAAATCCCATTCCGAAATCGTTGTTAAATTGGAGGACTTATATGATATTAAAGACAAACATCTAAGAAAGTCATTAATGCCAAACTTCAAAGTTCCACTTAAAGTTTGAATTAGTAAATCTTGGTTCGATTCCAAACCTCAAAATGTTAATTTAGGACCTAATTTAACGCCGCAGGAAAGGAATGCTTTCATTAAACTCTTGAACAAATATAAAACGTTTTTTCTGGAATTATGATGATTAAAACGTATAGTACTTCTGCTATTCAACACACAATTCCAATGCTTCATGATATTAAACCTGCTCAACAAAAGCTAAGGAAGGTCTATCCAAATTCCCGAAGGACAAATCAAATCGAACTTAATAAACTTAAAAGCCAAAATCATTTTTCCCGTCGTGCACCCAATCTGCTCTTAACATGTACCAAGGGAAGAAGAATGGTGATATAAGAATCTCGTATCGATTTTAAATTTAAACAAGGGATGTTTAAAAGACAATTTTCCATTGCCAACCATGGAATAGATAATTTCAAAAGGTAGCCGGTTCTGAACTATGTCCTTTCTTGATGGATTTTCAAAGCTATAATCAAGTCTTAGCTCATCCGCATGACAGATTGAAAACAACTTTCAGAACAAAATGGGGAACTTATGCTTATCAAAAAAATGCCTTTTGGTTTAATAACAGCAGTGATAACTTTCCAAAGAGCCATGACATAGGCATTAAAGGTCTAATCAATAAGTCGTCTGTTGTTTATCTTGATGACATACGTGATTAAAAGAGAACCAATCATCTACATGATTTAAAGCAAATATTTGAAAGATGTAGAAGGTTCGTATTTCTTAACCAAAGAAATCTTTTCGTTTGGATGAAGGAAAACTCTTAGATTTTTTGTGACAAAAGATGGTATATACATTGATCCAAATAGAGTAAAAGAAATTTCTGATATTTTTACCTCATAATAAAATCTATGCAATCATTTCTTGACGTATCAATTTTGTAAAAAGATTCATTCCCACATTTTTCTTTAATTGTTTTACCTATGAAAAATATGATCAAGAAGAATTCGCATTCAAATGGGGGTATGAAGAGAAAGAAGCCTTTAAGGCGATCAAACAAGTATCATTAATGCACCGCATTGAACACTCGATTTTTCTAAAGATTTTATTTGTATTAATGCTAGTTTACCGAGACATCCTATGGTACTCGTTTAACACGCCTCAATGGTCGAAAATTGCTACCACCTTCTTTTCTTTAGCTCAAATCGCATGAGCCGAGCGAATTATTCCGAAGGTTGAAAAACAAGCCTTTTGCTGTGAAAGGACCAATCAAGCATTTCGTACCTTTTCTGAAAACTCATACAAAAATCATTGTCCCATTCTCTCAGCATAGTAATTATTAATTCCGGTGAGAGAAGTAGGAGAAAATGAGCGAATCCGGTAAATTTTCAAGAATATGATGATATTAAACCACTTAAGATTTCTAGAGGAGAAGGTTTTTGGCATCATCGTGTGAGCTCATAACATACCGCAAAATCAAGATTCAAATCAAGATATTCAAGTAAGTCGATAAGTGGGTTATGGGATATGAATCTCAAAATATGCTGATTCATTTGTTACTTGTACGAAGTGCTCTTTCTAATCTCAAACTTATAAGAGAAAACGTGCTTTAAGGTTAAAGGCTATTAAATATGAGACTGTCGATAATGTGTTATTCAAAGAAAATTAAGGATTCAACTTTACTAAGATGTCTTGAAAAGACTGCTTAAAAAGGTTTTGCAGAATTGCAAGAATGGATCAAATAGGAGGTCATTTTGGGAGGTGATAAATTACGCCCTCACAAAATAATTGTGTCATTATTACTAGCCTACCCTTTAAAGATACACATGACTACGTAAGGAAGCAAGAATTTACAACCGCAAGTGGGAGACAAAGGAAACCAAACTTTTCCTTTGCAACCAAGTGAGTATTGAGCAACCATTTGAACAATGGGGCTTGAAATTATTGGTGAGATAGTACCTCATTCTTCCAAACAAAGACAAGTACATCCTTACCGCAAATCGATTACTTTACGAAATGGGGTAGCAATCCCTTTGAAGGTAGCCACTTCATGCAATTATTGATTTCATAGATCAATTCATCATAAACTGTGCTTGGTAATTTCAAGCTCTTGTCTTTGATAATGCATCTTATTTTTCCGTAAATAGTTTAATAGAATTCAGTGGCCAAAAGAGGTTTTAAACTGAATATTCAACAAATTATTATCCACAAGGTAATGGTTTTACTAATCCACTTAAACAAAAATTCAACAAAATCATTAAAAGGACTATTGATCAAAATCAAAAGAATTGGCACAAGTCTTTAATTTTTGCATTATGGGCCGATCGTATCACCGAAAAGCTTTCAATAGAACTTCAAATCTTCAATTTAGTTTATGGAAAAGAAGTTGTGATACCACTGAATTTAATCTTCCATCATTGTGGCCCTAGTGCAATTTTAATATCAAGAAAATCCTTCTTCATCCATTCAATTGAGATATGATCAAATCCTTAAACTAGAAGAAGATAGAGATAAAAGCTAAAAATTATTCATGAAAAACATCAACAAATTTCGTAAAATCTTCTTTTCGATGCAAGTTCTACCTACTAAAATTTTGTCAATAGTGATCTTGTTCTCAAATGGGATAAAGCACATGAAGAAAAAGGTAAGCATCCCAAGTTTTAAAATGTGGCTTGGACTATTTCAGATCACAAAAAAGATAGGCTCAAATGCATTCATACTCCAAGATCTAACCGTGTAAGAGAGAATCTCTACTCGTAAATGGGCTTATCTTGAAGAAATTTTCTGCATGAGGTAACCTCCTCTTAAACCTGCATATTCTTTTCTACAAAGTTTTTAATTGTTTTTGCAAATAAAGGTTGTTAATGCCTAATTGACCGTTTACTCGTTAGAAAATTCTTAGAAGAATATTATAAATATTTATTTTATGTAAATAAGAATTTTTAAAGAAATGATCATAGTCTTTTGATAGTTTTAAATAAGATGTTAAACTTTGAAAGATTATACCAATTATTTGCATGATCTTTTGAAAACTTGAGGGAAATGTAAATCATTATAAGTTTACTAAGGTGAGAAAAGGTTATCTATAAAAGTAAAGATTATTCAAGTTCTGTACTCAAAAAACTCAAAATTGTCATCCATTGATTCTTAAGGATAAAACTATTTCACCCCATCCATTTAGGTTGTGATTTTTTAGGAATGTAATTCTAAGAAATTATGTAAAAATTTTTAAGAGATAAGAGGTCTCATCATGAGCCGATTTACCATATTCATAAGAAGTAAGGAATCACATTACCAATATCGCACATCAAACAGTAATGGCTTATAAATATAAGACAAGGGTCCATCAATGGTGCCGCCTTGTCTCGCCTTAATTACAACTAGTGAATGACATTGTTATTAATCGAATACTAAAACTTAACAATGATTCTTAAAAATAAAAATAAATAAAAGACAAAAACATGAGATAATATGTCTTATGAATTTATCTTAAAAAGTCATAATCTTAGTTGGATGGGACAATGAATAGTTAATGGTTAAAGGTAACTCTGCCGAAACTATGAACGTTTATGCAGCAGCAAGCAATACCTATGACAATAGAGTATATTATAAACCAAACTTGGAGAAATCCACTTACTTCATTATTAATACCAATCAAAGCTTGAGATAACCCAAAAATGTTTTTATTCTCAAGAAAATAGAAAGAAATTGTAAATAATTTTATTCTTTTTCATAAGTTAGATCTTATTTTTATTATCCTAGGATAGTTTTCATTATCTTCAAAAATATTTACTTACTAAAAATATAGTATTCGTTTTTATTTTTTTCGCAGATAATCGGGTTCTTTCAAGAATCGCCAATTGTTGTACTATACAACAACCCTCCCTTTTTCTTAATTTTAGAATAAAATTTATTTAGAAATAGGTCCCTTTTTCTTTTTATAGAAATAAAAGAATTAGAAATAAATATTCATTGTTTTGAAAAAGCTCATCTTTGTCTCCGTTTACAAACAAAATACAACATTCAAAAATTTCCGACCCAATCAAATATAAAAGACCTTATCATAAAAAACAAGTCAAGTGTAAAAGTCTCATGAATAATAATCACAATCGAAGATCTGGAGAAACTTAGAGGAAAATTTAAATATAAAAGCCCAAATTCTCCGATGCGATTAGTTCAATGGAAAAGGGTTTAAATTATTCATTTTACATACCTCCGATGTGATGTGCCTACCTAATCGCATGATCTAACACTTTTTAATGAATTCTTTGCGTACAATTTAAAATTCTCCGATGTGACGCGCGTTATTATAAAAAACACTTTTTCAAAAAGGAAAACAAACATTCCGTTCGTTTAAATGAGAAAAATTTATATGGTAGACCCCACCATCTAAATCGAGAAAAACCATTAACAAATATTTTTGATTGAAAACTCCCCGATTGCGATCTAAAACCATATAATCTGAAATCTTAGTGTTTGCAATCGCAATCGGCACCTGAGAAATCATATTATGATATTTATGTACCATTTGAAAACTTTCGATGCGATTGATATACGACATTTATTACATTCGAAGAATTCAAGATAAGTAAATATTATAATATTTCACAAGCGTTTTCGACCCCAATTGTACGTTGGTATTCAATAGCAAATCAAATGAATATTGGTTTATGATTCGGTTTTAAATACATGAGTGTGACCTAAAGAGAACATTTACGTGTTATACGCACTCAATAAATAATGAATCATGAGTTCATAATCGTTCCTTTCAAGTTGTTTTGCTTGTCACGACCGAAATTTTATTGTCTTGCAGATCATGAACACCAAACCCTTTCATTCAGCGAAAAAAAGGAAGTAATATCAAACACGTAAATGTCGAAGAGAGCTGGTGAGAACCAAGACTGGCTTGCTCGTTAAGTTTGTTGAGACTCCTACAAGCCTCAAAAGAAAAGCGTCAGCAACCGAGACTAAGTTGGCGCGTATACATCATGCCAAGGGCTCGGAAGAATGACGGGAAGGGAGTTTATAATATATTGGAGAAAGAAAACCCCAAAGTCACAAAATGGAAAAGGCATCGCTTCCGCATGAAGATAGCTCTCGATTCCGACTCGATTTCATCAAAAATCACTTGCAAATTCATTTCTACATCAAATTGCAACAGCAAGCATCATGCCTTATTATGATGTGATTCGATGGGTCATCGATGAGTGTGTGAAAATAAAGGACAATTGTTTGTTTCAGTACTTAGGAGTATCTTTCGTGGTCGTTTAAAGCGTAAGACATTAAGGCAATGTATCATCTTCCCCGATCCGCGTAAGGTTTATAACAAAGAATTTATCAAAGAGTTTGTCGATAATAATAAGGTTCAATCTCATCCTCTATCAAAGATTGAGGAAAAACTCGAGAAGCACAAAATGAATCATCCGTATGTATTCGCAGATTCCCTTTCAATTTCGTATTGTTATGCCGCCATGATATGTAGATTATTCGGTAATGACAATTCTACTAGGTTTTCTATACAAATGGTCCCATTAATCTTAGCCGTTACCAATTATGACATTATGGACCTGGTTGTTATTCTCTCGATAGAATGGCTAATAGAATCCTCGAGTACGTACAAGATAAAACCGCCGGAAATTCCAATTTTTCTTTTCGTGCTTATATTCTAGACGCTCTTTATTTTAATTTCCGAGTTTCGTTAGATGTGAAAATGGACTCCCAAAGATCCCACTCCGATTCATATATCATAAACTTCTTGGAAAGTTCATTTCCAAGATAATGTGTATAGAATATGTCATGGTTTTATCCCCGTTCTCTTCAAACCATTTTCAATCGCTTCTCCAAACATTCTCCGACAAAGCTGCCGACTTATCCTCAATAGGAGATTGGCTTGAGAGGAAAAGTTCACATACATCGATTTTGGGAGTATTGTAGAACCCCATGTTCTCCTTTGTTCCTGTATAAACTTCTCGCCCAGAAATCTCCTATCAATTAACAAGAAGGAATATCCAGAAGCCTAAACAATAGTAAGAAAAGAATGTGGCCTCCATTCCCATTCAATCGTGGTCATTTTACTTTGAATGAATTCAAACATTTAAAAGGAAGTCGCCAAAATAAAGGGTTTTAAATTTATGATAACGGGAGACAAGATGATCCACGACGTATAGCTTTTAATGTTACTCAAGTTTCGCTTCGATCGTCGATTTGAGCATGAACCGTATGAGTTTGATGATTTGTTTGTTTCATTGAATGATTTTCCTCAAGTTTTTGATTTGGCTGTCCAAATTCCGTAAGGAAGATACATGAATAAATTTATGTTATTTAGAAGTCAAAGATTGTTGAAAGTTCCCTTCTAGACCAACTCGAGAATTCCTATACAAGGGCTCTAAAATCGCAGGGAACATATGGAAAAACACCAGGAGAGAAACATCCGTCGGTAAATATTACACACCTGCTTTTAACCAAATTTAATCGTTCATACTCGAAAAAGGGGAATACCGATGGCAATCCGATATAAATACCGATCAATGTCTACTACCGGAACAGAAAGAAAAATGCACAAGTAATCGATACTAATGTGCATAATAAAAGGAGGACCGTATAGCAAAACCATCGAGCAGTGGAACAAACACAGTAGAAACGTATACACAATTGGAAGCAAAAGAAAATATTGAGAAAATTATACATCGTTGATCTTAATGTTTCCTCTCAATTGTTGAAACAATATGATCAATTCGTCAAAGAATTAGGGTCACAGTGGTAAAAAGATAAAGAGCAAGAAGATCGTGACGTCGAAATCATTCCCGAACATCCCACAGTATGCATTATATTGAAGATTGAGGAGATCCCTCCTTGATGTATTCTACAGCCCCTAAACATAAGGTCGTTGTTAGGAAAATGTGAGAAAAAGAAGGAAGATGGATAAGGACATGTTTTCCACTCCACAAGAGGAGTTCATGAATGATTGCTTACAAGAATACCGAAGTGAATCCATTCGAGGATTCACTCGTTGTCCCAATATGCGTGAGCATATAGTGCCGCAACAATAGATAAAGTCACAGGTTTCTCAGTTTAATGACTCAAAGACTTCATAGCTTTACTTGAAGAACAAGCTAATGAAAATCAACAAAAGATTGCTCAATTGGAACAAACAATTACAAGATCAAGAGCTCGTGTCTAAAGAGTTAGAAGAACAACTGCTATGTAAGCAAAGAAAGCGCCGATGAAAGGTGTCTTAGGCAAACAACAACAATTGAATCAAGAAATTTCCAAGTTACAAGATTTGTTGCAAAATGAGTAGAATATGAAGATCGTACAAGAAAAAGAATTTCAAGCAACTTTAGATAGGTTCAAAGATTTCCTTAAATTAAGTGAATTCAACGAAGTTCTTGAAGTTAATAAACCGATTGCCTTCAAAGAATTGAATGAATTTTGTGCAAAATTATCACAAGCATAACTATTTTGTGATATCACATCATCCTTGATCCTAACATTATTACTCGTGCAAGAACATGATGCCGATGAAAATATTTCAATTTCTTACTTGGCAAGATACAAAAAGGAAGAGAAGCTAATCTTTCCTAGGATAGAAGAAAGACATAAAGAAATCTTGCTTGCATGTATCGGGGAACATCGGCCACGAGCCGAGAGAGCAATATCAAGAGCTAGAGGCATTATGAGTAATATAACGCAATTTATCAACGACAGCTTGTATTCAATTAATCTCATTTCAGATTGTGTTCCAGTGTATTGTCGGCATATCAAAGAAACCGATTGCGTATGGAAAGAAGAATGATGAATAAAAGTCAACATCAACAAACTTCAAGCAATATCTTGGGACAATATGTGGACTTATTTAATTAATCCATACAATCAACAAATGGCTATTAAATTCTCTGCTAAATGCCGTCGATTGTTTAATTCCGGTAATTTTCCGATGCCACATACGCCGGACAGCTTACATTCCGAGATGAGTCATCCACCGAGGCTCCAAGATATGCCGAAAATTTGCAATTTGGCTACATCAAGCGAGAAAGAAAGCAATGAATCAGCTTTCATTTAAGATAGTATTTGCTACTTTGATAGATTGTAGCAAGAGTAGTAGGATTCTCGTTTTTATGTACTTTTCTATTTAAATCCCTCTCATGCATTTCTGTGAGAAGGGGATCCGAGGTTGTAATATTTTGACTTGGAGATTACATTTCTGTATCTATTTTCTCTTATATTTTATAAAGGATCACATCTAGTGATTTTGTATTTCAAATTATCTTTGAAGTGTTGTATCTTCTCGTACCTTTTGATTTGATTTTACATCGAATTAATCGGATTAGAGTACGTATCATTTGGAAAGCTTTCAAGATGGATAAGGTATTTTTATCTGTTCACTGTTACTTTCTTTTGTCATATGATATTTGCTTTAAAATTTGCTATCATTTATATATTTGGTTTTCATAACGTTTCTTTTATATATCATTTCTGAATACAATTGAAATGTTATCTTTCATAAGCATATATAAATGGTATACTATGATAAATACAATATGCTAATATAACTCTGTTTAATTTCTTAAACAAAGTTATCTTTATTTGTTACTGCACAATTTCAATTAAACTTTAATACATTTTTATGATTATCATTAAATTTGGAATAATTCTAAGTTGTATTCACATATGATTGCCCTAGTTAGTTTTAGAATTTCTTTATTAGCATTTAGTTTAATTAGATAGTTTTATTTTCAGTCAATTTAGTCCCATTTCCACTCATCCAAATCAACCCATCACCAACCCATTTAGTTATAAGGAAACTCGGTCCTTTTTAAATCTAGTCTTATGCCACTCATACCAAACGAAAAGTATTTGCCCTAAGGTCCCGACCTAGTGGTTTTCCCCAATGTTTGAAGCAACATATTTTCTAGGTTTCAAATGTGTCCTTAGAAACAACCTTCAGGAATAGATTAAGAGCTAAAATGTTCCTTTCGAGCTAACAACGACCGCTATAAGTTTATACGATAATGTAATTTCCAAGTTAAAGAGCACGAGGGGTGGTCGAAAGATATTAAGTGTAATATCGGAGTTAAACAAGGTTTCCCTCTCTCCCCTACCCTTTTGACATTTACATCAACAAGCTAGAAGGTTGTTTAGAGGAAGTAGGTTGTGTCGGCACACCTAGCTCTGGATTATCATCATCCTTCTTCTCATGCCGACGATATTATTCTTCTCGCAAGGTGCCCAACCGATTCGATAAGCAACTTCTAGAATTTCTACATTTCGCCTACTGTGTATGATCGTTAACACGACAAAAAAAAAGTTATGATTATCAAATCCAAGAAGGACACTACGCTTAATTTTAGTAAGGACACATTAAATTGGAGGAAGTGTCTTCACAAGTACCTAGGAATTGATATTCATCATAAACTCAACCGGAACTATAGCATTGAGAAAAGGATTAATGGGGATGGAAAGCTTATTTTTGTCTTGAAAATAATTGTAAAACGACAAACTGTAGAATAGGGATAGAAAAAAGGTTCCTCTTTGAAATTTTAGTCACTCCCGTTATCTTATATGATGTAAGGTTTGGGGGTTACAAATGACTTTGGGAGAATCCCGGAGAAATATTGAGTAAACTAAGCGTTTTATAACGTATAACCTCAAAATTAAAAGCAATACACTCTATCCTATTCTCCTTATAGAAGTGGGTCTTTCCCCTATCGAGAGCCTAGCTATGACTATGTTTTTGTTGTACAAGCAATAAACTCAATAGCATAAGAGACCATGTATCTCCTAAGCTAGTTTTTTAAATTTCCAGCCAAAACCACCCACGCTCAAACGTATTTGATATAAAGACACCGTGGTCAAGTTAAACCATTGGGAGATCGACGAGAATGATGACTGCAAAACATTAATAACATCAAAAAAATTGTTACTTCTAAGTTCAAAGAAAAAATGTGGTGTGAGAAAGATCTAGCGGCTAAAAGAAAATTAAGATATTATAAGGAGGTCATCAAACCCACTCCTAGAAGATCAAAAGTATCTCTCTGTTTTAACTAGTTCAAAGAAGAAAATTATTATAGCTAAGATTAGAATGAACTCTCAGAGGCCCATAGTGAAACATGTCGTTGACGCTTCCTAAACACCATGGATGGAAAGGACTGCCATCTCTCCGTGAGAATATGAACATCGAGGATGAAAATCACTCTTCCTCTTAGAGTGCTCCCGCGTACAACCACATTAGATCTCAATTTCATAATCTTTGTTACAATACCGACCTTCCTAGCTCTTTAAGATGTCAAAATTATAGTGAGCTTAGAGGCTTCTCTCCAATCTTTTTGAGCATAGGAATAAATCTTAAATCAAACTAAATAATTGCTTTTTAGGTCCGATAGACCAAAGATTGGTCTCAGACGTTAACCACCACCACCACCACCATCATCATCAATAAATGAGTCGATATTAGGTAAATATATTAATTTAAGAAAAATAATATATCAATCACATTTTATTATTATTAACATAAATATTATAATATTACTACTATTATTAATATTAATATTTATTAATATATTGATAAATTTAATTTAATAACATTATTAATTTAAAAAATATTTATAATAATTAATTTATTCATTTTTATTTCATTCATTATTAATTAAATCATTTTTATTTAATAAATAAAATATATTTTTTCAATTTTTATTTATTAAATACAAAATTATACAAGAAATCCAAGGATTAATAATATTATACTCTACTAATATGAATCTTAATGGATAAACCCAAGAAATTGATATTATAAACTTAGGTGATTCTAAAATTCCAAGGTATTATAATCCCAAGGAAATAAAATTAAAAGCAAAATGATTAATATTATAAGTCCAAGCTATATAAACTCTAAGATAAATATTATAAACCCAAAAATATTAATACTAAACCCTATATGGACTAATAATATTACACCCTATTAATATGAACTTTAGATTGATAAACTAAAGACATTGATATTATAAACCTAGGGATCAATTCTAAAATCCCAATGTATTATAAACCCAATGGAATAATATTAAACGCAAATGATTAATATTATAATTAAATTGTAAACTAAATATTATAAAACTCAAAAAATTAATATTAATCCCTATGATTAATATTACACCCTAAATATTTTTATTATAAACCCTATAAATAACATTACACTCTAAAAAACAAACCTTTTACATTAATAAATTTTATAATTAATTAAAAACTAAAAAAATTAAAACATATATTAAAAAAACCATATTATTTATATTATTTTATTCAAATTCAAATTTATAATTTATAATTACAAAACTTAAGAGTTACCCTAAATCATTTTTCGCATAGAAGAGTTAATGTATCCTCCTTCTTTAAGAAGAAAAAGCAACAACTTTCTATTAGATAAAAAGATGTTACATAAACATGCATATAAGATATGGTCCAGGAAAGTAAAATCTTCCATGGATCAAAAATGCAGAATCACTCCAAAAATGTATAACCCAAAACACCGTGGTTACATGCATCCGCACAATAATCACTAGTACATTTTGGGGAAATTCACACTGCTCCGACGCGACCAAAATGTCGGAAATTTCCCCAAATTTTTCAACTCACAAAACCGTCGCTATACCGACGTTTACTTAAAAGTGCCGCAATACCGACACTTAGACAAAGTGTCGCACCGCGACGTTTGGGGAAGACGTCGCAATCGCGACACTATGCCCCAAAGCGTCGCTATCATGACGGCCGCTCTCCAAAACGTCGCAAGTGCGACACAACGTCTAAGTGTCGCAAATTGCGACATTTGGAGGCATCCGTCGCAATATGACGCTTTTCCGCTCGCTCTATATAACGACACTTATATGCGCACTACATAAAATACGAAACTTACATGCGCGCTACATAAAAATGATTTTATTAAAAATACGAAACTTATATCCACGAATAGCTACAATAACGTCTGATATCACGCGCGCATTCTCCGCCCTCCGCCTGCGAACAACATTCGCCCTCGAAAGATTCGCCCCCTCGCCCTTACATAATAGCATTTTTCCCCGCATTCGCCGCATTTGCCCTCGCCCCTCTGCATTGGGCATTCGCCCCGAGCTCTTGCGGCAATCGGGGACTCGCCCCCCGAGCTCTCGCGAACAACACTTTCGCCTCGCATTCGCCCCCGCCGTTCGCCCGCCCTCTGCGTGCACAGCATTCGCCTCGCCTCTTGCAAAACAAAGATTCGCCGCCCTCTTGCAAATGGTAGTTTCCACGTGTGCCCTTCCTCCTATAGTAGGGTTGACTCTATTCGCTTGGTCAATTCCATTGATCGTGTTAGGTCGTAGGGTTCTCTAGATGTCAAGAACTAAGCTTCAATACCTCATTATCTTCATCACCCAATACAATATTTAAAATTTTTCCAAAGAAACGCTTATTAATTTGCCACCATTATTTCTCCTCGCTTTTTAAAAACCCTACATTTAAATGAAAGCTGGGCATTGAATTTCAACTACAAAAATCTATTAGTGTTCAAATGTACATGTGTGTGCATCACTTGTGAGGGTATTCCTTTTTCCACTTTCACATTATCCAAGAATGTGTGTAAGATAGTTCATATTTTTTGTGATTTAGATTATCTTGAAAAAGGGGAAAGGTAAATTAATTTCATGAAAAGAGGGTTTTCCCTTTTTTACTACCGGAAAATGGTACAAAAGTTCCATTTCTACTCCGAAACTCCTATGAAACAGAACTAAATAAAGGCCATGTCCTCAATGGACATCATTTGGCTTTGAAAAATGGCCATTGCACCGTGTTGTTTCTTATATTACATCACGATAGTTTCTTAGGTCATTTCTTGTTTCTTGAGATGAAAAACAACCAAAGAACCGTGAAGATCCTTTCAAGAAATAAATGACCATTTCTCAATCATATCTCAACTATTTTTTATTTTATTCAAGTGTTGCTTACTTTGAGATAAATTTGACACATTTTTAAGGAATATAACATAAAAACACAAAATGGGAAGGAATTGATGAGGTAGATGTCCTTTAGTTGTTGTCAATTAAGAATTGATAATACACGATGCATGTTTTGTACTACAAACTAGATTCCTTCCTAGAGTTAGGACACAAAGTATTGAATCAAAGTTGTAGTTTCTAACTTCTCTTGTAAATGGGTTCATCAATCTTGAAATTGTGATACTGTATGTCTTTCTGCTGTTTGCTTTTTGAATAATTTGCATCATATCGTACAATAGGAAATTAGGAATTATGATTATTATTACTTTATGGATCTCATGGTTACTTTTAAGTTTGCATGGTTTAGTGTGAAATTATTCCTAGTGTGCCTCTAGGCCTGCAGGAAGGAATTACGGTGACCTATAGTCTCATTTTTAAAATGGTATTGTTTCTTATACCTAAAAACCCCTCAACATCACTTCTTATTAGTTCTTAACAATAGTGTTGTAAAACAATTTGAGAATTGATATGTAGCAAAATCTCGCACTTTTAAGATAAAGTCCTAAAGCAAGTGTGATACCATGTGTAATTCAATAGGCCCCATTGTCATCACTCACTGGGTCCCTTTTCACTTCAAAGGCTCTCCTCCAACTCAAGGGGGGTTCTCCCCTCGAGATGTTGTGGATCTAATGGCCTAACCAAAACCAAGTCAAGAGCCCCTAACTCTCTCTATGTTTACTACTATCAATCAAAATATTGAACAATAGGGTCGACATGCATCCTCAAGATAAAATTGCTGTGGTATTTTTTGGGTAATTCTCAAAGGGAAAGTCCCCAAACACATACACACCAATTTCCAAGAGGGATTATTTTTTCACACCAAAGGTGTTGTAGCTACTATGAATATGATGCTAAAACTAGACAAATAGCATATCTATCATACTAGGCATGGCTTAGATGAGTAGTTACCGGTGAAGAAATTTTTGTTGGTTTTGACTTTAAAATGTACGGTAAATTTAATCTCTTAACCGTAGTTTCCTGATCTTTAATTCCCGAGAATTTTCTTCCTTGGGACTACTATGAAATATTATATAAAACAACAAAAGGAAGAACAAAGATTCCAAATGTGACAGCCCTTTATACTTAAATTGCCCCAAGGAGGGCAAGGAGCCTATCCAACCCCATAGGCCATAGTCAATTATAAAAGGAAGTTAAAACTTAAAAAAAAAAATTAAACCTTTAAAACATACTCTACCTATCCATGAATCATAAGTTCATAACTTACCCACAAATGGGTGTTAGAATATCATTGCGCATCCATCCTCAAATTGCTATGGATGAGCCGCAGCTTCAAAATGAGAATGATTCCTACTTGGAGAGCATGCTAAGTGAAGATCTAAGTGATGGCCGATGACATGGATGCTAATGATATGGCTTGAGGAAGCTATCAAGCCACCATTAGGTTTATTATTTTATTTTAGTATATCAAAATTTCCTAGTTCATGTTTACTTTTGCCATTTGGAGATGCCTTGAGGCAAATTTTGAATTTAGTATGATGAATGGACAGGAGTTTTTGAAATTTTGGAATCATGATTCTAATTTCTTATAAGTTATTAATATGTAACCGAGCTCCAATTTGCACTTGATATCATATATGAATCATGATATTATCGAACTTAGAAATTTTGAAATTTCAATGACAAATGTCACATGTGAATGTTGAATGATGTGCATGTTTAAATCTTTAAAGTTTATAAATTATTAGTAATTTACAAATTACTATATTAGTGTCATTAAATTTATAATTTATAAATTATAATTTTAAAATATAGTATTATATATGATATATAAATTATAATATATATTAATATAAAAATACCTAGACGAACCCACGCATCCTATTTCAAAAAAATGCCGTCCCCGCCCTCGTCCTCAACCCACATTTCCTCGCAACATAGTTTCAAACATTAAATATCAACAAAAATCGTTTAAAGGATATTGAAAGGAAAAGGTGATGGAAGATAGAAAGTGCCTTACTTAAATGCTCTAAGGATTTTTCAATAGTTGCTCCAAAAGCTTGCCTCAAGGCCCTTCAGATCGTCTCCAAAAATGCTATACCATCAAACTCAACAATGCTTGCCCAAAATGTCTCAAGGTATTCACAACAAGTTTACTAGAAGTTGCTCCAACAATATATTCAATAAGGTCTTCATTTTCAACTCGTCTCTTGTTTGGGTGCCTTAATGTAATGACATGTTTCTAGGATCAATTCAATGCAAGGCATATTTGAAACTTAACTCCTGTCTTCCTGTCTTATTAGAAATTCTTCTACTTTTCATTTTGTGTTTTCAAGTTAGATATTGTTTTCAAGTTTTTATATTTATAATTTTATTGCAATGTGTATGTGATCGATTAGGCGCACAGAACAACTCCCGAGATGGGATGATCGCTGAAAGAGGCTGCATTTAAGAACATGTAAAGTGCCAACATTGCTCTATCTTCAAGTATTTTAGCTATTTACATAATTGAAATAATATTAATTTTTTCAAATATGTAAGATACCTAGCCATGGTACGCCCGATGATTCCCTTGAGGAAGAGCTTTCTTATCCCTATCTCCAAGCAGCCCTTTGCGAAAAAAGGCACAAGATGCAAGGTTGGAATTTAATACTTTGATAGACGCGCTCAAACACTGAAATGGGGAGAGGATAAAAAAAATTATGAGCCGCCTAGAAACATATCGTAATAATAAAAAGTCAAAGAGAGTTTTTTTTGTTCCCCCGTATGAGATAAATTGTGATAGTTTGATTTTTAATTTTTACATCGACTAACTAACAAAAAGTTCTTTTGTATGTACATTTTCTCGCACTTCATTTAACCCGGTGTTGTGTAGGACACAAGGGCAAGAGATTGCCCAAAGAACTCCTCTCGTACACCTTCTACTCCTTTAGGTGCTACCAAGAAACACACTCGCCCAAGTGTACACCTGCCCAACCGCCGAATGTGTCAGTAATGATGAGGTCATATAGCTAACTACATTATCAAGGCTGAGCTACACGTGCCGCCTCCACTGTGACCATTATCAGCACGTTGTTGGTGAACGATGAAGGTGTCCCTATAAAGCACGTGCATAACCCAAAAATTTTAATATTTTAACTATTTCATGTACTTTATCTAAAACATATTTATCATGATTTTTATTTTTAAATTAATGATAATATCTTCTTTCTTCTTCTTCTTTTTTTGTGTGTAGGAAACAATGAGTTCTACGTGCTTTGAGAGCTACGTTGGTAATTTTGGTCTAACCATACGCACAATGGTGGAATTCCTAGAATTACAACCCGAAAAAAAGAACTTCTAGATTATCTAGCCCTTTTTGGGGTCTAAGACATTTGATTTAATAGCGGTGTGTAACAATCAAATGTTTAAAATCGACCGTACAAAAAAATTTTGTTTTTACCTTGCTGTGTTACCCTCCAATTATATATGTGATGAGCGTATTTAATTGAACTTGCACTTTTGATTGGGTTTTATATATATATCTCGCATCCCAAGTACAAGCTTTTAACTTCCTTTTGGATTAACTAGATTTTCCGTGAACTAACCGACACTATGATCCAACTTGAATTTTTATCCATTAATTATTCTCCTATATCATAAGCAGTACCGTGACTTGTTTTTAATTGACACGACACATATTTTTATGAGACAAGGATGTGCTGCACGAGGATCTTAACTCGTAAGGTTTGTTAAATGTGAATTCAATAAGGTTGTTGATCCGGCCACTGACTACGGTATATGCTTTACACTTGTCATACGTTACACCGTTGACGTCTCTTTATCCTACGTGATCATATCTCTAGGATTGTTAATGACCTTGGCATCGTAACCGTAACCATACCTCAATACAGTGCCTCCGCGTAGGTTCGAGAGGGTTTCGTTAGATTTCCGTGCTTAGCACATAATTTCGACTGCTCAATTTTCGTATCTCGAAGAATGGTGCACTCGTGCGCCCGCTGGCTGTGTAATCGCTTCTAAGACTTCCAACATTTTGTTTGAATAAGTTATGCGTACACTCACTCTTTCATTCCCCGTCGCCTGGTTTTTGTTTTACTTATCAATCCTTTTTTTTTCCCATGCTCCGTTGCGGCGCCCGCTCGAACTTGGAAGCGAGGTCTTAGTTCACCGAGGATTGTAGCCTCTTTCACTGGGCTAATGTGTAATTTTCACCTCGACCCTGCTCGGGTTTCCGTGTTATTTTCTTATGAGTATAAGTTACATTTCTAGTTTAATTGTTCAAAGGTTTTATGCTACTTTTAACGATGCTTAAATCTCGCCGATTGCAGTATCGATCCCGGGCCGCTCTTACTTCCTTCAGAAAACTCTAACTAAACACTGGTCTCGACCGCTTGGGTGAAACCTAACTGATCTATATACGTGTATCTACTATCGGTGAGCATGAACCCTAATCTTTCCTCTTAGTCTTCGACCGAGTTCATGATTGGTTGTTGTGGGGTTTTGCCTGTGTCAACCGCGGCCTTGCATTCCACCGTCGCCATTATCAAATATGAAACGCTATTTGGTGCTTAAGTCTCGTTTGAGTCGGATAAGGGCCTACTGCATTTCGCCGTTTAGGAGGGTTCCATTTTGCTAAGTTAAGGATCGGCTTGGTTATATGATATGTATAAATTTTGTTACAAAGAAACGCCGGGTTGCTACCCGTGCTCTCTCTTCTTTTATTCAACTAAGATACAATCTTCATCACTTAGATGAACTGTCTTTTTCCGCTTATATGCTTTCCGTTTATTTAATGAAAACAAGTTGTAAATGTTTGGAGTTCCCGTTCGGCAATCTCTACTTATAGTTTCATGAAGATGATGTACATGCGTATTTCCCTTTTCTCGCTTAGTTTATGAAGGTTGATGCATACTATAAATCTCTCGGCTTTCTTGACTTGCGAATCCCTCTGATGACCTGCCTTGTCTCGGCTTATGGAATTATGTTTTCTTCGTTTGTTTCCGTTTGGTTTTCTATGCTCATGAGGGTTTCCTATGGTTTGTTAATCATGTTTAAGAAAAAAGACTTATGCCGCACCACATATTTGTGTAAAGTTCTTTTTTAGTTAACTAAGAAAACATCTCTCGTGTTCGACCACCGATTGTCCGTGCTTATCATAGGAGGAGGGTTCGCAGGCTTGGTTTTCCGAGCGTTAAGGGCAGGGGCCACTCTTCTGTTACCAAGAACTGCTTTATGGTAACTAGTCAGCTACAAGAATCGTTCAGACATTTGTATTTCATGGTTAAGATGCTTATCTAAGTAAATATCTATTTCCATTTTCCTTTCTCTTTGATGTTATCACCCATACTGTCACTGCACGATAACCCGGTATTTCAACATTGTTACAGCTTTTTTTTTATTCCTTTTTAACAAATTTATCCAAATGCCTTCTTCTATTATTAATTCTTCAGAGTAAATTAACCATAAATTACTATTGTACCGCACTAAAAATTTCTACCTAGAACGTACAAAATTTTTAGCTACGTAAACCACCTTTCCCACATTAATATCTTAATGCGAATATACATTAATATCCTAATATAAATGAATGAAATGCTAACCGTAATTTTTACCTATCCGTAATCCAAACGTTCCGATGGTATGCTTTTCCTCCCTTCCACGAATCGGGCAATTACGTCCCACAATTTCCCCCCGAGCTTCAAGTCTCCGGGCCTTCCGTTGAACATAGAGTTCGGGAGGAGAAACTGGACAAACGGTCCACCCTCCAACTCTAGTAGCGTAGATTCTAGAGGAGAACTGACAATCCTACTACCTCCTTAACCTGACAATCTATTCGAAAAAATCTTTTCTAGAATGACATGATTTTTCCTTTTCCACAGAACCCCTAACCCTCCTTTTTGGAACTTTTAATTATCCCGCAGTTTCTTTGCAATCAGGGAAACTACTTTTCTCGTTCAATCAGCTTCTGCATCTTGTTTTACTTTTACTATCGCCTTACTCAGAAATAAATTCCTACAAGAAAAATCTTTTATTAAATATCAAAATTTGTTTTGTTCTAATATTCCAATTTAAAATAACAAGAATTACAATTAATCCATAATTAATAAAAATACTTAACCATTTGTTAGTGGCTAAGAGGTGGTTACAGTTTTCTCTCTTCAAGAGAACACCGTCCTTCGTGTTATTATTCTAGTTCCGTAGTGCCTAGATAAGCTTCCACGTAACAAAATTTTCGGCTACTCTTCCTTGGGGAAGCCTCCTCAAAGTCCAAAGTGCTTCCCCCATTGCACTTTAACCCCGGCGATGGCTCGTTTCCTCGAGCATGATTTCCTCCGGTCGACATGCTCATGTGGCTCACTGCAAATTCCCCGTCCGGTTCTACCCGCACAAAGTAAACCTATGTTAATTAAATAAGTCTTTAATATCGCATTATCATTTAATAATCATGCTCATCCACTACCCTCGTATGTTCGCCAATGCATTAGTGTGTCTTAATCATGAACATATCGTTTTAATAACGATACATGAAAGACATTATGCACCCGAATGTGACTAGGAAGAGCCAAACGATACGCCACGGGCCCTACTCTCTCCAAGATTTGGAAAGGGCCACAACCGGGTGTTAATTTCGTACAAGACGCCCATCTCAATGCTTTTCTTTGGTTTAACTCGATATATACAAGGATTTCCAATCTCATATTCACGTATGATCTCTTTATCCGTTTCGTCTGTTGCCCCAGGCCGCCTTCAAATTCACATCTTCCTCACTCGCTTCCATTTCAACATGTCTAGTCCCAAAGATGAGTCTATTCCCTCGGATCATCTAATTAATGGGAGTTCTTACATTGCCGCCATATAGTGCCTCAAACGATCTACCTAATGATTCTGGTAGCCATTGTTATAGGCAAACTCTATCAAGTGAAGATACTCCTCCGTATTTGACCGGTTGCTGTGATGACATTAAGCATTCGCAAAGATGTCCTCTCCAAGACTGATGATTGCCAAGTATTTGATCATTCGTTTATGGTGGTAAGCAGACGAAATGTACTTGCGTTCTAACTAAAAATGATTCTTCCAGAAAATATGTAAATTTTACATCTCTATCCGAGATAACAAGCCTTAGGAATGCCATGCATCCGAAGATTTCACGCATAAATAAATCTCGCTTATCCGTACCGTCTTATAAGTGGATTGGATGTGGCAAATGTGCCGACTTACTTAGTCAATCCACAACTACTAATATGAATCATTACTCGTTTTGATTTTGGTAACTGGTGATAAAGTCCAATGAGATCACCTCCCATTTCCATTCTAGAATAGGTATAGGCCGCATTAATCCAAATCGTGATGTCGATGCTCTACTACCTGGCCGGCACTCTAAACATCCGCTTAGATAGTTCGCTATATCCTTCCTCATGCCCGGGCCAATGTTAGTCCTTCCTTATCGTCGTCGCATTTTTTGATATCCGATGTCCCGCATAATTCCTTCTATGATATTCATCCAAGATCATAGTTTTTAATTCCATCCCGTTTGGAATGACTATCCTCCTTTAAAATCAGCAACCCGTCCCGGTTAATCCCATATTCCCCTCGGTTCACCTTTGCTCTCCGCAGATTCTGTGTTTTGTTGCCACAAATATTTATACCGTGATCCTCGGTCGCTTCTTTCGATTTGTTCTAGGAATCCGGGTTTCAATTTGATTAACATATAAATCATAAATGTTATGTAGCTTTTCTTACTTAATGCATCCGCAACCTTATTCTCCTTTCCTTTTACGTGTCAGAGGATCAATATCAAACTCGCTCAAGAAAGCATTCCATCTAGCTTGCCTAGAGTTTAAGTCAACTTGCTTAAAGTAGTCAATGGGGATCGCTAAGGACTCGCTTTAATACAAATTTCTTCAAGTAAGTAATGTCTCCATACCCTAGAGCGTGCACAACCGTTAGCCGCTAAATCATAATTTGAATATCACCGCTCATGATCTTTCAAACTTGCGGGATTTGTATGCAATTACCTTCCCCTCTTGTGATAACACAAATTTCCAACACCTTCCTTACATGCATCCGTACAAACCTCGAATTCTTTATTCGATCTACTACGCTAACACAAAAAAGCCGTTGTCAAAAATTGTTTCACCTTCAAAACTCTCGATACATTCCTTTGTCCATTTAAAAATTTTTCTCCTTTTCATGAAAGAGGTAATGGGGAAGGATATATTTGAAAATCCTTTTTATAAATCGCCTGTGAATAGCCAAATAGACCCATAAAAGATCAGAGCATATGCCACATTCCGTGGCACCTTCCATTCCATAATAGTTTTAATTTTCTCCGGTCTACCGCTATACCTTTTCAGATATTACATGTCCAACATATCAGATTTCTCCTTTGAAAAAGTCACATTTACTAAACTTTGCGTATAAATGCTTCAAAGATCTCCAAAGTACCACATTCGCAAATGTTCCTTGTGTTCTTCCACATTCTTAGAATAAATCAAGAGGTCATCAATGAAGATCAACACAAAATTGTCCAAATAAGGGTGAGCATACCATGCATCGCCTCATGAAAGTGGTCGGTGTATTGCTAACCCAAAAAGGTAATACCACGACCCATATGGGCTATACCTTATGCGAAAAGCAGCTTTTGTATATATCTTCATCCTTAATTCCGATCCGTGATACGTACCGCAAATCAATATTTGAGAACACAAGAGGCTCCTTACTTGGTCAAACAGCGAATACGGTGTAGGATACTCCGTTCTTAATAAATTAACTTATTTAATCATGCTTGCATCCATGCACATGCGCATGGTTCTATCCTTCTTTTAACAACAAGACCGGGTGCTCTCAAGGGGACACACTGGTCAGATATACTCCTTATCCATAGCACTTGAGCCGCATCTTCTGGGCTCACTAACTCGGTACAATCTATCTTGGCATGAGTCCTGAAGCCGGTGAAGCCCCGCAAAGATTTATCAGAAATCAACATCTCTTTAGGTGGTAATCCCGGTACTTCCTCGGGGAACACATCCTTAAATTCCGTATTATTGTGTATATTCTCTTCTAGCAGAAAGGGCTTTTTTATCCTTAGTCTCGTGTAATCCAACTTGTATGGCATACAAATTTCGCATCCCTTTCTTAATGCATTTTTCCCCTATTTGGGAAGCCGTAATTGGGCGTGTATGTATAGGCTTCCTTATGCCTTGAATTTCTTGGCGATTCCCATCCCGATCTCTCGTAATAAACTTTCTTTTTCCTTACAATCTATGAGAGTCCAATGCTCTCCAACCAATCCATTCAAAGAACACATCATAGGATCCCAAGGAAGGTGATATTTAAGTCTACTATTAATCGTCGTCCGGATTCAGAGGCCAACTGCATTCGCAACTAACTCTTCTTTTAGCTCATGTAGCTAATCAACCAACCAGACTTAAATTTTTGACTTGGCAACTTCTGCGCATTTCTACTAATTTAGGACTTATGTAACTTAGACTTGCTCCTCGGGTCTATCAAAACATAACGCTTGGGATAATAATCTACTCCTCTGTAGCTCTATCATGGTAGGTTGAAAATTAGTCACGGCCCTCCAATGCCGCGTTACTCCGGGGTATGCTTTGGGCAACATCTCCCACAATAGAGGCCTCTCAGAATTTGTTATCGTCAGCTTACTCCCGCTTTGGGCAATCTCGATGAAGAGTGCACCTTCTCCGCGCCCCAACACCGCAGGTGCTCCTCTCGACTTTGAGGTCGTCTCTTTGTACTTACTAGGAAGCCCTACCGCTCGTCTTCCCTGTGCCATTTGATCCTCCGATGGTTCCTACCAAATCGCTATTAATTGAATTCGTCGAGCTTTCGAAATTACCGGGTTTTGCTCTCTTTAAAACTAAAGATCGTTTTTATTTTCTTTTCTTGCTTGAACAATTTTCCCTTGTCCATCTTATTTTTTGGTTGCCGGTAACACAAATTACTTTCTAATATCAGCCTCATCCATTGTCTTGGGATTTACAAATTCGATACGCCTTTTCCTATGAGCAGTAAAACTGCCTTCTCAAAATATTTGACTTTGGCCTTCGTCTCTTAAGTAAGGTACATAGCGCAAGAATGATAAACTTAAAAACTCGGCCCATGGTCATTTGTCCTAACCTCAAGTCATGGAATTCTCGAGCCTTCTCATCATAAAACGCCTACTGCTAATTTGTCCTCAAGGACCGTTGAAACTTATCCCATGTCACATCCCGATCCTCTATTCCCCGCACGTTCTTCACTTCTTCCCACCACAGAGTGGCTTTATCTTTCCACTGTAAATGGCTAACCATGCTTTAAGACCACTGCCATAGTCATACACCAGCACTGTCATGTTAAACCATGCTTCGCCACTTCATTTTTCTCCATCGAACGTAGTGGCTTTATCTTTTTAAATTCTCCATGTAATTCCACTTTCCGCGTTTTACCTCGCCTTCCGTTCGCTTTCATTTTCGCATTCAAATTTCATTAAAATTTCGTTTAGGTTACTTCGACAGGACGTAATTTTTTCTTTCCGACTTATATCTTGTTCCATCTCTATTTGTCGTTCGTTCTTATCTTGAATTCTCTCACAAGATCAAGTTTTCTATTCCTTTGATTCGTTTATCTGAGAGACTCTTTAAGATCCTCTCTGCTCCCGCATCATTCTTGCGTTTTCCTTCTTCGTACTCTTTCCATTTCTCCTCGCAATCGTTGTATCGTGTGCAATAAAATGCGAGTCCGATGTTGTTGCTCTTCAATCAATTTGTTCGACCGCCGATGTTGCTCTATCCCCAACTCGAACCCACATTTTGGGGTTACCTCCGTGGAGGTCGCATTTCTCCACCATTTCCGCTGCGGGCGTTGCAGGGTGTCCGTCTCCCATTTGTCTTTCCATCTAATTACTGAACCGTGCATGAGTAACATACAGCTTAACGCGCTCGAATTTTACAGGGCCCGCCGTCATTGCAACGTCAGCTTCCGATACCACTTGTAACAATCAAACAAGCAACCGACCGACAAATTTTTTTTTGTTTTAATTTTGGCTAAAAGTTACCCTCCAATTATATATGTGATGACAATATTTAATTGAACTCTGCACTTTTGATTGGGTTTTTTATATATATATATCTCGCATCCTGCGTCAGCTTTTAATCCTTTGGATTAACTAGATTTTCCGTGGAACTTTGAACTCGGCACTATGATCCGACTTGAATTTTTATCCATTAATTATTCCTGCTATCATAGTGTACCCGTGACTTATTTTTAATTGGCCACGACACATATTTTTATGAGAGACAAGGATGTGCCGCGTACGTAGATCTTAACTTCGTAAGGTTTGTTAAATGCGAATTCAATAAGGTTGTTGATCCGGCTACTCGACTCACGCAAGAGGTGTTTTGCGATTTCATGTCATATACACCGCGTTGATCGCCCGATCCTACTATGATCATATCCTAGGGATTAATGACCTGCATCGTAACCGTAACCATACCTCATTGTCACAGCCTCGCGTAGGTTCTCGAGAGGGATTTTGTTAGATTGGTGTTTAGCACATAATTTCGACCGTTCACCCTTTTCGCATTCGAAGAATGGTAATCTCCAGCGGCCCCGTCTACAGTAATCGCTCCTAGACGCAAGATTTTGTAAGAATAAGTTATGCGTACACTCACTCTTTCATTCCCCGTCGCTGGTTTTGTTTTTTACTTATCAACTTTTTTTTTTTCCATGCCCGTTGCGTGCACTCGCCGAACTCGGGGTAAACAGGTCTTAGTTCTACCGAGGATTGTAGCCCCTTTCACTTGCCACAAAAAATTTCTACCCCGGACCCCCGGTTCGGTTTCCGTGGTTATTTTCTTATGAGTATAAGTTACATTTCTAGTTTAATTGTTCGTGGTTTTATGCTACTTTTAACGATGATTAAATCTCACGATTGCAGTATCGATCCCGTCACTCTTACTTCCTTCAGAAAACTCGGCTAAACACCGGGTCTCGAATCGCTTGGGTGAATCCTAACTTCGCATCTATATACGGTGTACATCTACTATCGGCGAGCATGAACCCCAATCTTTCCTCTTAGTCTTCTCGATCGGGAAGTTCATGATTATTGTTGTGGGGTTTTGGCTCCACTTTCGAACTCCGGCGTTCGCATTCCACCGTCGGCTTATTATCAAATATGAAACGCTATTTGGCGCTTAAGTCTCATTTGAGTTCTGATAAGGCCTACCTAGTCACGTTTAGGAGGGTTCTTGCTAAGTTAAGGATCGAAGCGGAGTTATATGATATGTATAAATTTTGTTACAAGAAACGCCTCTGGGTTGCTACCCGTGCTCTCTCTCTCTTTTTATTCAATCGTATTACAATCTTCATCAGCTAGACCAAGAACTCGGTTCTTTTCCGCTTATATGCTTTCCGTTTATTTAATGAAACAAGTTGTAAATGTTTGAGTTCGTTCGGCAATCTCTACTTATAGTTTGCTTTAGAAGATGATGGTGTTAGTTAGCGTATTTCTTTCGCTAGTTTATGAAGGTTGATGCATACTATAAATCTCTCGCTGTTTGACTTGCTAATCCCTCTCGGATGAATGTCTTGTCTTGGCCATGGAATTATGTTTCTCTTCTCGTCCGTTTCGTTTGGTTCTTCTATGCTCATGAGGGTTTCATGGTTTGTTAATCATGTTTAAGAAAGACTTTATGCTGCACGACATATTTATGTAAAGTTCTTTTTACACTAAGAAAACATCTCTGTGAAACCGACCACCGATTGTTCGTGCTTATCATAGGAGGAGGGGCTACCCAGAGGCTTGGTTTTCCGAGCGTTATGGTAAATAACCCTTCTAACAAGAATTTCCGTTTCTATGGTAACTAGCCGCTTACAATAACTCGTTCGCATTTTTATTTCATGGTTAAGATGCTTATCTAAGTAAATATCTATTTCCGCTCTTTTCTTTCTCTCCTCGATGTTATCACCTATACTGCCGGCACGATAAACTGCATTTCAACATTGTTACGCTTTTTTTTTTTTAATTCCCGCGTAACAAATTTATCCAAACCTTCTTCTATTATTAATTCTTCGTAGTAAATTAACCATACCTGTTTATCAGATCAGATCAAAAATTTCTACCTAGAAATCGCATAAATTTAGTTACACAAAAACCAAAATTTCCACATTAATATCTTAATAAGCAGAATATACATTAATATCCTAATATAAACAGGAATGAAATGTTAAAATGCAATTTTTACTCATCCGTAATCCAAACGTTCGATGGTATGCTTTTCCTCTCTTTCTTCCACGAACCGGGGCAATTACGTCCCACAATTCCCCCCGAGCTTCAAGTCCGGGCCTTCGTTGAACATAGAGTTCTAGAGGAGAAACTCTGGACAATCCCCATTCAATTTCTCCAATCCTTAGTAGAAGTAGATTCTCGAGGAGAACCGCGGACAATCCGGTCCACCTCCAACCTGACAATCTATTCTCGAAAAAATCTTTTCTAGAATGACATGATTCTTCCTTTCCACGTAACCCTAACCCTCCTTGGAATCCTTTACTTATCCCGCATTTTCTTTGGGTAACTGTAAACTCGCTTTTCCGTTCAACCGCCTCGAATCTTGATTTACTTTTACCATCGCCTTTACCAGGAAATAAATTCCACAAGAAAATATTTTATTAAATATCAAAAATTTGTTTTGTTCTAATATTCCAATTTAAAATAAATGGGGCACTATATAATTAATCCATAATTAATAAAAAGACTTAACCATTTGTTAGTGGCTAAGAGGGTGGTTACACTATGGCTCTGGGTAGCCTAAGTAAATATTTGAAATATACCAGGGACACACCTATAGGACGCAATTGAAATTTAACCCGTATACGAGCATCCTCTCACATTTCCAAAGAGTGAGTGGAGAGCACTCATCCATGACTCGAAAAGCGAAAAAGGGCAAAGAAAGAAGGAAAATGCCAACCGGACCTATATGTAAATTACAACTTTAATTCAATAGCTTTAATTTTCTCTATGTCTAAATAAAAGTGTGCTACGTCATATTCGACTTCAATATTTTCGATGCCAGTCATTCGACACCTCAAAGGCAACCAAAGCTAGGATTGAAAAAAGGGTCATCACAAGTTATAATGTATGCGTTTACTTGAAATTAGCCTCAAGAATTGTAATTAAGTAGCTAAACATCTTATAATTAATTGTATCGCCTTCCAACATTTTTTGTAATCCTATGAAATATGATTAAAAATACACAATCATATGTAATGTAGGGTGATGACTTCGAAATAGAAACTACAGAGGAAGATAAAAATATCACTTTCCATTTCCGTTATCAAGCCATAATTGAACGTCGCAGTAAGTCATGTCCCAAGATCTGCACGTTCGATAAGGTAAAACATTAACCTTTCAATATGTTTTTTTTCATTCATAAATTTAATGTCTAACAACTTTGTTTAAATCGTGGGAGAGCAAAGACTTACCGACTTCCAGGAAGATAAATCAGCTTTAGAGCTAGATGTAAATGATCCTCACTTGCAACCTAATCATTGTAGTGGGGACCAGTCGAATAATGCTACTATCAAAGGAGGGCCGTGACTAAGAATAATTTCCACTTATAATTTTTTCTAATTATACCTCGATGGTTGTCCTTATAACTTTTTCGTTTAAATGACAGAGAATGCTTCCCTTGAGGATCTTACCACTCGTGAGAGGAAGACATGGCACAAATTCCGACCCAGAATAATCAGGCACTAAAATAATCTCATTGCAATTTTTATTAATATTACCGAACTAGTTCAATGATATTTAAACCGATAATTAAAATTTAATATTATCTCGTTTTTGTAAGTGATGCCCCGTCACCGGATGAGACTGCATATCAGGATCGCGCAACTAGGTTAGCTAGCGACAAATGGTGCACCAGGTAAATAATCTCATTGCAATTATTTTTATTAATATTACCGAACTAGTTCAATGATATTTAAAACCGACAATTAAAATTTAATATTATCTCGTTTTGTAGGCGATGCCCCACATCGGATGAGACCAAACATCGTGACTACGCAACTAGGCCGGGGCCGACGACAACTGTGCACTGTAAATAATCTCATTGCAATTTTTTTTATTAATATTATCGAACTAGTTCAATGATATTTAAAAACTAACAATTAAGATTTAATATTATCTCGTTTTTTGTGTTTATGCCCCATCACTCGATGAGACCACATCGTGACTACAACTAAGAAGGCGTGGTCGAAAGGCACGAAACAGAGTGAGCACGATGATATTGATGATGTAATTAAGAGTTTAGAAATAGGAAGAAGAAAAAAGAAAATTCGATAATGTAAAATATTGTATTATTATAAGACAACGTTACCATACTTGGAACGTTTTTTGCGCTATATAAAAAACTCATTTATCATACTATTTTTATGTCAAGCATTAATCGGTAATGTTTCGTTGCATTTTTGTTGAATTGTTTTTTTATTAGTTATTGAATTTTTTTTTTTTTTATGCTCATGAAAGTAAAAAATGAAATATAGATTGGGTATCGGGGAATTGGAGAGGATGTGAGGGGGGGAGGGGCCATAAGAGCTTCCACTTTCACGTGGTTGGCCCCGTTTAGTAGAGAATAATTTATTGGAGCAATTTAATCTTGGAGCAACCTCCTCGATTCAACAGAGCAACAAAAAAGTCACTTGACTTAGCGTTACTCTTTCGCATCATGGAGGCTTGCTCCAAGTTCATGCGACTCAATAAATTGTTTTGAAACTAAAAAGGAGCTTATTCAGGTATTGTTTTGACATTTTCAACATATGTTCTAACATTATCATAAGAATGTGCATCTTAGAGTAAAAATACTACATCAATTACTTCAGATGACATAGATAATGATGATTTTGATTGATCATGTTGGCAGTACAAATCCTCTGCATCATGAGCATACAACTTGTCAACCGTGGTCATGTCCATGATATTTTTCGTGCGCTGGACTGTGTTCGTAATGTCACATTTGTGTCTTGTCATTTCATAATTCAATATTAAGCTTGTTCATGATTATTATCTAGGTTTTTGTATGTGTTTTTTCATCTATTTGATTGTAAGCAACTCTGCATGTTTCCCCGTTGTCTACTATGATTTCTCCTACTAACACTCTAGATGAATCCACTTTATTGTTACATAGGCTACTTTATTACATTACATCTTCCATTTTTACTACTTAATAAGTTACATCATGTAAAGTCATTAATCTCAGTTGACATGAGCTTTAGTTCTCCAGATTTGGGGCTTTCCGATATTTTCTCCCTCATGTCATTCCCCGCATCACTGCTTTGAGCAGTGCCAATTGTCTACCACTTGTACCAATTGGCACATGTCAATCTCCTGAGTGGTGCCACATTTCACCTATTTTCTTGGGTTGAGAGTTTAAGGTTTCTCTAACATAGTTTCCTAAACTGACCAAAGGTTCGAAGAATATCGTCACATAATACTCATGGTTTGGATTGATGAGCATGTTCGAATGGTTGGTTGATTCATAAGAACCACCTTGCTATAGTCATCTTGAGATATTTCAAAAGTTTTCTCGGTTTCCTTTTTCACCGTTTCTACAAGGGATGGGGTGATCCATCATCATCGTGGTGGTTTCTGTAGTAGGGAATTTGTTTTTGGGGATATAAAGGAGCATTTGATGTAGATATCCTATTGGATGCATTCATATATAACACGAGAGGTCAAGAATTTAAATTAAAAATATGTCCCCAGTATGGCAACTCCGAAGGCCGTGAGAGACATCAAGTTAAAGATTGTTTTGTGTTGGCCTTAATATAGTCGTGATTTCTTTCTATTATTTTAATGTAAATATATAGTCCTATTCTCATATTAAAATGAGGATCGTGGTTGTATTTCTTTTTTTGTTTCTCTCTCTTAATGCTCCGGTGGTTGCCAAAAGTTGCGATAGTTTTTTAGTTTGGCTCGTTACAACTTAAAAGTGGTTTTTAGCAATGGGAGTCATGTTTTTTAAGGTTCATAATAATATGAAGATCTTGTAATTCTATATTCAGATAAGAGAAGATGGCCTCTCGCTTTGGGCAAGACATGACAACAATTGCCACATCTACCTCATTGGGTACGGAAAGGGGAAGAAGTTGGGTGCAATGTTTGGTAATTATGGCATAATTGTCTTCTTTCAGCTTTTTCACCTTACTTTTGTTAATCGCCTGCCAGCCAAGATGGACTCGAGATGTGACGCAGAGAAGGTAGTTAATACAAGAGCTATGGAAAAAGGAGTTGTACTTCAACAAGGATGGCTCGCTGACAAAAAATTGGGTGTCGTAGAAAAAATTATGTTTAAAGGGAAGGTCACCCGCACGTGAAACTTTACCGCGGTGGATCTTTCCTCGTCCACTTATATTCGATTTTAATGTGTTATTTTAATTTTTCTCATGGAGGTTTGTTTTGGCATATGGCCCGGCATTCAATTGCAATAATTTACCGAAATCATTGCTGTCAATTTGTTTCAGAGAATAAAGGTGAACAAACTCGCTGATCTTGTTGGAGTCACCGGGGCGAGGGGCAAAATGTTGTCTGAGAGCAAGCATGGTTCTTCGAAAATGTGCTAATGATGGTGTGACAAGAGGCTAAGGAGGTAATTTGTAGATGTGTGTTTCGGTTTTCTTTTTAACGTTGTATTGGGCTTCCCTCTTAAATGTCTTAGATTTGGTAGGCATAATTTGAAAACTCAAAGGTGAAAGCAAACTTATTTTTTTACCCAAAGGGTCTACTTGGCCTATGGACTAGCCACATTACAAGCATTTCCATAAATATTTTCACAACAATAAAATGAAATGGTTATGGCTAAGTCAAATTTTATTGTTATTGACAAGGTAATGAAATGTATTCCAATGCTATGGTTTTGGCCTTTTTATTGGTTGAATTAGAGGACCCGCTTGAAAATATTGGGGCCAAGTTGGTAAGGCAAGCCGCAAAGAAGACAAATGATTTAGCCGGGGATGGAACCACAACATCTGTTGTTCTTGCACATGTTGGAATATTGAAAAATTCCAGAACAATGAATGGAGAATAAATCTCCTTCCTCTACGTAGAAAATAAAAATTTCTTCGACAGAGATAGAGTTTCAATACTTTGAAAACAAACTTCAATTCCTTCAATAACTCAAAAAAAAACTATTAAACTTCTTCCTCACCGAGAGGGATTACAAAATTATGATCGCTACAAAACACAAGCAGCATAAAAACTAACTCATTGTTTGTTCAAAACAAACATACTGGGCTCTAAAACACTCTCCGTGTTTTTCACTTTCGAATCAGCTGCATACACACTTAAAAATTTACACTCTCGCTCTTTCACTTTTTACACACCGCCGTGTAATAAAAAATTTACGTATTGTCTATAAAAAAAACTACTGCTTTTTTGTCCTTTTTATTTTTATATGCCGTAACATATAAAATATATTATAATAAACCCTCTTTTAAAAAAAATAAAATTAAAACTAAATTTATGGCCCGCTCTTTCATTTCGCATATGATATATATATAACATAAGTATATATTAAAGCATACATAAAATTAACGAGACAAAAACATTAAAGAACCTTTTCCGTCGGATTTCAAAAGTCTCGAATAGATTGAATTTCAACCAAATTCGCGTTCCAAAAATGGGATGTTGACATCTACCTAATTTTTAACGCGAATTTCAATCCAATGTGCCTTATAAAAAATTCGGTCCGCCTTTTCAAGCTTTTCGCATTCTCTCAATTTCATGCGATCCAATACAATGCTCCACGTGTCCTCCTTTTGAATTTACAAAACGGGGGTAAATTCTCTCGTTTGTTTAATTTCTAGTTGGTGAATTGCGTTAATGCCGGTTGTTGTGTTTAAATACAATCCCGTACAAAAATATGGCTAATGGCCGTTCACAAAAAAAAAACTGCGGTGAATTTTAAATGTCAATTAAATTTCGGGATGGCGTGCAAGCAACCTCCAAAAAAAATGTTGTCACAGATCCATCCTTCAGCTGCCAGCTAGCTTGAAGTTAAATTCAACAAGATAAAGGTTTAATAAGTGAGGGTGTAAAGGTAACTTGTCGATAGTACCTGGATTAAGATCATCTATTCATTTTTGTAGGGTCTTATGGTGTTTGGTTTTTTAGTTTTGGTTGGGCTTATTGAGTCTAAGATAGTTTTTGAGTGAAAAATTGCTATCGTGTATTAAAAAATTTGGTTCTTTTGTCAAAATTTATGAGCTTGTTAAAGAAATACAAACTCGACAATGGTTGTATCTTAAATTGTGGAAAATAATTTTGAAACGAAACCTTTTTGTTTAGGCTATGCAAAGAAAGTAACCCCGTTCAAATTACTAGCATTACAAGACAATAAAATGTCCTTTGTTTCGAACCTCAAAATTTTGTCAAAGGAGGTAAACGCTTGCCTTTTGAGTAGGTCAAGTTTTCCTTTTGCCGATGGTTTGGTGTAGCTAATTGAATTAGTTGCCTAAGGTATTTTGGTTGCAAACTCTTTCATTTTTCATACAAGGATACTTGTGGAATACATTTGATTGTGTGGTCTTGTTAGATCTACAACATTTGTAGTTGTTTAGTATTATGGCCGAGGTGCACTTTTTATTATGGAAATAATTGATGTAATATTGTCATTTAATCTCATCGTGTAGTATGTTGAGAAGTTTTCGTGAAACATTTGGTATTCAAAATGACACTTGATCCTATACAACATCATGCGCTCTCTGACTTCAAAATTCATATTCAAAGTGTGCCGTACAATTTTCGCAAAATTTCAAATATTTATGTTGTTTTTAAACCATTATATTTTTCATGTATCAGATGTTGAAAATGAGAAAAAGACTTTGGTATGAAACCAACCGGTGAATAATTTTAAAGAAACAACCACTTCCAAGACATGATTTAGAAGTAGAACATATGTACTTATGAAGCATAGAAAGATATCCTTGATGCATTGTCAATGTTTGGCTAGGTTATTTTTGAGAAAATAACCTCCTTATTCCTAGAATAGTGATCTTCAATACAAGTAAATGCCAGAGAAGAGAGATCATCGTGTGACATAAAATCCCTATTAACAAAAGTGAACAGGGAATGATTATTAATTATGGCATACTAAGTTGTTTGCTGATTTGACTATTTGTCTTTAACATGTAAAAATGTTAAATTCCAAACTTACATCATCATGGTTTGGCATCATGAGCTTGACTAATTGTCCACCATGCTCATAATTTTCATTGTTGTCTTCATATCTATAAACAACGTTTCTCAAATAATAATTAAAAAGTTCTATAAGAAAAATCCGTACTCCTCCATCACACACGCTTCCTTGTGAGACAAAGTCAAAATTGCATTACACAAGCTAACACATAAGAATCTCCCTATGATCCCTATGGTATGTATCCAAATTCTTATACGTTGTCTTCAAGACTTATGTTGACATTGCTAATGAGATATTTAAGCAATGAAAGATGGAGCCTTCTTCATTGTTGTATATGTACAATACTTTTTATTAATATAAAGATTGATGGTTTTGTCTTTCGAAATGAAATGTAAAAATAATTTATTGTATTTCACTGAAAAAGTTTTTAAAGCTTTTCGATTATGGAAGGGCGATATAGATATATGCCTTCTAATTGAAATTCGGACCTCGCCCTTCAAATTTGATCACCGTGTGGGACCTACCGAAACAATAAAACTATTTCGCCGCGCGTTATATAAAACATATAAACAAACCTTGTCAAAACTTCAAACGAACCCTTTAGCCATGGGTATTTCATCACGAATTGATCATTTTACCATGTACCTTCTTCTAGAGGAATATTCTTCCACTTGATTAGGTAGTTCATAATGGTTATATGTCAAAGAGATACAAAATGTTTATCTATAACTTTTTGTGGTTCGAGAATCAATCTCATTCTTCATCTAATTTTGGAAGTTCTATTTACATCGGTGATATTTTTTCCCAAAACCTTTTTTAGGCAAGATACATGAAAACCTTATGAATGCAAGAAGAAGGAAAATATAACTTCTATACCACTTGTGCAATCCTATGAATAATTATTTAGGGCCATAACATTTTTGAGCTAATTCTTTATTCTTCTTTTTCTTGAATGAAGATTTTCTTTAATGCTATAATCTAAAAATACCTAATTACCCTCCTCAAATTATCTTTCACTTCAATGTTGTTCTGTTGTTTTATCATGTTTCATGTCATTTGAAGGTTTTCCATAATAATTTTCAAAGTTTCTTTAGTATTTTCCATATGTGACTGCTTCATACTTTGGACTTATCTTGCAAAAGTATGAGATACTAGGAGTTGGATATCCATAAAGGGCCTAAATAAAATTTTAGTAGATGTGTGATAGGTAGTATCATATTACCATTCTTCCTCGACGAACCCACTTCATCCATTAAGATTGCTTTTCTAAAGAGTAACATTGTAGATAACCTTAAAAAACATTTGTTAACTATTTTTGTTCACAATTTGATTGTGTTTGATATGTAGAACCTATATGCCTAGTGTTTCTCCACTCATACTAAATAATTATTTCCAAAAAGTTTCTTGTTACTATTACTTTAGGAAAACCATGAAGACTATGAATTTTCGCTGACACTTCGCCACTTGGCTTGTTGTTTATGTACTTCTCTGAGCTCTACAAAAATCTACAAAATTTGTCTATATAAATGACCACAAAAATGTAATACTTACCTTTATATTTCTCAAAGTAACCCTCGTAATAAAGTCTATTGATATATCTTTCAGTCTTTCAATATGTATGTGGAATGGTTGAAGCAACCCCAGAGATTTAACTATCTCTCTTTTATTATGCAAACCCGACCTTCTCTTACAAAATTTTGAATATCTTTCTTCATTCCTTCCAAAAAAATATATTTTTGATCTCTTTTGAGATGTTTAAGGAACTCGCGTCCTACCATCGTAGAGAGACACGAGACTCCCTTAATATTTGTTTATCAAATATGTCATGCATAAAAATATTCTACATTTGCACCAAAGTATATCTCTTTCACTCCCAATGCTCCATAGAGTCTATCCCATCCTTTATAAATTTTAGTTTTTGTTTAGTACTATTGTCATTTTTCCATTATGGTAAAGCTTCTTCTAGCTACTCTAGGAATAAAAATGTAATTGGATATAAATTTGAGGCCTCTTCTATTTTAGAAAGACTATCATGTACTAAATTTTCTCTTACCTCTTTTGCGTATTTATCTCAAAATTAAAACTTTGCATTTTTTTCTCTCATTTTTGTTAATCTTCTAATGAAAATCATAGCTTCAAAAATACTTTATGCTATCATGGTATATCTTGACTTTAAAGTACCTCCCAATGATATACTATCCCCATTTTTTATTACATGTAATATTGCTTCCATTTATTTTTCATACGTAGATTTTACCAAATATTTTCTTTGAATTCTCGTTTAAAAGCCAATGATATCCTTTATTGTGTTAATGTTACGTAAATTCCTCTGCCCTAGTGCCTCACACTCTACTATGAATGTTTTACCAAAAGTAGGTGCAACCGATGGTGGTGTAGAAGATATGGCATCCATTAAAAGAGAGAATGCCAAAGCAGCCTCATCATTCCATATGGCAATGATATTTTCTTCAAGAGATATGTGAGTGGACTTGAAATGCATGGCATAATTCTTAACAAATTATCACACACACAAACAAGTCTAAAAAATCTTCTAAGAACCTGATTTTCTTAGGAATAGGTCATTTTGTAATAGCTTGCATCTTTGAGGCTCCAACTTGACTCCTTCCTTTAAAAATATGAATCCAAATACTCGAATTTTATTTCCAAAAGCACATTTGGATATTTTGGCATAAAAATGATTGTTCTCAATAATTTATATGACTTTTCCACATGTTTAGTGTGGTATTCCCATGATTTATTATAAATATGTGTATTATCAAAGAAAACCAACACTAAATTTATAAGATGAGATCAAACAAAATTGTTCTTAAGTCGAGCTCATTGACTTCAAACAACGATAAAACTGAGGATCAAATCCACTATGCTCAAAATAGCCCGCCGACGTTTACCAATTTTGTGACTCAAACCAATTGAATTTCGCCCTAATCTTTTCGAGTCAAGTTTGGCCGGGTGCACGAGGGAGAGTTGTGACGCCGACTTTTATCACCCACCTAATATTTTTCGGGGTTCGAATTTCATCACATGAGCGACCCAAACAAAGATCCACTCCAATCAATTTCCTCGCTGTGTCCTCAATCAAATGTTGCTCCCTCGTTCCCGGGATGCGGCATTCGATGGTGCTTAAGGCGATGGGACATTGGATGTGGCGATTTCATATCAATCGCATTAAGTTTTAACGCCGTTCAATTCAAGTTCCAAGGTTTTCACATCAAATCGCATTAAGTTTTAACACTCGTTCAAGATCGGACCTCCACCCCCGTTAGTGATTCCGCATGTCTAATATGATCCGGCCTTCGCTCTCATTAATGATCGTAGATTAATTATGACAAAGGCCCTTCGACGATTGGTGTGCTTGGCCGATAAAATGGCATTTCGCTATGGTTTTCGTACGAGCCGTGCTTGTCGGGTTACACCGCCGCTTTCATCGTGATGAGAAGGAGAAGTGGCCAACAACTATCGCTAGGACTCATGTATATCCGTGATTTCTCTCGGTTTGGTCATTGTCTCCGTTCCTCCTTGTTTCTTGGAATTCTCAAGCCCATCTCCTCTTGTGCCCACTGCGCCCGAGACTACACTCCATGCCTCGCCTACGTCAAAGGATGCGTTGTCAGCAGGGGAGCAACAGAGGTCAACCGCGCGCTCCTCCAACCCTCAACCGAGTCGTCTTCCTTACCCGCTGATTATCACGCAGTCACTATCCAGATACTAGAAGTGGGCTGGCCTGCCTCAGGATCCGCTGATCAGAGCGGCTCCCCCTCGCTCCTCATTTCTCCGCCACCTTATCCCACGACGCACACCGTGCTTTTTTCCTTTAATTTCTCTCCAACTGCCCACGAATCACAACCTTCAATTACCGCGTATTCTCGTGAGGAGGCCCAAATGGAAGAAAAATGCACCCGTCCTACGGGGTTCGAGTTTCGTAAAAAGTCGGCCAACATTCTGGCCTTCAGAGGGGAGCTTGGCATGATCGTGGAGGTGGCACCTAGCGATCCTCACCTTCCGAAGGATGGTGCCGAATCGTCGAGAGCCAGAGGAGTAGTTTGCTAATTTTTTTTTCTCGCTTTCATGACCCACTTAATTTGCTGTTTTTAGATTATATTACCGTACGACCTCCGTAATATTTTTGAATTTCAGAACGTCTATGATCGGTTTCCCCATATGAGGGCAAATACTTTTAATTTTTTGATTTTTTTATGACCAATTTGCCATGAGTCCGGCAATGTTTTCGACTTCGTGTAATTTTATTCCCCACTGCTAATAGATTAATTTTTAATAAAAAAATGTTGCCGTGTTTCTATTTTAAACTTGTTTTTTGAAATACGAGCCATGTTTATATGATTGTTTATAACAAGCGCTCGCGGGGTGGTTTATTATATTAATATTTCACTATTGGAATTATGTTCGTAACAATTGGAAAAATGTTGCCCTCGTTTTTCTTATCATGGATGCTTTTGTGTGAGGCGTATATCAACAAAGAGACATGTTCGGGCATTACTCGTATCCGCTTTATGATACTATTTCATGTGGCCGGCTGCAAGTTATCACTCGCCTTCAAACAGCGACATCATGTCCCTATATGTGACATGGGGTATTTTTCTATCATTGTCCGTGGACTTCCACTTTTCTCGATGGATATTTGGGTTCCAATCTTCAGATGTGAAAAATGTAATGACTTCATGGATCGTTTATTTCATATAATATATTCAAAACAACGCTTTTTCTCTCAGAAAAAAGGATTTGCTTATAGTCAGAAAGCACATGGGTGGTTTATTATATTAATATTTCAATTTACTATTGAACGTCTACAATTCATAATGTCATCGAGATTTATCGCCTTGTTTTAAAGTTTCATTTTTTTAAATTGAACTATTGTCGCAGATACCGACGCCTTGTAAGCGTTTGAATTAAGGGATAAATTAAAATGTTGGAAGAGCTAATAGCATGAAATGTAACAAAGTTCGATTTGTTGAGACAAGCTCAAATCATCGACTACATTTGCCTTAATTGCGATGCTTACAACGTTTGAAGAGCTATGTTCAAAACGGCTGACAACATTTCGGCCGTAGCACTGGCGACAGCTACAACGCCGAAAAGAGCAACGCTCAAAACGCTCTGGATCACATTTGTCAATTGCGACAATATAAATATCAGCGCTGACGGCGAAACATCTAAGAGCGACGCTCGCTTGGAAGCGACGGTGTTGTCCAGAGGCTAAACTTTGGCATATTGAATCTGCGACGGATGGCAAATCCACGCTTTTTCCCGTCTCAACTTTGCTCATACCTACTCATGATCTAATAGCGACGTGAGACTGGCCATCTGAATTCGCCAAATTTTCTAATGAATGATTGAAATAAGCCAATATAATCCGTGCCCAAAGGTCTACAAAACCTATAAGGGATCAACATAAGCCTCGTAATGGGAAAAACCATGCAAGACACGCTAACAACCACCCCAAGAAAGGGGTGAAAGCATAAATCCATGAACCTGCATGAAGACATCTACAGCTCGAAACCCAATGAACAAGCCCCAAACAAGAAAGGGCAGTAACAACCAGGGGTACCTAGAAATTAGATCACCCATGAACCGCATCCACAAAAAGTAGCCCGTTGTCACAAACGAGAGCAAACCTAATGCCAAAAAATCAACATTCAGCAAGGAAGAGGAGTCAGCAGCTAAGGCTAACAAAGAAAACTCCACAAGCCACATCCATGATCGCCAATTGCAGAAACCGAGAGGAGCCAGTCCACCATCAATCAATCGCAAGAAGCAACCCACCGCGCCTCAACATTGTCGCCAATAGGGAATAGGTAATTTAGGAGGCCGTCACAGTAAATAGTGAGCCACAAGATGTTGACATGGGGCCACGCATGCAGGCCTCCACTAAACTACGGCAAAGAAAAAGAAAAAACTAATGCGTAAAGAGCATGCTACATCCAAAGTGTACCGATGGATATCCTAGAAAGAGTCGACCAATGACGACCACCGTTGAGAATGCAAGAAGATGATGGAGCTTATGAAATGAAGTCGCTCTCTTTACTCAAGGGCCTGCCAGTACTCGCGCAAATCTATTTTTAGATCATGTCTATTTTTAGACATATGGAGCATGGTCCTAGGGATTGCAAGATGTTATTCTTTGAGTATTGGTCATGTTGGTAAAAATATATGGACTCTATTTTTGGACCTATAGGTCGAAGTCCTGCTTTTAGACTCCGCTCTCCAAAATATGGAAGTCAAATATTATTTACCCTTAATAATATTTGGACTATAAACTGGGGCTACTCTTCTTGGAGAATTTTGGCTTCGAGCCTTGGAAGTGGCTCATGCATATGACAAGAGAATCACGTGATTCCCAAGGGTTTGATGGCACATGCATGGTTGACTTCTTGCGTTTAAGCTTGGTGGAGTACGAGACAAATAGTGGAGTTGTGTTCGGTTTAATTTAGTTGAACTCGGTTGAGATTAGTTTAACTAGCTAATCAATTAGTTATGAGTGGAGTGAATTAAATATTATTTAATCATTAATTAGTAACTCATTATTCAACTCAAGAACACAACAGCTTCACTACAAGCAGCATGATCGCCTGAGACCAAGAAAGAGGTGATGAAAGGGTGGAGTTAAGCACGCGGGCGACACTCGCTGTGCATGAGATTTGCACCACACTTGAGTGAATTTCCCACATGATGATCGCGCTCGTCACAAGGAGATTCGAACCTTTGATCTCTATATAGACAATGTGCCATGATTGCACAATAGAGGCAAGGCAATTATGGTGAGTTTTGAACCAAGAACTCCGTTCAAGCAAACCGAGCTAGTTTGTGTGTGTAACTTCATGAGAAAGTACCGAGTGACTTGTGAGGAGTATTGTACTGAAGTTTGTTACACGATTTCTCCATTATAATATACACAATAGCCGCGGGGTTTTCAGCTATAAGCTTCCCCATACATACTCGTGTTAATGTGTATGATAAATCGATGTGCTATCGCTTGATTTTATTTCCGCATGTTTGATGATCTCGAAAAAAGAGATTATGTGTTGCATATAAATTCGAATTGTATGTGATCGAGATAGTTCCTGTGGATAATTAATCATTATCTCACAAAATTTCTACAAACGCACGCAGCAAGAACCGCCGCCATCAATACTATGCCGCCAACAAGAGATGGGTTGTAAAAGAATGTTGAAGGGCCGCAATAGCGAGGCACACACTTCATGCGTAAAACCCTAAATTTTTTTTGCCATCCCTCTCCACTCTCTTGTTTCACCCCCACCCCAATACCGTGTTAATGTGTATGATAAATTGATGTGCTATCGCTTGATTTTATTTCCGCATGTTTGATGATCTGAGTGGAAGAGATTATGTGTTGTATATAAATTCGAATCAGACAGATCGGATAGTCTCTATGGATAATTAATCATTATTCGCAAATTTCTACAGCCTACCGCAAGTAGTAAATCCCGCACACATATGCTTCGCCACCAAGAGATGGGTTGCAAAGAATGTTGAAGGGCCGCAATAGCGAGGCAACATGACCTCTCATGCGTAAAACCCTAACTTTTGTTTGCCATCCCTCCACTTCGTTTCACCCCCACCCCAATAAGTTTTGTCTCTTACAACAATAAAATAGCTCCTCGAACGACTAGGTCCCGAGTTGATCTCTCGTTTAAGAATGAGTTAAAAGTGTTTTGGATTTCCTTGAGCTATATTACATAAAATCATATAAACATACATAAGGAAGGAAGAGAGAAGGGCGAGAAAGTGAACTAAGGCATTCCATTTCCCCACTCTTTAATCAAGTCAAGCAAAAAGCTATCGAAATCAAAGGTAATGGATCATATATACATCGTCGCCTTTTCTAACCACTCCCTTGGCCTCCTCCATCCGATGATGAGAACACAAAACTGGGCTCACCCCGCAGCCCCATCACCGTCCAAGCTCGCTTCATCGATCATCGCTCGGGCTCCACGTCGTTCATAGATTCCATGCCATTCCAAAGCTTCGAGAGGTCGTTGTATCTCCAAAATTGAATGTGGTGTGTGTGTAGGGCCCAAGGCAAACCAACAAACAACCGTTGGAGAGTCCGTAACCGCCTTACCGCCTAACAACAAACCTATCATTGTCGAATGTTTGGTTGCCAAAGTCCAACTATTCTATGTTTTGGTTTTTAAGTGCTAAAATTTGGTGGCAACTTCACTTCTTGTTTTGTTTATTTGGTGGTAACATTATTAGTTTTTTACTATATAAATAGGTTAGATTTTAGAAACTTTTTGAATATTTAATTTATATAAATATTTAATTTAAATTTATTATTTTAATAATTTTAAGTCAAATTTGAAGTGTTCATTAAAAAAAAATTTAGAAAGCAAAAAATATTTAAATTATATTAATGTGATCAATTTGATTTTCCCAAAATACTCTTAGTGTAATTTGAAATAACAAATTTGATCCGTAATTTAACTCAAATCACTCTAATAAATTATTAATTTCCATATCAAAACAAGTGTATTAAGTAGGGTTTCTCCTTAATCCTCTTTGTTTATGCAAAAAGTAATTGATAATGTATAACAACCGTAATAAGTAGGTTGTTCTTTAATCCCCTTTGTTTATGCAAAAATTAATTTGACAGCGTGGGTTATTGTATCTAAAATCAAAATTCCCCTCATGTCCATGCATAATGATTTTTTTTTTTTAATTATTAAAACTTGTGATTTGCAAGGTTCCATTTGAAGTGACATTATAATAATTGAGATCTTCTTCAACTTTTGAATTTGTAGTTTCTACTCAAAAATATAAAACAAATTTTAAAAGTATTTAAATAAAATAAAATTGTTAAAGTTTTTAAGTAGGGAGGTCGTTATGTTTTTTTTTTCCAAGGAAAAATCATAATTTTATTCATTAAACTAAAATTACATGTTCTGGGGACATTGCAAGCATTCAATCACCAAGTCCAAGACTAGTGATTACAAATCCATACATTAAAAACTAAATAATACAGAGAAGAGGTTAAACTTTTCTCCATTTCTTTCTTTTCTACTTTCTCGCCATTCTCCTTTGTGATGGCGTAGATGATACAATAACAAGTTGTTTTTCTTATTCCATTCTTGGGTTTTCCTTTTGCTTTGAGTTCGAACTTTTTGAAAGATGGTGGTGTTTGAGCTTCCCGACCTTTTTCTTTAGAATCCTCGCCGCCTAAGTTATGCATTTGGAATTTCGACACTTCACGAGATGCTTCCTTTTCTACACTTTCTTGTGTATTTTGGATTTCCTTCATTGGAATGGGGATCCTTTTATTCTTCATCCTCTTCGTCTTCTAGAAAATGTGAGGGAAATTTCCATCCTTTGGGTTGATTTCCGTCTTTCTTCCTTCACGACTCTTCTTGGCTTCCGCGTTAGCATCGGATTGCGGTGATGTCCTATCTCTCGGCAAATCTCGCATCCGAAGGTCGGGTTCTAAAAATCTAAAAATTGTGTCCAAATTTGCTTGTTGTGTGGTGTGGATGTGATACGACACGTCTTTGCTGAGATAAACCTCCACACGTATTCTGAAAGGGACACCGTTTCTTCCATTCTTTGAGTGTCCGTCTTATTGAACACCCCTAAGAGGTTGTTAATGCTCTTCAGAGTTTTTTGATGCCAAAAATCAAGGGGAAGGTTGTATAGCCTAACCCATACCGACAATTTTGATACAATCATTGTGTTTGCATCAAATTATGGGAACCATGGTGATCCGTGGCTTCCAGAGGACAATGTGACAAAGAGGGCTTCAGGGAAGCTCAAAATCAAAGTGTTTGGATAGCTCTCTAATCAGCTGGTTGAATATCTCTACCTGCCTTGATCGCAATGGTGCGAATGGTTCGTTAAACCGAGCTCGTATGCCAAAGTTAGAGGCAATCAAAGTTTAGGGTTGACTTGGTCACTCCTGCCAGCCCTTAAGGAAGGTGGCAAGTTCGTCTTTTCCCCGACCACCAAATTCGATAAGCTCGTGCCAAATTCCCGTGCGAAATTTTGGCCTCTTTGCAATGACTCCCTATGGTCAAAATCGCATTTAAAAAAACAACGCTTGCTAAAAAGAAAAAAATAATATAAAAAAAGGGTAAGGCCCCCACCCATGCCACCCCACCACATGATTGTCGCATATATTAACTATATATTAAAACCGCTAGCCATAACCCTTACTGCACTCCCATGGAAAAACCACGTATTAAGTGGTGGGGTGGTTTGCCACAATCTTCACCACCCCAACCATACAAACATCGTATGGTTTAAAATTTAAAACATAACCCTTACACTATAATGATTTTCAAGTGAGGCGGGGTGGGCGGGCCACCGAGGCGGGTCCGTCCCCCTCAAACTTAAATAATTTTGGTTTAAACAAAAACTACGCGCCTATTTTTGGAGGAGGTGGGGTTTGACCGCTCTCGATCCTCCCTTTCTTCATTATAGATCTAAACCAATGCGCTAACAATGGACTCAAGCTAAGTCCGTCCTCAATTTAATATTTAAACTCTGCCATAAGTGTGCCAAGGCGAAATTGGAGCAAGATCGCACATGCGGATCAAGGCAATTTGCAAAACGTGGAACCATGAACGGAGCGCAATTATGGAAATTTTAACCATGCTTCCTGAAATTCCTTCAAGTGAGGTAATTTTCTCCATGTCTAACATAGTCAACTTTACAACATTTTTCACGGTTTTTCGCAGAGGAACGCAATGGCGAGGTTGGATTTACCTTTGAGTTGCGCATTTCCAAATTCACCCATGGAGTGCCTACATGGAGGAATCTAAAAGATTCCTTTTTTCCTTCGCATTTTCATTTCATTAGAATTGTGAAATGGACAAGCCGATTTTGCATTATTCGATGCCTCGAATCCGATGGTGTATTCGCATTTTTCATTTGAGATTTATATTTTCGGTCACTTTTTGAAGTGAAGTTGCAAAATAACTTTCGCCGAGTGAGAACGGGGAGCTCTACACCTTTTGATGCCACGATTGGTGGATGGTGATTTTAGATCCAGAGTGTTAACCATTCTTCAGCCTCCATATTCAGCGCATGAGGCATATGATGAGTTGATCTCATGTACTTATTTGTTCCTAAGATGTGTAGTGCCGTATAGATCCCCTGATGTATGAGTCATGGGATCTCGTCGTGTTTTGTTATTGTTGTACTTTCGCCATGGACTTGTATTATGTTTGAGATCCCTGATGCCATAATAAGGTGATACTGTATGTTGTTGAGGTCCCTATGCCATTCCGGCGAGATACTCCACAGTTGTCGATGTCACAGAGATCTCCTTTTTTCCATGTTGGAGGGATACTTCACAATATTTATGTGTGAGCTATTGTCATATCGATAAGCGTCCTTTTTATGCATGAGAGTCCAGCAAAGGGAACATATCGTAGAGAGGTATGTTCTTAATCTTTACGTGATCTAATTTTCTCGTATGTCGAGAGAAAAGCACATCCATGTACATCTTTCACTCCTTACAACACTTAATGCAATAGCCTACACCATCTTGACATCTGCCCGAGATGTAGTTCCTCCGATGAACTCATTATCAAACGACGTGTTCTTATGATCGTTGATATTGTCATGGCCATGTTCTCTTCTTTACAACATACAATTGTTCGTTTATGTTCATTAATGCTTTAATTAGTGCAATTTAACAATCAAATAAAGTTAAAGGTCTTGGTTAAGGGTATGCGAATTTACTCGAATCAAGTGGTATCGAGAAGGTCTTCTTTGTTGATTGATCATGTGCGTGAAAATTGAACGTTCACGAGTTAAGCCATGGAGAATGTTAAGGACATGTACAAGACTGGGGCGTTCAAGGTGTCCGAGAAAGCGAACATGTTGTACGAGGCATATGAAAAATACAAGAGCAGAGAACGATGAATTGAAGACACTCCCATGTAGAATAAAAGGAGGAAAAACATCGCTGTACTTCTTTAGTCATAAGCCACGACAAATGCGTGGGAAGAATTGAAGCGCAACAATGAAATTATCAAGCAGATCATGATGTATCAAGGCATTCCTCCAATAAGGGAAGGAGGAGAAGCAAATAAAGGTGGGGACCCCGCCTACAAGCCGCGATTACGTATATTTTGAGGAAGTGAAGCACAACGAAGGCTTGGCGTAAGCCTTCTTTACCTCGTTTAGCAATCGACAACTATGGAAAACAATGTTGATTTATCTCTAGTTTCCTCAAAAGGTCTCATTTCATGAGAAGCAGGAGCTACCCATTTTAGGAACCTACATGAGACCTCACCACGATGGGGTACAAAGGAGGAGGATCTGGTGTTCGATGCCAAGGCATAAACTAACCATTGGAGGTTGTAGTATAGACCGCACTATGAAGCTGGGTACACTCTGAAGGATGTTCAAGGACATCAAGGGAAACGTATATTGACATCTCCATGGAAGAGGAATGATGGGGACACTTTGCCATCGTCCCATGCGCCGCATGTTGCGTTGAAAGAGTGTTGGGGCCCTTGTTTTGAAAACCTTGTTTTGAATGTTTTTGAATTTGAATTTGGAACAATGGCCGTATTTTGGTCATGGAACGAGGACACCCTAGCCGCAACCAAGTCGCAACCACACGTACTATATCAACGTCAGGATGAATGTGCACATACGTGAGGAAACGATGTAGTTGCGTATAAGGAGAAGATACAAGAAAGAACGCAAGTGGAACACACAGATAATCGAAAAGCTAGAAGTACCGCAGTATGACGAAGAAGAACTAACAACAGACAACTAGGTAACAAATACTACCCGAATGAACGAAGAGAGGATTTTCCACAAGAAGAGAGAGGAGCGCAACTAAAGAGAAAATGCATGCCGCAACAGAATCCGAGCATGGATGAGGTTCTTGTAGTTCCTAGGGTCTATTGATGGTGAATCTCCGTTCCGCAAGGCATGTGTACGTATCCGGAAGCACATTGAAAAGCTATGTAATTGGAAGTTGGCTAAGGACTTAATATAATTGTGTGTTATCAAGGTTTTACCTGATGATTCACATGCATGTGTGTTAATTGCGATGCTTTAAAATTTTATTTACTTGATGTCTACATGTTTCCTGAATGATGTTGCGTACATGATTCTATCTATGTGATATGATCTCTCGATGATAATGAGTTGCGGATTTGTTCCTTGCCATCGTCTATTCCCCTCCCCGCATGTGGTCGCGCAGATGCCGGTGAGACTCTACTCTCTGTGAGTAGGGTGATAATGCCTCCTGCTGCATCCTAGACTACGCCGGGATTCCTTTGTTGGCCACAACCGCTCGAACCCGGGGTCTTGCCCGCGGTAGACCCGACCGCTCGCCAACAAATGGTTCCGTTGCTCTGACCCGCATGATATGAGGGAATCTAGATCATGGTATCACGATCTTCGAAAGGGAGATACTATGGATGGTGGGATAATCATTTAGACCGGGCCATCGCTCACAAGCGGGAGTTGATCAAGAAAAGGAAGCGGCGATCAAGGACTTTTGGCCCTTTTCTCGGGATTCGCCCTGATACGTACTTTAAATATTTCCGGGGAAAATTCCCTAACGACTTCTACAATTGGTTACTTAGGTTGCGTGTGGCGAGTTGCTCGAGACGCGCCCGCGAAGATAAATCGGCTGGGTGGGTGCACCGAGATCTCGCGTCTCCGCATCGCTGAACATCGAGTTGACCCGCGCTGGATTTTGGGTAGAGACCACGTTGGAAGGATACATTGTGGAGTTTGTTGCCAAATGCTATCAATCCTTCTCGAAGGTCGAGGCTATCTTCCGCTCCGGCTAAGAGGGAAGTTGCTTAAGGAGATTTCTTCGTTGTGGATTAAAGCTCGATGGCGTATGAAGGGTTGCTAGAATTCCACAAGACGAGTATGGAAGCGTAAACAACGGCCGGGGAAGGGTCAAGGGACCGATGCCACACAATGTGTGACTTGGGAGTAGGAATGGATGTCGAGGCTGCCGCAAGGACGTTGCGGGAGTGACGTGCACATCGCAAGGCACAGATTGCCGATAGGTGGCGAAGACGGTGATGCGAGATTTGAGACGACGAGAGATTGAGAAGAAGAATCAAAAGGGAGGCGCCTCGAGGGTAGGGAATTATGGACGCGGATACGCAAGGATGAAAAGGGACCGCTATAGGATTACGATGGGTGCATGGGAGCCCGCCCTCAAAGAAGCACGAGAGACGAGGATCGACATAGATGATGAAGTTATGCGGCCCGAGGAAAGTTCCGATGGTGAATGGTACGTTGTGGATGCAAAGAAGCAGCCTTCAAGAGCGGCCGCACTTGGCCTGCAGTTACATACTCCCCCAATCCGCATGGCCAGGACTCGACCTTCCCCGGTACTTTATCAACCTTATAATATTTTCGTTAAGTTACAAGCTTTAAGCTATCAATTGCATAGTAGTTCAAAGGTCTTAGCTGCCGACACCCGTGAGTAGTAGCATCGCTAGTAGTATTGTCTTCCTAGCTTGAATGCTTACGCAACCAGATGGAGGATTTATCCCGGTCAACCCGCCGCAAGTGAACATGGCCGGGTCTTTTACCCCGCATCCCGAGTTCTCGAGCCGGGTAACATATGAGAGCAACACCGGTATCCGTGCGAAGCCATCCGGAGTGGCTCCTGCATACCCGATGCCGGGAAGTTACCGCAGTTCCAAACCACGCCGTAGAGAGGGCTCGCGATGGTTCATCAAGTGGTCCGAGCTCCACCCAAATCCGGTCATTGTGGACGTGAAGCGGGATTTTGTCCTAGAATTTAAGCTTCCCGCATCCCGACCAACAGTAGTCTATCCGAGTTCGGGAAATTAAACAAGGAAGGAGAGACCGCATGGGAGCTAATGTTACATTCAAGGACGCGATAGGGAAGCTTAGTTACCCGATCGATCCAAACCATCGAGGGATCGTCCATCAAGGCTTGTTTCTGACACAAACCCCTCACCTGCCAGGAAGATTGACAATCATGGAGAATGCAGCAATGATGATGGAGCTTAGTGAAATGAAGTCGCCTCTACTCAAGTGGGCCCGCGTGCAAATTCCGCGCAAAGTCTGGCTTCTTAGACTATGTCTATTTTTAGACATATGGAGCATGGTTCGGATTCCATTGAGATTCGAAGCATTGGTCATGTTTGCAAAAATAGATGGACTCATTTTTTGTGACCTATAGGTCGAAGAGGTCGATATCTATTTTTAGACTCAGCTTCTCCTAAAATAGGGAAGTCAAATATTATTTACCCTTAATAATATTTGACTATAAACAATGCTTTACTTTCGGGAGCACCTCGGCCTGAAAACATGTGAAGTGGCTCATGCATCCGATAGAGGAATCACGTGGTTCCCAAGGGTTCGATGGCATCATGCATGGTTGACTTCGGGCCAGACTTGGGCAAAAGTTTGGTGGGAGTTAATGAGACAACTAGTGAGCGGCTCGTTTTTTTTAGTTGAACTAGTTGAGATTAGTTTAACTAGCTAATCAATTAGTTATGAGGAGTGAATTAAATATTATTTAATTCATTAATTAGCAACTCATCATTCAACTCAATAACACACGCTCACTATAGTGCATGATCGCCTTTAGTGGAGACCAAGGAAAGAGGTAGATGAAAGGGTGGAGTTAGCTACTGCTGGCGACATCGGGGCTTGTGCATGAGAGATTTGCACTACATACTTGGAGGAATTGCCCATGATGATTGCGTTTTCAAGCCAAGGAGATTCGAACTCGGGATCTATATATAGACAAAAGTTTGGATTGCGCAATAGAGGCAAGGTACTACAGAGTTTTGAACCAGTAACCCGTTCAAAACTCGAGCTAGTTTGTGTGTAACTTCATGAGAAAGTACCGAGTACTTGTGAGGAGTATTGTGCCGAGGGTTTGTTACATGATTTCTCCATTATAATATACACCATAAATGTGGCTTTCAGCTATAATCTTCCCATAAATACCGTGTTGTGTATGATGATTTCGATGTGTTATCGCTTGATTTATTTTCCGCATAAGCCTGATGATCCGAGGGAAGAGAGATTATGTGTTGCATATAAATTCGAATTGTATGTGATCGATAGTCTCTGGATAATTGATCATTATTCGATTAAATTTCTACACACCGGGCAGGACGCCCGAGCAGCCATGAAGATCGAAGCCATGGGCTACCTCGTGAATACAAAGGAGGGCTGTACTCGTTGTGATCTCTCCCGTGGTGGGATTACAAAGATCGACATAGCTAGTCTAACCCAAAATCTCAAGGAAATACGCCCTGGCCGTACCAGCGTCGAACGTTTGGTGCACTCACTCGCCCGGCTGAAGGCCATGTCGCAATCGAGTGTCCCCAAGGCGCCGCCGGCAGGGTGGGACCCTTGGTCGCGAAATTCAAGGGGCTACCCACGGATGGCGTGGCGCCGAATCCGCAGGGGGTATACTCAGCCGCAATGCCTCTATGTGGGGCCCTTCGCAACTCAACCCGGGCCAGCCCATGGAGTATCGTGAGATTTGGCCGACGGCGGGGACATCCGCCTTGATGTGCCCGACTCCCCGTGCTATTCCAATGTGCCAAACAATGTGTATTGTGAGCCTTGCACTTTCCACCACTCACAACACGAGCGCGTGCTCGACGCACTCGCGGACGGCTGGACCGACCGTCTGGCTGTGGTGAACGAGGCGCGAGAGGATTCGGGCTGGCGGCGCATGCGGGCGCGCACGGGAGGACGCAAATTCCGTTGAAATGTTATAACCGTGATCAGGGAGGGTCACGTGGCTCGGAATGTCCCCTTCGACCGCCCGTGCTCGCTGTTTCGCGTGAACACCCATGGAAGACCGTCCGGGAGCTCTCATCAAAAATGGGAAGAACATGCACGTTGCAGGGTACGAATTTGCAACGCCGAGCCGCGTGAGGCTGCCACTCCGGCCATGCACGTTGCTATTGTGACGAGGGGTGGTAAGAAAACGGAGGATGTCAGCGGAAGGAGCCGGCACCCGTTGTCGCCGCATCCCCGCACCGTAATCCGGCCCGGGTGTGGAAGAAGTATTTTCAAAGAGGCAAAGAGAGGCATTTGTCACCGCGCGAAGAGGGAGGCTCGGGAGGTGCCACCGCCGACAGAGCCCGGGGGTGCGCAGCGCCGCAGAAACCGAGTTGAAGAATGGCTCCACTGCCTCAAGATTGTTGACAACGCCGCTTCCCCGCTGGGCCAGCCTCAAGGGCACTTTGGAAGAGGCAATCGTAGGGAGGACAAGACTGGGGGAACCGGCGACACAAACATAAAATACAAGTTAAGCGAAATAAAAAGCCGAGGAACGGGAAAAGAGTTCCGGCCGAATACACAAGGGTCGGGGGATCTCCAAATCAACAACACCATGCTTGATTTAGGGTCCGACGTCAACATCCCGCTGGGCGGAAAACGTGGGAGGTTTCGCACCGCACCGCGTCTACTCGCCCATCCAACTCAGATGGCGAACCGCATCGCATTTTGCCGATTCGCCGACTTGAAGGCGTCGAGGTTGACATTGCGGAGTAAAGACTTACACCGATTTTGAGGTTATTGATATTATGGGAGACAAGGATCTTTACCCCGCTCTTTATTAGGAATCGATTGGATGTTTGAGAATTATGTTATCATCGACCTCAAAAAGGAGTCGATGATCTTTGGAAGATGGGGAGGTATGGGTCACCTTTCACTTTCGACCCGTATCGCGTCTACTCGTATACCGAGATGGTGGATGCTCCGGGGACGCTCACCGATGGACCACCTTTATCGATGACCGAGCAGTGGAAATGGGAAGACTATATTAACCCTACCACGAATGGTTCGTCGGGCCATGCTAAAGGTTCGAGCTCGATTCTGGGATCGAAACTTGCGTGGGAGGATTGGCAACAGGGGGGTATGAGACTAGCATGGAGATGTGCCTCAGTTGGCCGTTCGCCTGGATCGTCGAGTTCAGAATACCCCATCTTGTCAAATATGCAAGTCGTCAACACCTTCATTGCTAAGGTTGAGGACATCGTACCGAAGGGAGCAGACTACCCTTTCGGGACGCTCGCACTGGGCGCGTGCCACAGAATGGCAGGAAAAATCACCGCAATATCTTGTCGCGATGGAGTAGTGTGGGCGAGTCATTGTGGGCACGCTTAAAGAAGATGAAGGTCTCCTAAGCCTATGAATGCTATTTCCTCGGGGACTTCCAATCCACAAGACCACTTCTGCGACCCGCGAAGAACAAGCGTTGGCGGAGTATAGGATACCCGTGAAGAGTTGTGGGTGTACCTGGGCTTGTCCACTCTTTAGACACCATCCCACACGCATGGTACTTGGAGGAAGAACTGAACGGAACTAGTTCTGTGACGGTGGTGTCAAAGGCGAGGCAATTCCAGGTGGTGTTTCTTCATAGAGAAACAACAGAGTTGGAATCTCGTGCATTACACGCCATCGTAGCCGCATCGTTCTTTCACGAACCGCGACCGACGGCCACATCGCCGGTCTCCCCGTCCCGAGGGGCCGTGTGAGAATTGGTTTGCCAATGGGTTGACGCGATCCGGACGATGGTCCGGGGGACTCCGAGGCATCCGTATTTCGAAGAGAAGGAAGGCGAGCGAATATCGCCGAAGAACCGACCACCGAAGGCATCCATTTACAACACAAGTGACCAAAAAAGCCGAACATTGCGTCGTATGAAAATCAAGTTGGCTACTCGTGGGTGATTATTGGGACGAAGAAACGACTAAGGAAATATTCAAATTTCTTCAGGAATATGAAGATTTGTTCCCACGGTATGTGACCAAGGGGCATCAAGGGTGACCCTGAGAAATGTGCTGTGACTGCATTGCACCGGATGCCGTGCCCGTAAAGCATCGGCCCTACTCCGCTGAACCCCCGGTCAAAGAAAAGGTTAAGATGGAGATCGACAAGATGTTGGCCGCGTAATCTAATCTTTCCCATGGAAGAAGCAAAGAGGGTAAGCCCAATAGTCATTCAAAATAAGAAGGACAAGGCAGACATACGTGCTTGTACGATTATCTCGGTCCGAACAATGCCCAGATTCATGATCCGTTTCCCACCCCGTTCGCCGACGTGTTAGACTATGCTGCGAGGTTTCCCTACTCTTCAATCGATGGCTTCTCAGCTACCATCAAGTGCGTATCGCGAAGAAGACAAGTCAAAGACCACATTCACTATTGAATGGGTCAGCTCGCATACCACGTCATGCCATTTGGCTTCGAAGAATGCCCCGGCCATGTTTTTCCTGGACAGAAAGACAGCGCCTTTTCGGAGTACATTCACAAGTTCCCGGAAGTCTACATGGACGACTAGACTCATCTACCGCTAAAGAAACACGCAACCCCGTTGCGTATTATGTTTGATAGGTGCCGCCATTGCGTACTTCGAACTTAAAGAAAATGCATTTTCGTGTTCCTTTCGACACGCTCGTTGGGACACGCAGGCGTGCTAAAGGGTCCGCATCGACCCCGCCAAGGTTGCGTGATAGTACACATGGAAGCCTCGAGATGGTGAAACAACATAAGGCATTGTTTCTAAGTATCACGTGGTACTACAAAGTGCTCATTTGCAACTATGCCAAGATCACCGGCCCGTTAGAACGACTTCGAGGAAGTCTCATAGCTTCTTCGCGGGATCCCGAGGAGTGCTCTGGAGGCCTTGGACACCCCGGGCGAGCCGGCATCGCGCGCTCATTCTTGTTCCACCATCCAGATCGGGATAATCTCGGGCCCATGTGCATATCGACGTCTAGTGATTGCACTTGGCGATGTCTTGGCACAACTGTGTGATACAACAATTGACCACTCCGCCTACTTCGGCCACCGCAAGCCGTCTAATGCGAGAATAATTACACCACGACCGAGAGGGAGGCGCCGGCAATGGTATACTTTCGAAGTTCCACCACTACCTTTTAGGGGGCAAGTTCACGTTCTTCTCACTTGACCTCACTCGTTAATCGAAGTACCCGGTCACAAGCCTGTCTCCCCGGAAGGACGGATTTTCCGTTGGCTTCGCTATTTCAAGAATTCAGTCGCTTGATGTAATCGTCAAGCCCGGAGGTTGGAATGTCCCGGCCTAATCACTTATCTAGGTTGGAGACGGGGAGAACGATGGCTCCTCGCATGATCAACCGCTCGATGCCGACCTTTTCCGCGTTGAAGCCGTACTCCGATTATTTCCGTCCGACATTGCCACCTATTTGACCACAAACGGAAATGCCCTCTAGATTATACCCCGCTCTGTGGAAACGCGCATTTGGTCGTCCGGTGTTGCCGACTACCAATTGATCGGCAAGGTAAGGGCCGTACAACCGGGCCTCGATGAGGTTTTTACAGTATGTGTCCCGGACCACGAATGGGAAGCTGGCCATGGGAATGTCATAGCTAAGTCATGAGGGCATGTGGTGCAAAACCTACCGCATCAAAGGTGCTCCAAGTCGGCTCCGTGGTGGCCGACTCAGACACTCCGACCGTAAGGCTTATGTGAAGCGATGCGACGTCTGCCACGGGACAGACGGCCCTTCATCGGGATGAACTTCCGCTCCACCTGCATGTGTTGCGTCGTTCGAGAAGTGGGTCGCTGATTTCGTAGGTCCCATAGCCCCGCTAAGCCGACACTCCAAGGCCCGGCAGACATCATTACCGCCACCGATTACCTTACCAGGTGGGTCGAGGCCGCGCCGTGCTGCATGACTGTATGCGCACCGCCGCCCTGCTCATTTTTGAGCACATCATCCGTCGATTCGTCGTCCGCGAAGTTTAACCAAAGGATCGTGGTACGCACTTTATTAATGCCACAAATACCAAGTCACCGCCGGACACCTTCATGGTTCGGCAAGATCACAAAAGTAGCCCGTATCATCCGCAAAGCAATGGCACGTGGAAGCATTCAATAAGATTCTTTGGAGAAAGGTTTGACTAAGATTTGCAATGCCACACGTGATGACTAGGACGAGCGCCTATCACGGCGCATTATGGGCCTTTTTACGACTACTTGCGGAAGCGCTTAACCAATCAAACATTGTTCCAAACAGGTACCTACGGGAGTGGCCGTTATCCCCCCGAGTTTATTGTCCTAAGCCTCGTTGATCACCACGTCTCTCGAGCGGGGAGGAGGCCTCCTCCAGGAGCGCCTCCATGAATTACAAGAACCGGATGAGACCCGCTCCCCGGCCGAATTCCACTAAGATCTGTATGATCGCACAGGAAGCGTGCATGATCGCTATATTAAGAACAAAACCTTCCAATTTGGCGCAAAGTTCTTTTATACGACAAGAGGGTTCCATAAGTTCCCGTGAAAGCTACGGTGATGCACCGGGCTGGGACCCTACTGCTGGGAGGACTGCGACTCGTGAGCCGTCCTATTGGCACAAATTTCTGACGACGGCTTCGCTCGGGTGGGTGAACGCGCATGCCCGAAACCTTACCAGAGTAAATACATTTCATTTTCATCAATAACTCTCGCACCCGAGAGCACCCATAGTATAGCGTAGTCAACAACTCTCCCGCAACCGTGATGAGCGTAGAGGTATTATTCCCGTTCATAGGTAGTGTGTCAATAACCGCCGCCTGCGATGACCTCATCGCAACCGACCGTGGCTCCGAGCGCGCCGGCCCGTTGTGTCATCCCCGTAGGATCCGTCCCGCCCACGTTCGGGCTTCGGTCACTCCACCCACGCACTTGTGCTCTTCACCGTAGGACGTCAGACCGCATCATTACTCACCACACTGGCGTTAACCCCGCCCGTCATCATTTGGCCATCACCCGCGTAACCTCACCAAGCCGCGGTCGCCCATTTCCCATGCCACGTCGAAGAATCGGCTTTTCACAAAGACTCATTGGCATGCGATTGACCACGATTATCACAGAGAGAATGCCAAAGTGGGAATTAACTCGTTAGAGGGTCTCATCAACTCCACCGTGCCAAAGCCGACATAACTTGCATGGCTACCAAAAAGCACAAGAATGTCAATTCGTTCGAATTAGCAATTGCACCGCACTTTCGCAGCCATTACATTTCGAACGCATTGAACCAAGAAAGGCGCCAAGGACAATTTGCTGTGTCTATCAAGACCGGCAAAAATGCCAGTCGTTCCGGCTGCCGTTGGAACCGCAGCTCGACACTTCCTGATTCCGCGCACCGAGTCTCTCGTGGGCAAGTATGATAACGCCAGCCTCGATTGATGCCAACCCTCAAATGCTCGAATTTTTGCCCTCCAACACAGTATACATGGAACACTATTAAATTACGTGTACCCGCAACCATGCCAGCTTGCCCGTTGGCTCGAGTTCGGGGGCTTTCAAACTCGTCCCCGATAAACTTGAGAAATCTACCGACCTTGGCACCACCGACCGCCCGCAAGCACGCGCTTCCTCATCAAATTAATCTCGTAATGGGTCCCTCAGGCTGACTCAGAAATCCCCATTCACGTTGCAAGATATTCATCGCCTCACGTGGCTTTCGCGAGACGGCGTTGTACGTCTGACGCTCCGTCGACCTCTTCCAAGCGGCAATGCAGCCTAGCGATGCGGACTTCTATACCAAATATGGCACTCGGTGGGGGAAAGGAGCCAAGATCGAATTTCATCAACAGTTAGAGATTCGCACGTCTGCTACCTCATCACAAGAAAAATAATGAGGCATTACACCAAGGGCGAATGCACTCTTGATACTATTTCCATTGACGAGCATCGTGTCCAAGGCACCGATCGACTATGTTCATTCTTGTTAAAGGAGTTGTTCGATGCGTGCGAGGAGAATTACAAGCGCGCAACTACTTTTATTTATGGTTATTTGATTATCGTTTCACCATGTGGAAATGGCATACTCCACACATCCGCTTCCCAAACTCGAGATCCCCCGAGGGCCGCCCCCTCGCAATGAAATTCACTTCATGGCGTGTCTCAAATGACTTCAAGACCAAATTGGTGAATGCGTTTTGGTCATGGTACCGACTAATGATGGATGTCGTGGGTCGTCGCCAACGGGGTGCTCGCACCTCGTTGGATGAATATAGTGAGCAAGTATGGTTCCTAAGTTAAGTCACAAGCATACTTACCTCCAACCCGCTATGCTCCTAGCGGGATACCTTCCGAATGACGCCACCTGTACCCCGCTGGATGATGCTACCTTCCATCGTGAAGTCTCGCTCATGGCCGAGGGTCACAAAGCATACGCTGGACGGCTCCCTGCATACAATTTTGACAGATGGCGCCAAAGGCAATGCCTCTTCCGAGACCCGAGGTGGCACATTTCCTCACAAGAAATCCTTAAAGACCACCATCCCTTGTCCGCCACCAACACCTGCACGAATCTTAATGCGACTCGATTATTTCTAGCTTTTGCCGCTTCCTTCCTTTATTTTCTCGGTTCTACCATTCGCCCCACTTCGCACTCCTGCACCACTCCACTCACCCCTCCCCCATTCCCACTCCTCTCACTCACTGATAGACTCACGACCCCGATGCGGGCGAGGCAAGCCGGGCCTAGGGATCCAACCGAGGCCCCCGCCAAGAGGGCCCGCACTACCGAGACAAATTGCAGACCTCATCGTTGACGATCCTCTCGCCGTCCTCAAAAAAAAAAAAAAAGACGCAGGTGTCACACAAGATGAACTCTCCTCTCATCGACCCATATGAGTTCATCAATATTCGCTTCCACATTCCTCCACCTCACCGTTCACTACTCCGCTCACCGTTTTCCCACTCGCCACTCCATCCGCCCATCTACTTCATCTACACGTATCCGACCCCCGGTTCGTGAACTCCAAGGTGGGGACCGCGGGCCGAGGTTGAATCTTGTAATGCCTCACTCATCCCACCGCCGACTCCGCGGTCAAACTCCCACCTCCCCTTTACCGATATACTCACACAAGAAGACACATTATGTCCACTTCGCGTAGGCTCACCCCAAGCCACCGCTCCTCCACGACCGGCTCGCATCGATTAGCAAGACCGCCGTGATCCGAATATGGTGGAATCCGTGCATCTTGGGGCCACGATCTTACCACCTCCCGAGCATTCCTCTCGACCCGCTTGCTCTGGCAGACAACGGTCACGGAGCGTGATGCCGCGTAGAGGCTTCGGGACTCTACCTTCCACTCCCCGAGAATCTAGCTCAACCGTATTTAATGGAGCCCAAAGGCCACGCAACAGGCCGAAAGACTACATTTTGGACTACAAAGAAGAATGTGCCGAGTAGCAGTCCAAATTGCCGCGCTCTTTACTCACGCGACCAACTCCGCACTCCATCAGAGCAAGCAAAGCCAGCGCGATCACCAACGCCACCCAAGCCTGCTCTCCGAGTTCCGCCATCTCGAACCGCACTATCCCATGTCGCTTCCCGAAATCACTACGACCAAACTCTTCTCCGAGCAAGCGATCCACCTCCGAATTGTCTCTCCCAGAACTACGCCGGAGAATCATGAGCTTCGGCGCGTTGTAGCCCGTGCAGAGTCGCCGAGCCCGCTGCTGACTATTCTTCCTGGGCCACAGCAGGCTGCCTGCCGGACGGACAGTACACTTCATGCCACGCCCGAGCGCTCAAGACCTCCTCAGGCCTTTCTGTGTGAATGCTCCTTGGCCCTCACCGCGCACGTCGACTTCTGGGCCTCAACCTAGCAGGTTTCCAGAAATTCAAGAGGCTACCGATCCCCGCTAGGCCGGATGAATTATAATGGCCGGCAGATGACCTTGAGGCCGCCCTCCAACATACGAGGTCGTTCTCGATGTGAGGCCACCGGCGGCTATCGTGAGCTCCGCCGCCCTCCAATCTAGCGCCGACGTACACAGCCTCGCAGCTTGCGGCCGAACTCGATCGATGATTCGTGAGCCGTCCCATCGCCCTCGATGAAGCTACCGCTACCAAGCGCCCGCCGAGGACACCGACTCACTTATTCAGGGGTGGAAACAAGCCGTGGGTTTGCCATCGAGTTTCGTAGCTACCAAGTTCCAGAGGGTTCCGGAGTTGGGGCTCCTGTTTAAAACAAAATTCGCCCGAAGATGCACAACAAGGATAGGGGACCAAGCCGAAGGTACACATCGTGAACGAGCACAGACAAGCAGCATTGCAGAACAGGGCACCCGGCCGGGCAGGCAAATGGAAATCGAATCAGACTTGTGATTGACCTGTGGACGAGTCAAAGAACCGTGGCCTGGGGTCATAGTTCTTGTTTTGAAAAACCTTGTTTTGAATGTTTTGAATTTGAATTTGGAACAACCAGCTGCATTTTGGGTTGCGAACGAGGACACCCAAAAGAGGCCGCAACCAAGTTGCAACCACATCGACTTACGGAGCTATCAAGGTTGCGACAGTAATTGTGCACATAGTGAGGAAACTAGATGCATAAGTGCGTATAAGGAGAAGATACAACAGAAAGAAACGTTGCTTTAACACACAGATAATCGTAAAAGCTAGAAGTAGCCGTAGAAGGACGTAAGAAGAACTAACACAAGGATACGGTAACAAGAATAAATACCCGTATGAACGAAGAGAGGATTTTCCATGCCAAGAGAGAGGAGCGCGACTAAAGAGAAAAATGCATGCGTCAGGAATCCGGAGCATGGATGAGGTCTTTGTAGTTCTTAGGGTCTATCGATGTAGAAATATGTTCCGCAAGGCATGTGTATCGTATCCGGGAAGCACATTGAAAAGCTATGTAATTAGAAGTTGGCCAAGGACTTAATATAATTAAAAGCTATCACTATTCGATGATTCACATGCATGTGTGTTAATTACGATGTTTTTAAAATTTTATTTACTCGATGTCCGCATGCTCTCGAATGATGTTGCGTACGTGATTCTGTCATCTATGTGATCTCGATCAGATGGATAATGAGTTGCGGATCCGTTCTCGTCATCGTCTATTCCCCTCCTCGCATGTGGTCGGGGCAAGACGCCGGTGAGACTCTCTACTCTCTAGAGTAGGGTGATAATGCCGGCGGCATCCTAGACTGCGCGGATTCCTTTCGTTGTTTGCCAACCGCTAAACCCCGGGTCTTGCTCCTCAGACCCGACCGCTCGCCAACAAAGAGCCGAGGCGAGTTCCCATCACCATGTTTGCACCCCGTAGACCACTGAGAAGGTATAATAAGTCTCATTATTCCGCAGTGCATTTTGATTATAAGAATATTGATAACCATGGTCGTAAATTAGGCACTAAAACATGTCATTTTTATGGTTTGCGTAACCATGTGTTTTCTAAGTGTTGAAAGGATGGCAAGACAAAGGAGGATGAGGTGCATGGAAATCGTTCTCCTAGAAGAAAAGGAATCGTTTAAGCATTTTGGAGGAGAAGGACCTTTGCACTCATTACGTACCGAAGTGGCACCAAAGAGCCACATGTTGGAGACTCCATCCGCAGCAACGCCTTAAAGACAAAATGCCCGTGCATACACCAAGCCGAAAGAGTTGATCGACAAGCAAATGTGCCACTGTGAGATGATCCATTCTCGCTTTTATAAGTGCGAAATGGTTTTTCTAGATTGTTTTTCAAGATATGTTATTTTCATGGCCTTATTTTTGTAAATCATTTAAGTCAGATGTTACACTATGAAAATGATGATGTGTTTTCCATCACTTGTTTAAGCGAAAACACGATATTTTTTGCCTTGTTTTATAAGTCGTGTGTTGTATTTCTTTCATGTAAAAGTGATGATGTGTTTGCCCTTGCTTTGAAATGCGATGATGATGTTTTTGGCCTTGTTTTATGAGTCGTATGATGCATTTATTTCATGTAAAAGTGATGAGGTGTTTACCATCACTTTCGAAATGCGACAATGATGTCTTATCTTATAATGATAGCAAGGATTCTGCTTCAGTTTTGCCAATTTTCCTAGTATAATGTAATTTATACTTAACTTTCTTTACTTTTACAAAGCTTTATCTATTTTACAAAGCTTTATCTAATGTATTAGATTGTCTTAGAAAATTTACATTAATTTGTATTTTATGCTCAATTTGGATTATATAAATGATTTTATATTCAATTCTTACCTAAAATAAAATAAGGGAGGTTGCATGGCAACTAGTCCCGACCATGCTTGACTCATTTTTACAGAGAATAATAAAAACAAAAATATCATAAATTTATTTCATTCCAATAGGTCTTTCCACAAAATCGTCGTTTCAACTTTCTATTACCAATTTTAAAGTTCCATGACGAGACTTGTTCACATCAGATGCATGTAGTTGTTGGCAACTTTCAGCGCCTCAATTTTAAAGTTCCACGACGAAACTTGTTCACTTCGTATGCATGCAATGCATGTCACTTTTTTTAAAGCATAATCATGAAATTAACAAAAATGTCGTTTTTTTTAAAGCATAATCATGAAATTAACAAAAATATTAAGTTAAAAAATGAAGTCCCCAAAGTTATTAAAGGGTTTTCTTAAACATAAGAATGGAATAAGAAAATGAGGCAAAAACAAGGTCCCTCACAACTACGTGCCTCACCACACTATCTCCAAGGCATTCAAGCTTCGAACTATGCCACTTATCACCGCACCCAAAACTTTCCAACAAAACATTTTTGCCAAGGAGATTTTCTCGTAGGTCTAGCTTCCGCATTCGAAGATGGCCGGAGATCAAGCCTACATACCTTCTTCGGGTCGACCTAAGGTCGCCATCGGTCGACCGGAGGAGCAAAACTCACTTTTAGTAGTAGTTAACCTTTCTATGTCCACCCACTCGGTTTTGTGGCTCAACCCTCCCTATTCTACATTTTATACTTTGCATTCTTAATTAGCTGTGATTAAGGCCACTAGTGTGATTTTATATGTGGATTAAGACCGCTTATTGTGATTTTATATGTGGGTTGGGTGAACTCTTCGACCTTGGCCCTTTCCCTATTCTACATTTTATACTTTGCATTCTTAATTGGCTAGATTAAGACCACTTCAGGATTTTATATGTGGGTTGAGTGAAATTTTCTTTGACCTTGGCCCTTTCTAAGGCTTCTAGTAACTTATATAACTTACCTTCTATCAACTGCTTTTAAAGTAACCTAGATTCAAGGAAATTTGAAATTGCCGAACCTCGCACTTGACTCCATCATCCGTTATTTTTCTATGCCTCAAAATCCTACTCTACCAACCTTGTTTTGCTTCCCTATGTTATTGTTCTTATGCCACAAAATCCCACCTCTACCAACTTTGTTTTGCTTCCTCACTCTATAATGTATTTGTCATGTCTCAAAAATCATATTCTCTCTACCAACTTTGTTTTGTTACCCCACCTGTTTTGCTTCCTCACTCTATAATGTATTGTTTTATGCCCTAAAATCCCACTCGCCCACCTTATTTTGCTTCCTTCACTCTATAAAAGTTAAACTAACTTTCAATAATATTAAAAGTAACTTCAATATATAATGTTAAACGTAAAACAAATGGGTGGAAGAATTCAAAATGGTTCAGCAATAAATATGACTTAGAACCCAACAAAAAGAATCAATAAAGGTTTAAAAAAACTCCAAAATGTCATACATTGCAAGCCACCTTACCACCTCTTCACTAAAGACCAAGGATGTTAGGAACATACCAATAATTACCACAAATGTTTTTCAAAAAGGATGCTAGGAAGTAACCAATGCTACTCACAAAGAATTTAAAGTAAAGGAAAAGGTAATCCCTAAACGAAAACTCGATTATCAATCGATTATTGAGGCTTTTTAATTTGTTTTCAAAACACAAATCTAAAACAAATTAAAGTTGAATTCAACGCATAGATACCACAATGTTTATGATTAGTAAATTTTACTAAGCATATTAAAGACTCCGTAGCTCAACCTAATAAAGACTTTATAGTTCAACCTAATAAACCCATTCCTCTTTCCCAACTCCCGAAATGAAGCTCACCCAAGAGTTATCAAAATCAAAGGTATGGATCATATCCATGGCCTTCCATTTTCAACCACCGTTTGGCTCTCCGCCATGAAGGATGGACTTGGACTGATCATAATGAATTAGTTCACGTCCAAAGCGTCGTCGTTGTCTAAGTTTCCAGCTTAGATCGTGGCCTGAGTTCTCGGGCCCTTCATCATTCCATCCCTCAATAACGCAAATAAGCTCTTGGAGATTATCGAAGGTGATGATGCCTCTCTCGCATCCTCCACCGAAGGAAGCCACTGGCAGCAGGTGGTCCATTAGCCGCTTTTTCCCCAATTGTTCTTACCATCACTGCCAGCCTACTCTTTGAACACTACACCTAAGTTTTCTTTCTCTTTCTCTTGCTATTGTTGGTTCCCCGAAAATATTCAACTAAATTTTGTGAATTACAAGCCAAGAATGAAATGAAAGTACCTTTGCGGGAAAAAAAGAGAGGCAAAGTATAGGATAGAATGGGGAGTTCAACATGGAAGGGCTGTTTATAATAACCGAAAAATATGGTACTGATGATTCGTAAGATCTTCGGAGAAACCTCTCGCATATTTTAAGAGTTGTTTATGGAGGTTGAGGAATTGGTAAGACCGATTAAAATTAAAATTGACCTAAATTCAATTAAAAATATTAAAAAACTAGATGTTCACAGTTGGGCCATGCAAGTGCTGCCACCGGCCTATCACCGGCCGAGTGCTCTAGGTCACGCCGGCCGCCGCACCGCGCCCGACCCGCCTTGGCCTTCCCGCTCCCTCCCTCTCTTCTCCCGATGGCCCCCTTCCGGAGCTCCTCCCCCGAGGTTGATGCCACCCGCCCTTTCTTCTTGATCTAGTCAAATCCTTTCCGCCTCGCAGGCCTCGCTTCCCCCGCAATCTCCAAATTTGTTAAGAAACTTGAGGGCCTTCAAGAAGTCATTCTTCCTCCTTCTCTCTTCCTCGAATGGCCGCTCTTTCTTTAGCCGAAAAGGTTTGATTGTTCAATTCAATCGGACTTTGGCTCCTCTGCCATCAGCCTAACGTTGGGTTGAACAATGCACAGCCGACAAAATAAATGGTAAAAATCTCCTCCATTCTCATGTGGGAAAGGGTATTTCACCTTTCATTTCGAATCTACTAACGACAAGGATTTAATCTTCGAAACGGCCTTACTTCATGGATTCGAGAGGTTTATATCTTAACAAATGAACTCCCGTGAATTTCCAATCCGCAGCTTGATGTGCCCAAGTGTTCCTAGCTTGGGTCCATCTTCCTCATCTCCCCTTCACCGTTGGGGGACGAATTCCGTCCGCCGCCATCGGGGAATTCCGTCGTCAAATTCATCGACCGTAGCGAACCAAAGGACAACATGCAAGTTTGTGCCAGGATCCGTGTTGAGGCGATCCTGGTAAAGGGCTTCCCGAGGCCATTAAGCTCAAGGTGGATGATTGACCTTACATCTTCAAGAATGGACACAGCAAATCCCCTTCAAATGCAAGGTATGTCATGAATATGGTCATTTTGCAAATAGTTGTTCTAAAGTTATTGATGTCAGAAATCTTGAACAAGAAGCCCAATGGGGATTTCTGGCCAAAAAGAAGAAATCTTCCCCTAACCCCAAAGTCGGGCTATCCTCTGCCTCCTCTTCCATTCAAACCACTTAGCCTCCACCTCCACTCCCTCTTCCTAGATCCCCCTATTCAAATTTTTATGATTCCTCCCCCCCCCCCCCCCCCCACGCTTCCTCCAATCTCCAACTTGGAATCCACCAACCCCTTCTCCTCCTTATCCACTCCTAACGACGATCCTCCTCTTACCACCCTCCCCTGCATCGATGGCCCTAGTTCCTCCCCTTCTCCCCCTTGACCCCCCCCCTCCATCCGTGCTACTAGAAACTCTTTCCAAAAGATCATGGTGCAAACTCAACCCCGTAGAAAGGTGGGCTTGGCAGAGGTCCTCTTCTGCCAAAAAGAGATGAAAATACACAAAGACATAGAGAAATGGGCACTCAAACCCTATCGAAACCTACATCTTGGGGAAAAACAAAGCAAAGAGATGAGAGCCAAGGAACATGGGAGGAGAGCAACCCTTCGAACATTACACTAACAATGATGAAAGTAATTTCTTGGAACATCAGGATTGGGGCACCCCTCTAAAATTGTTGCTTTTAAAGATCCGATAAACCAGAGAAACCACTCATCCTTATCTTGCAAGAGACCAAACAAGGAAAATATGATATGGAAGACATATTGATAAGTTTAAGCAGCATGATGGCCAACTCAATGAATCTAGAGGGGCTTCGGGGGTATTGTCACCTTTGGAACAACAACGAATGGATACTCAAAAGTAGCATTATTAATTAGAATTGGATCAAAGTCAAATTAGAAAACAAAAAATACAACAAAAAAATTGTCATCTACAATGTCTACGGACCTAATCACTACGCAGATAAAGAACAAGCAGTTGGATCACTATCAAGGCCGACATAGACGAAGAGGAGAAATGTGAATATAATAGGAGGAGATTTTAACCTCATCCTCCATTCAAATGAAACAAGAGGAGAGGAACTTTCGCCCAAGATCCTTCTAGAGCTCGACTAGAAGACATCATGCTAGAGCATGAGTTGGTCGATATTGTTCCCAAAATTGCAAATTTACATGGAGCAACCACAAAATTGGGAAAGATAATATTATGGGAGCGATTAGGATGTAATTCTTGTGGACATCACCCTCCTTGCCTCCTTCTCCACAGCCTCTACCTCGTCCTCCCTCTTCCTCCAATCACTATCTGTCACGCTCAACCTCCAAGAGCATCGCCTTTAGGGCCCATACCCTTTAAATATACTCTCCCCTATGGAACAATATTCGAAGCCAATAATATTGTTTGGGTCAGTTCGGGAGCCAAAGATATGGCGGGTGTCCGATTTTCATATGGGAAATCAAGTTGAAAAACACCAAAATTGCCTCAAGGAATGGGCGAAATCCCACTACAAAGAACCGTAAAGGACACAAACTATTATAAAGCAAAGACCGGAAGGAGTTCATGAAAAAAATCGAACATATGGGCTCACTCAGAGCATCGTGTGCTCGAAAACGATTCATTACCGCCCATTGTACCAACCGAGAAGAGGAGCAAGTTGGTGCATCAAATCAAGACAAGCATATTTCCAAGATGGAGATAAAACATCGCTATTTCCACAAATTGTGCCATCATAGAGACTGGCATCAACATAAGTACCATCACAGACATGCCGAGGGAAATCTTCATACGTAATTAAGAAGCAATCAAAATGGCCACTTCTACTCACTTTCAAACTCTTTCACTAAGAAGAGGGCTACCTCGATCTTCTCCGCATCTCCTCACTATCAATGAGGACATCAATAACTTTCACTCGTAGAATAGACGAAATCAGATCCTCGCAGCAATATGGACCTTTGCATCCGCATAAAGATCCGGGACCCGTATGGATTTTCCATTAGCTTTTACAGACCTACCGGGAGATAATAAACAAAGATTTGATCAAGTCGATGCATTGGACCCAATGCAAATGCAAAGTTGGAGGCTATACCAATGCTACTCATCTCGCCCCTCATTCCTAAAGAAACCAACTCCTCCTCCTTCTCCATATTTTGACCCATTCCCTTTGTAATGCTCTTATAAAATATTGACCAAAATATTAGCCTTTCGTCCGAAACCTCATCTTCATTCTTTCATTTCCGAAAAACCGAGGATTTCTCGTTTAATAGACAAATCTCCGATTCCATCCTTCTTGTCCAAGAAGCTTATTCACTCCAAATTTCATTCCCACAACGAAAAAGGCTTTATCCTAAACCGGACTTAGCCAATGCCTTCGACCATGTCCCAAGACTCTTCCTCTTTGTAGTTCTCAAAAAATGGATTTGATTCCTCCTTCCTTGATCTTATTAAGGCCGCATAACCTACTGATCTCCCTCTCATAAATGGCGTGCCAATCCTCCTTCCAAGCCATGTGGTCTAAGACAAGGCTGCCTACTGTCCTCTCTATCTTCATATTAATGGTTGAATCCTTCAGCAAGGCTCCCAGATCACAAGCGCCGGATTGGACTCATCACTCGGCATCAAGTTTGGAAATGGAGTCAAAATCTAAATCACTCCCAATTTTCTGACGATTCTCATTAATGGGAGAGCCTCCAACTTCATACCATTATCAAGCCTTGGACAAATTTATGAGCTATTCTAGAGGCATGATCAATCATCTCAAAAGTCATTGCATTATGGTTGGAATTTTTTCAGCTCAAATTTTGCATAACATTTCAAAGATTTTTGGAGGTCCCCTATAAGTTGGATTGGGGACACTTCTCTTAATCTCTCGAGCATGCTTGTAAGCACAGGACCCTTGTAAGGTTGCCGATGGGACATCATCATCGACAAAATGAAAAGGGAAAGTGTGCTTTGGGGAGCTCTTTGCTGAATTTACGTCGCCTTATTCTTCTCAAATCGTGGCCTCTCCTCCCCGCCTTTATCAATTCTCCCTCCTTCATGCCCTCGCCTCCTTCCATCATAAAATGGAGACCATTATTCATTAATTCCTTTGGTAAGGTGGGAAATATGAAGAAAAAGGAAATTTAATCTCCCATAAGTTGGAAGCAAGTCATTCAAGACCAAGAACGCTGAGGTTGGGTATTCGCTCACCAAATATTATGAATCTGCTTGAGTATATAATCTATAATTTACTGCTCAGCAAGACAACTGTGAAATAAGTCCTAGAAATTAAATACCTACATACTCTAGACAACATCTGCTCGATCAAGTTATCCACAACAACCCCACAAGAATTTGCTTTGTAAAACATTTCTCCTATTCACAACATATCCAAAAGTACTAAGGGAGGCAAGAACATAAGCATAGGAGTAGACATAATTATGGGATAGGCCCCCATCAATAGCATTTTCAGAGAACTCCATAATATTTTACCATCTAAGCAACAGGCTGCACAACTGTAAATCAAATATCCACCTCGGGATTTTCAATCCTTGGACTGACCGTGTGGCAATTCCTCGAGGTTCCCGCTTTCTCATTTAGAAGCAAGCCTTCGCAACTCTTCAAACTCATTCCATGGCATTGCACCTTTAAAGCGTAACTATGAAGATGGCTGCTTGGGATCTAACTCGATCGATCTACTCTATTAAAGCCGGTTATCAAGCTCTCCCGCAACAAGGCCTTCCCGATGCCCACATGGTTCCTTGAAATTAGTCTCGGAGATCGAGACTCCCAAGATCAAATTCTTCATTTGACCTTACTCAAAGGAAAAATCTTAACCTCCGAGAATCTAAAAAAGAGAGGCATAATTGGGCCCTCCCGTTTCCTAACCGTCAAGTTGCCGAAGAAATCTCATCTGGTCATCTTTTCAATAATCGCCCATTTTCCATCAATTGCTGGGAAGGAGATCATCCCAAACTCCAATCTTTCCATGGAGCATACACTGCGACTATCATCAAAGCCTTGGGCCTATGGAAGAAAAAGTTACCCTCGAAATGTACAAGAACAATGCTCTTTAGCTAAAAGAGTATGGGATTTAGAAATTTGAATAATCATATGTTATCCACCGAGATTCTCCCGATCACGCACTATTTTAGCTTCATGTGCACAATACAAAATCTCTTCTACCATTGATCATCACATGCCGAAATAAAATCAATTGCATGCACACATTAAAACCATAAAAATTCACACATATGAACACAAGATGTAATGGGAAAGCTTAAAGTCAAAACCCTCAACTATCTCAGATATTATATATGTCATAGAGATCATAACAATCATCATACAAAAGCTCCTCACAAGCTCTCAAGATAATCTCCACTTGCTACACACTAATCGTGTAGTTTGATCTTGCAAAACACATGCACCGATCTTTGGTCACCTCTTTAGCTCGTCTTCATCATAACTTCACTAAGAATGTTTCCTGATGAGAATTAATTACCTCGCCTTGCTCACGCAGCTTTATAGGCATCTTACGAGGAGCATGTAACCATGCATCACTTATAGTCACAACCGAGTCGACTTTGCTCTTTCACCTATCTCTCGAGACCGGTCTCCACCGAAATTGTCCATGCACTAAAGTTAACTGATGTATCTTTAGCTGATTAGTGATTATAACAGTAACAATGATGATTGATTCACACCACTACTAATTGTATCAATCAACAGAGATCAGATACAACTAGCTCAACTATGTTTAGATTAGTTAAACTTAACACAATCAATAATCTCCTCAATCTAACTCACCAAATCCCTCGTCACATGAGTTCTAATCGAAGTATTCATGCAATAACTCCACATAACCCTTAGGAATAGCGTAATTCTTTCGTCACTCTCCGTGCCACATCTGCAAATTTAACCGAAATGCTCCAAGAGAATAAGATACTATTTAGAATCCAAATATTATTAATATTTTCGTTAATATCGAAGTAAAGGATTTGGACTCCTTTGATTTTATTCCTTTACTTTTCATATTTTTAATTTTATTGTTTTTTTTTTTTTTTTAATTATATATATATATAATAGTTTTGCAATTTTTTGATTGTATTATGAAGATGTATAATTTTTAATTTATTTACGGTGTATCGAGCTCTGTTTGTCTGTAGGTAATTGGCTGAATGAACTAAATAACTGGTCCTTAAGAAAAGGGTTCCCATATCGTCGATGTATCCCTCGTCCAGGATCCTGCAGTTGGTAGCTATTTAATAGGTAAATATATGCATTTATTTATAATAACATTGATAGAATTGGTAAGACTGATTAAAATTGACCTAAATTCAATTAAAAATATTAAAAACCAGATAACGAGCAATATGCAAGTGGGCACTGTCTATACAAGCGGTAAGGAAATTACGAAGCAATCAGATTGATTAATGGAACTTCTCCTACCCTCTCAGCCAGGGTTTCGAATTTGATTTCTCTTTATTTTTTACGTCTTTATATTTGTAATATATATATATATATATATATATATATATATATATATATTAAAAAATAGTTTTGCAACTTATTATTTATTATCGTGGTGATGCATAATTTTTTATTTATTTATTTATATTGATTTATATAAGTATTTAAAAAAATTATTAACCATAATAATAAAAATAAATCTCAAAAAACTATTTACCATTGTATTTCATTTAAATATTATTTATACTATAAACATTTTGAAATTTTCTATATTCTAAATGATAAAAGAAATTAAATTTCAAAAAATGTTATTTGCTTGTAAATTTATATTAATTAATTTTCAAAATTAAACGTTTTTTTATTTATTTTTATTTTTTAATAAAAAATTTATTTTTCATTTGTATTTTTTTTTTGGGGTCATATTGATTCAAGGGATAAGTTAATTTTGCAACTAACATTTTTTTTTTAAATTGTAAAATTTACATTTTGTTAATTTTTTCGAAATTTGAGATTTATTTTAAATGATTTAGAAATTACATATGATTAGAAATCCAGGTTTTAAATTAAAGATTAAAGAATTTATATATTTAATAAAAAATCGTAAAAATCCAAATTTTTTGTAGCGGTGATTAATGAAATTTAGATTTTTTTAGCTTTGTAATTTAAAAATAATTTTAATACATAAAAGAATTTAAAAACTTGAAAAACTTTGCAAATCAAATTATTTTATTCAAGTTCTTTGAAAATACCGGTTGGGAAAGTGAAAGATTTTTTTGAGAAATATCCCGCGTAAAAGTGAAAGATCCTTCGTATCGTCATAAGATTTGAAACTCGTATAGTCGTATTATTTTATTCAAATTCGTTTGTAATTTCAAAAAGTGAAAAAGATTATTTTTGAAAAATATCTCGCGTAAAAGTGAAAAATCCCGCGTATTTTCAAAAGATTTGAAACTCGTATAGTCATATTATTTTATTCAAATTCGTTTGTAATTTCAAAAAATCGCGTATCATTTCATTCAAATTCATTTAAGACATATTTTTCAAATCGTGTATTATTTCATTAAAAATTCGCATGAAATATATTTTTAAAAATTTGAGCAGTTATAGATATGAAAAATGAAATTAGTAATTAAAAAGAAAAATCCCGGTCGAATTCAAAGAAAAATTTTATTTATAAAATATATAGGAATAGTGAAATTTGTAATAAAAAAAACTTGTGTTTAAATTAAGGTAAATTTCACTTAAAAAAACTTGTGTTTAAATTAAGATAAATTTCACTTAAATATATATTAGAAAAATCAAATTTATATATATTATTTAATTAGCACAATTATATTAGTAATTGAGTTGATATTAGTAAATAAGCTAATTTACACCAAAAGTATATATCGTAAAATATTAATATATTTAGATAGATGTCTTTCTCGATTAATTATATCATTAGGATTTGGTTGGCTTTATCAATCACATATTTAGATAAATGTCTTTCTGGATTAATCATATCATTAGATTTGGTTGGCTTTATCAATCACATTATATTTAGATAAATGTCTTAGGATTAATCATATCATAAGAAATTTATTGATTTTGATTTAATCACATTGTATTTATAATGTCTTTCTGATTAATCATATCATTAGGATTTGGTCCATTTTTCTAACCATCTCGATGTCATTCATGGTAATGATGTGATTAAGATGGCATTAATCCAAAGACATTTATCTAAATTATGGATCACAAAAGTCTTAAATCTAACATTATTAGTTCAAATCACATTATAATTATAATAATAATTATTATTATTATTATTATATTACTACTACTATTAATATTAATATTTATTAATATATTACTAAATTTAATTTATTAACATTATTAATTAATAAATATTAACATATTATATTTAACTAAGGTGGCTCCAAAGAATTCTGTATATGTATTCTAATTAGGAAAACTAAAGATAATAATAAAATTGCTTTAAAATATCGGAATTCTTATCTTAAAAAGCTTTATGAATCTCCAAATGTCATGGATAACTTTGAAACTCGTCACAACGAAAGAAACTTTCTCATTAGAAGACATTGATTTTGGGGTTAAACGTTCGACAAATGGGAAAGCTAAAGACATTGAAGGTTAGTAGACTGGGAATCTTAAAATTGGAGGTCAGTGTCCTCATCCCCCACATCCACAAGCTTTTCAATCAAGCTATTGCCAAGGTTCCTCAAACCATGGGACTCGCAGCCTCATTATCCATATTTTTAAAAGTGGGGATACAAATAACCCCTCTAATTATTGGACAATTATGATCAACCCTCTCTCTTAGCCAAGTTATATGGTATTATTTTGGAAAATAAGTTGAGCATATGACTTGAAAGTGAAGGTAAGTGGGCTAAAGGACAAGCGGTTTCAACGCAACACTCAACAATCCACCACCTGTTACTTAGGATCATCATGGAGGAATGCCACAATGATAAATCCAATCTCTTCCGTTGCTTTGTGGACTTTAGAAAGGATTTCGATACTTGGCCTTGAAACAACCTATGGAATAGATTAGAAGAGCTAAATGTCTCTTTCGAGCTAAGAGTGGCCGTTTATAAGTTTATATGATAATGTAATTCGTTAAGTTAAAGAGAAATGAGGGGTGGTCGAAAGATATTAAGTGCAATATCGTGAGTTAAACAAGGTTTCCCCTCTCCCTTACCCTTTTTGGAATTTACACTCGAACAAGCTAGAAGGTTGTTTAGGAGGAAGCAAAATAGCCGGCACGATCTTAGTCGGGATTGTCACTATCCTTCTTTTCTATTTCGACGATATTGTTCTTCTCGGCAAGGTGGCCAACTGATTCGATGAAGTAACTAGACTTCTAAGGATTTCGCTCTACCACAAGTATGATTGTTAATGATCGAAAACAAAAAAGTTATGATTATCAAATCCAAGAAGGACACTACGTTAATTTTATGTATGACAATAGTAACTTTGGAGAAGTGTTCTCTCGACAAGTACCTAGGAATTGATATTCATCACACTAACCGGAACTATAGTATTGAGAAAAGGATTAATGGGGGGTGGAAAGCTTATTTTGGTCTTGAAAATAATTGTAAACACAAACCTCATAATGTGTGGGATAGAAAGAAGTTCCTCTTTGAAACTTTAGTCACTTCTATTATCTTATATGGATGTGAGGTTTGGGGTTGTAGCACTTAAAATAACTCGGAGAGATATTGAGCAAATCTAGAAGTGTTTTATAACATATAACCTCAAAATTAAAAGCACACACTCTATCCTATTCTCCTTATAGAAGTGGGTTCTTCCCCTATCGAGAGCTCAGCTTGCTGACTGCTTTTTTGTAAGCACAACCAATAGCATAGGAGACCATGGAATAACTCCTAAGCTAAATTTAAATTCCAAATTTCCAAAACCACCTAAGGCTCAAATCAAGGCTGGTATAAAGACACCGCAGGCTCCTGTTAAAACCATCGGGGAGATCGATGAGAATGTTACAAAGGCAAAACATTAATAAAATTAAAAATTAATGGCACAAAAGAAAAAATGCAGGGAGAAAGATCTAGCCATTAAAAAAGAAAAATCAAGATATTATAAGGAGGTCATCAACCCCACCCTAAAAGATCGTGCACTTTTGTTTTAACTAGCTCAAGAAGAAAATTAATATAGCCAAGATTAGAACGAACTTTCATGAGCTCCATAGTGAAACAAGTCATTAGACAGCTTCCTAAAACACATGGATGGAAAGATCTCACATTCTGTGAGAATATGAACATCGAGGATGAAAATCACTTCCTCTTAGAGTGCTCCCGTACAACCACATTATTAGATTCAATTTCATAATCTTTTGCTTGCAATATCGACTTTCCTAGCCTTTTAAGATGTCAAAATTATAGAGTCGAGGCTTCTCTCCAATATTTTTTAGCATAGGAATAAAATCTTAAATCAACCAAATAATTTGTTTCTTTAGGTCTCGATAAAACCAAAGATTGGTCTCTAATAGATGTTAACCACCACCACCACTACTCATCATCATCAATAAATGAGTTGATATTATTAAATAGGTTAATTTAAGAAAAAAAGAATAGACACTACATTTATTATTATTAACATAAATATTATAATATTACTAATATTATTAATATTAATATTTATTAATATATTAATAAATTATATTTAATAACATTATTGATCTCTATTATTAATATTATTATAAATTAAAATTAATAATAATATTATTATATTATTATTAATAATATAAATAATATAGTAATATTATTATTAATATTATTATTAATAATAATATTAATAATAATAAACAAATTACGGGCGGGGGACCAAGGATGAGGGGAGTTATGATTATATTTCTGCGGACGTACTTATTATTAATATTAATATTTATTAATATATTAATAAATTAAATTTTAATAACATTATTAATCTAAAATATTTACAATAATTAATTTATTCATTTTTTAATTTATTCATTATTAATTAATTTTTATTTTTATTTAATAAATAAAAATATTTTTTTTTTCAATTTTTATTTATTAAATACACTATACTAAAAAATCCAAGGATTAATAATATTATACTCTACTAATATGAATCTTTAAAAATGATAAAACCCCCAAAGCATTGATATTAGAAACCTAGGTGATCAATTATATATATATATATATATTATTTTATTATTATTATTATTATTATTTTTTTTTTTCTCGAATTTAACTATTTCATAATAATACAAAAATGTTTTACAAAGAGGCAATCCCGCCACGTAGCTTGCCCATATTAGTGGCATTGTAATCGCAAAGTCAAGTTAAAATGTTTACGTACATCCCATACATACAAAATCTAGATCGCTAACCCATTCTAAACAAACCGAAACATGTCGCCTAATGCCAGGGGAAACCTACTTTGGAACATTAACATATTATCAAAATCTCAAACGAAGAACTTAGTTATCATGAAGAGCATGGCAAACCCAAATCGAAAGACTATGTAGAAAAATCACACTCCCGAATTGCATTAGGTGTCATGAGAAATGGAGGGGGGGTTCCTCAACAACACGACATCCATAAGTACAAGTCATCTTCCTCCGCCGCTTGTCTTCTTTGTCGAGCAGCCTCGCTTGATGTCGCCCGGTTGTCTTCGCCATGTCCCGAGTATCACCGTGCCTAGAACCTTTCTTCTTCAAGCCGACACTTCGTGGAGTACTTCTTTCTTCGTCGACAACGCTTTCCATCCCAACACTAGTTTGCTCGCATCCGAACTCGGTGGCTCCTCCTCGAGCTCGATGGTGATGGTGGCTATGATAGTAGGCCTATTCAGAGTGCAAGGAAACGGTTGCTAAAGCAGAGATGTGTAGGGATGATGATTAGGGAGGTACAAGTGATGGGAGAGCCTTACCCGAATCGTAGATTTCCCACGCCCACACCGACGACCACGACCACTTCTATTTTTTAGGATAAGGACTAGTGAACACGAGGAGGGGACAAAGAGTCAAGAATGGATGTGGAGGGCTAGTGGAGTGAATTGTCCATAATCAAGCCGCTTCTCTCCCATAGCCGCATACGCCGTCGGGCTGGGCGGGCATGATTCTATGTGCAAGGTGACGAGTCTAAATGTCGAATGACCGGGGACTAATGGGTGTTAATCTGTAGTGACGAGAACAGGGGTGGCTTAAGAGAGCAGGGAATTCACATCGGGCGGAAATAGCCACAGACGGGCAGAGGGGGCTCTACGAAATGTGAAGATCTAGCACCAATTCAATACAACAAAAATGGAACAACGTCTCCGTGTCGGTTCAAGAGCCGGGCTCGCAACAACAGGGGAGCAGCCTTTTGAGCGCAAGGGAGGCAGAGGGGAATGAACCTTCCGGGAGAAAGCCATGCTTTATGGACGCCTACTGTCTTGGCTATCAGGTTGCGTTAATGCAAATACAGCATTGACAAGGTGTATTTATGTAGAACATCACGTGAGTATGGGTGGTGGTGTGGTGAATCCACGCGCCAACTCCACATCCCCAACAATCCAGCTACCGTGTTTAATCACCCACATCCGGGGATGTTGATCAGGTATTCGATGAGATACCAAATTTTGATATCTAAAATTTGGTACCAACCAAACTCAGGATGGGGGCGTAGGATGTCGGTTCTAGGGTTTACGAAAACCCCGCATCAAGAGCCGACGGACATCTTCACATCGCGACCGTGTTTCGGCGACGGAGATCGCAACCCGGGCATTACTTCGACACTTCTCCAATGAACTCCCCCTCCTCTCAATACTACCACCGCAAAACAAGCATAAGCTCAGACAAAAATCCGCCGCCGACTCGACCAAGTCCCCATAAAGACAATACCGGTGATGCACACATGCAATGAGGCCCTAAAGGACATTAGCACATATAAGGAAGCTTCCTCAGATTCCGCCAAAAGATTCCTTAGCCACATGCATTCCAAAGCAACAGAGCGAGTTAAAATCGACTCCCTACCATCGCATAAATGACCACATTCAATACATGAAGGATCACGCCTCATCGGTAAGTTCACTGACTATGGCCTACGTAAAAAGCGTTGCAAGGCCGGGATAATCTCCAACAGTAGCCCAAGGACAAGTGACTGCTAGCCTAGGCCCCAAAGGATTCTTCGCGCCTATCTTCAATTTCCTAGAGGAAAGGAATCGCATCTTCGATGGAGGCCCATAATTTTTAACTTTGTAGGCCCTCGTACCTACGAGACTAGATAGAAAGATTCAATGTGTACAAAGAGGACTTCGACTGGCACCGGTTTGGATCCGTATGTACTCATTAACTTTGGAATACTCGGTGAAGAGACTCCAAGAGATATAGGCAATGGGATGGGAGAGTTTATAAAGGTTGTGTAGGAAACGAAACTCATACGATACACCTCCTATGCAAGGACTGTTTACGTACCTAGCCAAGGCTCTCATTGCATTCTAAGAAGTCTATTTCAGGACTATTTTGAATGTGGATTCAAACCATAGACTATGAGCATATTCCCTTCCATTGTAGAAAATGTCATGAGCACAACATATTTATACCGTGACTACCCTTTGAACCAACAATCCGAATTTGCTCTCCATGAGAAAGGAAAAGATGTCAAGGTTTTACCAAAGTAACCAACCAAAAAGAAACACTCCAAGAAAACCCCTGCCACCTCCACCGCCTCCCAACAAACCTCGAAAACGAGCAATAGCTTTGAGGTATTGGCCACCAAGGACACCCCGAAAGGTCATCAAGCTCAACCCTATGCTTCGCATTTCCCCCCCCAAACCTCCACCTCCTCTCAATCCTCACTTCGAATCCTACCCAAAATAGCCGTTCGCTTCTTCCTCTACCACTAACCTAGACAAAGCCCTAGTCCTCAAGGATTCTCAAATGGATATTGATTCGCACTGCTCTCATCCCCCATCAAAATACAGATAAAACATAACAACGTGCTTTCGACTACACATGCATGAAGAACCAGAGAGTATAGATATGGGGGATTTGGATATTCTAGCCTTTGTAAACAGCTCTTTGTCACCAAAGAGAATACAACAAAATACCCCCACAAAAAATTGATAGTCCTGGAAGTGGTTCTTTCGCAGCATAACAAAGCAACTCTCTAGGCATTCAAGCAGGAATTCTATGGATAGAAAGAAATAATGAAAGAAACAAAGAAACGAGGCGTAAAATGACTAGAGAGGACTATCATCGTTGGAGAAATGCTTCGTGGAATCCGACAGTTTCGCAAGCCGACCAAGTTATACAAGGCGCTACCCCCACTATTCCTCATGAAGTCTATCCAAGGGAATGAGAGGTCTGCAACGGCCCCTCAAAACATAGAATGCTCAAAATATGGTTCACAAGTCAAACCATCAATATTTATCTTCAAGAAACGAAATGCAACATCAAGGCTCTGTAACACATTTTGGCTAAATCCTCGGGAAGGTTTCCGCTTGTATCAAAGGACGCCGGAGCTTCATGGGGTTCTAACACACCGGAATCCTCGGTGCTCTCTCTCCTTATGAATTTCATGCTTCACATCACTTCATACAAACAACATTCCATTTAGTGGGCTCCATACTCATGGTCACCTCACCTATGTTTATTTCCGCAAGAAATCCAAAAAAAAAATGGAACACTCTAACAGACCCAACCTCCAGGCGCTTCCCTTTGGATCCGTGGGGGATACTTCAACATGATCACCGCCCGGGAGGAAAAACTGAGTGCGTAACTCCCCGTTGGAGATGGATAGTTTTGGCTTCAAACAATCTATACAAAGTAACCCGTCATGGATCTTCGTGCCTCTAATGGAATGCACACTTGGACCAACAAGCGAAGGGACCGCAACACATCGCCTCTCGTCCGATCACTTCCTTATGTCCAAAAATGTAATTCATCTCGCGGGACTTTCATACCTTCATCATGCCTCTTGCATGGTCGGATCACTGCCTAATCCTAATGCAATGGTCTCCACCCCGGTTCTCAATGCAACAGACCGTTCTGGGATTTGAATCGTTTTGGTTCAATCACCGAGATTTCATAGAAGTCGTCATCAATGCTCGGAACACCCATAGACCTCCCCAAAGAGTTCCAAGATGTATCAATTCCAACAAAAGCTGGTGACATCTTAATAATACTCTCAAAACATGGAACCGCACTCGATGGCAATATCTTTGCCCCATCGAAGAGTTAGAGCAACAAATGAGTACACCGCAACAACGCACTACTCTTGAAGGCGAACGAACGAGTATGACCATCAAGAAAACGATCTCCTCTCCAAAATAAGAGCGTTGTGCAACAAGAGGAGACCTATGGTAGTCATAACCAGAGTCGATGGCTACAAGATGGGAGAAAAAAATACAAAATTTTTCCATGTATCCACTATACAAAGACGAATGCACAAAAATATAGCTTTTTCCTCAACAACAAATATGAGACGTTCTAGAGGTTCATGAAGACATTGAAAACGAACTCAGAGAGTATTTTCAAAATATTCTGAGAACCGTAATGGGCAACATAAATCAAGCCATTCAATCCATCACGCAACATACCCAAAAATAATTACCGATGACCACAATGTCATAAGCCTGTACTCGTCACCTTCCATGAAGTGGAGCAGCTATGGGCTCAGCCTCAAAGATGGCAAAGCGCTTGTCCCGATGGGAGCCTCACTACCAATTTCTTCACTCATATTGGGAGCAACATCAAATTGGAGGTATGGGCTCTAAAGGGAAGAATCACGTTCCATGCACCGGGATTCTCCCCATCTCTCTAAACATGACCTTACCGGCTCTTATTCCTAAGGAGTGATAATTCCAAGACACCGTACAACATGTACACAGTTTCCTCTCGCAACGTCATCTACAAACTCATACTCAAAGTCATACTGTGCTCAAACCTCTTCTCCCTCTTCTTATTTCACGTGAGCAAACTGCTTATGTGGAAGGACGCTGGGATTCCGTATGGAATTATCCTTTCACATGAAGTGATCCACTCTCTAAAGCACCTCAAGAAAGCAGGTATGCTCCTCAAGCTAGATCTCTCTAAAGCATTTGATAAACTAAGTTGGAACTACATTAATCAAATTCTCTTAGCCTTGGATTCAAAGGCTACATGGACAAGATGATTATGAACCTCATTTCCAATCTCCTGCCTATTCCATCTCCTCAATGGCTCACCCTCTCAACCATTTCGCTCCTCGCCGTATCCATAAATGTAGTGATCCTCTGTCCCCTTTCTTATTTGTCCTCATGGCAGTAAGGTCTCAACCGTCTCATACATCAAGTCGTCTCTATCAATTCCATTAAAGGCATTTCTCTCGCATAATGCATCCCCCACAACCACCAAAAGCTCCGTTGATGACAACATGTTATTTGGCCATCTACCCAAGAAGCCCTACCTCCAAAACCCCGCTTGACACCTTCTCGATACTCCGACACCACCATCAATGCTAAAATCCCTAAATCTTCTTCTTCAACACTCCCATCATCACTCAATGCAATATTGCAAGGATCCCAGGTTTCTTGATAGCAACACTTCTCCAAGTATCTTGGGGCACCCTCATAGACTCCTGTGACCAAACACACCTCTTGAGAGTCCTCCTCACAAGCCGGAAGCTGACTTCTCTCGTGGACGTACCGATCGCTCTACGATTGGTACAAGAGTTCATCTGAATAAATATATTCTTCTGCCATGCCATTGTACCTCTTTCTCAATCTTGGTCGAATTTGAAGTGGGTCTTAAAACAAATCCCAATTTGCAAAGAAACTTTCCTGGGATCTGCGGCCTCAACAAAAATGGGCACTTGTTAAATGGACCGAGTTCTACCTCCCCAAATCGCCAGGAGGGCTAGATCGGGTGAGATCCACAACACAAAGAATATCACTCATGGGTGCTTGCATTTGGTGGAATTGGATCTTTAAGCCACACACCTTGGGCACGTCTCCATATGCCAAATATGTTCCAGCACTTCAAGAGGATCTTATTTGTATCAACACGTACACCCCAAGATCGCCGATATGGAATGCTACAAAACAACAATGGCCGCTTTCATCCAAGCTCATAGTTTTTGGGAGATTCACTGTGAGCCACAAACGCCTAGACTCTTGGGAGGACTCGGCAACAATTACCCAAACTCGCCACTGCTCCACAAGCTAAAATGGCAAATAGCCTTCAAAGACACCGCCCAAAATCAGCACCGCCTCCGCAACAACAACTCCATACATGGCTTCCAACAATGGAGGCTAAAGGTGAACTAGGCAAAGATAACCGACAGGAGGAGACATATGTTGAGATTGACCAAAGAGCTTAGCCTCACAAGAATCAAATTATCGACCAAACGTACAAGCTCGAGATGGAGATACACACCCGCGAGGAAATTTCACCACAAAAGAAGCCTACCAGCCTACTTTTCCCCAGATTCGGTATGATCGCCTTTGGAATCAAGTATGGCAAACCGGAATTGGCCACAACATTTCCACCTTCCTATGGTTTCTTAGCAAAAAAAGACTCCTCACTTGGGAAAATCTACGTAAACGAAGTTTCATTGTCCCATCAAGATGCCTCAACTCGTAATTCTCACTCGAAACCATCTTTCATCTCTCGATAATTTCACTTTTAAGTGCATCAACTTTGGGAGCACCGCCATATGCAACAGAAGAACAAAACAGAAGACGCATCGGGAGACACCATAAATACTATCGAGTTGGCCTTCGCAGCCTTTCCAAATCCACCGCTTCAACCTATCCGGGCCTTAATTCTAGGCTTCATCTATTGGACCGTTTTCGAACACAACAAAAGGATTCAAAAATGAGTGCAAGCCACCGAGATTTTGTGGTCCACCTTAAACGCAATTTTCAAGAAACCTTAGCTCTCCATCACAATCGCTAGACCTGACATGCCTTCCACCCTCCGAATGACTCATTCGGAAAGTTTGAACCTTAATCTTAAGCATGCTGCCAACATGGCCAAGTCGAATTCTCTATCCACCCCCGATTCTCCTCTCTCATGGTCTCCCCCAATCGTTCACACCTTCAAATGAACTTTCTTGATGGAGCAAATTTGGCGGGAACCCATGTTTAATGGGTTATGGAGGCATTTTCGAACTACCTAAGGCACTACTCCTCACATCTACTATGGCTCTAGGACGAGAGATTCAAACAATGCGTTGCAGCTTGAAGGCTTATGCCAGGGGCTTCGTATCGTTAAAAAAAGAAAATTCTCCTCTCGAGGTAGAAGGGGATTCACAAATTCTTATAGAGGGGCAAGAATTCGACCAAATGTGACACTACGCAGGGGCTAAAGTGGCTTCCGAGTTGGAGAGACTTCAGCAGACAACAAATTGAAAGTTGGCTTAAAAGTTCCCGAGCCATCACCTTCAAGCATATCAGTACACCGCTAATAAGGTAGTGATCGACTAGCTAACAAAGGAGCCGATCAACATCTTCCCTTCTTCGCGGTCCTTTGAATAGTTCGATGATGTTTAAAATTCCAAGGTCTTATAATCCCAAGGAAATAAAATTAAAAGCAAATGATTAATATTATAAGTCCAAGGTATATAAACTCTAAGATAAATATTATAAACCCAAAAGATTAATACTAACCCTATATGGACTAATAATATTATCTTCTATTAATATGAACTTTTAGATTGATAAACTAAAGGCATTGATATTATAAACCTAGGGGATCAATTCTAAAATCCCAAATGTATTATGGGAACTCAATGGAATAATATTAACGCAAATGATTAATATTATAAATTAAACTCGTAAAATAAATATTATAAACCCAAAAAATTAATATTAATCCCTATGAATAATATTACACCCTAAATTTTTTTATTATAAACCCTCTATAAATAATATTACACTTAAAAACAAACCTTTACATTAATAAAATTTTAAATTAATTAAAAAACTAAACAAAATTTAAAGCGTATATATTTAAAAAACCCATATTATTTATATTATTTCATTCAAAATCATTTAAACAAATCCGTTTATATTATTTGTTAAAAATTATTTAAAAATATTATTATTGTTTTATGAATTTAGTCCTATTTTCCAAATTCAAATTTATAATTTATAATTAAAAACTTAAGAGCTACCCTATTTTTCGCTAAGAGTTACGATCCTCCCCCTTTAAAAAAAAAAAAAAACAACAACTTTCTATTAGATAAAAAGATGTTACATAAACATGCATATAAGTATGGTGGTCCGTGAGTAAAAACTCCATGGATCAAAAATACAAAGAATCTAAAAATGTATAACCCAAAACATCAGGTACATGCATCCGCATAATAATGATTGAAATAAGCCAATATAAGCCATGCCCAAAGGCTCACAAAACCCCATAAGGGATCAACATAAAGCCCCGTAATGGAAAACATGCAAGACACACGTCAACAACCACCCCAGGAAAGAGGTGAAAAGGTATAAAGCCATGAACCCAGATGAAGACATCGCAACCCCAAAACCCACTAACAAGCCCCAAAAAGTGGGCAAGAACAAAGGTACTCCAGAGCACCAAACTCTGTGACCCATGAACCGCATCCACAAAAAGGTAGCCCCTTGTCACAAACGAGATCAAACCCAATGCCAAAAATCAACTATCCGCAAAGGAAGAGGAGTTGTAGTGGCCGTCAACAAAGAAAACCACAAGCCACATCCATGACCGCAACATGGAAACCGAGAGGGAGCAGTCCACCATCGATCACCGCAAGAAGCAACCCACCGTGCCCGAAACATTATCGCCAACAGGGAAGAGGTAACTAAGAGGCCGTTGCAGAAAGAGTGAGCCGCCGAGGATGTTGATGGGGCTACAAACTCTGGCAAGGCCTCCACCAAATCCCTTGCAAAGAAAACCAATGCGTAAAGAGACACCACATCCAAAGTAAATTATTGGATATCCGGAAAGAATCAACCAACGACGCCGTCGCAAGAAGCATCCCCGGCCATCGATATTATGCCGCTCATCAAGAGATGGGTCACAAAGAATGTTGACGGCCGCAATGTCGAGGCAACCGACGGAATTTCATGCGTAAAAACCCTAACTTTTGTTCGCCATCCTCTCCAAGCTCTTGTTTCACCCCGCCCTCGCATGATCCTCCTTTACTCAAATGTAATTTTGTTCCTTAAAACAACAATAAAATAGCTCCTTAGCGAATGACCAAGTCCTCAGTTGAAGCTTAGTTTAAGAATGAGTTAAAAGTGTTTTGGATTTCTCAACTATATAACATAAAATCATATAAACATACATAACGTAAGGAAGGTGAGAAAGCGAACTAGGGCATTCCATTTCAAATTTCAATCGAAGCTCACATAGAGCTATCGAAATAAAAGGTATGGATCATATATACACCGGCTTTTCTAACCACTTTTCGGCCTCCATCCGACAGATGAGAACACAAAATTGCCCACGTCTAGAACCCCATCGCTGTCCAAGTCGCCTTCATCGATCATCGTCGTCTCCACGTCGTTCATGGATGCCATGCTATCTGAAAGTTTGAGAGGTTGTTGTATCTCCAAAATTGAATGTCACGTGCGTGTAGGCCCCCGTTCAGCCCAACAAACAACCGTTGGAGAGTCCATGTAATTACCTTCGTTAGCTAACAACAACCATCATTAATGAATGGTTGGTTGTTGAAGTCCAACTATTCTATGTTTTGGCTTTGATGCCAGAAATTTGCAGCAACTTCACTTTGTTTGCTTATTTGGTGGGTAACATTATTATTATTTTACTATATAAATAGGTTAGATTTTTGGAAATTTTTTGAATATTTAATTTAAATTTATTACTTCAATAATTTTTAAGTCAAATTTGAAGTAAACTTCATTAAAAAAATATTTTAGAAAGCACAAAAATCTTTAAATTATATTAATATGATCAATTTTATTTTCCCAAAATACTTTAATGTAATTTGAAATAAAGAAATTTGATCAAGAATTTAACTCAAATCACTCTAATAAATTAATTTCCATATCAAAACAAGTGTAATAAGTAGGTTTCTCCTTAATCCTCGTTTGTTTATGCAAAAAGTAATTGACAGCGTATAACAAGTGAAATAAGTAGGGTTTCTCCTTAATCCTTTTTGTTTATGCAAAGTAATTGATAAAGGGATTTAAGCACAGTATCTAAGATCAAAATTCCCTCATGTCCATACATAATGATTTGACATTTTATTTTTTAATTATTAAAACTTGTGATTTGCAAGGTTCCATTTGAAGTGACATTATAATAATTGAGATCTTCTTCAACTTTTGAATTTAGGTTTCTACTTCAAAATATAAAACAAATTTAAAATATTTAAACAAATAAAATTGTTAAATCTTTTAAGTAGGGAGATCGTTATAGTTTTTTTCCCAAGGAAAAATCAATTTTATTCATTAAAACCAAAATTACATGTCGTAGATGCTTGCAAGCATTCAATCGCCCAAGTCCAAGACTAGTGATTACAAATCCATACAAATTAAAAACTAAATGATACGTAGAAGAGGTTAAAATTTTCTCCATTTATTCTTCTCTACTTTCCGCCATTCTCCTTGTGATGGCGTAGATGATAATAACACACCGTTTTTTCTTCTTCCATTCTTGGGTTTTCCCTTGCTTGAGTCCGAAATTTTTGAAATATGGTGGTGTTTGAAACATCCCGAATCTTTTCTTTAGACCCGCCACCAAGTTAAGTGCAATGGAATTTCTCTCGACACTTCACGAGATGCTTCCCCCTTTTCTACAAATTATCGTGTATTTTGATTTCCTTTATTGGAATGGGGATCCTTTATTCTTCATCCTCTTTGTCTTTAGAAAATGTGAGGGAAATTCTCCATCCTTTGGGTTGCTTTCCCCCTGGCTCTTCTTCTTCCTTCGCGACTCTTTCTTGGCTTCGGTGGCACGATTTTGCAAATGTCCTATCTCTCGAAAATTTATGATCTCAAGGTCGGTGTTCTCAAAATACAAGTATCGTGTCCAAATTTGCTTGTTGTGTGGTAGGTGGATGCAATTCGACACGCCTTTGCTGAGATCAACCTCCACACAGATTCTGGAAAAAGTGTATATTCGTTCTTCCATTCTTTGAGTGTCTGTCTTATTGAATCGCCCTAAGAGGTTGTTAATGCCTTCTAGAATTTTTTTATGCCAAAAATCAAGGGGAAGGTTGTATACCCTAACCCATACTGACAATGTTGATATAATCATTGTGTTTGCATCAAATTATGGGAACCATGGTGATCCAGGTGGCTCCAGAGACACACAGGACAGAGGGCCTAGGGAAGCTCAAAAATCAAAGTGTTTGGATCGCTCTCGTATCAGCTTCAGGTTGAATATCTCATCGTCCTGATCACCACAGTGTGAACGGTTCATTAAATCGAGCTTGTATGCGAAAGTTAGAGGCAATCAAAGTTTAAGGTTGACTTGGTGACTGGGTAGCCTTAAGGAAGGCGCAAATTCGAATTTTCCCGACCACCGAATTCCGACAAGCTCAGGCCAAATTCCAGGTGAAATTTTGGTCTCTTTGCAATGAATCCTACGGTCAAAATCGGCATTTAAAAAAAACACAGTTTGGTTAAAAGAAACAAAAATAATATAAAAGAAGGGTGGCAGGCCACCACCCATGCCACCCCACCGCATGATTTCCGCATATATTAACCATATATTAAAACTGGGCTAGCATGCCATATTACTTGCCGAACCCCACGCAAAAACCATGTATTAAGTGGTGGGGTGGTCAGCGGTCAACCCCGCCACCCCAACCATACAAACATTGTATGGTCTAAATTTAAAACATAACCCTTACACTGTAATGATTTCGGCAGAAGTGGGTGGGGCGGGCCCCCAAGGCGGGTCCGGGCCCCCCTAAACTTAAATAATTTTGGTTTAAACAAAAATTATGTGCCTCTATTTTTGGAGGAGGCGGGGTTTGAATGCCCATCCTCCTCCCTTTCATTATGGATCTAAACCAACATGCTAACAGTGGGACTTGGTTAAGTCTTTCCTCAGTTTACTATTTAAACTCGGCTTTTCATAAGTGCGCTAAGGCTAGAACGGAGCAAGAGCACGCACGTGGATCGAGGAAATTTGCAGGTGGAACAATGAACGTGGAGCAGTAATTATCCAGGCAGAACCATGAGCCTTGAAATTTTCCCGATGAGGTAATTTTTGTCCATATCAGAATATAGTCAAGTTTACAGTCATTTTTCACGGTTTTTCGCAGGGAGTGCAATGGAGAGGTCAGATTCACCTTTTGAGTTGCAGATTTCCATTCCACCCATGGAGCAACTATGTGGAGGAATCTAGGAGGATCCTTAAATATTCCTTTTTGCCCCAAATTTTCATTTCATCATAATTCATAAAATGGATAGACGATTTTCCATTATTCGACGCCCCAAATCTGATGGTGTATTCAGATTTTTCATCTGAGATTTATATTTTCGGTCACTTTTTGAAGTGAAGTTGCAGGTGTCAACTTTCAACGAGTGAGAAGTCGATTTCACACCTTTCGATGCCACGATTGTGATGGTGATTTCAAGATCCAGTAGCAGCAACAACCATTCTTCGGCCATATTCAACATGAGGTATATGATGAGTTGATTTCATGTACTTCTTTGTTCCTGAGATGCGTAGTGTTGTATAGATCCCTGTTGATGTATGAGTCGTGGGATCTTGTCATGTTTTGTTATTGTTTTACTTTCTGTCATGGACTTGTATTATGTTTGAGATCCCTTGATGCAATATTGGCGGGATACTCATGTATGTTGTTGAGGTCCCTTTTATGCCATGTTGGTAGGATACTCCGTGTCACACATATGTCATTGAGATCCCTTGTTTTCCATGTCGGAGGGATACTCACAGTCTTTATGTGTGAGCTATTGTCATACTGATAGGGGTCCTTTTTATGCATGAGAGTCCCATAGTGGAACATCTCGTAGAGAGGTATAGCCACTCCTACGTGATGACATTTTCCTTGTATTTTAGAGAAAACACATCCATGTACATCTTCACTCTTGACACCGAGGCCCAGATATGTAGTTCCTCCTGGACGAACTCCATTATCGAACGACGTGTTCTTATGATTGCTGATATTGACATGTTATGTTCCTCTTCTTTACATCATATAGTTGTTCATTTATGTTCATTAAATATTTAATTAGTGCAATTCTAACAATCAACCAAAGTTAAAGGTCTTGGTTAAGGGTAAGCGGAATTTACCCTGGATCAAGTGGTATCAGAGCAGGTCTTCTTGCTGATTGGATTGTAGGCGTGAAAATTGAACGTTCGCTGAGTTGAGCCATGGAGAATGTTAAGGACATGTACAAGACCATGCTTAGGGTTTTCTAGAAAGTGAACATGTTGTACGAGGCATATGAAAAACAAGCAGCAGAGAACGATGAATTGAAGACACTCCTACAAGAATAAAAGGAGGAAAAACATCAGTTGCAGCTTCAGTTGCAAGCCACGACAGAGGCGTGGGATGAATTGAAGCGCAACAACGAAATTGTTCAAGAAGATTATGATGCATTGTAGGAATTCCTCCAAGAAGGGAAGGAGGAGAAGCAGCAGTTGCAGCTTCAGCTACAAGCCGCGACAAAAGCCTTGGAAGAAGTGAATTGCAACAAAGGCTTACAGAAGCCTTCTTCACCTGTTTCGCAATCGACAACTAAGGCAAACAATGTTGATTTCTCTCTAGTTGCTTCACAAGATATCATTTCGGTTAGAAGTGTGGAGATACCCATTTTAGGAACCGGCATGAGACTCCTCACCATGATGGGGTACAAAGGAGGAGGACTTGGCGTTCGAGGCCAAGGCATAAAACAACAATTGGAGGTTGTGCATAGACCACACTATGCAGGTTTGGGGTACACTGAATAAGGATGTTCGAAGGACATCAACGGAAAACAGATATTGATGAACTCTCCAAGGAAGAGGAATGATGGGGACACTTCTCCATCATCCCATGGCAGCGCATATTGCATTGAAAGAGCTGAGGCGAGCTCCCATCACCATGATCGCACCAGAGACCACCAGAGAAGGTATAATAAGTCTCATTATTCCAGAGTGCATTTTGATTATAATACTGTTGATAACTATGGTCCTAAATCAATGCATCTAAAAACATGTCATTTTTGTGGTTTGTGTAACCATGTGTTTTCTAAGTGTTCGAAAAGGATTGCGGCACAAAGGAGGATGAGGCATGGAAATCCTTCTCCCTAGAAGGAAAAGAAATCGGTTAAGCAGGTTTGGAGGAGAAGGACCTTTTGCACTCATTACGACTGAAGTGGCCACCAAAGAGCCACATGTTACAGACTCCATCCAGAGCAACGCCTTAAAGACAAAGCGCCTGTGCATACACCAGTCGAAAGAGTTGATCAACAAGCAAACCTGCCACAGGGAGATGATCCATTCGCTTTGATAAGCACGAAATGGTTTTTCTAGATATGTTAGCTTGTCATGGCCTTATTTTTGTAAATCATTTGCTGCATGTTACAATGTGAAAATGATGATGTGTTTTCCATCACTTGTTTAAGAGAAAATGATAATTTTTGGCCTTGTTTTATAAGTCGTGTGTTGCATTTATTGCATGTAAAAGTGATGATGTGTTTGCCCTCACTTTGAAATGCGATGATGATGTTGTTGGCCTTGTTTTATGAGTCGTATGATGCATTTATTTCATGTAAAAGTAATGAGGCATTTACCATCACTTCAAAATGCGACAATGATGTCTTATCTTATAATGATAGCTGGGGGTGATTCCCATCTCGATGTAAGCTTAACCACCGAGTACATGTTATAAGCTCGTGGCAAGTATGGGAGATATTTTGGGTCATAGATTGGTCAATTTAAGCATGTATTTTCATGGGATTGTACAACAGGTTTGCAGGGGATGCATGCATCAGTTCATTTCTCAAGGCTCCGAAGGACAAAGGTGAAGGATAAGGAAGGGTGACTTTTTCAGGAAACTTGTGGTGCAGACATAGTACACAATAGTGCAGATTTTTTTGATGCTTTTGGAGGACTAAAAGCTCCTCAGTGGGGAGGATTGATCCAGGTGGCTGCATAGACACACATAAGACAAAGAGGGTTGAGGGAAGCTCAAAAATCAAAGTGTTTGGATTGCTTTCTAATTAGCTTCAGGTTGAAGATCTCGTCGTCTTGATCGCAACGGTGTAAACGGTTCATCAAACTGAGCTTGTATGTGAAAGTTAGAGGCAGTCAAATTTTTGGGTTGACTTGGTAACTGGGTAGCCTTAAGGAAGGCGCAAATTCGACTTTTCCTGACCATTGAATTCCGAAAAGGTCGCCAAATTCCAAGCGAAATTGTGGCCTCTTTAAAATGACTCCTACAGTGAAAATCGACATTTTAGAAAAAAACACAGTTTGGTTAAAAGAAACAAAAATAATATAAAAAAAGGGTGATGGGCCACCACCCCCGCCACCCCACCGCATGATTGCCGCATATATTAACCATATATTAAAACTGGGCCGGCAGGCCATAACCACCACTGGAGCCCACGCAAAAACCACGTATTAAGTGGTGGGGTGGTCGGTGGTCAACCCTGCCACCCCAACCAAACAAACATTGTATGGTTTAAATTTAAAACATAACCCTTACACTATAATGATTTCGGCGGAGGTGGGTGGGGTGGGCCACCCAAGGCGGGTCTGCCCCCCCTAAAATTAAATACTTTTGGTTTAAAAAAAACTACGGGCATCTATTTTTGGAGGAGGCGGGGTTTGACCACCCGACCTCCTCCCTTCCATTATGGATCTAAACCAACACGCCAACGGTGGGACTTGGTTAAGTCCACCCTTAGTTTAATATTTAAACTCGATTTTTCATAAGTGCACCAAGGCAAAACCAGAGCAAGAGCATGCACATGGAACAATGAGCATGGAGCACTAATTATGTAGGTGGAACCATGAGCCTTGAAATTTTCCCGGGGAGGTAATTTTTCTCCATGTCTGAATATAGTCAAGTTTATAGTCATTTTTCACGGTTTTTCACAGGGAACGCAATGGCAAGGTCAGATTCGACTTTTGAGTTGCAAATTTCCAGTCCAACCATGGAGTAGCTATGTGGAGGAATCTAGGGGGAATCTAAAAGATTCATTTTTGCCCCAGATTTTCATTTCATCATAATTTAGAAAATGGACAGTCAATTTTGGATTATTCGATGCCCCGAATATGATGGTGTATTTAGATTTTTCATCTGAGATTTATATTTTTCGATCACTTTTTGAAGTGAAGTTGCAGGTATCAACTTTCAGCAAGTGAGCAGACGATTTCACACCATTCGACGCCACAATTGTGATGGTGATTTCAGATCCAGCAACAGTAGCATCCATTCTTCAGTCATCTTTAGCATGAGGTATATGATGATTTGATTTCATGTACTTCTTTGTTCCTGAGATGCATAGTTTTGTACAAATCCCTGTTGATGTATGAGTCGTGGGATCTTGTCGTGTTTTGTTATTGATGTAATTTCTATCATGGACTTGTATTATGTTTGAGATCCCTTGATGCCATATTGGTGGGATACTCATGTATGTTGTTGAGGTACCTTTTATGCCATGTTGACGGGATACTCCGTGTCACACGTATGTCATTGAGATCCATTGATTTCCATGTCAACGGGATACTCACAGTATTTATGTGTGAGCTATTGTCATACAGATAGGAGTCCCTTTTATTCATGAGAGTCCCACAATGGAACATCTCATAGAGAGGTCTAGCCACTCCTGCGTGAGGGAATTTTCCTTGTATGTCAGAGAAAAGACATCCATGTACATCTTCAGTCCTTACAACACTTAACGCAGCGACATATACCATATTGACACTGAGGCTTGGAGATGTAGTCTCTCCTGGATGAACTCCGTTATCAAATGACGTGTTCTTATGATTACTGATCTTGATATTTTATGCTCCTCTTCTTTACAACATACAATTGTTCAATTATGTTCATTAATGCTCTAATTAGTACAATTCTAACAATCAACTGAAGTTAAAGGTCTTGGTTGAGGGTAACCAGAATTTACCCTGGATCACATGGGGTAATGAAAAGACCCATCGATCCCCAAAACCATGGACCTTCTTATAGAATATAATCTCAATCCTCCAAGGATGAAAATTTTACTATGAAGAAACCTTCAGAGCAGAGGTGAATCTCGTAGTTTGTTGTCCATTTTGTGAAGATACAATGGAAGAGATCCATTGGTTTTGGCCAAAAACTGTTGAATCTGCATATAATGGCTTGTGCCTCATATGTTGTGCTGAGATTATTTGCTTATGGAACGCCTATAATCAATTCTGGAACATTATTTTGTTGCTCCATAATATAAGGGTTGGGTATATTGTGTGGGTGTTCTGGATTTGTTGATGCGATAGATTTACCTTGTAGAATACCTTTGAAGGATAGTCCTCCATTGATATGTTCTTGGTTTGGTTTTGTTCCTTTGGGAAAACTAGATCCAACGACACCCCCTACTCCCTTGGATTTTCTTGATACAACGGCTCTACCTTTCAGCCTCAATTTGAGGATGATGGTGGATGAAGGAAGCACATTGTATTCTTGTAGTCTTTGATCATATTTCATTGATTTTTCGCTGCAAATTAGACTTTGCAGGTGCACTGGAATGCCCAATTTATACAAGATATGTTGCTTCAATTGAGAAACCCTTTGGGATGCATGTACCCAAATTAGTGTAGATTTTCCACCTAGAATCTTTATAAAAAATTGGAATAAATTATATGCTTCCAATTTTGGAGAGTCGCGAGATGCATGAACCAGAGCTCTGTCATATGCCAGTTCTGATAATTGTAGCGGTGATTGCAACGAGAGCAAGTGGTTCGAGCGAGGGAGCCTTAATTATGGTATTGAGTGTACTATTATGTGGGAGTAAAATTCTGTAGAAAAGGGCGTCAAATGTAAAATTATAGATTATATAGACATTAAATGTAAAATTTAGTCTATAATATCAATTGCAATTAGAAATAAATTTATGAAGGTAAAAAATAATTTTGATGATTCTATAATTTAACTCAAATATTGATCATTTATCTAAATAAGTTGTATTAACGTATGAAGGAACTCAAATGCAACAAGAATTTACATGAAGAACTTAGATTACATTTAAAAAAATATCTATATATAGATATAATAAGTGATAGAATATCACAAATGTGTTTGTTGGATTTTTTTTTGTAGTTGTTACAATAGTATTGGAGTTTTAATAGCAAGGCTTAAAAGAGATTTTGTTAAAAAAATCTTATTATAACTTAGGAATATTTTATGTAAGTAGTGACATAATAATTTTAGATGTTTTTTATATTACGAAGATTATATATGTTAATATTATATATAAAAATGAATTTATATATAAAATAATTTCACATTTAAAATATCAAAAGTATATATATATATATATAACAAGAAAAAATATCTTTTTTTTTTGTAAACTTAGTAGGTCCTTGCTATTTTATACTTATAATCAAAAGTGGGTCAGAAAATACATCTTTAGGCCTCAACCTACCCGTAGGAAAATAGGTCTATTGGGCGTCTTATCGAATTATAAGCCATCCAAAACATATACATCTTAAGTCTAAAACTTGATGTCTTCAAATAGCTAATATCAGTATCAGTATTTGCAAGCATACACATATTATAAAAATAAAATCTATCTGCTATCATTAACAAAAAGTAAACTTAGGTTGATCATTTCTTAATCATCATCTAACTCGATAGGAGCCGAGTCCTTGACACTGGAGCCAGGCATATCAACCTGGTGCATGGATTGTAATTCCTTCTTGATTCTGTGGAGGAAAACATATTGATGGTGTTGTCGAAGGTTCATTTCCTGAATGGATCTTTTGATTTTAACGAAAGTTGTTGCAACTTTGGGATCACCCCCAATCTCTTCTACTGACATTATTGCCTTGACTAGAAGGCATTTCATTAACCAATATGTTCGGATTGAATGATGGAACAACGAAATTATGCCTCGAGTGTGACCCTGGTCAGAGATGATTTGGGTGAGTTCATCCTCAGCAATGTCTTCTTCTTCGTGTTGGCATTTCTCTCCCATCCATGAATTATGGGTTTAACAAAGCAAGGTGTCTCCTAAGAATAAGCTTGAAACAAATTTTCTATAACTTCCCTGCTCGACTTCCTGCCACACTTGGTTGGAGGGTTTGAGACTTTGGCCTTGCCTTTTTCCTTGGTATCCTTCTTCCTCCTATTCCCTTGGGCCATAGGTTTTATAGAGTAGCCTTCCAGCAATATTAGCGACTAGTAGGGTTTTCCTGGAAGAACTGTTGCAGAAACAATTTTAAAATATCCCAATTGATTAAAAAACCCTCATTTAGACAAGGGCAGATTGCTACTAGCAACAGTAGGATAATGTTGCTTTACGAGGCTCTGAGAAATAAGAGTGAACACATAATGCCTTTCAAAATCCAGAGTATACCCAAACATGTAAGACTTGATAAAACGAAAAGGCCGAAACAAAACCATAGACAGAATCTAGATACCCATTTTACTTCTGACTCAGTCACCCTTCTAAAAAATTGACAAAAGGAGACATAACAAAATAAGTTAAATAACTAACCGGGTGACAACACAACCTCACATACCCACCCCCACCATCGTTGACATCATTATGAGCCATATAGGTGATTTCCTATTTCTGACTATACAAATTTGAGGGATGCACATAATGACCAGCATACAAATTAGAACATGGTTCATTCGCAGTGAAAGAAAAAACTGGTGTGACTTCACCTCTCCCTGTCCTAAACAAATTGAGCATGTAGAACATGAAAAACAGAATATCCGTAGACAAAGACCTATAGAAACTTATCGGAACTTCTACCAGGCCTTGTCGACTCATACAACCATCACAATCTTTTTTAAACAGACTATTTTGAACCATGTCTATGCAAAAAATAACACTATTGCGAACCATATCCACACAACAAATTACAGAATTGAAAACCAATTATATAAAATCCAAAAGAATAAAAAATTTCCTTCGCATGCACCAGTATGTAGAAAATCATTTCATCGTTATGGCATATGGAGAATTGGTTACATACCAATTCACAACTGCAGGTCGCAAATTCCTCTGACGTCGTTTGTGCAGTGTACAGGGATGCTCGCGATAGAAACCGCAGAACCTAACCATGCACTAAACAAAAATTTTACAGAGAATAACCCAAAATGAGTAAAAACCCTGCAGTCATCGAGCCCAGCGGCACACCTTCCAACTCCGCCTTGACAACCAACCTGACTCGTCGTGTTGTTCTCCATTCCACTTTAATGCAGTCATGATGATCCATTGGGGGAGCTGTCCACACTTCGTCGTCTTTGGTACGACTGTCCCCGCATGCGCTCGCCACGTACCCACCTTCCTTCCCTACAATGTGGTTGTGACCCTGCCAGTTGGCACCTCGATCGGGGGAAAAAAAAAAAAGAATATCATAAAATACAAATGTGACTGTAAAATTTTTCAAAAACTTTGTAAATTACTTTCAAAATTTACATATTAATTAAAATTCAAACATGATTTTGACATACTTAGAAACGAAATTTCCATAAATATTCAGATTTGATGTGTACTAATATGACACTTCCGCAATTTTTTTTTTTTTTTTAATAATGAAATTTTCTTAGATATTGAAATTTGATTTATGTACTCTTTTTCATAAATATTGAGATTTGATGTGTGTACTATTATGACACTAGGGCATATAGATTTTTATTTTATTTTTAATTCTTAAATAATTTTTATTTCTGACCAATTCTATTTATAACCCCATAAAATTAACCATTTCATCTATATGAGTCAATAATAAAATATAAATTCAAATTTCAAAAAATATTTTTAATTTTCAAAATATTCAGTTTAATAGTTATTTTTTTTTTCAAAACTTTGGTAAAATTTATAAAATCTTTTTGAAATTTTTAAAACTAATTGAAGGTAAAATCATTTTGACTATAAATAATTACAGTATAGCGTGCTTATCCGCAGGTATAAAAATACTAATACAAACCTTCACATTACATAATCTATTACAAATATATTTTTTATTTCAAAAAGTTTTAAAATTATATGTATTACAATAAAATTGTTACTCTCTTAAATATCATTTTTTGATGTTTAACTTTTTTTTCAAAATTTTAAACATCTAATTAATTGATTGGTTGTAATTATGTCTCGGAAGACTTAACAACCTAAGAGACTAAGAGAATAACAAATGTAGTTCATCTTTATACTCTTTTCAATGTCTAATTTTCTATTATGAATCCTTACTAGAAGTTTAGTAATATACTTGATCTATCTAAGAGACTAATAGAATAACAATCTTAGCTCATCTTTATACTCTTTTTAATGTCTAATATTATATTATGGATCTTGACTAGAAGGTTAGTAATATACTCAATCTTATCCTTGTCAAATATATGGTGCATGTTGTCTATGATGGATTCAATAGAAACATGCCATTTCGTCTCCACCACACCTTTATTGCAAAATATGCAAATTTTCTCTTCCCAAACTTCCTTGGGTACCCTCCACCTACAGTCTCACATATAAGGTGAGGTGATCACCTGTGCAACTAACAACCTTACTTTTCCATTAATAACTGCCCCTAAATATGTTTTCTAGCCATGGTCTGAAAGTTGGGTTAAAAGCTTTGATGTAATAATTTATTATGTTCACTATGATTGGTCCACATGGTGGTTTTAAATTTTTTAACATTAATTTCTTATTTATTTCTCAGCATCAATACATTCATGTAATTTGATACTCCACTTACTCAACCACTTTTTGTTTTGCTTCACCCATGTTTTCTTCATATGTTGTAACTCATCCTCCATGGCAATCTTGGACTAACATTGGTTATCCATGTTTTTTTTGTAAATTTCGTCCAGATATCTATTGTTATACAAAATTATCACATAAGATATTACATTATGATCCATTCCTTTCATCATCTCACCTAGAGAATCATGATATTCCTCTAATATTTCCATACATATCAAAAAATACCATTAGCAACTTAACAATAAACTACCTTACTAGATATACAGAAGACTATCAACTATAGACATGCAAAAAGCCATAGTAGAAGAAGAAAGGAACCAACTCGTAACCTCTAGAAAAAATGACAAAATAAATTAAGATCAGTAGAAAAATTTGTCCTTCAAACATCAAAGACTAAAATCGGTTGCTCGAAGGAAATATTACTACAAAATGAACAACGTCGATTGAGAAGAGTTTGCATGGATGGTGTTCAAATATCGGGCTAAGTTTGCAACGATGTTGTTCAGAGGTTGAATGTCAATAACTATTGCTTCCTCCTGATGCTCATTTGAATATGTGTTTAAATGTGAAACTAGAAAAAATTCCACACGACTCAATATTACCAATATATCATCTAGATTATACTTAATGTCCCTTAAGATTCTATTAACCTCCTCCTGGCCTGCAAAGTGTTTGTAATTTTCCACATGTTTGTCTCAAATTACCATCTTGAGCAGTGTTTCCATTTGACTGTGTAGGGTGATATAGTGAAGGAAAGAAAGTCTTCTTCTCCAGAATTTTCTTGGATTAGGAACTCATTTGAGCTATTACCACCAATATTTGAATCAGAGAAATATTTGTGATCTACGAACTCCATGGTTTCAAGGTGTAAATTTCTTTCCAAGCATAAAGAGGTGCCGAATCGAAATAATTCTCTATTGATTCGCACCCAAAAAGACACTTGGGTCTTGAGGAGGATGCCCCAGGATCACCACCCCCACAACTAGGTAATTGTTGGCATGGAGCCATATAGTACCTGCGAGAAAAAAAACACAATGATAATCGTAGAAAATTGAACAACTATTGGATGACTACCAACACAAAAGTGCAGTCCCACAATATAATAACTGAAAAATTGATTGTAATAACAAAAGATAAACTGCCATGAAACCCAAGGTAAGAATTGACACATGTAATAGAGATGAAAGAAAATTGAATGTGGTCTTTCTTATGAAACTTTTCTCCTTATGGATCTTCCTCCTCCTCTCTAGTTTAGGATTGGCCTGTGAGGGGTTTCCGAGGATATTTACTACCGCATAAGTGCATTCATTTTAGTTGGTGGATTTGGTAACATATTTGAATTTTGATTTCCGATCATGCAGAGTCTCTTGGGTCATTAATTGGTTTAGGGGATATTTATTTTCCAAGTTTTCCATTGGATTATACAGGACAATCCATTAATGGTATGTATCATCATTGAAGATCTTTGTCGATTATCTCACATGAGATTTTCTCAAGGACATTAGTCGAAAGTGATTGACCAAGCCTATTGTATTTGAAGGGGTGTCCTAGTGGATTGAGTTGGTGACGACCTATCGAGTGGACTTAATAATTGATAAATACCGGCATTAATTTACTCGTCTACATATTTTATAGAGGTATTTTCAGACACTAGTACATAAGGTATTTTTGGTAATGCTCTCTACTTTGTTACAGGGGGTGAGATTGTAGAGTGTTGGACGGTGTCCATTCTACAACTTGCCTTTAATCTATTGGTATGATGCCACTTGATACCGAAGGCAACCGGAGAGGTGGTGTGGCATTACCTCGAATGTGTTGGTACATGCGACTATTGAGGTGGAGAGTCATGGATGCCCACGAGAGTCTAGCCCTTGGAACGTCTCTTGTACATGAACCATATGGATTTGAATGTTTCAGTAGCCCCACTCACTATTGAACCCGAATGTGGTAATCCATGGAATTTTTTTTTCCATCCTTCACTTTAAAAAAGAAGGTTTTAAGGTTGATTCAGATTATAATAAACTCGTTTTTGCATCGATGTTTTTGGGGATCGTGTGGTAGGATTACAACAATGAGCTTTGGTGGTAAGTGGTTTTATCTCGGCGAATACATGGCTCTCGATGGCATCATGGGTTAAAGAACATTGGTGATTCATTCTGGTACTCTTTTTTCAACATTTTATACAATCAATGGTTTTGTTTCAATTTTATTAATGATGACGATGTTGTGAATATTTTTTGGGATCATATTGGGTTCATGGTTGTGGTTTTCTCTTTACATCACCGGCATGTGGGCTTTGATCCATACCTAGAATTTCCATGAAATAAATTGGTTTCGAAGCAAACTCGGTTTACCCTTCGTATTCTCGTCATGTGAATCATTAATGATGATCGGAATTCCATCGATAAATTTTCTTTCCCTTATAGAAGCAATTATTTTACATAGAGATAAACGTATCACATGGATTTTGGTGGAGGTGGACTTTACTGTTGGCCTTCACAAGTAGAGGTGGAGCTCAATTGGGGTGTCTTATCTACTAGGAAATGAATTAACTATTTGGAAACTCCTTTTGGTTTCTGGGTTTTCATAAAGTTGACATCTTATTGCTAAGTTCCCACGTAGATTTGGAAATCGGCGACATGGAATATCATATATTGTTTGCGATGGGGTCTTCCATTGACATCCGTACACTCTTCCGATGACTCGGGATATTGGTCAGCACTCTTCTTGGGTAAGCTTAAAATCACACCACCTATGACATGTCCCGAGCAAATATATTCATAATGATTTGCTATCAGTGTTTTTTCTCTTAGTAATTCTACTTTCTTCCTTTATGTATTTTTTCTCCACATATTCAATCGCCACATTATGATTGTATTGAAAAATTATTCATTGTTACCCGTACCGGAAATTGCTTCTTATTCGTACAATTTAAATCTACGCACACTTTATATTTTGATGCGAATGAGACGACCTCCACTATTGATGACTCATTGACTGATAGCTCCCACCCACCACATTCAATTTGGGACTTTTTCAGAGACATTTCTCCTACTAATTCGGTGGGGGGTGATATAGAGTTTCTCCGCCTTCACCCCGATATCCATCTAGAGACCCCGTTGATTCATTCATCCTCCTCTCCTAAGATATCTATTAGTCCCAATTCTCATGGTAATGTGACCACGGTGAAGAACGATGTTTGAAACCTTCGAATCATTCGAATGGGATTGATATTGATCACAATACTTCGCGCAACATTGGATCCTCGTCTTCATATTTTGGTACAACATCTTCTATTTTTGTTTTCTCTCCTATTTATACCCTTAGAGATTATTTACCAGATTATGAGGGCTTACCATGATAATCATGTACTTAAACATCATGGGTTTGGGAGTGCCTCAAAAATACTCGTACTCTAAGACTTCTGATTGGGATTAATCACCCTTTTATTATCATTTTACAAGAGATGATGATGATTAAGAACAAATTTGTCTATTCTCCTCTCCGCATTTGTCTCTTATGGTGGATATGTGTTTTGATTCTTCCGGGTTTATCTATTGGTCTTGTGACTTTTTTGGATCCTAAGGCCATGAATTTTATTGCCTATAAATAATTTGCAGTGTATCCTTCTATCTCGGTTTCATTAGGGTCTCAAAGGGAAGATTTAATATCCTTAGTACATATGTGCCATATTATTCTAGAAGATACTTCTATGATAAATTGGAATCCTACTACTTATTAAAGATGGGATCCCTTATTTTTTGGGGGGATTTGAACCTCGCCATTGAAGATAATAAGGTTTGGGGGTCATTGCAGACTGACCCATTGGCATAGTACTTCAATGATTTTTTTGACAGGCCAACTTGGTGGATATTTTGTCACTCCCTTATTCTCGACCTCGAGAATGGTTGGGTTGTCCGTAGGTATGCTTCATGAAAATTTGGTGGAGTGATTAGTGTGTGTGAAATCTTGGGGTTATTCCATCCCAAATTCCGAAGAATCGCCTTATGAGACCCCAAGTGGGTAGGAAGATGAGGATTGGGGTGGTCTCCCATAAATTTAGTCACCACTAGTTAAAATTGCTTGAATTTGATTCATTAGTGTGTACTTAAGTACCGGTGGATTTGACCCATTGATCACATCTTCTTTGGAAATTATTGGGATTAAGTTGAGGGCTCTTAAAAATTCTCGAATAAGAATCGGATTCAAAACTAAAAAGAGGAAGCATATTGATGAAATTTTGGCTATCGATAAAAACTTGGTATATTGGATGATCCTTCACATGATTATTTTTGGTGGCACATCAATTACTAGTTATGGATTTATAAAAGAGGAAGAATGATATTTGCAATTACAAAGAGTAATGGAGACTAGAAAATCGTGTCTTCCGGGTATCAAGAGGGAGACAAGAATACGAAATTCTTTTGGATAAGAAAATCGTGCCTTCTGATAAATCCACTTAGGAAATTTAGGATATTAATGGTACTTATCTCTTCTTCCCCGACATCCAAAGTTAAGGCGTTGATAAATTTTTCAATCAATATAGGCATAGAGAGGAATAAGGAGTGGGGGTCGTTGATTCATATCCGACTATGTTCAATGCCGACACAAATATTATGTTATTTCAGCTCATTACAATGGAAGAATTAAGGCTATGATGAAATCCTTTTCTCGTGATAAAATCACTAGGCCTCGATGGTTTCATTTCCATTGAATTATTTTTACACTTACAAGATATTATGGGTACCGATATATTGGCTAGCCGCATAAGAATCTCAAAAGAATGGTTATATCCCTCGGTGATATTAATTCCACTTTCATTACATTGATTCCTAAGGTTTCACATGCATCAACTTTTATTTATTACATGCCTATCTCTATTAGCAATACCTTATACAAAATGATTTCCAAAGTCACTTAATAGGTTGAAACCTACACCGTCACATGGTCTCACCCAAGAACAATTTGGGTTTCTTTTCCAAATACAAATTCAATATGTGATTATTATTGCACATGAGATCGTACATATTTGTTGGGGTTCCTATGTTTTGGCAGGTTTGGCTCTACCAAAAGATAAGACAACATCAAAACCACTTTGGGACCTCATGATCTAGCCCTCCTAGGTCCAGAGAGGGATATCTCTATAAAGGCAAAGGTATATGTATTTGAAGTTCAGTTTCGAGGTATTAGGCTAGTTATAAGGCACAAGGTTTGTTTTGTTTTGTTTGTTTGGTTGGTTGTTGGGAAACAGGAAAGAAGGTTTCAATATAAGACAAAGGTGAGCAAAGAAGGATTCTAGGCAAAAGGGAGATAATTTAGAGAACACTTGAGACCATTGGGCAATGGAGTCATAAAAGGGTTTACTTGCTATTCAGTATCCAAGGCTTTCAATAGGGTTAGTCATCTAAAATAGAGGATCTTTAAAGATGATATTGTGGTATGAAATGATAAGGAATGAAGGTGAATGACAAGGAAACATTCGAGGTGACCACTTAGGGAGTATATCTAGGGATAGGGCATACCTTAAACACCTATGATCCAACCCCATAAAGGCTAACTCTTCATACAGCAAGAAACATTTAAGATTTAAACACAAAGGTGAAGCCTGAGATCAGAGAAAGGCTTTGAACTTTCAATGCTTCGACATTCAACTTAAGGGAACTTAGGAAGGTTCAATTGATTGAAAGAGACCCTAGTGAGACAGAATCAACATTCTAAACTCCCCGTATCCCAATTATTTCAATTAAAACCCAACAAGAACATCCAAGAACAGATTCATAAATTCATACATCAATTAGCAGTGAATAACAGCTACTACACTGGTTAAATTATCTTGAATTAGCTCTCAAATAGCACAATTAGTAGAAAAAATCAAAGATAAGAAGAGCAGGAGCATTAGGGTACCATGCAAGGGTATATCCTAAGCCATATTTCTGATTCTTACCGGAGAAATGAAATGTAATGAATTACAGAAAGAAAATAGAGACAAAGGTAGAACACATCACTGTTGGCTTTAAATCAGAATCCAAAGAAATGTGCTTGTCATATTAAAGAGCAACACCATTCATATACAAAATTTTCCAATAGCTTGATATTCAATCTGAAATCATCTCCTCGGCCTATTTTACAACTTTACCCACAGAACTATATCTCAAGAGAAACAACTTACAATTCACAAATATCCAATCAACAACCTTTACAATGTGTTTCCTCATGAGTTTTATAGTTAAAGAGAGGCAGATGAGATAGATAGAACTTTTAATGAAACATTAAAACAGAGGAAGAAGATTGGTTCAAGGCCCATTCTATCTTAATATCTATGCATTGATCTTCAGTACTCTTTGGATGAAAGAGTGGTTTTCGGCAGGCTGATAGTAACTCCAGGTATGTTATTTGATGTACTTTTCGGCTGCAGTACTCTGTAATACTCTGGTGATAAGGAAAAAGCAAATAAATTACCTTCAGGCTTGCCATGCTGCATAAAAAATGCTCTGGCAATATTAGGACTTTCTGTCAGGGTGTAGATCTTCTCAGTAACTCTATGTAGAATAAAAAATAGTATGGGAACTTGTCTTTTCATGGGGAAGAACCTTCTACTGATGTGAGGCACTGATAAGATTGTTTTCTGTGCTTTAGGCCTCATTAGGCCTTCTGCGTTAATCGCAAGGTCTTCAATGTGGTGCACTCGCCCTTTAATCATTGAATTAGAGCTTTAAAATATTCAATAACATGCTTTAAACCTCTTAATTCTTCACTGATACTCTTTGTCGCTTCTGTGACTGTCTCTGTCTGTGAAAATGGATTTTTAATGGTGCTAGATGGTTTTACAGAGTTAAACACTATTCTTTAATGAAATATTTCGTTCCAACACCTTCCCAGGCATTTTCTCTGCAATCTCAGGCTCTGAAAATGGCCTTCTCTACACTCTGTGTCACTATGACAGTGACTGTGAGCAATGGCATTTTCCACCGCCTGTAACCCTGCAAAACACACAAACATGTTAAGAAAATCCATGTGGGAGTGATGGTGAATGTCGTGGAGGACTGTGGGAATGGCAGCGCATACATGGTGGAAGCGGTGGATGTAGTGGAAAATGATTGAAAAATGCAGTGGAAGGGTGAAAAACTGATCTGATGGAGGCTTGGTGGAGGAATGGTCCTGGGCCGTTAGATTAGATGGAGTAATGATGATCGACGATGGGGATTTTCCGAGAAGGTGGCCTTTAGAAGGTTAGGCAATATAAATAAACCTTTAGTGTAAACACTAAATTTTTACCGTTGGGCGGATTACAAAGAAAAACTCATAAAATGAATGAAATCGGACGTGAATGGTGGGACCTGGCATGGGCAGAGGGCGATGGAATATGGACCGTTAGATCTCAGGAGGAGATCAATGGTCGAGATGCCACGATGAAGTTCTTTGGTAGCGCGATGAAGAACTATGAATGAAATGTGAGATGTAATGAGGACCGTAGATCCATATAGATCAACGGTTGGGATTGCATGGAAGAGCTTTCAGAGGCAGGAGAGGGGAAGTGGTTTTAAGAAGAGAAACCACTATTTTTGCATTGAAAAAGAACGGTTTTAGAAGTTTCCCAAAATCACGCGATATGGTCCGCCGCCTAACACTTGGAAAAATAAAACCACCCATATCACGTGATTTCAAACTGTTAAACTTCGGACGAAGAAAAAACGTGATATGTATGCTGGCCATCGAATCTGGGGCTATGAGAACTAACGGTGATGGATGGAGCGCGATATGGATAGTTGTGTGGTTGGTAAGGTGGGGACAAGTCAAAGGTGGTTTGAATGTGGGCCGTCCGATCAGTGGAATGAACGGCTGAGATCAAAAGCGAGAAGGCGAAGGCAGAGGGGCAGGTCAATGGGCGGGAGTAATCCTGGCCGTTGGATCGAATGGGACGGACAGCTGAGATTCAATCAAAATCGGAGGAGGCAGGGGCCAAAACTCCGATGGGACGATGTTGCGATTGCATATGGACCGTTGGATCGGCGGAAGATCGACGGTCGTGATTGGTTCGGGAATGGCCAATCGGGGAATACGGGCGGAGCGAGAGAAAATCCTGGCCGTTGGTTCTTGTGGGTTCAACGGCCAGGATTGAATCGGAGATCAGCCAATTAGGGATACAAAGGGTGGTGCATTAAGAACTTTCGATTGGCGATTGGCGTGATGGTGCGATGGCCGTAAGATCTATATAGATCAACAAATGATATTGCATCGGAGAGGTAATGCAAAAGGCTAATGGGCGCGATGCGATTTGCGTCAGACCGTTAGATCTTGACAGATCAATGGTGGATATTACATCCATGGCCTGCAGAAAAAAAAACCATCGCATCGGAAGATTTTGATTTAACAAAGGAAAAGGTGCTCTTAACAACTTCCGATTCCGATAAGTGATGTATGGTTTAGCGCTTGGTCTTAGCGCCTGGTTTCATGGAGGGGAAGTGGTTAGGGGCTGGGCCGAAAGGGGCTAAGCCTGTTATATGATAAAAATTAGGTTTTTAGGCTTAGAAACAGTGTTTTTAAGGCTAGACAGTGGTTCTGATAGGAGGAAAGAGGGATTTAAAAATAAAATGAAGGGAATTCACTTGGGTTTTAAAGGGGAATTGATGGTTTAGAAGGCTTAGGAAGGGGTTTTGGGGGTTTCAAGGGGAATTTTGAGAAGGGATAAAAGGGGTTAAAATGGGGAAATTTGCAGGGATACAGGGAGTAGATGTAGGCTTTTCTGAGCATAATTTTTCACAGACAGTGAGGATTTCTTGATGGAAACAGCAGTGAAGATCTTTTCTAAGGCAAAGGGAACACAGAGGCTTCAAGAATGATATGTTTTCAAAGGAAATGTATTTCTTGAAGGCTCATAAAACTAATTAGCCACCTATTTTCTCTGTCAAAAATTATAGGTGGCTAACAGTGGCTCCACATGGGGATGGCATCTTCTTGAAGATGTCAAGAACTTTAGAAATATTCTTTGGGAAGTAGGCCAGATGTCTAATATTTGAACCATCCTTTCTTCTTTGATTCAGCTGTTACAAATGTGATGGATATTAATCAGCAGAAAACATTCCCCAAACAATATACCTACCCATCCTACAGTCCTAACATTTTTTCTTCGAGGTGCATTTGAATTTGCAGACCTTCTTCATCATTTTTTTTATTGAAAACAGAAAACAAACTAGTCTAATTGTACCCTTATTCCTCCATGAGACCAGATTAAACAGTTGGTCTCATAGTTTCTCTACCTACACTAATATCTGCTAGGATTAAACTGTCTAGCATATTTCTTCTCTACATTCTACAACAGAAATTTAAAAACAGTCAAACCAGGATTAGACAGTGTAGTTTTCTATGGATCCATGGCACAAAGACAGTTGCACATGAACTGAAATTGCAGAAACTTGAAAACAAAATCTTGAAGGCTTGAAATTTTTGAACTTTGAAGCATCCTTCTTTTCTTTGTGACTCAAGTTTTTAGCTTGTTAGAGTCACTCTCTTCTTCACTTCTGCTATGGTTTTGGGCTTGTTAGAGATGATTCTTCTTTATTCTTTGCTAGTTCAGATTTTGAGCATATTAAAACCAGCTTCTTTACTTCCTTTGGCTCAGGTTCTGATCATGTTAGAGCCAATATTTTTCACTCTAGAGGTTCAAGTTTTGAGCATGTCTAAACCTCTCTTTCTCTCTTTTTTGAAAAATTTTCTCTTTTTCTTTGAAAACAAAACATAGCAATGGTATTTACAATGGAAATTAAATCTGTAAACTGGAAATCAGAAGTATTAACGCTTGAACATCCTGCCATTGACAGGACCCCCAAACATATCTGTACCATCTAGCTCTTGAAGAAAAAAGGCATTTGGACCAATAGTGGATTGGATGATGTAAGGACCCTGCCACAAACTGTCAAATTTTCCATGCTTTCCTTTGTCTTCTCTCCTAGAGTCCCACTTAAGAACTTTATCTCCAATTTTGAAGTCACGAGCTTTTTTTCTCTTATCGAACAACTTCTTTATGTTTTCTTGCACTTTCAAAGCTCTGTTGTAGACTTATTCTCTTGTCTGTTGGAGATGTATTGTTTGACTTATCCTCCTTACCATGCTATCCTCTTCTGACTGAATCTCTTGGACTAGTTTAATCACCTAGGCTGGTAGGAAACACTGCCTCTGTCCCATACACAAGCTGATATGGTGACAATCTAATGGATTTCTTTGTTGTTAGCCTGTCAGCCCACAAAGAATGCACTAACTTGATATGCCATGATTTCTTACTCTCCTCAAGTAGCTTTTTGATAATGGTCACCAAGCTCTTGTTTGATGATTCAGCTAACCCATTACCTTGTGGGTAATAAGCAGTTGAATGACCGAGTGCTATCTACTACCTGTGACAAAAATCAATCATTTTCTTGGATCCAAAATCAGCAGCATTATCAGTGATTATCTTTCTAGGGCAGCCAAATCTGGAGAGGATGTGATCTTCCAGGAACTTAATGATAACAAAATCTGTGGCATTCCTAGAAGGGATGGCCTCTATCCATTTTGTGAAGTAGTCCGTGGCTGAAAGGATCCACTTTAGTTGTGCAGAAGAAGCAGGGTGTATTTCTCCTATGAAATCTAGGCCCCATTGTTGAAAGGGAGTTTCAACAGTTATGGGTTGTAATGGTAAAGGGAGCAGCATCCTTTTGCCTTCAAAAAACTGGCACTTATGGCAGGAAATTATCATTTTGTGGATGTCATTTAAAATTTTAGGCCAGTAATAGCCAGCTCTGAGTATTTTGTTAGCAGTGGCTTTCCAGTTTAAATGGCCTCCACACTCTCCTGCATGGAACTCCTGTTTAATCCTCTCTGCTTTAGTTTCAAGCAGACATTTAAGCAGCAAACCATTTGCATTTTTCCAGTATAAAAATTCATTCAGTATGCAATAGTTTCTGGCTTTTAACTTTAGGAATCTAGCCTTAGTCTTTGATAAATCAGGAGGGGCATTGAGGTTTGTGAGTACATACAGGATATCATAATACCAAGGAGAGTTTTGAAATTGTTCTTCAACAGTAGGATCAAGAAATCCTTCATGTTCATCCAGGGCATCTACCATGTTTATGTCAAGGGCTTGCAAGTTAAATTCGGCCATTAGTTGTGCCAAGCCATGACCTTTGATCAGTTTCATGGGTTTTATTTCCATGTCATACTCTAAAATTACAGCAATCCATTTGCCCCTCTTTCCATCCGGATCTTGGGACAAAATGTCTTTTACCACTACGTTTGGCACATAATAAATGATGTGAGAGTGCAGTATATACACCCTAAAGTCTTTCAAGGCATTTACCAAAGAATATCATGTTTTTCCTTTATGTTATATTTTAAGGGTGCATCCCTCAGAGCTTTGCTGAAGAAAGCAATAGGTTGTTCCATTCCCTCTGGATTTTTCTCCAGCAGAACTGCAGCCACTATATGCTCGGAGGCAAAGGAAAATATCAAGAAATCCTTTGAAAAATCTGGGTTGATTAGGACAAGTGCCCGGGTGAGCGCAAATTTAACTAACTCAAAATATTTTTTGGCCTCTACAGTCCATTTAACCCCTACACCTTTTTTCAGCATGTTTGTCATATCCCTGAGGTGCTCAGCTAAGTTGGGAATAAACCTCCTTAAGAAGTTGACTTTCCCAATAAAGGACTGCAATTCTTTTATGTTTCTCGGGTGACTGATCTGAAGTATTCCATCAACTCTTTGCGGATCTATCTTAATCCCCTTCTCTGATATAATATGGCCAAGGAGCTTACCTTCTTGCAGGCCAAATATAGTCTTCTTGGGATTTAAGGATAGACCGAACCTTCTACATTTCTCAAACACTCTTCTCAGATTTTTTAGGTGCTCCTCATCAGTCTTGGAATAGACTGTTATTTCATCTAGATAGATGACAATGAAGTGCCCTATTTCCTCCGAAAAGGCTATGTCCATTGCTCGTTGGAAGGTCGCACCAGCGTTCATTAGTCCAAAAGGCATTTTTACATACATAAAAGTGCCCCATGGAGTGGTGAAAGTTGTCTTGAGTTAGTCTTCTTGGAGTACTCAAACTTGGTTATAGCCTGAAAAACCGTCCAACAGGGAGATCCTTTTTGAGCCAACTACCCTCTGCAGGATATGTTCCATCTTTGGTAAGGGGTAATTATCTTTAAGTGAAGCTCTGTTAAGGTTTCTGAAATCAATGCATAGTTTGATCTCACCTGTCTTCTTTCTCATAGCTACAAGGTTGGAAACCCAATCGGAGAACCTCACAGGCACTATAATTCCTACCTCGTACATCTTCTTGATTTCCATTTCGACTAGAGGCAGTTGTTTCGGGTTAATTCTGCAAATTTTTTGTCTGAAGGGTTTTTGGTTTTCTTTCAAAGGGATCTTGTGCTGTATAATGTCTGTATCATAGGCCTTTAATTCCTCGTAGCTCCAGGAAAACACATCGATGAACTCTTTAAATAAGTCAATATATTTCTTTTTCATGTCTGCGGGCAAAGACTTAGCCAGTTTAATCATCTTAGGCTTATCCTCGGTGCCTATGTTGCATTCCTCGACATCGGAGTCTGAGTGTTTAATAGTGGGTTTCTTCGCTACGTCATTAAAATCAAAAAGGTCCTCTAAAGGTGCCAGTCCTCTGGGTATATTCTTATCTTTTGACTGCAACACCTTTATTCCCTCTTTTTCTGCGTTCTTATACTCTTCAGTTTGATTTCCAAGTTCTTTAGTCAACATGTTTATTTCTACGTTATGGGGTGATTTTTCTTCATTGGGGGGCTCTTCACTTGGGTAGCTTTCATCGGATTTAGATTCTGAATCAAAGAATTCAAACTCGTTCCTGCCAATCAGGAAATCCTTTATCTGCTTATCGCCCTCAAAGACCTGCCAATATTTCTCGTTATCTGGCACTGTAGGCCTATATTTTGTCTGAATTATGATTTGTTTGTCACTAGGAGCTTTATGATATGAACTAGCTATGCAGGCTAATCCATTCGCAACAATGTTCTGACTCCTAGGAACAAACACCAGTTCATACTCTATAAAGGTTTTCAGTAAATCCATAGCATCGTTTCTATATGCTCTCAATCTAGGGTGTTTAGCTGTATACTCTCCGTTCACTTGTTTTATGATTAAATTAGAGTCTCCGTGTACAGCTATCCTTCAGGATCCTAGTTTATTCAATAGATTCAAGCCTAGGATGAGAGCCTCATACTCTGCGATATTGTTTGTACATTTGAAGTTCAGATTGAAGGCATGACTCTCAGCATAGTCACTCTTAGTGTTATGTAACCACACTCCGGCTCCTACATTCTTTCTAGTGCAAGACCCATTGAAATTCATTCTCCATAAGGGATCATTTTCAGGTTTATCATCATTTTTCTCCCTAATTTTGGTTTCATTGTTATGTTGTAATATGGGGTCTGCATCATGGAGTGGGGTGTTTTTCTCTTCGTGATGTGTATGGAGTTCAGAGAGATGACTAGTCAGCTGTTTGTAATTTTGTTCTTGTTCACTCTGAGTTTCTGATTTAGTGCACTATCCAAAGGTTTCTTCTTAGTTTTCTTCTATGTCTAGAGTGGCCATTATGTTAAAATCTATGGGCTCCAACCTATTGTTTGCATCTCTGTTCTCCAGCTCTAGTTCGTCTATGGATTCGTCGTTGCAAAGGATAAAGGAGTCCAGGTCCATGTGTACAGAGTACAGAGGTGAATTTTCAGGTTTTTCGGGGCTGCTAACCATGAACTTCATTTGTGCCTCTCTATACAGTCTCCTAAGCTGGCTAAAGATAGGGATTGTGGAATATGACCCATCCATCTACATTGTACCTTGCAGTTTGGCTCCCCACGACCTGGACAACAACATGCCATACTTAGGTGGCACATCTGCCACCACATCATCCATAACCATGCATTTGGCTGGAATCTGGGTTAGGTTCACATAGAGATCTTTGATTAGGCCAAGACACTTTACTCTGCTAGAGTCAAATGAATACAAATCCTTATAAGGTCGGGTAATATCTAGGCCTAACTTCTCCATAATTACTTTAGGCATCAGGTTGTGTGATGCCCCAGAGTCGTGCATTGCATTGTGAAGGATCTTGTCGTGGATGTTGAGGCTGATATAAAAAGGAGGTACTACCCCTTCCTGAAACTTCCCTTCTATCTTTGGACCAAACAAAAGAGCTGGTTGATCATCACTTAGATTGACAGTGCCACTGTTTTCACCTAGATTTAAAGCTTTCAAAATTTGACCTTTGTATGCATCTTGGGTGGCCAACTCAGTGAGAGGCACTGAAATTTTAATCTTGGCAATCTCACTTTCTAAATTGAAAGGAGATAGGCTCTTTGAAAGGCTCAATTCTATTTTATTGGTCACCAGTTTATGTACAGAATCAGATTGTTGATTCTCACTAAATACAGTGTTCGTTGTCATTTTATCAAGAGCATTAGCTGCAATGCTAGTGTTGCTGGTTTGTTGATTTTTTTTATCAGTATTTTGGTTGTCTTTCTCTTTGTTCTTCCCAGAACTCTCAGCTATTGATTTGCTACTTTCGGCAGTTACTTTAGGAGTTTTCTCAGGTCTCTTCTTAATGGTGATCTCAGATGCTTTTGGTTTGGAATTGTCTAAGCTCTTCTTGCTTCTAAATTCATACTGTTCTTTGACCTGCATGATGGCATTTTCAAATCCTAGCATATAATCCTCAGATTCGAACCTTTCCTCATCCCAATGTGAGTTTGAGGTCTAATTGTCTTCTGTGGAACAGTTGTGGATTGAGTTGTCTATTTCCACCATGTTTATTATGGTTCCCTCTGACTCTTCTATTATTCCCTCATCCTCATCAAGGAAATTCTCTTGAAATGGGGGTATGAATTGTTGATCAGAGTCTCTCTGTCTGTTTGGGGGATTGTTTCTCCTAAAGTTCTGGTTCTGGTTTTGATTTTGGTTTCGGTTCTGATTACTGACTGTGAAAACCATTTTCTCCACCATTTTCTCTTGCCTTTCCACGCTTTTAGCTAAGTTGTCAACTTTGGGATCAGATGTGGAAGCTAATGTGTCATCCCTATAGGTTACCCTTTTCTCAGACCTCATTTTGGCTCTTTTTTCAATCAGGTTAGCTTCTACACTCACTGCTCCTTTTTTCATATCTTCCAATGTGTTGTAATCTCTCTCCTTAAGTTGATAATCCATGTCAGCATCAAAGCCTTCAGGATACTTTACTAAAGCCATTCCTTGGGGAGGTTTCATATGTGGAGGAAGAGTGTTATAAACGCCGTTAAACCTTGCAGAATAGTCATGGAAACTCTCTCCTACATTTCTTTTAAGATTCTTATATTCTGCTAGTATTTGGAGAGGGTTGGTCTTGACTTCCCATTTGTTTATGAAGGATTGATATAAAGAGGGAAGATCATGGATGTTATTAGGAGGTAGGCCTTTAAACCACTTCTTCACATCTCCCCCTAAACTTTGGGCAAAGATTCTCATTCTGACTGCCTCATCATCTATCTCCATATAGTCAAAGGAATCTTCCATCCTATCTATGGTGTCGAGCTGTAGTATGGTGACTCTTTTTTGTAGTGAAATGTGGGATTTTTGAATGATAATCATTGGGAAAGGCACTAGAGGTTGTGGCAACACCAATGGTGCATACTGTGCGTTCATATTGGTGTTTTTTGGAGGTAAAACTCTGTCAGAGGCTGTTATGTATATGGATGATTTAAAATGCTAGGACCAAGAGTAAATTGTTGAGTTGATTTAGGGTGATAGAGGCCCAAGTTTTAATGAAATGAATATTGGAGGTAGATGAGGGTCTCCTCATCCCTAATGTGTTGACTACTCAGAGATGATGAACCAAAGCTCAAGGTCCGACTGGCTCAGAGCACTGAATGACCATTTTCTTAGGTAAAATCATGGTAAGTCTAAGTCAAAATGAGTGTTTGATAGAGTCAGAATTTTCTCTGTGCAGCACTTATGGATGTGTCCGTAACATTGAAATGTGGATTTCTAGGGGTGTGGATATTTCCTAAGAATGTTCTCCGGGTTGTCAACTATTTCGTGGCTTTCAAAGGTATTGTTCTTGTATAGACTGCCTTTGAATTCAAGATGTCCGTCTTCAAACAAAGAAGCTTAATCTACTTGCTACTTCAATATGGCCGATGTTGTTATGAATCAGTCTCCCCAAAGGAGTCTTATGAAAAAAATGAAAAGATAATTAGCAAAGCCCATCACCAAAGGAGTCTTCAATTGACATGAACCATGGAGTCGCCAGGGAAGTCAGGATGTTTTAAAGGTTTCACTATCCACCACAGTTGATTAACCACCAAACTCATGCTACTATGGTCTTTCGTTGAGTTACGTAGGAGTGTTTAAAGGTGTGTTTTACTCAAGTCCCTAGCGTAGTCGCCATTATGTTGGTGACGGAAATGAGACACAAGACCAGGGATAGCAAGCATGGGCACCTACATAGTTTTTTCCTCGCTGAGTCGCCATTATGTTATATTCCTATGTTCGTTATGTTTGGCTCTACCAAAAGATAAGAAAACATCAAAACCACTTTGGGACCTCAAGATCTAGCCCTCCTAGGTCCAGATATATGGATCTCTCTATAAAGGCAGCAAAGGTATATGTCTTTGATGTTCTGATTTAAGGTTTTAGGCTAGTTATAAGGCACAAGGGTTGTTTTGTTTGTTTGTTTGGTTGTTGGGAAACATGAAAGAAGGGTTCAATATAAGACAAAGGGTGAGCAAAGAGGATTTAGGAAAAGGGGAGATAATTCAGAGAAAACTCGAGACCATTGGGCAATGGAGTCATAAAAATGGTTTACTTTGCTATTCAATATCCAAGGCTTTCACCGGGGCAAGCATTCAGCCATGTTCCCAAAGGATGATATGTGGTATGAAATGGTGAGGAAAAGAAGGTGAATGACAAGGAAACTCTCCAAGTTGACCACTTAGGCATCGTATCTAGGGACAGGGTATGCCTTAAACACCTATGATCCAACCCTAAAAGGCTAACTCTTCAAACAACAAGAAACATTTAAGATTTAAACACAAAGGTGAAGCTTGAGATCGAGAAAGGCTTTGAACTTTCAATGCCTACATTCAACTTAAGGGAACTTAGAAAGGTTCAATTGATTGAAAAAGACCCTAGTGAGACAGAATCAACATTATAAACTCCCAAGATCCCAATTCTTTTCAATTAAAACCGTACTCAGAACATCTAATACCGCATTCATAAATTCATACATCAATTATGAATAACGCCTACTACATCGGTTAAATTATCTTGAATTAGTTCTCGGGATAACACAATCAGAGAAAACATCAAAGATAAGAAGATCAGAGCATTATGGTACCATGTACCTGCATATCCTAAGCGATTGATTCTTACAAGAGAAATGAAATGTAAATGAATTACAGAAGGAAAATGTAGACAAAGGTAGAACACATCACCACCGCTTTAAATCTAGATCCAAAGAAATGTTCTTGTCATATTAAAGAGCAACACTAGTCATATACAACATCGTCTCAACAACTTGATATTCAATTTGAAATCATCTCCTCAATCTATTTTACAACTTTACACACAGAATTTATCTCTCAAGAGAAACGGCTTACAATTCACAACATCGCATCAACAACCTTTACAATGTGCTCTCTCATGAGTTTTATAGCTAAAGAGAGGCAGAGGAGGTAGATGAACTTTAATGAAACATTAAAAGAGAGAAGAAGAGTGGCTCAAGGCCCATTCCGTCTTAATATCTATGCATTGATCTTCAATAATCTTTGGATGAAAGAGTTGTCTTCGACAAAGCCGATAGTAACTCCGTGCATGTTCTTTGATGTACTTCCTACTGTGAATATTCTCGTAGTATCAACGTTAGTTGCGTATAATGACTTTAGGGTCGCTATATACTACATAACAAATGCCTGTAGCATTAGGACTTTCCGTCGTGTGAGAGATCTTCTAGAGCTCGATGTAGAATAAACAAGATGGGGAGCTTGTCCTTTCTGTGGAAAGAACCATTCGATGTGAGACACCGATAAGATTGTTTTTTTTTGTGCTTTAGGCCTCATTAGGCCTTCGTGTTAATCACAAGGTTCTCAATTCGGTACATCTACCCTCTTTAATCATTGAATTAGCTTAAAATATTCAATTATTGGTAGATTTTGTTTGGTCAATTTAGGTGTGTCCTAAATTGCTACATTAATTTGTCAATCCAGATTCGTAAGTCACTTAAGTGTGGCGCACTATATGCAAGATAACCTATCTCTCTACTTTTTTGTCGTTTTTGGTTTTTTTTCTTTTATCTTGGTTGGTTTCCTAATGTGAGATGGAATGCAAAAAAGACAAGTATGGTTATGATTGGTTCAAGGCAATGATGTCCTTTATAATGATTTACCAAACTTCAAACTTCAAAAGGATTTCGAAACATACAATGACAAAATTAAAGGAAATGAAAATGTGCCGCTATCCTAGTTAAACAAACAAGAACTATTGATCATGAAAACCATTATCCTTGTTGCTATCTAAACACAAAATAAACTCAGACTAAAGAAAGATTGCAAGTAAAGTAACCAAAATCAAATTACATCAACTCATATTCGACCCCTCACCATTAGTCTCGCTATGGCTTTCAGAGGTAATCATAAACAACTTGAGCAATCCGATATCTAATTTGCGTAAAAATAAACTAATATCAAACTATACACTCATACTTCCAATCCCTCACCATTAGTCTCGCTATGGCTGAGGTAACTGAAAATGACATGAACAAGCTTAATATCTAACTTGCGTAAAAGTAAACTAATATCAAACTACACACTCATACTTCAACTCGCCATTAGTCTCGCTATGGCTTTCGGAGGTAAATCGAAAATGACATGAACAAACTTTTAATATCTAACCAGCGTAAAAGTAAACTAATATCAAACTACACACTCATACTTCAACCTCACCATTAGTCTCGCTATGGCTTTCTAAGGTAACCGAAAATGACATGAGCAATTTAATATCTAATCTAACTACTAAAGCAAATATGCAAGATCGAAATAAACAAAACAACGCTCGAATTAAACAAACCAAGAAAAGTAAATTAGCAAGGACAATATTGATTCCATGTCGTTATTCATTATAAAAAGATGTGCAAATGCCCTAGTCGCCTATTGTAATCAAACAAGAACACCGATCGCTTAACAACAACATAAAACATAAAAGATTATGGACAAAATAAGTAAATGTAGAGCACAAGATTATGTACGGTGAGATGGAACATAAATACCATGAAAGATGTAATGTATATACACATGAATGACTTATGGCACAATGAACTTAAAGAAATAAAACAAGAAACTATAGCATACACAAACCTCACACAGTGTGGCTCCTCTCAGACAAACCTCGAGCAAATGCCCTTCAAATACGAATTACGCTTAGAAACAGAGTCTTCATATATTAAAATACAAATATAACAGAGAAATGATGTCACAGAACAATGGCAACGCAATTACATTACAGAAGCTAATCTATTATGCGTATGAGAACGCATTATTTATAACCGAAGGTGATATAACTAATTCCCTAAATTCTCGTGTCGATAGAAGACATCGTGAACCATCACGTCCAGGATCTAGCATCATGGCCGTGAGGAGTAAATCTATGAAGAGTGGTCGTTGGATTCGTCTCATTGAGCCGTTTAGAGGTGTTGATATGTCTCCCATGATTTAGAAACGGCCACGCAAATCTCCACGTGATGAGAAACGTAGTTCCGTCACCGTGGGACTCTTCGTTGACCACCACTTGGCCACCTTTGACCACAAATTTCTTAGGTGAATTTGACCGAGCCAATAGGACACGATCCATGTCCACGTCATTTCTAACTTGCCCATGTGGCTCGATTTTCCGAAGACACCCGCAATATGGACTTTAACAAAATGGCTGCGTAGTGTGTGTTATATGTGCTAGCCTACGAAAGTGGCAAGAGATTCCGCAACTAAATGAGAAAAAATCTAAATCAAACAAAATAGACACAAAACATAGTTAAAAACCATTTTAGATGCTCTTTTACAATTAATATGCAATGATAATGATGACTTAGAAGGTCCAGTGAATGAAAAAGGTCTAGAAAGGTGTATAAGAAGATGCAAGATTTGAGACTCAACATACTCCCATCAGGAAGGTGTTGCATGTCCTCATGCAACCAAAATTTTGATAATCCTTCTTCAATTCATATGCCTTGACACTTCACCAAGACATCCAAATTCTCTCCTCTTCTTCCTTGGTGCCGCTAACATCCCGGGCTTTTTCATCAAGCATCCGAATTTGATATTAATCGGCTATTCGCTAACTTCGGCATTTCTTCTTCAATTTCTTGTTTTTTTTCTCGCCATTTTCCCGTATGTAGCATGGTATTGTCATGAATGATATTGTCCAATTTGCTTTGTTCCTTCAATGCCTCATTTTCATTTTTAATGTGTCTATTTAAAACCTCCAACTCTAAAGACTTCCCGTTTCAATGATTGGACTAGATCTTCTTGTGATGTGTGAGGTCGAGTGGATGAAGTACCGGGACCCGTGGGTCGCTTTTTCTAAAGATTCTATATAATCATATACTTTGCTGCTTTGGGTCTATCTCGTGTGTCATTTTCATTGGGTCATTCCCAAAATGTCGTGGAGGAGAATTGTTTTCAAAATCTCGTCGTAGAAGGGCTCATGTCAACGTCTGGCCGAGAATGAGATGGACTATGTTCAATGTTTGATCGAGAATGAAATGGAATATGGCCAGATGGAGTTTGTTCAGATGTTTCTTCTCCCCAAATCAATAAAATGGGGTCCTTTCGTTTTCCCTAACTTCCTTTAAGCCTGGAACTTTCTTACATGCCGTGGACCACTCGTCTTTTTGCTTTTGTTTCCTTTCTCTCTTTTTTGGCCATAGATGATCGGCTCCCTAAGGTGAACTAGTCTCTCGTATATGACTTGATGATCTTCTTCTCAAGAAGGAATTTGATGTATAGCCTCAATGACTTTTTCTCTTTTGATTTTATTGGCTTTTTACCCTTGGTTTCTTCTTTCCTCCTTGACAGCTTCCTCTCGTTCTCTACTAGTTCTTTCAACTCGTAGTAGTAGGAGTACTTTGAGTTTCATCATTCGTTCTCTTCTCCTACTCCTTCTGATGTAATCGCCTTCGTGAATTTCTCGGGGTTCTTCAAAGAAATTTCTAATCAAAAATTGTTCCCATGTGTCCTTTTTCTCTTTTAATTGTTTTTCAATCAAAATTTTCACAAGACCATGGTGATATAAATGTGGTTCTACGTCCCCTAAATGCTTCGAACGGTCAATGACATTTTCTTCAAACTATTTAATAAAAAAGTATGGCAGATTGAAGGTCCTGTTGTCTAGAAATTCATCAAAGAATCGGGTATGATACATATACATTGACCCAAAACTACCACAGGTGATAAATTTTTGAATAACTAGCAAGAAAGTAGCCCACTCCTCTTTCAAAGCATGAACAGAATTCCCCTTTTAAAAATAGTTACGTCCATACCGAGCATGAGATTACCTTCGTGTTTCATCACTAATACTATTGTTCTTGAACCCGCCGTTCTCACCTTCGAGGTGGTTCTCAGGAAGCCGTTATGATGCCTTCGTTCACCGTAAATTTTAGGTCTCCAATCTCTACCTTGTGCCAATAAAGACCTTTGCAAAAGCTTTTGTCACTTCTTTATGGTAGTCTCTAAACTTTTGGATAAACCACAGCCTACTTTGCTCTTTTCAATATAATCCCCGACTTAAGTGTATCCTTCCATGAATTTAGGTCCTTCTCCGGTTATGCCTCCTCAATAACTGACCCATCCTTCTTTCTTCTCTAAACTTGTCTCCGCGTGAGGAGGGCTAACCAGGTAAGACGGCCGAATGAACGGAAATGAGCACGATGACTCAGAGGCGTATATCATAGAATGGGTATACAAACACTGTTTAACAAAGAGAATCTAAATGGGGTGGAAGCAGTAATGAGAAGGGTTACGTGAGCACAAGATAAATGCAAATTTGTGAGGATCAATAGAACAAGAGAGTGTGAAGTATAACGCATCCAACGCTATTAAAATCATGGTCGGGTGAGAGTAAATGTAAGCACGTTTATGCAACGGCCATGATTTTATGCGGCCGAAAGAAGTCGTAGTCAAATCAACCATGTTTCATCATCAATGTGGAGTATCTGGCATGAGTGAAGATCGGAGGTTTGGATTATGGACCGTTTGAAAATGAATGCAAGGATCATGGGAGGATCATATAGAGATCGTGAATGGTAAGTTACGGAGTTTGTCAACACAATCATCGCATATAACGGAGCTATGGTTTATAACTATATAAAAATGTGCTTGAATGCCATTTCTTTGAAATAAATTTTTACTCATACTGGAATTCTTGCCATTTTTCCTGGTCTTCAATTAGTTGCTCCTCATTGATATCTGAATGCCCCATGTCTTCATAATTATCTTCATACCGCATTTGATTTCATGATTGTGGAAATAACATCCGGCTGTACATTCTTTTGAAAACAGAGTAGAAGCCGTGCATTCGGCTTCCGCCGCGTAAAATCGGTGGCCGCCGCGGAAATAGGTAAGCCATCATGAAATCGATTACTACTATTATTCGGGTGAATGGAAATGACCGTATGATACTGACTGAATGAAATGGTCATGAAAGAAAATTTTATTAGTGAAATGAAATGAAAGAGGTGAAATGAAGTGAAATGGAATGAAGTGGAGTGAAATGAAGTGGAATGGAATGGAGTAGGTGGTCACAAAATTTGTGAAATGAAAGAGAGATTTTTTATTTTATTTTTTGAAAATTTAGGGTGTCAGGTAAGCCTCGATTTTCACTTACATTTTCCGTATAAGATCGCCAATCAATGATTGGTTTTCGTGCTTATACAAATGTTTTTTTTTTTTTTTTTTTTTTAATCAAAAGAACAAAGTTAGGTCGTGTGGAGAAGAAGAATTCTTCTCAGACTTTCACTCGATTGCAGAATTTTCTTGAAATATTTTGATAAATTCTCTTGAGAGTGGCTTATGATAGACTTTTAATCCGTGGCCATTCACAATAAGAGGAGTTTGAAATTCATCAATGGTCTTGATTCTTACCGCTCCATTGCTAAAGATCTTGTCAATCTCATATGGCCCAAGCTAACAGCCCAAATTTTCTCCTTAAAATCTTTAAACTTGGAATCAAATAACAATGCCCAAATCTTCCTTCTTGAAACTTCTTCTCTTTGATCGCATTTGTCATGCCATTTAGCTCTCTGATATTGAACTAGATCAGTTCTTAGAATTGCCTCTTGTTTGATCTCATCTAGCTCATTTAATCAAGCCCATTCTATGCTTTTGGGCTTTCGATAGATCCATCTCAAATCGAATCGCTATCTTGAAGGTCTTGACTTGGAACCTTGTCGGGGAGCAGACTTCTTCCCCATAAACAAGTTCATAGGGAGAATGTCCTCGTTGTATTTCTCCATGTAGTTCCGTAGGCCCACAAGATTTCAGAAGCCTTCGCCCAATCTCTTCTATGTAGATGAACAAGCTTTGGTGATGATACTTTCGAGAACTTTATTTGTAGACTCCACTTGACCATTTGCTTGCGGATGGTAAGGAGTAGATCTTCTCAGGCTTGATTTTGTATTCTTCCATCAACTTCTCCACCAAGTTGGATGTGAATTGGCTTCCCGATTCGCTCAAGTACTTTCGGAACACCAAAGCGAGTAAAAATATCCTCATAAAGAAAATTAACAATCGAATTTTCAAAAGAGTTATGACACTAATGTTTTAGCTTCTACCCATTTAGTAACATAATCAAGATAAACCAATATATACTTTTGGTTAGATGGTGGACAATAGGTCCAATGAAATATAAAGCCCATTTTCTTCAAAGGGTTCAATGAGTACCCGTGGTTTCAATGGAATTTCATTTGAAAGGGTAGGTTTCCCTACTCTTCGGGTACCGTCACACTCCTTGACATATTGTTTTGCACTAAGAGGGAAGGCCAATAATATCCTAAAGAGGAGGATTTTATGTTTCGTCCTTTTGTCCGCAAAGTGTTCATTGTGATGGTTCATCATGACATGCCTTAAGAATATCAGCATTTCATCTTCCCCGACACATCTCTCTCGATCACAAGATCCGGCTCCTGCTTTAAACAATTCATTAGAAATCCATGAATATTTTGAACTCTAATAATTTTTCGTTTTTCACTTGGAAATAAATGTGAAGGCAGGCTTCGTAACCAAATAGTTAGCAATATCTCGCATACCAAGGAGTCTTAATAGTTACCGCAAAACAAGATCATCGTGAAACTTATCCTCTACAGAGAATCTTCTTTAGTATTCTCAATCCTTAGACAAGAAATCACCATCGTATTTTGTTTTCCCCGGTCTATCCAACACAAAGAATATTGAATTCTTGCAAAAGTAAGAGCCATCTTGTCACTCGCCATTAGTACTAAAGCTTTTTTCATTAGATATCTAATTATAGTATTGTCAAAAGAGTGAATAAAAGTTTCAGCAAAATTTCGTTATATAATGTCTAAACTTATTGATTGCATGAATAACAACGTGTAAACTTTTTCAAATACAAGATACCAACTCGTGGAGTCAAATTTCATCGGGTATAATAAATGGCAATAAGGGATTAAATCTTTGACCCAACACAGCCTCTGCGTAGTCAGATCAAGCATTTGTAGAACATGCAGGTGGGAGTTTCCAATTTGGTCCTCTCAAGATAGGTGCTTCAGATATTCTTGTTTTCAAAGTTTCAAAGGCTGATTGACAATCAGGATCCCATTTAAATTCATAGTCTTTTGTAAGAAATTTGAAGAGTGGAGATGCTATTTTAGTGAAGTTTTCTATAAATCTTCTATAGTAACCAGTAAATCCTAGAAAAATTCTAACATCTCTTTGACAATTTGGAATAGGTAACTTGGAGATGACTTCAACTTTTGATTTATCAACCTTAATCCCATCTCCTGAAATATGATGTCCTAAAACAATACCTTCAGTAAACATCATAAAGAATTTTTCATGGCTTAATGAAAGGTTTGTTTCTTTACATATTATAAGAACTTTTTCCAAATTTTCTAATGCCTCTTCAAATGAATTACCATAAGCTGTAAAATCATCCATATAAACCTCTACACAATCATGGATTAGATCAGAAAAAATTCCTAGTACTGCTCTTTGGAATGTTGCTGGTGCATTACATAACCCAAAAGGAAGCACTCGGTAGGCAAAAGTTCCCCATAGACAAGTAAATGTGGTCTTATCTTGATCTTCAGGTGCTACCTGAATTTGATTATAGCCACTAAAACCATCCAAAAATGAAAAGTACTTTTTACCTGCTAATGTATCTAATACCTGATCTATAAAAGGCAAAGGAAAGTGATCCTTCAAAGTTGCTTTGTTCAACTCCCTGTAATCAATGCATACTCTCCATTTACCATTCTTTTTAGGTACTATAACCAAGGGAGAAACCCATCGGCTATCTGAAATTGGATAAATGAAGTTTACATTGAGAAGTTTTTGGAGCTCTTCTTTCACTATCTCCCTAAGATTTGGATTCATCCTTCTTTGAGGTTGTCTGATTGGTCTACTATTTTCCTCAATATATATATGATGGATGCAAGTCTTAGGATCAATACCTTTCATGTCAGTATACTCCCATGCAAATGCAGTAGAATGTTTTTGCAAGATTTTGATTAGTTCTTCTTGTTGTGACTTTTCCAAATGTTTGTTGATATTCAATGTTTTCCCTGGAAAAATCTCAATGGTAGAACTACCAAACTCTTCCATAGAGTAAAGAGACATTTGTCTTGATGATAAATATTCTATGTCAGATTCCAATTGAAATTGTGTGGGGTCATATTCTGAAGATGTCTCAAAATTTTCTAATGTGTTCAGAATTTGACTATCCTCACTAATTTCCGAAATGGTAAAGACAGGTTGTATAGTGTCTTCATCATCAACCCATTCATTGTCTCCTAATTCTGTGATTGCTTTTGCTGGAGGATACAAATTGAATTTCTTTGTCGAATTACCATTAGAAATGTACATATCCCCAGATCTACAACTAATAAAAGCATCAGTTGTGGCTAGCCAAGGTCTTCCTAAGATAAGTGGGTGCCCTCCTAAGTTACTCTTGGGAGTCAAAATCATAAAATCTACCGGATATTCCCAAGAATCTAAGGAGACTGAAATATCTTCTAATACACCATCTGGTTTAATAATTGATCGATCTGCAAGTTGCAGTAAAGTAGGTGTAAAAAGAAGGTTAGGAATTTTTAGTTGTTCCATAGTCTGTCTACTCATAATGTTGATAGCAGCCCCTAAGTCAATCAATGTGTTTGGAATTTCTATCCCATTTATGTGTCTTGACAATTGGACTTCCTGGATCTACATACTTCTGCATGGTAATTTTTCCCATCATAATATCTGCAATTTTTCCTACCAGGTGGATTCTTCTTGTGTCTTTTAGTTTCCTTCCTGGTCTTTTGAAACTTAACTCCTTTATTGTTTTTGCTAGAATAGGAATCTCTCGAATGGCTTGTAACAAAGGAATATTGATACAAACATTCTTCAATTCATCTAGAAAATCATAGTTAGGCAACAAGATTTGTTTTTCCACCCCCTTGTCAATTTGTAGTCTTTCAGGAAAAGGAGGTGTAGATGAAGATGCAGGTTGCTCAACTATAGGAGTTGTGGGTGTTAACTTTTCTTTCTCTTTTTGAATGTTTCAATTTTGAAGAGATGCTTCCTCAAAACCCTCATTGACTTTAAGAGAGTCCTCCTCGGAGGTATCTTGCTCTTGAATATCTATAGAAGGTTTTTCTAAAACTCTACCAGATCTGAGTTGTACATCATTGAGAGGAACAATCATATAGGTAGGAAATTGTTGTCCTTCTACCATGTAAGTATTCTAAGGATTTTTATTGTTAGGATTTGGAAATGGCTGAGCTGGAAGTTGATTTGTATTTTGTTGGTATGGGAGCATGAGTTGAGGATTTGGATTTTGTTGAGAAGGTTGTTGTTGTGGAAATGGCAATGAAAGTTGTGGATTTGGGTTTGGAAGTTGTGGAGCTTATTGATTTTGAAAAGATGGAGGATATTGATAAAATTGAGCAAATCTCCCATAAGGATTTTGCATCCCTTGTACCCATGGCTGATATGGATTTTGATGTTGGGGCCAAGGTTGTTGCCAAGGATTCCAATTTGGTGGGGTTTGAAAATTCATAGGGTTGTTAAACCCTTGAGTTTGTTGTCCCTGCCAAGGTCTTCTTGCAACAAAGCAGAGAGATTCTACTGAATTTGGGTCTTCTTGAAAAACAGCTTTGAGTCCAGGAATTGAAGGACAATCCTTGATCTCATGATTCTCTGAGCAAATCATACATGTTTCTACAACTTTTGCATCCAAGGGACATTACCTTAAAGCATGTTTCTTCCTACATTTCGGACAAAAGATAGCTAAAGCATCTGTTTCTGCTTTCTACTTGTTTTGGATTTTAAGGGTGTCTAGTTGTTCACTAAGGCTCCCTAAGATATCAGTTTTGAATTCATCAAGCATATTACCAATCTCTGCCCTACTTACTGATCCGGTTGCAGATTTGTTAGCCCTAATAAGAGAAGGATCCCTAGGCCCTTTTCCTGTTTTAGATTTTCCTCTTGAGAGATGGACACATAGTTCTGTTATGTCACGAAGTGGAAGTTGAGAAATGTCTCCTTTCCCCGTCATGTTTAAAATATCTATCCATTCATCTCTAATGGATTTTAATATGAGGGCTTTCAAGGTTTCATCATCTAAGTTGCTCATCTTTGCTCTTTTCAAGTTGTATTGAAATCTTTCAAGTAAATCTTCCAAGTTTTCATCTTCTTTTTACATCATTTTGAATACCTCATCCTTGTGATTGGTGGGCATACAATAGTCCAAGTATCTATCCAAAAATGTTTGTTTCATATCATTCCAAGTCCTAATAGATTGAGTGGCTAATCCCATGAACCATTTCAAAGCAACTCCCTTCAATGTTGAAGGAAACAGTTTGAGTTTTTGAGAGTCTTCCATATAGTCATAGGTTCGGCACACGACTTCAAACTCAAACAGAAATGTTTCAGGATCCTCACTTCGCAATCCATAAAAGTTGGGGAGGACATATGGTGAGATATTTTTCATTGTTGTATGAGTTTCCTCATCAACTATAGGGAATCCAAACAAGTTGTCTCCTTCCCTATTTCTTCCATTATTTCCTTCACCATTGTTGTCTCCATTGTTTCCTCTTCCTCTACCTCTACCTCTACCTCCAAATCCATCTATTATTTCCTTTGCCATGATAGTTTCTTTAGAGTCCTTAAAGTCCTCTAGTTCTTCTATCAAGGGAGGATGAGAGGGAGTCTCTTCCTTTTCTAAATGAGATTTAGTAGGTGGTATAGGAGAATCCTCTAATTCAGTTGTTCCTTGAATTCCAAAAATCTTAAGACTAGGGGTAGATGGTGGTGAATCTTGTCTATGCCTTGAAGAAGATGGAGTTGTAAAAATCGAACTCTTGGCTTTAGCTATAAACCTTCCCCTAGAATCTCTTGCTCTATGCATGTCATTTTTTATTTTTATTTTAAAAGTTGGGCTAATAATTCTCTTTCTGATCTTCCAGGTCACACTAGGTGCAAGAAGAGAGCATACTTAAGAAATTACTAAACCAATAACTCTCTTTTATGATCCTCCAGATCACACTAGGTGCAAGAGGAGAGCATACTTCAAGAAGTTATCAAGTTTTCCCTTCTTTTATTATTTTGTTTTTTTTTTTTAAGAAATTGGCTACCTAGTTACACTTCCCCGGAAACGGCGCCAAAATGTTTGGTCAATTTATTGTGTCCTAAATTGCTACATTAATTTATCAATCCAAGGTTTGTAAGATGATGAAGTGTGGCGCACTATATGTGTAAGATAACCTATCTCTTACTTTTTGTCATTTTTGGATTTTTATGAAATTCTAAAAGACAAGTATGGAGACAAATATTCAAGACAATGATGTCCTTCTAATGATTTTCCAAACTTCAAAAGAATTTTAAAACACACAATGAAAAAATTAATTCTTCAAAGAAAATGAAATTGCATCACTATTCTAGTCAAACAACGGTGAACTACTGATCATGAAACTCATTATCCTTGCTGCTGTCCAAATACAAAAGAAACTATGCTTAAAGAAATCCAAGAATTGCAACAAAGTAAATCTAAATCAAATTACATCAACTTATATTATGATCCCTCACCATTAGTCCAGCTATGGCTTTCGGAGGTAACCATAAACAACTTGAGCAATCTGATATCTAATTTGCAGAAAAAAGAAACTAATATCAAACTACACACTCATACTTCAATCCCTCACCATTAGTCCAGCTATGGCTTTCGGAGGTAACTGAAAATGACATGAGAAATTTAATATTTCTAACTTGCAGAAAGTAAAATAATATCAAACTACACACTCATACTTCAATCCCTCACCATTAGTCTAGCTATGGTTTTCGGAGGTAACTGAAAATGACATGAGAAATTTAATATATCTAAATCTAACTACTGAAGCAAATGTGCAAGATTGAAATAAACAAACAGTGATGGAATTAAACAAAAACTAAGAAAAGTAAATTAGCATAAGGACAATATTGATTCCATGTCATTAGTCATTATAAAAAGATGTGCAAGTGCCCGGGCTGCCTATTGTAATCTGAAACAAGAACACTGATCAGTTAACCACAACATAAAACATGAAAGATTATGAACAGAAGTAAAATGTAAAGCATGAAAGATTATGAACAGAGATGAAGCATAAATACCATGAAAGATGCAATGTATAAACACGTAAATGACTTATGGCACAATGAACTTAAAGAAATAAAACAAGAAACTATACAGTAATGCACAAAACCTCAGCGTGTGCAGGGGCCCTCTGCACCAGCCTCGGGCAACAGCCTTCAAATACGAATTACACTTGGAAACAGAGTCTTCTTATATATTAAAATGCAGTCATAACAGAGAAATGATATTACAGCACAGTGGCAACGCAATTACATTACAGAGCTATATGGAGGCTAACTATTATGCGTATGAAAACGCGTTATTTATAACAAAGGTGATATAACTAATTCCCTAAAGTTTGTGCTGATAGAGACAAGTGAACCATCACGTCCAGAGATCCAGCATCATGGCCTCGGTGAGGAGTAAATCTATGAAGAGTGGATGTTGGATTCGGCTTATGGAGCCGTGTACAGGTGTTGATGTGTCTCCCGTAAATTAGAAACGGTCATACAAATATTCACGTGATGAGAAACAGAGTCCTGTCATAGAAGGTTGGTGAATGAAAAGTCTAAAAGGTGTATAGGAAAGATGCGATTTGAGACTCAACGAGTTACGTACAGTAGAGATGTGGTGTTTAGAGAAGTGAAAGATGTTGTTAAACATGAAGTCCTACCAAAGGAACCTGAGAAGATAGAGTTTGAGCTAAAGGAGGATGAATCAGACTCTACAACAGAAGAAGACTCAGAAGATGAAGAGCCACAAACTCCAACTTTGAGAAGATCAGTTTGAGAAAGAAGGCAACCAGAAAGGTGTAGTCCATCTGCTTTCTGTTCAGGTTTTGCCTTAACTATAACTGATGATGATCCCAGAACTGTCAGGGAGGCAGTAGATTCAGAGGATGGAAAACTCTGGAAGGAGGCCATGGTTGATGAAATGGCATCCTTGCACAAAAATGAGGCATGGGATCTGGTGGAGTTGCCGGCTGGAAGGAAGCCCATCGGGAGAAAATGGGTGTTTAAAAGGAAGATGAATGTAGAAGGCAAGGTGGAGAAATACAAAGCTCGGTTGGTAGCAAAAGGTTATTCCCAGGTGCCGAGAATTGATTTTGGTGATATTTTTTCTCCTGTTGCCAAAGTTACTTCTATTAGATTACTTTTATCTGTTGTTGCTGCATTTGATTTTGAGATAGAACAGATGGATGTGAAGACGACATTTCTTCACGGGGATCTAGAAGAGGAGATCTACATGAAGCAACTTGAAGGCTTTATGGTGAAGGGTAAGAAAGAACTAGTATGCAGGTTGAAGAAGTCTCTGTATGGGTTAAAACAGTCACCAAGGATGTGGTATCAGAAATTTGATACCTATATGCGGGGACTTGGCTTCACCAGAAGCAAGGAGGATCACTGTGTTTATTTTAAATTAATTGGTGACCGTGTTATTTATTTGGTCTTGTATGTGGATGATATGTTGATTGGAAATGACAAAGAAATTATCCAAGATTTGAAGACCCAACTGTTCTCCAAATTCGACATGAAGGATCTTGGTGCTGCAAACTATATTTTGGGCATGGAAATTAAGAGAGATCGGGCAAAGAGGAAGCTCTGGTTAAACCGGAGGAAGTATGTCGAGACTATATTGCAGAGGTTCAATATGCAGGATAGTAAACCGGTGAAGGTTCCTATTCCTGTAGGTGTAAAGCTGTCTGCTGAACAGTGTCCCAAGACACAAGAAGAAGATGAGTATATGTCCCATGTTCCATATGCAAGTGCAGTGGGTAGCTTGATGTATGCAATGGTCTGTACTAGACCAAACATTGCACATGCAGTGGGAGTATTGAGCAGGTTTATGTCAAACCCAGGGAAGGAGCATTGGACAGCAGTGAAGCGGGTTTTCAAATATTTACGTGGCACTAGTGATTATGGCTTGTGCTACCAGGGAAGACCGGGATTGGAAAGAATTTTGGACATTCGTGGTTTTGTTGATGCAGACTGGGCTGGAGATCTGGACCAAAGAAGATCTACAAGTGGGTATGTGTTTAGCCTATTTGGAGGCGCAGTCAGTTGGATGAGTAAAAGACAGTCTGTAGTGGCTCTTTCAACTACAGAGGCAGAATACATAGCAGCCACTCATGCAAGCAAAGAAGCAGTTTGGTTGCAGAGATTGTGTTCAAGTATGGGGTTGGTACAGCAAGCTATAAGGATAGACTGTGATAGCCAAAGTGCAATTTTCTTGGCTAAGAACCCTGCTTATCATTCAAAGACAAAGCACATTGATGTTCAATATCACTTTGGTAGAGATATGGTTGAGGCTAAAAGGGTGTTGCTGGTAAAGGTGGACACTTTGAAGAATGTTGCAGATGCATTGACGAAGTCTGTGAGCACTCAGAAGTTCTCTTGGTGTAGAGAAACAATGGGTGTTGAAGTATTGGCCAAATGACTAAGCTCTCCTGTGGCCCCCCGTGGAATTTCTTCTCCTTTTATATGATTATCCTTTTTCAATACCATGAGCCCCTTTTTCAATACCATGGACCAAAACAATACCATAAGCCCAAAACTACCTGGACTGGGTCAATTAGGCGGATCATTACCCAATACTATGGGTCAATACCATGGTGGTTACCCTTGGATTTGCACTTTTTGAGCGCTTTAGCCCATACGCGACTTGTAACGTTCCTTTCCGCGTGCATACGCGACTTCCCCTAGGCCAATCCGCGTATACTAAGAGACATGCTCTTTTTCATCATTCTCTGAGTACATTCTGAAATCCTTTCTTCATTGCCTTCTGTAAATACTGTAGATACATCAGATTTCCTTCATCAAGGACATATTCTATCAAACACAACTTCATCAAGTAAGTTGTCATCATCTTCATCAAGTGGGTTTCCTTTCAAGTACAACACTCAACATCATATCATCAACAATCATCATATCACTTCAGATTTACATCATTTACCAAGTCCATCAAATCAAGAATAACTTCATCAGGTGGATTGCCATCAAGGACAACATATGTCAACAGTCGCATGTCTTTATCTTCATTCAGTGGGTTGCCATCAAGGACAACATCCTGCATCATATTTCCAACAGAGCCCGCAATACCTGGTGCTCTGTCTCAGTGCAGTGCCTGTGCCAAGTTGTTTTAGGAATTTTTTTTGAAAATTAGAGGCAGAATTTTCCTTCTAACCACCTTAGGGATGAGTCACTGGAAGTCGTTAAGTTGATTAGCCATGGATCTCCCTCTTTAGGCAGTGGTTTCCACCTCCCATGGAACACTCCTTAAAGATAGGCCTCCCTTGTTAGGTAAACTTGACTCGGGATAGAGTCAAAATTGACTAGGGTAAATATTAGTGGTTTTGGGCACATGGTTTTGTGCACCCATGGTTTTGACCCATGGTATTGCATGTAATGGAGCCTATAAAAGACTGGGAATACTTCATTGTAATGTAGGCCTAGAGGTGAGCAGTGAAGGCTCACTTGGTCGGATTGGCCAGGGTTTTGGCCAATGTTTAATGAAATTTCATTGGTTGGGTTTTTCCCGAATAAACATTTGTGTTTATGTTTATGATTTGTTGTTGAGTTCTTTATGTTTATTTATCTCAGTAAAATATTTATTATTTTTGTGGTAGATTCCTAACAAATGGTATCAGAGCCATATTTGGCTTCAAAGGGATGCTTTTGCAGCCAAGGGTTTTATTGGCCTGTGAATGGAGAAATCAATGCAGCCTTTTGCAGATCTGGCCATACAGAGCATGGTGCTTCTAGGAAATAGGAAATATCAAATTGATTAATTCCATGGGGAATTCCATGGAGGGTTTCTCAATGGATAAAGAGAACAATGGTGCTGCCACAACCCAGATCTAGCAACTAGCAGTGATAAGAAGTTGGTTCGAGAAATTCAGAGATGAGAGGATGTTTTGCACGTGGATTAATTAATTGATGAACCATGTATCTGAAGAGAACGCCTAGAGGAATGGCGGTTATAGAGGCTGGTGACCCATGTAATCCGGTAGATGGGTTCTTTTTATATGGACATTGATGTCATATGTACAAACACAACAACAATGAAACAAATTTTTTTTTATTATAATGGAGTTAATTTTTTATATGTAAATGGGCATACTGCTGTAAGACCTGGTATGGCATGCGTACCCCTGGGTAATCACTAGTAAAGTTCGAGTTAGACCTAGGTGATAGGGGGGATGTCAATTTAAAAATTACCCTGGGTAAAAATTTGAAGGGGGGAAGAGATAGAGTGAGCGGGGTTGTCTCATCTAGCAGGTTTGGCTGGATTTAGTTAATAATCCCCAAGTCAAGTTTAAGCGGGGAATTGTTAGGTAGACTTGACTCGGGATAGAGTCAAAATTGACTAGGGTAAATAGTAGTGGTTTTGGGGCACATGGTTTTGTGCACACATGCTATTGCATGTAATGGAGCCTATAAAAGGCTGGGAATACTTCATTGTAATGTAGGCCTGGAGGTGAGAAGTGAAGGCTCACTTGGTCGGATTGGCCAGGGTTTTGGCCAATGTTTAATGAAATTTCATTGGTTTGGTTTTTCCCTAGAGTTTGGGGTTTTCCCGGATAAACATTTGTGTTTATGTTTATGATTTATTGTTGGGTTCTTTATGTTTTTTTCTCTCAGTAAAATATTTATTATTTCTGTGGTAAATTCCTAACATCCCTTCCATAATTATAGGGATCCTAACTTCTCCCTCTCCCTCTACATAAACAGGCCTTCTCCCTTTATGAAAGCTGGTTGAACATATAGCCAAGGAGTTGAACTTGGAGAAGAATACTATAGTCGAGTAATTTCTATTGAGAAGGTAGAACCAAGGAGAACTCCGTAGAGAGAGTCCTGTCTGAATTCCCGATGAGCCTTTTTGAGACACGTTCTGCTTGAACCTTGTTGGAGGAGATCGCAACATAAAAGCTTGGTTGTACTCTTCCTTTCATTTATTAATATTCTCGACTATGGTATTGATTCCATCATTGTTTTATATTGTTTATTTGATGCAATTGATTTATTCCTCTTCGACTAACTAATAGTTACGAATGTGAATTAGTATGTTGTATATTGTCGTTATTTCTTGTGTGTGCGCAGGTGTCCAAGCATGAAAGCGAGCAGATTGTGATCTTTCAAACCAGGAGCGAGAGGCTGCCACTCTTTCTGATAACAACTATAGCATAGGACCTCTGGTAATTCATCTATTGAATCTTCGTCCATTCGTTAACTGGGAATCAATATTATAGCTTGTCTTGTTTGTGGCTAGACCCACCCTAGGGCTAGTGGGACCGCCTCCGTCCGCTGAGGGGATTTACCTCACAAACAAATTGGCAACTCTACTAGGGATCAGTGCAAGTTTGTATTTCATCCATTAGGTATTATTTTTGGTCTTTTCTTGCTTGTTTTGCATTTTCTAATTATTCTGCTAAGTCTAAGACCCTTTTTCAACCCCAGAGGATTAGATCTGACCTTTGTCTTTCAAAAAATTTCCCTTTTTCCTGAGTGAACTGGCTTGGCGTGCTTTATGTTTAGACAGACGCACCGATTGGCGCAAGTTGCTAGTGTTGTGCCTGCGCCGTCCCCTGTTTAGGGCAGATTACAGCCAAACAACTGTGCCGACCCCTGTAGGTTTTAGGGTTTTGTCTGTTTTGAAGGTTTTTGGTCAACACTTTTGCTTCTGGGTTATTTCTAGATATGTCTTGAGTGCTTTGGGATTGTTGTTGGTTGTGATCAGTTTCGTTCCTTCAATTTTTTTTCCATTTCCTATCAGCATCGCAGCCTTAGGGTTTTTAAGTGCTTTTGGTATGCTGAGCCTCCTGTAGCAGTTCGAGCCTTTTGTTTTGCAATCAACTTCTTTCCTGGTTTGGTTGCATTCAGTTCCCTTGACCTGTTTGAGTGATTGCATTGGTTGAATGATTCTTTACTCTTTTGTTCAATTTTACTTCTTGTCACTCCAAGCATAGATCACACCGCTTGCATGGGTTTGTTTGGAAATCTTTCTTCAATTTGAGAGATTGCAACATTGGTTTGAGTTTTGGTATGTTTGTTCTAGGTTGATTGAAATTGTTTCACTTCAAATCTCGCATTAACGTTCTCGAACTAATGTTTGGTTTGTTTTTCATGTTATTTAGTGCACTATTTTCTCGATTACATTGAAAAATAAAATTAAAAAATTGTTTGCATTCTTGTTTGCATTGTGAAATTGAAAGTATTTCACATATCTAGCATTGGAAAATTCTAGGAAATATTTCTCATTTTCATTAGCTTGCATCAGATACTATAGTGGATGTTTTTGCATGTTCTCATTATTTGCTATCACTTGAAAACTCCTAACTTTCTCGTAGATAGCTTTTCATTGAATGAAATGGTATCTTTTGGCATGTAGCTTGCATTTAGGGATTTTTGAGATCCAACATTCGGTAGGACCTTGGAATTTAATCATAAATACTAGATCAACTTAAAATTTACTCAATTAACCTAATGCAACATTGAAACCTAACGAAACATCTAGTGGTCTAACTTAGAGATGTGTTCCAGCATCTTTAAACCTAGCAGTTTTCGATCACCATCTGGCTTCAGACAGCACTAGTACGGACTTGCGCTCCCCATACCATCGATTATATAAAGGGAGACCCCTCTAGGTTGCAATCCTTTTATCCATACGAAGCCGAGTCTGCCGCCTTGTAACCGTGATACACTGAACACAAAATTCAGGGAGACTACCTTCACATACATCAAGTCCTTGGTTAATTGTTCTTTCATTTGATTACCAAGGTGTATATGGAAATTCACGGAAACCTGGTACACCTTCTACATAGACTACCTGAGCAGTCATTTTTTATCTTTACTAACTCCATAAATTTGAAAATATCATCGAGCACTTGTCCTTTCTCGCTCGCTTAAAACTGAAAGTGAATAGAGTCATCTTTTTCCTGTTTCTCGACTCTTAAAATATGAAACAATGAATTTTTGGTTTCAATGTGGTAAAATAAACTACCTACAACTACACGCCCATTAAAATTTGATTGCTTCGCCTGTCTTTGTTTGCCTTGGTTTTTATCCAAGATTCTTCGTTTTTTATCTCTTTTCCTTTTCTAGTGTGCTATAGTCACAGTGGAGGAACCATCGGTTTCATCTAGTGGTAGTCCTTTCTCGAACGATTCATCTAAAACTTCTCAATCCTCTAGGTGTGCCGAGCTTCAGCAACCTATTCTCCCGTCAAAGTACCCATTTGGAGAACCAGTTGAGTTCACTTGGCCTCTTTCAAATGCTTGGTTTGGGTTTGGGGTCGGGGAACATTTTCCCCCTCTTACATTAGGATCACCATTTTTTGATGCTATCATACATCCTAGTCCCCGTAGTCTTTTACAAGATCTCATGGTGGATTCAGACATGGACTCGTCTAATCCTATTGGTAGTGATGAAATTCCTGTTTCTGATGAAGAATACCAACTTTTTCCAGAAAGCATCCCTCAAGAGTCTGCTCAATCTTCACCATCGGTGTCACTTCGAGCAGGATATAGGTCTTTGGGTCAGATTGTGGCCAATATTGCCTCCATGGTAGCATCAAATCCGTTGAGGGGTCTGATCCTTCCATCATTAGGGATGTCGCCAATGACACATGTCTCGTCAACGCCTTTTGTTATGTTTGTACCAACTAGACCTACTGTCTGCGTGGCTGCATTAGCACTGGTTGTCACCACCCAGTCGTCAGGGGCTTCGCCTTCGGTAGAGACTTCAATTGCCATGGCAATCCCTGACAGCATTTCTTTCGAGGAGTATCAGATGGCTGTTCAACATTAGAGCTCCCATACTTACCAATCCCCTCAGGATTTTGGTGATCCTTATCTTTCTCATTATGACGCGGTCGGTAACCCAATTTATTCACTTTCGTTTCATTATGATGAGCATGAAAACCATATATATTTTCTTGCTCCTGAAGCTTATTAGTTCCTTTCTAGTTTTAGACCTACCTTGCCTGTGCAACCTTATAACCAACAAGGACAACCCTTTCATGGAAAACCTTCGGTTCAACAAGGGTATGCTTACGACCTGCAAGGAAAACTCTTTCAGGGACAACCATCGGTCCAACAAGGATTATTTTACGACCCGCAAGGGCAGTCTTACAATCCACAAGGCCAACCTTTACAAGGTCATCCTGTGATCCAACCTGGGCAACCCCAAGGACCTGATAGGCAACCGATATATCAACCAGGGCCTTCATTCGGTCCTGGGGGGAAAATTTATCCATCTCAATGGAAACCTTTCGTGCAACCACAATATCCATACCTTCCGATTGATCCAAATGTTGCACAGCCAGGGCCATCTTATGGTCCTTCTCTAGGTCAACCTAGTCATCAAGCACAGCCTGGCCCATCGCAGCCATCAGGCTAACCTGCTCCGTAGGGGAAACGTGGTGGTCCTCATCAGTCAGGTCAACCTACTTAGCAAGGACAACCTACATAGACATTTCACCCTACTCAGTAACTGCTCTACTCTACACCACAGTCGGGTCAACCTGCACGCCCGATTTATCCAGCTCAGTAGGGCCTTACTTATCAGCAGCCCGTTTGACCCCAATGCGCTTATTACCCTCGAGTTCAATGCTGACTGGTATACAATGCACCTCAAGGTTCTGCTTATTACCCTCAATCACCAGGCCATACTTACATTCCACAGAAAAATATTTATGCTACTAAATCAGGACCCTCATATACTCAGAATCAGTATCTTGGTCCTCAACCTCCATATCCTGGTCCTCAGCTGCCATATCAGCCGAACTATTTGGCTTATACCCCTTATGGTCCGAATCCTTCGGGATAGAACCAATGGGGGCAGAGTTACACTCAACCAGGATGGAATGTGGGTACGAGTCCTTATCAAGGACCTGCTATTCCTTTCAACCCTCAATTACCCCTTCTCACCACATTGGAATTACCGAATGTGTCCAAATTAACGAATGATCCAATCCTTCATAATCTGTATTGGCCTCCAGTTCCAACCAAGGGTCCTGGTGATTGCCCCATGTTTGAAGGAAAGTTTGGAGAAGACCCCCAAGCGCACGTTATGACACACCATTTATGGTGTTCTTCCAATTCTTGAGTGGATGACTTTATTCGACTCTGTCTTTTCCAGCAAACTATCACTGGAGTTGTTGCTAAGTGGTAAATTGAGCTGTCTCATGGTATCTTTCAAGATTTCAACTCTCTTTTTATGGCGTTCCTCACTCATTTCCAGTTACCGGTTCGTTATGAAGCTGGGACACATCTCCTAACATCCTTGAAACAGGACCGGGCTACCCATATCTTGGACCATATTCATGAATGGAGACATCATCATCACCTGATTAAATTTGAAATTCCTAATCAGCTTCTTACCCATTGGTTCACTGCCTCTTTTTTCAATCAGAATGCAAAAGATATAGCCATGGTGCCGTGTGTCACCAAGGAACAGGCCATGGCTCGTGCCCAGTACCTTGATTTAGTGTACTCTCAATCGGGCATATTATATGATACCTTGACTGATGCCCCGAGACCTAGGACTTCTAAAGCGCTGGCCACCCCATTCGTTGACGGCGTTATTGGTTCCGTATCTCATACTTCACGTAAGTCTCCCTCTTCCAACACCGGGAAGCGAAAATCAAATTCTTCCAATGATTATGCTCCTCAGCCTACTCCGGATTCTAGTAAAACCTCGGAGGTCAATGTCGTTCAGGCCAATCTTGTGGACAAGACATCCAGGGGGAAAAAGAAGGGAAAATTCAAGGCCAAAGCCGATGCCCCGAAACCAGATTCGTCTAAACCTCGTGCTGATGATGGTTCACAGCGCAAGCTGAAGTATCCCTGTCTGATTTGTGATGAGGAACACTACACTAAGGATTGTCCTAGACAAGCCAAAGTTAGGAAATTTCTCAAAGGCACTAAGGGAACTTTGACTGTCCTTAAAGAACCTTTTATGTCTCAGCAAACATAGATGGTCGAGCAACCTGCACCATCTGCACCATTTGGCTCTCAAGTGTTCATGATGAACGATTCTACACCTATTTCCATTGCTACTCAATGTAAAGACTATAATGGATCACCCTAAGTAGCCAGGAAAGAGATCGCTGATGGTCCTCCTCCCCCACCTGCCTCTAGTCCTCTTGAGATTGAAATGACCAGTGTTGAACCCGTTGTACAACCACCTTCTAAAGGTGTTCTCCGGAAATCTTCCTATAATCCTAACGCCAGTGCTTCTCAGCATTACAGTATTTTTGAGGATTTAGAAGAGGCACCATCTGCAATGTCTGCATTATAAGTTCTTCAGAGTTGTCCATCTCAGTGGAAAGCATTATTATCTGTGATCGGCAAGATTCATCCTGCTGATTCTAGCCTTCTCTCTTTCGACTTAGAGAATTTTGTTCCCCGACTTCCACACCAGATTGCGCTTGTCATACAGATCGGCATTAACGGTCTCAACATCCATAGAGCCATTGTGGATGAAGTTGCATCCACCTGTGTCATGTCATCTGCTTGCTGGAAGGCTATTGGCTCTCCAACCCTAACTTCGTCACCTAATGCCCTTGAGGCATTTGATGGAAGGGAATCAAAACCCTTGGGTGTTCTTGCCAGCTTTCCGATCACATTGTAAGGAAATATGGTTAATGTTGAAGTAGAAGTAGTTGATGCTAAACTCAATTAAAATCTTCTACTCGGTCACAGTTGGACTCACACTATTCTCTACATTCCGTCCACCCTCTTTCTTCTTCTAAAGTTTCCACACGAGGGAAAAATCATTACTGTCGACCAGTTGTTGTTCTTTACCTCGTCTTCTGAGAACAACGTTCCATACGTGGATCATATTCCTTCTCCCCTCGAGAGAATAGGGCCATGTCTTTTCAAAGACCCTGTCCTCATGGGTATCTTTCCCCTTCCGCCACCAAATACCGTTCAAGTTAATATGATCTCTTGGTTGAATGATCTGTGGATTGTCCCTTCACCTGAACAAGTTGATTCATTTTTGGATTCGATGCCTCTTAGTCCAATTGAAATCAATTATTGTGAGCTTGTAGCTACATCAGATTCTCCCCCTTCTGAAAGTGCTCCTTTGGGCATGTCTCTTGACGTTTATTCTCAATCCCCCTCGCTCGGCGATACAGATTCGCTTGATCCTTTAAAAGAAGTGTTTCCATCTGATTAGGCTATCATGGAAACCATGTCTCTCGAAGACCTACCATGGAGCAATAGGCATCATCGTTCCTCGTTTATGCCTAGCCTCGGGGAAATGTTTAACTGTCTTGAGCATTTTGCGTCTCAAGTTCTTTCTCCGCCACTTCAAATGCCTATCTTAACTCATGAAGTATTCACTGAAGGTAACTTGAGTAACATCACCCAAAAGATGCCTATCAACATTTCCGTGAAACTGGGAACTGTTAAGAAGATCCATGTCGGAGTCACTTGCTCTTCCGATGAAGTCCAAGTGTACAGTAGCCTCTTTCGCAAATTCCGTGATGTTTTGTGCTAGTATTACAAAGAGATGCTTGGAATTGATCCCAGTATTGTGGTGTAGGAGATTCCCACCTACCCTGATGTGAAGTTTTTTTGCCAGTGTCTTCGTCCAGTGCATCCTCAGAAAGCCCCTACCATAAAAGCTAAAGTTGAAAAACTTCTCAAAGCGGGTTTCATCTATCCGATTCCTCTGATAGAGTGGGTTTCTAATATTGTTCCTATGGATAAGAAGTAGGGAATAATTCACGTCTGTGTTGATGATTGTGATATTAATCGGGCCTGCCCTAAGGATAAGTATCCCACCCCTTTCATTGATCATATCATTGACGATCGTGCGGGGAGTGAGATTTTTTCCCTTATGGACGGATTTTCTGGTTATAATCATATCAACATTCTCCCGTCCGATCAACATAAGAGCACTTTTATCTATCCTTGGGGAAAGTTCACATATAATAAACTCCCTTTCGGATTGAACAATGCTAGGGCTATGTTGCAATGCACGATGTCTTATGCCTTTCACGATATTCATCATATTGTTCAACCATACCTAGATGACCTTCCGGCTCATTCAGCTGCGCGAAAAGACCATCCAAACCATCTCCGCCAGATTTTTCTTTGCTGTAGACACTACAACATTCAGCTCAATCCACATAAATGCATATTGTGCATCGATTCCAGTAGAACTTTAGGTTTTATCATATCCAAAGACGGAATTCACCTTGATCTCCTTAAGGTTGAGACTATTGTTAATCTCCCCTCTCCATCGTCGTTATACTAGCTCTAGAGTCTACAAGGGAAAGCAAATTTCTTACGTCATCTTATCCCGAACTATGATGAAGTAGCCAAAGGATTCACACAAATTTTAAAGCAGGACGTCCCTTTCTGTTGGGATGAGATTGCTCCACAATATTTTGATACGCTTAAGACGTTGCTTGTCAACGCTCCTCTATTACGTCATCTGAATTATCATCATGATTTCACCCTACCTTCAGTACGATCGCCATGGTTTTGGTTCAAGATGATCATCAAGGTAACGAGCATGTTATTTACTACTTGTCTTGAAACCTTCTTGACCCTGAAACGCGTTATGCACATGTTGAGAAGTTAGCGCTGGCTACGGTCCAGGGCGTCCAACGTTTTTGTGATTATATCCTTTTACGGACGGTAATCGTAATTTCTAATTGTAACCCATGGACCTATATTCTGTCTCAACAGTTGCTGGGGGGTAAATACTCGAAGTGGATCGTTCCTCCAAGAGTTTTAGTTTGAATTTATTGCCGCCAAATCAAAGAAATCACTCTTTTTTGCTAATCTGATTTTTTCTCTCCCCGCCGACTCTACTCCTTCTTATTCCAAGGATCATATTCTAGACGAAAATATTTTCTTGATTAGCACCCTCAACCCATGGTACGGTGATATCATCTTGTATCTCCATAATTATACTTTCAGGTCTGAGTTGATGGAAGATGCCCGACGCTGCATTTGGCATCAGTCACAACCTTATCGTATTATCGGAGATACCCTCTATCGTTTTGGAGTCAATTTCGTGCTCCACCGATGTCTGACCCTCGAGGAAGTTGAGAAAGTTTTAAATGACTGCCACAATGGTGCCTATGGTGGTCACATGTTCGGTTATGTCACTGCACATAAGATCCTTCATGCTAGATATTTCTGGCCATCCATTTTTAAAGACGACATTGTCACAGTACGCAAATCTCATGCGTGCCAGATATATCAATGCAAGATGCGTGCGCCACCTATTCCTTTACACCTTTTCATTACCATTGGTCCTTTTTCCAAATGGGGCATCGATTTTATGACGTGTAACCCTCGCTCGACCGAGGGGCATGCCTATATTATCATCGCCATCGATTATTTTACGAAATGGGCTGAAGCAATGCCTATAAAATATACAGACGGTAAGACAATAGTGTAATTCATATTGAATCATGTTATTACTTGATTTGGTGTCAGCCGTCGTTACCGATCATGCTTCACATTTTCGGGACTATATGATGGCGGAGCTGACGTCTAAGTTGGGTCTGCGTCACGACAAATCAACGCCATATTAACCTCAAGCTAATGGCTAGTTTGAAGCCATAAAAACATTTCTTGTTACAATGCTTCAACAAAAAATTGGGATCCATAAATCAAATTGGCATCTCATGTTGTTTTCAGCTCTATGGGCTTACTGAACGTTGATTAAGAGTGCAACCGGATTCACCCCGTTTCAGTTGGTGTATGGTATAGAAGCTACTCTTCTGATTGAGTGTGAAATTACTTCACTCAAATTAGCTGTGGAATTACTGCCTAATACTTCACCTGAGGAAGAGTGTCTCCTCTATTTAGAGAGATTGGATGAAACTCGTCGCTTAGCTGCTCTAGTCATCGAAGCACAAAAGAAGTGAGTCAAATATCACTTTGACCAAACAGTTTCACCTCGTTCTTTTATCTAAGGCGACCTCATCCTCCTGTACAACCAAGATCATGACAAGCTGGGGGCAGGTAAATTCCAACCCATGTGGCATGGGCCCTACATCGTCAAATTTGTGTTACAGAATGGGGCTTATGAGCTTATTGATTATGAAGGTTATCCCTTAGCATAGCCCAGAAATGGGTTGTATCTAAAAAAGTATTACGCCTGAGTCATTCACGCATGATATATGTACATAGGTGATTTTTTCATTTTTCTGCATGTTTAGGTTTGATGTGCTTTGTAAACTTTTTTCTGCTTATTGGGTCTTGCTTGTTATGCAGATGTCTATTGCCCCTTATGTTAGTTTCACGGATGGTGCTTCCCGCAGTACCAGGAGCTTGTCTTCGGCAACCTGGGTAACTTATAATCCTGCTGGTGAGTTGATTAACCTAAAAGGTATTTGTCTAGGACGAATTACAAACAATGTCATTGAATATAATGTTTTTTTAGAACTATTAACCGAGGCAGTTAACCTCGGCATACGCACATTGCTTGTAAATCTAGATTCACGGCTTGTTGTTCTTCAACTTAATGGTCATTATTCGGTTTGAAACCCATGTATTTTGAGATTGTATATACATATTCCTTTTCTTGAAAGAAATTTTGATTTCATCAAATATCAACATATACCAAGATGAATTAATACAGTAACTGATGCAGTGGCTAAAATTGTATTAGATATACATTTGCACAATTTATAAAACATCATCATATGTAAATAGACCCATGTAGAAAATAGATGTATATATATCGATTGTTTGCAGCATGTGCATCATAAAAACCCAAAAAATATATATGTATGTTTCAGTTACATCCCGAGACAACATGTCTCTCAAAAATATGCAGAAATAAAAGCCTAGGTGCCTAATCAGCATGGTGCTCATGATAACACATCACCGCCCGTACCAACTGCCTCAGCAAGCGGTGGATACAACTCGAAACCCATATGGTATGCCTCTGGTAGGCCTGAGGAACACCGTTAATATGAGAATAGTCCGGAATCCCATGGGCGATTCCCTCCAGATTTTGTACTATCTCCTCTCCCTCGTCGCCCTCACCATGAGGATCAAAATCGCGAGTTCACCTCGCTATCGACGACATACCTGTAGGTCTCTCTGGACCAACATCTGCATACATATAATATTAACTGTTAGAACATGCATATATACCAAAAAATCATAAACTCATGAAAACAAAAAATGAGTCTCACCTAACTCTTCGTCCCAATCCTCTCCCTCCGAAAGCAAGAGGTCTGCATCACTAGTGAAGTCTGTGACAGATTAGGGCTAGTCCTCCATGATAATAAGCTGTAGGTGGAGCCAATCAAAGATTTCATGCCTCCAGGACATCTTTTGGCTGCCCCCTGCTCTGGGCATTAGTGCATCCCATTGGGCCATTCGTGGTTCTCTGGGTGGTGGCATCGGGATAATGACCTCCTGACGCTGGAATATCGGTAGTCGTTCCAAGAAGAACAATACCAAAATGGATCCATACCCAAAATGCTTCAGTTTGGTCTTCTTGCACTTGGTTAGTTGCCACTTAATTTTAATATTCATGGCCTCTACCTAGTTGTAGAGAGTCGAGGTCAGACAGTCTACGACAAGAAGCAGTTGTGTCTTTATGGCTTCATGCGGTGCTTGCGATCCTGCAGCCCGCGTGATAGTGTGCAGCACTAATTTTAGTGCCAGATCTGGGATGGTTTGGATGTCAACCTTCCCACTCCCTGTTCCTTTGCCTACCCCTCGGCACACTCTGTCGATCACCATCCCCATGCTCTCCCCAGAGAGACAGGTACTGGTCAGCATAGGGACTGCACCCCTCCGTGACAATCCTTTGATAAAATACACATCAGAGACTTCGAGTTCAAGTTCCTGATCTTAGAGCACAAAATTTTCTTGGTCTTCATCCTAGATTCTTATCAAATACTGAAGCAAATGTGGCTGAGCTCGGAGGCATGGTGTTAGGAAGAATTTCTTTAGCCCACAATCTCTGAGGGCGTCCATGCATCGATCATTCTCCATGGAAAGTTCATCTTCCTCACTTTGTTCCCTCTCTTTCCACTCAATCACCATTATTTATTCTTGTTACCTGCACACATTGTTCATATAAGCATTGTTAGTCTACATGGGCATCAAAATTTGCAAACAAATGATTAAATTTTCCTTTAAATTATGCAGATTTTTAGGTTGCGCAGTTGGCACGACTGTTTTGCAAACAATCGCGCCAATGGGTGCGCCCTCTGTGTAAAGAATGGGCGATTGGCACGAGTCCGTGCCCGAAACCTGCACCAACTGCGATGCTCACATTTTGACAAATATTCTTCTAAGAAATCAAAACGACAAGTACAGGTAATGAAATTTAGCTTAAAAGATGGCAAATGGTGTCGGCTCTTACCTGAGACTGATGGAATCAAGATCAGTTCACTGGATCACTCGAAATCATCGCCATAAGATCGCAAAGCAAATGGGTCACTGTTGCTCCACAAAGAGGTAAAAGTGAAAAGTAAATAATATTTACCACTTATGGCATTTTATAACTTTTCAGAGTCTTAAATTAGGTTTTAAAACATATTTGTCGATTATTTTATCATATTATTTTTTAGAAATAGGTTTTACCCATGTCTCTTGTGTAGCAACAATTTTTTCAAAAGGTTATAACGAAGAAATGAGTTATATTTTATACTTTTTCGAACTCAGTAAAAACACGAAAAAGTCACTACTCGAGTCACCTTTTAGCTCTTTTCTGACTCTCTAAAACTGAAAAGATTGCTGAGACGCTTGTCATTTTGAACTTGTTAAATGGTTGCAAAACGATATCTACCCAGTATACATTTACCCCCTTTTCAGGGTGGGATATATTTTTTACAAAAAAGGAATACCTTAGCCTATCACGACTAAGAGGTTCTCTCGGATGTTGTTTTCTACCTTTTCGGATTTGAGAGACTATTTACGAAAAGGGCCTTACTAGATTTTTCTTTTCTGCTTTCTTTTAAAACTCTCTAAACATGAAAAGATTTAAAGTTCGCCCTTTGTCAGAATGGTTAAAAAATGATGACATCGGACTCCGTCATTATGACATTATTCGATATCCTCCTTCCTAGGGCTCGCAAAATGTACTAGGTTGGATTTTTCTGAAGGAAAAAATTACATCGCAAGCATATGATATCCCCATCAAGCTTGTTTACAAAAATAATTGGGGTAATTTCCAGAAATGGTGGGGGAAAATGGAACCTGAATTTTTTTGACAGTATATCACTCTTAAACATGGCACTTGTCTGCATTCATGTCAGGTTAGGGACATCTCACTTCTTCATTTGTTTTCCTCCATGGGTTTGGGTAATCTCTTTTGACTGCTCATCTGCTCTTTGCCACGTCACCATGACCTCATATCCCTTGATATCAAACACTGCTAAATCCAGTGTCGTGCCGTTGATATGTTCAGGAGAAGTTTTGCCTCTGCAATTTTCAACCTCCCTTTGATTCTCTGTTGGTATTGATTCAAAAAATAATCATAGTCCTCTGTCTCATGCCGATGGTGTGGGAAACATCATGGCCCTCCTTCGACCAGATTGCTTCCTATCAACTTCAGCTAATTTTCCAGGAAGCTAATATAGAGACTCCCTTTAGGTACCTTGGAGCCTGCATGCCTTAATGGAAAGTTCTTTACATCCGACGCAAGGTTCACATCATCGGCCTTCGATCAGATGATTCTACAGGTGTTCAATGGCAGATCACTGTTCACACTCCGTGGATTGTACCTTTTGTACCTTAATAGCCATTTTCATTATTGGTGGTTTCTCTCGCGTCTGTTAACAACTCTCATTATTGGCTAGTAATCAGATGATTTTCCTGCATGTTCGACTTCAACTCGTCTATTCGCATGCTTGAACTTGTACTTTGTTCGAGTCGAGATGGAGCGCAAGACCCTGGGTTTTTTCTAGTGAAATCCAGGCTGTGGATACTTTGTGGATTACAATGACTTATTACATGACTCTTCTGATTGGATGGATGCAACCATACCTGAGTCTATTTTACCTCATATTTCACATTTTATGTACTCTATTATGGATGGTTGCGCCCATGCCACATATCATGTATTAGAGATATCAATTGTATTTGTACTTGCAGGTTTTCTGACAGTAGTGTTTGGGTTGAACGCGTTCTCATAAATAATTTCACCCCTCCCTCTCTCTCGGACCTCATGCTTTAGGGTGCATCTATTACCATGGAAAATTTTAGGGGCGAATTTTAGCCCAAAGGCGAAATTTAACGGGTTTTATAGTTTGAGGAGGCAAATTTTTTATATTACACCCATTTTTTCAATAGTTAACAACTTAGCCCAAAATTTATTTAAAAAATAAATAATTATTATATTTTAGCCCTCAAAATTAAATCGGATAAAAATTGAAAAGGTGGGATTCTCCCTAGATTTACATTGCAAAGGCCCGATTCTCCTGGTTTGGAGGTTGGACTTATTGAATTTGGGTGGATTCACCTCAATTTACAGGTTTTGAAGTTCGATTTTGTTGCAATAACCAGATTTCTTGGTTTTTAAATCGAGGGTAAGGTTGAAATTCATCTCTATAAATTACAGCTTGTTAATCCTTCTATCATTTTCGAGCAAGATACAGATTTGGTTGCAATAGCCAGATTTCTTGGTTTGCAAATCGAGGGTAAGGTTGAAATTCATCTGTATAAAATACATTTTGCTAATCCTTCTGTCATTTTTGAGCAAGATACAACCCCGATCCTTTCTGTCATTTTCAAGCAAGAGACAACGATGATCCTTCTGTATGTTTGCTTCATTCTGATCATCTGATAAACATGAGTTTTTAGGTAAGAGGGAAGAGGGAAATAGCACCCTTAATTGCTGGTCAACGAGATCACCTCACCTTCCTGCACTAATCATATTTCTTATAGCCATCGACCCTCCTACCATGCCCTCCTTGGGTCTTTATTCACTATACAAACAAGTGTAAGGAAGGTCTTCTATACTTAACCACCGGTGTCTCCTTACCCTAGGAAGTGTGCATGTTAAAACCCATTTAGGTATTTTACATAAAATTTCACCCCTTAATACTTTGGTCTTTAGATAGAGCAGAGCCAACGAGACCACATCAGACCAAAGCAACACCAAGGAGACCATCGAGATTTTTCACTGGTATATTCTCATATTTTTCAACTTAATTCACATGGTGGAAGAGCACAGGTTGGATTATGGAAGAGCACAGGTTATTTTCAAGGCAAGGCAAGATAATGTCGACTCTTGGTATAAATATTCTAGCAAGAGACTTCGGAAGTCATCTTTTTTTCTCTTTGTAACCCATCATTGTTGAGTTGCAGGTGTGTAAGTTGTGGGTGTGTAAATTCTACAGCCTGGGTGTGTGAAGTCTATAGTGCAGGTGTGTCCTTGGTCGAATGTGCTCCTGTTTGAGGCAAAGTAGACTGGTTACTACTACTGGAAAGGTATTTCTCACTAAACAAAGCAATAAAACAAGGCCAATGTGGATGACTGTCACTAATGGAAATGGCCTTAAGCATCCCCACAAATACACCAATTTGATGGCAAGTATCAAAGTAAAAATACTTAGTTATCCCTTAATTTATAGTGACAACACTAAACGAAGCAATAAAAAAAAGGCAATGTGGATGAATGTTAGCAATGGTAATGGTCTTAAGCATCCCCAAAAATACACCAACAATTTGAGGGCAAGTATCAACTTGGATTCTAGGTATTGACATGCTGACTTCAATGAAAGGTTTGAAAAATACAAGGAACAACAATGTCTCCAAGTTTAACAACAACTGGGCTTAAATACACTACCATTGTCAAGAATCTTGGTAATTACTCCGACCATTACTCTTTCGTAGCTTTTCTTGACTACAGAAACCTTGTTGGCGATGACTTGTATAATCATATTTTTGGTTCAGATTGCCAATTTTGTATATATGTTCATTTTTTTCTGAATCACTATTGGGTCTACTACATAGCTTTTATTTCCAAGGTTTTCATACAATGGTCAAAGATATAAGGTGCATTATAATTCTGATTGAGATATTCTATGATCTACAAGATGGAAAAGTGCTTACAGAGAGTGTCAATGTCAAGCAATTTCAACTTAAATGGACAAGGCAAAAAATGGATTTCTAACCGAGGAACATGTCCTCTTTACATCCACTATTGAGATTATCTTGCATATAGTAAAGATGAAGTTATACAACTAGAAATACAAGTTGCTTCCATGCTTGTTAATGCAAAAAAATTATGAGCAAGATGTACTAATTTTTGAGCTAATTTTACATAATAATGGGTGTTAGATATTGCATTGGAAAATAATAGAAATATTGCATACAATATTTCCATAGTATGATTGGTAGAAATCATTTGCACACACATCATATTTAAATTGGTCACTTGGGTTGCATAATAGAATATGCTTGTTTTACACTTTTAGTTCTTTTAGGATTAAGAATTTATTTGTTGATACCCTTTGGATTTGATATATCATAGATAAAAGGGAATGAATTTGTATTGTTTACTATCTTTCTGAACTTACCTATACTGAAAAAGGATATAAAAGATTCACTGATTTGTTCTTACAAACATGCCATATTAGAGGTTGTTATTGATTTTTTTAGTAGTACTGTATAACTAATAAGATAGTAAATATATGGAATTTTATTTCAAGACTCAAGTTGACCGAGAGAAGTTAGAAAGAGTCCAGATCCTATTTCTTAGGTACATTTGATGCAAGAAAAAGGTACCTCAGGTTGTTGTTCGGGCAGTGTTTACAGCCCAACCTGTTTGCCTCAAGACCTTCTTCAAATTGGTATCATTCATTTGCAGATTTAGGGATTTGTGGGATTTAGCTTCAAGGAAAGACATAAATTTGTAGTTATAATTTAGCACTCTATTCTTTAGAGGTCATTACCTCGTTCAGTCTCTTAAAGGAATGCTCAGTGTGGACTCTCAAAGGTCTCTCGGTTACTCCAGTTAGTGGCTAGCTCTCTAGATCATCTTCCCCATTCACGTATTACCTAGATGTGCCATGCCATATCCTGTCATTCAATTAGGTCCTTAACTGAGCTATTAAAAAGGACTTCCAGGATAACTTTGATAAAATGGAGAAAAAGCTAAAAGCTTTGCATTTAAGGTCCAGGGCCAACAATATGAGATTGAAATTTTTTCATATATTGCAAAGGTTGAGCTGGAAATGGAGGCATTGTAGACTGGTTAAGGTAGCCTTGAATATATTCATTACGTGCAACCATCCCTATAGGTATCTCCTCCATGGGCGATTCATTATATGCTTCTTAAGCATTGAGTGCAATTCATTTCAGTAGTTTCTTATGATAAATTTTCAGTAACTAAATCATAAACACTTAAACTTGAGTAAATGTGGAAGCGGAAGTTTGAAGTGAGTGCAAGTCTACAGTGTGGGTGTGTCCTTCATCAAATGTGCTCCTGTTTGAGGCAAGGTAGACTGGTTACTACTACTGGAAAGGTATTTCCCACTAAACCAAGCAATAAAACAAGGCCAATGTGGATGAATGTCACTAATGGAAATTACCTTAAGCATCCCCACAAATACACCAACAATTTGATGGCAAGTATCGAAGTAAAAATACTTAGTTATCCCTTGATCTATAGTGACAACACTAAACCAAGAAACAAAATAAAGGCAATGTGGATGAATGTCGCCAATGGCAAGGGTCTTAAGCATCCCCACAAATACACCAAAAATTTGAGGGCAAGTATCAACTTGGATTCTAGGTATTGATTTGCTAACTTCAATGAAAGGTTTGCAAAATGCAAGGAAAAACAATGTCTGCAGGTTTAACCACAACTGGGCTTAAAACCATTGCCAGTTTCAAGCACCTTGGTAAGTACTTCGAGCATTACTCTTTCATAGCTTTGCTTGACTGCAAAAACCTTGTTGGAAACAACTTGTATAATCATATTTTTGGTACAGATTGCCAATTTTGTATATACGTTCATTTGTTCTGAATCACTATTGGGTCTTCTTCATAAATTTTATTTCCAAGGTTTCCATATAATGGTCAAAGATATAAGGTGCATTATAATTCTTCTTGAGATACTGTATGATCCACAAGATGGAAAAGTGCTTACAGAGAGTGTCAATATCAAGCAATTTCAACTTAAATGGACAAGGCAAAAAAATGGATTTGTAACCCAGGAACATGTCCTCTTTACTTCCACTATTGAGATTATCTTGCATATAGTAAAGATGAAGTTATACAACTAGAAATACAAATTTCTTACATGCTTGTTAATGAAAAGAAATTATGAGCAAGATGTACTAATTTTTGAGCTAATTTAACATAATAATGGGTGTTAGATATTGCACTGGCCAATAATAGAAATTTTACATGAAATATTTCCATATTATGATTGGTAGAAATCATTGGCACACTCGTCATATTTAATTTGGTCACTTGGGTTGCATAATAGAATATGCTTGTTTTACACGTTTAGTAATTTTAGGACTAAGAATTTATTTGTTGATACCCTTTGGATTTGATATATCATAGATAAAAGGAAATGGATTTGTATTGTTTACTATCTTTCTGAACTTACCTATACTGGAAAACGATATAAAATATTCACTGATTTGTTCTTACGAACATGCCTTATTAGAGGTTGTTATTGATTTTTTCAATAGTACTGTATAACTAATAAGGTAGTAATGTATTGAATTTTATTTCAAGACTCGATTTGATTGGGAGAATTTAGAAAGAGTCCAGATCCTATTTCTTAGGTACATTTGATGCAAGAAAAATGTACCTGAGGTTGTTGTTCGGGCAGAGTTTGCAGCCCAACCTGTTTGCCTCAAGACCATCTTCAAATTGGTATCATTCCTTTGTAGATTTAGGGATTTGTGGTAATTAGCTTCAAGGAAAGACATAAATTTGTACTTAGAAGTTAGCACTTTGTTCTTCAGAGGTAATCACCTCATTCAGTCTCTTAAGGCATGCTCAGTGTTGACTCTCAAAGGTCTCTCGGTTACTCCAATTAGTGGCTAGCTCTCTAGATCATCTTCCCCATTCATGTATTACCTAAATGTGCCATGTCATATCCTATCATTAAATTAGGTCCTCAACTGAGATATTAAAGAGTAATTCTAGGATAAATTTGATAATATGGAGAAAAATCTAAAAGCTTTGCATTGGAGGTCCAGGCCCAACAATATGAGATTGGAAATTTTGCATATATTGAAAAGGTTGAGCTGGCAATGGAGGTGTTGTAAACTTCTTAGTGTAGCCCTTAATATAGTCATTACCTGCAGCCATCCCTGCAGATACCTCCTCCATTGGTGATTCATTATCTACTTATTAAGCATTGACTGCAATTCATTTCAGCAGTTTCTTAAGAAAAATTTTGAGTAACTGAGTCATAAACATTTAAACTTGAGTAAATGTGGAAGAAAAAGTTTGACGTGAGTTCAAATCTACAGTGCGGGTGTGTCCTTCGTCGAATGTGCTCCTGTTTGAGGAAAGGTAGACTGGTTACTACTACTAGCAAGGTATTTCCCACTAAATCAAGCAATAAAAAAAGGTCAATGTGGATGACTGTCACTAATGGAAATGGCCTTAAGCATCCCCACAAATACAACAACAATTTCATTGCAAGTATCGAAGTAAAAATACTTAGTTATCCCTTGATTTATAGTGACAACACTAAACCAAGAAATAAAAGAGAGGTAATGTGGATGAATGTCGCTAATGGAAATGGTCTTAAGCATCCCCACAAATACACCAACAATTTGAGGGCAAGTATCAACTTGGATTCTAGGTATTGATTTCTGACTTCAATGAAAGGTTTGCAAAATAAAAGGAACAACAAAGTCTATAGGTTTAACAACAACTGGGCCTAAAGCCACTGCCATTGTCAAGCATATTGGTAATTACTTTGAGCATTACTCTTTTGTAGCTTTTCTTGACTGCAGAAACCTTGTTGGATACAACTTGTATAATCATATTTTTGGTACAAATTGCCAATTTTGTATATACGTTCATTTTTTTTTAATCATTGTTGGGTCTGCTTCATAGCTTTTATTTCCAAGTTTTTTATACAATGTTCAAAGATATAAGGTCTGTTATAATTCTGATTGAGATATTCTATGATCCACAAGGAAGTAAAGTGCTTACAGAGATTGTCAATATCTAGAAATTTCAACTTAAATGGACAAGGCAAAAAAATGGATTTGTAACCCAGGAACATTTCCTCTTTACTTCCACTACTGAGATTATCTTCCATATAGTAAAGATGAAGTTATACAACTAGAAATACAAGTTTCTTACATGCTTGTTAATGTAAAAAAAATTATGAGAAAGATGTACTAATTTTTGCGCTAATTTTACATAATAATGGGTGTTAGATATTGCACTGGCCAATAATAGAAATTTTACATGAAATATTGCCATATTATGATTGGCATAAATCATTGGCACATTCATCATATTTAAATTGGGCACTTGGGTTGCATAATAGAATATGCTTGTTTTACACGTTTAGTACTTTTAGGATTAAGAATTTATTTGTTGATACCCTTTGGATTTGATATATCATAGATAAAAGGAAATGGATTTGTATTATTTACTCTCTTTCTGAACTTTCCTATACTGAAAAAGGATATAAAATATTCACTGATTTTTCTTACGAACATGCCTTATTAGAGGTTGTTATTGATTTTTTCAGTAGTACTGTATAACTAATAAGGTAGTAAATGTATGGAATTTTATTTCAAGACTCAAGTTGATTAGGAGAAGTTAGAAAGAGTCCAAATCCTATTTCTTAGTTACATTTGATGCAAGCAAAATGTACCTGAGGTTGTTGTTCGGGCAGAGTTTGCAGCCCACCCTGTTTGCCTCAAGACCATCTTCAAATTGGTATCATTCCTTTGTATATTTAGGGATTTGTGGGATTTAGCTTCAAGGAAAGACATAAATTTGTACTTATAATTTAGCACTCTGTTCTTCAGAGGTCATTACCTCATTCAATCTCTTAGGGACGCTCAGTGTTGACTCTCAAAGGTCTCTTGGTTACTCCAATTAGTGGCTAGCCCTCTAGATCATCTTCCCCATTCACGTATTACCTAAATGTGCCATGTCATCTCCTGTCATTCAATTAGGTCCCCAGATGAGATATTAAAGAGGACTTCTAGGATAAATTTGATAGTATGGAGAAAAATCTAAAAGCTTTGCATTGGAGGTCCAGGCCCAAAAATATAAGATTGGAATTTTTGCATATATTGCAAAGGTTTAGCTAGCAATGGAGGCATTGTAGACTGCTTAGTGTAGCCCTTAATATAGTCATCAACTGCAGCCATCCATGCATATTTGAAACAATGGAAGTTGGCATACTATGTAGCTTGAAGATATTATCCACGAATACTTGGGAAATTTAGAAAGGAGTGAAAGGATGAGTGGATGCGCAAAAATGAGTTGCTTTTAAAAGACAATCTACCATGACCTTACTCACTATTTTGTTGCTTGCTTTTGGAAGTCCAAAAATAAAATTCATTGAAATGTCTGTCCAAATATGCGCTTGGATTAATAAAGGATGCATTGTGCAATGCACCTAGTAAATTATTTGTGTTGCTTTGGCAAGCATCCTAGGATGCTACAAAATCTTGGATGTCTGTTTTCATGCCTCCCCTGAAGATTGAATTCTTAGTTTTTTCATAAGTCTTAGGAAAGCCAAAATGTGATGTTGTTGGTGTTGAGTGTAGCTTCACTAAACTTGTTTTAGGGTTGAATATTTTGCTAAAACAATGGGCCTTTTATATCGTAATGTATAATTTTTAGCAGGTTTGGGATTGATCTGAATCTTTTGGATGAGCCGCCTTAAATAATTGTTTGCTAGTCATTCCTTATTTTCTAGAGGAATTATGAATACGTTGCTTAAGCTGAAAAGATGCAGCTTATTTCTCTGCGAGCTCTTGTACTTGGTCTTTTGTTTGGTTTGGATGGATTTTGCCTTTGAGATTTTGAGTCATGATGAAGACTGATTTCCTTCCTGTTATTCTGCAAACTTCACAAATAGTGATTGTAATTGTTTGTGGTATTTTTAAGTATCCTTGCAAACCTACTTCTTTAATTATCCATCAGTTTTTTCCTGTTTCGCAGTGTTTTCCTTCTCTCGGGACTTTTTTTTTTTGTTTTGTTTTGTTAGAATCCCCCGAGGCCATCCTGCAAAATTCGATATTTTGAAACTCTTCCTATTTTCCCCATGTTGACCAGGCATTCAGTACTTTCTTCTTTGTTGGTTGCATCCAAAACTCTTTCTTGTGTAATTATTTTTCCCACCCCTTCAGAAAGAAAGTGGAATGCTTGATTAATGTTATGCAGGTTATGAGATAATAATAGCCTTGTACCTTAAATGCTCGCTGATCGAGTAACATTTTACTTACACTTGGAGGCAGGAGTTCACTTCACTTAGCTCTTTTGCACATCAGCTTGTGGGAAGACATCTATGTGAAAACTAATTAACCAATGTCATTTTCAATTTTACCTGAATTAAAAGCTTGGAAACATATTTATTCCTCTAAACATTTTTTAGTGTAGAGAATGTTGTGTATAAATTATTCTTGAGCCCTTGAATTCATGTTGAACTGAGTATAATTATTGAACATTGCTTCAGGCATCATTGGTGACAATGCGCAATAAGAAACAAATTGGTTACTCTTATGAGATCGCCTTGAAGTTTCAAGGTGAGGCTTATTTAATATTTTTATATGATTATGAAATGTATAAGGTTGGTCTATAATCTAAGTCAGATTTTGGTTTGAAACAGGTGAGTGGTTGATTGAGGAGGAAATGAAGAAAATTCAGGGCACTCTAAATGGTCCAGAGGCTTCTTATGGTGGTTTGGAAGATATGCAGGTGTGTATATGAAAAGTATTGAAAGTAATAAATTGCTTGAATATTTCTGGCGAGTTACTTTTTTATCATGCTGTCAGTTTCTTTCTATGTTGTTTTGATATTCTAGAGAGTGTTGTATGTGGTTTACCATTTGTTTTTTGGATACCTTTAGAGCATTGTTATAGATGGACCCCCTTTAGGGTATTTCTAGAAACATTAGTCTTGGGTAGATCTATATCAAAGGGTGCAAATGTAGACTGGTATTGGGTAAAATCAATGTTCTTAGTTCATTGGAAGTAAATACTGAGAAGATCAATGATTGCACTGAAGTGAGGCACACTCTACAACCTTGGTGTAATAGATGTGTTATGTCTATGGTAATGCTAACTCTAATGAACTACAATGGAAAACTAGCTGTGGTTTGGCATGTAATGTCAAAAGTAAAAAGTTGGTTGTTTGTTAATTTCCATCATGTTAAAAAGACAAAAACCTAGCATATATTCATCTTAACTCTGATCCATTAACAAGCGAGACATTTATGCCTGTAGACTAACATGTGCCTATCTGATCTCTCTCTCTCTCTCTCTCTATGCTTAATGGGTTTGGGTTTAAGATGATCTATGCTAGTGTATAAATAAACATTGTAAGATATTTTTAGGCCTGTATAAATACAAGGTGGCATGGTAAAGATGTGCACATGAGCTAAAGAACTAATGAGTTTTCAATGTGTTGGAAATTTGGACATTTTTTTTTCCCCAGTGTGTGAATTTAGAGTTTGTTAATTTTGAAAATGACCTTATGAGCATGTTCTGAATTTTTTGTCCCTTTTGGGTTTGTCATTTTTATAGGTATTAACCTCAGTTTGTCATGGAACTCCATAGCTGTATTAGTACAACCGCAATAAAACTTATACAGATTAAACTTTAGTTACACAGATTGACTAAAGCACCTAACAACAAATTGAATAATCCCAAATTAGTCATGAGGATTATCTATAATTTAACAAGAAAGATCACGACACTTCCTAGCTTGTTTCTTCAGTTTTTTTATAATATATAATTTAAAAAATTCAAGAAGAGGAAGAGATAACCAAGGAAGATGATATCTTGTGATTGTTAGTGATTGCCAATATTTTGTGTGCAAATTGTTAATCTTTCCAATCATGCCAGTGGCTATCAATGGTTAATCTCTGATCTCTTTAGGGATCAAATAGATATCAATTACATGGTGTGTACAAATGAACACTTGCAGAACTTGATCGACCTACAAACTAAACAAGCAAAGGGAATATAAAAGAGCAATGGTAGAATGATACCTCATAAACATTAATTACAATAAACCAACAATAGACCAAAGCATCACCCTTCCTTTGTGTAAGATTCAATGATGCCATATTTCCAACGCTGTTGTAGGAGCAACATCTTAAAACATGGGTAGATGCTTCCACCATATTTGCCTTTATCCTCTTTTCCACCAACTTATGGAGGTTCTTCCATGTTCACATTGTCAACATTGTTATGCCATCCATGTTTGAATAAAAAATGACCTGATTCAGATGTAGTTGTTAATTAGGATTTAGTCATTTCTTAATGTTAGATGCCCAGCTTGAACCTTAAAAGATGCTTTGGTGAACATAATGCTCACTAGTTTGTTGAACTTGGGCCAAATCCAATACGTCATCATATCCAGAGATTGGGCTAATTCTAGAGAGAGCACAAAGTCATCTAGAAAGTGGATTTTAAAATATCTTGTAGGCACCTGATAAGGATCGTTCCTTCGGTTTGCACTTGAATATAGCTAACCTAGAGCATTAGCTGTGATGAAATGTTTTATTGGACAAAGAAAACCCTTTCTGAAGGACCATTTTTGGCTCACTGTCATCGTATCTAAAGTAAAATACCATTCTAATCTGTGTAGGACTTTATCAAAATCAATTTTGAGGAGAAGATCTTCTTGATGGATTTCTCCAGCCCACCTGATAGCTTTGAAGCTTCCACAATGTTATATAAAATGAATCTACCCATTAAGTAGCCACATGTTAATTTATTTGTGGTTAATACTTCTGCAGGAGTCTTGAAAGCCATGTAAAGTAGAATGATTAGCATGGGATCATTAATTGAGTTCCTGTTGGATGAGTTGTGGTTTATAACTTTATATTGAATATCCCTACATTAGTTTACTCTACAAGTGGTTCTAGATGAAGAGCTTCCAAGCATACGTTTAAAAGGTTTCCCAATGGTGTCTCAGAAACCCTTGTAGAATTTTATAGGGAGACCATATTTCCATGGATATTATCATGTTTCAAGGAGGGATAGATCTGGGGTTAAGGCCAAGACGAGGAAATAAGTTCCACATTCCCACCACAAATTCCACTCGACACGGGCAATAGAACAGGGAAGTAAGTTCCAAATTTGCTGAGTAATTTTCCGACACTCCAATGATTTGAGGTGGGAAACATTAAGCTTAACAATGAATTTGTGTTTCCTACACAGTGAATTTGATATCATAGCTTGTTACCGAATTAAGGACCTCTATTGCATGAGTAAAATCACTTGGGAATGAAAATCCCATTTTGTTTTGATTTTTGGACCAAGTGTAGTGCATTGGCATGGATCATGTGCTTTTTCCTGCCATCAATGAGAGGAATGAACCTCATATTTATCACCTTCCCAGTTGATCATATTCAAACCAGCTCCTAGAAGCCAACTAATAGCTCCTAGAAGCCAACTGGTAGCAATTGATCAGCTATCCATTGCCACAAACAATTATCAACTATCCATAACCACAAATGGTTCCTATCTGTCTTTGAGTTAGGAGAGTATCAGTGGAGCTAAAATCCAAAACACTAGCTGAAAGAGTAGTAATTATATAAGCATACCTGTTTTCTGGATCACAAATAGGTCTCTTTTGTGGTCTTAGCAAGGAGAAACGAAAAATACTATTTGAAAGATAAATAGGAATGTAAACACACATGTTTTATGGCTTATATTTATTTACAATGTGGGGTGGGCCATAAGTAAACACTACTAAGTGTCGGCGTTTACCAGATGGATGTTCTTTGTCTACACAAATGTTGAGAAACAATTTTATTTTAAATTGTTGTCATGCTTAAGATCTATTGTGTCAAGCTTCTGGATGGTGTAAATCAATGTTCGTAAATTATCCTCATCTAAATAGCAAAGATCCCAGCTGGTACTATTGTTTATTTATATTGTTGTCCAGAAATTCAATGTGTTGTGCTATATAATTTTGTGCTGTATTATATACATATTTTTTAAAACTAGTTTTAAAGTCTGCTAGTCATATATGATATTCAAAAACTTGATTATAAAATTTCCTTGTATTTTTTTTGTTAGTTGAACATGTCTTTGGACGCTGACAAGGGAATCCCAGACTCCAAAAGAAGTACAATTATTAAATATCTTACGTCATTCTTGTCTCCAATTCAGAATAGATTGTTCCAGTTTGAAGCAGAGCTGAAAGAAAGATGAATTTATGGTTTTGTTTAGAGTTGTTCAAGGTAATTGGTGCTGGGCTAAGCCTACTATGGTTTTGTAACATTGCCTCTTTCTGTCTGGAGATTTTTATTGTGGTTTTGTAACCTTGAACTATAAATATTTTGATATATTGTAACATTGACTGAGATTGGACTGTAGAACACGTACAAATTCCAGTTTGCCTCTCAGAGAGTGTCCTCCACTGCTCATTCAAACTGGGCCCAAAATTTTTTTGGTTATAATAAATTGCATGAAAAATTCATAGATCATTACACATCAAACCGAATTTACGCCTTGACTGACATTGCATTCAACATGGTGCACAAGTATGATTTACATGTATCAATCAAAACTATGATTGTATCTATATTTGATAATGCAAGTTGAATACAACATACAATACATAGGAGTGATATGGCTATGAAGTTGAATATGAAATAATCTATTGATTGCTACTATTACTATTATATAAGGGGTTCTCTTCCAATGGCCATTTATTAGCTATGTGAAGAAGGCTTTGTGGATTTTGTATTTACTATAAGTTTATGTATAGCTGAGTTGCAAACAACTAAGTAGAATTTGGTAAGAAGTTTGGAGTACATGTAATTCATAATGATATTATCTTCTCTTCATTGATGACTTTTCAATGTGTGAGTTTTGACCTAAGCCATTGCATTATCAATGTGTCAAGGCTCAAAACTCGACCTATATGTCAAATTCTTCTTATGATTGTGTCTAGGGACACGAATCCTAATTTTTGTAGGTTTAAAATTTATCACAAGCTTTCTCTATTGTGGTTAAATTTGTGGAGGTTATCTCAAAATTCATTTAAGTACCATGGATCTAAATTTATTATGAACTTTCAACACTATTACAAACTTTGGTGCAAATTGTTGATCAATTCTCACTTGGTTAGGGTTATAGATGCTAATGAAAATTTTGTGTGCATGCATGAGAGTTAGGTGCAAATGCTCAATGTTGTGTGCATTATTGTGATAAATATGGGATAATGCAAAGCATAGTTTTGAAGATTAGTCTAAGTTGACTCGTACCTAATCAACTCAGTCAAGTTGACTGTTGGTTGAACAGTTAATTGTTGGTTCAATGGACATAAGATCTTGCAGGCCCAAATACTAAAGGGCAAAATGGAGCCCATCATGCAGTTCTCTTTGTAATTCTCCACCACTGCTACCTTCCATGCTTCCTCAAACTCCTCTCCAACCTCAATATCAGTGCTAGTAGTAGCATGAGAAACAATATTACACTTAGTAGAACTAGAACGCGTTTTCCAAATTGCACGAGAACTACTTCCCTCACGAGTCACCATGTGCCATGCTTGGTCTCGATGGTTTGCTTCCTTCAACTCCTGGTTCAACTACCATATCTTCATTGGAACCAACACCCCGAACTCCACTAGACAATGATTCACCATTTTGTACTAGTGATTCGCCATTTGTACTTGTGATTCGCCATGATTTTACAAGATAATATAATCTCATGAGAGATTTACCAAAAAATTATATATACATATTATATTATTAATAAAATCATCTTCCATTTTTCCTATGTATCATGGGAATTCACCCATTTATTATACATATAAATTTACATGGGTTCTTAAAATTTTCCCTGTCTGTTACACAACATTTTCTCACCATCCCTGCAATCCCTCGCCTCACATATTGGAGGGTCCTTACCGTGACTTGTGAGCAACGTCATACTTTGAAAACACCTTCTTTGCATCCTTCTGCATAAGGACATCATTTCTCCTGTTGGACATTTCCTCAAAAATGCACACAAAACCTATGTTTTGGCCTTGGTGTGGGTAGCCAGTTCACCCCTCGTGCCGATGTGGAAGATTTGCACTAGAGCTGGCGCCACCTGGTGCTCTGCCTCAGTGCATTTCCCACTCCAAGCTGTTTTAGGAATGTTTTATAAAAATTAGAGACATAAGTTTCCTTCTAACCACCTCAGGGATGAGTCACTAGAAGTGGTTAAGTTGATTAGCCACGGATCTCTCTCTTTGGGCAGTGGTTTCCACCTCCCATGGAACACTCCTTAAAGATATGCCTCCCTTCCATAATTATAGGGATCCTAAGTTCTCCCTCTCCCTCTATATAAATAGGCCTTCTCCCTTTACAAAAGCTAGCTGAACATATAGCCAATGAGCTGAACTTGGAGAATAATACTATAGCCGAGTAATTGCTATTGAGAAGGTAGAACCAAGGAGAACTCTGTAGAGAGAGTCCCGTCTGAATTCTCGATGAGCATTTGTGAGACGCACTCTACTTGAACCCTGTTGGAGGAGACCACAACGTCGAAGCTTGGTTTTACTCTTCCTTTCATTTATTAATATACTCGGCTATGGTGTTGATTCCATAATTGTGTTATATTGTTTATTTGATGTAATTGATTTAGTCCTCTTTTACTGACTAATAGTTACGAATGTGAATTAGTATGTTTTATATTATTTTTGTTTCTTGTGTGTGTGCAGGTGTCAGAGCATGAAAGCAAGCAGATCGTGATCTGTCAAACCAGGAGTGAGAGGAAGCCACTCTTTCCAACGACAACAACAGCATAGGACCTCCGGTAAGTCATATATCGAATCTCCATCTATTCGTTAACTAGGAATCAATATTATAGCTTGTATTGTTTGTGGCTAGACCCACCCTAGGGCTAGTGGGATCGCCTCTTTCCGCAGAGGGGATCTACCTCACCAATAGTATTGCAACAAGAATGTTGCAATTCCCAAAGCTACCAACTTTGATTATAAACCCGGGTTCGTAAAAACTTAAGAGGTATCGACACTATATGTGCAACATACAATTTGTTCTTCTTTCGTTGATCTGATGTAATAGAGTGAATGTCATGAAATCAAAGCCTAAAATAATTGCAAAAATGGAATTGTTTATTTGAAAAGAAATTAATCTCAGGCAAGAACAATGGTTTGTGATTGAAATCCTAAGAGCATGAATTCAAATAAATAGGCCTAATCTACTTTGTAAAAATGCTTGGCCTAAGTGGTGTTTCTTCTTCCTCAATCCTGGATTTAGATCCCAGGGGTCATGATTGAAGCCTAAGAGACAAAAACCAAGCTTTGGGAGAAAATATGGTCAAGTTTACATGTGATACCATTAGGGGAATTTTGAGGTCTAAAATGGGCCTCCTAATGAAATTATAAAATAATAGTGGAAATAATAAAATAAGATTAGATTACATCATCAAATTTTAGAGGGAAAAAAGAAAAAACTACTTTTTCAACTTGTATTTTAAACTTATCTCCTTGTGGATTTACTCCAATTTGGAGCAGAAAAATTCCTTAGATGAATAGTTTGATTACCCATGTTGCATAGTTTCGATGGACCCTGCTACACAAAAAATGAGAAATACATGAAAAAAATGATTGCAATCTTGTTTTTTCATGTGTTTCTCATTTTTCGTGTAGTAGGGTCCATTGAAAGTATGAAACATGGGTACTTCTTATATGATGAATTAGTTTTTCATCCAACGAGTACTACCACTCGAAATATGAGTAAAATCTTAAGGATATAAGTTGAAAAATTAGTTTTATTATTTTATTATTTTTTAATCTTTTTACTTTTTTACCCCAAAAATGGTGAATCGTTCCCCATGGTTGAAATCATTATCTTGAATCCTATTTGTTCTTATAAATTTTATTTTAGTTGTACATTTTTCTTAGGAGTCCCATTTTAGACCTCAAAATTTCTCTAATGAAGAGTGCTACGGGAAGTTTTGTTTGTGTTACAGGAAGTTCTATTTTTGCTACAGGAAGTCTTGTTTAGGAGATAACTCATCAAATGACCAAGTAAATAAAATGAAAATGGGATGGATTTTTTTTTTTATTAATTAGGATGTCTTCGATATCCATTCCAAGTGGTATCACTCCAAAATACCCCTTGTTCAAACATGCTAAAAAATAACAGAAAATTACTACTCTAAAAAGTGGAAATTCAAGAACTAGTGAGCTAGTTAACCTATCAAATGCCTATATTGATCAAGTGAAAATGAAATGGGGAATTTTTTTTTTTATTTAATTGAATTTTTTTATGACCTAATACAATATGAATAAAATAAAATGATGCTAATCAACCCATTCTAAAAAATATCAGAAAATTAATACTATTTCACTACAAGGCATTTCCAGAAATCCTATATTCGTGAACTAGTAACCAAATCCAAGTAGCTCAATGATCGAGATGACCTTCCAAAGTTATTATAAGGATGAATAATTATTGGGAATCTATAAATAACCTGAAAAATAACTCACTACAGTCATTTAACTCAATCCTACAACAAGAAAAACATCAATACTAAATACAGAAATATACAAAACAAGAATAAGAGATGCATGTGAATAAGTGAAAATAACATAAATAAATTGTGCAAGAGGGTTGTGAGGATCTCGGGATGGCCAAGACAAACGAGACTTAGATTCCTATGGGAGAAAACAATATTTATAAGCAAAAAATGGCACCAAACTTCATTATTTGAGCCAATCCAAGCACACCCTTGCAAGAAATGAAAATGGAGTTTCTAAACAACATTTTTTCTCCACAAGAAGACTAAAAAATACATGCCTCTAGAGGAAAATTTGAATTGGTACTTATAAAAAATGATGAGGAAGCATTCTCCTTGAAAGGAGGAAGCTTTCCCCTCTAGAATACCTCAAACAGCGGATCTCCTTCCCAACACTAGGAGTTTGCATTAAATGATAGGGAACACATTCCTAGATTTTCTCAATCATTGGAGTTTCAGAATCTCTCGATGATTCATGATATTTTATTCACTTATTCTCCAATATTGATCCTCATGTAGTATGGAGAAAGTCCATATATTATCTCCTCCTCCAAGTGTTCATAATCTGCTCAATATTCTCACAATATTCTTCAAAAATAAATAATATTAGGCACAAATATGAAATTATCTCTAAACCTTCCTAAGAACATATTAAAGCTAAAAAAAATTAAGTGTAGAAGGAGAGATTTAATATAGACTTTAGGTGCCTAAGAAAGGTTAGATGGGATTTAATTTATGTCTAATTTAGAGGCCCATTTTTTTAAAATTTCTTCTTATTCACTCGTTACCACACGTTTTATTCTTGATTTAATTACCTTGGTTCTAAAAGCTTGTTTACCAACATATGTGAATTACTAGGATTTTCATATATTGATTATATTTAGTAGTTTCTTATTGATTCCAAGTGTTATTGATTCCAAGTGTTCTAAGTCTATTGTTACCTTCAAAGTTCCAAGGGTGCCACACCAAGTATTTTCTTCGTGATGCCAAGGTTTTCAAGTCGGTCGTGCCCTTCAATAAATTCCATTGAAGTTCCAAGGGTGCCATGCCTCTTTCTCTTCAAGCATCCAGTGACTACGAGGGGAAAATCAAGGTGCAATGATGGATACCACTATCCTCTCCTATGTTTCCCTCTATATTGAGACTAATGGTGTTGGGGATTGAGGAATTTTCCTCGATGCACACACCCTAGTAAAATCCTAATGGGCGACCCAATATGGGGTTCCCCCCATGACATAGTGATCTTCAAAGTGAAGGTACCCCAATACCTTCCATCCCAAGACACAAAAAGAGTGCTTATGGGTGAAATTAGGGATGTTGTACCACCCATCCCATTAATTTCCATCTATTTTTACATCCCCATCACCTAACTAACTTGTGCCTATAGCCAATAACATGTCATTAAAATTTACAAAAAAAAAATTCAAACTGAACTTTAAAATTTCAAAGACAAGGTATTCAATTCCATCAAAACAAAGGTAGTCGTCTCATCACATGTGAGTGCATTTGCTGGTCTCCTTCCATACTCAATAATAATCGGTAATAAGGTTTCACAATGTTATTCATTGACAAAATAGAATATCTTAAATAATCATGACATAGTCATCAACATCTTTGTTCACTGTGAGCTAGAACTAATGTAAATAACCAACATAATGAATATGTCACATGATTATACATCCTCGTAAAACACATTAATCAAAATTATTATCATTATAACAAACATACATACCCATCAAAACTATCATCATCATATCATCGACTTGGAAACAAAAACATCCATCACATCCACTAATAGTAAGAGTCAAGTATTTGAATCCTCAACCTAAGGTCCTCAAATAATAATGTGTGAGCCTTAAGCATATATCAATGCTAGTGTCATATTAGGGTCAATAAACTAGAGCAAGGCACTTCACACACCCCATCTTAATAATAGACTTCATTATGAAGTCGTAAGAATAGGTAAGTAAAACGATGATGCATATCCTCAACGTACTCCCAAATGGTTGAGCTAGGATTATAATTGTCCTATTCGACCTTAACTTAGTATAATAATCATTATCTAAGCTACAAATTTCATCAGTCCAATATTTGAATTACTTCAGGCATCACTGTGCCCTTCTCTGAAACCTGAAAATGACCTAAGTCAATAACATGCGTAGGATATGAAATATAATGACGCAATGCATAAACATGGAAAACATCATACATATGTGCTAGAGATGGAGGTAAAGAAAGATTATATGCCACTGACCCTTTCTTCTTTATGATCTCAAATGGTCCCACAAATAACGAAGACAATTTTTTCTCCGTTCCCAAACTTTATGGAGCTCTTTTGGGGCCTCACACTCATAGCCACTTTATTTCCCACTTCATAACTTCGATCAATCTGATGAGCATCGACATAGCTCTTTTGTTGATATTTTGCTTCCTTTAGCCTCCCCTTGATCATGGTAATTTTTTCTTCCATCTCTTTTACTACTTTTTGTCCTATTAATACTCAGTCCTCTAGTTGGTCCCAATTGAGAGGTGTTTTGTAAGGCCTACCATACAAGAAATCAAATGGTTCCATCTTGATGGAACTCTGATAACTGTTATTGTAAGAAAAATTGACCAGTGGTAAAACTCTTCCCATTTCTTTTGTTGGTCCATCGCATAAATTTGTGCCATGTCCTCAAGGATCTATCTCGAGGTGATGGGTGGTGTTGAAATTTAGTTGGGTTCCCAAGGCTTCTTGGAAACTTGTCCAACACCTTCCTATAAATATTTCTCCCCTATCTGATTTGTTTTTACTTGGTGTTGGACCGCTAGTTTGTCATTATTATTATCACCTTTTAACAACTATTTCATCCATTTCTACCATTCTTTATCACATCATTTATCATGGTTTATTATATAATTCCATTTTATAATTATTTATGCTCTTATGGATAAATATGATTTCTTCTCCTTTATTTTTAATAAATTGATGATTATTATGCATTATTTTACCAATGATGGTTTATTAATAATTTTTTTGTAACATCACTCACCATTTTAGCCTCCAAGATATTTTCTAGATTGCCGATTTGATCTCCAGCTCGTCATTAAATATTCCAACTCAGAAATTCGCTAGAATAAGAAGTGACAAGTTTTCATTGGACAGTTTGGGCAAATGGAGAAGAATTTGGAAAATTCAAAACATGGGTTTTGTCTAGAACGGACCGAATTAACTTTTTCAAAGTGCATTTTTCCCAAATTCGGTTCGTATTAAGAGAAACAGAAGGTTCTTTGAAGATTATTTTCTTAGATTCGTTGTTACGACCGTTTTCCAAATTATCTCAATTGAAATACCAAATTCGACCTGTTCTTGCTGAATGATTGATGGAAAGATATTTTAGATATGATCTTGTTGATCAATTTGTTATGAATAATCCAATTTTGTGATGGGAATCATTTTGTAATCATCTCTGTTGTAACTTCTCTCTACTCTCTGTGTATTTAAATGAAAAACAAACATCAAAGAAGCAGATGATTTATATGATTAAAATGGGATTATTAGAGGATTATTAGATTGGAGATGATAGGAGGACATAGCAGAAATCGGAAAATTTAAATCAAACTGTATCATGTATTGTGTCATGTATCTTTCATTGACGCGTCATTTGTAATGAACAGAACGTAGTTCTGAAATATAGATTCGTATTGTAATTGCTGCGATGATTAATACATAGTTTGCGTTGTTGTTCATTCGATTGTTCTGGAGTAACTAAGCAGCATTTGCTGGTAGCTAAGGGCTTGGTCTCTGGTGAATTTCATTGTTATTCTTTGTGATATACCTTTCCATTTACTGCAAGTATATTATTCTTTTCTGCTTTACAGTGAATTGCTTTTGATGATTTAGATTTCTATATTTGTTCCTCTGTGTGTGCACTTCCAATTTATTAGTGTTGAGAAGGTAAATCCCCTCTGCGGACAGAGGCGATCCCTACTAGCCCAGCAGGGGTCTAGCAACAAACAAACAATGTCATGACGCAGGTTCCTAATTACGAATGAAAAGGCTGGAGATAAGAGCCTACCTGGATTCCAACGCTAGGATCTGAAGAAGAAGCGTCCCCGTTCTTCAAGCTTGGCAGATCACAATCCCTCCACGATCTCCACGAATGAACACCTGCACATGGAAGAAACGAATAGATACAAGCATAGAAACCAGCATGCGTAACTAAACATCAGTCAGAAAGGAAATTACTCGCATTAACATGATGGAAAACGGAGTGGAACCATAATCATAATCATCTATTAAATAACCAGCGAAGAAAGATTACAACCAAGTTCTGACGTCGCGGTCTCCTTCAGACGGGTCTCCAGTAGTCCACGTCTCGCAAAGCTCGCCAAGGAAAGGGGAAACCTCTCCAGAGTCTCGTGGCAATGGTCTCCTTACTTGAGTCAGCCTTAAGGGAAAGAGAGGGTGCTTTACAACACAAAGGCTCTTGGGAATATGGAGATTCAGAGCTTAGGCACTTCAAGACTAGCTTGCCATTGATTTGAGCAAGCTTTTATAGATGGGGAAGGAGAAGTTGGGATCCCTATTATTATGGGATTGGCCCTATCAACAAGGAAGGTTCCATGGGAGGTGGCAAAACCACTTCCCTCCATAGAACTCCCGCAGCCAAACCTCCCAACTCAAGATAGGTAATGGTTTGTGAGTTTGTTAGAACTCAACTTCCGCCATCCTTATTTAAAAAACAACTCCAAAAATGGGTGGCGCGACTACGGCTCTATGACAGAGCGCCAGTTGGCGCGACCTCTTTGCAGTAATTTCCCCATTGGCGCGAGTGCTGAACTTCCTGCCCGCGCCAATGCCAAAAGGGATGTTTTTTATGACTTTTGCAAGGAGATGTCTCAAGGGCAAATGAAGCTCATGTTCAGAGGGATGCATTGATGATGATTTCAAGGCATGACAATGTCCACAGGTCACAGAATGGGTCCTCCACTGTGCGGGATGGGGAATGGTAAGGACGGTGACAAATTACTGTGTAACAGATGCCCCCTAAAGCATGAGGCCCGAGAGGGAGAGGGGTGAAATGCTTTACGAGAACATGTTCAACTGAAGGCCCGCCGTCGGAAAACCTGCGTAGAAAGATACAACTGTTATCTCAAGTACATGATGTATAAGTGGTATGAACGCAGCCATCCGAAAAAGAGTATGCTATAATCCGGATCCAAGGTATGGGCGCAGCCATCCAACTAAGATCAAATAAATAGACTCAGGTATGGTCGCAGCCATCCAATCAATGAGTCATGTACATAACGATAATAATCCACAATCGCAGCCTGGATTACAACAGACACAATCCAGGGTCTTGCGCTCCGTCTCGACCCAACAGAGTACAAGTTCAAGCATGTGAATATGTGAGCTGAAGTCGAACATGCAAGAACATCGCCGGATTACCAGCCAATGATGAAAGCTGTTAACCGACGCGAGAGAAACCACCAATAATGACAATGGTCCTCAAGGTACTACAGGTACAATCTACGGCGTGCGAACAAATGAGCTGACGTCGAACACCCGCAGAATCACTCGATCGGAGGCCAATGATGTAAACCTCTCGTCGAATGCGACGAACCTGCCATTGAGGCATGCAGGCTCCAAGGTACCATAAAGAATCTCTAGACCAACTTCCTGGATAATGAGCTGATGTCGATAGGAAGTGACCTTGATCGACGGTGGGCCATAATGATTCCCACATCATCGACACGAGACAGAGGAACATGATGTTTGGTTGTGAATCAGGATTGCATGAGAAACAGAGGAAGGTTGATATTTGCAGAGGCCAACTTCTCTTGAACACATGAACGGCACGACAGTGGACTTGGCAGTATTTGACATCAATGGATCAGAGGTCATGGTGACGAGGCAGTGAACAGATGAGAGGTCAAAAGAGATTATCCAAACCCATGGAGGTAAAGTGAAGCAACGAGATGAGATGTTCCCAACCCGACACGGATGCAGACAAGTGCCATGTTCAAGAGCGACATACTGCCGACGACAACGACGATGGTTCCATTTTTTCCCCACCATTTCTGGCGAGTACCCCAATTATTTTTAATAACAAGCTTGAAGGGGATAGCATATGCTTGTGATATAAGTCCGCCCTTCGGGCGAATCCATCCTGGTGCATTTAACGAGTCCCAGGAAGGAGAAACTCGGAGAACGTCATTTCGACTAGATCCAATGTCATCAGGGTTTAACGAGTCTGACAAAGAAAGAACTCGGCGTCTTTTCATGTTTAGAGAGTTTGAAAAGACAGCGGAAAAGAAAACTCCACAGGTCCCTTTTCGTAAATAGTTCCCCAGATCCGAAAAGGTAGAAAACAATATCCGGGAAAACCTCCTAGTCACAATAGGCTAGGGTATTCCTTTTTCGTAATCAATCCACCCCGGCCCGAAAAAGGGTTAAACTTATACCGGGTGAATGTCGATTCGTGTCCATTTTAACGAGATCGAAACGATAAGGGCCTCGGCGATCTTTTCATATTTAGAGAGTCAGAAAAGAGCTGAAAGATGACTCCGGAGTGACTTTTTCGTGTATTTACCGAGTCCGAAAAAGTATAAAATACAACTCGTGTCCATCTTTTAAGTCGCAAAAACCTGTTGCTGCACATACCAAGCAAGCGTAAAATCCATTTTCGACATAACATATGCAAACATTTGATAAAAATAACTTTTAAAACTCATTTTAATGTCGAAAAAGTTATAAATATGTCTAATTGGTAAAAATAGAATTACTTTTACTATTTACCTCGGTAGAAAACAACAGTGGTCCATTTGGAGCAGAGACTTTCGTCGACGATTGCGACCAATCCAGGCAACCATTCAGCTTCTCGTCTGTCACAGGTAAGAGGCGCTCCTTTGCTCTTCATTTCCATACATTTTTTAATGATTTTCCCTTAGAAATCAACTTTGTGTGGCCACTTTTAAAATTTTAGGGCCGGGCCCATTGGCGCGGGTATCGGGCACGGACCCGCACCAATGAGCTCATTTTAATAAAGGGCTCGCGCCACATGGTGCGACTGTTAGCAAAACAGTCGCGCCAGCGGCCGAACCTAATTTTCCGCCTAAAATTCCGGTATTTAAACCAAATTTCTTGAATTTTGAAGCTCACCAAAGATCTAATCAGGGGTTTTTGACCATGTGAATGCAGATAATCACTCAAAATGGCAATCGAATGGAAGGAACGAGAGCACGGAGACGAGGATGAACAGGCCATGCAAAGCCAAGCTTGCATGAACGCACTTAGAGACTGTGGATTGAAAAAGTTCTTCCTCACACCATGTTTACGAGCTCAGCCCGAGCTCCTCCAATATCTAATCAGCATCTGGGATGAAAATGAACAAGTGTTCAGGCTACGAGACCAGGTGTTAGAATTGGAGGTCACTGACATTTATTTCATTACTGGATTGTCCCGTAGAGGTCCAATTCCTGTACTGAATGGGAGTAGACCATCAGGGGAAAATATGGAACAGGTAATGGCACGGGTGTGCCGAGGGGCACAAACAGGATCAGGAAGAAAGAAGGTATACATCTCCACCATCCCTGATCTAGCACTGAGAGTAGTTCTCCACACCATTACGCGGGCTGCTGGATCGCAGGCTCCGCACGAGGCCACGAAGACCCAAATCCTGTTGGCCTCAGAATGCATGGGTCCCCTACTGTTCAACTGGGCAGAAGCAGTAACCATCAATATGAAAAGGTAGCTCACAAAGTGCAAACAGGGGAAACTAAAACAGTTCGGGTATGGTTCCATCTTGGTATCGTTCATTCTGGAACGCATACCAATCTTCCAGGGCCAAGGGGCCGCAGTGGCGAGTCCGATACCACGAGAGCCACGAATGGCTCGCTGGGCCGCACTGATGCCCAGATCTGGAGGTGGCCAACAGATGTCCTGGAGGCCAGAGTTCTTTAGGTGGCTACGGCGCCAACTGATCGTCGTGGAAGATTGGCCCTATTCGGGAACCGACTTTACCGGGGACCCAGATCTCCCACTACCAGAAGGAGACGACTGGGACGAGGAGCTGGGTAAGACCTCATATTTTTGATTTTATGTTTATATGTTTTTTTTTGTTAATACACATTTGTCTTGACACAATTATATATGCATGCAGATGTAGGACCTGAGAGACCAGCCGGGATGTCTCCTATCTCCCGGAGGACACAACTCGCCCCTGAGATCCAGGGGGAAGGTACCGGAGGAGAGGAACTGATCCAGAACCTCGAGGGGATTGCCCATGGGATCCCAGACTATGCCCGGCTATCAGACGTACCGATGGCATACCAGCGCCACACGGTGGGAGTTCCGAACCGGATCCACCGAATCTTGAGGCGCCTAGTGCGTGCAGTGACGTGCTACCATGAGCACCATGCGGATTAGTCCTTAGGATTTATGCCACACCTATTTTTGAGAGACATAGTGTCTCAGGATGTACTAAGACGATTAGTATATTTTTTTGAGTTTTGTGATGCACACTGTGCAAACATTTCGACACACACATATATATATATATACATATGACTATTTGGATGGATCTTTCTTTACATGTGATGATGTTTTCTATATGTCATGCAAATGTCTAATACAGATGTAATCTAATGTATCAGTTACATAACAAACGACCCAATGCGAAATGTATTCACATAATGTATCTAATCACACGTTTCATTTTTACGCAAGCTTAAAAGCACACATGAACACACACATATGCAAACTATGCTTGAAATGAGGAAGACGGGCATGCCCCCCAGCATGATGTCTCAATTCGAGGTGCATGCCCCCCAAGCTTCAGTCCATTGAAAATGGAGTGAAGGTTCAAAACAAAAGTCGAATTGAACATACTCGTGTTTCATTATTTTAATGAGGTTGACACACTTAAAAGAACTATCCTCCAACAACTTGTTTCATTGTTTTAGGAGCTCGACACAAGTGGAGGAACTATGCTCCAACGACCTTGTTTCATTTTTTAAGGAGCTTGACACAAGACAAAGAACTGTGCTCCAACAACCTGGTTTCATTTTTTAAAGAGCTTGACACAGGGAGGGAACTGTGCTCTAACCGACTTACATCAAAATGAACAAGAAGGCGGTGCTTCCAAGAGTTCCACTCCTGATGGAAGGGAGACATCCTGGAAGTCAGGACCCAATGCCCCCAGCACATTATGCACAACAGCATGATCACTGAGCATATGCATGGGGTAGGTAGCCACATAGTTGACCTGTGGTGGAGCAGATACAACGGGTGGATAGAAACCAGGAGGGGGTGATGGCGGACCAGATGCCATATTAGGACCAAAGAACGAAAGCTGATCAATGGTCACGATCCGTCCTTCATGTGGGAAGCACATCACGCGAAAGAGGGAGGAGACAAGTGCTCCCATGGCATAGGTGTAATCGCGCCCCAAAAGCAGATTGAAATCCAAGGGGCCTGGAACGACCATCACGTCCATATGGACGGTTTTGCCTCCCAAAGTAACAGGTAACCTTGGAAGGATCCCCAATGGTTGACTCGTCCTTCTGTTAAAAGTGAGCAGATTCTGCGTAACAAGCGCAAGCGGCGGCGAACCGAAAGCTTGCCAGCTAGTTGAAGACAGAATACTAACAGAGGCACCTTCGTCTATAATGGTGCTGGGTACAACCAGACCAAGAGCCTGTACTGTGATCTCGAAAGGCACATAAGACGGAAGGCGAAATCCTGCAAATCGATTCCAGTCAAAGGAAGTGACCAAACTACTCGGAGGGGCTACCATCGACAAGCGAAGGTCTTCCCCTGATGTTACGGAAGCAGAAGCCTCCTCCATGACCTCCACCTCGAAGGCGGGAGGAATATCCTCCGTAGCCTCCATCATGGGAGGCGGAGGAGGAGCTTCTTGAAGCACACGGACAGGAGAATCTTTCTCCAAGTCTGAAGAATCTGAAGAGATCAGAAGGACATGGGGGGTGTGAGGTCCACTCTCGACAGAAAAGACCTGGTGCACCGTGGACGGGGCCAGTTCAACCGATCCGACGACCAATGGTTGGTCAGGGACGGATTCGTGAATTTGAATTTCTGGGGGAGTGGGATCGACCAAGGATGACTCTTGACCAATCGTAGAATCAGCTGGCGGAGGACTCGAAGAAAGTCGATTATAACCAGGTGGAAGGCGTGGTGTAGAACCGGCTGGGTTGTCCAAGACTTGCTTGGCTTCATCCATATAAGGACAAAGGTGAATGGCATGGTGCCCTTCACACAACTTACAGGGATTGGTGATCTTACCCTGCTTCTTAGAGTTCTTATCAACAACAGCTGAAGACGTGCCCCCAACTTGACTCCCGGAGGCCAAAGGCAACGGTGGGTGGCCGTTGGACCATACTTCGAGCACCTTGGGAATGCCAGGGCAGTCTCGAAGAAGATGGTCTCCCGTGCACAACAGGCAAGGAAATTTGACTTTCCGTGGAGGGTTGGAAGGTTTATCAAGAGGAGATATCTCGGAGGCGGTAGCCGTACATTTAACCTCTCACTTATCAGACTTCTTCTTCTTTGTCTTCTTCTTCTTCTTCTTAGCCACCTGGTTACTTGAATCCAGACTTTCACCAGGCGAAGTAAAAGAGGAGGACGCAGAAACAGGCGAAGAAGGGGAGAGGTCCACCTTGGAATCAAAATGAGGTTGTTCAGGTGGAGGAACTGATTGAACAGTAGTGGAGACATTCGGGACAACAGAGGTTGAGAACAACCAAATAGGCAACCCAACAGTTAACCCAGGAAGGGACAACGTCGCCATGTAAGGAGCACCAACATTTCCAAAAGGGGGAAAATGACCAGGATTCCCTTCTGAGGGGATTCCTTGGTTGGTAAACTCTGAAAAAGTTGCCATCAAACTCAAAACCACACACGGGCTGAAAAAGAGTTAAGACACACGATCAAACGGTCAACAAGCAATGTCTAAATAGGTGTGAAATTGTGGGCGATTAATTTTACCACATTGGAAAGTAAGAAATTCTACCGTTTCATGTTTCAAGAGTTGAGAAACGATAAAAAGATGACTCTATCTCTTTCAGAGTTGACACAAGCGTGAAAGGACAAGCGCTTGACGGTCTTTTCAAGTTTAGGGAGTCAGAAAAGACCAAATGACTGCTCAGGAAAAAACTAGGCATAAAGGGTGTACCAAATATCCGTGAACTGCAATATACACCTTGGTTTCAATAATGAAACAGAAATCGACCAAGGACTTTCCGTACGTGCAGGTAGTCTCCCCGAATGCTGTGTTCGGTGTATCACGGGTATAGGGCGGAAGACTCGGCTTCCTGTGGATAAAGGATTGAAAACCTATAGGGGTCTCCCTTTATATACGCGACGGTACGAGGAGCACAAGTCCGTACTAGCGCTGTCTAAAGCCAACAGGCGAACGACAGCTGCTAGGTTTAACGACGCCGGAACACGTCTCTAGCCTAGACCTTCTAAATATGTTTCGTTAAGTTCCAATGCCGCCTTAGGTTAATTGAATAAATTTTACAGTTGATCTTCAATTAAGTTTCAATTTCCAGGCCCTATCGTATGTAGTGTCTCCTAAATGCAAAGCTATATGCCACAATGCAACATTTCGTTCGATGAAAACTAATTAGAGAAGAGTTGAGAGCTTTTATACAAACGATATGAACGGAAACCAAACAATGATCTCTATAATGTAACTAATGCAATTGACAACTTTTCATTCAAAACACTAATCACTAGCGATATGGAAAAAGTTACAATTTGCACTAATTAACAAAAGCAAGAGATTTTTTTTTTTTGATTTTCAATGTTTAATGGCTAATATGCACTAATCAAACTTGAAAATGAATGGAGCAACTTGAGAAACGATATCCAAGAGAGCGAAACAAACACATTCCACTCAACAACACAAGCAATCAGATCCCCAAATCGACCAAAGTCTCTAAAAGCAAGAAAAAGACTCAAAAGCTTCCAATGGACCGTGTGATCCAAGTCCAAAGCAAGACCAAACGAGTTTCGAATGAAGCAATGAACAATCACCCGAAAATCACAATGAAACAATGAACAACTACTCAAAGAACGTGGAGAATCAATCAGATAGTTGACAGGACAATCCAAACACCAAAACTCCCAAGGAGGGCTCGATACACCAAGCCACTAGATGACCTAGGGCTTGAAACGTGAAATCGGTAGATAGAAGCAAACAACCAAAGGACAGAGGTGAATTCCCAGCCAAACAAGACTCCAACACACTCAGGCAGTCGGAAAATCAAGAAGAAACACTGGTCAACTTCAGAGAGCTCAAAAATGAGAAATCTCAAAAAACTTACAGGGGTGGCGCGACTGTAAGAGTGAAACTGGCGCCAGAAGGCTATTGGCGCGGGTTGTACAAAGGCAACATGCGCCAAGTGGCGCGACTGTCGGGTTAAAAACCGCGCCAGTCGAGCTTCTCAGCAAAAAATTAAAAATAAGCTACTCCAGAGACAGACCAATGCAAGCTAAGCAATCCAAGAAGAAAAAACACACAAAAATCCAACCCAGAAGGTTCATCAAGCAAGGAAAAACAAGATACAAACGGCAAGGAAAGACAAAGACTCCAAGTCGTTCAGTCTGCAAACCAAACCGGAGATCAACTGAAGTAGCGTTGATCTACTCCGCTAATGCAAAGCAGAAGCGTTTCGAAGGCTATATGGCTGTACTTCAGGCTCCGTCTAAAGTTTACAAATCAAACAACAAGCTGGATCCCCAGTATGGTCGCCAATTTGTTGAGAAGGTAAATCCCCTCTGCGGACAGAGGCGATCCCTACTAGCCCAGCAGGGGTCTAGCAACAAACAAACAATGTCATGACGCAGGTTCCTAATTACGAATGAAAAGGCTGGAGATAAGAGCCTACCTGGATTCCAACGCTAGGATCTGAAGAAGAAGCGTCCCCGTTCTTCAAGCTTGGCAGATCACAATCCCTCCACGATCTCCGCGAATGAACACCTGCACATGGAAGAAACGAACAGATACAAGCATAGAAACTAGCATGCGTAACTAAACATCAGTCAGAAAGGACATTACTCGCATTAACATGATGGAAAATGGAGTGGAACCATAATCATAATCATCTATTAAATAACCAGCGAAGAAAGATTACAACCAAGTTCTGACGTTGCGGTCTCCTTCGGACGGGTCTCCAGTAGTCCACGTCTCGCAAAGCTCGCAAAGGAAAGGGGAAACCTCTCCAGAGTCTCGTGGCAATGGTCTCCTTACTTGAGTCAGCCTTAAGGGAAAGAGAGGGTGCTTTACAACACAAAGGCTCTTGGGAATATGGAGATTCAGAGCTTAGGCACTTCAAGACTAGCTTGCCATTGATTTGAGCAAGCTTTTATAGATGGGAAAGGAGGAGTTGGGATCCCTATTATTATGGGATTGGCCCTATCAACAAGGAAGGTTCCATGGGAGGTGGCAAAACCACTTCCCTCCATAGAACTCCCGCAGCCAAACCTCCCAACTCAAGATAGGTAATGGTTTGTGAGTTTGTTAGAACTCAACTTCCGCCATCCTTATTTAAAAAACAACTCCCAAAATGGGTGGCGCGACTACGGCTCTATGATAGAGCGCCAGTTGGCGCGACCTCTTTGCAGTAATTTCCCCATTGGCGCGAGTGCTGAACTTCCTACCCGCGCCAATGCCAAAAGGGATGTTTTTTATGACTTTTGCAAGGAGATGTCTCAAGGGCAAATGAAGCTCATGTTCAGAGGGATGCATTGATGATGATTTCAAGCCATGACAATGTCCACAGGTCACAGAATGGGTCCTCCACTGTGCGGGATGGGTAATGGTAAGGACGGTGACAAATTACTGTGTAACAATTAGTTATTTGTTAAAAGAATTAGTTTTGATTATTTAAAGCATATATTGTTATTTCCATTACTTTCTTTTTGTCTAATTGTTTAGATCTAGCTGAAAGAGCTTGGTTAATGCTTCAATGCTCTCAATTGATTGAATTATTTGAATTAAAGAAGGAATCACAGTTTTGGATTATAACGCATAGATGAATTACTTTCTTTCAAAAAGCTTGAGATTTATGATTGCATCTATATTAAAACGATTGGATTTAGCATTACTCTTTGTATAAATAGCTTGCACATATTGTGTACACTCTTGAAACAAAAAGACTTACCCAGGTTGATAAGTAATGTGAGGCCATTAGGAGTTTTAAAAGACAACTTTTAGCACCCAACATTTTGGCGCCATTGCTGGGGAGAGTGTTGTCGTTTCACAGAGAGTGATGTATGTTTGATATTTTTTGCTGGGAAAGAATTGGGTATTAAAAACGGAAGGTAAGAACCTATGTAATGAGCAAGTAAAGTGCTTGCTCCTCTGCCCGTTTTTCAGCACAATTGCATAGAAGTTGAAGTAGGTGTTTGATGTTTGTATGCTGTAAAAAAATTGGGTATTAAAAATGGAAGGTAAGAACCTATGTAACGATCAAGTAAAGCGTCTGTTCCTCCGCCCGCTTTTTAGCAAAATTGCGTAGGAATTGAAGTAGAAATTTTAGAGGTAGAATTTTTGAAAAAAATCTTGTAATTCCACTCGAGTGGTGATGTAAGCACCACCCATTTCACTAACCAATTGACAGGAACATTTGAAGGAGGATCCTAAAAGAAACATATGAAGAAAATCTTCTATTATGGTAAGAAATGGCTCACATTGCAACTTTTGAATTCCCTATCAAATATCTAGGAGGAGTGACACAAATGCACATAATTCCCCCATCATCTCTACCAAATTTTCATGGTTTGACAAATGAAGATCCAGATACATTCTTATTTGAGTTTGAAATACTTTGTAGAGGATATTATTATTGTACTAATGATCAAAGGTTGAAAGTGTTTCCTCTTACTCTAAAAGGAGCAGCTCTCTGATGGTTCATGAACCTTGGTGGGAATTGCATCCAAACTTGGGAGGACATGAATAACGTATTATTGAAGAAGTAACAAGACTATCACAAGGCCGATGAAGATATTTTCAATATTATACAAGGGGAAGATGAAATCTTGGGGGATTATGTGGAGCGATTTCGATACAACCTTCAAAAATCAAAGCATAAGTATTTGGAAAAAGAGATCTTAAAAACACTCATACTCAAAGGAATCAAAGATGAATTTTAAGAACTCTTAAATATAATAGGAAAAGGCGATGTTTTTCAGTTATCATATGATGATGTTTGTGAATTATGCATAAGGTATTCAAGATGAATCTCCAAGGCTGGTAAGAATTCTAGAGAAGCTTCTTATTTCTTTTCCAAATCTACTACAAGAAGAGGAGACATAAGAGCTGAAATCAATGTTTTATTTGAAAATTTTAAATATGATTTTATTAGCTCTCTAAATTCACAATTGGATGTTTTACAGGTTTAGAAAAATCAAGAAATTGAAGAAGTGTTTTTCCCTCATTTCCAAAAGGAGCATCCCATAGATACTCACTCTTCCTTATCTAGGATGGAAGTAGCATATCAAAAATATGGGGAAGCTGCAACAATGTCAAAACCATGGAAATCATGGCCTACATGTATAGTTCAAAACACTTCCCCTCCATGTTTTTACTTGTATAATCCATTATGGAATACTCATGTGTTAGGGCAGCAATGTCAATCTCGATATAACCGCCACCAATCTTGTCTAGAAGTTTGGCATGGTTCATCTTATGATTGCATGACTACTCTTCCTCATCTTGTAGCACAAACACATCCTCCATATTCTCCACCAGCTCTTCCACAACATCTTTCTTGCCTATCAAAATCATCCACTCATCCCAATCAACTACATCATGAAAATGCTCCATTCCCTACACAATTTCCTACTCAACTCATTCCACACCCTCACCATAATAAACTAGTACACCATGCTTACAGTGTTGAACTAAAAAATTTACCCACCCTTCCCACCCATTCTATCTCACATGAACCATTGGAGAAAACTTATACTGAGATTCAAAATGCATCAAATCCAAAAATTGTATAGGTTATGAAAGAAAATGAGGCTTCTTCTAGCCTGTATCAACAAACCGTTTTAAAAACTCAAGAACTTCATGATATGATGGCTATGGGAAATCAAGAAAATAAGGGATACATTGAAGATTGGTTTCACTCCATTTGTTTGCAACATTACTCCATACTTCAACAATTTTTGGCACCATGTTTTCAAGGGAAGTTGGCTTCTCATACCCTACTATTTATTAACATGCATTTTTCAAATTTGGGTATGTACATACTAGAGGCCTTATTTCGAAAATGGCTCCATTGGAAGTACTATTATACGTAAGCATATTTAATTTTCAAAGAAGAATAGTTTAGTGTAGAAAATAAATAAATAAGGACATAAATAAATACATTTTTATTATTATGTAAAAATAATTGGTTTTATTGCAACATGATGTGGAAATCAACATCAGCGATAAATGTTTTAATTTATTTGTGTATTTAGATGTATTATATTGAAAATAATAGTTCTAAAAACACTCATATTCATTTTTATCACTAATATGGAAAATTTTCTTGAATATCATATTTTTTTGGCTTGCGGGCTTGATGAAATTTCTGAAAACAGAGTCGGGACAGTCATCTTTTGAGGGAACAAAAGTTAATATTTTAAAATATTGTTTCTATCATAAGTAGCCCTTGATGTCTTCTTTCCAAAACAATTTGAAACACTCCATTTGGATTTGAAATGAAAAATTTAGAACCAAAACATTGACAGGGCGTCTAGTAGTAAGCTCAGGAACAAAGTCGAGACAGTCATGTTTTGAGAGACCAAAAGTGAATATTTAAAAAAAATGTTTCTATTATAAGTAGCCCTTAATTTCTACTTTCCAACCCAAATTTAATCACTCTATTTTTATTTGAAATGGAAAATTTATAACCAAAACATTGACAGGGCGTCTATTAGGCAGCTTAGGAACAGAGTTGGGATAGTGAGTTTTTGGACGCCTAAATGACTATATTTTTAAAACCTATTTCTATGATATATTCCTCTATGAATCTAGTTTACAAGGCAATTTTAATCACATGATTTTGATATCGTATGAGAAATATATGACTCAAATACTGACTTTCTATCCTAAATCAGCACTCTTAAAACTCTGTGTTTCCAGCTATTCATTAAAATATTTGACCCATCAATTTTTCTTGTCTTCAAAACCTGTTTCTATTGGAGATAAATAAATGAATCTATTTTCATTTACAACTTTAATCATCTTAATCCTTCATCAAATGAAAAAGGTATGCTTAAGATATCCATTGTTGGGCTAAGATGGGTAATCGAAAATGACTCCGTTATGCAGGTTGTTCTAAGTAAAATTGACATATCATATCATTGATATTTAAAAAAAAACATATTTCTATTGGTAATATATCTTTGAAGTATCTCTCATTTGGCTTTTGAATCACTCAAATTGAACGAAAAACAAAGAAGTTATGATTAAAACATTGCAGGTTAGCATCATTGGCCACTACTCTCCCGCAGGTAATAAATTAATTTTATCTATGGATTTGTTTTACAGAGTAACTACTTGTTAATTTTTTTTTCATATTTCTTGGATCAGGGGAGCCCGATCACCTCTCTTTCTCCATGATTTAATGTTTTATTGCAAGTAGACACTCGTTTTTTTTTGCAGGTCTTAGGAGAATTAAGAAGGTCAATTTATGGACGAGAAATTATTGAAAGAAATTCTAATGAAACAAGGGAATTTCATCCAATTCATTACCTAACGGATTCATAACAGAAAAAATGAAGAATTGATTCTCATTCGAAGATTCATGTCACTGCTGCCAAAACATTTTTCCAATATATCATTTCTTTTTCATTGATAGATTGATATTCCCTTAGGAAATAACATCATAGTTGTTGTAACTTAATTTATTTATATCTTGTTTTTAAATAAAGTGTTGTTTATTTTCTGATTTCTCTTATGTTCTTGTGTTTTAGGTGTTTCTTCCTTCAAATTGTAGTTTCTGCTCCATTGGTGATTGAACAATGAGGACCCCACCATGCCATATGTTCAGTTGCAGAAGGAAATTCTTCGGCAACACCAATTCCGTAAAAAGTTGCTTTTTCTTTAGATCTGTACATACAATCATTTTTTCTCTATTTTTTCTATTGTTATTTTTTCTGTATCATCGCTCTTCTATTGTTTAGAGTAGGAGGGATGATTGTTTTTTTTCTCTCTCTGTGTTTTCTCTTGTTGTTCCATATAGGGAACAACACTTTTTTGTGTGATTTTCCCTTATTGTTCCATATAGGGAACAATTGTCGTTCCATATAGGGAACAACATTTTTTTTGTGATTTTTCCTTTCTGTTCCATATAGGGAACAACTATTGTTCCATATAGGGAACAACACTTTTTTTGTGATTTTTCCTTACTGTTCCATATAGGGAACAACTGTTGTTCCATATAGGGAACAACACTTTTTCGTGTGATTTTTCGTTGCTGTTCCATATAGGGAATAGTTGTTGTTCCATATATGGAACAACACTTTTTCGTGTGATTTTTCTTTGCTGTTCCATATAGGGAACAATTTCTATTCCATATAGGGAACATCACTTTTTTGTGTGATTTTTCCTTGCTGTTCCATATAGGGAATAACACTTTTTGGTGTGATTTTTCCTTGTTGTTCCATATAGGGAACAAATTCTATTCCATATAGGGAACAACACTTTTTGGTGTGATTTTTTCTTGCTATTCCATATAGGGAACAACTGTTGTTCCATATAGGGAACATCACTTTTTTGTGTGCTTTTTGCTTGTTGTTCCATACAGGGAACAATTGATGTTCCATATAGGAAACAACACTTTTTGTGTGATTTTTCCTTGCTGTTCCATATAGGGAACAACTGCTATTCCATATAGGGAACAACACTTTTTTCTGTTATTTTTCCTTACTGTTCCATATAGGGAACAACTATTGTTCCATATAGGGAACATCACTTTTTTGTGTGATTTTTCCTTGCTGTTCCATATAGGGAACAATTGATGTTCCATATAAGTAACATCACTTTTTTGTGTGATTTTTCCTTGCTGATCCATATAGGGAATATTTGTTGTTCCATATAGGGAACAACACTTTTTTGTGTGATTTTTCCATGTTGTTCCATATAGGGAACAGGTGTTGTTCCATACATGGAACAACACTTTTTTGTGTGATTTTTTCTTGCTGTTCCATATAGGTAACAACACTTTTTCTTGTGTTTTTTCCTTGTTGTTCCATATATGGCACAACAAGTTTTAAGAGTTTTTTCTATTCCCTCTTGGGAACAACACTTTTTTGAGTTTTTGTTGTTCCCTCTTTGGAACAACACTTTTCTGCGTTTTTGTTGTTCCCTTTTGGGAACAACATTTTTGTGTGTTTACTGTTCCAACTTTGGAATAACACTTTTTGTTTTTTATTGTTTAAACTTTTGAATAAAACCTTTTTCTCTTAGCGTGTCTTGTTGTTCCCACTTTTGAACATTTTTTGTTCCATATTTGAAACAACATTTTTACTTCTTCTAAGTTTTGTGTTTTGTGAATAGCACTTCCTTCCTCTTGTGGGATTATTCCTAGCTCATCTCAGCCCCATTTTTCTGATTCCATTTCATGACATGAAGTAAAATACTTCTATGAGGACAAGAATTATGGATTCTATTGAAGCAGGTGAATATCATTAACATTATGATCTTTAACATGACAGCTTCTGGATGAAAGATTATTTTGAAGAAAAGGGACAATTATTTATATACTACTTTACTACATCGTTTTCTATTGTACATGATACTAATTGATCATCTTAATACCATGTTGGTTCCACCCTTCCTGGTTATAATATTTTATGTCTGTAATAAATGAGATTATGGGTATATTTTTTTTCTATTGACATGTTCAACTTCTTCCACCATCCCTACTCTTAAGTAATACTGAGCCTCCCTCTTTTTATCATAAAACTGTGTAATCACAGCAAAATTTTGTTTGCAAATGGAGGATAGGGGGTCTCATTACGAGCCATCCTGCCATGTTCATAAGGCTGTAACGAAGTGACATTCCCATTATGGCCACCACACCAGGGTTATGATCCATTGGATAGCCAAGATATCTTTGGAACAGGAGGTCTCATCATGAGCCGGCCTGATCAATTTTTCTACATCCCAGTGAATGGCAGTGTCGTTATCTGGTTACCACGCCAGCACACTGATCTCTTCTGTAGAACAACACTGGAACTCTCCATTTATAAATTGAGGATCCTAGCTCATAGGGGGTTAAAAAGCAACCCTGCCGAGGCTATGGATGCATGTTGGCAGCAGAGGCTCTGCTTATGGTATTGAAGTTATATCTTATCATCAATTATTACTATAATACCCTTTTCTTATTCTTTTTTTATCGGAGAAGTTATTTCCTTAATTTTTCCCTGTTTTGAACCTTTACGCATGAGAAATTGTCTTCCGATCAATCACATCATTTTCGGCTAGAATACTGTCATAAAATCATATTTTTGGCATATTGTTGTCCTTTTATTTTTTGCATAACTTATCATCAATCCAAAGCATCCTATCTCTTATTCATAACTATATTTACACACTCTGATCTCATTATAACCATACCTCTTGCCGTCCTATCATTGATATGTTTACTCTACTTCATTTACTGTTGTATTGATCATTCCCTTGCCTTGTCGTTAGCACAACACATTTCATATTCTTTATGGTCATGGAATCCCTTTTCTAATTGGAGGGGGGAATGTATGCATTATGGGATAACATATCATATAATTATTGAAAATTTTCATAACTTAATGATTTGACAAAATATTAGTACTGCATTTATACAAAAAAATTTATGATTAAAATTTTTGCATGCATCTTATCTGTTGCTATTCAAAACTAAAACTGTGGATTCAAGAAATTTGCATGCAAAATAGTGACTTGTTACAGGAGAACAACAAGTAAAGGGGGAATTTTATTCGCTGCAAGGCCACACTATTGCCCCTAACAACAGAGTCTCACACAACTCGCGAACGCGCACAATTGTTCAGACATGATGTGATTGCATGGCTTCCATATTTTGCATCACTTTCAGTATCCGCTCAGCCTACATCAGCTTCAACAAATGCCAGTCCATACATGTCATTCCACATTTTTTTTTCGGAGGTAAAACTTGAGGTAAAATAGCATAATTTTCTGATTTATTACGAATTTAGGAGAAATTCATGCAAAATCCATTAAGCATTATTTATCATCATTAATTCCACATCTTTACCACTTCCCATTCTTCAAAGACAAAATATTTCAGTTTGGGGGAGTGTTCCTTTCATTTATTTATTCATTATGACCATCTTATTCATTATTAACACCTCCCTTCTTCCATGTTGTTTTACACCAAGCATAGATTTCAACAGATTGTAGCAACCACCTCTATTGATTTTCTAACATTGCATGAGGGCATGTTAATTCTTCAGTTTGGGGGAGGCATTGCTACACATGATGGATGTTTTATACTTTCTTTCTCATTTAAGGCATACGATTTCATTTTTATACAGTGTAGAAATTGATTTGCATATATCTTTAAAACTATGAACTGGATTCTTGTGATTTCTGGATAACAAAGAGGTATCATTAAAATACACAAACCCAGATAATTTCAGCTAAATTAGTTCATAAGATTTCGAAAATCATGCACTATCACCTAAAGCCACTTTTTTTATATCTCATGATCTGTGCATCAAAACGATTTGATTTTTGGATCATAGAAGCATTAATATAGTAGAAATTTAGTTTTTGAAAAAATGATTAATGAATTTTGTTGTTACTTATATCATATTTTGCTGCAACTTCATATACATATAGTTGAACGTAAAATGTAAAAAAAATTACGCCTTCATCAAGATTGCTAAAATTGAATATTCATTATTTGAGGAAGAATTCATTTGTTCCATCCATTTCATGAGTTGGGATGAACAATTTTTGTATTATTTCTTGGTTAATAAAGAGGCTTTGGGTTGCATGAGGACATGCTATATATTCAATTTGGAGGTATGTTGGGCTACTAGTTTGTCATTATTATTATCACTTTTTAACACCTATTTCATCCATTTCTACCATTCTTTATCACATCATTTATCATGGTTTATTATATAATTCCATTTTATAATTATTTATGCTCTTATGGATAAATATTATTTCTTCTCCTTTATTTTTAATATATTGATGATTATTATGCATGATTTTACCAATTATGGTTTTTTAATAAAATTTTTGTAACATCACTCACCATTTTAGCCTCCAAGATATTTTCTAGATTGTAGATTTGATCTCCAGCTCATCATTAAATATTTCAACTCAGAAATTCGCTAGAATAAGAAGTGACAATTTTCATTGGATGGTTTGGGCAAATGGAGAAGAATCTGGAAAATCTGAAACATGGGTTTTGTCCAGAACAGACCGAATTAACTTTTTCAAATAATAGTTTTCCCAAATTAGGTTCGTATTAAGAGAAATGGAAGGTTCTCTGAAGACAATTTTCTCAGATTCGTTTTTGCGGCTGTTTTCCAAATTATCTTAGTTGCAATACCAAATTCGACCTGTTCTTGTTGAATGATTGATGGAAAGATATTTCAGATATAATATTTTTGATCAATTTGTTGTGAACAAACCAATTTTTTTATGGGAATCATTTTGTAATCATCTCTGTTGTAACTTCTCTCTGCTCTCTGTGTATTCAAATGAAAAAAAAAGATCAAAGAAGCCAATTATTTATATGATTAGAATGGGATTATTAGATTGGATATGATAAGAGGACATAGCAGAAAGCGGAGAATGTAAATCAGACCGTATCATGTATTGTGTCATGTATCTTTCATTTACGCATAATTTGTAATGAAAAAAACGTAGTTCTGAAAGACAGATTTGTATTGTAATTGATGCGATGATTAATACATAGTTTGTGTTGTTGTTCATTCCATTGTTATGGAGTAACTAAGTAGCATTCACTGGTGGGTAAGGGCCCGGTCTCTGGTGAATTTCACTGCTATTATTTGTGCTATACATTTCCATTTACAGCAAGTATATTATGTTTTTTTGCTTTATAGTGAATTGCTTTTGATGATTTAGATTTCTGTATTTGTTCCTCTGTGTGCGCACTTCCAATTTATTAGTTGTTTGTTAAAAGAATTGGTTTTGATTATTTAAAGCAGAGACTATTATTTCCATTACTTTCTTTTTGTCTGATTATTTAGATCTAGTTGAAAGATCTCGGTTAATACTTCAATGCTCTCGGTTGATTGAATTATTTGAATTAAAGAATGAATCAAAGTTTTGGATTATAATGCATGAATTACTTTCTTTAAAAAAGCTTGAGATTTATGATTGCATCTATATTAAAACGATTGACTTTAGGATTACTCTTTGTATAAATAGCTTGCACATATTGTGTACACTCTTGAAACAAAAATACTTACCTAGGTTGATAATTAATGTGAGACAATTAGGAGTTTTAAAAGACACCTTTTAGCACCCAGCACTTGGTACTCCATGTAATCTCACAATTTCATTTATAAAAAATATTGCTATCTCTGGTGCCTCATATGTAGTCTTAACTAGTATAAAATATGTGCTCTTAGTCAATGTTTCTACCACTCATGGAAAATTTTAAGGTTGAAATTTTATCTTAAAGTTTAGAAACCATGGAAAATCTTACTAGTCCCTAATTTGAAAATTGTAAAAATTTTGCCAATATTTTTGTAAAGATATTTATATTTCTAATGATTTTATATTTGTCTATATAAAATTTTGATGATTTTTAAGGTGACATAATTTTGCACTATAAAAATGTGGGTGAATCATTTTTACAAAAAATGGAAATTAGAGAATTGGTTTTTGGAAAAAGCATGGAAAATTAGTCCACCTACGAATATTAGACCCTAAAATTTTCCTTGCAGTACCACTACAAATATTTCATCATGTATTCTTGTGGTCATTGCCTATCCCACGATGAAATCCATTGATGTAACTTCCCATTTAGACTCTGGTATCTCACGAGGTTGCAATAACCCTACTAGATGTCTATGTTCAAGTTTTACCCACAAACACTCTCAAAATATCACTACAAAATTTACAATGTCCTCCTTCATCCCCTTCCAAAAGAGGAGCGGTTTTAGGTATTCACTCATATTCTTAACACCAGGGTGTACCATGTATATTGATCGATGTGATTCACTCAAGATTAATTAGTGTATGTCTTCATTCGGTGGCACATATATCCTCCCATGAAATCGTAGTATTCCATCACTATCAAGGGAGTATCCTTCACACCTAGGGATCATCATTTCATCTTCCCTCAAACTCTTTCTAATATTTTTGTACCGGGTGTTCTCAATTTTTAAGTTGAGCAATTTCTCCCTCGGGTTTGTCTTTAAAAGAATCATCAAAAATATTCGAGGTCTCCTACTTAAAGAATTTGCCACCCTGTTTAGATTTTTTTTATGTAAGTAATATCAAAATCATATTCAATTATTAACTCTAAAACCTTTGTCCGGTATTTAAATGGTCTTGTGTGAATATGTTCTTGTAGCCCATAATGACCAACCTTTAGTTCAAAATTCCTTTCTAGTAGGTAGTGTCTCCAAATATTTAGAGCATATACAATAGCTATCATTTCTAGATCATGTGTTGAATATTTATCCTCATGGGTATTAATTTTTGTTAACACATATGCCATTAATATTCCATCTTGCATAAATACACAACCAATTCCTTCTTGGAAGGTGTTGGCGCAAACTAGAATTCCTGAACCATATCTTGTACCTTTGAGATCGATGCAGTTGTTAAAAAACGATTTTAACCTATTAAATTCCTCTTCACATTTTTCAATCCAAATAAACTTCTTATTATTTCTTAGGATTTCGGTGGTGGGGGTTGGTATCTTTGAAAACCCCTCAAATAATATGTGATAATACCCAACCATACCCATAAAACTACGTATTTCGTGAACATTGGTAAGTTCCAACCACTCCATGATGGCCTTGATCTTTGTAGGATCCACTACAATGCCTTCCTATAAGATAATGTGCCCAATATAATGGATCTTGGATTGGTGAAATGAACACTTAAAAATTTTCCATATCTCTAAGGAATTGCAAAATTATTCTTAAGTGTTCTTTATGTATATGGTTTTATTTTTAGTGAAAGAATAATACCATCATTATATTTCATTTATGCATATATAATATTTCTAGTTTTACTTATATATCAATCCACATTAAATTAAAATTAAATAATTCTTTTCTTAGATTATATTTTATACGAACATACATATCCATCACAACTATCATCATCATAACATCGACTAGGAAACAAACACAACCATCACATCCACTAATAGTAAGACTCAAGTATCCACATCCTCGACCTTAGGTCCTCAAAGAATAATGTGTAAGCCTTAAGGCTATATCAATGTTAATGTCATATCAGGGTCAATAAACTAGAGCGGGGCAGTACACCTGGATTTGTTGTTGTTGTAATTCCATTTCACTGTTTTTTACCATCTACTGCAATATTTGGCCCTTCTCCTATGATATAGTCTCAAGTTTTGAATTGTGTACATGGCCAATATTTGGAATTTTAAATTTCTTCTTCAACACTTTAAAATGCCAATATCTTTCTTTTTAATTAGTAATTATACATATTTTTCATTTTGTGAGTCAACACCCAAACTTAGTATTCATTATTATAAATAATTAATTCTAATATGCTTTGTTCTATTGGCTACATTTTCCTATTTGTATTATATTTCAATTTTAGTTTTCATCTTTTGGATTTTTCCCATGTTGATTGAAGTATTCATCACATCCCTATATATCATTTCTCTTCTCTGGTTGTGTAAATCCATTTTATCAATCCTATTTATTCATCCAATTTGAAATCAAGTATAATGGCTTTTTAATCTCCATTTGCCTTGATTTTTTGAATTTTTAGCTCTAAAATACCCAAATTCAAATTTAATTTCTCAAAACCTAAGGCTGACAATAACCTTGTTTAGGATCGACCCTGATTCCAAATCAAGGTGCATCTCTTTCTTTGCATGAACATTTTGTTTTTTTTTTAAATTCATGAATTGAGAAAATAAACTGATTTATTTTAAATATTTTGACCTTATGACATCCTCTTATTCATTTGGAGCACTTGAACTTTCTAACGCTATTGAAGGAATATACTTAATGGAAAAAAAACATGCTCGCTTGTTGAATTTTATTCCTATAATTGTACATGTTTACCCTTATCCTTTGCTTGTTATTTGATTATAGGTATCTTTGAAATTTCACGCTCCTCCATATCATAAATAGTCTAAGAAGATTTGTATATGTTCTTTTATTAGGCTTCTCTGTTTGTTGAGGGTTTTCGATCATTGTTGAATGGGGATTTTTTTTATTCTTAATTAGGATTCTCCATTTGATTATGTAAATCATTTTTTCTTTTTTTTATTGTAATAAACAATGTACTTGTTCATGCTTATATTTATTTGCAATCTTTTATAATGTTGGCTTGTTTTGATGCTCATAAGAGCAGTTCCAAATTACACCCTCTTATTTGAAATTATCTACTATGGGTAATAATTCCATCCTTTTTCCTACTAAATATCTAATATTAAAAACATCTTTTCAACCACTCCTTGAGTTTTTCTTACATCAACAATAAATGGATGAACATATTTCTTTAATTTAAAGGTGTCTTGATGTTTTTTTGAAGCCAAATGAATAACATTTGAATCAAGTCATTGTCTAATATATTTCATAGAAAATATCCTTAGTGTTAGAAAGGCTAGTAACTTGAAAGGCTAAATCTATGAGCGATATATCCTGATATTTGTATGATTTTCATACCAAAAATGGTCTCCAACTTTTTTCTCTAGATTGAGTTGTAAAATATTTTTCAATTCGAGGAATATTCTAAGTGTTGCTCTGTTATCCTCCTGTATTCTACAGTTTCACTAGGTGACTATGGATTTATTAACAATCAGCTAAAGATAGCATTCATTTCCTATCAACTATCTTTATTAATCTCACTGCCTTCATTATCCTCATAAAACCTTTTTCAATATCTCTTAGTTTGTCTTCACAAAATCACCCCGCTGCTCTTAAAAGAATTCATTTTGGACTTACTTCCCTCATTTTCACCCCTCTTTAAATCCTAAAAAAACTCTCATTTTCTCTCATTTCCCCCACTAAAACCCCATAATACCCCTTGCCTTCATCTTTTTCCCTTATCTCATCAAAAAAATGTAAAAAATCCTCTTTTACATTGTTTTAAATAAAAAATATAAAATTTTTCTGACCCACTTTTACATATATTAAAACCTTTAATGTTTTAAGCCCTCCTACCTTGGTTGAAAATGCCCATAACCTTTCCCTCTTCTATGAAATAAGCGCCTCTTCTTGTTTATTTAAATCCCTAGGCCCCGCTCTTCACTAAACCCCGTGCCCCATTCAAACTCTGCCACCTATTCACTTGGACCCCACATCTTCACTTGCCCATCGCCTCCAAATCACCTGACGACCATTGATCTCAACCCTTGAGATCCAACAGTCGATAACACTCATCGCAAATATATTCGCGCGGGGGTTAACACTCCCAAAACACATGAAATGGGTGATATTCACCCAGGTCGCATCTGCCATGCGTCGAGTGGTGAGTAGAATCACATCCGACCGCCTAATTCTGCTTATCATCCCTCCACCCATGTGAAAACCACCTTCCCGTTCGTTAAAAACACCTTTTCTCTTTGTGCCAAAATCTAATACTGCTGCCTCCATTCAAACTTCCCAAAGGTTTCCGCCTAAGCGATGAAGCCTCCCCTCCAACATGAACCTCTTCAAAATGCTCCAAATGCCTAAAAAACCCCAAATAAATGCATAAAGCCACCCACACATGTTTTAAAATTTAATTTGTTTGTTTTATGTGCAGTTTTCATGGTGAAAATGCGAAAAACACATTCCAAAGGCCCAAAATTTTTTTAATGAATGTTCTGGGTGACGATCCAAGGATTTGTTTTATTTTAAAAGGACCGAAGGTGTAAAAGCAAGCGTAATCACCAACGAAGCATGATCATTGGTGTTATATAAACCCTCCAACAATAGAAGAATGCCCCTCTACACAATAAACACAGACAGAGACACAGCCAAAGGACCGTGAAATTGAAGATCAGTGGGTCAAAAGCCAAAACAGAGGTTAAGGATGATGAAGACAAAAGCAAAGATTAAAGGGTTAAAAATATTAAAATAAGAATCAAGAGACAAATTAAAAGGATTAGTCACAAATCAGAGATAAGGACAGAATTAAAGGAAAGGATAGTGAGGTAGATATTTAAAGACAAGATTCAAGTTTGAATCCTAAAAACAGGGTTTAAAGGATAAACAAAGGCAGATCAACACAAAGGCAGATTCGAATCATTCAACCCAAGGAATTTACTTCTTTAGAAACACATTTTGCCACCTACAACATGTTCTATTTCAATAAGAGCATCAATAGTTATTACAAACAGTCAGAAATATTTTTCATTTACCCAGTAGTTATTGTAAAAGTTATTGAAAAATCCTTAAAGTCAAATACTTCCAAAAGTTAGCTCAAATAGTTAGGTTAGGAGTTATTATTTTAGTGAATCACTCCCAGATATTTTACCTTGAGTCTTGCATGGTCTCAAAGGTCAAAAACTCATTTACTCTATAATAAATGACATCTAAAACCATAGCTTAGGATCACCTCCTCATTTTGCAGATAAATACTACATGTAAGCTTCATTTTTGTTGTTGGTTGGTTTGTTAGTGGATTTATTTCTGTTGTTGAGCTAGTTGAGGATTGCCAGGTTCGATTTGAGAAAGCTATGATTTGAAGAGATCTATTGTACTGAAGTAATGTAAATATATTGAATATCAGTAATACAAGCACGTTCACAGGATTCTTGAGCTATGTTAATGGTGAAGTTTTCCTTCTTTGTCATTTTTTTCCTTTTGTTTTCCATTCTTTCCATTATTTCTTTGATAAAAGAACATAAATTTTGGAGTAGGATATGCTGTCTTGGCACCCTATTTTTGTCTACATTCTTTATCTCAATGTTTTCTTCTGCAAGTTCTGATTGGAGAATTCTTAATTTCTCTCTAGTTCCACCTAGCTTATTGTCTTGGAAATGATTTAATAGAGTCAATCCAAAGAAGTCTATGGTATGCCCTATCCTTTGGTGTAGCTTGAAATATTGTTTTTAATGCCTTTCTTTGAAGTATACTTCGTAGAGTCTAAACCAGGGAAGTCTATGGTATGCCCTGTCCTCTGGTCTGCCTCATATTGTTGCTTTGAAGGTCTTTAGAGTGTTTAGTTAAATAATATTGGTTTAGCTTGCTCTTTAGATGCACTCATTGTTATCTTAAATGTTTTCTTTGTCTGAAAGTAATCTTAGGATTGTTGGATTATTGTCTTAAAGGTTTTCTTATTAAATTCTGGCCAAAGAAGTCTATCTTATGCCCTGTCCTTTGGTTTTCCTCAAACAGTTACCTAAAATGCTTTTCTTGTTGAAGTAGAGTTAAAATATTCTTAACTGACTTTTAGTTTCACTGCCTTCACAACTTATTGTCATATCATATTCCATTTAATCTAAGAGATCCACTTGATATAGTTAGCTTGCCCTGTGAAAACCCTTGCAGATTTTATGAACAATTAAATCCTTTTATGACTCCATAGCCCAATGGATCAATGTTTCTCATGGTCTATCTATTCAGTTGAACCATTCCTTCAATTAATCAAACCATTTGATCTACTAACCTATCAATCAATCAATTAAAACAAAAAATTCCTTAGAACTTCATAAGTAGCCTAATATCATAAAACAAAAACACAAAGACATATCATCTATAAACAATTACATAGAGAGATCCCTCTTTGAGTCTAGGAAGGCTAAGTCCTAGGATTCCAAAGTGGTTCTGATGTGGTTCCCTGCAAATTTTGTTCTTGCCAATCTTGCAAATCACGGGGAGAAAACATAGTGGAGACCATACTGGGGGATACTAAGTAATAAACAACAAAATATAAACTCAAAAAACTCAAAAAACCTCATTTTAAACTTAGATGAATCAATTGTTAGTCAAGAATGGTACCTGGTTGCTGATAGTGGACAACAACCAACCATAAAACAAGTAAAAATCCTCCACCTGGTGACTCCACTGGTCTTCAGTAGGCCTGCTAACTCCACTGGTTTTCCATAGACTGGGAAACTCATTTTACAATCAAAAAATCAAAAGAACCCAGTAAAGAATAATTTTTGGATTAAGTATTTCTTTCAAAGATTGGTTTGTCATTCAAGACTGATATTAACTCTCAAAATTTATGATTCCTGGGTCCAAGTCTGGCTTCTAGAAGAATTTGTACCAGATCCCATCCTGTCCCAAATCCTCCTGAAATAGTTGACAATCATGAAAGCATCTTTAGAAAGTCTCTTAGATCGAAAAAACTAGATATTAGCAGACCTATCCACAAAGCAAGTTCCCTACCTGAAAACCTCAAAGACTTGTAGAAGATCCTATCTGACTCACCCCTCGAAAAAATATTGTCTAGGACTAGATCTCAGAGTTGGATAACCCAAATAGTTCTAGACCCATCCACCTTACAACATAATTCTATTGTACTAAATTCATTCCCCACTGTTCACCTTCCTCCATTTAACCCTGTACCTCCTTTTGTAAACCCTATTCTTGTTAACCCTCCTTTGTTTCCACAACCACAGATCATGGCAACATGGTATGCTCCACTAATTATACCATTTCATTTAGCTTTTCTACCACAAGACTATCAATCCAAGATTCCATTATATGATGCTAGTAGCTCCACTACTACTCAACAACATGTGGATAGAATGAATGACTACTTTGACAGACAAGAAATAAATGATGAAACTGTTAAACTTGGAATTTTTTCTCAAAGCTTAAGGGGAGATGTAAGAAAATGGTTTAAAGGCTTAACCCCTAATAGTATTAATAACCTCCCTGATTTTCATCAACTATTCTTAAATAAATGAGAAGTCAAGAATAACCCTCTCCAAATCTTATCAGAGTATGAAAACATTAAGAGAAATGTTGGAGAATGGGTCCAAGAATACTACACTAGGTTCAATAGTGTATACAATGCCCTCCCTATCCATATTAAACCTACACAAGGTCTAGCTATAATGAAATTCCCTGATGGTTTTGACCCAGAGATGGCTTATCAATTAAGATAAAGAGAACCCCTCACATTAGAAAACATGCAAAGGGGGGAAGTAAGTGTAGAAGCCAATCTGATTGCTAAGAGAGCTAGAATGAAAAATGAAAAAAAGAGTCACATATAGGGAAGAATTTGTACCCTCCACATATGATATAAATATTGATAGCTTAGTCAAAAATATGGATAGGATGATGGAGAGGATGAATGTAAATGAGAGAGCTTATCTTACAGAAAAACAAACAGCTCCTCAAAATAGAAATCAAAATCAAAACCAAAACCAGAACTTTAGAAGAAATGCCCCTCAAATAAGACAAAGAGGTCTTGATCAGCAAATCAGAACTCCTTTCCAAGAAAACTATGTTGATGAGGATGAGGGGTTAATTGAAGAAACAGAGGAAAATCACATAAATTTAATGGGAGTGAATAATGAGGATACTATTTTCCTCACTGAGGAATAACAAGGCATATTTACACCAAATGAGGAAGAAAGCCTAGAATATGAAGATTATAAACAAGGTTTTGAAAATTCCATCATGGAAGTGCATAGACAGTATGACCTCAGAAGTAAGAGAAACCAAGACACTCCCCAAAAAAAGACCATTGAAATTTCTGCTAGGAAAATACCTGAAAACATTCTTAAGAAGACAATAGAAAATACAAACACATTGGTTGAATGTTCTAATAGGAATAAAAATAAAAACAACCAACCTAGTCCCAAACATAGTGGTGACCAAAGCAGCACTAGAAACACAGCTAGTGCTCCTATTAAAACTATTTTAAATGAGTTTCATAATAAAAATCGGCAAACTGAAATTGTTGTGAAAATAGTGTCTGAAAAGGTTGATTTGAACATTTCAAAAACTCAAACGCCTTTTAGTATAAAGAATGAAATTTCCAAGATTAAAATATCTATTCCTCTTACTGAATTAGTCACTCAAGATGTATATAGATCCCAACTTTTGAAATATTTAAACATAGGAGAGAATGTTGATTATGTTAATTTAAATGATGACAAACCTAAACTTATGTTTGGACCAGAAGTAGAAGGTAAATTTCAAGAGGGAGGTGTTCCTCCATTTTATGTCAGTTTAAACATCCATGATAAAATTCTCCACAATGCCATGTTGGATTCAGGAGCTTCACACAACCTTATGCCAAAAGTAGTAATGGAAAGACTAGGCCTTGAAATAACTAGACCATACAAAGATTTATACTCTTTTGATTCCAGTAGAGTTGAATGTCTAGGCTTAATCAAAGATCTATATGTCAACTTAGCACAAATACCAGCCAAGAGCCTAGTAATGGATATTGTAGTGGTTGATATTCCTCCTAAATATGGCATGCTCCTTTCAAGATCATGGGTAGCCAAACTCCAAGGTACCCTCCAAATGGACATGACCTATTCTACCATCCCTATATTTAGTCAACCAAGAAGATTGTATAGGGAAACTCACATGAAATATGTGATTAGCGGTCAAGAAAATCCAGATAACTATCCTCTTTATTCTATTCACACAGACCTTGATTCATATATCCTTTACAATGATGATAAGGTTAATGAACAAATAGCAGAAAATGAGAAAATAATTGTAGAAGAAGAGGAAAAAGAGGAGGAACAGTCAAAAAGCTTGGCCCAAACAAAAAATATTCAACATAGTACAAACCATAAAAGATAAAACAACACAATGGAAGCCAAAATGACCCCAATGACATATCTGAAATTGAACCTCTTTGGAGTATGAGCTTTGATGGGTCTTGTAGAAAGACTAGTATAGGTGCACAACACAGAAAACAATCATGCAGAAGGCCATTCATACAAGCTAAAATTTCAATGCACAAATAACATAGCTGAATATGAGGCACTCCTCCTAGGACTACAATTACTAAAGAAGATAGGAGCCAAGAGGATAACTGTCCATGGAGATTCTGAGTTAGTCATTAGGAAGATTAATAGAGAATACACAGCTAAACATCCAAGACTGAAAGCATATAGGGATGATGCCTTTGACTTCTTAAAATCATTCACAATATATGACCTTACCTTTGTCCCTATAAATCAAAACATCCTTTCCAATGGTCTTGCATTTGCAACCAACACATGTCAAAAACCTTATCATAGCAAAAAATACATAGTCCAAGTCAAATATAGACCAGCATTCCTTAACAACATAAAATATTGGCAAGTTTTTGAAGGAGATAAATAGATAGAAGATTTCCTACATTCCATAAATGAGTTTGAAGTGCCAAATTCAAACTCAAATTATGAAGAAGACTGCTATGTTGAGGGACAATCTTACAAAGAAGAACCTCCTGATAATGCTGATATAAATCTGTTAACAAAAGAACATATACATAAAATAGAGTTATGCACTAATTTATAAAAAGAAGACTTTGAAGTGTGGCAGTCCAATAATGATAATTTTCCAAAAGGACTGGTTCCTCTAGAGGAACTGTTTGACTTTAATGATGTTTCTAGGAAGCCAAAAATGGAACCCACTGAAGTTGAAGTAGAAGAGTGCAATATAAGCAGTGAAAAAAAACCCAAAATGATAAAAATATCCAAAACACTTTCAGCTCATATAAAACAGAAATATCTTGAGCTCTTTAAAGAATTTTCTGATGTATTTTCTTGGAGTTATGAAGATCTAAATTCATATGATACTGAGATAATCCAACATAAGATCCCACTCAAAGAAAAATAGAAGCCCTTCAAAAAAAAAGTGCGCAGAATAAACCCTGTACAACTACCCTTGGTTGAGAAAGAAATTAAGAAAATGATTGATGTTGGAATAATAGTCCCTCTAAGATACTCAGAATGGGTTTCAAATTTTGTATCAGTGAGGAAGAAAACAAGAGAAATTAGGCTATGCATAGACTTCAAAAATTTAAACAAAGCCTCCTTAAAGGACAACTACCCTTTACCAAAAATGGACCACATTTTACAAAGGGTAGTAGGTTCTAAAATAATATCTTTTATAGATGGATTTTCAGGATACAATCAGGTGTTGGTACACATATATGATCAACACAAGACAAATTTCACTACACCCTAGGGCACCTTCATGTATGTTAAAATTCATTTTGGGTTAATGAATGTTGGAGCCACATTTCAAAGATCCATGGACATTTCTTGCTCAGAAGAAATAGGTTACTTCATTGTGATATACCCCTATGACATCACAGTCTACTAAAAAACAGATGAAGAACACCTAGCTAACTTAAGAAAATTCTTTGAAAAATGTATAAAGTATGGTTTGCCTTTAAATCTCAAGAAAACTTTGTTTGGCCTTCAAGAAGAAATTTTTTTAGGCCACATCATATATGAAGAAGGAATCAAGATTGACCCAAAAAGGATTGAGGGAATATTGCAAATCAATCATCCTAGGAATATCAAAGAACTGCAATCTTTCATCGGGAATATAAATTTCTTAAGAAGGTTCATAACTAACCTTGCTGAACTCCAAAGAAACATTACAAACATGCTAAAACGGACCATAGAAGAAAAGAAATACTTTGAACTGGTAAAACAAGCACTTACCCAAACACCAGTTCTAATCAGCCCTAATTTTACCAAAGATTTCTTCATATTTTCGTTTTCATCAGAACATACAGTTGCTACTATCCTATTGCAGAAAAATATAAAAGGACGAGAACAACCTATTGCATTTTTCAGCAAGGCATTAAGAGATGCACCTCTGAAATACAACATAATAGAGAAACAGAATTTTTCCTTAATCAAGGCATTAAAATATTTCAGAGTTTACATTATGCACTCACATATCATTGCATTTGTGCCTCACACAGTGGTAAAAGACATCTTAACACAAGAGTCTGATGGCAAAAGAGGTAAGTGGATTGTTGTTATATTAGAATATAATTTAGAAATCAAGCCCACTAACTAATCAAAGGACAAGGACTAGCTAAACTCATGGCTGAAACAAAATTTCAAGCACTGGACATGAATATGATTGATGCATTAGATGAACCGGAGGAGGTGGAAACTCCACTTATTGAAGAACCATTTCTGAATTCATCTTGGTATGCTGATAATTAATATGTAATTTTTAATCTTAATGTTCCTCCTGGTTTGTCCAAAACAAAGGCTAGATTCTTAAATTTTAAGGTTGTAAACTGCTGCATTGTAAATAAAATTTTATATTGGAAAAATTCTAGTGGTATATTTGATCACGAGATCAAGTCCTTTGTGGAAAAATGCTCAAAACTTTAGTTGCTCAGAATTGTTCCAAACTAGAATGACTGGAAAGAGCTCGGAAAAACGATCATGTAGACGTGAACGACACTAAAAACTGGCGTTGTATGAGAAAGTTATTCAACTTTGAAGTTTGCCAATTTCAGTAAAAAAAGAGCCAAAAGGGAATTTACAAAAAAAATTTATTAAAAAAGGAATATTCCACAGAATATTCTGGGAATATTCTATGGAATATTTTGGGAATATTCTGTGGAATATTCCACAAAATATTCTGCGAAAAATTTCGAAGGTAACCAATGAAAGGGCACCACATGGCCAGCCTAGAGGCTGCCACGTGGCCCCAAGATCCAAATGAATTGGCATTAAAAAAATTTATTATGGCGCAGCAGAGATCGACCCCGGGTCGGGGCAGTAGTAACGGAGCGGTCTAACCGTCAGGTCACACGTTAATTCTTATTATTTATGGGCGGAAAATTTATTATAAACTTTATTGTTTACTTTGGTGGGGCTGTAAAGGGGCTAGCCCTCATGGGCCAGCCCCTCAACCATAAAACTTACGGCTCAAGACCAACAACTTAAGTCCATCGGCGCACATCACGTGGGTCGTGGTCACATTACATGCCGGAAGGTGCGGAAAACTCCAGTTATTAAAACCAATTTCCGAAGGTCACGGTCACATGGCCCTACTTCTTAGCACCAAAAATTGGCAGATTTTATGGTGGAGTCCGCCTATTTCGGTGCCGACCCCAAATATAGCGGACTTATCTGGAGTTGCTCCACATTTAGTGGAGTTTTTCGAGACACTGGGCAAACTTCAGTGAGTCATAACTTTGGCTAGGGAAGTCCTTTTGGGGTGAATTTTTTTTTGATTTGGGGGTGTTGAAGCATTTTGGAGCTATTGGGATAGGTTTCAGAGCCATCAAGGCACTCTATTAGTGATTTTATCAGCAAATTTGCTTGTGGAGCCACTAGGGCTTGGTGAAAGATCAGTTATATTGGACTACACTCATCCATTTGAGGTGAATGAATAGTCAATTTTTACTATTTCCAGCTCTTTGTTTCTAAATTTGCAGCTAATTTAGCCTTTTGAGGCTTTCTTCACAGTGTAATACTTATTTTGAGCATTAATGAAAGAGGGAAAAGCCTATTTGGAGGCTTTTGGACCCAGCAGAGGTAGCCCAAGAGAGGGGTGAACTACTTAAACAAATGCTTACTATTATACTGTGCATTTTTACTACTATATTCCATATTTTAATACATTAAACAATAATTTTTAATAATTCCACTTTTCACAATGAGACTTATACAGTGTTCGGAACTCATTTGTTTCACTTCAAACCACATTACTTCCATTGTAGAATACTTGAACTTGCTTATTCACACATAAAATTTGGTTAATGAATACTTTGCAAACATAAACAAATACTTTCATTGCCAGATCGATTTAGTGTTTACCTTATATTTCTTTAGGTAGAGCCAGTAAGAGGGCCAGAAGCTTCTGGTTTCATCCTTTCTAGTAAAGGTGAAATAACCAGTAAAATCCCCTACTGTCTATCTCTGTATAAGAAATATTTTTTTCACACATTTCAGTTCAGATTGGTGTCAAAGCTCTAGGTTTTTCTTAATATTTTGTGAAATTTGTGCAAGAAGATTGTGTTATTCTGCAAAATTTGATGCTTACTAGGTTGAAATTGAAAAGATGGGAAGGTCAATTGGTTAGAGAACAAGATAATCCTCAACCAAGGAGGGCTAGGGTGCCATTATCTCCACCTTCCATTTCATCCTCATTATCCTTAGAATCAGCCACAAACATGTCTTCCAGAGAAGGAGAAGTACATGAGGAAATGGATCCCAAGGAAGAAGAAAGAGTCTTTAGAAAAGATTTCTTGGACATGACTGAGATGGTTAGGATCCTCTATCAGGAAAGAAATGATAGGATTGCTGGAGAAGGGTCTAGAAACCAAAGAGAAGAAGGAGATTCTTCAGGAGGGAAGGAAGACAATGATAAGTCTAAGAAAGGGAATAGAGGAAATGGTGATCCTTCATCTCCATCGTCATCCTCTTCCTCCACATCATCCTCTTCAACTTCTGTTAATCAGTCACACAAAACAAAGACATCTCTTAGAAATCCTTTGTTAAAGCTTGATGTGAAGTTTGAGTTGTCGATGTTTAATGGTGATGTTAATGCAGAAAATTGGATAACTGGATTAGAGAGCTAGAAGTCTATCTAAGAATTCAGAATTTGCATGATGATGACACAAAAATTCAATTAGCCTCTTTGAGAATGGATGGAGCAGCTTTGGTTTGGTGGGAAGCCAAGAATAGGGAGGAAATTAAAAAGCATGGTAAGATAAATCTAACTTGGAATGAGTTTATTACTGCTATTAAGAAACAGTTTTATCCTGTTGCTCATATTCAGAAAGCAATCATGAATTGGAAAAATTTTAGGCAACTTAAGGGTAAAAATGTGCAAGATTATACCCAAGCGTTTAGAAGGAGAGCACTTCTACTTGTAGTAGACTTACAAAGTCGAGACACCTTATTGAAATACATAGGAGGTTTGCACAATTACCTTAAACATACTATCCTAATGTTCAATCCTACCAGCTTATATGAAGTCTGTGTGTAGGCACACATTTAGAAGCTAGAGGAAAGAATAATCTTGATGAGGGTAGAAACAAGACTTTGAAAGGAAAGAACAAAGAGAAAAACAAAGGAAAAGGAAAGAAAAATGCATCTATCAAACAAGAGGGTGAAAAGGTCATTTGTAAACATTGTTCAAAGAGTGGCCATGAAGAGAAAAAATGTTGGAAACTTCATCCTAAAAAGAGAAACCAGTTTAACAAAAACAAGGGAAAGAAGAAAAATGTAGCTACTACAACTACACCACAAGATTTAGGTGATGATTCAGGTGACGAAACAAAAATTGCAGACATGGGTTTGAAAAGTTTGAAAGGGAAGGAAATTGAAACTCAAGCAAGTGCTATTTCTTCAAACTGTCATACACAAGCTCCTAATGAGGAAGAAAGAATTAAACTGTTCCATGTGAGGGTAGTTTCAAAACATACCAAAATTGACACAATGTTTGGCAGTGGGTCACAAGCTAACCTCATATCTGAAGACTTGGTCAAGCAGCTTAAACTTGAGATGATTCCACATCCGAAACCTTATCCACTTGGATGGATATGCAAGGATGCCAATTTTCAAGTTTCAAGGAAGTGCATATTGTGCTTTGCAATAACTGCACACTTTATTGACACAGTTGAACTTGATGTGGTGCCGCTTGATATATCTGGTTTTTTTTTGGGAAGTCCTTACCTATTTGACAGGAAAGCGATATTTCATCGCCATGAAAACAAATATCATCTTTTCAAATATGGCAAGGAGTTTATTGTCAGAGCTCATCGCAAGAAGACAAATGTAGCGATGGTAAATGCAGGATAGGTAAAAAGGCTAGTCAATTCAAGCAAGAGTTTTGTACTTCTTATGGTCAAGCCAAAGGTTGATGTGAATCATAAGTCATTTGAAAATTGTGATGCAAAGCTTAAATCTGATTTATATGATGTAGTTGATGTACATCATGAGATGTTTTAGGAACCAACAGGTTTGCCTCCTAAAAGGAAGATTCAGCATGAAATCCATTTACATCCAGATTGTCCTCTGCCTAACATAGGCATGTATCGCATGTCTATTATGGAGAATGATGAAATAAAGAAGTAGATTAAAGAGTTATTGGATGAGGGTTTCATAAGGCCAAGCACTTCGCCATGTCGGTCACCGATAGTGTTGATTCCGAAGAAAGATGGAACTTGGCTTATGTGTGTTGACTTCAAAGCTTTGAACAAGATAACGGTAAAGAATCGTTACCCACTTCCAAGAATATATTATTTGTTAAATCAGCTGAAAGATGCAAGATTTTTCACTAAGTTAGACTTAAGAAGTGGTTATCATCAAGTGAGAATTGAAGAAAGTGACATTTCGAAGACAACTTTCATTTCCAAACAAGGACTCTTTGAGTGGCTTGTGATGCTGTTTGGTTTATGCAATGCACCTGCAACTTTCATGTGGGTAATGGATGATGTCTTACGTCCTTTTCTTGATGATTTTTTTATTGTCTACTTAGATGACATCTTGATTTTCAGCAAGACAAGAGAATATCATGTCATGCATGTCAGTAAAGTACTTGATGTTTTGAAGAAAAATCAGTTATTTCTTAAGATGTCAAAGTGTGAATTTGGAAAGACTTCTTTGGTTTATTTGGGACACATAGTAGGTGGAGGCACTTTGAGAATTGATCCTTCCAAAGTAGAAGTTGTTGTGAATTGGCCTACTCCCAAATCCATTACAGAGGTAAGAATTGTTTTGGGTGCAGCTCAATATTGGAGAAAGTTTATTGCTAACTTTTCTGCCATAGCAGCTCCTATGCATGCAGTGACAAGTGTGAAGTGTGCTTTCCAATGGGGAAGTAAGCAACAAAAAGCTTTCAAATCTTTGAAAGAAAAGATCAGTTCAACTCCGGTTCTTGCATTACCAGATTTGAGACAGCCATTCGAGATTCAGACAGATGCTAGTGATTATGCCATGGGTGCAGTTCTCTTACAGCATGGTAAGCCTATCACTTTTCATTCTGAGACATTTAATGGTGTTGTTGTGAATTATCCTACATATGATAAGGAATTGTATGCGTTGGTACAAAGCATAAAAAAGTGGAAGCACTATTTGATGGGAAAAGAAACAATTGTGCATACCGACCATTAGCCTTTACAGTATTTGCAGTCACAAAGTAAATTGCAGCAGTCACGAAATTTCAGATGGATAGGTTTCCTACAACAATTTCACTTGGTAATAAGGTACAAGAAAGGTATTCTCAATAAAGATTTTGATATGCTTTCAAGGCCTATTATTAGTGCTAGTATTTTGCTTAAGAATGATTCTATTGTACATGAAATCTACATTGAACAATATGCATCAGATGATGATTTTAAAGAGGTGTATGCTAACTTGAGAAAAGGGAATCATGTTGAGGAGAATGACTGTCATTTGCATAACAATTTTTTGTTTCACTTGGGAAATTTATGTATACCACAGGGAGAGAGATTAAGCATGATGAGAGAAGCTAATTCTTCTCTTATTGTTGGTCATTTCGGTGTAAGCAAAACGGTGGCACATCTGCAGAGGTATTGTTATTGGCCTCGCATGGTAGATAGTGTTACACGTTTCATTAGAGGTTGTTCATTATGTGCTACAAGCAAGCCTAGCAATAGGAAGCTTGGATTGTATATGCCATTTCTGGTACCTTCTAGACCATGGGAAAGTGTTTCTATGGATTTTGTTGGGGGGTTACCATTATCTAGAAAGCAGCATGATTATCTTTTTGTAGTAGTTGATCGTTTAAACAAGATGTGTATTCTTATGCCATGTAAGAAAACTATAACTTCTGAACAAACTGCTGATTTATATTTTCAACATGTATGGGTTCATTATGGCTTGCCTACTTCTATTGTTAGTGACAGGGATTCCAGATTTGTTGGGAATTTTTGGTCCAATCTATGGAAGATGATGGACACCAAGTTGAAGAAGAGTATTGCTTTCCATATGCAAACAGATGGCCAAACAAAGGTAGTGAACAGAACCATTGTGCATATTTTGAGAGGGTATTGCAGCAAGCATCCCAAGCTTTGGGATGAGCATTTGCATTACATTCAGCATGCTTACAACCGGGCCAAGCACTCTTCTACAAATACTTCACCATTTGAAGCTTGTTTTGGATATTTTCCTAAGTCACCATTAGAATTCATTCTTGAGAAGGATATTTCCATTGATGGGCATAGTGACATTGATAAAGCTCACATGTTCATTGAAAGAATTCAGCTCATTCATCAGCAAGTTCAAGAACAACTTGAAAAGAGTCAAGGCAAGTACAAAGAAAGACATGACAAACATAGAATTGATCACAAGTTTCAGGAAGGAGATGAGGTATGGTTGCATATAAGTAAGGATAGAATGCAAGGAGAAGGTAAAAAGCTGAAGCCTATTCATTATGGTCCATTCAAAATCCTTAAACAAGTTGGAAATAATGCTTTTCAACTAGATTTACCTTCATACATGCAAATGTATTCCGTTGTTAATGTGAATAATTTACTTTTGTATGAACCTCCTCTTATTGATGATTCTAAAAATCATGTTCAGCCACCATCCATAGAAAATTTCTCGCTAGAATTTTTGGATGAGCTGAGAGAAGATGCAATCCTTGACAGAAGGACACGCACTTCAAGGAGGGGAGATGTTGAATATCTACGGGTTGGTCTAAAAGGTAGTAAACCAAGCAAGGCAAAGTGGATGGAGTTGGAATAGGTGAGGAGGTTGTATCCTCACCTTCTTAGTAGGTAATTGAAAGCTTTTTAGGGTCCAAAAGCTTCCCATTTGGGAGGTGTGATCAGGAGATCAAGTCCTTTGTGGAAAAATGCTCAAAATTTTAGTTTCTCAGAATTGTTCAAAACTATAACGACTAGAAAGAGCTCGGAAAAAAGATTCTGTAGACGTGAACGACACTGAAAATCGATTCTGTATGAGAAATTTATTCAACTTTGAAGTTTGCCAATTTTAGTAAAAAAATGGCCAAAAGGGACTTTACAAAAAAAAAATTATTAAAAAAAAATATTCCATAGAATATTCTGGGAATATTCTGTGGAATATTCCACATAATATTCTGCAGAATATTTCGAAGGAAACCAATGAAAGGGCGCCATGTGGCTAGCCCAGAGGCTGCCACGTGACCCCAAGATCCAAATGAATTGGTGTTAAAAAAATTTGTTATGGCACAGCAGAGATCGACCCCGGGTCGGGGCGATAGTAATGGAGCGGTCTAACCGTCATGTCACACGTTAATTATTATTATTTATGGGTGGAAACTTTATTATAAACTTTATTTTTTGCTTTGGCGGGGCCGTAAAGGGGCTAGCCCTCACGGGCCAGCCCCTCGACCATAAAACTTACGGCTCAAGACCAACGGCTTAAGTCCATCGGCGCGCATCACGTGGGTCGTGGTCACATTACATGCCAGAAGGTGCGGAAAACTCCAGTTATTAAAACCAAACTCTGAAGGTCACGGTCACGTGGCCCTACTTCTTAGCACCACGACTTGGCAGAGTTTATGGTGGAGTCTGCCTATTTCGGTGCCGACCCCAAATATAGCGGACTTATCTGGAGTTGCTCCACATTTAGTGGAGTTTTTTAAGGAGACACTGGGCAAACTTCAGTGAGTCATAAATTTGGCTAGGGAAGTCCTTTTGGGGTGAATGTTTTTTTGATTTTGGGGGTATTGAAGCATTCTGGAGTTGTTGGGACAGGTTGCAGAGCCATCAGGGCACTCTGTCAATGACTTTATCAACGAATTTGCTTATGGAGCCACTAGGGCTTGGTGAAAGATCAACTGTATTGGACTATACTCATCCATTTGAGGTGAATGAATAGTCAATTTTTACTATTTCCAGCTCTCTGTTTCTGAATTTGCAGCTAATTCAGCCTTTTGAGGCTTTCTTCACAGTGTAATACTTATTTTGAGCATTAATGAAAGAGGGAAAAGCCTATTTGGAGGCTTTTGGACCCAGCAGAGGTAGCCCAAGAGAGGGGTGAACTACTTAAACAAATGCTTACTGTTATACTGTGCATTTTTACTGCTATATTCCAGATTTTACTACATTAAACAATAATTTTTAATAAGTCCACTTTTCACAATGATACTTATACAGTGATCAAAACTCATTTGTTTCACTTCAAACCACATTACTTCCTTTGCAAAATACTTGAACTTGCTTATTCACACATAAAATTTGGTTAATGAATACTTTGCAAACATAAACAAATACTTTCATTGCCAGATCGATTTAGTGTTTACCTTATATTTCTTTAGGTAGAGCCAGTAAGAGGGCCAGAAGCTTCTGGTTTCATCCTTTCTAGTAAAGGTGAAATAACCAGTAAAAGCCCCTACTGTCTATCTCTGTATAAGAAATATTTTGTTCACACATTTCAGTTCAATATTGCTTAAATGTTTGCCTGAGAATGATGCAGATAAGATCAAGCATGAGTTTCATGAAGGAGAATGTGGAGGCCACCTCTATTGGAAAACTACTGTCAACAAAATCCTTAGGGTTGGTTACTATTGGCCCACCCTCTTTCAATACATCCATAAAATGGTAATTTCCTGTCATAAGTGTCAAACATTTCAAGGAAAAAGAAAACCATTGCCATTAACTTTGCATCCTATCTCTGTTGAAGCTCCTTTTCAACAATGGGGCCTAGATTTTATTGGAGAAATCCATCCTACCTCCTCTGCCCAACACAAATGGATCCTCATTACAACCGACTACTTTACAAAATGGATAGAGGCCATCCCTTCTAGAACTTCCATAAACTCAGGAATCATCAAATTCCTTGAAAACCACATTTTGTCTAGATTTGGCTATCCTAGAAATATTATCACTGACAATGTTGCTGCTTTTAGATGCAAGAAAATGGTGGAATTTTTCCAAAAATATCATATTACATTGGGTCATTCAAAAACTTATTACCCTCAAGGTAATGGGTTGGCTGAATCCTCAAACAAAATTTTGGTGAACATCATCGAAAAGTTGCTGGAAAAAAATAAGAAATCATGGCACAACAAACTAGTACATGCACTCTAGGCAGACAGATTAACAAGTAAAAAATAAATTGGAATGTCACCCTATCAGCTAGTGTATGGAGTAGATGTAATTTTTCCAACAAGTTTAGGGGTGCCAATGATGAAGCTCATCCAAGAAGCACAGTCTAAATAAAATGACATGCAAGGAAAAATAAATCATATTGTCCAGTTGCAGCAAACCAGAGAAGAAGTGTACAAAAAAACACATCAAGTACAAGAAAACATCAACAAACTGTTTGATAAAAGAACCAAATCCAAAGAGTTTAAACTTGGTGACAAAGTGTTGAAGTGGGACTCAAGAAGGTAAGACAAAGGCAAGCATGGAAAATTTTAAAATCTATGGAAAGGTCCATACATCATCCATTCAACAAGAGGTAACAATGCATTTTTCCTACAAGAAATGGATGGAACAGAATTATTTGGAGGTCTTGTAAATGGCAAGATGCTCAAGCATTATTTTTATTGAAAATATAAGTTTGAAGCTTTTTTTCATTGTATATAACATTGTTTGAATAAAAGATCAGAAAAGTAAACATTAAAAACAAATAAAAGAAGAAAAGAGGGTAGATAAAAAGAAAAAGGCAAATCCCCATACCAAAAAAGAATATTTCTGAAAGTGTGCAAGTCCAAATGCCACTACTTTTGAGAAAAGAATTCTTGTTCAATCATACAACCTAATCATGATTCAACAAATTTTAAGTTTCTGTTGATAAGTTAGTAAATGAAGATTTTCCAAACTTTTTAAACTTGGCTTATCAATAGATTAGAAAAAGGTATTGGTTCCAAAGTAAAGATCTAAACCAAAGAAAAAGAGAGGGATGCATAACAAATTCCAAAATTTTAGCCCTCATTTTAATTTTACTTTTTGCAAAAAATAAATTATGTGTGTAACTTGTCTAAAAATGCCACAGCTCATAACAAATCAAACTGCTTAATCCTGATTTGGTCATGTTTTTAATTTTATGTTAATAAATTAGAGAATGAAAATATGTCAAACGGTTTAATATTAACAGATAAGTAGATTAGGTAGAGAATAAAATAGTTGATCAGTCTAATCTAAGCTTTTGGACGATACACATGTAGAAATAGTTAAGTTTCCTATTTTCAAAAGAAAAATGATATAAAGGGTTGGCCAATCTAAATGCACCAAAATGAAGAAAAAATTCTAGGAAAAGTATGATGGGTAGGTAGGGTTAAGTTGAAGTAATCATGTTGCTCAAATTTTAGAGATCACAGCCTCAAAGAATAGCAAAAAATTAAAAATTGAAAAATGAGGAATCTGCCAAGTACAATCAAGCCACTGATCTACAAATTCTAGAGATTTGATCTCTGAGGTTCTTGACACCTCCTAAAGGAGCTACCCTCCCCAGTTGGAGCCACTCTTATCCTCCTGTATTCTACATTTTCACTAGGTGACTATGTATTTATTAAAAATCAACTAAAGATAACATTCCTTACCTATCAGATATCTTTAGAAATCTCACTGCCTTCATTATCCTCATAAAACCTTTTTCAATATCTCTCAGTTTGTCTTCACAAAATCACCCCGCTGCTCTTAAAAGAATTCATTTTGGGCTTAATTCCCTCATTTTCACCCCTCTTTCCATCCTAAAAAAACTCTCATTTTCTCTCATTTCCCGCACTAAAGCCCCATAATACCCCTCGCCTTCATCTTTTTCCCTTATCTAATCAAAACAATGTAAAAGATCCTCTTTTACATTGTTTTAAATAAAATCATATAAACATTTTCAGACCCACTTTTAAATTTATTAAAACCATTTTTTAATATAAAAGTCTGACCCTTTAATGTTTTAAGCCCTCCTACCTTGGTCAAAAACGCCCATATAACCTTTCCCTCCTCTATGAAATAAGTGCCTCTGCTTTTTTATTTAAACCCTTGTTCCCCACTCTTCACCGAACCACGTGCCCCATTCAAACGCTGCCACCTGTTCACCTAGACCCCACCTCTTCACTTTCCCGTTGCCTCTAGATATCCTGACCACCGTTGATCTCAACCCCCAAGATCCAACGATCGAAAACACTCATCGCAAATATATGTTTGCGGGGGCTAACGCTCCAAAAATGCACGAAATGGGTGGTATTCACCTGGTTCCCATCCACGGCACGTCGAGCAGTGAGTGGAATTACATCTGACCACCCGATTCCGCTTACCACCCCTCCACCCATGCAAAAACCACCTTCCTGCTCACGAAAATTGCCTTTTCTCTTCACGCCAAAATCTAATACTGCCACCTCCATTCAAACTTCCCAAATGTTTCCGCATGCACAATGAAGCCTCTCCTCCACCACGAACCTCTGCAAAACGCTCCAAACGCCCCGAAAACCCCAGATAAACGCAGAAATTCCCCCACACATGTTTTTAAATTTAATTTGTTTATTTTATGTGTAGGTTTCATGGCGAAAATGAGAAAATTGCATTCCAAAGGTCCAAAAAAAATTTAATGAATGTTCTGGGTGACAATCCAAAGATTTGTTTTATTTTAAAAGACCCAAAGGTGTAAAAGCAAGTGTAATCACCAATGAAGCATGATCATTGGTGTTATCTAAACCCTCCAACAGTAGAAGAATGCCCCTCTACACAGTAAACACAAACAGACACAACCAATGGACTATGACATTGAAGATCAATGGGTCAAAAGCCAAAATAGAGGTTATGGATGATGAAGAAAGAAGCAAAGATTAAAGGGTTAAAAATATTAAAACAAGAATCAAGAGACAAATTAAAAGGATTATTCACAAATCAGAGATAAAGACAGAATTAAAGGAAAGGACAGTGAAGTAGACAGTTAAAGGCAAGATTCAAGTTTGAATCCTAAAATCAGGGTTTAAAGGATAAACAAAGGCATATCAACACAAAGGCAAATTCGAATCACTCAACCCAAGGCATTTACTTCTTCAAAAACACATTTTTCCACCTACATCATGTTTTCTTTCAATAAGAGCATTAGTAGTTATTACAAATAGTCAGAGATATTTCTCATTTACCCAGTAGTTATTGTAAAAGTTATTGAAAAAGCCTTAAAGTAAAATACTTCCAAAAGTTAGCTCAAGTTGTTAAGTTAGGAGTTATTTCTTCAATGAATCACTCTCATATATTTTACCTTGGGCCTTGCATGGTCTCAAAGGTCAAAAACTCATTTACTTTGTAATAAATGACATCTAAAAACCTATCTTAGGATCACCTCCTCATTTTGCATATAAATACTGCATGTATGCTTCATTTTTTTTTTGGTTGGTTGGTTAATTGACTGATTTCCGTTGTTGAGCTAGTTGAGGACTGCTAGGCTGGATTTGAGAAAGATCTGAGTTGCGGAGATCTATTGTACTGGAGTAATGTAACTGTCTTTAACATCAATAATACAAGCACGTTCACAGGATTCTTGAGCTATGTTAATGGTGAATTTTTCCTTCTTTGTCATTGTTTTCCTTCTAGTTTCCCTTCTGTCCATTATTTCTCTGATAAAAGAACAAAATTTTTAGAGTAGAATATGTTGTCTTGGCACCCTATTTATGTATGCATTCTTTATCTCAATGTTTTCTTCTATAAGGTTTGATTGGAGAATTCTTAATTGCTCTCTAGTTCCACCTAGATTGTTGTCCTAGAAATGATTAATAGAGTCAAGCCAAAGAAGTCTATGGTATGCCCTATCCTTTCGTGTAGCTTGAAATATTGTTTTTAATGCCTTTCTTTGAAGTATACTTAGTAGAGTCTAAACCAAGGAAGTCTATGGTATGCCTTGTCCTCTGGTCTGCCTCAAACTGTTGCTTTGAAGGTCTTTAGAGTGTTTAGTTAAAGAATATAGGTTTAGCTTACTCTTTAGATGCACTCATTATTATCTTAAATGTTTTCTTTGTCTGAAAGTAATCTTAGGATTTTTGGGTTGTTGTCTTAAAGTTTTTCTTATTAAAGTCTGGCCAAAGAAGTCTATAATATGCCCTGCCCTTTGGTTTGCCTCAAATAGTTACCTAAAAGGATTTTATTTTTGAAGTAGAGTTAAAATATTCTTAACTGACTTTTATTTTTGCTGCCTTCACAGCTTATTGTCATTTCATATGCCATATAATCTAAGAGATACACTTGGTATAGTTATCTTGCGCTATGAAAACCCTTGCAGATTTGATGAACAACTAAATCCTTTTATGACTCCATAGCCCAATGGATCAATTTTTCTCATGGTCTATCTATTCAGCTAAACCATTCCTTCAATTAATCACACCATTTGATCTACCAACCTATCAATCAATCAATCAAAACAAACAAGTCCTTAGAACTTCATAACTAGCCTAATATCATAAAACAAAACACAAAGACATATCATCTATAAAAAATTACATAGAGAGATCTCTCTCTGAGTCCAGGAAGGCTAGGTCCTAGGATTCCAAAGTGGTTCTGATGTGGTTCCCTACAGAGTTTGTTCTTGCCAATCTTGCAAATCACGGGGAGCCAACATACTCTTCCATGTAAAATAGCATAAACCACAAAAATAAATTGATTAACAAAATCAAGGATACATTTATTTTTTTCTTTTTTTCTCATTAAATAAATCCATTTAGTAATTGAACAAGGATTACCAAGCTTGTCTTTTGTTCTTAGCTGAATATGTGAGAAAGAAGGAGTTGGGAAAAATAAAATTAGGTATAGAAAGTAATATTCACACCTCAAATATCTAGTTACTTGGAATTCTACAGGCTAAGAATGAATATTATTTCTCAGATAGTGAGCATAATTAAATTTAATAAAGGGTTTTTTACATGTGAAAAAATAGTTTCCATAAACCCTAGGATTTCTTGGTGTACGATTATATAATTATGGAGATAATGGTTATGGATTTTCGTGAAATCCGAGGAAATTTTTTGGATTTGTATAAAGGAGGATTTTGTGGAATGCTGCATCTTTCTCTAAATAGGCTTGTAATAGCTTACAATTTTCATATGATGTTAGCTCATTGTACTAATGTAGAATAGCACAAACCCATTAGAAAACATTATGGTTCTTTATTAAATAGGTAATTTTGAGAACACCAAGCAACAAACTTAGGAAAACAATAAGTTTGTGGAATTAAAAATTTGGCTAGGTTTGATTCCCACATATAAAGATAGTCATGCAAGTTTTCCAAGTTGTCTCAACATATTTTCTTAAACAATAAGGGTCAAACTAGGAAATGATAGTCTCAAAAATATTAATGTTCCAATCAATCAATTTCTACTTTTCTTCAATAAGGGTTTGTACAATCAGAGCTTCCTGAAGGATTTGGGTGCATTGAGATTTTGTCTGCATTGTTATTTGTATTAAATGTAATAATAAAGTATTGAAAATACTTTGATTTTTTTAGTTATGGAAGAAAGTGGTGCTTTCGAGAATGTGTGCCTTGGTAGTCCTTTAACCATAATATAAAATAACAAATAACTTCACAAAAGTTATTTATTTAATACATTACAAATTTTCCTCCACATGGTGAGCTCTTATTTGTAAGAATATAGTTGTGTTGCACCTTTTGTGTTGACATCATTCTTGAATAACTATGTACCATCCTGACATATGCTACCACTTGTCGACTTATTATACATTAAAGGGGGGAAGAAAAATGGTTTTACTAAATTTATTGGGGGTTTTTAAATGGTGGCATGTACAAGTTCATTGCCCAAAATGGTTGTGAATTGTTGATATCACAAGGATTGCATACTTTGATAAACAAATATCCCCAAAAAAAAAAAATTAGCTATTTGGCCATATTATCTAGTGTTAGGGTTTGGAAAAATCACTAATTAACCTCTTTTATCACTTATAATCAAAATTTCATTATAATTTTCATTTGGGCAGGAATAGTTATAACACTACTCAACTAGTTAAACACTTAATCAACCACCCAATTAGTCTTTTAATTGACCACTTAGCCAACCACTCATTCAACCACTCAATTAACCTCTAATTCAATTATTATGATCAATTGTTAATTTACACTACAAGATTTAGATGTATTATTGATTAGGTGCTCAGTGTAAAAGCTCAAAAATGAAAGTGCTCGGAATTGAATGGAAATTGAATGAAAGTGAATATCTTGTCGCCAAGAATCTAGTGCAATTTGTTTTGTCGAAAACAGAGTCTGGATGAAGAAGATAGAGCCAGAACAGCTAAGACATTTGTATAACAATGACAGGTTGATGAAATGGCAACCCAGTCAACATACAAGGTATATACTGGGAATATTCTTCAGTTTTGCCTAGTGGCATTGTGGCAAGTGTCACAGTAGGATTCGATGAATTGGTTTGAAGGTGAATTTTTTTTAAGTTTTGGCTCCTAAGGTTGAATTCTATTTTTTTATATGGATGGATAGCCCAACCAGAGGTTGACACGAGGTGCAGTCAGGGGCCACCATGTGCCCCTTCTAGTGGAACCTATCTGAAGTCTGAAATTTGAATTTCATTTCTCTAATGGTCAAATTGCATATTTTATATTCTATGGTCGAAACATTATGGTGACATTACATTTTATGCAAATTCTAAAATCAAATGTATTTTATTCCTAAGTTTGAAGGTTACATTATAACCCAGATTCAAAGGTGGGCGCATATTACATTTTTCCAAGTCCCAAAGTATGGTGGCACATATCCTATGTTCGAGTCATATATCAAAGTTCAATAGTCTGAGTTTTATATATGGCGCGCATTTTATTTATAAACCAAAATTTAAGACTATGGTAGAGGGCACATGTTTTGGAACAAAATTTATGCACAGGGGTTGGGGTCGAACCCATGACCTCCCTCGCGCCAACGCATAGGCCTACCATCATGCCACCATGTTAGTCCTTGTAATATATGAGTGACCACATATATTTAATGTCAAATGAAATCTCCAAAGGGGGTTGGAGGGGGGAAGCTCCCTCCCCACAAGACCTGTTCATACAACCAATGGCATGGGTAAGTTTTTTTTATGTGGGGGATTAAGTTTAAGATGCAAATTAATTACTACTAATCTTGTTTCTTAAGTTTTTTTAAAACACATTTTATGTAAATGCACTTAGTGCACATTTAAACCTTTCTTATCCCTTTTAATATGAGATTATATTTAACTAAACTCAGAGATTAATGTGGTGGAGATTTTAGCAACTCCACCAGTTTCAGCGGACTGCCAACTTTGGCAGTCTCAACTGGAGTCTTCTCCAGTTTTAGAGGTAGATTACTAGGAAAGTTTAGTTTTTCCATATCTTGAGAAATTTTTGACCAATTGTGGCTCAGGAAGAGTCATTCCTAGCATATTGGCATGTTTTGAATCCATTAGTATAGGTTTCAGAGGCAAAGGAGCAATTATAAAAAAAAAGTGTCACTTTGAAGAAAAAATAAGCCAAGGGCCACCAGGAGGGAAGGCCATGCCTAGATTAGCTGAAGACCAAATTGGGAGCAAGAAGAGTCATTTCTGATAGATTTGGACATTCTGGACTCACTGAAGCATGCTTCAGGAGTTGTAGGTGAATGTAAAAAAAAAAATTTGCACTTTTGAGCTAATACAAAGACCCAAGCCATGGAAGCTGGACCAAGGAGATGTAGCCCAGGGCGGGTGAACTCCTACATAAAAACTATGTGTTGATGGATCAATTGTGATGGTTTGTTTCTCTTGTTTTTTCTATTGTTCAACATATTTATTTCATGCTTTATGCTCTTGAATTAACTAATAAAACTCAACTAATTTACTTGTTTGACACACATAAACAATAAGGAAACCTATGTACATAAAGCATACAATCAGAAAATAAATTTTAAATTTGAAGATGAAATTAGCATATAAAAACTAAAATTCATACTCAGATCAAATTGGTATCAAGGCTTGGTTGAAAGACAAGATTATTTTCTTGATATTTGCTTGAGTTTTGTGCAAGTTAATGGTTGAAAATTTGTGTTGTTGACAAGGTTAAAGTTGCATTGAGGTGAAGGGAAATTGTTGGTTGCAAGTCCTGATATTAGGACCAGAAGAAGGAGAGCCACAAGGGCACCATCTCCATCTGAATTTTCACTCATGGTTGCACTTGAAGAACCTCAATTTTTGTCTCAAGAAGCTGAGATTGAAGAGGTCCAAGTTGCACAAGAAGTTGAGTTGATTGAAGAGGTACAAGCACCAGAAGTTGAGCTTGAATCCATAGCCATCATGTCAGGTGTTGCAGAAAGAGAAGGTCATTCAGAAGAGGATGATGTCAAGAAATACTTCAATGACATAAAGAGGATGGTTAAAATTATGTTTGAGGCATTTACTGCTAGGATAGCAGGAGAAGGTTCTAAGCCTCCACATGGAGAAGGAACTTTGGATGATAAGAAGGATGAAGAAATTTATTCAAATGGTAGTGGAGGAAATCCACCTCCATCTCCACCATCTTCATCATCATCCTCATCTTCTCCATCAACATCATCTTCCACTTCCGCCACAAAAACTACCCATACTCACTCAAAGACCACAAGAGGAAAAGCACCCTTACTCAAACTTGATGTCAAATTTGAGCTTCCAATGTATAATGGCAAGGTAAATGAAAAAATATTGGACAATTGGATACATAAATTGGAGGTGCATTGTAGAATTCATAACCTTCATGAAGATGACATAAATATTCAATTAGCTTCCTTGAGGATGGACGGATCTGCACTTGTATGGTGGGAAGCAAGGACTCAAGAAGAGATTAAAAACTACGGTAATATATCTATGTATTGGTCAAGTTTTATTTCTGCCATTAAAAGGAAATTTTATCCTCTAGCTTACATGAAAAATTCCATAATGGATTGGAAAAATATTAGATAGTTTAAAGGGAAAAGTGTGCAAGATTATACTCGTGAATTTAGGAGAAGAGATCTTATGTTGGGTATTAATTTATATTCTCAAGAAACTTTTTTAAAGTACATTAGGGGTTTTCACAGTTACCTTAGGCACATTATTCTCATGTTTAATCCCACAAACATAGATGAGGTTTGTGTTCAAGCCACACATTTACAAGCAAGAGGGAAACAAAACATAGATGAGAAAAGTGAAAGTGAGGGTAAAGGAAAGGGCACATTTTTGGAGGAGGAAAGAGAAATAGCTCTGTCAAAATAGAGAAAGAGAAACTCACATGTAAACAATGTTTAAAGGATGGCCATGATGAGGACTACTAATGGAAAATTCATCCAGAGTTGAATCCAAACAAAATGAAAGCCAAAGAAAAAGAGAAAATAGTTTCTATAATTGAACATGACTTAGGCTTAGATTCAGGAGATGAAACAAAGATTACAACCATGGGTTTGAAAGGTAAGAACATAGCAAGCACTAGTGCTTCAAATTTTTTCAATGTCACTCAAGATGAAGATACAAGAATAGAACTTTTCCATATTAGAGTTGTCTCTAAACATACCAAGATTGATACACTTTTTGATATTGGGTCACAAGCTAACTTGATTTCCGAATACTTGGTTAAGAAACTAGATTTTGAAATGGTTAGACATCTAATAACTTATCCTTTAGGGTGTTTATGAAAGAATGAAAACTTGTAGGTTGAAAGTGTTATCACTCCACCAGATTCCCAAGGCTGAGGAAGGAATCCCAACAGAGGTAACCACAAACTAGGCTTTTGACATCATAGCTAGCCCTATCAAGACGGAGAGGGCTCTCTCCAAAAGGGTAACAGTAAGGAGGGCTAGAGAAATTAGGGTTTTTAGGCTAGATATAGAGTACAAGGGGTTTTTTTGAATTTATTTAGTTGTGGAAATTAGTGGATAAATGAATTAGGTCAAGGAAATCTAGGTCAGGGAAAATGAGTTAGGGTTGCAGGGATCAATGGGGAAAGGTAGGTAAAATGGAAATCACTTGAAGGAAATGGTTTTGGAATGGTTCTGAAAATGTAATAAGGTTTAGAAAATCATAAGAGATGTATTTCTCTCAGAGAGAAGATAATGAACAAAATATGATGAGTTACCCAAAACAGAGCATGGCAGACATGTATTATGAATTTATAACTTGTAAAATATCATAATATGGAAATGAAATTGAATATGAACAATATATTCGAACACATGATACTTAATAAGAAACCATGAAATACATTCAATGCCATAGGTATCCCATAAATTTAGCTGCAACCCCTCTTCATTAGCTTGGCCAAAACTAAGTACAAGTTCCCTTAGTCAACTTAGCAAAATCAAACTGACTCAAACCTCCAACTTCTGAAAATGAGTCAAAAATGACATGATATAGACCTTAAAAAACTCTCCCAACCTCAAGTATTGAATCCATGAGGTGAGGAAGATATTACAAAAAATTCTAAATTGATAGCTAGAGTATAGGATGGTCCAAGTGACTCATTCCTATCTTAAGTGAATTGATTCATTACACCTCATTTTCTTGATTTACCTAATCTATTTACCGTAGGTAACAGTAAAAAAGTTCTAATTACATTTGCATTCATAAATTTCATAGGTAAAATCATCATTGACCATGGTCAAAATAGGAAAAATTGAGAAAATTGGAAAATATCAGCAAACTAAGAAAAGTTTTCTTATGCGCAGTGTCGTTTTACCACCAAATTGAAAGTTGTTTTTTACTGGGTTGCAGGTGTCCAAATGATTCCCAGGATAGCTTGTTGGAAATATTATCCTGTCTACTTTCCAAATATACCTTTTTTTCTGATTGGAGTTGATGTGCTTTGTCAAAAAACGAATTCTTCCAAGACTGGTCAAAAAGTGTTGAATGAGGGTGCCGAAATGTAGAGTGATGTTGCAGGAAAATTTTGGAGGCCTTCCTCAACTCCAAAGTGCACTCAGTATAGCTAATGGGAAATATATATGTGTCTAGTTATCATTTGAATTATCAGGTAATTGATTTGGACACTCCAGCTAGGAGTAAACTTGATTTTCCAAAGGTCACTCCAGAAGTACAGAAAACCTCTTGTAGCACTTGTAGTTTTGAAATTTATCCAAATGCATGACACCTGTGTAAAAAATAAAGGAGGTTTTTATTTTTTGAACTTTTATGGACAAAAACATTTCTCACTTTTGTGAAATTCATCTTTTTTTGGTTAGAAACACAGTTTGAAGAAAAACCAGCTCTATGTCTGGCAAATGATTTGTCCCTTGGAATGAATTCTTGGAAAATGATGGAGGAATGGTGTTTATGAGTTTGGAATGGTTTCATACTTTCTTAAATAACCTCCCTTATACCTCCTCTACTCATATTTCTTTAATTCCAGAGAAAACCGTAGCTCAGTGGGAGACGAAATTAGGGTTTGGTGTAGGAAAAACATTGGATTTAGGACTACCTTGTAGAGGGAGGGGAATGAAGGGGTTAGGGGATTTCTAAATTCTTGGGGAAATTTTGGGGGAAAGGGATAGATGTTAAAGAGTGTAGGGAAGTGAAATTTCTAGAAATGAGTGAGGGGAAGGGGTCTAAAAGGGAAAAACATAGGCCTAGTCTCGAAAAGTGTCAAATTGTAGCAATAGGCTAGGGCTTGTGGAAAAATGATGATTTGGGCACCCTTGGGAAAAAAGGTGAAAATGGTAAAAAATGAAGCAAGGTCAATAATAATGATGGAGATGAGGTGAAATAAGAGTAAAATAAGGTGGGATGGGTGGGATGCAAATACCACTGCTAACATTAGCTCCAATTGGGGAAGGAAGCTCCTTTCAGGAGGTGTCTAGAATCGCAGACCTCTGGGAACTCGTTGATCAGTGCCTTCTTATTTTGGGCATGGATTCATAAGCAGCTGAAAAATGATATTTATTTTTGAAACCAAACCACTTATACAAACTGAAAACACACATACTACAAAATGTAAACTAGATGCTGAAGGAGATGCTTGTCTAGAAAGCTTATTGCACACTTTTTCTACACTAATCTACTGATAATTTTTTTGTTCTAAATCATACAATAATTCTAGTGCAGCCAATAAAGAAACTACTCATATACATTGATTTCTTGACTGTTTATTAAAAACATTACAGATACAACTTGACCTTTTATCTTGAAAATCCAAGTTGTGCAATGTAATGGCAACTCATCATACATTTTGATTTCATAGTAGAAACAAAGCTGGAAAATCAAGTTGAAAAATCCTTCCATATACTCAGCTACAGAATCATAGAAAACAAATTTAGTTTGTTGATTATCAAACAATTCAATAATTTGATTGTCATGAGGAGGCTATTCATATGGGTTGTTTAAATCAGACCCTATTTTGAAATTGAAATTGATATCATGCAGCTAGAAAAAGTCCTCAAAAAACTAATTTTGACCTTGAAAATTGTAAGACTAAATTTGAACATCTAATACCTAGATTTCTTTCTCAATTTTGTCAGAAAAATCCTCTAAAAAGTGAATTTTATTTCTAGATCTATATTTTCATGACTTTAGATAAATAGATAGAAAATTTGAGAAATCCTCAACAATTTGATCATCATCAAAATTATACTAGTATTCTTTAAAAACTGTAGTTGAGATAGGTTCTACCACATACCCTGTCATATTGGATCAATTAGGCCATTGAATCTTCTATTAACCTCTGAGTTCTTTTGATACTTGGAATCGCCATGAATGTCTTGATTCTAGATTCTTCTGCCAGTGGAGTCTTTGGATCAATCTGAACTATGTGGAGTTGCCATGTGGATGATTCCAGCCTTCATATGCATCTGACCATTGTCCACCATCAACAATCAGATATAAACTTTGTCATTCTTTCCCAGGGAGGATCTGATATTTTTTCCTCCCTGACAACGGCGTCAGGATGTTATCACTCCACCAGATTCCCAAGGCTAAGGAATGAATCCCAACAGAGGTAACCACAAACCAGGATTTTGAATTGATAGCTAGCCTTATCAATCTGGAGAGGGATCTCTCCAAAAGGGTCACAGCTAGGAGGGCTGGAGAAATTAGGGTTTTTAGGCTAGATATATAGTACAGGGGGTTGTTTTGAATTTATTTGGTTATGGAAATCATTGGATAAAGGAATTAGGTAAAGGAAAGATAGGTCAAGGGAAATGAGTTAGGGTTGCGGGGATCAATGGGGAAAGGTAGGTACAATGCCAATCACTTGAAGGAAATGGTTGTGGAATGATTTTGAAAATGTAATAAGGCTAAGAAAATCATACGAGATGTATTTCTCTCAGACAGAAGATAATGAACAAAATATGATCAGTTGCCCAAAACAGAGCATGGAAGACATGTATTCTGAATTTCTAACTTGTAAAATATCATAATATGGAAATGAAAGTGAATATGAACAATAAATTTAAACACATGATACTTATGAATAAAAAATTAAATACATTCAATACCACATGTATCCCATAACTGTAGCTGCAACTCCTCTTTATTAACTTGGCCAAAACTGAGTACAAGTTCCCTTAATCAACTTAGAAAAATCAAACTGATTCCAACCTCCAAATTCTGAAAATGAGTCAAATATGACATGATATAGGCATCAAAAAACCTCTCCCAACCTCAAGGTTCAAATCCATGAGGTGAGGAAGATATTAACAAAAAACTGAACTGATAGCTAGAGTATAGGATGGTCAAAGTGACTCATTCATATCTTAAGTGAACTAATTCATTACACCTCATTTGATTTATTTACCTAATATATTTACCCTAGGTAACAATAAAAACATAATAATTACATTTAAGTTCATCAATTACATAGGTAAAATCATCATTTACCATGGTCAAACTAGAAAAATTAAGAAAATTGGAAAATATCAGCAAACTCAGAAAATTTGTACTATGAGCAGCGTCGTTTTACCACCAACTTGAAAGTTGTTTTCGACTGGGTTGAAGGTGTCTAAATTAGGCCCAGGATAGCTCGTTGGAAATCTTATCCTCTATAATTTCCAAATATACCTTTGGTTTTCTGATTAGAGTTGACTGGCTTTCTCAAAACCTCATTCTCCCAAGACTGGTCAAAAAGTGTTGAATGAGGGTGCGGAAATGTAGAGTGTTGTTGTAGGCATATTTTGATGGCCTTCATCTACTTCAAAGTGAGATCAAGATAGCTCATTGGAAATATATATTTGTCTAGTTATCATTTGACTTATCAAGAAAGTGATTTGGACACTTTAGATAGGATAAAACTTGATTTTCCCAAGGTCACTCCAGAAGTGAAAAAAACCTCTTGTAGCACCTGTACTTTTGAAATTTCTCCAAAATAATGACACCTATGTAAAAACTGAAGGAGGTTTTTATTTCTTGACCTATGATGGAAAACAAAATCTCTCACTTTTGTCAAATTCATCTTTGGTTTGTCAGAAACATAGTTTTAAGAAAAATCGTCTCTATGTGTGGCAAATGATTTGTCCCTTGGAATGAATTGTTGGAAAATGATGGAGGCATGGTGTTTATGAGTTTAGAATGGATTCATACTTGCTAAAATTACCTCCCTTATGTTAGCAACCTATAATATAGGGGTCATAATTTTGACTTGACTATTGGTAATTTTGTAAATTTGTACATAATTTTCCTTTTGCAAGTTGTATTCGCATATTTTGTAAAAAAATCAAAAAGAGGGTAAAAAGTCCTAAAAGAACAATCAAAGGACCTAGAAAAAATAAGATACCCCAAAGAAAAAATGAAATAAAACATGAAAGTGAGCAAGCATAAGTGCCACTACTTTTTATTTTTTAACTATGGCAGAGTGTAAATAAATGCCATTAGTCCATGATGAGTTAAACAGTTCAATCTTAACTTATCATTATTTCAATTTCCTTTGTTGTAGATAGAGAATAATGAGTTGTTAGACAGTTTAATCCTAACAATTCAATAGTTAGGTAGAGAAATAAAGTGAATCCAACAGTTGAATCTGGATTCATGGATGAAATAAGTGTAGAGTTAGATAGTTTACTTTCTTTCAGAAAAAATAAATGTTGTGAACGTTGCTAGCTTAAATGCACCTTACTACAAAAGAAGAAAAGATGTTAGCATGATAAGATGGGTAGGTAGAAGAAGGTGAAAAATCTCATTGTAAATATCATTCATCATGGGCTTTAGGATAACTAACTTCCCCTTCCCATAGTCATGAAACATTTTGAACTGTCAGTCAGAAAGGCTCAACGCATTTCCTTGACTTTTGTTAGGACCGGACCCAAGACTCTATGACTGATTAGTTAAAAGTGTGAAATGTCTAAATTAATCCCTTAATCACATCATTTACCACTCATGCACTCATTCCCTTGAAAAATCCTAAGTAAAATCTCATTTTTACTTAAAGGCATTTGTAATTTCTATTTAGCTAACTTCCTACATCATTTAAATGCAATAAACCCTCAAAATAACATTATATCATGAGCTAAGTGATAAGATCAATGAAAATTATCTTGTAATTCACTTTACTTGTTATGAATATATGTTTTGAGTATACCATGTCATATTTTCATACTAACTTTAACTTATATATTAACTCCCTATACAACTAACCTTTTCCTATTATATAACTCCTTTTTATAAATAAATCCCAAAAACCCACTTATTATAACTTAAGACAAAGTTATTTATTCCCACATGTTTAAATAAAAACCCCCCTTGCAACCCCTTTGGCTAAGTTTATCCTTATATGTAATCCTGCCCCTATGGTAATTAAGTCCTCCCGATTTAATTAACCATATAATAAAAAGATATGAAAAACCTTGTAAAACATGTTTCATATATGTTTTAAACAAAAATATATCGAAGTTTAATTTAAACTAAACTTCTAAAAACCATATCCCTTGTATATATTTTCCCGACCCTCTATCCTTGGTTAAAATCTTGATTAACCTTCTCGATCACCCTTTCCATTGGAAAAAACCACTTTTATATATAAATCCCATCAAAAGGCCTATTCCCATTAGGATTCAATCTAGACCCTTCGATTCCAAAATCCTTTTTGATCCAACGAATGAAAATCAAAACGACTGATCATTACATTTTTACTCCTCCCCATCGCGCTATTTTCAACCATCAGATTTTCTTTTACTCCCAAGATCTACAGCCTATATTGAACCTGATAATTGACTTTTCCCCGCACTTTCCCTTTTAATCCCGATCGTTCGCTCCCCAAAGCCAGATCTGACGGCGATAAAGCATTTCCGCGCTCGCAAAGTGATCGATGAATATTTTGTAAAAGTCATGCGAAATGGGTGGTTTTTTCAAACCACCCTGCGCTGATGTGTCGAGATTTGATTGCATTGTGTTCAAAAAGGTCATTACTACTTACCACCGTTGAACTGCGTGAATAACACTGGCGGTATTCCAAAAACCACACCCGTTTAACCATGATTTAATGTGATTTTACCAGGGTTTCCACTATGGTTTAATACATTAAACTTATAACTTTTTAATGAATTTTCACCTTTTTATGTTTAAAACTCTGAAATCCTCTATAGAGCCCTTTTCCCTCGGAATTTCACCATTTAACCTCTGAGAGCCCACACAAAGCTATTTTCACTCATTTTTTAACCTTCTAGCACCATTTTCGAGCCAAATTGCGCTGCTACTCAACCACAAAGTGCTAAATTACCTTCCAAGAGAGAAATTCAACAGAAATTGAAGATTGAGCACAACTGCTTAACATTTTCAAACCCCAATTACACTGATTTTCAGGTATTTTTCGTCAAAATTGACCCGCTGAGCATCAAATTCCTGCTATTTTTCTGTAAATCATTTAAAATTGCACAAATAAAACTGCAAAAAACATCCAAAGTACAGGGGAAACTCTGTCAAAATTTCCCTAGAATCCCTAATTGTCGTTTCTTCCAGTTTTTACCCAAACTCTGGTCTTTTTCACTACTGAAATTGATCGCAACATACGTTCTGAGCGTTAAAACCCTTGTTTTATCCAAAAACCTTCTCAAAAACCCTATTTTACCAGTGAAATTCAGCAAGAAGACCTTGTTTCTAATAAAAGAACTTAGCAAACCGTCTAAACTTGATTTCTTCAGTTTAAAAATGACAAAGAAACAAGTAACCCCCAAAAATAGAGGCCCAAAGCCCCAAAAGAAAGCCTTTGCAAAATTCCCTCAGCCTGAGTCTTCCAAAATTAATAAACCAAACCCTACACTCACTGTTGATTCCATAGAGGTGGTCAGGCCAGTCTAGCCTCTAGTCATTTCCCCAGATAATAGTCCCTCAGTTGACCTTGATTATAGAATCCTAGACCCTACTATAGAATTTAACTTGCTTGATGTTTATAATTGGTGCTTTGGAAAATCTGTAGAAAAGGGTGACAAAGATATTCTAGTCTGGGAGTCCAATTTTCCAAAATGCATTGTTCCTCAAACTCATCCATCCCCTGATTTTTTCAGATTATGTCAATCCTTTTATCTTCCAGACCAGAGATGCATTGTGAATAAAGACAGAGAGGTCTTGTTTTACATCAACGAAGAATCTATAAACTCTATGCTACAACTGAACCTTGATCCCAATGATGCTTCATTGTCCATAGAGGAGTTGACTCAAAATTACCTAGAGCTTGAATTTGCTTCTAAATTCAAAGTCTTTCAGAGTTTTTGTCCCAAGCAAGTTGATATCCCCAAACTTAATCCTCCATTTGATACCTGTGATTTCCCAGATGAAACAAAGCAAATTGTCTCAATGTTATCATTCATACTAGGATATGCCAATGATGAATTCGCTGATGTGGAAATCTTAGGTTTTTTGTCAACTCTTAGTCCTGGCCAGTCTCCTTCCATAGTGTACAATTTTGCTAAATTCATTGCAGAAAACATGCATTATTAGTTGTCAAGATTATCAGAAGAAGCAGTCTTCAGATACACATCATATCTGCTTCACCTTTTTTTGTATTATCAAGCAGATAAGTTTCCCAATGAATTTCAGAAAGTATATCCAGAGGGAAATGTTCTTTCAGTCGGGTTTTGGTCATCAATTCTAAAAAAATGGAATAGAGAATATAGTTTTGCAGATTTCAATGACCTGTTTTAGTGCCTACTATGAATCTGTTGAACAAAGAGCAGACCCCTAGAATCAATGAAGAAACAAAGAGAATTCTACAGCTATCTCAGAGCTGTAAAACAGCGGACTGGTATTTATACAAAAGTTACACAGAAATCAGAGTATATGGTGCACTCCTGGCCCCATATAAACTACCAAGATTTGTTACAACAAGGATATTTGCATTGGATTATTTGAGGCAGCTATTGAATGCAGATGAAATTAATTTCATAGCTTCCAGGAAAAAGGCCTAGTGTAAACTGAAGAATCAAACTGGGCCATTTATTGTAAATAATAGAGAAGTAGCCAATGAAATCAATGTGAAGTTGAAAGAGTACAAATTCCCATATAGTTTCATGTGTAATTATGATCCACAACGTACTTTAAGCACACTGAGAGTGAAATGCAAGTTGTTTGTCTTCTTGCATGATTCCAAGCCCCATATTGAAAAGTATGCTAACAAAATTGAATGGGAGCCCAACACTCTAGTTGATGATTATTTACAAGAAATGCAAAGAAACAATGGCAAAGGTAAGCAAGTTGATCAAACACAGGTATTGGCAGTTAATAAAGAAAATGAAAGTGTACATAAAAGGAGCAGAGAAGGAGATAGTTTCATAGCTGAAACTATTCAGGATAAAAGATTCAGAATTCCTTACAGCAAGAAAAGTAAATTGACAGATGAAGAAAGGAATAAAGCTATTAATATTGAAGATAATGAAGCTAATGATGAAGCTACAAGAATAGTGACTGAAACACTTAAAGAGCTTTAAAATGTCAAAATTGGAACACAAAAAAAGGGTACAGTCATGATGGAGAACCAAACAAATATTGATATGCCTTCTTCTTCTAAGGAACCTAAAAACACAGAGTCGGAAATTCAAATCAGGTTCAGACAGATAAAAGAGAAGAATGAAGAAATCAAGAATCAAGCATATTCTAGGTTCCTTAAGGAAAATCCTAGAAACAAGGATAGACTCCCTTCAGCTTTCGATTATTCTTCTAATAAATTGGTAATGTCATTTTTTAAGCCTACAATGGTTGATCTAACATCAGTAGCAGACTATTCAAAAATAGATCTTGAAGTTGATGCAGATGCTATCCATGAATTGGATCAAATAGAATTTCATAGGAGCAATACTGAAATGCTATATTCTAAAATTGTCAATAAGACTATGAAATCTATTATGCTTGAGAAAACAGTGCTCAACCTTTAGAATCAAATGAAACTGAATAAGGCATCATTATATGCTAATAACTTGAGAATCAAAGCATTGAAGGACATAGTGACTGAAGCAGGGGCTGACCCAGCAAATACTGAAGCGGAAAAATTCATAATAAGTAGAAAAATGAAGATATAGCTGCCCTCAGAAAACAACTAAAGTTGTCCCAAAGTGAAAATCCTCAAGCAAAGGAAATCCTTCTGCAGAAAACTAAAAAATTATGAACTCAAACAACTTGTTCTTAAGATGACTTGCTAAATAAAAGAAATGGAAAGTCAAATGGAAGCTTCCATAAGAGAGAACGAAAATATTAAGAAAACTCAATAGGTTCACATTCCTACAGTGAACCCTACTGTAAGTACAACTGTCCCATCTACATTGGCAGAAGACTTAGCAGCACAAGGAGTATTGGCAACTGCAATGCCAATTACCTCTTGTGATATTTCTGCCTCTTCTTCATCTACCTCACAGGTAAACATAGTAGAGGACAAGGTTGCACTAGTGAAAGCCATGGAAGATCTTTCTATTAAAAAAAAAGAAATATTCAGCTTAAAAGGCACCATTAAAGATCTAGAAACATCAAAAAGGGATGCCTTAATTATTTTCAAAGGGCATGAACAGAGGGCAGACAGGTTACAAGAGCAGGTAAAAATTATTCAACAGAAGGTGAACCTTACTGAACAGGTTGCCTATATAAAGAATCATTTATGGTAAAAAATAACTGAAGGCATTCATTCAAAATGGCCTTCCATTCAAATTATATATGAAAAAAAAGATCTGTTTTAGGTTGCCTTGGCAGAAATTGATAGAACAAATAAGGAGCTTGGCAACAAACCACAACAGGCATTTCATCTTATCACATTTTTTAACAGCAAAAATAAAGAAGAATTGGCTGAATTGAAGATTCCAGACAAGACAGAAGCTATTTTAGAAATCAAGAAAGTCCTTACAAAAATAAACATCATGAACAATCTAGAAGAAAAGTGTGACAATATGAATATATCAATTATCAAATTAAAAACTAAGTATAACTTGCTATTTGAAGCAGGAATTACATACATTCATGCACTAAATGAAAAATTGATGCCAAAAAAGGACTATGACCAGAAGATCGGAAATTATGCTAAAGAATAAACCAAAAATCCTTTGCCCTGAGGATCTCCTAGTGGCAAAATATTACTTCAATATTTTGAAAATCTGTTCTTTTTGGAAAATGAATTAAAGTATATGTTCACAGTGAAGCCTAACTTTGCCAAGTATACAGAGGCTGATGAAAGTTACAGGAAGATAAGAAGCATAAAGATCCCAACAACCCAGCAATGGCAAGAATTCATAGATCTGATGTGAATTCAACAAATAAAAGACGCAGAAAAAATCAGTGTGAAAGGTCATATTTTACTGTTACCTCAAGGGTAAATAGTACAGGGTTAAAGTGTATCAGTAGGTTAAAGAGTATCAGTGAAAATAATGTTACTGTTGGTTACTTTTTAATTACCACAGTAAGACAACTAAAATCATATGAATAATGAGTATCATCGTTAAAGTCAAAGGAAGGAAAGTTCTTCAACCACTTTCCACGATAAGATGCACCTAATGCCAGCAGTGTTTACAACACATCAAAAATCAGTTTAGATAAGATAAAACATTTCTATTTTCCCTTGTAAAAGAGGACAACTTGCAAACTGTTTCGCTGTTGACCCTCTTCTTATGCTCTTTTTCCTATTTTTCTTTAAAACATTATCTCAATTTCTGAGATATTTTGTAAGCAATTTTGTGTATAAATACTTCATAATTCGAAGTATTCAGTGTGGAATAAAATAATCAAGATTACTATAGACTTTCTGTTGAAACATTGGGATTTTATGTGAGTTAAGTTGAAGCAGCAGGCTGGAAACTGAAGCGAATAGACATCATAGCTAAGGATTCTCATGGTGACAAGATAAGTCTCGTCTTTTTCCTGTTTTTAGTTTTTTCCTTTAAAAAGTCTACATTCATTCATATATTGTGTTTCTATTCTGTAATGATGAAATAAGGAGAAATTAAATAGGATTAGTCATAATAAGCTCCATGTTTTAAACTAGTTGGCATTTTAATGTTTTCTGCTTGATAACCAGACCATAGAATTCTTAATTTCTCTAGGTCCCAGTTTGATCCCCTCCTTCAATCTTCTTATCTGTGATCTAAGGATTCTTAATTTCCCTTAGTCCAGACTTCACCCACTTCATCAAAATATCCTTTTAAAACCCTTGGAAGGTCATCTATCTTGCCGTTATCATATTTTCATCTTTTGGCCTAGGTTTTCTAGTCTTGTTTGCTATAATTTGACTCCATAATTTGACTCCATTGCCCAATGGTTAGGTAGATATTTCTATGGTTTCCCTTGTAGTCCTTTATTCCCACCAACCTTTTCAAAAAATCAAACCCAACTGCACAATCATAGCTAGCCTAATATTTGTTACCTAAACAAAGCTAAATCATATTGAGAGATCCCTCTCCGGAACTCAGGAAGGCTAGATCCTGAATTCCCAAAGCAGTTCTTGGTTACCCCTAGTTTTCTTAACTATAAAATTCCCCATCCCACAACCTGAGAATTACTAAGGTGATAACATACTAGCGACCATACTGGGGAACTAACCACTCTCTAGTTTTAAGTTTTATCTTGAAGGAAGATCTTTAATTATATCTTTTCTACTTTAAGATCGAGTTTAAAGGTTGTGGTTATTTTACCCAATAAACATTCTGGCTCCCAAGAAAGTCTACTACACTAGATCCAACCCTGATCCTAATCCTCTAGAGATAGTAGATAATCTTGACCAGATAGGAAAAAAGAAGAAAAAACAAAGTGATAGTTTTGAAACTGAAATACCTCTGAGAAGGGATGATTATTTACCCAAAGAATTGGTTAGCTTATCAGACATTGATTTTGACTTAAAGTTTGAAAGATATTTATTTAGAACAAAATATGAATCGGATTTAAAATAAATTGTTTTAGATCCAATTTTTGCTTCTTATGTGAGTGAAAAACATAAAATTATTTATGTTCCTACTAAATCAGATCAAACCGAAAGTAAAAGTCCAGTTAAAAGGGTAAGTGTCACAAAAATCAAAGACATTGAAGAAGCTATTAAGTTAGCTAAATTTTTGTCTAAATTTAAACCCCCAGTCTCTGAACTATATAAAACAGTCTTTCCAACATCAGATTCAACTCTGTATGCTGCCACATCATTTACTGATTCTGCTGTCAGTTCACCTCAAGAGCCCATAAGCCCTGAGTTGCCTCTTCCCCAAAGAATCATATACTCATCATATCCACAATCCACTGCTAGTTCATCAACCGATCCATTCATCCCTGAGCTACCCATGCAACCCAAGGTTGTATATCCACAATTTAACCAGCCCATTACAACTACCATCAGCCACAATACTTCTTTTTCATCCTCCTTAATGAGCTCTTCAAGGAAATCTATTGCAATAACCAGCACAATCCCTACTACCACTACTGCACCTCCAAGTTCAGTGAAAATCCTAGCCATGGCAGCTCTATATGCTCCCTTGGTTCTGCCACAAAATCTCCATGACATGCCCCAAAACTATCAAAAAGACATCCCACTATTTTATAATCTCTCACAGATAACTGATCAACAACATGTGACTAGGATGAATGATTTCTGGGAAGTCTATGAAATTGATGAAAGTGATGTTCAAATGAGGTTATTTTCCCAGAGTTTAATTAGAGAGGTAAAAACTTGGTTTAAAAGTTTAGGAGCTGGTAGCATAGCAGATCTAGTTGCATTCCATAGAGAATTCCTTAATAAATGGGAGAAAAAGAAGAACCCTATGCAAATACTATCTGAGTTTGATGCAGTCAAGAGAGCCCCAAATGAGTCAGTCCAAGACTTATGTACAAGGTATAACAGTGTTTACAATGCTATTCACACAGAACTTAAACCTACCCCTTACTCTGTGTTACTGAAATTCCTCGATTTTTTTGACGTAGACATGGCTTATCAACTTAGGGAAAGGGATGCAGATACTTTAGAACAAATGCAACAAAACATTGTAGGTGTATAAGTTAACATACTTGCTAAAAAGGCTAGGCCGAGAAATAAACGAAGGGTTACTATTAAAGAAGAAACATCTCACTTAGATAATAAATTTTATTTCATTACTAAAGCACTAGAAAAAGTAGTTGATAGACTGGATCAAATTGAAAGAAAACCCCAATGGGACAACCCATCCCAGATCTGGAATCCCAATTATAGAAAAAACAGCAACCCAAGGAAAGGTAAAGAACCTTCCCCTGATCAAAATATAAGAACCCCACTCCAAGAAAATTTCACAGAAAGTTCACAAAATAGTGTTGATGAGCAGTAATAAATCAAAATTTTCATGGGGATTGATGAAAAAAACACCCTTTTCCTCACCCAGGAGGACCAGGAACTATTTGAACTGCAACAGTTCAAGGTAGAATCTGGAGAATCCTATGATTACAAACAAGGTTACAATTTTGCAATAAATGAAATTCACAGTCAATACAATATTAGGAGTAAGAAAAATAATTAACCTATCATAAAAAGTAATGCTCCAAACCAGCAAGAACAAAACAAAAAGAAGACTGATACTACTAAATCGAAATTCTTGCAAATTCTCCCGAAAGAGAACAAACCAAGTTCAAACCCAACTAGTCCTAAGAAACAACAAGGTCCAAAGATTGTGGACATTACTGATGAGGTGGCTAAATCTTTGAATGATGTTCCAAAATATAACTCTGCCAAAGCCACCAATATAACAACAGTCGTTGAGCCTAGAAAGAATCCTCCTGATTTTAAAATATCAGATCCTAAACCTTCTGTTAATAATCCTAAAACCGATAAAACTTATGATTTCCCTCAAAATAATCCTGAAAACACCATTAACGATAGCAGAAACCAAGAAACTCAGATAGAAGATAGGAGAAAAGCTTAAAACAAAGGAAAAATAGTAGAAACTCAAGAGAAATCATCACAAACGTCAGTTCCCAAAGAAGAAATGATTCAAACCATTAGATCTCAGCCAACGTTTAATATGCAGTCTAAAATTTCCAAAGTAAAAATAGTTGTTCCCTTAGTAGAACTAGCTAAAAATGATTCATAGAGATCTATGATTTCTAATGCATTGAATGTGAATGAGAATGAAGATACCATCAACATGAATGGAGATAGGCCTGAGTTGATTTTTGGTCCCAACGTAGATGGAAATCATTTAGATGGGACGGTACCCCCATTTTATTTAAGTCTTACCATACATGACCAAATTCTACACAATATTATGTTAGATATAGGAACTTCCCACAATTTCATGCCTAAAGCTATAATGGAAACTCTTAATCTAGACATAACCAGACCTTATAACGACTTATTCTCATTTGATTCATCCAAATTCCAATGTATTGGTTTGATTAAAGATCTGTGTGTTAACCTAGTCCAATATCCAGGTGAAAGTATGATCATGGATGTTGTAGTAGCTGATATCCCGCCTAAGTATGGCATGCTTCTTTCTCACTCATGGGGAGAAAAGTTGCAGGGATCTCTACAACTAGATATGAATTATGCTACTATCTCAGTATTCAGACAGCCTAAAAATATTTATAGGGAAACCTTGATGAAGTACATGGTCAGTAGTGCAGACAGACCTACAAATTATCCAATTTATGCTACTCCCACTGATCTTGATTCTTTCATTCTCAGTAACTCTGATCAAAATGAAAATCCAACTGAACTTAAAGATACAAAAAATAAAATCATGGATGATTATATTGGTCATGAAGCTTTATGGAATTTAGATTTTGATGGCTCTGTTAACAAATTTGGAGCTAGAGCTGGTGTTTGGATTACAAATATTGAAACAGATCATTCTGAAGGACATGCCTTTAGATTAAACTTCAAATGCACCAACAATATGGCTGAGTATGAAGCATTAATCTTAGGTTTGAAAATCATTAGAAATAAAGGAGGAAAAAGAATAATGGTCATGGGAGATTCTAAACTAGTTATAAAGCAAATAAACGCAGAGTATTCAGTTCATAGTCCCAGACTTGCAAGATATAGAGAAACAGTATTGGACTTACTAAATGAATTGTTAGAAGGTAAGTTTGCTATCACCTCTCGAAATCAGAACATACATGCCCATTGCTTAGCAACATTTTCCAGCAGTTGTAAATTTCCTTTTTCACCATTACAGAAATATATTGCTGAGATTAAACATAGGCCTATTGTTCCTGACAACGTGAAATATTGGCAAATATTTTCTGAAGATCAGCAAATTTATCATTTTTTGAATAATGAGCATGAATTTCAAAATTTTCAAATCGATAACGACTGTAATATAGACTCACCATGTGATATAGATGTAAATTTTTGTCAAATAGATGAGTTAGATAATTTAAATGTACATAAGTTTGAAAAGCCTACTATTTTTACTCAAAGTGACATTTATGAAATGGAAAAAGTAGACATAGAGGAATTTATTGAAGATGACATAGATTTGATTGATTTAAAGAACAACATTTTACCTAGAGGTTTAAATCCTCTAGAAGATTTATTTGACTCTAATGATGTGCCCAAAAGGCCAAAAATGGATCCAGTTAAATTTGATGTAGAAGAGTACAACTTAGGGACAGATGATAAACCAAGAATAATCAAACTATCTAAATCCTTACCACCAGATGAAAGGGTTAAATACATTGAAATTTTAAAAGAATTTCAAGATGTCTTTGCATGGAGCTATGAAGACCTAAAAACTTATAACACAGACATTATCCAACATAAAATTCCTTTAAAAGACAACCAAAAGCCCTTTTAACAGAAACTCAGAAGGATTAATCCAGTTTTGTTACCTTTGATAGAAAAGGAAGTTAAGAGGATGTTTGATGCTCAGATAATTACATCAGTTAGATATTCTGATTGGGTTTCTAATCTAGTGCCAACCAGAAAAAAGACAGGAGAAATTAGATTATGCATAGACTTTAGGAATCTTAATAAGGCATCATTGAAGGATAACTACCCGTTGCCAAAAATGGACCATATTTTATAGAGGGTAGCAGGTTCTTCTAGAATCTCTTTATTAGATGGTTTCTTTGGTTACAATCTGATCTTAGTTGATAAATATGACCAAACCAAAACTGCATTTACTACTCCATGGGGCACTTTCATGTATGTGAAGATGCATTTTGGGTTAAAAAATGCAGGAGCCACATTTCAAAGAGCCATGGACATTGCCTTTGCTAAGGAAATCCATGAGTTTTTAGTCATTTATTTGGATGATATTAGTGTTTTTTCGAAAACAAATAATGATCACTTGGATCATCTAAGACAAGTTTTCATTAAATGCAGAAAATATGGTATATCTCTTAATCCAAAAAAGTCTCTTTTTGGGTTAGAAGAAGGTAAATTGTTAGGTCATATCATTTCGAAAGAAGGCATTAGAATAGATCCTGCTAGAATAAAAGCAATTCAAAACATTCTACCACCAAGGAACATCAGAGAACTCCAAGCATTCTTGGGAAAGATTAATTTTCTAAGAAAATTCATATCTAATCTAGCCGAGATTATAAAAGATCTTAATAACATGCTTAAAAAGGCCTCCTTAATTAAATGGACAATGAAGGCCAAACAATCTTTTGAATCCATCAAACAGGCCTTAACTAAAGCACCAATCCTTATCGATCCAGATTACACAAAAGATTTCATAATATTTTCCTTTGCATCCGTTCACACCATTGCTACAATTCTTCTGTAGAAAAACGATCAAGGCTTTGAACAACCCATAGCATTTTTTAGTAAAGCTCTCGGAGATGCACCACTGAAATACAACATAATTGAAAAATAGGCTTTGGCTCTGGTTAAAGCCATCAAAAATTTCAAAGTCTATGTACTTCATTCACACATAATTGCATATGTCCCAAATGTAGTGGTTAAAGACATTTTAACTCAAAATGGACCAGACAGCAGGAGAGGAAAGTGGATGGCCACAATCCTTGAATATGATCTAGAAATTAAACCAACCAAACTCATTAAAGGACAGGGTTTAGCCAGACTGATGGCTGAATCAAATTTCAATGCCTTAAATATTAATTTCATTGCACAAGTAGATGAACAGGAGAAGATGGCGACTCCATCGATTAGTGAGGCCTTCCAAGACTCACCCTGGTACTCTGACATAATATTTGTACTTACAAACTTATAAGATCCTCCTGGACTAACAAAGAGCAAGGCAATATTTATCAAGAAAAAGGAAATGAGATTCTGTATCTTAAATAATGCACTATATTGGAGAGAAAGTACTGGGATTTTACTTAATTGTTTATTGAAATCTGAAGCTGACAAAATCCTTGAAAAATTTCATGCAAGTGACTGTGGTGGACATTTATACTGGAAGAGCATAGCTGATAAAATACTCAGAGCTGGTTGTTACTGGCCATCCTTGTTTTCAGATGTTAAAAATTTTGTTACCTCTTGTCATAAGTGCTATATTTTTTAAGGTAAAAAGAAACTTTTTCCATTACCTATGAAACCAATATCCACACAAAAACCATTTCAGTTATGGGGTTTAGACTTCAAAGGTGAAATTCATCCCCCATCCTCTGGTCAGCACAAATGGATTCTAACTGCCACTGATTACTTTACTAAGTGGATAGAAGCAATTCCCACTAGGCAAGCAACAGACTCAGTTATTATCTCATTCATAGAAAGTAATATTTTGTCTAGATTTGGATTCCCACACAAAATTATCACAGACAATGATGCTGCTTTCAAATCTAAAAATATGATTTCTTTTTTCCATAAATACCATATTACCTTAGGTCATTCAACAACATACTATCCCCAAGGTAATGGTATGGCCGAATCCTCAAATAAAATTTTAGTCAACATCATCAAAAAAATACTCCAAGACAATAAAAAGACATGGAACAAGAAGCTGGTCTATGCCCTTTGGGTTGATAGACTTACCACAAAACATTCTGTAGGAACTTCACTATATCAAATTGTTTATGGTACTGATGCAGTTTTTCCTTCTTCCTTGGGTGTTCTAGTCATGAGGATGATCCAGGAATTACAGGTTGAAACTAATGACATTCAAAGAAGAATCAATGAGACCATACACCTTCAACAAACCAGAGATGAAGTTTATGAAAAGTCACAAGTGTTACAAGACAAGATCAAAAAGATTTTTGACAAAAGAGTTAAGGAAGATGACTTTTTCATAGGAGATCAAGTTTTAAGATGGGATTCAAGAAGAGAGGATAAAGGTAAACATGGGAAGTTTGATTTTCTGTGGCAGGGGCCTTATGTAATATATGGTTACAGAGGAAATAATTCCTTTTTTATCAGAAATTTGGATGGAACAGAGCTTCAAGAAGGACCAATAAATGGAAGAATGTTGAAACATTACTATTCCTTGCAAGTCACTTAACAATTAGACCCATTTACTTTATCATTGTAAATATACATAGTCAGAATGTAGATTGGATTGGATATATTATCTACAAATTTGAAGCCCGAAGAGAAGGCCCTAAACTTTGCAGTATAACATGTCATAAATATGATTGTTCCAGAACACAAAAGACATTTACAGATTCACCAAAGTCAATGGATAAGGCTACTGATCTCAGAGTTCTTGGCATTTCACCAGGAAAATCCATCCCCAAGTGAAGCCGATGTTAGCAACCTATAATATAGGGGTCATAATTTTGACTTGACTATTGGTAATTTTGTAAATTTGTACATACTTTTCCTTTTGCAAGTTGTATTCACATATTTTGTAAAAAATTCAAAAAAATAAAAAAATAAAAAACAGGGTAAAAAGTCCTAAAAGAACAATCAAAGGACTTAGAAAAAATAAGATACCCCAAAGAAAAAATGAAATAAAACATGAAATTAAGAAAGCATAAGTGCCATTAATTTTTAATTTTTGACTATGGCAGAGTGTAAATAAATGCCATTAGTCCATGATGAGTTAAACATTTCAATATTAACTTGTCATTGTTTCAATTTCCTTTGTTGTAGATAGAGAATAATGAGTTGTTCGATAGTTTAATCCTAACAATTCAGTAGTTAGGTAGAGAAATAAAGTGAAAGCAACAGTTTAATCTGGACTCATGGATGAAATAAGTATGGATTTATATAGTTTACTTGCTTTCAGAAAAAATAAATGCTGTGAAGGTTGCTAGCTTAAATGCACCTTACTACAAAAGAAGAAAAGATATTAGCATGATAAGATGGGTAGGTAGAAGAAGGTGAAAAAACTCATTGTAAATATCATTCATCATGGGCTTCAGGATAACTAACTTCCCCTTCCCATAGTCATGAAATATTCTGAACTGTCAGTCAGAAAGGCTCAAGGAATTTCCTTGACTTTTGTTGGGACTGGACCCAAGCCTCTATGACTGAATAGTTAAAAGTGTGAAATGTCTAAATTAATCCCTTAATCACATCATTTACCACTCATGCACTCATTCCCTTGAAAAATCATAACTAAAATCTCATTTTTACTTAAAGGCATTCGTAATTCCTATTTAGATAACTTCCTACATCATTTAAACGCGATAAACCCTCAAAATAACATTATATCATGAGCTAAGTGATAATATCAATGACAATTATCTTGTAATTCACTTTACTTGTTATGAATATATGTTTTGAGTATACCATGTCCTATTTTCATACTAACTTTAACTTATATATTAACTCCCTATACAACTAACATTTTCCTATTATATAACTCCTTTTTAAAAATAAATCCCAAAAACCCACTTATTATAACTTAAGCCAAAGTTATTTATTCCCACATGTTTAAATAAAAACTCCCCCTTATAACCCCTTTGGCTAAGTTTATCCTTATATGTAATCTCGCCCCTATGGTAATTAAGTCCTCCCGATTTAATTAACCATATAATAAAAAGATATGAAAAACCTTGTCAAACATGTTTCATATATGTTTTAAACAAAAATATATCGAAGTTTAATTTAAACTAAACTTCTAAAAACCATATCCCTTGTATATCTTTTCCCGAGCCTCTAACCTTGGTTAAAATCTTGATTAACCTTCCCGATCACCCTTTCCATTGGAAAAAACCACTTTTATATATAAATCCCATCAAAAGGCCTGTTCCCATCGGGATTCAATCCAGACCCTTCGATCCCCAAATCCTTTTTGATCCAACGAATGAAAATCAAAGCGACTGGTCAATACATTTTTACTCCTCCCCATCGCGATATTTTTAACCATCAGATTTTCTTTTACTCCCAAGATCTATGGCCTATATTGAACCCGATAATTGAATTTTCCCCTCACTTTCCCTTTTAATCCCGATCGTTCACTCCCAAAAGCCAGATCCGACGGCGATAAAGCGTTTCCGCGCTCGCAAAGTGATCGATGCATATTTTGTAAAAGTCACGCGAAATGGGTGGTTTTTTCAAACCACCCTGCGTTGACGTGTCAAGATTTGATTGCATTGCGTTAAAAAAGGTCATTACTGCTTACCATCGTTGAACCGCGTGAATACCACTGGCGGTATTCCAAAAACCACACCCGTTTAACCATGATTTAATGTGATTTTACTGCGGTTTCCACTATGGTTTAATACATTAAACTTATAAATTTTTAATGAATTTTCACCTTTTTATGTTTAAAACTCTGAAATTCTCTACAGAGCCCTTTCCCCTCGAAATTTCACCATTTAACCTCTTAGAGCCCGCACACTGCTATTTTCACTCATTTTTTAACCTTCTAGCACCATTATCGAGCCAAATTGCCCCGCTACTCAACCAAAAAGTGCTAAATTACCTTCCAAGAGACCAGTTCAGTAGAAATTGAAGATCGAGCGCAACTGCTTAACATTTTCAAACCCCAATTACACTGATTTTCAGGTACTTTTCATCAAAACTGACCTGTTGAGCATCACGTTCTTGCTATTTTTCTGTAAATCATTTAAAATTGCATATATAAAACCGTAAAAAACATCCACAGTACAGGGGAAACTCTGTTAAAATTTCCCCAGAATCCCTAATTTCCATTTCTTGCAGTTTTTACCCAAACTCTGGTCTTTTTCACTGCTGAAATTGATCGTAACATACGTTCTGAGCATTAAAAACCTTGTTTTATCCAAAAACCTGCTTAGAAACCCTATTTTACCAGTAAAATTTAGCAAGAAGCCCTTGTTTCTAATAAAATAACTTAGCAAACCGTCTAAACTTGCTTTTTTCAATTTAAAAATGACAAAGAAACAAGTAACCCCAAAAAATAGAGGCCCAAAGCCCCAAAAGAAAGCCTCTGCAAAATTCCCTCAGCCTGAGTCTTCTAAAATTGATAAACCAACCCCTACACTCACTGCTGATTCCACAGAGGTGGTCAGGCCAGTCCAGCCTCTAGTCATTTCCCCAAATAATAGTCCCTTAGTTGACCTTGATTATAGAATCCTGGACCCTACTATAGAATTTAACTTGCTAGATGTTTATAATTGGTGCTTTAGCAAATCTGTAGAAAAGGGTGACAAAGATATTCCAGTCTGGAAGTCCAATTTTCCAAAATACATTGTTCCTCAAACTCATCCATCCCCTGATTTTGTCAGATTATGTCAATCCTTTTATCTTCCAAACCAAAGATGCATTGTGAATAAAGACAAAGAGGTCTTGTTTTACATCAATGAAGAATATATAAACTCTATGCTACAACTGAACCTTGATCCCAATGCTGCTTCATTGTCCATAGAGGAGTTGACTCAAAATTACCTAAATCTTGAATTTGATTCTAAATTCAAAGTCTTTCAGACCTTTTGTCCCAAGCAAGTTGATATCCCCAAACTTAATCCTCCATTTGATACCTTTGATTTCCCAGATGAAACCAGGCAAATTGTCTCAATGCTATCATTCATACTAGGATACACCAGTGATGAATTCACTGATGTGGAAATCTTAGGTTTTTTGTCAACTCTTAGTCTTGGCCAGTCTCCTTCCATAGTGTACAATTTTGCTAAATTCATTGTAGAAAACATGCATTATCAGTTGTCAAGATTATCAAAAGAAGGAGTCTTCAGATACACATCATATCTGCTTCACCTCTTTTTGTATTATCAAGCAGATAAGTTTCGCATTGAATTCCAGAAAGTGGATCCAGAGGGAAATGTTCTTTCAGTGGTGTTTTGGTCATAAATTATAAGAAAATGGAATAGAGAATATATTTTTACAGATTTCAATGACCTGTTTTTAGTGTCTGCTATGAATCTGTTGAACAAAGAGCAGACCCCTAGAATCTATAAAGAAACAAAGAGAATTCTACAGCTATTTCAGAGCTGTAAAACAGGGGTTTGGTATTTATACAAAAGTTACACAGAAATCAGAGTATATGGTGCACTCCTGGCTCCATATAAACTACCAAGATTTGTTACAACAAGGATATTTGCATTGGAGTATTTGAGGCAGCTATTGAATGCAGATGAAATTAATTTCATAGCTTCCAGGAAAAAGACCCAGTTTAAACCGAAGAATAAAATTGTGCCATTTATTGTAAATAATAGAGAAGCAGCCAATTAAATCAATCTGAAGTTGAAAGAGTAAAAATTCCCATATAGTTTCATGTGGAATTATGATCCACAACGTACTTTAAGCACATTGAGAGTGAAATGCAAGTTGCCTGTCTTCTTGCATGATTCCAAGCCCCATATTGAAAAGTATGCTAACAAACTTGAATGGGAGCCCAACACTCTAGTTGATGATGATTTACAAGAAATGCAGAGAAACAGTGGCAAAGGTAAGCAAGTTGATCAAACACAGGTATTGGCAGTTAATAAAGAAAATGAAAGTGTACATAAAAGGAGTAGAGAAAGAGATAGTTTCATAGCTGAAACTATTCAGGATAAAAGATTTCAAATTCCTTACAGCAAGAAAAGTAAATTGACAGACGAAGAAAGGAATAAAGCTGTTAATATTGAAGATAATGAAACTGATGATGAAGCTACAAGAATAGTGAATGGAACACTTAAATAGCTTCAAAATGTCAAAATTGGAACACAACAAAAGGATACAGTCATGATGGAGAATCAAACAAATATTGATATGCCTTCTTCTTTTGAGGAACCTGACAACACAGAGTCAGAAATTCAAATTAGGTTTTGACAAATAAAAGAGAAGAATGAAGAAATCAAGAATCAAGCATATTCTATGTTCCTTAAGGAAAAGCCTAGAAACAAGGACAGAATCCTTTCAGCTTTTGATTATTCTTCTAATAAATTGGTAATGTCATTTTTGAAGCCTACAGTGGCTGATCCAACATCAGTAGCAGACTATTCAAAAACAGATCTTGAAGTTGATGCAAATGTTGTCCATGAATTGGATCAAATAGAATTTCATAGGAGCAATACTTAAATGCTATATTCTAAAATTGTCAGTAAGACTATGAAATCTATTAGGCTTGAGAAAACAATGCTCAACCTTCAGAATCAAATGAAACTGGATAAGGCATCATTATATGCCAATAACTTTAGAATCAAAGAATTGGAGGACATAGTGATTGAAGCAGGGGCTGACCTAGCAAATATTGAAGGGGAAAAAGTCATAATAAAACATAAAAATGAAGATACAGTTGCCCTCAGAAAATAGCTAAAGTTGCCCCAAAGTGAAAATCCTCAAGCAAAGGAAATCCTTCAGCAAAAAACTGAAAATGATGAACTTAAACAACTTGTTCTTAAGATGACTACCCAAATAAAAGAATGGAAAGTCAAATGGAAGCTTCCATAAGAGAGAATGAAAATATTAAGAAAACTCAACAGGTTCACATTCCTACAGTGATCCCTACTGTAAGTACAGTTGTCCCATCTACATTGGCAGAACACTAAGCACCACAAGGAGTATTGGCAACTGTAGTTCCAATTACCTCTTGTGATATTTCTTCCTCTTCTTCATCCACCTCACAGGTAAACACAGTGGAGGACAAGGCTGCACTAGTGAAATCCATGGAAGATCTTTCTATTAAAAAATAATAATTATTCAGCTTAAAAGGCACCATTAAAGATCTAGAAACATAAAAAAGGGATGCCTTAATTATTTCCAAAGGGCATGAACAGAGGGCAGACAGGTTACAAGAGCAGGTAAAAATTATTCAACAGCAGGTGAACCTTACTGAACAGGTTGTCTATATAAAGAATCATTTATGGTCAAAAATAACTGAAGGCATTCATTCACAATGGCCTTCCATTCAAATTATATATGAGCAAAAAGATCTGTTGCAGGTTGCCTTGGCTGAAATTGATAGAACAAAGAAGGAGCTTGGCAACAAACCACAACAAGCATTTCAGCTTATCACGTTTTTGAACAGAAAAAATAAAGAATAATTGGCTGAATTGAAGATTCCAGACAGGACAGAAGCTATTTTAGAAATCAAGAAAGTCCTTACAAAAATAAACATCATGAACAATCTAGAAGAAAAGTGTGACAATATGAATATATCAATTAGCAGATTCAAAACTAAGTATAACTTGCTAGTTGAAGCAGGACTTCCAGACATTCATGCACTAAATGATAAATTGATGACACAGAAGGACTATGACCAGAAGATATGAAATTATGCTAAATAACAAGCCAAAAAGCCTTTGCCTCGAGGATCTCCAAGTGGCAAAATATTACTTCAATATTTTGAAAATCTGTTCTTTTTGGAAAATGAATTAAAGTATATGTTCACAGTGAAGCCTAACTTTTCCAAGTATACAAAGGCTGATGAAAGTTACAGGAAGTTGAGAAGCATAAAGATCCCAACAACCTAGCAATGGTAAGAATTCACAGATCTGATGTGAAATCAACAAATAAAAGACGCAGAAAAAATCAGTGTGAAAGGTAATATTTTACTGTTACCTCAAGGGTAAAAAGTACATGGTTAAAGTGTATCAGTAGGTTAAAGAGTATCAGTGAAAATAATGTTACTGTTGGTTACTTTTTAATTACCACAGTAAGACAAATAAAATCATATGAATAAAGAGTATCAGCTTTAAAGTCAAAGGAAGGAAAGTTCTTCAACCACTTTCCACGATAAGATGCACCTAATGCCAGCAGTGTTTACAGCACATCAAAAATCAGTTTAGATAAGATAAAATAGTTATATTTTCCCTTGTAAAAGAGGATAGCTTGCAAACTGTTTTGCTTTTGTCCCTCTTCTTATGCTCTTTTTCCTATTTTTCTTTAGAACATTATCTCAATTTCTGAGATATTTTGTAAACAATTTTGTGTATAAATACTTCATAATTAGAAGTATTCAGTGTGGAATAAAATAATCAAGATTACTATAGAATTTTTGTTGAAACATTGGGATTTTATGTGAGTTAAGTTGAAGAAGCAGGCTAGAAACTGAAGCGAATAGACATCATAGCTAAGGATTCTCGTGGTGACAAGATAAGTCTCGTCTTTTTCCTGTTTTCAGTGTTTTCCTTTAAAACGTTTACATTCATTCATATATTTTGTTTCTATTCTGTAATGATCAACTAAGGATAAATTAAACAAGATTAGTGATAATAAGCTCCCTGTTTTAAACCAGTTGGCATTTTAATGTTTTCTGCTTGATAACCGGACCATAGAATTCTTAATTGCTCTAGGTCCCAGTTTTATCCCCTCCTTCAATATTCTTATCTTTGATCTAAGGATTCTTAATTTCCCTTAGTCCAGACTTCACCCACTTCATCAAAATATCCTTTTAAAACCCTTGGAAGGTCATCTATCTTGCCCTTAGCATATTTGCATCTTTTGGCCTAGTTTTTCTAGTCTTGTTTGCTATAATTTGACTCCATTTCCAAATGGTTAGGTAGATATTTCTATGGTTTCCCTTGTAGTCCTTTATTCCCACCAACCTTTTCAAAAAATCAAACCCAACTTCACAATCATAGCTAGCCTAATATCTGTTACCTAAACAAAGCTAAATCATATGGAGAGATCCCTCTCTGGAACTCAGGAAGGCTAGATCCTGAATTCCCAAAGTGGTTCTTGGTTACCCCTGGTGTTCTTAACTATAAAAATCCCCATCCCACAACCTGGGAATTACTAGGGTGATAACACCTTATACCTCCTCTGCTTAGATGTCTCTGATTCCATAGCAAACCCTAGCTTAGTGGGAGAGGAAATTAGGGTTTTTTGTAGGAAACACAGGGGATTTAGGAATACCTTGTAGAGGGAGGGGAATGAAGGGGTTAGGGGTTGTCTAAATTCTTGGGGAAATTTTGGAGGATAGGGAAAAATGTTAGAGAGTGCAGGGAAGTGGAATTTCTAGAAATGAGTGAGGCAAAGGGGTCCAAAAGGGAAAAACATAGGCCTAGTCTCGAAAAGTGTCAAATTGTACTAATAGGCTAGGGCTTGTGGAAAAATGATGATTTGGGAACCCTTGGGAAAAAAGGTGAAAATAGTAAAAAAATGAAGCGAGGTCAATGATAATGATGGAGATGAGGTAAAAGCAGAGTAAAAAAAGGCAGGATGGGTGGGATGCAAATACCAGTGCTAACAAGAAGGAAGTGCATACTAAGATTCACCATCAATTCAAACTTTCTTGATGAATTTGAACTTGATGTGGTACCACTTGAGATATCAGGTATTGTACTGGGAAGTCCTTATATTTATGATAGGAAATAAATATTTCATCACCATGATAATAATTACACTTGTTTAAATATGGTATTGAGTACATAGTTATATCACATAAGAAGAAGACACGTTTATCTCTTATACATGCAGGAGAAATGAAGAGGATAGTGAATGCAAATCAGAATTTGACATTGTTGATGATCAAACATAGAGATGTTTTGTGTCAAACCTTTCAAAAAGATGCATCTAATGAACAAGTTGATTTCCTTAAGGTTTCTTATGCTTGCAATGAGATGTTTCAGGACTCTAACAGGTTTCCTTTGAAAGGAGGTAAACAATATGTAACATATTTGCAGCAGTCAACATCAGTGTTGAGCAGTGTTGGAAACAAGATTTCGATGCAAGAGAGTGCAAAGGTCAAAGAGGAAGTGACAAAGCAATATGAAAAAGAAGGCATGGGTTCCACAAATTATTGTTTTTGGTTTCCAAATGGTACATGGCAATAGCGAAGATACTTGGTCAAGAGTCAACGCAAGTATAAAGAAAGATCAGTTAAGAATCTCGATGATGGCAGTGTGCAAGGTGAGATAGTTTTTAAGTTTCCTTTGATTGATGACCAAGGTGGGAAAAACATTATTTATGCAAGAATAAATTGCTTCTCTACAAATTCATGTGAATTGCAGCATGATGGTGTCAATGACAGTAAGAGAAGGTCGCAAGAATTAAGGAAAAAATTAAGCTTTTGTGAAAAGCTCCAGTTGATGAAAATGGGAACATTTCAGTGGATAGAGACTAGAAGGGTGAGGGAACAATACCCTCATCCACATGATTAGTAATTAGAGATATTTTTGGGTCCAAAAGGTTTCTAGTGGGGATGAATGATCAGGTGCTCAATGTAAAAAATAAAAAATAAAAGTGCTTAGAATTGATTGAAAACTGAACGACAGCGAAGAAATCGTCGCCATGAATCCGACACAGTTCATTTCATGGAAAACAGAGTCTGGATGAAGAATATATATCCCTTAGTTTGTTTTCCTAAACAGCTAAAAAAATTGCAGAACAGTGACAAGTTGATGACATGGCAACCCAGTCAGCATACATGGTATATTCTGGGAATATTATTTAGTTTTGCCCAATGGCACTGTGACATGTGTCAAAGCAGGATTCACTGAATTGGTTTGAAGGTGAATTTTTTTTAAGTTTTAGCTCCTAAGGTTGAATTGATTTTTTTTTTTTATGGATGGATAGCCCAACCAAAGGCTAACATGTGGTGTAGCCAGGGGTCACCACGTGCCCCCTTTGGTGGAACCTATCCGAAGTTTGATATTTGAATTTAATTTCTCCAATGTTCAAATTGCATCTTTTATATGCTATGGTTGAAACATTATGGTGGAATTACATTTTATGAAAAGTCTGAAATCAAATGTATATTATGCCTAAGTTTGAAGGTTACATTATAACCAAAATTCAAAGGTGGGAGCATATTACATTTTCCCAAATCCAAAAATATGGTGACACATATCCTATGGTTGAATCATATATCAAAGTTCAATAGTTAGAGTTTTATATATGGTGCACATTTTATTTATAAACCAAATTTTAAGACTATGGTAGAGGTTACATGTTTTGGAACAAAATTTATGTGCAGGGGTAGGGGTCAAACCCACGACCTCCCCCATGCCAACGCATAGGCCTACCACCATGCCACCATGTTATTCGTTGTAATGTATGTGCAACCACATATATTTAATGTCAAATGAAATCTCTGATGGCGGTTTGGAGGGGCCAGCCCCCTCCCCATGAGACCTATTTATACAACCAATGACGTGGGCAAGTTTTATTTACGTGGGGGATTAAGTTTAAGATGTGGATTAATTAATACTAATATCGTAGCTTAACTTTTTTTAAAACACATTTTATGTAAACATTCTTAGAGCGCATTTAAATCCTTCTTATCCCTTTTAATTTGAGATTATACTTAATTAAACTCAGAGATTAATGTGGCGGAGATTTCTGTGGTTCCACTAGTTTCGGCGGACTAGCAGCTTTTGTGGTCTTAACAAGAGTCTTCTCAAGTTTTAGAGATAGGATATTTCTGTGGTTCCACTAGTTTCGGCGGACTACCAGCTTTGGTGGTCTTAACAAGAGTCTTCTCCAGTTTTAGAGACAAATTACTAGGAATTTTTTTTTTTTGCCATATCTTGAGCAATTTTCGACAAATTTTGGCTTAGGAAGAGTCATTTCTAGCAGATTGGCATGTTCTGAATCCATTAGTATAGTTCGCAGAGGCAGAGGAGAAATTATAAAAGTTATTTTGTCACTTTGAATAAAAAATAAGCCTAGGGCCACCAGGATGGAAGGCCATGCATAGATTAGCTGAAGACCAAATTGGGAGCAAGAAGAGTCATTTTTGATAGATTTCGACATTCTGGACTCATTGAATCATTTTTCAGGAGTTGTAGGTGAACTTAAACGTCAATTTTTTCACTTTTGAGCTAACAAAGAGGCCCAAGCCATGGAAGATGGACCAAGGAGATGTAGCCCAGGAGGGGTGAAATCCTTCATCAAAACTCTGTGTTGATGGATCAATTGTGATGGTTTGTTGTTCTTGTTTTTGCTATTATTCAACATATTTATTTCATGCTTTATTCTCTTGAATTAACTCATAAAACTCAGCTAATTTACATGTTTGACACACATAAACAACAAGGAAGCCTATGTATATCAAGCATAAGATCAACAAATAAATCTTAAATATGAAGATGAAATTAGCACAACAAAAATAACATTCATACTCAGATCAATTATGAATCTACATATCCTACTATCTAAACAACAATCACGTTCCATTTTCCACTATCCTTAACTATTACATTTCTACGAATTAAGGATTATTAGGGTGGATTTATTAAATTGGATGAGAAATGTGTAAGAGAAAATCACCCAGATTTGTCTTGAAACCCCTCTTCCAACGCCCCTATAACCAAGTCAACATATTATAAAATTATTCTTAATTTCACCAACATAGGCATGAATATTTTCATGAATTCCTCCAAGATTTCATATATTTGGACCAACATTAAGGTTAAGCTATAACTCCATATTTTTTATACTCATCTAACATTCCCAACCATGAGATGGGTACCCACATTATAGGGATTTCCCATTCTAGTCATTAGAGGCATTTCCCCCACGACACCAACATAGTTAATCTCTTATTGAGGAACATAAATAAATGAAACACGTTATGCAAAATAATAATGCAATGAGTTAACTAGTATGGATATGATCATTCATGGACACCAATTTACCACAAACATAATCAAGAAAAATCACACATTACATGTATAATATATAAACTCTCGTAATATAATATAACATGGATTTTTCATATTTATAAACAAGGTTCAGACCTTCATATTATAACTAAATAATTTCCAAGAAATTGGTTTTGTAAGAGTTATATTGCACCCAACAATAGGTATCCAATGTAGATACGACACCCAAGTTGATATATGAGGCCACCAAGATGAAATAACCAATCTACAAGATTCTATATTTCCCAACAGAACTCATCTACCCACATGATTTGCTAATTCTCCCATATAGAGAATTAAAAAATCTCATCCAACCATCGAAAAACCAAGAAATGCTCTTCCATTAATCCATATAACATAAGGAAGATCTTAACTTTCCCTACTCAACAGTTCCTGAAAGATACTCTTCCTTTTAGTGCTACTTGGTTTGAGTAGAAATATCCCAATATGCTATATGTTGGGGAATGAACATGGACAAAGAACATATAAAAAAATCTAAAATAAAAAAATAGAAGACTATTCATATTCCAAGATGATTGGTGGTGTCTAAAGACATTGTTACTACACTTAAGCAGAACACATTATGATTAGAACATCACAATGTGTGACTGAATAAAATTTAACCCATAGGGTCCTATATTTATAGAAAATTCCTTGAATTGCAAAAGCTCTGATCCACAAAGGAACATAAATAGTTCTAATATTTTCCTTGAGATCCACTACATAACATCGACTAGTTCATTGTTCTATTCAACTCATCTTTTGGCAGCTAGTTGACTGCATGAGTTGAAATAACCATTCAATCGATCCCAACCATTTATTCAATCATATGATTAAATAATTCATTTTCCAACGACCCTTAGTATTCCAACAATAATTTTTTATCCTTGAAGATCTCAACTTTAATAGATTAATTGTAGCATATGTGCAAACTTAAGAGGTATCGTTCACTATATATGCATGCCACATTCCTTATTACTCCTCGGTGCATATTGAATTATGAAATAAAATTCAATATTGATTGGGTAAATGAGGGAATCATGTAGTGAGGAAATCACTTAGCTAGCTAAATCTTGTAGAAACAAAACTAATTCCACAAAAATAGTTTTGTAGAAAGTAAATAATATGTTACTTTGTAAGGAAAAAAAAACTAAACTTAATTGTAGGGAAATAAATGTTTCACAAAAGTAGATCCTATATTAATCTTGCAAAAATGTAAATGTATTCCTACTATGCAAAACATAAAGCAGTAACAAAATAAATCTACATTGTTGTAAGTAGAAAAGTGACCCCGTAGAGATGAATTCCTTCTCCTTAATCTCCCTTGTTCACTAGATCATGTCAACATTTTTTTAAGGTATTTTTTATATGAAAAATGCATAACCATGAAAAATAATGAGGTGAAAACATGAATATGGGTTACACTTTTGGGCCAAATGTGGTGATGAAATTTCAAATTTTTTCTCTTTAATCCAATTGAAACCCTCAAAATTCATATAAACATTGTGAATTTTGATTCAAAGTAAAAATACATTTTGTGGAGAATTATGTTGTTGTCCTAATGATATTTTTTGCAAAAATTCTTGGTGTCATATAATATATAGATTTTCCATTAGATGAAATAGGTGTTCTTGCAAATTTTCACAATCTTAAGAGGTATGTGTGTGTTCGTGTAGCATACTTAGTATAAAATGTGTAATTTTTATATATATATATATATATATATATATATATATATATATATATAGCTGATCTACACGGAGAGAACTAAGTTTTAATATTATTTTTTTTAGGGAAAATTTATATTTTTTATTATTTTTCGAAGTTTGCAAAGTAATATTTCAATTGCATTTTTCAAAAACATGTGTTTGCATAATATTTTTTCGAACTGTTTAAATAAATTGAAAAAACAAAAGTACCCTTTTGAAGAGGACTCGTAAATGAAGGTAGTTGTATTTTTTAAATTCGTTTTGGATAATTTATGCTATTGATTTTTTATTTATCACCTTTGAAATTAGGGTCTTTTGTTCTATTCATCTCTAAGGAAACTAATTGTATCACTTGGGAACATATTCAAACATATTTAAACTAGGATTTATATTTCCTATGATGCTGAAGTTTTTATATAACAAGACATTCCAAAAGAATTGAAGACCTAATGCAATATATTTGGTCCTAACATTAGAAACAAATTTGAAGACCCTAAAAGATGCAGCAGAAGTACATCTACCCAGGTTTGTGCCATATTTCCGAATAAGGAATAAAAATAAGCTAAATATCTGAACTTTTATGTATAACATTCCAAACCGTGATGGTAGGGAGGAGCACGTGTTGAATACTTTCCATTATTTAAGAAGTATGGAGTAGAATTATGGGTATAGAAATAGTGTTTTTACCACTTGCATCAACTCTGGTTTCATGATTAACAACCTTGTTTGCATCATTCTTACCATTTTCAGAAGTAGGATCAAGAGAACTCATGAGGATCTCATGTTGTGCAATAAGTTGATAAGGGTTCAAAAGAAAAATGTAAAATTGTACTCCTTTCAGTAGAAAGAATATTGCAGTTGTTATCAAAGTTTTTTGCTTCATAAGTAGCTTTAGATAAAGGCACATTGTCTCAAAATTTCATTGTCATTATACTTTGTATAAGTAGATGATATAATAAGTAATGGTTCAATCGAGTCGAGCATCAATGCATTTGTAACCTATAGTAAACAGTGATAATAATTCTTGTGAAACAGTAAGACATTGGTTAACATACAATAACTATAAGCTTTGATGACAATAATATTGATAAGTAATAATATATAAAAACAATTACCTTTATGTGTTATAATATGAAACAATGTCTCTTTGATTGTAGCAACTTCTCCTTGATAAGTGATAGTAACTTGGAAAATATTATACTTGACTAATATAGTGACATTGAGATGGTTGACAACTAGAGATCTGACTGGGATATGCTTGACATCACAAGTGATCTTGTTTCTTGACAATGACCTTTGGTGATTTGTGAAGTTGTGACAATACTTTTCTATGAAAGTGAAATGGAGAGACAATGAAACAAAAACCTAATTGATAGTGAGACAATGATTAATGTGATAGTATGAAAATTGTGTTGTATGGCTTGCCTTTATGACAAATAAGGGTTTTGTAGTATTGGTTGAGCAACAATAGTTGAGCTAAAGAGTGGCTTTGTGGCAATAAGAGAAGTTGAAGATATTGACAATAGTGGTGGCAACAACAATGGATAAATAGAGCAGTGGATAGAAGAAGTGGATAGAGGAAAATAATGAACAATGGTTGTAGCATTGGAATAAGTGGCGGAGGATAGTAGTGACAGAGAACAACAACAAACATAAAATAAATGGACAGTGGTATTGAAGAAACAACAGTTGCAACGAATATACAATGGTGAAAATAGTAGGTGTTTGTGGTAGTGAGATGGTTATTTTTATGTAAGGGAGGCTGAAGACTCCTGCAGACTTTGTTTGCAAAAATCTTTAGTCTTGGGTAGTTATGTACTTCCTTTGAGCTTAGCTGGTAAATTGTGTATGTAACCATGCATAATGAAAAGCTTTTTTGAATGACAAATTCTATGTATTTTTCAATTGATGTGATGTTTATGATTCTATCTTGATTAATGCTCTGAATAAGTAAATAAACAACCAATTATAAAAATTGGGGAAATATTGATTCACCCCCCTCTTAGTATCTCCAACACCCACACACACACATACACACACATACCAATAAAGAGGAGAAAAGCCTAGAATAAAGGGTGGCTAGTTTGTAACAATATTAAATACAAAGTCAAGTTAGAGGCAACATCCTTCCATTGGTAGGGAATTTGAAAGAGGAGCACACTGGGAAGTTGAGAGTGGGTAAACTGAGAGAAACTTGAAGGGTTGCATTAGTTTCATATTCTTGGAAGCCATTTTGAGGAATAATGCATAATTAATGCACCTATCAAGTTGAGTTTCATACAATTTTCTTTGATGTCCAAGAGAACCCTCACAAATGAAAGAAAAAGAGCAACTACGACTTCCAACTTAAAAAAAAATATAAAAACCCGCAATATTGTACAATGCTACTCTATTTTTGCATTCATATTTATACAAAATTTCAAGTCGGTTACATGGATTAAAAAAACTAAACTTACCCCTTCATATTTCAATTAGTTGTGGCAGTGGTTGTCCCTTTTAATTTCAACGATTTAAGATGGTGCAACCTTTCGAAGTTTGATGGGTTGAGACAGTGGAAGAGGTGTTTCCTCCTCTTCCTTGAAATACTTAGCTATGACATTCTCCCCCTAATAATTTCTCCAAAAACCAAAATTTTTGTGTTACATCAAAATTTTGTTTCACTCGAAATTGTTCTTAAAATTTTGTTTCTCTCAAAATTGTTCTTAAAATTTTGTTACACCATACATGCTCCTATATTTTTTTTTAGAGTTTCAAACAATTCTTTTGCCAATTTTTTTGTAAATATGTATGCAAACTGGTCTCAATATGCGGAATTCCATTAAAAAAAATCATTTATGGTTACTAATTCTCGAATGAAGTGATATCATGTATAAATATGCTTACTCTTCTTATGGACAACATGATTTTGATAAAAAAATAACAAATTTATTGTCAGAGAAAGTCTAAGTCATTTCTTTCTGGTCATGGAATAACTCAATCAAAATTATTGTCATCCACACAATTTGACAAGTCAATTTTTTTGCTGCAACATACTCTTCCTCAATAGATGATACGTTCCCTATGGATTGCTTCTTTGATGCCCATGCTATTTCACCAGATATAAAATTGAACACGTACCTAGATGTGCTCTTCATGTCATCGATATTATCTGTGAAATCACTATCTATATATCCAATTAGTTTAAAATCTAAATATGATGTATACAAGATAAAATAATTTATTGTTATAGCAACATACTTTAAGATCCTTTTTCTAGCCAGCTGATGGGTACTCTTCTAAGTTTCTATAAATACAGAAATAAAACTTACAACAAACATTATATCAAGCTTTTTTATAGTCAAATACATGAGACTTCCAACCAATTTATTATGCAAGGTTAGATCAACATTTGACCCTTGATCCTTCAAACTAATTTTTGTACCAAATGCAATTTTCATTACAACTGACTTACTATTCTCCATCCTAAACCTTTTCAATATGTCCATTGCATATTTAGATTGAAAAATAAAAATACCATCTTTAGATTGAGTCACTTCAATACCAAGAAAATATCTAATTGTCCCTAAGTAAATCATATGAAATTCAATTTTCATGCTTGTCTTTAAATATTAAATTGAAATATCTCTGGTGAAACTCAAATCATCAACATACAAGAAAACCATCAAAATTTTAACTTCATGGTTTACCTTTATATACAAAGTTGTCTCACTTGGACTCTTATTGGATCCTTTTCATATTTAAATAATGATAAATTCTACTATACCTTACTTTCGGTGCTTATTTCAATCCATATAATGTTTTCTTTAACCTGTAAATTTTATCTTCTTGTCTAATAAATTTCACATCCTTGGATTGTTTCACATAAACCTATTATTCTGAAAATCCATTTAAAAATGCGAACTTAAAATCCATCTAATACATTTTCCATTTATTTCGTGTTGCAATAGCTAACACCATCCTTGATACATAAAGTCTAGCTACATGTGCAAAGGTTTCATTATAATCAATACTAGGTTTCTATTTGAACCCATGAGCTACAAGTTTTACTTTGTGTTTCTCAATTTCACCTTCAACATTCAATTTGGTCTTGTAAATCCATTTAACACCTGTACTATTTTTACCTTCAGGACAATCTACAATCTCCCAAGTATTATTTTTTTCTATAGCATCAATCTCTTCATCCATAAATTTTATCCAAAATTCTCCTTCAATAACTTCATCAAAATTTACAAGAACATATGCAATTAATGAAAAACTTGAAAATTAATCTATTTCATAATTATTCTCATACAATTCTTTTAAACTTATAGTCTTTTGACCTTTAATTATGTTCCTTAATGTCAATGATGTAGGATTCAATTCATTACTTACCTCTAATCCTATTTTTTGTTGGCCACCATAACCTGGTGGTTTTCATGCCCTTGAGTTCTTAGTGTTATAAACTATAATGGGTCGACCCTTGGTGATTTCCTTGCTGAAGTGCTTGTAGAAAGTGTATATGGAATCAACTATCCACCATATACTTCTTTCTTATCTCCATCATCATCTCCATGAGATAATACAACTCCATTTGCAACAGATTTATATATGCTTCCATCCCAAGCTTCTTCTTAATTGAAATCAACATCTCTATAGATAATATGCTTATTAGTGATGGGATTATAAAGTCTATATGCCTTAGAATCATCACTGTATCCAATAAAGATACACTTCTCACTTTTTTCATCAAACTTTTTTCTCAACTCCTTAGGTACATGTGCATAAGAAACACACCCAAAAAAATTTAAATGATATATATTTCCACTCTTACAACTCTAAGCTTCTTCAGGAACTCACTCCTTCACACTCTTATTTCAACTTCTATAAAGAATATAGAAAGAACAAGTAACTACTTCTCCCTAATATTATTTTTGTAGATGATCTTCCTTCAACATGTTCTAAGCCATATTCAAAATGGTTCGATTTTTCCTTTTAGCCACTCCATTTTTCTATGGATTATAATGTGCAGTAAATTGTCTCTTGATTCCCTGAGACTGTCAAAACTTAATGAAATAATTTATCATATATTCATTGTAACAACCTTGGGATAATGTTTCATGTTTTAAAGGATATTAAGACCAAGTTCATGGGACACATATTCCAAGTTGAATGTTTGGAAAAAATTATAGTGGGTGTAACTTGTGGTTTATTATGGCTATGGAAATTGACAAAGACAAAGAGTCAATAAATGACATTTAATTATGGAAATAAATGAAAATAGGAAAAAATGAAGGTGAAGAGATACAAATATGTATGCAAGGGAAATTAGAGGAAAAATGAAGGAAAATGAACAAAAAGGAGACATCAATGATAAAAGGTATAAGAGAAACAATTCACACCTTTTGCCAATTTTAGCTTTTGGCTCTCTTACACTCTTGCATACATAGAGAATTCCTGGAGAAATTTAAAATTCACTTGGATTTGGAGAAGGAAAGCAAGAAACCAAATGAAGGAAAATGACAAGAAAAGTAAAGAAAGAAAAAGCAAAGTAGAATGTCAGATCAACAACTTCAACAAAAATGTTTTGCAAGTAACATGTTGCATGTGTCATTTCCTAGCTGAGGTGTTAATGCATGGTATATTCATTTGTTTAATTGGTTAATTTTATGTCATTGACATGGGTTTTTTCTGGATTTATAGTGGTTTCAACCTTTCCTTGTCATTTCCTAGATAAACATGGTGTGATGGGGTTCATTCTTGGTTGATCTTTGAATTTCTAGAAGGTTTTGGAATTGGGTGAGGTGGTCGCAAGAAAATAGAAAGGCCAGTTGTGGGTGGAGATGGTTTTCTCTGTGAAAGCCTTGATAAGTGGGTTGAGATAGGAAAATTCCCCAAGGTATGGTGAATTAATTATGAGGCATCCAAGCTTGGTTTGGTTTTGTGATCTCAAAACCAGTTTAGGTGAGATCATGGTAGCTTGAGGGTGGAGGTGGTTTAACCTCCATATTCCCTATTTGGTTATTTTTTGGTTTATTCCATGATATCCCACATTCATGCTTGGAATATGGCACGAGTGTGATTGTCTAAAATAAATATTTGGTTTAGCCCAATCTATGGTCATGTGGTACGTGGAAGTCCCTAGCTTGGTTGGATTTTTCATATCTTAATACAATCTATTTTATTCATTATTATTTATGAGCACATGTACTTATTATTTTGTTTATCTTATGGTTGATTTTTCATGGTTTTTATTCTATTTATATTTTGGTTATAAGCATGGTTCCATGATGTGCTCTAGATATGGCTCTTATTCATGATTTGATAAGAATTTGAATGGTTGATGAATGCATGGGCTAAAAAGTGTTGTTGCAGCTAGCTTGAGAGGGAATTGAGCCTTCTTAGTGAATCTCATATGAGGAATAATATTTTATGATCATATATTCATTCATGACTTGTATCTTATATGTTTACCATATGTTTGCCGAATTGAGTATCATGTACTTGTTAAGTTATTGTTCATGTTTTGAATGGTTATCATCATTAGCATCTTATTTATGATTTTGGAAAGTAACAAGCAGTTTTGGGCAGTGTTCTGGAGGTTATCTTGGAAATGTGGCTTAAATCTCGGGACTATTGGCATAGATTGGAGAATTTTTGTTCATAACCACTAGTAGGAAAGACTGTGCGTGTGGTTGGAGCCTCATAACCATATGCACAATGTTTCAACGCTATGGTTTGGGTGTTACATAGTGAAAAAGAGTTCCATCTCAGGGATGGATCAACTAGGATGGTTTATAGGCTTCTGATTGGTCTGTAGTCCCTGAGTTATGGTTCTAATTTGGTGGTTAGTTAACCCCACTTCAATAATTGGAACTTGGAATTTGGGTCATATCATAGTAACACTCAACTCATGTTTACCCTGGAGAGCTTGTAAAAGTGGGTAAATGTGGGAGGGTCTGTTACAGGTTGGTATCAGAGCTTCTATGTTCAAACACTTAGACTAGATGGGATAAATCAATATGGTTATGCATGCATGTTAATTGTATATGTGCTTAATATGCATGCATTGGTATGGTTTCAATTATCATGCATGAGGTTATTATTGCAGTTTTGTGTCATCATGTATGATGTTGAGATGTTGTTATGTTGATGTCATTATATATGTATCGTGCTAATCTGGAATGATTTGTGTAGACGAGATAACCTCCCTTGAACTTCATTGAGTTATGTTTTGATTATGTTTTATATTTGGTGTATCTAACATTACATGTTTACAGGAAAGAGAAGATCAGATATGATGAGCAGAATGGTGGATTACAATTCAAATGACTCTCCTTATGGATCAGTTGAGAAACAAGGAGATGGGAATTCTCCTGATATAGCAGATACATTGAGAAGTTTGAAGGTATAAATTTGAAGTTGAAAGGAAGATAATAATAGGTTGATTGAGACACGCAAAAGGCGTGCCATAGCTTAAGAGAAGCAAACCAAGGTTACTACAAAGATCCTTCAGAGCTTTTCATATTTGTAGAGATATGGAAAGATAATGATTAGTCATGGATGATAGGAAAGGAATAACAGGGCATATGATTGCAAGTCTCGATCAGGGCACAATTTGGATAGAGATGATATAGTGAGAGGTGGCAGATGATCGGATACACCTGAAAAGAGGGGTAATGGTTATGGGTTCTATTATAGTTCTAGTTCAAAGAGACATCATTTTTGTCACTGCTATCATCCTTATAGGAGGAGTGAGAAGCAGTGTTTTCCATAGGAGTTAAAGAAAACAAAGCCTCCTACCTTTGATGGAGAAATGAAGAAGTTAGAGGATGCATAATCATGGTTTCTTGGGATGAGGAAGTTCTTCATATTGCATGACTATTCAAATAATATGAAAGCCAAGATAGCTAATTTCAATATGAAAGGGAAAACATATATATGGTGGGAAAATTTGAAGAATGTTAGAGGAATTAGAGAAGAGAAGATGACTTGGAGTGAGTTTGAAAGACTCTTCAGGAATAAGTACCTGTTTGAAAGGTATTATGATGGAAAGGCCAAGGAGTTCTATGAGATGAAGAAGGGTTCTATGAAATATGAAGAATACAATAACATATTTTTGGAGCTCTTCAAGTATGTACCTTATCTCAAGGATGAGAAAGCGAAGATTCAAAGGTTCATTAGTGGGTTTCCAGTTTCATTCACATACTAGATTGAATTTGATGAGCGTTTATCATTGGAGGAAGCCATTAGGAAATTGAAGCACTATTATGATCATTCGAAGTGAAAGTTTGATCGTAAGCATGACTGGAAATGGAATGAGAAGGATAAAGGAAAATGACCTTAGAAGTGAGGAAGACCTCATGATGCAGGTGAGAAATAAAATGCGGCTCCTTACAAGAATTTTAATGCAATTGAGAAAGGACATGGGGCTCGACTTGAAGAGAAAAAAAATAAAGGTACCAGTGCGGGAAAATTGCAGTGTTGGATTTGTTGCAAGGATCATCGCAAGAAGTATTTTCCATTGTACCGAGGTGGAAAACCTCAGATATACAATTCTCAAGAGGTGAAAACAATTGGGGATGTTTGTTAGAGCATTCCTCAGATCTATGCAACACTTGATAATAGACATGAAGATCATAACTTATAAATGTGCTTCCTTTGGGATCATATAACATGCTTTTGGGCATGAATTGGTTGTTCACTCACAGGACCAGGGTATATTATTGTGAGAAGGTCATTGAGTGCATGGATAATAATGGATAAATGAGAATCTTGCAAGGAAATAAGAAGCCTACATTAGTAAGAATGGTTACAACTATGCAATCTAAGTGCAATAGAAGAAAAGGGTGTGTATTGTTTGTAGTGCATATTTCAAGTGACAAAGGGACAGATGTGGAAGATGATGAAGTTAAGAAAAAATATCCAATTTTGCAGCAGTTTCAAGATGTGTTTCCTATAGATATTTCAGAGTTACCACCTCATAAGGAAGTGTATTTATTTATTGAATCAGTATCAGGAGCAACACCATCATCAAAGGCACCTTACAGGATGAACACTCCAGAGTTGGTGGAATTGAAGTTGCAAATTAAGGAAATGCTTAAAAAGGGATACATAAGTCCAAGTGTATCACCTTGGGGTGCACTATTGTTGTTTGGCAAGAAGAAGGATGGTAACCTCTGATTGTGCATTGGTTACAAAAAGCTGAAAAATGTGACAATCAAGAATAAGTATCCATTTCCACAAATTGATGACTGGTTTGATCAGCTAAAGGGAGTAGTAGTATTCTCAAATACTGATTTGATATCTAGATGCCATCAGGTGCACATCAAAGAAGAAGATATCTACAAGAATTCATTCCGTACCACGTATGGGAATTATGAATTTGTGGTGGTTCCTTTTGGTCTTACTAATGCTTCAACCACTTTCATGTGTTTGATGAACAATGTGTTGTGTCCTTATCTGGACAAGTTTGTGATAGTGTTTATTGATGATAGATTGATATATTATAAGAATGAGGAGGAGATAAAAAAAAACTTGGCAACAGTATTGAGATTGTTGAGAGAGCATTAGTTGTATTCCAAGATCAACAAGTGTAGTTTCTTTCAGACTCAGATTCATTACTTGGGACATGTTGTTTCCAAGGATGGGATAGTAGTGGATCCAGAAAAAATTAAAGATATCATGAAATGGCCAACTCCTATGAATGTGGATGACGTGAGATCATTCATGGGACTACCAGTTTGTTATAGGAGGTTCATCATAAACATCTCAAGGATTTCTTATCCTATCACATCTTTGCAGAGAAAGGGAAATAAGTTTGAATGGACTGAGGAATGTGCATCTAGTTTTGAGTAGTTGAAGCATTTTATTACAAATGATCTAGTCTCAAAGTTTGTAGATCTTGATAAGGATTTTGCAGTCTATACAAATGCTTGTAAGGAAGGACTTGGTGGAGTCTTGATGCGGGAAGGACAAGCGGTATGTTATGATTCAAGGAAGTTGAATGAGCACAAGAAGAAATATGTGAATCATGATCTTGAGTTGGCAACTATCATTCATGCATTGAAGATGTGGAGACATTATCTTCTTGGTAGGAGGTTTATTTTGATGAGTGATCATAGTGGGTTGTGGTATTTATTTGACCAACCCAATCTGAATGCCAAGAAAGCTAGATGGTTGGCTATCCTCAATGAGTTTGACTTTGAAATCAAATATATCAATGGTAAGGCATTAGATAACTTTTAAGGTCTAAAATGGGCCTCCTAAGAAAAATGCACAACCAAAATAAATTTTACAAGAAAAAATAGGACTCAAGATGATGATGTCAACCATGGGGGGTGATTCACCATTTTCTGGGAAAAAAAGTAAAAATATTAAAAAATATTAAAATAATAAAACTACATTTTCAACTTGTATTTTCAACTTATATCCCTAAGGTTTTATTGAAATTTCGAACGGGAGTACTTTTTCGATGCAAGATTTAATTCCTCTTCTAAGGAGTACCCATGTTGCATACTTTCGATGGACCCTGCTACACAAAAAATGAGAAATACAAGAAAAAATGTTATTGCGATCACATTTTTTCATGTATTTCTCATTTTTTGTGTAGTAGGGTCCATTGAAAGTATGTTAAATGGTTAATTCTTTGATGAGGAATCAAATTTTTCATCCAATGAGTGTGCCCACTCGAAATTTGAGTAAACCCATTGGGAGATAAGTTGAAAATACAAGTTGAAAAAGTAATTTTTTCTTTTTTCCCTCTAAAATTTGATGATGTAATCTAATCTTATTTATTATTTCCACTCTTATTTTATAATTTCCTTAGGAGGCCCATTTTAGACCTCAAAATTCCCGTGATGGAGAATCAAGTTGTGGATGCTCTCATTAGGAGAGTGTTGGTAAATCATATTTCAGTTATGATCTCTTATGGGACAAATTTGCAAAAGAGAATCTTTCAGGTAGGGTATCATGATGGCAGGTACCAGAAGATGAAGCAGAAATTGCAGAAACAGGGTGAAGATGACAGGGATGAAGAATATCACCTCACGACGGATGGCTTTGTCAGATTTAGGAACACGATTTATGTGTCATATAAAAATGAGTTGAAGAAGCTTATCTTGAGGGAGTTTCATGTCAATACCTATTCAGGTCACCCAAGATATCGTAAGACTTTGAAAACTGTTAAGAAGACCTACCATTGACCGAACTTGAAGAAGGAAGTTTTTGAGTTTGTTTCTAGATGTTTGGACTGTCAACAGGTGAAAGTTTAATGTAAGCACCCAACTAGTATATTATATCCTATTTTGGTTCCGGAGTGGAAATGGTACGTCATTTCCATGGACTTCATTATATGTTTTCCGAGGACATCGAAGAAGCATGATTCCATCATGGTTGTGGCTAACAGGCTAAGAAATTCAAATCACTATATTGCAATGAAGTCTACACATTTAGCTAGTTAGGTAGCGTAGATCTTCATCATGGAGATAGCGAGGTTGCATGGTGTTCCCAAGAAGATCATATCAGACATAGATGCCAAGTTCACTTCCAGATTTTGGAAGGAGTTCTTTGCAAGCTTGGGGACAAAGTTAGATTTCAGTACAGCTTATCATCCATAGACAAATAGAAAGATATATAGGGTTAACAAGTTCTTCAGGATATGTAGAGGATGTATGTCATGCATCAGTAGAGGAAGTGGGAGGAGTATCTTCCACTGGCAGAGTTTACATATAATAATGGGTATCATAAATACTTAAAGATGAGTCCATTTGAGGCTTTTTATGGGTAGAGTTGTAATAATCCTATCAACTCAGTGATCCAATGAACAAGGAGTTGATTATATCAAATATATTGGCCAAAATGGAGCATGATATGCATGTTATTAAAATGAATCTAAAAGTATCAAAAGACATGCAGAAGAGTTATCTGTATCAACATATATCATTTAAGGAGTTTCGGGTTGGGGAGCATGTGTACTTGCACATCAATCCCAATTGGAGCTCCTTGAGGATTGGGTCATGTTCCAAGCTAGCACCACAGTATTGTGGGCCTTTTGAGATACTTGAGATGATTTGACCAATGGTCTACAAAATTTCACTGCCAACAACAGTTCAATTCCATGGTGTTTTCCATGTTTCATTACTTAAGATATATGTGCAGGATGTTAATCATGTGATTGATTGGTCTGTATTATAGCTAGAACCAAAGGGATAGTTCCAACTCGATCCACAATGTATATTGCAGCGGAAACATCTCATGCTCCAGAACTAAGCAATAGAGAAAGTTAAAGTGAAACGGAATCACTTTGGGCCCAATGAAGCTACATATGCGATGACTAATCAGATGCAGACTTTGTATCCTTCGTTATTTACTAGTTGAGTAAAATGAGCTTTTTATATATGTACATATATGCATGGTTGATGTTGTAAATACTACAATTAGGCAGGTTATAAAGCTCCAATAAGAAGTATGTTTATTTTGTTTTTCAACAAGATGTAATTTTAAATATTGCATCGAGTTGTGTTAAAAATATCCATAGGCAGTATGTTTTGTTTCCATTGGTTTTCTAGTCATAAGTGCCATATAACACCATAGACGGTGTTCCCCTAAGGGAGAGGGGTTTGTAACAGCCCTGGGATAAAGTTTATGTAATAAAGGATATTAAAGGAAAAATAAGACCAAGATCATGTGACATGTATCCCAAGATGAATGTTGTGAAAACATTATAGTGGGCATAAATTGTGGTTTATTATGGCTATATAAATTGGCAAAGCCATTGGAAAATAAAAAGAGGCAAAAAATGACATTTAACTATGGAAATAAAAGAAAATGGGAGAAAATGACAATGAAGAGACACATATATGCATGCAAGGGAAATTAGAGTGAAAATGAAGGAAAATGAAGAAAAAGGTGACATCGATGATAAAAAGGCATTAAAGAAGTAATTCACAACTTTTGCTAGTTTTAGATTTTGGCTCTCTTACACTCATGCACACCTAGCGCATTCTTGGAGCACTTTAGCATTCACTTTGATTTAGAGAAGGCAAGCAAGCAAAGGAAAGCAATCGAAAGCAAAGGAGAAGGTATGATCTACAACTTTAACGAAATAATTTTGTAGATAATAGGTTGCATATGTAATTTCCTAGTTAAGGTGTGAATACATGATACGTGCATTTGTTTATTTGGTTCATTTGTTGTCATTGACATGGGGTTTTCTTGGATTAATAGTGGTTTCAGGCTTGCCTTACCATTTCCTGGATAGCCATGTCGTGATGGGGTTCATTCTTGGATTATATTTGGATTACCAGAAGGTTTTGGAACAAGGTGAGGTGTTCTCAGGAAAATCCCAAGGGTTGTGTGTGGAGACAAGAAAATTTAACAAGGTATGGTGAAGGAATTCTAAGGCATCCAAGATTGGTTTGGTTTTGTGATCTTGAAATCGGTTTAGGTGAGATCATGGTAGCTTGAGGTTGGAGGTGGTTTAACCTCTGGATCATGTTTGGTTATGTTTTTGTTTATTCCATGAGATCCCACATTGATGATTGGAATATGGAAAAGGGGTGATTGGCTTGAAGAAAAATTTGGTTCAACCCAATCTATGATCGAGTGGTATGTGGAAGTACCTAACTTGTTTGGATTTTGCATGTGTTAATAAAAACTAATTTCCTCACTATGATTTATAAGCACATGTACTGGTTATTCCATTGATATTATGGCTAATTTTTCATGGTTTCTAATATGGCTATATGTTGGTTATAAGCATGGCTCTATGATGTGCTCTAGCTATCGATCTATTTAGGATTTGATAAGTATTTGAATGGTTTATAAATGCATAGGATAACAAGTGTTGTTGTAGCTAGCTTGAGAGGCATTGAGTCTTCTTAGTGAATCTTAGATGAGGAATAATAGTTTATGATCAAATATGGAATCATGACCTGTAGCTTAGATGTTTACTATATGATTAACGAAATGAGTATCATGTATTAGGAATGCACTCGTTAAGTTCTTGTGCAAGTTTTGAATGGTTAGCATCATTGGCATATTATTTATAATTATGGAAAGTTATAGGTAGCTTTGGGTAGTCTTCTGGAGGCTATCCTAGAAATGTGGCTCGGATATCGGGACTACTGATACAGATCTGAAGATTTTTTGTCATAATTGTTGGGAGGAAAGCCTGTGTGTGCGGTTGGAGCCTCATATGTGTGCACTGAAAGTAACTTGCATCTTATCATTTGGTCGAAAACATCAGTTTCAAGAAAGGTATATAAAAAAAATCCCAACCTCCAAATAAAAACGAGCACATACTCTAAAGGCTTGTTTGAAAAATCAACAACCACACATTCATTTGAGAAGTTTGAAAAGGCTTACGAAATTTTTAAAAATGAGCATTTCTCAAGTTTAAAGTCATTTATTTATTCAAAAATAGGCTTTTTTAAATGTTGTTTTCCTTAAATTTATTTAAAATTTTTAACATACTTTGCATCCAAAGTCTATTAGAAAGGGTCTATTAAAAAAAAAACAATGGAGCATTATAATAGTGGGCCTTCTTATGAACAATTGTTTGGTTGAGGCCATAGAGTTTTTTATTTTGTTTTTTTAGATCAAATAATTTGTAAATATATTTTAAAATAATTTTGTTAAAAAAAAAGAGGGGGGTACATCCAAATTTCAAACATGGCTTCCTCTAGCACCTTGATACAAACATCAATTTTTCTTGGAAAAAATTATGAATTCTAGTTTTTACAGATGAATACTTTTTGCACGCCCAATATTGTTGGGATATAATTTAGAATGCCTATGTATAGCCAACCCAAGAAGTGTTGGAAACCATGACTAATAATTAGAGGAATGTAGCTATTGAACTGAGAAAGAAAGAGCATCGAGCCGAATGTTGGATCTAGAATTCAATCAATGACTCTATCTTCGACAAGATAACTCGTGCATCAACAAAAACAAAATTTTGGGATATTATCAAGGCTGCATACTAGGGAAATGATATAGTGAAGAATCTTGAATTGTATACATTGTGAGTTGAGTTCGAAACTCTCAAGATGAATGACACAAAGAATGTTGAACAGTTCATGCCTAGAGTCAAGGGAATTGTCAATTAAATCAAACTTATTGGGGAGACCATTATAGATCAGAATATTGTTGAAAAAGTCCTCCAAAACTTGCCAAATAAATATGAAATGATTGTAACAACCATTCTAGAATCCAAGAATCTTACAAATCCCTTAGTATAATAGTTTACTGGATAGCTTCTGTTACATGAGACACAACTTAACTTGGGAGAAGATTCCTTGGAACAATATTTCAAGGTAGAAGTCTCTCTTGGTAGAGGTAGAGGCAGAGGCAGAGGCAGATCAGAACATCATCATGAAATAGAGTAGTCGAGATCTTCACAAAACCAAACACAGAGAAGCATAACATGGAGAAAATCTAATGTCCAATGCTATTACTGCAAGAACATGAAAGAAGAAAGAAACAATGAGATAAAAAAAGAGGTAGTGTCCATATCTCCAACGATGAAGGAGAATCCTTTGAAGCCATGTTTCTTTCCTACCATCTTTCTGAAGACGATCATAGTGAGGACCTTTGGTTGCTAGACAATGGTCTCAACAATCATATGGTAGGTAACACAAACATATTTTCTTGCATTGATGCTTCCATAAAATACGAAATTACTCTTATAGATTGTTCCCATAGAAAAGTTGAAGGGAAAGGTATTGTTCATGTTCTCACTAAAAAAAATCAACATAGACATATACCTGATGTATTATGTTCCACATCTAAAGCATAATTCATTAGTGTAGGTCAATTGATGTAACATGGTTATGATGTAATATTCCAAGGGACGACATGTTATATCTATGACAAACTTCTTAATAGAAGACTGGTAGCAAAGGTTGAAAAAACCAAGAATAGGATGTTTCCCTTGACTCTTAGAAGTCAAAATATCTCACAGTATTTTTCACACAATGTGTCAAGAATAAATGAGTCGCAGTTATGGCATTCTAGGTATGGGAATATTCCCTTCAAGAGTTTAATCCTTCTTTAGAAACATTTTATGGTCACTGGTCTCCTTATTGTGAATGAAAAATATTGTAACTATGAACTTTGTATTCTAGCAAAGCATAAAAGATACAAATTTCCCACAATGTCTTCCACTAGAGAAAAATATCCCTTAGAGATAGTCCACAAAGATATATGTGGCCCATTGAAAACACAGTCCATTGGTGGTAGTATTTATTTTTTGACCTTTATTGATGATTATAGCAGGAAAATATGGATTTATTTCTCAAAAATAAATTCTATACTTTCTCAAGGTTCAAAGAGTTCAAAGAAGAAGTAAAAAAACAAAGTGGGAAGCCTTTAAAAGTAGTCAGGTCAATCATATAAGGAGAATATTGTTCCAATGATTTCAAATCATTTTGTCAACAACAAGGAATCATCATGCAAAACACAAAAATATAAAGTCTACAATAGAATGGAGTAGAAGAAAGAATAAACCAGTTGATAATGAATATGGCAAGATGCATGCTTTGCAAGAAGAAGTTGTCCAATGAATATTGGGTCAAATTAGTTGCTACTGCAGTATATGTTCTCAACAGATCTCCAACAACCAGTGTCAAATATGAAGTACCTCAATAATCTCAGGATGGTAAGAAGGTGAATGTCTCTCACTTCTGAATTTTTGGTTGTGTAGAATTTTCACATGTCCTGGTGAAGATATGAAATGAACTTGATGATAGAAGTGAAAAATGTATCTTTGTAGGCTATAGTGAAAAATCAAAATCCTATAGAATCTACAATCTAGTTACCAAGAAATTTGTTTTAAGCAGAGATGTTAAATTTTTTGAAAATAAATCTTGGTCTAATCAAATTGATGAAGCTTTAAATCAATTTGTTCATGCACCATGAATTCCAATATTGTAGTTAAAGGAATATTAATGACACTCTAAAAATGGCACATCTTCCAACAGTGAATCCAACAGTGATTCATCATCTTCAAAAGACAATAAAAAACCTAGGAGCATCAGAGAAATATATGAGCAGGAGCATGAATTTGATCAAAAAAATATGTTTGTCTTTCTTTCCTATCAACCAACCCATTTTGAAGAGGCAATAAAAGAGAAACATTGGGTTGATATAATGAATCAAGAAATTACAGCCATAAAGAATAACGAGACTTCGGAATTGCTTGATCTCACAAGAGTCAAAACCAACATTGGTGTCAAGTAGGTATTCAAGACCAAACTGAATGGAAAAGGAGAAATTAAGAAACATAAGGCAAGGTTGGTTTCTAAAGGATTCTCACAACAGTTTGGTGTCGACTATGGTGAAACATTTTCTCCAGTAGCAAGGCTAGATATAGTAAGAACTATTATAACTACAGCAGCTCAATAAAAATGACAAGTTTTTAAACTTGATGTAAAATATGCTTTCTTAAATGGAATTTTCCAGGAAGAGGTTATGTGGATCAACCTCCTGGTTTTTAAGTTCCAGGACAAGGGAATAAGGTGAACAAGTTGAAGAAAGCCTTAGTATGGCTTGAAACAATATCCCCGAGCTTGGTATAGTCAAATCAACACTTATCTCATCAAAAGTGGATTTCAGAGAAGCAACCATGAGCCAACTTTGTATACCAAAAATCATGAAGGTAAAATTATCATTGTTTGCCTTTATGTGGATGATATCCTTTATACACATAATATGATGTTAGAAGAATTCAAAGCTGCCATGCAAACAAATTTTGAAATGACTAATCTACGGCTCATGAAGTACTTCTTAAGAATTAAAATTCAAAAATCCGCTAATGGTGTTTTCGTTTGTGAACACAAGTATGCCAATGAGATCCTCCAAAAGTTCAGAATGATCAAATGAAAACCAATTGATGCTCCAATTTCCCCACACACCAAGATGAGAAAACAAGATGTAGCACCACCAGTTGATTCTACATTGTATCAAACATTAGTTGGTAGTCTCTTGTACCTCACTGCAACTAGACCTAACATCATGTTTGCAGCTAGTTTTCTTTCCAGGTTTATGGAATCACCCAAGATCTACCATTGGAAGGTTTCAAAAAGGATATTAAGGTATGTTACAGGGGAAATAGACTATGGCTTGATGTACACACATTCTGAAGATTGCTCACTTTCAGGCTATACTGATAGTGACTATGCAGGATGTTTAGATGATTAGAAAAACACCTCAGGGTATTATTTTCACTTGGGAACCAATCATATCTCATGGTCATCTAAGAAACAACCTATCATTTGAATATATTCTGCAAATGTAGAGTATGTAGGTGTAACTTCAACATCTTGTCAACAAGACTATTGAAGGATCTTTCAAACGTTCAAAAGGAGCCAACTCCTATTTTCTATGATAACAACTTTGCCATTTCTTTATCCAAAAATCATGTCTTTCACAAAATAGCAAGCATATTGACACACTCTTTCATTTCATTCGTGAGCTTATCAATGATAGATATATCTTACTTTATTTTTTTGGATCACGAGATCAACTTGCATATATTTTTACAAAACGATTGGGCAATTATGTATTTAAATTTCAAAGAGAGCACTTGGACATTGTAAGTGTCAATACTTGGAAGAATTGAGATTAGGAGGGGGTGTTGAGAAAAATAATCTCATTGTTTGTTAGGTGTCATATTCAGCTTAGATTCTGTTGAGTTAGTTGAGTTTTAGTTGGTACTTTCTCTGGTTATTAATTGTTGTTTGTTTCCTTGTCTCTTACATAGTTTATTTAACTGATTTTGAATGATGAGAAGATTTGTTTGCTCCATTCCCAATTATGAATTCATTTTTTGTATTATTTCCTCTTCCTCTGCATTCTTTTTCATTGTAAAATTCGCGATTATCTTTGATTTCATCTCAAATAGGAGGGGGATCAATGTGATTGTTGGTAATTGCAAAGGTATAAGGCCAGTTTATGCCCCTTAGATTTGTGGACGCCTTTACTGTTATTGAATCACAACTCCTTCTTACTAACTGAATGTTTTACGCCCATAGAGAAAGTTTCTAACAACTTTTCAGCACAAGTACAAAGTCTTTCCACGACGACCACACTGCAAGACTCAAAAAGATCTCTACCTTGGAAATAAGATTACCTTCCTCCCATCTTTATTCATTTCCAGTTATTCTGTTGTGCATCTTAGAGTGACTATGCTAATTGCAGTCAGGTCGATTAATATTCCATAGCTTAATTTGGCTATTAATTCGACTGCTTTTTACCCATAGGGAATATCGTCCATCTTTATACAATCCTTACCTGATGACTCGCTACAGATCACTAATAGATTCAATCGTCCGCTTCTTGACAGCAGAGGGAACTTGCACATCACTAAACACACAATTTTGTTAGAATGTGGACATAATTCATCATTATAATTCAATAACTAGGGCCAATCTTTTGTCACTTCAAAGAAGAGTTTGTAGAATAGAGAAAGCTATTTTTCTTACTTCACAGGAAATCCATATAGATGTTATCTCTATACAATTAGATGAAACATCTATACATGTTATTTGTATACGACATGTATACAATTGGGAGGAATTTATGTTATAGAAATTATTTAGGATATAAAATTTAATGTGGGTAAGTTATGTAAAAGAAAACCATAAGTTGCAGAGAAAGTAGATCTGTAAAATTATTAGAGCACAAATACAGATCTAGCTAAATAATAATTGCACAAACTTATGAGAATTGAAAAATAAAAATTGGAATTGAGAATGAATTTGATTTATCAATATTAGTTTGAGAATAAATATATAAAAGAAACTAAGTTAAGCTTAGTTGTACATGCAATAACTATGACTAGTTAAAGCTAACTGAAGCTAAGTGTGCTTTATGTTTTGTTAATGTGCACATGCACCACATGCAAGCACTAGATTTAACTAACTAAAGACAAGTGCACACCACATGTAAGCACTTGATTTAACTAGCTAAATACAAGTGCACATCACATGTAAGCACTCGAGTTAACTAGCTAAATAAAAGTACACATCGCATGCAATATCTAGAGTTTAACAAAATCTAATTAAGGCTAACTATGTGCATGTATAACACTCGAGTTAACTAGCTAAAGACAAGTCCACGTCGCATGCAATCTATAGAGTTGAACTAAAGCTAATCTAGGTGCATGTACACCAACATCCCCCCTTAAGCATAACTTGGGTGAGTGTGATGAAAAATGAATGAGTCTTGACAACATGGCCATTCTAGGTACCCATATACAATGCATGAAAATAGGAAAGAAGGAAAACCCAGTGGCAAGAGAAACCCCCTCTCAAAATATAATGCAAATGTAGAGAAAAGACAACTATTAGGCAGTCTTGTCCTTCACCCCGAGACGATCTCGAAGGAATCGAAACTTCTGCTCAGTGAAATTCTTGGTGAGTCTTCTCAAAACTAGGACAATAATGAAGATCGATGATCCCATCATGAATGAGTTCTCTAATGAAGTGCATGTGGATCTCGATGTGTTTGGTCCACTGTTGCTGCATTGGATCTCTCCAAAACTTTAGCGTACTTTGATTATCACACCAAATGAAAGTTGGACAATGGACACTGATCCCAAGGTCATATAGGAAATGTTGTAGCCAAATGGTCTAAATAGTGGCATTCACTGCCCCTCTATATTCGGCCTCTGTTGATGATAAATAAATGGCAGCCTGCTTCTTTCTTGGCCAACAAATTGGGCCGAATCCCAAACTAAGTACATAACCGGAAGTGGACTTGTGATCAATGTTATCGCCAACCCAATCTGAATCTATGAACCCAATGAGATCAAAAGAATTTTTTTTTTCATAATGAATCCCATAGGTGATTGTCCCTTGGACATATGGAAGGATGCGCTTTTCAGCTTTCCAGTATAACTCATGTGGCTCCTGCATGTATCTGGAAACTGCTCCTACAACATATGAGAGATCAGGACAGGAATGAGTGAGATAAAGAAGACTTCCCACAAGCTGACAGTACAATGTGCAATCAACCAATGGTGTGTCTTTGCTATTCTCAAGCTTTATACATGATAAGAAAGGTGTGGATGTTGGCTTGTAGTCACTCATGTGAAATCATGCCAAAAGATCTCTAGCATAGTTTGGTTGAGAAATGGTAATCCCAGAACCACTTTGACTGATCTCTAGTCCAAGGAAGAAATTTAGCAAGCCCACGTCTGTTATAGAAACTGCTTATGCAATGCAGTTTTAATCTCAGTAATGACATAATCTGAACTACTTGTTATCAAAAGATCATCTACATAGAGTACTATGATCAACAAGGAGTCAATTTTCTTCAAAAAATAAACATTGAATTTCAAATATATGCAACAACTTAGCAAGCAAGGGATGGTCAAAGGATTGCTGACCATTGAATTTTCAAATGGTGTTTGTAATGGATGTGCTCTTGGAAAGCATCCACAAGACAAGTTTGAGAAGGGGCATGCATGGAGAGCCTCTTCACCTTTGGTACTTGTACATAGTGATCTCATGGGTCCATTTTCAATACTTTCAATGACCAAATCAAGATATGTGTTGTCATTTATAGATGATTACACGAGATTCACTTGGGTTTACTTCTTGAAAATTCAAGTCTGAAGTTTTTCAACATCTAAAGATTTTCAAAGTGCATGTGCAAAATCAGTCTTGAAAACACATCAAGATACTTCGCATAGATAATGGGAGTAATAGTACTGGTTTACCATTACACCAAAACCCGCAGGTGTTGGTAAACTTCCAAACTGGTTAGGATCCCCATGGTCGGAATTACGGATTCCATAGAGGTGCGGTGATTACTCCAACACCCCCCTTCAAACGCAGCTCGAGGGAATCAACACTCCCCCTCAAAGGCAACTCGGGGAAATCGAACCTAGCTCTAATAGCATGTAAAATTATTAGAGCACAAATGCAGATCTAGCTAAAGAATAATTGCACAAACACGAGAATTGAAAAAGAAAAATTGGAATTGAGAATGAATTTGATTTATCAATATTAGTTTGAGAATCAATATATAAAAGCAACTAAGTTAAGCTGAGTTGTACATGCAATAACTATGGATAATTAAAGCTAACTGAAGCTAAGTATGTTTTATGTTCTGCTAATGCACATGCACCACATGCAAACACTAAAGTTAAATAACTAAAGCCAAGTGCACACCACATGTAACCACTCGAGTTAACTAGCTAAAGACAAGTGCACATAGCATGTAAACACTTGAGTTAACTAGCTAAAAACAAGTGCACATAGCATGCAATATATAGAGTTGAACTAAAGTTAATTAAGGCTAACTATGTTCATGTACAACACTCAAGTTAACAAGCTAAAAACAAATGCACATCACATGCAATCTCTAGAGTTGAACTAAAACTAATAGAAGTACATATACACCAACAAAATCAAGCCACACAACAAGCATATTTGAATTTTCTATAATTGTGTATTTGATTAGTTCGTTGATAAACTTCCCAAGCTACTTAACCAATCACTTCTCCTAAAATGTATCTAGATAAAACATTATGTGCTCTTATATACCTTGTGCAGATAAAAGCTCGAGCCATTGATCTCCACAGTTAGAGCGCTCTCGAGTTCCAGCTCAACAAACCTGTGAAACCAAACTCAACTTACCCAACTTTCAAATTCCTTTACTTATGCCAAAGCGAGGAGATTGACGTATGTCAAATTCAACATTTATGCATTGCAGGTGAACTAGCCATTAAAAGCTTCTCTAATTCTTAGAAACAATTAATTATATCCAAATTTCTCTACAGAAATAAGACCAAGTTTTTACTCTATTATACATCACATTCGTCGATGTGGTTGCTCTCCAGTATTTCTGTAAAGGTTGGGAAGCATTGAAGGGAAATTTAGCCTATAATATGATGCAGGTATTATAGGTTTAGGGACAAAGAAAGTAGCCAACTTTAAATTTCATAGGATGTCATACGATGTCCGACCCTTGCGTCGGAATCAGTGTGCTTTCATTGCGGCCGTGGATTTCAGAGAACTGCTTATGCACTGTGAAGTACGGTTTTGCATGTTATGGGTTTTGCCATGTTATGTATACGGTTTTAGGTATACATAGTTCTGCTTGCTCTTTAATATTCAACTCTTCAATATTCACGGTTGCCATATATATAATTATGGAGAAAGTAGGACGGTCCGCAGGCATCAACGAAAGGAGTAGACAGTGCTCACTGCATCACCTAATTTAACCAAACCACCCTACCAAAAATTATGTATAAACATCTCATTTGCTTTTGTTATGTACAAACTAGGATGAGGCTATTTAATTTTTTTATTATAAATTGGAATATTATAGAGACATAAGCATCTAGGTTTCCATAATGGCTCATTAGGTTTATTTCTTTTAAAACATGAATTATATAAGCAAAAGTCAAAATATCAATTTATCTCGGAAAATAAACAAAATACCAAATAAAACAAGACACACATAATATATAGATAAATAAACAACATATGGTTCATAGTTGTGTGACGTGGAGAAAAGACTAACCACACAAAGTTAAAGTGGTGCCTTTGACTTATTAATTTTGATTTAAAGTGGCCCCTTTCACTTATTAACTTTGATTTAAGGAATCTTTAATTTCATAATTATGGGAATTCAATAATGTTGAAAATTAAGCATTTTCCAATTTCAAAATAAAACAAAATAATCATAGTTATTTAAAATAAAATTTGTTTGTTAAGGTATTTTTAAATATAAACCAGAAATATATTTAAGAATTAAATTAGCAATTACATTATATGTTGCAAATGGAACGTTGCAAGAGGGCTTAGCATAGAGAATGCCAGGCATGGCATAGAAGATGGAATTAAAAAATTTATGAGTTTTATATATTTACAAATGTTTATGTAAAAAAAACTTGAAATTTAAACTTTGGAGAATTGATTAATATCATAAATTCAAATTTACATTCTCAAGTTTTAAAATTTTTTTAAGAGAGAAAGAAGAAAAGAAATATTTAAGATATTTTCATTTTCTGCTACTAACAAGATATCTACCAGTACAAACCTTATTTAAGAACTTTAAAATTTTCTGAGTTAATTACTCCAAATCCAAGAAAAAGGATTACAATAAATTTGATGCATCCTATTTTAAAAATACATTTTACCAATTATGTCTCCATCTGCAAACAACTTAATCCTAGAAGAATTTTTGCCTCCTTTCAAATTCCAACTTGTTTTGTCTTCTTAATGTGAGATGTTTCTCAGGAAAACACTGAAAAAAAACCCAAATATTATTTTGTAAGGAGTTACCAAGTATTTAGGTTGGATAATTATGATTCTCAAGAAGATGTAAGCATTTTGGTGGGACCTTAAATGTGTTGTCACTTTTGTGAAAGATGAAGGGTGTAGTGAAAGTGGACAAGATAGGAACCAAAGGGAAAACTCACCTCGAGCTATGTTGTTTTAACTTCATACAGCGAAGACATTTGATTGTATTCATGTTGAAGTAGTTTCAACTCTTAAAAATAAGATAGTTTTGTCATTTGAAATCGTAGAGAATAAGTAAATGAAATAAAATAATAGAAGACATCTCAGTATGTTGCACAATTTTTTTTTTTAAGATACGATATGGAGATTCATTGTAAGAAACAAATAATACCCACAAAGCAACAAAAAGAAACATTTCAAATCTTGAAAAAATCATGTAAATTGCTCAGCAAAAATGCCTTAAATAACTACTTTAATTCTAAAAGTTTGAAAAACATAGGTACTCTAATAAGTATGAGTACTTTTATAGCTAATTTTCCATGTTAGCTCTTTTTTCCTTTGTAGGAGGGATAAATATAGTTTTTCAAAGTACAACATACATATATAAATTCAATTAATTGATATGAAGTTTCTTTACTAACAAAAACACTTAAACATTTCAATGATCTATGTAAAATTTGTTCGAGTGAACCTTAGAAATGCCAATAGGTAGTGTTGAAGCTGATTATTCTTTAGCATTTTAACAATCCTCCTTTGAATTGGTATGCGCCAAAGAGATTGCATTGCTTGGTGCCGCAATATTTCTTGGCATTCCAACGTGGCATCATCCAAGGAAAATTTGATGGTATCTTAGCTCTAAGTTCTTCTCCCAAATTGCCAAAATGTGTTATGGAGTCAAGATTACATGATTATCATGTAAATAAGGTAGAGTTTTTTAAGTTTTAACACTTTGTTCTATCAAATTTTAAGCATGAAATGTGGAAGGTATAATGCAATTGGACACCTGTTGGAAGCTCCAAGGTATAAGAAACGAGTCTTATTTTGGCTAAAAGTTTATATGGTCCATAGTACCATGGTCCAAATTTTTTTGTGTTTGGTTTTACATGTATGGCTGCAATATTGGGAAGGCCGAGTCTCCAACCTCAAATTCTCTCTAATTCTCTTGATAAGTTTCACATGAAGTCAAAACATTTTTTTTTTTTTTTAATAAACCATTCATATGTTTTTAAAATTTATAAACCATTCATAAGTTTTAAAAAATCCAACATCCATTCATAAGTTTTGAAAAATCCAACATGCACAACACAAGAAGAATGGCATTCCTTGAGAATATAGCATTGTATTCTAATTATATTATAACATTCCAAATAATATTGCACTTGCATAATGCAATTGAGGGCTCAAAGAAATTTTTAAGATATTATTACATGGTTGTTAGCATCAATGAACTGTTAGGGGAAAATGAGAGCTTCACATATAATTCAAGTGACACGCCCTTAAGAAACATTTGTCTATGGATTTGATATTGAGGAAACGATTGCATCTATGAAAACTGAATATAAGAAAATACAACATGACTTAAATCAAATACAAAATGAAAAGAATACCATGAACCATGAAAAGAACAAAAGATGAACAAAATCTAGTTTTTAAGAGTTGCCATTGTAAAGAAAATATATCCATGAAAATTAGAATTAATTGTATAATGATTAATCAAAATAAAAAATACATGTACCTATTTATCTTTGTGAAAATAAAAATAGATGTGGACCAATGGACATGATCATAATTTAAAGATTTGATAGTTATCATCGTGAGGGTAGCTCATGAGGTGATTGGACTTACCACATTTCGAAGACACCCTCTTAAAAAATTCCCCTGAAGTTAGAATTAGACTAAAATAGGATTTGGTTGACTAGACATCTGGTTATTGGAAGGATGCAGATATTCTAGTCTTCAACATAGGGCACTGGTGGAAGTTTGAGAAGACCTGGAGAGGGTAAGCTTTAATTTTTCAGTTTAACAACAATTCAATTGTTGAATTTTGATTCTTTGTTAGTGAGATGGAGGGCTTAGTCATGGAAGACTAAAAATTCTAAATGTAGTGGAAAATGTACCAATTTTCCCTTATATTTTGTAATAATTGTGCATTGGATAAGAAATTCATACAATTACCAATATGTATACTTTTCCTTCCTGGAACAAAACATGGTTTTAGATTTTTCATCTTTGGTTACAATTTTCTAATTTTTTTCTACTTTTTTCTTTTCAAGTTTTGAAATGCATCTTATATTTCATTACTAAACATGATAGAAATACATCTAGAATAATACATGATGACAAAGAGAGTGGGTACATAGACATCACTCCCAAAATAAGCAAGGGAAGCATGTTGTTTTTGGCATATACCTCTAGAAAATTTGTTTCAGATTATGGCTAAATTTAGTGGACAATGTACTATTTTTCCCCTATAATTTGTAATGACTATGAACTAGACAAAAAATTCATGGAGCTCTTTGAAGCTATACAATCAACAATTAATATTTAGAATTTGAACCATTTTCTTAATTTTCAAAACTGAACTTAAGAAAAGACAACATGAATTAAATCAAATATACCACATGATGCAAGGCAAGGAAATTGATACTCATACATTTTCGGTTGCATAAATAAACTTATGGATGCAGACTCAAACTTTCTCTATTTCAGAAAGAAACTTGCAGTTTGAAACGCTGCAACCGCAAAAGTTTTACCTACACATGGACTCATGAAAAATGCAGGACAAAAACAACAAAAAGGCATGATGAGAATGTAGGAAAACACAAACAACAAAGGAGAATGAACATAATGAAATTTTATTTTGCATCAAGCATGAAATTGGCTTGTCATGGATTTGTCTAAAAAAACTAAATATATAATCCAACACCCTTTTCTAACATATATATTGACTTAGAGGATAAGGATTGAACAAATAAGATTATTTCCCAGCAAATGCTGATTTTCTATTTACTACGGGATACTTACAACCAAAAACTTGATCTGTAGAGGTATATAACCTATCCATGAGGGGCATATCTCACTAGGAGTAGAAGATGAGAGTGGTTATTGTATGTTTCCCACACAAGTTTAACATAAGAAGGTTAATTCATAGCCATAATTCAAGGAAGAATCTTAATTTCAAATTTCGATGTTGAGACAAAAAAAAGAATGGAGGTCAGCATATTAGAATAGAGATAACAACCAAAATCTCAAAGAGACTACAAATGGATCCAACACTTAGTTTAGACCATTTTCTACATAGATGTATTTTAAATACAATATACTAATTAAAATAGAATGACCACACATAAAATAGTGAAAATAGGTAATAAGGTGCTTTGATAATTTAAAAAATAACACAAGATCTAAATTTAGTTTGAATTCGCAAGGATGACAAATTGGTTCTTCAACTCTCTGCCAAATTTTAGTACACCACCAACTTTAATTCTGAATGAGAATGTCATCTTGTCATGTAGCAATTACAAGGTTGATAGGTATCAATAGTTATGTTGCATCCTCCAGAACAAAAAACCATTTAAATCCTCAATTATCAAGATTTTTAAGTCCAGTTTTGTGATTAAACGAAGTTTATAATTCTGTAATTTTTCTTTGATATATATTAATACCTTGGTATCACCTACTAATTACACAAGTTCGACGCCACAACATGTGTTTTATCTTACACATGATTTGCTTGGTCTTTGCAAATATAAGCTCCATTCACAAACCTTCCTTCCTAACACCTAGATCTTCCCATCACCATCAGGACTAACATGCCTTCACGTCCCCTCTCTTAGTACCCAATTTTTCTCATCATTTTCACAAAGTCATCCTGCAACTATGTAAAACTTTAACTTCTCAAACCAAACATAGCCATCGGAGTTTCAAAAATGTCAATGCTATATCCCAGGATAGCCATAAAAACTTGTTTGGACAAAGGAAAAAATGCATACAACTAATGGGAAAGAAATAGATCATACATAGAAAGGGCTAGTTGTAACAAAACTTGTCACAGAAAAGGAAGAACATTCATTGAGGTAGAACGATACATATGCATAAGTGGAACACACTAAGCATGTCAAACACAAGATTAGGGTTGAGTTATAGAACGAGATATTCTCCCAAATCCAAGGGAAAATATATTAACAACATGCAGGGATACAATTCTGAATTCCAGTGAACGCATTGATAGTTTTTACAGTTGGTAATGGTTCGACTGTATAGAGGCCTCTTCACCTTCATCTCTGGAAATGCCATCGCATCAGGAGAACAATGGATTTGTTTCTCTGAACTTTTTATTATTTCGAAGAGATCATTGTTTCCATATTTCCTTTCACGAACTACTAGGGTAAACCCCAAGAACATCGACGTGCACTGGTCTTGGAACACTTAATGCATAAAGTCGTATGACATCAAATAATTTTAACTAATGACAAGCAATCACTAAGAAACACTTTATTGCGCACGAGGACGAGGAATAACAAGTGGATAAAAACTAAATATTAGTGAAGTTGTTACTGAAGAGTGAAGACGGTATTTAAAATCATGTGCTTTAAAAGAAATCATACTAAATCCGTCCAGGAATACAACAAAACTTGTCACAGAAAAATAAGAAAATTCATTGTGGTGGAAACATACATATGCCTAAGTGGAACACACTAATCATGTTAGACACAAGATTAGGGTTATAGAACAAGATATTCTCCCAAACTTGAGGGAAAATATATTGACAACTTGCAGGGATGCGAATGCGCTAATAATTCTATCAACTGGTAACAGATTGAGTGAATATATGCCGCTTCACCTTCATCTCTAGAAATAGAATCACATAGTGAGAACAATGGATTTGTTTCTCAAAAAAAATTAGTATTTTGAAGAGATCGTTGTTTCCATCTTTCGTGTCAAAAACTACTGGGTTGAACCCCAAGAAAAATGACATGCACTGGTTGATAAAATATGATGGATTGAACTCATAAATAAAAACTGGTCAGCTCTACACTGGAGAGATTGAACCAAGAGAGTCCGACTCTGCAGAGCACTCTACATTCTCAATACAACTCAACCAATATATAGTATACATAGATGTAGGGAAGTTAGAACCATACCCTAAGAAATAGAAATTAATTCCTATCCTAGGGTTTTGTGAACCAACTCTCACAAATTAAGGATTCTCCATTATCTTTTAACACTCCCCCTTAATGGAGAAGGGGTTCAAAAATATACCTAACATCTCCCTAAGCATTTCAAACTTAATTTTTCCAAGAGGCTTAGTGAAAATGTTTGCAACATTATCACAAGTTTTACAATATACAAGATGGATTTATTTAGATTAAGCTTTCTCCCTTACAAAGTGGAATTGCGTATCAATGTGCTTAGTGTTCTTGTGGAACACAAGATTATTAGCCAGTTTGATTAAGCTTTGGTTGTCACATCTGATAGTTGTTGCATCTTTCTGTTCTTCCCCGATGTCCTGGAGAAGTCTCCGCAACCAAACTGCCTCACATGTTGTTGCGCACATGACTTGAAACTCTACTTCCGCTGAGGAAAAGGAAATTGTGTTCTATTTCTTACTGCTTCATGTAATCACCCCGGATACAATGCTGAATGAATAGCTTGTTATGGATCTTCGGTTGTCTACAGTTCCAGCCCAGTCAGACTATGTAAACCCTGTCAATCTAACATCATAAGAATCAGTATAAATAATACCATAATCTACAGTTCCTTGTAGATACATTAGAATTCCTTCCGCTGCAATCTAGTGACTCTCAAGTAGCTTGGACATGAATTCACTTAGAACACTAACTACATAAGCCAAATCTAGTCTTGTAGTGGTTAAGTAGATTAAAATCCCAACCAACTGTCAATAGAGTATGGCATCTGCGTCTTTAGATCCGTCCTCACTCTAAAGTTTAATGTTCTGCTGTAATGGTAATGCTACAGCCTTACATTGATCCATCCTGAATATTTCTCGTAGACCCCTGACATACTTACCCTGGGACAGAAAAGTTTGTCGTGAATCTCTCCAAATCTCAAGACCCAAACAATATCTTAGCTCACCAAGGTCTTTCATTTCGAACATTTGTGGCATTTGCTGCTTGATTTACTTGATTAGATCAACAACATCACCTGTAATAATTAGATCATATACATACAAATAAATCAACACTATACACCCCTTTTCATCTTTCACAGTATACAGATTAGGGTCGTTCTTACTTCTATTGTAATTGTGTCATAGAAAAAATGAATCTATCTTTTCATACCATGACCTAGGTGCTTGTTTCAATCCATATAAAGATTTCTTTAATCTGCAGACTAAATGTTCTTTCCCTTTCTGGACAAACCCATTAGGTTGCTCTAATTAAATCTCCTCTTTCAACTCCCCATTTAAAAATGCAGACTTTACCTCTATTTGTTGAATCATCCAGTCTTTTCTCGTAGCTAAATAAATCATAATTATGATAGTATTTATTTTAGCTATGGGGGCAAAGGTTTCCTCATAATCAATACCTTCTTTTTTTGAATATCCCTTTGCTACCAATCTAGATTTCAATTTATCTATGCTTGCATCTACATTAATCTTGGGTTTATACAATCATTTACAACCTATGTGTTGTTTCCCTTCGGGTAATTCAAATAGCTCCCAAGTGTTGTTCTTGAGAATAGATTCATATTCTTGTTCCATAACTTCTTTCCATTCACTACATTGATTTTCTTCTCTATAACTAGTAGGTTCAACATAATTCATCATAATAGTTATAAATGCATTTTCCCTATATCTAGCAGACAATTAAGTCTGCCTACCTGATCTTCTGAGGGTTGGTGTGGCTTCCAACCTATTCTGAATTTCCTTTGAAGGACTCGACTCGATTGTTGTATCTGAACTTTCTTCTTCTTCCTTTTTTCTGCTTCTCATGGCCGTTACTTGCTTCTTCACTTGCTTCCACCAAAAAAGGAATATCTCATTCCTCACTACTTTTATTAGATTCATCATAAATTTTCTCATGGAACATGACATATCTACTAACAAAAATCTTATGAGTAGAGGGATTAAACAATCTATAAGCTTTAAATTGTGAGCAATACCCTACAAAGGTGCATTTGATGGCTTTTGAATCTAATTTCCTTATGTATTCCTTTGGAATATGGGCAAAGGATTTAGACCCAAATATTCTCAAATGTTTTACCGCAGGCTTGAATCCATATTCAAAAAAAGTTTTGAACTCGAGACTTTTTGTAGGACTCCTATTTTTCAAATAAACTACAGTATTCAATGCTTCAGCCCAAAAACCATTTGAATATCCTTACCTTTCAACATGCTCTGAGCACACTCCACCAATGTTATGTTCTTCCTTTCCACTACTCTGTTCTGCTTAGCAGTATGGGGTACTGTGAATTGCTACAATATTTCATGGTATTTACAATAATTGGTAAGTTCAGCCTTTCTGTATTCTCCCCCTTGATCGAAGCAGAGAACTTTTATGTACTTCTCTGTTTTCTTTTCAATCATAGTTCTGAACTGCTTAAAGTATTCAAATATATTCCTTTTCTTACTCAGAAAATATACCCAAGAAAACTTTGTGAAGTCATCAACAAACAGTAGAAAATACAGTGCGCCTCCTAATGACTTTGTTTGCATGGGTCCACATAGGTCAATGTGCACTAAATCAAGCATATCTCTCTTTTTCTTCTCTACTCGAATAGGGAATTATTCTCTATGCATCTTTCCTAATGCACAAGCTTCACAATCATTATGCACTTGTTTTAAAATAGGAAGGCCTCTTACCATTTCCTTTTTCTAAAGTAACAACAGATCGTTGAAGTTTATGTGACCAAGTCTTTGGTGCCATAGCTCTTCTGTATTCAAACTCAATGCTATCAAAGCTCGATCTGGTATTGACCTCACAATTAATTTGTACATACATCCTATTCGAATTCCTTAAGAAATAGTCTTCATACCATCCAAAAAATATTTAATATAACAATTAAATTTAAATAATTCTACCTTGAGATTCTGATCTGTAATCATGGATACAGAAATCAGATTCTTTGTAACTCCGGGTACATACATTACATTTTGGATATGTTTGATATTACCATCGCACAAAATAACAGGAATGTTCTCATACCCTTTGATCTGATAACCTCTATCATCACTAAGGTAGATTTTTTCTCCATTGTTGGTTTCTATAAAAGCTTCGAACCACTGTCGGTTCCCTATCATATGTGTGGATGCTCCCGAATCCACATACCAATTGTTTGCTTCAACATTTTCATCACAGTCAAACATGAACAATCTGAAGTCCTGAACATGGTCATCATCTACGAGATGACCTGCATGTATCTTATGTCTTTGTTGTCCTTCATGAAATTTCTTTTTCCTGCAATGCATAGCCATATGACCGATTTTTCCACAATAGACAAATTTTAATACATATTCATTTCTATTCGGATACATACCTTGAGATTGATTCGGTATTTTATGTGGGTTTCCTCCGTTTTGCTGTGATGTATTTCCTTCTGTTCTGAATAATTTCTTCTTTGCCGTTAACGCAAGATCTGCACTCTGGGGTTTTAGAGTCAATCTTATTTCCTCTTCTTGTATTAATATTCATGTGGGTTCTTCAAACTTTGGGGCTTTCTCCCTCGCACTTATCCCAGTGATGAACATTTGGTAATCATCAGTCATACCATTCATGGTAATCGTGACCAAATCTGTGTCTGCAACTATCTCACTAATATCTGCCAATTTGTTCTTCAGATCTTTAATTCACGATATGAAAGCAAAAACTATTTCATTCTCCTCCATCTTTATGGAGATGATATTGCTCTTAAATAATAGGAGACGATTTGTATCCCTGATCTCATATTGATCCTTCGACACCGTCAAAATTTCTCTTGCAGATTTTCATTCTCTGATATGCGTTATGATACAATCTTTTACTGACATCTTCAATGTCGTCTTTGCCATACTCTCTCTCTTATCCCAGTCTTGAGTCATTCTGGCTCCTACTACTAGCTTTTTCTCATCCCCATTTGTAATCGTCCATGCACTATGCTCTTCTAGCATAGTCTGCACCTTGAACTTCCAATTCAAGTAATTGGAACCATCGAGCTTGTTGCTCTCGTTCAAGTATGATTCAATTATTTGATTGCTCATATTAACGATTCTAAAAAAAAAAATCGAGTAATTGACAGGAGAAAAAATAAAATAATGACGGATCTACCCTAGATCCTCACAGAAAGCAATATCACGATACAGATCTACATGATCTGTGATCAATCCAGCATGTTTCTTTTCGCGTTGGGCCACAGGATCTCAGCTCCTTGCCACTTCCTCTTATGTCTCTCAACACGAGCTCTCTAGCTCCTCTACACCAAGCATACACTGGCAACGGATCTGCTCCAGATCTCTTCCTTCATCGACGAGATGACACAGACAATAAATCTGCTTCGGATCTCTTCATTCATCAACGAACTTTCACCAATTGTAGTACTGTGTCAGATATCTTCCTTTTCATTAGCGGGGGAGCACTGGCACATATCTTCTCATATCTCCTCTCTTTCCTGCATCAGCGCGCTTAATAACCCAAGTTTTGCTCTGATCACGTCGGGAACGAAACATATTAAGGTTCTGGTTGTTCATCGTGTTTATTCTACTCAGATTTGATCTTATCGGCACAACTGTTCTTCCAAAAATCACGATGATCAACGCGAATGTTCCTCAAAAAACCTGCGCTGATCCGATCAATACCCAAAAAAAATAAAAATAAAAAATTCCACTCATTCATTAGGGGCTTCTCCTTTTCCACCTGGATACTTACCGGGATCACAACATTTTAGCTATGATTTGGCCATCGAGCTAATAATCATTGAATCCTAGAGCGTGAAAGAAACTCTGGCATTGATGCACGCTTAGTAGTCAACTCTCTATATCACGCGGAAATCAGTGAAATATTGGCATACACACCCACTAGCATAGATGTATCACTTGAGTTCTCCAGATCATGTGACAATAAGGGAAGGCAACCACATAAAAAAAACATAGATCCATGGTAATCATAAAAATAGATTCATGGTGAGCCTATCGACAGTCAGTATGAATGTCACAACTCAGCTTGGCCTCGATTCCAACCTCACCTTTTCCAATCAAGCCAAGATCGAGATCGGACCCAAGCAATTGTGACACGAATTCGACGCTCTCGGTGCCCTCTGATAGAACACTAAACCAACACGCAATGCGTTGAGGAGAAACACTACCTCTGATCCGATCTGACCCTCACAGACATACGATTCCCATTCAACAATTGCGTAATGTATAGAGGCAAATCCTCAAATGCATTTGCCTTAAATATAACTCAGAATACCATGTTCAAACTGATATGCCCTTTCAACTGCACGTTGTCTCCTAGGTATGACGAGGCCACGCACAACAATTATGTCCTTCACCTTCATAGTTTGACAGAGGATTAGAAAGACCCCATCGAGGCTGGTATTCCATCCTTCTCTATGCTCCTTCGATAATCGCATCAAACCACCACATTTTTGATGGACTAAAAAAATTACTAAGCTTTCACCTGAAGCTTCGATACCATGTTAAAATATGATGGATTGAATTCATAAATAAAAATTGGTCAGCTCTACAATGGAGAGACTAAACTAGCATAGTCTGACTCTACAGAATGCTCTACATTCTCAATATAACTCAACCAATATATAGCATACATAGATGTAGGGAAGTTAGAACCATACCTTAAGAAATATAAATTAATTCCTATCCTAAGGTTTCGTGAACCAACTCTCACAAATTAAGGATTCTCCATTATCTTTTAACACTGGTCTTGGCACACTTAATACATGAAATCGTATGACCTAAAATAATTTTAACTAATGATAGCCAATCACTAAGAAACACTTGCTTGTGCAAGAGGAATAAAAAGTGGATAAAAGAAAAAGCTTAGTGAAGTTGTTACTGAAGAGTGAAAATGGTATTTAAAATAGTGCTGTGATGGAACAATAGAAGTATACACCATGCCTGGTTTTACAATCTTTCCAAGTACTAAGATACCACCTCCACAGTATTCTCCTTCCAAACATTGGGAGAATATCTTTGCGAGAATATCTTTGGTGCTAATCCTTGAGAGTTTAGCTAAGAAACCACATAAATATCATTCTTCCCAAACCCAAAAATGCCATCCACAACCCTATATGACTTCGTCAAGTAACCATATTGGTTGTAGCTACACCGGTTTATGAGAAACATCAATGAGAACTCACATCAAAATCACTGGAAAACAACAAATACTTTCAATTCAATTATGCATCATCAAAGGGTACGATTACTTTGCTTTAAGAAAACAAAGAAATAAAGTAAAAACTTAAAGCGTTTGTTGAGAAGAGTGACATAAATGACGAACCCATAAGAATCAAGGAAGAAGATTTGTTTGTCATATATACTGATTTACATATTAATTACTGTGGAGTTCATTTGACACATAGTAATCAAAAGTACCACTTCCATAGCCATACCCAAAAGAGTAACCATAGTAACGATCAATAGTGTGGTGCAGACAAACTCTGAAAATTTATTTGCTGAAACACATTTTGAATCTATACAAAAGAGAGGCCTTGCTATTGATAATCCTTGGGAATCAAAGAAATTAACAGAGATCTACAAACCAAATGGAAATTGGTCACAATCACAAATACAAACAAGTTAACTTAAATTATTTTAAAAGAATAAAAAAACGTTATTCATTTCCTAAGGGATTTTCAAAGCTTTTAGTTAGAAAAAATCTTACCCAAAAAGCAATAGCAATAACTTGTTTCAATTTTCTCTGAAAATGAATTTTCAGGTAGAGAAGAACAACCAATCAATTTACTAGGTCTTAAAATAAAAATTTATGTCGAAATAGCCATTATAGTTATTTGGGCTTTAAAGCTAAATTTTGAAAACCCAAAGTAATTTATATCTAAAAATGGTTGCTGGTTAGCCATTATAGTTATTTGTACTCTAAAGCTAAATTTTGAAAACCAAAAGTAATTTAATCTAAAAATGGTTTCCGGTTTGCTTAATGGTCTAAGAGTGAAGATGGGTGGGATGAAAGCGTTTGTTGGGGATCTGATGATCTCTGATCACAGACCAATTTCCCTTTTATGGGAGTTTGAGGCTAAAAAAGGTGGATACCCGTTCAAATTCAATCGAATTTGGCTGGAGGATGAGGGTTTCAATCTTCTGGTTAAGGAGTATATTGCTACACACAAGAGGGAGGCAAATACTCCTGCTATGACTCATCTTCTCGATATTGTAAAGGATTTGAAGAAGTTGGTCCGAAATTGGGAAAGGAACAAGATACAGGAGACTAGGAAAAGAATTAAAATAATACAAGTTGAGAGATCCAAGATACTGGGGGAGGTGGCGGAAGGGAGGCAGGTGGAGAATTTTTGGGAAACACTCAAAGCATTAGAAGATGAATACAGAAAATATCTCATTAGAGAGGAAATTATGTGGAGGCTTAAAAGCCGTGCCACATGGCTGGATGTGGGCGACAAGAATTCGAAGTTTTTCCACCAATTTGCATTGGGGAGAAGGAGTACCAATACCATTTGGGAAATTGAGGAGGGGGAGGTTATTGTGTGCACAAATGAAGGTATTAAATGGGCGACTGTGAGTTTCTTTGATAAATTATACAGGGCAAGGGAGGAATAGGTAACAGATGCTCATCTGGAAATGCTCCAGAAATACCCTATCATGTTTGATTTTGAAGCCTTGCGAAAGTTTAAGGGGAGGGTTACTCCGGAGGAGGTTGAGGCTGTGCTGAAATATTTTGAAGCTGATAAAAGTCTGGGGCCAAATGGGTGGACCCCGGGTTTTTTTCTACATTTTATTGAAGATTTCATTATGAACCTCACTGATATGGTGGAAGAGTCTAGGGTGAGCGGTAAGATTATTGGAGCAATAAACTCTACATTTATTGCTTTAATTCCAAAGAAAAAGGGGTTAAAGTCTTTCAATGACTACAGGCCGATATCGTTGTGTAACACCTTATACAAAATCATCTCTAAAGTCATTGCGGAAAGGATGAAAGGAGTTCTCTCTCTTTACATTAAACTAGAACAATCCGGTTTTCTGAAAAATCGCAGCATTCATAATGCGGTGGCAGCGACACAAGAGATCATCCACACGATCCAGTGCAAAAAAATGAAAGCAGCAGTTTTAAAGATTGACTTAAATAAAGCATATGATCGCACTGATTGGGGATTTATGAGACTGGTTTTATATAAAATTGGGCTGGATAGTGAAGCGGTTTATTGGGTGATGGGATGCATCACACATACATCAATGGAAATTATTATAAATGGTTCAGCCACCAATTTTTTCCATCTGAGCAAGGGGCTACGTCAGGGATGCGCCCTATCGCCTTTGTTGTTTATTTTGATGATGGATGTTATGAGTGTAAAGATCAGAAAAGTGGTTGTAGAGGGTCTTTTTCGTGGGGTTGATATTGGTCATGACATGAGGGCTACTCACAGCCTTTTTGTCGATGATATTCTCATTTTCGGTATGCTACAAAGGAATTGTTGGGAATTTTTTCAGAGAAATTTTCAATGTTTTTGTGCAGCTACAGGTATGTTAATGAGTGATGGTAAATCCTATTTATACATTGCTGAGGGGGAGGAAGCGGAATATAGGGATATATTAGTTCTTTTTAATTGTATTAGGGCTCCTTTGAAGGCCGGGATGACATATTTGGGTTTCAGGATGAAAGCTTTAAATTACACTGTGGAAGATTGGGATTGGCTCATTGGTAAATACAGGAAAAGATTATAAGTGTGGTCATCGAAATGGTTATCCAAGGGAGGTAGGCTGATCCTATCCTAAGCTGTTTTTCAGCAACTCACGATTTCTGGGCCCATCTATACATTATTCCTAAATGTACTTTGAAGGATATAAAAAAGATCATGGAAAATTTTATCTGGAGCGGGGGCAGAAAGAATTGGTGTATCCATCTGGCTGGATGGGAAACCATTGCTATCCCTAAGGAAATGGGAGATGGAGGATTCTTGATTTGGACATTTTTGGGAAATATTTAATCATGAAATCGATGTGGAGATGTTTTCACCAACCTGGAATCTAGCAAGAGATCATCAAGCATAAATACAATGGACATGCGGGTTTGGAGGAGTTTGCCATAGTGGGATGGATCGAAGGCAGTAATAGATCAATCATTTGGAGGGGCTTTCGGAAAACCTGGCTATTAGTTAATGAAAACCTGAGGTGGGTTTTTGGCAATGGATTAAAAATTATTATTGGATGCAGACAGATGGAGGCGAAGGGGTCTAATCTTTGCATATCCAGGGAGCTGGTTTGCGCTTTAAATCAACAAGGTATTTTTTATTTACACCAATTTATTGATGGCTGGGATCTCGAGGTTCCAAAATGGAAGTCTTCCACAAACCTGGGGCTAAAGGTGAGGTGGAAAAATGAATGGAATGGATATATAAAAAACCTGAAACATATGTGACTATGCAGATCCAAAGCAGGTGACAGAATTATGTGGGGTGATTCTCGAACAGAGGGGGGTCTGAAAGTTAAAGAAATATATTCGGTGCTGATGCATACAAAGCTAAATTTAGAACATGAATGTTGGTTCAAGGAATTATCGAAAATCATAGTGCAAGTAAAAATGAAAATCTTCCTTTGGTTAGGTTGGAAAAATAAGAACTTAACATGAAACAACCTTTAGTGGAAAGGTTGATAGAGCCATGGAATATGCATCTTATGTGGTGAGGTGGAGGAAGACAATATTCATCTATTCGATTTGTGTTCTTATGCTAAAGAAACTCTAAATATGCTGTGTATATATATGCACATAAATCCTCCAGGATATTTGATAACCGTGGACTGCATTAGATGGTGTTTTTTAAGAGGGAGGAACTATAGGATTATTCCTACTCTTTTTCATTGGTATATTTGGATTAAATAGAAACAAGAAATTATTCGAGGGTATCCAATGTTCTCCTGAAAAGACGGTTAGCTAGATTCTAAGCTATTGGGAGAGAGCCAAAAAATATCAAAAGCCACCAATGGATTTATCTAGAAAATTAAGACCCCAGGAGTTCTATTATCCAGCCGGATATTTCAATGGGGCAGCACAAAGGTCTTCTTGTGGCTGTGGGGCCTCGCTTTTTCTTTCGCCCACATGTCAGTACAAGATATACTGGGACGAAGGAGAAGGTACGAACAAGAGGGCATAAGTTATTGCTTTATGGGGGCTTTTATGGTTTGCAAACCATTTATATGTGGAACAGTTATGGGTTTACGGGGATTCCAAAACTCTTATTGATCATATGAATTTGAAGTCCTCCCTAAATCCTGGTATGTTATCACATTGGCTTGAGAGAATTTATACCCTAAGAAGTACTTTCACTTTTATCTCTTTTTGTCATGTATATAGGGAGAAAAATACTGAAGCTCATAGATTATTGAAAAGAGGGTTGAAGGGCACTTTTGGAGCAATGAACTATGAATTTTCAAGCAAAAATAGTCTGAAAGCTGTGGTAAAGGTTAATTTTTTGTAATATTTGGGGTGTTGTTTTGTTGTGCTGGATAGATACATATATGAGCAGTACTAATACTAATATTATCCTTTTCCTTATTATGAACTGGAGAAGGTTTAGACCCTGTTAAGGCGGGGATGATTATGTTTTGACTTTCTGGTTTTTGTAACCTTGGGATAAGCTTTGAAAATCATGTTTTTAGCCCAGTTTTAAAATGATATTATGTGTTTTTGAAAGTAGATGGAGAAAACAGAAAGTAAAACCTCAAAATTTGATAAAGATAAATGTAAAAGCTTTCTTACGGACTTGAATAGTCTTTGTTCTAGTACATTATATAAACCAGTCATATTTTTCATAATAAAAAAATAAACTTTCATTACTGTACAAGCACCAAGCCCATAATTCACTCAACTCGTGCCTGTAGGCTTACTCTATCGCAACAAAAATTTAAATTTGTTGCACACCGAATGAAAGTGAATATTCTACCGCATGGCTTGAAAGGACTAGAGATGAGAAAGTGCTCATCATATGGGGACCAGTTATTTACAAGTCAAGATTAGATTTTGAAATAAATTTGAGATGACAGGATCTCCAAAGAATATGAACGATGCTTATAAACTCCGGTTCTGGAGTCAGAAATCAAGTTTTGGGAAAGAAGAGCAATGTTTTCGGTATACATATGTCAAAAACAATGCTTCTTTGGTTCACCGGGACTACAAAGAGAGTAACGCGCTCTTCAATGTGATTATGAACTAAAAGTTCAGATAGAAAGCGATTCAATGACCTTAAAACAATAGCCTTACAATATACTTTTAAATAGAGTACTGATTAAAAAAACCATTTGATTAATCCGGAAGAATTGTCTTCAAACATTGTGAATTACAAAAATCTGAATGAAAAAGAAAAAACTACTGTAATTTGAAACTGCAGGAAGGAAAACGGATTTTACAACCACTCTTTAAAGGGCATGTATTACGGCGCTTGTAATTCATATTTTTAGTGTTTATTTAAACATAACATGGTCTGATAGTGTTGTGAAAAATTTTAAGAGTTAATATTTGTAAGTGGACTAATATTTTCATATTAGATATTAGCAAATTAATTTTCTATCCCTAAAATTTTCCAGCCACACCAACTCAATTCTAATTTAGTAGAGACTATGAACACCACACACATTTTCCAGCCACACCAACTCAATTCTAATTTAGTAGAGACTATGAACACCACAAAACAAGTGTGGGTATCAACACAAAAATAACTGCTCAACACGAATACTGAAATTCATGGAATAAAGGGGAGGAAAAAGATTAAAATTCAGTCATTACCCTAAGCACCCGGCAACAGGTATACGCCCATGCCTTCCTCTGTCATGAGCTTTAAGCATTTCGAAATGCTTGCTACTCATTCCTCTGCGAGCTGGAGTCTTCGTTGCAATGTTCTAACCAGTTCCAATGGCTAACTAACAGAAAATATTTATTACTATTATTCTTCATAGAAATGGTTATAAATTTATAGGTAGTTGAATAATATACATATATATATATAATCTTAAAACTCTTCATATTTAAACTTTTTATATTATTAATTAATTATTATAATTAAAAATTAATTAAAATTAATAAAAAAACATTATCAAAAATCATCCAAAAACATTAAATTAAAATTAATTAGAAAAGCATTATTTTTTTTTCTAAGTTGGTTTAATCTATTTAAAAAAACATAGTGTACAAAGCTAGCAATCACTTCCAAGGTGGCAAAACTAGCCTACGCTGGAGGGAAGCTGAATCAAAAGAAACATATTGTATCAGAATATAGGCCGCCCGTGATCGGGAAATCGACCCAAAAATTTGTTGCCCAAGCATGGGAAACTAGCTTACTGATACTGTTCCAGAACTGAATGTGCATAAAAAGACTATAACTATCTGTGCTATAGAGAGTACATTCAAAAATTCCAAAAATGCACCAATTCCAAGACCAAAAACTCCAAAAAAAGAGAAAAGAACATTTCATGAGACTAGCTGTCATTGTGGGGTGGATTTTCTTCTACAATTGGGCAGCTGTAGCCTTCATCCGAGTCGCCCGCCTTTTCTTTGGAGTTCTGGGCTGAAAGATTAGAGGAAGAATGAGAGTTGGAGCTCTTCAAATCTGTGTCCTCACGCATGGAGCCGTCACTGCTGGAGGTTTGAGAGCTCGAACCATCACTGCCGGAAGTCTGAGAGACGGTCTTGACTGGGAGGGCAATTTCTTTCCAAGCAACCCGGGGAGGTTTGTCCGAGATAGTGGACTTCCTTTGCCTCTTTCACGCTCCAGAGCCTTGATCGACATCACCAGAAGCCTCCTCCTCGAATGCAACTACATGATTTTTGCTGTTACCCATGGTCTGTTCAATTCGCTGCGGAACATGAAGCTGGCAACGTTGCTGGCGGAAGGCTAGTTAGCTTCATCATCCCCAACCAAGAGGAGTGGCCTCGAGCCAGTTCATCCACCTTATCTTTTTCCGCCTCCACCCCGCCGACATCTCATACATTGACGTTGCTGCATTTTCTTCTTGCGAACAGTCAAAAGGGAGTGGGAGCCCTGAGAGGTTGAGGATGGAGCTTGAGAAGGCCCAAAGGAAGGCGAAACCATGGGCGGTAAAGGACGACAAGTAGGCGGAGAAGAATTGAGCTTAGAGGCGGAATGCCGTGATGGAATGTTGGGGCTACTCAGAGTTGTCTGCGCCTTCTTATTGCAGGGAGAGTGTTGAGATTTTATTTCTTATTTTTTAATTAAATCTAGAGAAAATCTCATGTAGATGACAACAATAGGATTTGTTGCTACATTGGCTCCATCAGTTTCTAATGAGGAGTTAATGCATCCTATATTTGTTGTGAGAGAATTTATGAGTTTGTTGCCATTTCCAGCTATAAAATGTAAGCCCGTAGAGGAAAGTGAGCATAAGGAGGAATGTGTAGTGAGGAAGGTTGAGCAGATGAGAAACTCTGCTATTGTATTTCTGCAGTTGATTAATGAGATTGCCGATGCCCTGTTAGGTGGACGTAGCCTAGATTGGTTGGGTGAACCACGTTAAATCTGTTTTTCTTTATGTGTGTTTGAATGTTGTGTGTGTCATTCGATTTATATTTCCGCTGCTGTATCTCTAACAATTGGTATCGGAGCTTGAAGTTGGAGACAGAGCGACATTGCTGGTAGCAAGCGTAAGAATGCTGGAGGAGCCGTGGGTCTGGTTCTGCGCTTCATTTGTTTTGCAGAGCCGTCAGTTGTGAACGCTGTGTCAGGCTGCGTTGAACAGTGGAGGAGTCTGCATTTTTTGAGCCTGTTGCTGAGCAGAGCCGTCGCTGTATTTTTTGTGAACCTGACAGCGTTGAACTGACATCGTTGAACTGAACTGCTTGAATAGCGTCGAACAGCGTTGAAAAAGAGTGTGGACTGAGTCGATGTGCGTGAGATATTAACGTCTGCCGTGAGCTTCAACGCGTGGACTGTTCTCCGTCTGCCGTGAGCTTCAACGCGTGGACTGTTGAACAGGTTTATTCAAATGCCGTGAGTTGAAAATCGATATTTTATTTGGAACGATTTCAAATGGGTCTAAAGGTCATAAATCGTATGCCATTTTGAAAGTTTTTTATTAAATCGATTTGGAGTTTGTAAAAAAGTCGATTTGTTTTATTACAAATCGCTTTGTATTTTTTAAATGCCATTTGTATTTAAAAAAGAAAAGGGGGAAGTCGATTGGTATATAAAATGCCATTTTATATTGTAATTTTTAAAATGCCATTTTATATTGTAATGTTTAAAATCGATATGCCATTTAAAATCGATTTTTTCTTTGCAAATTGAAAATCAATATGGCATCATGTTAAGGTTAAGGGCATTTAGAAATAGTTTTGAATATTAAATTGCCATTTGCATATGGTATGAAAGGAAAGGCATTTTATAAAGGTGAAGGGTATTTTTTTTTAAGGGCATTCTTTATTAAAAAGGGCATTCTTTATTAAAAAGTTGCAATTGGAGATTTTGTGACACGAGCTACTAAAAATGGCAAAAACACAAAGTGCCCGGTTTGAGATTGAGAAGTTCAATGGCAAAAACAACTTCGAGATCTGGAAAGTGAAGATGTATGATCTACTCATGCAACAAGGCATGGCGAAGGCGCTATTGGGAAAAGCCAAACAACCTTACACCATGACAGATGATGAATGGAGTGACTTGGATGAAAGAGCATTGAGCGGCATTCGACTGTGTTTAGCGGATGATGTTTTGTTTAACATCGTGTCAGAGAAAACTGCTGCTGGTTTGTGGTCAAAGCTTGAAAAGTTGTACATGACAAAATCCTTAACCAATAGGATTCTTCTGAAGCGACAATTGTACAGCTTGTGCATGAAAGAAGGTACGACGATATCTGATCATCTGAATACCTTTAATACTCTCTTGGTGCAGTTAGAAAGTATAGAAGTAAAATTTGAATCAGAAGATAAAGTTGTAACTTTATTATGCTCGTTGCCCGAGTCATGGGATCATTTTGTTACTTCTATAAGTCTTAGTTCATCAGAAACCCTTGAATTTGATGATGTTTTTGGAGCTTTATTGTCCGAAGAAACAAGGAAGAGGTCAAATTTAGAAACCTCTACATCAGAAGCAATGATGGTAAGAGGTCGTTCCAAAGAAAGACGCTTCAGTAAGCACAGCAACTCGCGCTCAAAATCGAAAGGGAAGAAGAGTAAGGTAAAGTGTTGGTTTTGTGGCAAATCAGGACATTTGAAGAAGGACTGTTGGAAGAGACAGCAAACATCCAAAGGAGACTCTTCGACAGAGAAGAAAGAAGCAAACACGACAGATACAGGTTCGGCATCGATTTCAGGTATGAGTGATGAAGTGTTATCAGTTAGTTTGTCTAATCATGATCAACATTGGCTGTTAGATTCTAGTGCGTCAAATCACATGTGCATTCATAGAGAGTGGTTTAAAACTTATAAATCAATCGATGATGGAGTGGTTTATATGGGAAATGATGCCTCATGTAATATTGTGGGAATTGGAAGCGTCTAGATTAAAATGTTTGATGGGACAAATAAAATTCTAACTGATGTAAGACATGTACCTGAACTAAGAAAAAACCTCATTTCACTAGGAGTACTAGACACTAATGGATATAAAACCTTTATTCAAGGTGGAGTAATGAAAGTTTATAAAGGAATTTTACTAGTAATGAAAGCAAAGAAGGTTGGAAATCTTTTCCAGTTAGAAGGAAGAACAGAGTCAGATCATGCTTCTACAGTATCTGAAAACGACAGTGATTCTATTCGTTTATGGCATCAAAGGTTGGGCCATATGAGCGAAAGAGGATTAAAAATCTTGTCTGATCGTAAGTTACTTCCTAGTTTAAAATCTTCTAAGTTAGATTTCTACAAACATTGTCTGTTTAGGAAAAAAAGCAAGCAGAAGTTTAAAACTGGAAAACATACTAGTAAGGGAGTCCTTGATTATATCCATTCTGATGTTTGGGGTCCATCTCCTATAACCTCATATGGAGGATCGTCATATTTTGTATCTTTTATTGATGATTTCTCTAGAAAAGTGTGGGTCTACATGTTAAAGAAGAAGTCTGATGTGTTCACAGTTTTCAAACAGTTTAGAGCATTAGTTGAAAACATCACTGGAATAACCATTAAATGTTTAAGAACTGACAATGGTGGTGAGTTCACTTCAAAGGAATTTGATAATTATTGCAAGGATGCTGGGATCGAAAGACATAAAACCACTGTATATACTCCTCAGCAAAACGGAGTTGCTGAACGCATGAACAGGACTCTTTTAGAGAGAGCAAGAAGTATGCTTAGTAACGCCAATTTGCAGAAGGAATTGTGGACAGAAGTGGTTTCTACAGCTTGTTACTTGGTAAATCGATCACCATCAACTGCGATAGGATGCAAAATTCCTCAAGAGGTATGGAAAGGTTATCCATGTGATTATTCTAAACTAAAAGTTTTTGGTTGTGATGCATATGCTCTAGTTCCGAAACATCAGCGTTCTAAATTAGATCCTAAATCAAAAAGATATATCTTTGTTGGATATGGTGATGGAACTAAGGGATACAGGTTGTGGGATCCTACTACTCACAAGATCATCATTAACAGAGCTGTTAAATTTAATGAATCCTCACTTGAAAATCCAAATGTAGATGATGAATTGAAAAACGATAATGAACCTAAGCTTCAACACATTCAGTTTGAAACCAGTTCAAACACTGAGGATAGTCTAGATGAACAAGTTTCAGATTCAGATCATGAACAAGTTTCAGATGTAGATCATGAACGTGTTTCAGATGCTGATCATGAAGAAGTTCCTACAGATAATAATCAGCAAATTGTAGAAGTACCAGAAACATCTTTAAGGAGGTCTACGAGAATCAGACGACTTCCTAAAAGGTATGATGATTATGTTACTTCAGTTGCTTTAACTGCTAACGATGATGAACCTTTGTGCTATCAGGAAGCTATAGAAGGTTCAAACAGTGGTAAGTGGAAAGAGGCTATGAAGGACGAGATGAAGGCGTTAGCGAAGAATGCCACATGGGATCTGGTAGAACTTCCTAAAGACAGAAAAATTGTGGGATGTAAGTGGGTTTACAAATTGAAGAAGGGTGCTGATGATACAGAAGACAGGTACAAAGCGAGGCTGGTCGCAAAAGGTTTTTATCAGAAAGCAGGCGTTGACTTTCATGAGATTTTTTCACCAGTTGTGAAAATTGTTTCAATTCGGATTGTGTTAGCATTAGTTGCTTTACTGGATTTAGAATTACAGCAACTAGATGTTAAAACTGCATTTTTACATGGAGATTTAGATGAGGAGATTTACATGGAACAACCGGAAGGGTTTGTTCAAAATCGCAACAGAAAATTTGTCTGCAGGCTCAAGAAATCATTGTATGGTCTGAAGCAGTCGCCTCGACAGTGTTACAAGAAATTTGATTCTTTCATGTTGAGTCAAAATTATATAAGAAGTGAATATGATCATTGTGTTTACTTTAAGAAATTAATTAATGGCATGTTCATTATCTTAGTGTTGTATGTTGACGATATGCTTTTAGCAAGCAAAAGCATAACAGAGATCAACAGGTTAAAGGCTCAGATGGCTAGGATGTTTGATATGAAAGATCTAGGAGCAGCAAGATAGATTTTGGGCATGGATATTTTCAGAGACAGGAGTAATGGTAAGCTGTGGCTATCACAACAGAAGTATCTTGAGAAGATACTCTTGAGGTTTGGTATGAACAATGTGAAGCCTGTTTCAGTCCCTTTTGCTTCCCATTTTAATCTTTCTTCAAGTTTATGTCCTAACACTAATGAAGAAAACGAATATATGTCTCGAATTCCATATGTAAATGTAATAGGTTGTTTGATGTATGCGATGGTTTGTACTCGACCAGATATTTCACATGCAGTTGGGGTTGTCAGCAGGTATATGGCAAATCCAGGAAAAGAACACTGGTCAGCAGTGAAATGGGTGCTTCGGTATCTGAGAAGCCTGATGATTATTGCATCTTATAACGGGGGGGCCGGAATTTGTTTTGCGGATATGTTGATTCGATTTTGCGGAGTGATTTGGATAAGAGAAGGTCAACTTTAGGATATGTCTTTACTCTTGCAGATGGAGCTATAAGCTGTATGTCAAAGCTACAAAACATTGTTGCTTTATCCACTAGAGAAGCAGAATACATTGCTGCTTCACATGCTTTCAAAGAAGCAGTTTGGTTGAAAGGTTTGTTTGGTGAGTTTGGTAGGTTGCAGGACAACATCAAGTTATTTTGTGATAGTCAAAGTGCAATTCACTTGGCTAAAAATCTAGCCTATCATAGTAAATCAAAGCATATACCTGTAAAGTACCATTTTGTAAGATAGGTTATCACTGAATGGGGAGTCTCTCTTGAAAAAGTGCATACAAAGGAAAACTATGCAGACATGTTCACAAAACTAGTTTTATTAGAGAAGCTACGATGGTGTCTAGCTTCTCTTGGCTTGCAGAAAAGATAAAAATAATAATGAAACATGGTATCAGGCTAATTGTTGTCAAGGTGGAGATTGTTGAGATTTTATTTCTTATTTTTTAATTAGATCTGGAGGAAAATCTCATGTAGGTGACAACAATAGGATTTGTTGCTACATTGACTCCATCAGTTTCTGATGAGGAGTTAATGCATCCTATATTTGTTGTGAGAGAATTTATGAGTTTGTTGCCATTTCCAGCTATAAAATGTAAGCCCGTAGAGGCAAGTGAGCATAAGAAGGAATGTGTAGTGAGGAAGGCTGAGCAGATGAGAAACTCTGCTATTGTATTTTTGCAGTTGATTAATGAGATTGCCGATGCCCTGTTAGGTGGACGTAGCCCAGATTGGTTGGGTGAACCACGTTAAATCTAATGTTCTTTATGTGTGTTTGAATGTTGTGTGTGTCATTTGATTTATATTTCCGCTGCTGTATCTCTGACAGAGAGTCTAAACGAAGGCGCAAGAAAAATGGAGGGCTAGAGTTGAGCAATTTGGGTAAATTGAAAGCTAGAGCGAGGGAATGGGCATGCGACATTCTCATTGATAGCTCCAAGCACGCGAGATTAATGCTAAGCAAGTGGAGGAGTGGCGTCGAATGGGCTGTAGAAATTATATAACTGATATGTTATACCTCCGAGATTCTCCTGATCACACACTATTTGACTTCATGCACAATACAAAATCTCTTCTACCATTGATCATTAATTGTGGAAATAAAATCAATTGCATTCACACATTAAAACCATAAACATTCACACATATGAACACAGTATTTTATGGGAAAGCTTAAAGCTGAAAACCCCCAACTATCTGTGTATTATATGTCATAGAGATCATGTAACAATCATCATACAAAGCTCCTCAAAAGCTCTCAATACAATCTCCAATTGCTACACACTAATCAAGTTCGATCTAGCAAATCTCATGCTCCAATCTCTGCCACCTACTAGCCTGCCTCTATTGCGCAATCATTGCTGAAGAATGGCTCTGAATGAACTCGAATTGGTCCAGCCTTGCTCACGCAATCCTCATTGGCATCTCCAACCACTGTGTGTTGCAAATCATGCAGCTTACTATAGTCGACAACCGATAGTCACACCGCTCTTTCACTCACCTCTTCACCTGTCTCCACCGAACCGGTTCATGCACCGTAGTTAACCGATGTATTCCTTAGTTGATTAATGAGTTAATAATTAGTGAATTAATAATAATTATTTCACACCACTTACTAGTGTATTTTTTAGTTAGACTAGATACACAACTAGCTCAACTATGTCCTGCTTAACCAACACAACTCCACCAACTACCTCAATAACTCCACCAAACTTTGTCACATTGAGTTCTAACTTTCTAACCGAAGTCTTCATGCAATAGCCCCACTTAACCCTTAGGAATAGCGTAATTCCTTCCGTCGGCTCCTGTGCCACATCTGTACACTTAACTGAAGTGCTCCAAGAGAATAAGATAATGTTTATAGTCCAAATATTATTAAGAGCTAATAATATTCGACATATCTATTTTTAGACTAGCAATCTAAAAATAGATTCCGCCCAATATGTCTAAAAATAGAAATCCATCTATTTTTCAAACTTCACCAACCATCCACAAATAGCATCCTGCAACTCATAGAATATGATCGACATGTCTAAAAATAGACTTGCACCAAAAATAGCCTGCGGGCCCACTTAGTGAAGGCGATTCTTTTCACTAAGCTCATCATCTTGTTGCAATCTCAACATGGGCCTCCTGCAGGTCTTTAATGGTGGAGGTACTGCATGCAAGCGGTTGCAAGTGGCTAAGACAGCGGTTGCAATCCACACCTTCCACCGACAAGCTGCTATTCATCACCCGCATCCGGGATAATAAGAAAAGCATTATTAAAAATCATCTAAAAGCACTAAATTACTAGAGGAGAGATGTGTGATAATGAAAAATACACTCCAAAATATCAACAATGATACAAATTCTATTATAATTGAATTTAAAAATATATATATATATAGAATGAATATTTGAGAAAAATGAAAAAACATTAAAATAATTAGTGTAACTATGTAAGATAACTAACTAAATTAATAGTATTATTATTATAATATATAAGTTAAACATATATACATTTAATTAATAAAATATGGAACAATATCCTTTTTCATGGATATTCACTTCTATTTTAGGATATAAATTCTTAATTTCTAAATAGGGTTTGTTACAATATAATGGTTCAATATCATGGTTTATAAATACCACATGTCCAAAAGGTCATAAGTCACTTAGTATGACTCTTGTTCATATGATTTTTTTCATTAGTCAATTTAATTAGAATGACAAAAAGAGCATAACTACTTTGGAGAGAAATCTCAACCTTTGATTATGTATACCAATAATATTTTTAGATATTGCATAGAGGTTAAATTTCTACCATCCATCTAATAATTATTTGTAGTTAAATTAAAATTTTGAAAACATTCCTAAATAAACACATCTATCCATGTAAATATGGAAAAATCAAAGCTCTATCAAATTGATACTATAAAGGATAAAACCCTCTAAAAAATATATGAGAAAAAATATTAAATAATTTTAAAATTTTGCAATAAAATTATAATACAAGAATTAGAAATTTTATTGGTAATTTTATCATGATCAAACATCATAAATGGATCTAAAAAGTAATACTGGTGGTATCCTGTTGTGTCTTTTTAGCATGTCATATATTTATATTTCTATAGTCTAAACATGTCACAATTTTTCGAGGAAAACAATAGAATTTCTGGCATGATTAAAATCCCAATTATAGGGGTTCCTCAGGCAATACTGATGGTGTTGATTTTGGGTTCGTTAGGCGTTAGGCATTATTGTTGGTGTTGAATCCATTTACGTCATCAAAAGAACCCTACGACAATTAAATTTCTTGAAGAAATTTTCACCAGATTCCGAGAAGGAATTCACCATTGATTTTGGTTTCACCAGGCATTAGGCATTATTGATGGTGTTGAATCCATTTACGCCATCAAAAGAAAAACCTACCACAATTGAATTTCTTGAAGAAATTTTCACCAGATTTCGAGAAAGAATTCACCATCACTGAAAAATTGTGGCATCCTTAGACAATCCCATTTCTATTTTGTATCAAACTTTATGTTAGATAATGTCAGAAATTATCTCCACATTTGCATGAAACTTAGTTTTATTAGATATCTAAATATTCAAGTGACATAATAGAAATTGTAGTTTTTAAATGATAGTTTAAAGATATGCAATAGATAACCATCAAGTACTTTACTTGGAACTCATTATATACTTTCCTTAAAAAAAATAAACATGTATCACATGTAATTTATCTTTTTGTTGAAACCTCCACAATTGTAGTTGTCAAATTATTATAATTTAAAAATATTTATTTTTTAGTTGATATGTCTACATGTTAAATTAAAAGGAATGGTCTCTAAATAATACACCAGGGTGAAAATTACTTTTCAAATTCCAATGAAATTCTATTGTCTAAAAAGTAAATTAGTTAGATATGATATGGAGTCTTATTAGAGTGAGTGATGTTGTTTGTTTATATATATAGCTAAATTTTGGTGATGAATATAAGGAATGATTTGTGTTTACCACATTTTATACATATAAGTATTTTCTTTTTTAGAATGTAGTAATGAAGGAGGGAAGCACAATATAATCCTATAACATGATGGTAAGAGATCCACAATATCTATTTATTATAAGTTTAATCTCTTAATTTTTAAGAGATTCAAATACTATGCATTCAATCATGTCAATATTAATTTATATCTTATAATCCAAAACAATATTAAAATATATAAGGCAACATGTATATTTTATCTTTATATCAAAGAAGATATATTAGATTATATAATCATAACCTAAATCATATTAATTAATTTACTTTTAAATTATCAATAATAACATTTAATAGTTTTATTACATTAGTCATTATACATATGTTCTATAAAATATTTTAAGTTATATACAAATGCTATTCATTTTATATATTTTTATTTGTCTGACTTTTCACCGATTAAAGGCACTACAAGGGAAGTACGAAATAATACACCCTATATGGATATATATATGGTTTGGTATTGTATAGTTGATTAGACGCGTGGTGGAATAGGAAAACCACGTATGGTTGGTCGCAACGTGGCATATATATATATATATATATGGATAAGATAACAATCAACAAAGAATATCATGGTTTAATTGAAGTATGGTGGGTGGCAACGTGGCAGATATATGGATACGATAGTAAATTTTTCTATGAGTAAAGTTTCAACACAGTTTCCGAAGGGTTTTGAATAGATTTAAATTCTTAAACAAATTATTCAAAATTAAAAACATCTTTATATAATAAGATTTTAAAATTTTGTTAAAATTGGTTTTTAAGCATTGATATGTATCTTTTTATAGTGAAAAAAAAAAAAGGTTTGATAATTTATTATAAATTAGGTTGAGTTAAAGTAGGTTGTTGTTTTTTTCTAATAATTAGAAAAAATTAGATAATATATTATAAATTAGGCTGAGTTAAACTAAGTTTTTTTTGGATAACTTTTATGTTTTAGGGTTTAAATTATATTTTAAATATAAAAAATAAGATTAACAAAATTTTGTAATTAAATTAAATTTATTTTTTATTTTTATTTTTTAAATTGAGTGACATTACATTTTTATCATGTTTAATATATCACTTAAATTAAAATGAAAAATTAGACAATTAGCAATCACTTTTATTTTTATAATTATTATATTTTCTCATTTAAATTATATTTTTAACATAAAAATAAAATCAACCTCTTTCAAATTAAAATAATATTTTATAATTAAATAATATTTTTAACATAAAAATGAAATTAACACACAATTCAATCACTTATAATTAAAATTAAGATTTTCCAATTTATAACCAAATTTTGTATTTAAAAGAAAAAACTTTAAAAAACCAGAAAATCGGCTTCCCTAAGACAGAATACTACGTGTAATTGTGACAATGTAATTATTGGATAAGGGCAGTGATTTTCAAGGCGCACCGCACAATGTACATGCGTTTAGGACAAATTGAGACATCAAATCGATTCATTGGAGGTTGTATATTGGGGCAGACATCTTCACGTGAAACTAAAATGTCTTGACATGTATGACAGCCCTTCCCCTCCTTGCAGGAATGCAACTTTGTCAAGAACGTCCTTTTCTCATTTTCCTTGACCCAAGTTAACATTAACAAGACTTTACCGTCTTCATTTTAGTCGGCATGTCGTAATCATTAATGGCTAGCCTGTATATGGACGTACATGACACTGCTAATGAATGAGTTGGAATAACTTGCTCATTTGGAAAAGAAAATGCTATAATTTGCATATAAGTAGAAATATAAAAAACATTGTGTACAGCCATTGACGTAGTTTTTTTAGTGAGAAAAAAACGCTGTAGTATTACAATTCATATTCAATTATCTCAAGGCAATGACGTTCAATTCCTTCTAAATATTGCAGTCAACTCCTGCATCAATTATTTTTCAAAATAATAATAGTTAGACTAATCAGCTTTGGAATAGTTGGAATAGCTGGATTAAGCGTCGATCCTGTGGTAAATATTAACACTATCTATTAAATTAAATCAATAATGGGTTAAGTGTCTTTTCATTTTATCCAATAATTATTTTTTAAATAACAAAGAAAGTAGTGCAAAGATATCTTTGGATTGATATGAAGAGGAGACATCGCAATTGATAGAATGTGTAATTCCTACTTGCTTAGTGGTGATTCTCCATACAGTCTGTTCCTATTCAATAGGAGTTAGCTAAAACTAGTTTCTTTGTTTGGTGTGAGGTTGAGATATTCCCTCAATCAACTTATTGTACGTCCAAGATAGATTTCCTATCTTGAGACTAATTCATGTATAAATGTGTGTAATCTCTTTGATTAATGATATAATTTTGCATATTGACATTTATCTAAAATAATAATAATATCCATTGAAGTAGCTTTAAAACTGTGGGAATAGTTAGATTAATCAGCCTTGGAATAGTTGGAATAGCTAGATTAAGCGTCGATCCTGTGGTAAATATTAACACTATCTATTAAATTAAATCAAATTAAATCAATAATTGGCTAAGTGTCTTTTCATTTTATCCAATGGAATAGTGTGGATCATGTGGTAAATATTAAACACTATCTATTAAATTAAATCAAATTAAATCAATAATTGGCTAAGTGTCTTTTCATCTTATCCAATAATTATTCTTTAAATAACAAAGAAAGTAGTGCAAAGATATCTTTGGATTGATATGAAGAGAAGACATCGCAATGAATGAGCTGCTAATGGATGAATGAGTTGGAATTAACTTACTCATATACAAGTAAGAAATATAAAAAACAATGTGTACAACCACTGGCCTATTCAGTGAACTATCTTTGAAACAATCATTTGATCATATGATAATATGAGCTTCTAATGAATGAGTTGGAATTAACTTGCTCATTTGGAAGGACAGTTTGCATATAAGTAGAAATATAAAAAACAATGTGCAGAGCCACTGGCCTATTCAGTAAACTAGCTTTGAAACAGTCATTTGATCATGTGGTAATGTGACAGTAAATATTAACACTATATAGTAAGGCAAGCAATAATTGAGTTAATGTTTTTTTTTATCTGATTTATTAGATAAAAATAAAATAAATAATTATTATTTAAATTAATTTTGTTCATTTTACAAGGTATTAAGTGTAAAGATATTTTTGAGTTGATATGAAGGGGTATTATGTATAGGGGTGGCATGGTAATAGGGCTTAATGGTTAAGAGTATTTACTTCCTCTTAAAAAGTCATAGGTTCTAAACCAGAAAGGTAGAATATATATGCCTTGCTAAACTTAGCCAGTGACTTTAAAAAAATAAACCGAATAATTAATCTTAAAAATTGATGAAATATTAAACTTGTTTTTTTTTAAATTTTGGAATGAGATTTATATAAAATAATCTAAAGCCTTCCTCAGGCCTTAGCATCCCCCAGTAATTGATTCTTAAGAATACAAGCAGCCACATCTTAGTAAATTGAGATGAAATAATTTTTTATTTTTTAAGTTTTCAGCTTTTTACCTTGCGTAATTCGAACCCTGCACCAAACAAACTTGGCATAGGAAGTACCCAGAAAACTCGCTACATGGTGTTACTTTGCTAGTGATGTTGTCAGGTAGAGGAAGGATTAAGTGTAAATAATTTGCTTCTGTGACAATTTCTATGGCCTGTGACCTGAGAGATGATCGACACCGTAACTTAAGATATGTATTTGAAAGGTGATTTCCGAGCAACTTTGATTGGGTTCGATATGAGGTAGAAAGATTTGAAATTCACCCAAATGACAGATGTAGAAAGATTCGAATTCACCCAAATGACAAAGGTAGAAAGTGAGCATCCACACATCTTGCAAGCAAATTAGATCGGTAGTGCCCATTAAAAATCTGCATGTCTAATGTGACAAAAGTACAGATAAGTTAATTGCAATGTTCCACCGAGTTTCCGGGACGGGGAAACGCGGGAGCGGGGATACGCACAAGGGGGACGTATATAAGCAACCCCAAAATTTGGGGAAATTTCGTGGAAACGGGGGGACCTCAGAGCCATAAAAATTATAAAATTATTAAAATTTTAATATATATAAAAAAATCCCAACAATATGTTAATAACTAAATTAGTAGATATTAAATCTTATTAATTATGAAATGCACATCTAAATATGATTATCATTTCGTATTAGACTATTGTGAAGTAAAATTATCATTTGACATTTCTGCAACCATCAATGTAAATCTAAAAATAAATTACTAAATTGAATCTATCATTTGACATTATGCAATGTTCCATCTAAATTCATCATTTGGCAATAGGCATTAATATTATGCAAGGTACATCTAAATTAAATTCATCATTTGACAATTGAAACTATGCAATGCACATCAAAAATTAAATTCATCATATGACAATGACATTTTAAGTCTAAAACAACCATAGAAAACTGAACTAAAAATAAACACATAAAGCAGTGAAATGCAAAATCCGGTGACTTTAAGAAGTGGTAGAAAATATTAAAGTCACACCGGTAACTGGGGCGGGTGACAAGAAGAACAAAGTACAAAGGCGATCCTTGTGAAACGAGTTTGAGTGCGCGGCCTCTGTATCGAGAATATTGGTGAATCGTGGGGATAAATTTAGTCTTGATGGACCGCGGCCACAACGCGAGATGAAATTAATTTGGTAATGGGCGGAGCCGTTCTTCACAGAGGAAGGACGAAGATTTTGTAGATCTTTTCTACAGAGGAGCCGACTGAATTAAAGAACAGTCGTTTCGGCCTTAAAGGCCTCAACAACCAGAATGAACAGAAACAGGCGGAAGTTTAATTTTAATTTTGAATTGGCGGACAAGTGGTCCCCACCACTTATATGCCAATCGGAATCGGAATCGGAAAGATAAGTTGAAGCAGTGTCTTGTTGATATGGAAGAAGTTCTGCAGGCGGAACGTTTAATATATATTGAAACTTACACAAATCATCCCCACAGCAGCGGAGGCCCGTGGGTCCACAGGACCACGTGGCAAGAATTTATTGGGTCGATCAATCGCAATCGAAAGATTGAATGGGACACAAACTTGTGTTGCCAAGTCTTTTCCCGATCACCGATTGCCGATTGCCGATCAATCGCAAGCGGAAGATCGGAGGTCATGTTCCAATCGCAATCGAAAGTTTGGGCAAATCACATACTGTGTTGACAATCCGTTGGCCGATTGTCGATTGCCGACTGCGTAGTGGTCCCCACTCGTACGTCCGGCATTTCACAGTTTTGCAAAGGTTTTTCCATTGTACATTTGGTTTTATTTTGATTTAAGTTTTTTTTTGTAATATGCGCGTCATATAAAAGCAAAGGCCCGCGAAGTTGATTCAGTGTGTAATAGTAATTGTAATTTGCATTCGCACAGCAGCGCGGAGTGAATATACACAGCAGTGTGTTGAATGTAGAAGACAGAGTATTGTTAAAGAGGAAGGGACAGAGATTGTTCTCTGTGCACTGCGTCTGTAGCAGTCATACATATTTGGTGAATCCCTCACTGTTGAGGAAGAATGTGTATTAGTTTTTGAAAGGAATAGAAATTTGTTTTAAAGTATTGAAAACTCTGTCTCCTGTCAATTTTTTTTTTACTTCTCTGTGTTTAGGAGGAGAACTTATTCTCTCCACTTGGAATTCTCAAAATTCCATCATGGTATCGGAGCTAATCTAGGCTCTTTGAAGACTTCAAAGAAGCTGAAGAAGAAGACCTGTTGCAGCGTTTCTCTCCAGCAGCGTGAAAAGCTCAACAGAAGTCAAGGTCAGGCATTTCTCAAAGATAAGAGAGCAGTTGTTTATTGTTTAAAGAATTTTGTTCTTCCAGTAAAGAAAAGATAGTTTGTTTAAAGTCTGAGTTCAGTTTAAGAGGCAATGGCTGGACCAAGCACTGGTATGAGTCTTGGAAATGTTCAACTTCCACAACTTAATGGAAAGAACTATGATTATTGGGCCATTACCATGAGAGCCCTATTTGTCTCACAAGATTTGTGGGAACTAGTAGAAGATGGTTTCACAGAACCAGCTGATGAGCAGGCTTTTAATGCCTTAACTCAAGCAGAGAAAGATGTATTGAAAAACAATAGGAAGAAAGATTCTAAAGCTCTCTTCTGTTTATATCAAGCTGTAAATGAGAGTTTGTTTCCAAGGATAGCAGCAGCTAAGAAATCCAAGGAGGCATGGGAAACTCTGAAAGTAGCCTATCAAGGTATGGAGAAAGTTAAGACAGCAAAGCTTCAGTTGCTGAGAAGAGATTTTGAAACTCTTTGCATGAAAGAGTCAGATTGTGTTGACACATTTTTTACACATGTGATTGGGATAGTAAATCAGATAAGATCCCATGGAGAAACTCTTGAAGATAGAAGGATTGTGGAGAAACTTTTGAGATGTTTACCCTCAAAGTTTGATGTTATTGTTACCACCATAGAGGAGACCAAAGATCTCTCACAGTTCACAGTGGATGAACTTCATGCCTCACTAATAACTCATGAACAAAGATTGAGCAGAGATGAACACTCATCTCTTGAACACGCCTTCAAGACCCAAATGCCTTCAGGAAGAGGAAGAGGTCAAAGAAAAGGAAGAGGAAGAGGCAGAAGCCAGAATAGAGGTGGAAGAGACAGCTCTTCACATTCACATGGAAGGAGCAACAGTCAAGGCCAGAACCATGGCCAATGTAACAGCCAGCAAGGTGGAAATCAACACCAACATGCTCAAGGACAAAGGTATGACAAATCCAATGTCCAGTGTCATTATTGCAAGAAATATGGGCATTATGCCAATGAATGTAGAAAGAAGCAAAATGACATGAAGAATAGGCAGAATGCTAATGTAGCAAAAGAGGAAAAGAACCCAAGTAATGTGTTGTTAGCTTGCAATGTAGCACAAGATAAAAATGATGATGTTTGGTTCTTAGATTCTGGATGTAGTAATCACATGACTGGAAACAGAGCAATGTTTGCCAATCTTGATGAAGAAGTCAAATCTGAAGTGACCACAGGAACTGATGCTAAAATCTCTGTCAAAGGGAAAGGCAGAGTAAGTATTCGTGCAAGGAATGGGGAGCAGAAATATGTCCCTGATGCATATTATGTTCCAGGTCTGAAGTGTAATCTTTTGAGCGTTGGGCAGCTCATAAACAAAGGTTACAATGTTATATTCAAAGATGATGTGTGCACCATAAAAGATATTCCTCCAAGTAAGAAAATTATTGCTGAAATTCAAATGACCAGCAATAGGATGTTTCTGCTCAAGCTCAATACTGACTTGAAAGGAAAAAGAAAGAACGTAGCAGCTGTAACTCAAGAAGCCTTCCAGAAGGAAGAGAAGGATGAAAATTGGTTATGGCATTTGAGATTTGGACATCTAAATTTCGGAGGATTAAATTTGCTGCACAGAAAAGGAATGGTAAGAGGTTTGCCATTGATTGAAAAGCCTGACAGCCTATGTGAAGGCTGCATCTTGGGAAAGCAACACAGAGAAAGTTTTCCTTCAGGGAAAAGCATAAGGGCGAAAGCACCTTTGGAGATAATCCACTCAGATTTATGTGGGCCGATGCAATCAGCATCTGTTTCAGGCAGCAATTACATGCTGACCTTCATAGATGACTTCACTCGAAAAGTGTGGGTCTATTTTCTGAAATATAAAAGCGAAGTCTTTCAGAAATTTCGTCAATTTAAAGCTCTTGTAGAAAACCAGAGCGGAATGCACATTAAAGTCCTCAGAACTGACAGTGGAGGTGAATATATATCAAAGGAATTTCTGCATTTTTGCAGAGAAAACGGCATACACAAGCAGTTTACCACCAGGTATACGCCGCAACAGAATGGAGTTGCTGAAAGGAAGAATCGAACCATAATGGAGATGGTGAGAAGTATGCTAAAGGCAAAACACTTGGCGAATGAGTATTGGGCAGAAGCAGCAAACTGTGCTGTATATATTTTGAATAGATGCCCTACAAAAGCGGTGATGAACAAAGTTCCAGAAGAAGCGTGGAGTGGCAGAAAACAGGGAGTCACCCACATGAGAGATTTTGGATGTGTAGCATATGCACACATTCCAGACAAATTGAGAAAGAAGTTAGATAGTAAGGGGGAGAAGTGCATTTTCCTTGGATATTGTGAAGATTCCAAAGGATACAGATTGTATAACCCATCCACAAAGAAGTTTGTAATAAGCAGAGATGTACAATTCATTGAAGAGGAAGCGTGGGATGGAAGCATTGAGAAAACAGTAAATGTCAAAAATTGTTTATCTCATGATGAAGATGAAGAAGATGTAGTTGAGATTAATAACCCATCCAATGCACAACCTCCAGCAGCGCAAGGCCAGCAAGGGACGCCTCAAGCAGCAGTAAGAACACCCTTGAGAAGAAGTGGCAGTGGTTCACCGAATACACCACAAGGAGCAGAATCGAGTGCTTCATCAAGCACGGCTACACCAAATGAAAGAGGAACAAGGTTTAGAAGCCTCAGAGAAATCTATGAGCAAGGAGAAGCAAACGAAGGTATGAATTCCTTATTTGCTTTGTATTGTCAAGTTGATGATCCTATTCATTTTGAAGATGCAATTAAAGATAGAAAATGGATAGAAGCTATGGATGATGAAATAAATTCCATAGAGAAGAACAAAACATGGGAATTGGTTGATCTCCCAGAAGGCAAAGAAGCCATTGGTGTTAAATGGGTCTATAAGACCAAAAGCAATGCTGAAGGAAAGATAGAAAGACACAAGGCTAGACTTGTTGTCAAAGGGTATAAGCAAAAGCATGGGATTGATTATGAAGAAACTTTTGCACCAGTTGCAAGAATGGAGACCATAAGAGCAGTGTTGTCCATAGCAGTACAAAACAAATGGAAAGTATATCAAATGGATGTAAAATCCGCATTTTTAAATGGAATTTTAATGGAAGAAGTATATGTAGAACAGCCTCTCGGATATGAGAAGAAAGGCCAAGAGCATAAGGTCTGTAGATTGAAGAAAGCTCTTTATGGGCTGAAACAAGCACCAAGAGCATGGTACAGCAGAATAGATTCTTATCTATTAGAGAATGGATTTGAAAAGTGTGAGGGAGAACCCACCCTCTACATCAAAGAAAAGGATGGTAAGTTATTGATTGTTGTATTATATGTTGATGATTTAATTTTTATAGGTAATGATGATTACCTTGTTGAAAATTTTAAAACAGTCATGAAAAATGAATTTGAAATGACTGACATGGGTTTGTTAAGATACTTCTTGGGAATAGAAGTGGAGCAAAGTGAGAAAGGGATTTTTATTTCTCAAGCAAAATATGTGAATCAAGTTTTAGAAAGATTCAACATGCAGGAGTGCAAAGCTGCAATTACTCCCACAATAATGGGATTGAAGTTAAGTAGGAATGACAGCAGCAAGGATTTTGATCCAAGTTTGTACAAAAGCATAGTTGGCAGCCTCATGTATTTGACTGCAACTAGGCCGGATATTATGCATGATGTTAGCTTAATTTCCAGATTTATGGAGAAGCCAAAAGAAGCACATTGGCAAGCAGCAAAGAGAATTCTGAGGTATGTGAAAGGAACAAAAGGATTTGGTATTTTATATACTACTTCAGAAAATTCAGAATTGGTTGGATATACTGACAGTGATTGGGCTGGAAGTGTAGATGATCGGAAGAGCACTTCCGGTTATATTTTTCATATGGGTTCAGGAGCCATTTCATGGGCTTCTAACAAACAACCTATTGTAGCATTATCTACAGCAGAGGCAGAATATGTGGCAGCTACAGCAGCAGCGTGTCAAGCAATTTGGATGAGAAGAATGTTGAGAAGTCTATGTCAAGAACAGGTAAAGAGCACTGTGATTTATTGTGACAATAGCTCAGCTATTGCATTGTCAAAGAATTCTGTGTTTCATAAAAGAACAAAGCACATAGACACAAAGTATCATTATGTTAGAGAATTGGTGAACAATGGTGAAGTTGTTTTACAACATTGTAAAACAGAGGAGCAATATGCAGATATTTTAACTAAACCATTGGGACAAAAGACATTTGAGTTTTTAAGAGAACGCCTGGGTATGCTGAATAACCTAGCAGCTGACTTTAAGGGGGAGTGTTGAAAATATTAAAGTCACCTGCCAGCCTTGGGCAGTGACAAGAAGAACAAAGTACAAAGGCAGTAGCAGCAGAAACAGAGTTTGAGTGCGCAGCACTCTGTATCGAAGAATGTTGGTGAATCCGTAAGGATGAATTTAATTCTTGATGGGCCGCAGCCACAACAGCAGATGAAATTAATTTGGTAATGGGAGGAGCCGTTCTTCACAGAGGAAGGACGAAGATTTTGTAGATCTTTTCTACAGAGGAGCCGACTGAATTAAAGAACAGTCGTTTCGGCCTTAAAGGCCTCAACAACCAGAATGAACAGAAACAGGCGGAAGTTTTTTTTTTTTTAATTTTGAATTGGCGGACAAGTGGTCCCCACCACTTATATGCCAATCGGAATCGGAATCGGAAAGATAAGTTGAAGCAGTGTCTTGTTGATATGGAAGAAGTTCCGCAGGCGGAACGTTTAATATATTGAAACTTACACAAATCACCCCCACAGCAGCGGAGGCCCGTGGGTCCACAGGACCATGTGGCAAGAATTTATTGGGTCGATCAATCGCAATCGAAAGATTGAATGGGACACAAACTTGTGTTGCCAAGTCTTTTCCCGATCACCGATTGCCGATTGCCGATCAATCGCAAGCGGAAGATCGGAGGTCATGTTCCAATCGCAATCGAAAGTTTGGGCGAATCACATACTGTGTTGACAATCCGTTGGCCGATTGTCGATTGCCGACTGCGTAGTGGTCCCCACTCGTACGTCCGGCATTTCACAGTTTCGCAAAGGTTTTTCCATTGTACATTTGGTTTTATTTTGATTTAAGTTTTTTTTTGTAATATGCGCGTCATATAAAAGCAAAGGCCCGCGAAGTTGATTCAGTGTGTAATAGTAATTGTAATTTGCATTCGCACAGTAGCGCGGAGTGAATATACACAGCAGTGTGTTGAATGTAGAAGACAGAGTATTGTTAAAGAGGAAGGGACAGAGATTGTTCTCTGTGCACTGCGTCTGTAGCAGTCATACATATTTGGTGAATCCCTCACTGTTGAGGAAGAATGTGTATTAGTTTTTGAAAGGAATAGAAATTTGTTTTAAAGTATTGAAAACTCTGTCTCCTGTCAATTTTTTTTGTACTTCTCTGTGTTTAGGAGGAGAACTTATTCTCTCCACTTGGAATTCTCAAAATTCCATCAAAATTATCATTTGACATTTCTGCAACCATCAATGTAAATCTAAAAATAAATTACTAAATTGAATCTATCATTTGACATTATGCAATGTTCCATCTAAATTCATCATTTGGCAATGGGCATTAATATTATGCAAGGTACATCTAAATTAAATTCATCATTTGACAATTGAAACTATGCAATGCACATCAAAAATAAAATTCATCATATGACAATGACATTTTAAGTCTAAAACAACCATAGAAAACTGAACTAAAAATAAACATGTAAAGCAGTGAAATACAAAATTTGTTTTTTGTTTTTTGTTTTTTTTTTATTGTTATTAGCGAAAAAATTTGGGGGACGCGTCCCTCTTGCATCCCCCCTGCATCCCCTCGTCCCCCCCACAAGAGAGACGCATTTCATCTCCAGAAAAATGCCCCCCTAGAGTTTCCCCAAGTTTTCCAAAAAAGGGGACGTGGGAAAAGTTTCCCCAGGAGTTTCCCCCTCGGGGGAGCGTGGGGGAGCTAGGAAGCGCGTCCCCCACCCTGGGGGACGCGTCCCCGTGGAACACTGGTTAATTGTCTTTTTTTTTTAATTGAAGATGTATTTGTAGGTTATGCATATAAAATATATAATTAAAGTTGTAAAAAAAAAACAAATTTTGTATAAGGGAAGATTGTTTTATTAGTATTTTTGAAATAATTGTGAAATTTCAATGAATAAAATTTCTTGAAATATTTATAAAGGTTAGTGTGTAAACAGGTTTGGTAGTGGTCTCATTGTTTCGGAAGAAATTAGATGAAAATCTTGGGCATAAGTTAGTTTTACTCTTTTATTGGAAAAGAATACATAGGGACCTTGCATATAAGTCTTGTTATTTCATTAAAAGATTGCAAACATACTTGTATATTTTGCTAAGTTCTTGAAAATGTTTGCTTAATATATGAACAAAATAGAAATGCTATGTTTGATATTTCAAGAAAAGAATATATGCTTAAATGCATTGTGATAAGAGTTATTGCATGGATGATATAAATTACTAATGAGCTATATTCTCTTGTAAGAATGATTTAGATTCTTTTGTAAGAATATAATATTATTTTTAGTTTCTTGAATGGAACATGTGCTTTTATGCACATAGATAATCATTACTAACATTTTTGAATAAGATGTATGTTTTACATTGGCATAGAGACATTACTCATTAAGATAATTTCTTTTTAGAAAAAGAGTTCATAATTACATTTATGAAAATAATGTCTTTTATGACAGAACTCTTGAAACATAAATATATTGTTTTCTTAAAAGATGGATATGCATTTTGTTAATATAGTAACAAGAATGCATGCTTGTTTCTTTGTATTAGAAAAAAAAACATATGTTGCATTCACCAAAAGAGTAGTCATTCCGATATAGAAAGTTATTATGTTAATCTTCTTGGAAAGAATACTATCTTGGAAAGATTTTCTAGCTAGGTGAATTGTGTTAATTTCTTGATTTAGGTGCATAAAATTTTAAGTTAATCTTGTTATTGTTGCTTAGTTTTTATGCATTAAAAATGGTTACCTATGGTAATTTCTTGAAAGGGAAGCATGAGAAACTTGCATGTAGAAAGATAGAGAAACAAGTTTATATTAACTTCCTTTGGAAAAAGAAGTATTTATTTGTTTACATTAAAATATTAGTTAATGACCGTAGAAGTATAATAAGAGAATATGTGTTGCATACATTAAAGAAGAGCTATTATGGTAAGCTCTTGCATGTATAAAGAATTGCTATTGTGTTATAGAGATATGTTATTTACATGGATAGAAGAAATATTAATGTGAATACTTTTATACTATCAAAACTATTATGCTAGTTTCTTTTGAAATAAGATCATGTATATGCATGCAAGACTTTTATTAGATTTCATTGGAAGGAATACATATTTGTATGTGGGAAATGATAGCATGTTGTGTTAGCCTACATTGGAAAAGATTTTTTGGAAAAGAAAATGAATTACATGTACAAAAGCCATAGTAATTTGTTTGTTTCCTTAGAATATATATGGGTGTTGTTGGTATAATATTTGAAAAAGAAGACATCTATTTGTATGTTTTATTTCATTAGTTTAATGGAAAAGAAAACTTGTTTTTGCATGCTCTATTATGTTGTATCTCCTTGAAAAGGAAATATGTGTTTGCATGCTCTATTGTGTTAATCATATCTTTGGGAACATTCTCTTGGAAACTATATGAATTTTCATGCATAGGAACAACATTTGTTGTGTTAGATTTATTTACGTATTTAAATGCACCAAAAGTAATAGCTAAAGAATTAGTTATTTTGGTAAAGTTTATGTAATTCACATGCACAAATATCATAACTGATGTATTGGTTTCTTTTAAAAGAAAGTTTGGATAGTTGTAGTGATTTTTCTTGCAAGAATGTGTGCTTATGTGAGGGAATATTAGTTAATGCAATATATATTCTATAGACATCCTTTGATGGTTACCTGCTTATAACTAGCACATATGCAGTACTGTTGAAGGAAGCATGTTGCAATATTTTTCTTTCATGTCATGAATGTACATGAATATATGGAGAAGCATCACTAGTATAGATTTGTGAATGGGTTGATTTATACTTTATGAATCCTCACATCAATGTATGATGAAGAAAACAATAGAAAGAAATATGGTGACTTGTACAAATGATATATTATGCTTAACATGGTGGCAGGTAAATAATTAATGGTTCATGTAGATGAGTGCAAGCTACAAGATGTTTCATTGAAGGTACAACCATGCCACCAAGATGTGAAGATTGAATATTAGTGGATAAATTCTATCATAATGATTGTAATGAATTTAATATAAATATTTTTATTTAAACGATATTTCCTTGTAAGATTTATAACAATGGTTAAGGGATTGTATCCCTTATAATCCATTGAGTGAAGGTTGAACACCCTCATCGTTTAATAATAAAATTAAACGTTTTCTAGTTTTCACCCTATGGGGTTTCGAGGGTATATCGATGTTCAATGATGTGATTGTTTATTGTGTCAGTTTGATGATGTATATTCCTTGCATGATATTATTTTTATAATTTAAAGTATGTGATTAATTAATCTGGCTAAAGGAATCTTGAAATGAATGCAGGGTTACATCATACAGTTTATGTTAATATACTACACCAATGGTTGTTAATGGTTATGCAACTTACTATTCCTCAACTAAAGTTACTCTATGAACTGATGAACATTCTATATAATGATTAATGAGGAATCTTGAATAGTGATTTGCATATTTTTTTTTTAAATTTTGGTAGTATCTTTAATTTTGTTTTTACTTCATCTTCATCAACATGTCCAAATACATCACCCCGATCGGGTGGTTAGACTCTTGTATTTCATAGTATTACAAGATGACTAATTATTTCTTAGATCTCTCATTACTGAAAATAATATTCCTTGGCTATCATTTATTTTCAGGAAAGAAGGGAAATCATGACTATCAAGAGCATCAATTGAATCTATCTTCCTTTAGTTCAGTTGAAAGAGGAAAGTGTTGCCGATTATGTGTGATGGTGAGACAAATCCATACTGCCCTCATTCATTCCATCTACCCTCTTCTTACCTTTAGTTTTCGTAAATTTTGAACTCCAATGCTCTGAATCCCATTTAAACCCCAAAACCCACATACATAACCTTTAGGACTTATTAATTTATACTAAAGTCCGAAATTCTATTGTTATAAGCTCGCCCACCCACTAGCAGCCGTGTTATACAACATTATACCATAAACCTTACGTCTTGCCCACACTTTGCAGCCCACAACTTTTAATGTTTTCTTATTAACTCATCGTCGAAACATAAAACTCCGTCGATGCGATTTGGTGATGAGACCCATCCAACCTTTATAAATTACCAAATCCGCATGCAAATTTTCGTATTCTACATTATCCTTACCTTTCGCCTATTCGCACTTTGCAACGTTTAGCACATCGCATTTCGCATTTCGCATAGTTTATAACTTACCTCTTAAGTTCTCGTAAAGTATTTTGTTTAAGTTGCAATGCAGTTGTCCCCACCATTGCAGCTTCGCCCCCCACTTCATGTCATTTGAAATACTTCGATATATCATATATACTATAAAATCTCATAAACCTTACCTTACCGCAGAAACCATTCACCACTTTATAAACTTCACCGATGTAGTGGGCTCCATCTCCACCATGCCACATCATCCCCCGTCAGCGCAAATCGCACTTCGTTGGTTCTAATGTTTATCACATTTCCATAAACTCTAAATTATGTGATGTGCGATAAACCATAAATATTGCGATGTGCAATGTTGGTGGGTCCCAATCGCATGTCACACATCGCATGTTTTAGCATATACCACCCGCGCTCATAAAAAAACCTTATGATTTGTGATTTGGGATGCAATCGGTCCCACCCTACCAGCCACATCGCGCTCCTTCTCCCTGCACTTCACACTTTGCATCTTTTAGTGTTTACCTCCACTGCTTATAGTAAAACCTTCCGATTTGCAATTGTGATGGGGTCGGGTCCCACCTTTGTTCCACGTCATACTACCTCTAATCGCCCTCCAATTTTTCTCCATCTCTGCTCTTCAGCTCACATTCGACGGTCCTTATTTTGTTTCAGTCCCTCATAGCCTTCAGACTTTAACCACGGGGGGGGAGGGGGGGGTCCGAAATGGGAAGTATATGATACCTCCCACTCCTCCACATGTCTTTCCCTCATCATTTCACACCTCCCTCTTTGATACCACTTACTTTCCTCACCCCCCTCCGAAAACAGTTTCGTCGTTCAAACAAAACCACCACCGTTGTTCCTCTGCCACCATTGCTCCATCGGCTCATGCCATTGCAATTTTCTCCACGTATTCGTTTCACACCATTCATGTCCAAGGTTCATCAATATTGCTTCCATCTATTAAATTAGGGAGGAGTTTGTTGTCCGTTTAAAGGCTCCACTACAGCAAAAACTATCGCTAAGGAGACAGAGGCAATTAAGGATAGAAAGGCCATCACGACAGACAACACAACCACCGATTGATTAAGAAGTGTTAACATCACATCATCCTTAATCATCCAGCCACTGTTGTTTACCAAAGTAGAGCCAGATGTCAGTAGGGTGCCTCTTCGACATCACACAAGCCAGACCCTGATCATTTCATAATTAATAACGGACTGCTAAAGTGAATTTTGGAGACCCAACTTGTCTTATCACCACTTGCATGGTTCCACTTGTCGATTTCTGCTTGAATGTAATCATTGTAGTAGACAGATTAACCAACTTAATTTTTTTATAAATACTGCATGCATTAGCATTATGAAAGGGGTCGGGAGGGAGAAACCATTGTAACAGACTCAACTGGTTGTAAGCACTCTCTATTGAATGAATGAAAGATAATGTTGATTTCTAGATTCTTGTGTTATGATCTATGGTGAAGTGCTTCTCCCATGTAATTTGTGATTCTTCTGTTTCACATAATGTTTTCTTTTCTTTACTGCGGATATAAATTTTTGTGTAGGATTTACCATGGGGTACCCTGCCCAGTCTTGAAGCAGGACATTATGTTTTCCTATGAGACCTGAATGAAAAATTCAGAGACGGTCTGCTCTGCATTTACGTTGAACCTTAATCTCTTCCTCCTTTTCCATTTCACAAGATGTTAAGATCCATTCACATGGCTAGCTTGCATGGTTGCACCTCACCTCAGTTTTTCATCCATTTGAATCTGTTTTCACCTGTTTGACTCCATAGCCCAATGGCCCCCTTCTTCTGCCTCAACCAAATATTCAAACAAACCCCTATGCACTAATAGATAGCCTAAAACGCCCCTATAAACAAAGCTATATCTAATAGAAAGAGCCCTCTCTGAGTCCAGGAAGGCTAGGTCCTGGATTCCAAAGTGGTTTGATGTTTCCCTCCGTGGTTCTGTCTTCAGCCTTCGGAATTACTTGGTGATACAATAATGGCGACCATACTGGGGAAGAAATGTATCTTCCTCAGAAAGTACATCAAAATTTAGATCTAATTATTGATGGTGGAAAGTGACCAGACACAAGAAGGCTGCATTATTCACTTGGTGACTCCATGATTCAAAGAACCCGGCTTTTGAGGATTCATGGCGACTCCACAACATGATGACCAGAGTTCCTGCTGAAAAAAATGACAAGTTTTGTGGCAGACCTTATATCTAATGAAGTTTTAAATACATTCAGGAATTAGTTATCAGAATTTTCAGCTTGATGAAGATTTTCTAGTAGTCGTCTTTCTCATTTTGAAGTCAAGCAAATTTAATCCTGAAGCTAAAAAATATTTTCTGGAGATAGTTGTTGAACGATATGAAAATGGTATTGAACTTTTTAAATCTCAAATTTAGTCGTATAATTTCCGAGATCCTCAAGAATTCTTGGAAAATCTCCCTTCCCCTAAGCAAGAGGAAATTGTACTACCTCTTGACTTACATAGTGAGGATGATTGTTCTTACAAGTACCAAACTGAAGATGTGGGTTCAAGGCTTAATATTGAGGACACAACTACTCAGCTAGTCATTGAAGGCCTAGAATAAAATATCATACATCATGCTTTTATTGATCATATAGCAGAGTATATGGAGGTTATTATTAGCTCAAATGCTCAAACATTTACTCTTTATAAGGATCAAATACATCAATAGTTGCCATTAAATATTATAACATTGGTTATGAGGACACATAATCAAGTTATACTTTTGATTCTCCTGACAAGCAGTTAAGTTGTCCATCTGTTTCTACTGCTACTTGACTGGTTGCACTGGCATTTTTGTATCATTTAGAACAATAGAAATTACAGTAGAGTAGGGTAGGTAGGTGTGAAAATAAGCTCAGTACTCTAAGAATTTTTCCAGCTGTACTTTCAGAATATTGTTTTGTTTTCAGTTCAAGTCTGTTCCAGACTTCAGTTTTGCAGAGAGTGTTAATTTCAACTTGAAGATTGTCAGCTATAGAGGTTGTGTAGCAGATTAAGTTGCAGGTTGGGGATCATCCCAATGGATCAAGCCACTAGTATATGGTTTTATTGACACCTCTTTAAGGAGTTTCCATCCCCAGTTGGAGCCACTGTTAGACTCCTGTATTTCATAGTACACAAGGTGAATGATTATTTCTTAGATCCCTCATTATTGAAAATAATATTCCATGGCTATCATTTATTTTCAGGAAAGAAGGAAAATCTTGACTATCAAGAGCGTCAAATGAATCTATCTGCCTTTAGTTCACTTGAAAGAGGAAAGTGTTTCCAGTTATGTGTGATGGTGAGCCAAATCCATATTGCTCTCATTCATTCCATCTACCCTCTTCTTACCTTTCATTTTCCTAAATTTTGAACTCCAATGCTCTGAATCCCATTTAAACCCCAAAACCCACATACATAACCTTTGGGACTTATTAATTTATACTAAAGCCCGAAATTATATTTTTCTAAGCTCCACCCACCCACTAGAAACTGTTTTATTCAACATTATACCATTAACCTTACGTCTTGCATGCACTTCGCAGCCCGCAAGTTTTAACGTTTTCTTCTTAACTCATCATTGAAACATAAAACTCCGCCGATGTGATTTGGTGGGACCCATCCAACCTTTATAGATTACCAAATCCACATGCAAACCTTCGTATTCTACATTATCCTCACCTTTCACCTGTTCACACTTTGCAACATTTAACGCGTCGCATTTCACACAGTTTATAACTTACCTCTTAAGCGTCCGCAGAGTATTTTGTTTAAGTTGCGATGCGGTTGGCCCCACCATAGCATCTCCGCCCCCCACTTCAGGTCGTTTGAAATACTTCGATATATCATATATACTATAAAAGCTCGTAAACCTTACCTTGCTGCATAAACCTTTCACCACTTTATAAACTATACCGATGCAATGGGCTCCATCTCCACCATGCCACATCATCCTCCATTAGTGCAAATCACGCTTCATGAGTTTTAGTGTTTACCACATTTCCCTAAAATTTAAACTATGCGATGTGTAGTAAACCATAAATATTTTGACGTGCAATGTGGGTGGGTCCCAATCGCATGTCAACCATCGCATGTTTTAACATTTACCACCCGCTCTCATAACAAAACCTTATGATTTGCGATTTGTGATACAACCCACTCATCCACTTGTCTTCCCCTCATTATTTCGCACCCCCCTCTATGATACCACTTACTACCCTTTCCCCCTTCGAAAATAGTTTCGCCGTTCAAACAAAACCACCACTATTGTTCCTCCGCCACCATTGCTCCGCTGGCTCATGATATTGAAATTTGCTCCATGTAGTCGTTCCGCACCATTCTTGTCCAAGGTTCATCAAGATCGCTTCCATTTGTTAAAGTGTTGGGTTTGTGTTATATTCTTTCCATGACTAGTCACGCGCGGGGTCCGGGGCAGTGCCCCGAAAAATTTTTTTGTTCCTTATTTTCTGATGGGAAGACTAGCCCATGGTTTTGTGCATATGTCTGCACATGGTTTTGGGGCATGATGGTTTTCAGCCCCTGGTATTATGTAGATCCGGTTAAGGTAACTACAGTTATGTTCTAATCTAGGGTTAACGGATTGGGGTTTATGCATGCTTCGCCATGTATAAATATGTGTTGTAACACTAAAGGAATATAATGAAAAATCAAGCTGGTCGTCCCGATTTGGGATCCAGGGGAAAATCTCTATGTATATCTGTTTTATGTTTTATGCTCTCGCTATTATTTATTTTCTATTTTTAAGATTCGTTTGTAGCTGATTTCTGTACAGGGTTATGTTAGCCACCTATAAAATTTTGGCATAGCAAACAGGTGGCTAAATATGCTTCTGAGCCTTCAAGAGAAACATTTCCTTTGTAAATCTATCATTCTTGAAGCCTCCATGTGTCTTCTATCCTTTAAACAATCTTCACTACTGTTTCCATTAATGAACCTTCCTATTTGTGAAAGAGACTGTTCTCAAAAGGGCCTCAATTTTCTCCATTTCACTCCCACAAAATCCTCCATTTTTCATCCTTATTCCCCTCACAAAGTTCCTCTATAAAAAATCATTTTAACTTCCATTTCATCCTAAACCCCTTTTAAACCTTATATCTCCCTCTGATTTGGTTTAAAACCCCTCCTTTCATCTATCAGAACCTTCAGTTTGGCTTAAAAAGCACTAAGTTTGGGCCTAAAACAATATTTTTACATTATAAGGAATTTAAGCCCCCAAGGGATTATAGCCTTTAAGCCCCTTACTCCATGCATCCTTAGCCCCACAATCGGGATCTAAAAGGTCTTTAAAATTCTTCCTGAACCCTTTATTTCCTTATATTTTCCTCTTTCCTGACACTTTGATCTAAGTAAATCCAGACCGTTGATCTGCGTAGATAAATGACCAATGGGCCTCCCTTCCTTTGCTTTTCCACCTCCCGTCCTTTTCCTCCTGTTAAATTCTCCGCCTCATCTTTAGATCTCAGCCGTCCATTCTATAGATCCAACGACCAGGATCTATCCCGACCATCCAAACATTCCCGACCACACACCTGCTACACAAAAAACATCTTACGTCACCATGGGCCCTACCCACCTTTTCCGCCCCGTGCATCTTGCATCCCATCGCGCTCACTCTGCGCCATCGTATTTTTCGCCCATCATCCAACGGTCCACATCGCATATCGCGTGATTTTGCACCCAGGCGTTAACATTTTAAAATCACATGATATGGGCGATTTTAAAATGACACGCATCACTCACTGAGGGGAATCACATTCCAAATGTAAAAACCGCCTACCCCTCATCTCACTGCGCGAAAAACAGCCTGGTTTCGGCCAAACGACCCTCCAAAACGTGACTCCAACTTTTAATCCTGTCTGTCGATATCTGAGATCACACGACTCACATTAGATCGTGTCATCATTTCATTTTTCCTCATATTTTCTCCCAAACACTCCATCGTGTGATCTTCACCATAGATCATCCTGATCTAACGGTCCTAGTTTATCCTAGCGCCCAAACCTCAAAAACACCTGGTTAGCTGCTCTTCCAGGGTTTTTCATCCATTTTTTAGCTGCATCCACTCTTCTCCTCACTGCGCCTCCATCCCCACGAGCCTCCGAAGTAGCCATCCTCACTTCCTCAGGTTTTTATAACGTGTTTATCGTGTTTTGCAGGGTTTATAGGTGGTGAATTCATCTTGTCTGCACAGTCACGGTCAGGGTGATATAGGGCACAGAAAGCCAACCCTAGAGCCAAAGATAGCAGAGGAAGACATCCCTGAGAGGGTTTAAAACATGTTTTATTGAAGATCGGGTTATTAAACCCTCCAGCGCCTCTGTATCCTGTATATTCACAAAAACAGGTTAGTAGAAAGTTTAAAGAGTATCAGAAGAAGATTAAGGAGATTAGTGCATAATATATAAGACTAAGAAGCCTAATCCATAGTTAGCAAGGATTAGAACCATGAAGATGATTAAAGAGGCTTAATGAAGCCAAAAGCACACAATCAAGCCTTATCAGTGATTTGATATCAGTAGAATGTTCTTTTTCCTAAGAAGGACAAATTCCCATAGCATTCTCCATCCCTCATCAGACACCAGAACAGTTATTACCCTGACAGAAGTCCTTTAAAATGTCATTGCATTAGTTACAAAGCATGGAAGACCTTTTATCACCTTACTTATCTCAGAAGGAAAAACAGAGAACCAACAGCCAGAGTACTTCAAAGAACATACCTGAAGTTATTGTAAATCTGACAAAGACTTCTAGACCAGCCTAAGGGGTACCAAACAGTTAATGCAGAGCCATTAAGCAGAGTGGGCATTCAAACACTTCCTCCCCTCTATCTTAATGAATCATTTAAGCTCATATCTACTACTCCACCTCCTCATTCTCCTATAAGAACCCCTGTAAATTACATTGAAAACGTTGTTGGTTGTTGGGATTTTATTAACTGTTTGAACTATTATTAAGGGGAAGTAGCTGAGTAGTTTGTAATATAGTAGGTTGGGAAGAGAAGTTTGGACTGCAAAGAGCCATTGGACTCAAAGTATGTGACTGGTTTTGCACATCAATTGAACAAGCAAATTCACAGGATCTTGGTCTATATTATTGGTGATGTTTTCCTTACTATAATTGTCTCCTTTCATGTTTTTCATACTGTCCATTATTCTCTGATAAAGAACAACAAGCATAGATTAGGACATACTGTTGGAAGCACCCTAAATCTCACTATAAATATTTATCTCTATGTTTTCCCCTGATTGTGTATTTAAGGATAATTCTATAGATTATAACCAGTCAAGGAATGTTGGTGAGCCCATGTCTTGCTGAGTACAACTTGAAGTACTGTCCTTGAAAGATATTTTCATTTCATGCTAAGTAAAGATTAAATTAGGGAAGTCTATGGTTAGCCCTGTCCTCTAGTTTCTTCTCCAACAGTTTGTCTTGAAAGTTTCCCTGTGAGTCGGTGTCAAAAGCAAAGAAGGTTAAAAGTCTTTCTATGATCTTAGGCCTTACTCTGTGTTTAATCTTAAATGTTTTCTACTTTCTGAAAGTGGTTATGAGGACTGCTAGATTGTTTCCCTTAAGAGTATGCTGAAATCAGGATAAGTTAAAAGTATTTACCTGATCTTAATCTGCCCTTTGTGTCTTTATCGAGAGTTTCCTTTGAAGTATGTCAAAAGGAGGATAGGTTAAACTTCCTTACCTGATCTTAGGCTGCACTTTGGTTTCTTTCTTTCACCCCACTTCTTAATGTCTCACCTCACCATCTATCTAAAAAGATCTTTTTTTATAGATGACTTGCCCTATAGAAACCCTTGGATAGTTTTTATGCGAGAAAACCCTTTTATGACTCCATAGCCCAATGGATTGGCACTTCTCTTGACCCATCTTCCCATGCTGAAACATCCTACTACTTTGTTCCTTCTCCACTTCACATAACCTTCTCATTTAACGATCTCCAACCAAACAAACAAATCAAAAACCCTTGTGCTTCATACCTAGCCTAATACCATAAACTGACCTTAAAGATATATCATTCTTTGCATTTATAGAGAGATCCCTCTCTAGATCCAGGAGGGCTAGATCCTAGGATCCCAAAGTGGTTTGATGTTGTCTTGTCATTTGGTATTGCCAAATATGCCAAATCACAGGAACCACAATATAATGGTGACTCCATCGGGGAAGAAGACCAATTAGCCTCGATTTGGTATAATTTCTGATGGTGGAAATTAACCCTCATTAAAACATTGAAAATCCTCCACCTAGCGACTCCACAAATTCCTAACAGACCTAAGACTCCACTGGAGGAAGAAACTGAAACATGACCAGACATTCTAGAAGGATAGAACATTCAGGCCTTATTTGGTTACAAGAACTCATTGTTTTTATCTACAACTACGTTCTATCCTACTTCAAGCCTGGAAAAGTGTACAAAGATGAGATCCATACTGATTATTGGGAAAATCTCAAGCCTCAGATTTCAAATCATGAGTAGGACTATACACCTGTGAAAAACATAGTGAAACAGGAGCCTCATGTTGTATCTCTTACCCCTGATGAAACCTTAAAGGGGCATAAGTCTCTTTTTTCTCTACCTACACCCACAAAGGTCATAGAAATATATAAGCCTCTATTTTTGCCTCTTATCTTCCAACCCCTTCCTGCAGAACTTACAAATAAGTTGCCCCTTTTTGATGGATAAAATACAAAGATCACTACTGAGCAACATGTTCAAAATCTTGAGGGTTTACTTGACTTATTTTAAATAGAAGAAGATGATGTGCATATTATAATGTTTGCCTTATCATTACAAGGAAAGGTTAAGAGTTGGTTTAAGGACCTTCCAACTACAAGTATTATCAATTTTCATCAATTTTCTCAAGTTTTCCTTGATAAATGGGCAGTCCTGGGAAATGTTTTCCTCATCCTAGAAGAATACCAGAGTTTCAAAATAAAACCAGGACAGACAGTACAAGACTTTTCAGCCAGGTTTAATAAGGTATACAATGCAATACCTACTAAGATAAAACCACCCTTGGGATGGGCCCTATTGCACTATCTGAATTCTTTTGACCCTGAGGCGGAATTCCATATAAGAGAAAGAGAGCCTTCAACCCTGGAAGAAATGAAAAACATAGCAATTACTGTCGAATACAACATATGGCATAGGGAGGAAAAATTAAACGCAATAAAGAAGGACCAAGCAGAGCAAAGAAGGCTGATCTCTGCAGAAACCAAACTGGAAAGATTGATAGAGACAGCCAACATCTTGATAAACATAAAGGAGGAAGAATATGAGGTTGAAACTAGAAATTATTATTTGAAAAGACCCACACCTTGTCCTCAGGAAAAACAAACCAAATCACTGCAAGACATAAACAACATGCAAAGCATGTTGATAAACAAGATTTCAAATCAGAAAATGAACTTGTAGATTATTTTGAAGAAAGACTTGCTGAGAATCCAGTAGGTTTGACTGGTGACATTGCTTATAATTATGATGTTCCTAATTATGATCTATCTGATGATGATATTCTCCAAACAGAAGTTGATCTTGCAGGGCCATCATTAGTATATTGGTGGGAGGAAGATCAGTTCCATCGACTTCAAGAAAGTAATGAGCCAAGTTAGGCTACTTATGATACTGATGAAGAAAGTTATGAAAGTCTAGTAGCAGGTGAAGATTCATTGAATCTTCACTCTGCTTTATATCAGATCATCAGTAACGATTTTCATGTGATTGGGAATCAGCAGCCTTTCAACTCAGAGGATGAGGAGGAAAGCAATGAAGAAACTCTTGAGCAAGTTGAATATCCTAAACCTTCTCCTGAAAGGGTTGAGGTAATCAAAGAAACCCTTGCTCAAGAATATGTTAGTCTTTTCACAGAGTTCAGTCCACTCAAGCAGAACCTATCAGGGTTACAAGAGGAAAACACTGCCAAATATGATGATTCCTCCAATTCAGATGACCATGAAGATGAGGAAGATTTTCTTTCTCAAAATAATCTGTTTCTTGATCCAGTGGAAGAGGAAGCAATCCTGGTTGAAACCTACTTGTCAAATACTCACAACCAGGTATTATTTCAAGATCCTTATGCTCATTTCCTGCAGACATTTGGGGAAGGATCAAAGGTCATCAAGAGAAGCTTGTTTCAGACAACAAGAAACATTTTAGAAGCTGCTGTTAAAAAAAAAAGAGAATGGGAGTGGCCCTGCCTATCCAATATGCTCAAAGAGATGAACAAAAACCAGTCATGGGATCACCTAATTGACTGGATGTATTGGAAAAGAGAGCTTGTCAGTTAGACATGTAAATATCTCAAGTTAGAATAGGGTAGGTAGGAACCTCAATAAAGCTCATGCTGTGAGCATTTAGTTAGTTGTTGATTTTTACTTTGAAGAAAAATTCAAAAAATACAAAAACATTAGAGAAGAAAGGTTCAAACATGCTCAAATCCTGAACCTATGAAGCATTAAAAAAGGAATGGCTCTAATCAGATCAAAATCTGAGCCAAAGGTGCAAAAAGGACTGGTTCTGATATGCTCAAAACTTGAACCAGCAAGGAAGAAAAAGGACAGCTCTAAGAAGACCAAAACCAGAGCTGAAAGGAAGAAATAAGATGACTCTAAAAGGTCCAAAATCTGAGTCATAAAAAGAATGAAGGATGCTGGCGATTTTCAGATCTAAAGCCTTAAAATTTTGTTTTAGATTTCTGCAAAGTTCATTCCATGTGCAAATTTCCTTTATGCCATGGATCCACAGCAAATCAGACAGTCTAATCCTGGTTTGGCTATGTTTCAATTTCTGTTTTAGAATGTAGAGAATGAAATCTGTCAGACAGTTTAATCCTGGCAAATATTAGTTTAGGTAGAGAAGCTATGAGTCCAACTGTTTAATCTGGTCTCATGGAGAAATAAGGGTAGAGTTAGATTAGTTTCTTCTTTCAATGAAAAAAATATGATGAAGAAGGTCTGCAAGCCTAAATGCACCTTGAAGAAAAAATGTTAGGACAGTAGGATGGGTAGGTAGTTGTTTGAGAAAATGTTTTCTGATGATATAATATCTATCATGTTTGTAGCAGCTGATCAAAGAAGAAAAAGATGGTCAAGTACCAGGCATCTGGCCTACTTCCAAAGATTATTTCTGAGATTCTTGACACCTTCAAGAAGATGCCATCCCCATGTGCAGCCACTGTTAGCCACCTATAAAATTTTGGCTTAGAAAACAGGTGGCCAAATATGCTTCTGAGCCTTCAAGAGAAACATCTCCTTTGTAAATCTATCATTCTTGAAGCCCTCATATGTCTTCTATCCTTTAAATAATCTTCACTGCTATTTCCATTAATGAACCTTGTTGTTTGTGAAAGAGACTATTCTCAAAAGGGCCTCCATTTTCTCCATTTCACTCCCACAAAATCCCCCATTTTTCATCCTTATTCCCCTCAAAATGTTCCTCTATAAAACTTCATTTTAACTTCCATATCATCCTAAACCCCTTTTAAACCTTATATCTCCCTCTAATTTGGTTTAAAACCCCTCCTTTCATCTATCGGAACCTTCAGTTTGGCTTAAAAAGCACTAATTTTGGGCCTAAAACAATATTTTTACATTATAAGGCATTTAAGCCCCCGAGGGCTTATGGCCTTTAAGCCCCTTCCTCCATGCATCTTTAGCCCCGCAATCAGGTGCTAAAAGGTCTTTAAAATTCTTCCCGAACCCTTTCTTTCCTTATATTTTCCTCTTTCCCGACACTTTGGTCTAAGTAAATCCAGACCGTTGATCTGTGTAGATCAATGGCCTGCAGGCCTCCCTTCCTCTGCTTTTCCGCCTCTCGTCCTTTTCCTCCTATCAAATTATTCGCCTCATCTTTATATCTCAGCCGTCCATTCTATAGATCCAATCGCCAGGATCTATCCCGACCATCCAAACACTCCTGACCACACACCTGCTACACGACAAACGTCATACATCGCCATGGGCCCTACCCACCTTTTCCGCCCCATGCATATTGCATCCCATCATGCTCACTCTGTGCCGTTGGATTTGCTGCCCATCATCCAACGGTCCACATCACATATCATGTGATTTTGCGCTCGGGCGTTAACGTTTTAAAATCACGCGATATGGATGGTTTTAAAACGACACGCATCACTCACTGAGTGGAATCGCATTCCAAATGCAAAAACCGCCTACCCCTCATCTCGCTGTGCGAAAACCAGCCCGGTTTCTACCAAACCACCCTCCGCAATTTGACTTCAGCTTTTAATCCTGGCCGTCAATCTCTGAGATCGCACGACCCACATTAGATCGCGACATCATTTCATTGTTCCTCATCTGTTCTCCCAAACGCTCCATCGTACGATCTCCACCATAGATCATCCTGATCTAACGGTCCCAGTTTATCCTCACGCCCAAACCTCCAAAACACCTGGTTAGCTGCTCTGCCAGGTTTTTTCATCCATTTTTTAGCAGCATCCACTCTTCTCCTCACTGTGCCTCCATCCCCATGAGCCTCTGAAGCAGCCATCCTCACTCCCTCAGGATTTTATAACGTGTTTATCATGTTTTTCAGGGTTTATAGGTGGTGAATTCATTATGTCTCCACAGTCATGGTCAGGGTGATATAGAGCACAGAAAGCCAGCCCCAGAGCCAAAGATAGCAGAGGAAGACATCCCTGAGAGGGTTTAAAACATGTTTTATTGAATATCAGGTTATTAAACCCTGACATAAACCCTCCAGTGCCTCTGTAGCCTATATATTCACACAAACAGGTCAACAAAAAGTTTAAAGAGTATTAGAAGAAGATTAAGAAGATTAGTGCATAATATTGAAGACTAAGAAGCCTAATCCACAGTCAGCAAGGATTAGAACCATGAATATGATTAAAGAGGCTTAATGAGGCCTAAAGCACACAATCAAGCCATATCAATGATTTGATATCAGCAGAACAAATTCCCACAACATTCTCCATCCCTCATTGGACACCAGAACAGTTATTGCCCTAACATAAGTCCTTTAAACTGTCAGTGCATTAGTTACAAAGCATGGAAGACCTTCTATCACCTTACTTATCTTAGAAGGAAAAACAGAGTACCAGCAGCCAGAGTACTTCAAATAACATACCTGAAGTTATTGTAAATCTAACAAAGAATTATAGACCAGCCTAAAGGGTACCAAACAGTTAATGCAGAGCCATTAAGCAAAGTGGGCATTCGAACACTTCCTCTGCTCTATCTTAATGAATCATTTAAGCTCATTCTACTACTCCACCTCCTCATTCTCCTATAAGAGCCCCTGTAAATTACATTGAAAATGTTGTTGGTTGTTGGGATTTTATTGACTGTTTGAACTGTTATTAAAGAGAAGTAGCTGAATAGTTTGTAATATAATAGGTTGGGAAGAGAATTTTGGATTGTAAAGAGCCATTGGAATCAAAGTATGCGACTGGTTTTGCACATCAATTGAACAAGCAGATTCAAAATATCCTAATCTATATTATTGGTGATGTTTTCCTTACTGCAATTGTCTCCTTTCATGTTTTTCATACTATCCATTATTCTCTGATAAAGAACAGAAAGCATAGATTAGGACATACTGTTGGAAGTACCCTAAATCTTACTGTAAATCTGTATCTCTATGTTTTCCTCTGATTGTGTATTTAAGGATAATTCTATAGAGTATAACCAGTCAAGGAATGTTGGTGAGTCCATGTCTTGCTGAGTACAACTTGACATATTTTCCTTGAAATATATTTTCATTTCATGCTAAGTAAAGATTAAACTATGGTAGTCTATGGTTAGCCCTGTCCTCTAGTTTCTTCTCCAACAGTTTGTCTTGAAAGTTTCCGAGTCAGTTGGTGTCAAAAGCAGAGAAGGTTAAAAGTCTTTCTCTGATCTTAGGAATTACTCTGTGTTTAATATTAAATTTTTTCTACTTTCTGAAAGCGGTTATGAGGACTGCTAGATTTTTTCCCTTAAGAGTATGCTAAAAGCAGTTTAAGTTAAAAGTCTTTACCTGATCTTAAGCTGCCCTTTGTGTCTTTATCGAGAGTTTCCTTTGAAGTACGTAAAAATAATGATAGGTTAAAAGTCCTTACCTGATCTTAGGCTGCACTTTGGTTTCTTTCTTTCACCCCACTTCTTAATGTCCCACCTCACCATCTATCTAAAAGATCCTTTGGTACAGATGACTTGCCCTATGGAAACCCTTGGATAGTTGTTATGCGAGTAAACACTTTTATGACTCCATAGCCCAATGGATTGGCACTTCTCTTGGCCCATATTCCCATGCTGAAGCATCCTACTACTTTTTTCCTTCTCCACTTCACATAAACTTCTCAGTTAATGATCACCAACCAAAAAAACAAATCAAAAACCCTTGTGCTTCATACCTAGCCTAATGCCATATACTGACCTTAAAGATATATCATTCTTTGCATTTATAGAGATATCCCTCTCTAGATCTAGGAGGGCTAGATCCTAGGATCCCAAAGTGGTTTGATGTTTTCTTATCATTTGGTATTTCCAAATCTTCCAAATCACAGGAACCACAACAGGTTAAAACCTACATTTGGTATTAGAGCAGTTTAGGCTTCAAGGGGACGCCTTTGTTGCTGAGGGGTTTTTTGCTCGAGCCTGAGGTAGACCCTGTTCAGTGGGAGATCTGTGGGATCAATTCTTGCGGTGAAAGAAGATGGCGAGCGGCGGGAAGATAGAGATCGAGAAATTTAATGGTTAGAGTTTTGAGTTGTGGAAGCTCAAGATGGAGGATCTACTGGTGGATAAGCACTAGTCGATCGTGATAGATCTGGGTACTAAACCAACGACAATGTCAAATGAAGACTGGAAGAAACTGGATCGGAAGGAAAAGAGCACAATACAGTTCCATGTTTCAGATTTAGTATTGTTGAATGTATCTGGGGAAGCTACAACAAAGACCTTGTGGGACAAACTTGGGACTTTGTACCAATCTAAGTCTCTAGTGAATAAATTGTTCCTGCGGAAAAAGCTGTATAACCTGAGGATGAAGGATGGAGACTCAGTAACAGAGCATTTGAACGCCTTCAATACTGTGGTAAGTCAGTTATCATCTGTTGATATTAAAATATCATATGAAGATAAGCGAATTAGTTTGTTGTGTTCTCTACCAGACTCGTGGGACAGTCTGGTTATTGCAATAGGTAGCAATACAACTACCTTTAATTTTGATGATATTTTCTCAGCCTTGCTGTCGGAGGAAATGAGACAGAGAAATATGGAGGGCCAGAATGGAGATGCCTTATCTGTACAAGGAAGGTCCCTAAATAGAAACAAGAATACGGTTTCGAGTGGGAGATCTAAATCTCCTGGAAAGTTTTTAAAGGTGTGCTGGAAATGTAGAAAGTAAGGGCACTACAAAAAGGACTGTAGATCTAAAGCTCCTGAGAAAGGAAAGGGATTTGATGATGCTCCTTCTGTAGAGGACAAAACCACCTCAGATGAAGGTGGGGATGTGTATTTGGCTTCTTCTTCAAATACACATGTAGATCATGAGTCATGGTTGATTGACTCAGGTGCATCCTTTCACTTCACTCCTCATAGGGAGTGGTTCTATGAGTATGAGAAATATGATGGCAATGATGTCTTATTAGGTGATGATAGGAAGACAAAAATCGTCGAACGTGGAAAAGTCAAGCTGAAGCTGCAAGGTGGAAGGATTAGAACACTTCCTGGTGTTCTGCACATTCTTGCGTTAGCCAAAAATCTGATTTCTGTAAGCAAGATGGATGATACAGGTGTAAAAATAGTGTTCGAGAAAGATGCCTGTAAGATGGTTCAAGGAACACTGGTATTAATGCGGGGAGTTCGTATTGGAACTCTATACAAGCTTTAGGGCAACACTATTATTGATGGGTGCAACAGTTCCGTGGTTCCCGAAAGTGGAGTGGAAAGCCTAGCGGTCTTTGGAGAAAATACCATGCTATGGCATCAAAGGCTTGGACATATTAGAGAGAAGGGCCTTCAGATACTGCATGGAAACGGTATGGTAGAAGATATGTCTAATAGCTATCTGGATTTCGATTTCTGTGAACATTGTGTATATGGGAAGCAGAATCGGGTGAGTTTTCCTTCTGGTGCTAAGAGGGAAAACAAGATATTAGAGCTTGTGCACAGTGATGTGTTTGGACCTGTGTCGGTTCCATCACTGGGTAAGTCTGTGTACTATTTTTCATTCATAGATGACTTCTCAAGGAATACATGGATATATTTCTTGAGGAAGAAATCTGAAGTCTTTGACAGATTTAAATAATTTAAGGCTCTGGTGAAAAACCAGACAGAGAAGAAGATAAAGGTGTTGAGGACAAATAATTGTGGGGAGTTCTGCAGGAAGGAATTTGAAGAGTTCTGTAAGAAGTGTGGTATAGCATGGTAGAAGACTACTCCATACACACCTCAGCAAAATGGAGTTCCAGACAGAATGAATAGAACACTGATGGAAAAGGCAAGAACCATGCTCAGTGGTACCGGGTTAGGACAAGAATTCTGGGCAGAGGCAGTGGAGACTACATGTTACTTGGTTAACGGATCACCTTCATCAGCATTGGAGGATAAGACTCCATGTGAGGTATGTATTGGTAAGAAACCCTCTCTTTCACATCTAAGGGTATTTGGATGTGATGCATATGTACATGTTCCAAAGGAGAAAAGGAGCAAGTTGGATAATAAATCGGAATTATGCATCTTTATTGGGTGTAAGGATGGTTTAAAGGGTTACAAGCTTTGGAACTCTGAAATAAGGAAAGTTGTGTACAGCCAAGATGTGGTGTTTAGAGAGGTGAAATATATTGTTAAACATGAAGTCCTACCAAAGGAACCTGAGAAGATAGAGTTTGAGCTAAAGGAGGATGAATCAGACTCTACAACAAAAGAAGACTCAGAAGAGGAAGAGCCACAAACTCCAGCTGTTAGAAGATTAGTTCAGGAAAGAAGACAACCAGAAAGGTATAGTCCATCTACTTTATGTTCAAATTTTTCTTTAACTATAACTGATGATGATCCCAGAACCTTCAGGGAGGTAGTAGATTTAGAGGATGGAAAACTCTGGAAGGAGGCCATGGTTGATGAAATGACATCCTTGCATAAAAATGAGGCATGGGATCTGGTGGAGTTGCCGGCTGGAAGGAAGCCCATCAAGAGCAAATTGGTGTTTAAGAAGAAGATGAATGTAGAAGGAAAGGTGGAGAAACACAAAGCTCGGTTGGTAGCAAAAGGTTATTCCCAGGTGCCAGGAATTGATTTTGGTGATATTTTTCTCCTGTTGCCAAAGTTACTTCTATTAGATTACTTTTATCTGTTGCTACTACATTTGATTTTGAGGTAGAACAGATGGATGTGAAGACAAAATTTCTTCACAGGGATTTGGAAGAGGAGATTTACATGAAACAACCTGAAGCCTTTATGGTGAAAGAGAAGAAAGAGCTGGTATGTAGGTTAAAGAAGTCTCTGTATGGGTTAAATAGTCACCAAGGATGTGGTATCAGAAATTTGATACCTATATATGGGGACTTGGCTTCACAAGAAGCAAGGAGGATCACTGTGTTTATTTTAAATTAATTGGTGACTGTGTTATTTATTTGGTCTTATATGTGGATGATATGTTGTTGATTGGAAATGACAAAGAAATTATCCAAAGATTTGAAGACAATTTGTTCTCCAAATTCAACATGAAGGATCTTGGTGCTGCAAACTGTATTTTGGGCATGGAAATTAAGAGAGATCGGGAAAAGAGGAAGCTCTGGTTAAACTAGAGGAAGTATATCGAGACTGTATTGCAGAGGTTCAATATGCAAGATAGCAAACTGGTGAATGTTCTAATTCCTGTAGGTACAAATCTGTCTGTTGAACAGTGTCCCAAGACACAAGAAGAAGAGGAGGATACGTCTCTTGTCCCATATGCAAGTGCAGTGGGTAGCCTGATGTATGCAATGGTCTATACTAGACCATACATTGCACATGCAGTGGGAGTATTGAGAAGGTTTATGTCAAACCCAGGGAAGGAGCATTGGACAACAGTGAAGCGGGTTTTTAGATATTTGCGTGGCACTAGTGATTATGGCTTGTGCTACCAGGGAAGACCAGGATTGGAAAGAGTGTTGGACATTCGTGGTTTTTTTTTATGCAAACTGGGTTGGAGATCTGGATCAAAGAATATCTGCAAGTGGGTATGTGTTTAGCCTATCTGGAGGTGCAGTCAGTTGGATGAGTAAAAGATAGTCTGTAGTGGCTCTTTCAACTACAGAGGCAGAATACATGGTAGCCACTCATGCAAGCAAGGAAGTAGTTTGGTTGCAGAGATTGTGTTCAAGTATGGGGTTGGTGCAGCAAGCTATAAGGATAAACTGTGATAGCGAAAGTGCAATTTTCTTGGCTAAGAACCCTGCTTATCATTCAAAGACAAAGCACATTGATGTTTAATATCACTTTGTGAAATATATGGTTGAAGCTAAAAGGTTGTTGCTGGTAAAGGTGGACACTTTGAATAATGTTGTAGATGCATTGACAAATTCTATGAGCACTCAGAATTTCTCTTAGTGTAGAGAAACAATGGGTGTTGCAAAGCTGGGTTAATGACTCAGCTCTCCTGTGGCCCCCTACGGAAAGAAAACAACAAGTAGGAGAATGTTGGGTTTCTGTTACATTCTTTTCACGACTAGCCACATGTGGGGGGATAACAAGGGGGGCGATAGCCCCCCCTATACATTACGTTGGGCGCAATGTACGGGGGGGTGGTAGCCCCCCCTGTCAGGGTCTGGGGCAGCACCCCAGAAATTTTTTTTCATCCTTATTTTCTAGTGGGCGGACCCACCCATGGTTTTGTGCATGGGTTTGCACATGGTTTTGGGCATGATAGTTTTTGGCCCCTGGTATTTTGCAGATCCGGTCAAGGGAACTATGGTCATGTTCTAATATAAGGTTAATGGATTGGGGTTTATGCATGCTTCGACATGTATATATATGTGTTGTAACACTAAAAGATGAAAAATCAAGCTGGTCGTCCCAATTTGGGATCCAGGGGAAAATCTCTGTGTATATATATTTTATTTTTTATGCTCTCGCTATTATTTATTTTCTATTTTTAAGATTCTTTTGCAGCTAATTTCTGTACAGGGTTAAAACCTACATAAAGAAGGGAGCAGTCAGTTTTTTATTTAAAGGCTCCACTGCAACAATAAATGGCGCTGAGGAGACAAAGGCAATTAGGGATAGAATGACCATCATGATAGCCAGCACAACCACTGATTGATTAAGAAGTGCTAGCATCACATCATCCTTAATCATCCAGCCACCGTTGTTTACCAAAGTAGAGCCAGATGTCAGTATAGCGCCTCTTCGACAACACACGAGTCAGACCCTGATCATTGCAAAATTAATAGCGAACTACTAGAGACACATTTGGAGGCTTACCTTGTCTTATCACTGCTTGTAGGTTTCCACTTGTCAAGTTCTGCTTGAATGTAATCACTGCAGTAGATAGATTGACCGAATTAAGTTTTGTATAAATACTGCATGCATTAGCATTATGAAAGAGGTTGGAAGGGAGAAACCATTGTAATAGACTCAGCTGGTTGTAAGCACTCTCTATTGAATGAATGAAAGATGATGTTGTTTTCAAGATTCTTGTGTTATGATATGTGGTGAAGTTCTTCTCCCATGTAATTTGTGATTCTTCTATTTCACATAACTTTTTCTTTTCTTTACTGCAGATCGAAATTTTTGTGTAGGATTTACCATGGGATACCTTGCTCAGTCTTGAAGCAATACATTATGTTTTCCTCTGAGACTTGAATGAATAATTTAGAGACAATCTACTCTGCATTTTAATTGAAACTTAATATCTTCCTCCTTTTCCATTTCACAAGCTATTAAGATCCATTGACATGGCTACCTTGCTTGGTTGCACCTCACCTTTGTTTTTCATCCATTTGAATCTGTTTGCACCTGTTTGACTCCATAACCCAATGTTCCCCTTCTGTTGCCTAAACCAAATCTTCAAACAAACACCTATGCACTAATAGCTAGCCTAAAACGCCCCTATAAACAAAGATATATCTAACAGAGAGATCCCTCTCTGAGTCCAGGAAGGCTAGGTCTTGGATTCCAAAGTGGTTTGATGTTTCCCTCTGTGGTTTTGTCTTCAGCCTCCGGAATTACGGGGTGATAACATAACAACGACCATAATGGGGAAGAAATTTATCTTTCTCAGAAAGTACATCAAAGTTTATATTTGATTATTGATGGTGGATAATGACCAAACATAAGAAGGCTGCATTATTCACCTGGTGACTCCATGATTCAAATAACCTGGCTTTTGAGCATTCATGAAAACTCCAAAACATGCTGACCAGAGTTCCTACTAAACAAAATGGCAATGTTTGCGGTAGAACTCAAATCTAATGAAGTTTTAAATACATTCAGGAATCAGTTATCAGAATATCAGCTTGATGAAGATTTTCTAGCAGCTGTCTTTCTCATTTTGAAGTCAAGAAAATTTAATCTGGAAGTTAAAAAATGTTTTCTAGAGATAGTTGTTGAACGATATGAAAATGGTATTGAGCTTTTGAATTCTCAAATTCAGTCCTATAATTTCTAAGATCCTCAAGAATTCTTGGAAAATCTTCCTTCCCCTAAGCAAGAGGAAATTGTACTACGTCTTGACTTACATAGTGAGGATGATTGTGCTTACAAGTACCAAACTGAAGATGTGGGTTCAAGGTTTAATATTGAGGACACAACTACTAAGCTATTCATTGAAGGCCTAGAATAAAATATCATACATCATGCTTTCATTGATCCTATAACAATGTTTGTGGAGGTTCTTCTTAGCTCAAATGCTCAAACATGTACTCTTTATAAGGATCAAATACATCAACAGTTGCCATTAAATATTATAACTTTGGCTATGAAGACACATAGTCAAGTTATACTGTTGATTCTCCTGACAAGCAGTCAAGTTGTCCATATGTTTCTGCTGCCACTTGACTGGCTGCACTAACATTTTTGTATCATTTATAACAACAACAATTTCACTAAATTAAGGTAGGTAGGTGTGCAAATAAGCTCAGTATTGTGAGCATTTTTCCAATTTTAGTTTCAGAATGTTGTTTCATTTTCAGTTCAAGTGTGTTTCGGACTTCAATTTTGTTGAGAGTGTTAATTTCAGCTTTAATACTGTCAGCCACAGAGGTTGTGTAGCAGATTAATTTTCAGGTTGGGGATCATCCCAATGGATTAGGCCACTAGTCTACGACATTCTTGACACCCCCTGAAGGAGCTTCCATCCCCATCTGGAGCCACTGTTAGAATCCTCTATTTAACAGTATCACAAGGTGACTAATTATTTCTCAGATCTCTCATTACTGAAAATAATATTCCATGGCTATCATTTATTTTCTGGAAAGAAGGGAAATCCTGACTATCAATAGCATAAAATGAATCTATCTACCTTTAGTTCAGTTGAAAGAGGAAAGTGTTGCCGATTATGTGTGATGGTGAGCCAAATCCATACTTCCCTCATTCATTCCATCTACCCTTCTTACCTTTCATTTTCCTAAATTCTGAACTCCAATGCTCTGAATCCCATTTAAACCCAAAAACCCACATACATAACCTTTGGGACTTATTAATTTATACTAAAGTCTGAAATTCTATTGTTATAAGCTCCGCCCACCCACTAGAAACCGTGTTATACAACATTATACCGTAAACCTTACATCTGGCCCACATTTTGTAGCCCACACGTTTTAACGTTTTCTTCTTAACTCATTTTCGAAACATAAAACTTCACCGATGTGATTTGGTGGGACCTTTTATGGTGGATTAGTCGCACAGGTGTACGAAATCGCACCAGCTTAAAGAGTGTGGTCTACTCTTTAAACTATTGGTAACAGGCAGAAAGTGGGGGAGCTCAAAAGCATAAAACTTAATGGAAATAGTATGTTTAAGTATGCTTTGGTTAAAATAAAAACTAAAACAGAAATATACAGAAGCTATATAGAGAATCAAAACAATAATAATGAAAATGATGGCTTGATGGCCTCTTCTTATTAAATGTTTTAACATAGAATAAATTTTACCCACTTGCCAAAGGGCCCCTAGGCAATGGCTCTAGGTCTTGATGCAAGGATGTTGCCTTCCAAGCTTTGCCTTTGATGTAGTCTCCCTCTCTCTCTCTGTTGTGGTGGACTAAGATGTTGAGTGGCCAACTATCGAATCCTCTTTAGCTCGAGCTCCGGGTCACACACAATGCTGGTGTTGCTTGGGCAACTTTGGCTAGCATAAAAATGTGATCACCATTTCTTCATCTCTTGGTGGGTTTATATAGGTGAGTTTCAAATCCCCTTTCCCTCCCTTGGTACATGATGGATAGTGACCCAAGGGAGAGGTGTGATTCCATGGCGTGCTCAAATATTATTTTGTGTGCTCACATGTTGTCTAAGGAGGCGCTGGTGGCTGTCCTTATGCGGCTTTCACACAAGGAGTAATTGTCCTTTGCTTGGTGTGGTCCCGGAAAGTGACTTTTTCCATTTCCAAGAATGCGCACTTATCAGGCCAAAAGGCGTGCAGAAGGTGCTCTTCTCGAAGGATAAAGCACGCAATTCAGCATTTATGACTAGCTCAAATCTAATTTTTTCAAAACCTTAGAGATTTTAAATTCTTCTTGATTCCATAATGTGTTCCTGCCCTGTAAATCCTTAGGCTCAACATTAATTGATGTCGTCTTCTGATGTATGATTTTCCAGTGTTAACAATTGCTCCCTAATGTATGAGGTCTTGGAAGAACTGTATAGCCGAAATACATTATAGTTTCTTTTCTGTATCATATGCAGAGAGAGAGAGAGAGAGAGAGAGAGAGAGAGGTCTGTGTGTTTTTTGGAATTGACAACACCTTGCACCATTTCTGAGATAACCATAGCCTAAGGGGCCCCCTGCAAGCAGACAAAAATATAAAACATATTTACAAAATTTTAACGAGGCGGGCATGTCCCATGCTCGTGATGCTATGGCTAGTGAAACAAAATTGACAGATACGTGTGTTGGCTACGCCACTACTATGGTAGTGGTGCTGGTGGTTCTTGATGATGACTGTTGACGTCCTCAAGGGAATTTTTTCTTTGAAGATAGGTGGAATGTGGTACCCATATGCGTAAACTTGGTATGGCATATCACTACGCAATGTACACATGTGTATTGGTGGGGACCTTCCCATGTAAGCATTGCTGTCAGAGAGGCTTATGGAGGCATGGGTCTTCGACGGATCTGATCAAAGTGCAGTGGTTACAAGGTACGATAAAATCGTGACATGAAATATTTTTCTATGGTTGAATGTTAGGAGGATCGATGCCATCAGTGGAAAATGATGTCTCCCACACTGCCACCCGAGGATACCCCTTTGCATGGGGAGGCGTCATCCAAGGTACCGCTTCCTTCTTGGAACAAAGGTGTTGAGGTCGACAAAAAGGAAGCCTTGATTGAACCATGGGTCGCCAACCTGAGGGGTCGGGGACCTCGATGTGATGAGTTAAATATAGGCATGTAGTGAGGGGTGACTAAAAACGGATGGAGGTTCACTGGCTTGAGGTCAAAGTATACTTGAGCAGCTTGGTGGCAGTCATAGTTATTTCTGGAGGGAAAATCTTTGGAGTCGATAGGACTTCCAGGGCAGGTGTGAACCGGCTATGGATGTCGTGATGGTGCGTGCATGGGGGTAAAATACTTCGACCAAGGGAAATGGGGGACTGCTTCCATGGGGGAAAAGATGAAATATGAGGGCGAAGTGGCGAAGGGCATCATTTGCGATCTTTGTACGCTTACCAATATAATAAAATAATGGGGTTTTGTTTGTACAAAACACAGAGACAGGTACCCCAAAACATGAAAGAGGGTCTCTCACTGAAGGTGTGAGGATGGTGTTTTGTTGGGGGTAGGGGTCCCATTGGTTGTTCTCATGTGTGGGGTTGATGAAATGGAAGATGTCGCAGATGGGATTATGTTGATGGAGGTATGGTGGGCCAAATGCGATGCGCGGAGGTGCGCTTTTAATCTGCTTGTACAACCCAGTCGTCCGAGAAGGCGGGGGGGGGTTGAGTTTGAATGGTAAACTGGACATTATGCATGATAGATGGATGGGCACGAGGTGCTTCCCGGACTAAAATGGTATGGCCATGGCATCACTTGTGTGGTGATATACGGTCTACTTTGGGTGACGATCGCCATGGAGGGGAGGCTCTACCGACCAACGTGGGAGTTTATCATATGCAGGTTGAGGTGATGATAAACATGGTCGGGTATGAGGACCCCATGGTTTATTTATGATGGAGAAATGATGTCAGGATATGCAAATTTATCTGGGACTCTATCATGCCGAGAGTAGAATGATACCTGCTCCGGAACTTCTAGCGAATGCTGTTGCGAACGGTTTGTGGTTTCTACCTGCAAAAACAACTACCTCAAGTGAAAGCATCTTATTTTTCATCAAATATTATTGAAAGACATGAATTTTGGAAAGGAAGATGGGAGGGTGCATACTTGCTGGCGCTGAAAAACCTATTTTTCTAGAGAGCGAATGTGTGGTATCGCTTTTGTTCATCATGGCATACTAATGATGGTGCAACTTACGGTCTGCGGAACAGGCCTTATGATCTCCTGTTATGGACCTCCGAAGTTCTGGAAAAGGGCGATAAATATGGGATTATGGCCCTAATCCTTTTCATTTGTACTTGCTGATTTTTGGGATATCAGAGGTGATTGTGGAGCCTTTCTTGCCGTTGCGGTCAACCTGTGTACCAGGGAATAGCGATATTATGCTGAGGTAATTTTTATGACATCCTGCATTCAATTTTTTCAGTCTGATGGTGCCGGGGGCCGTACAAATTGGGTTTGTACGACCTCAAAGGGACTTTTTTCCCTAGATTGCGAGGGCAATCTAGGCAAAGAGGCACCCCTCTTGTGTGTGTTTCAGAGGGATAGACGTGCGAGGGCGCGTTGTTCCCTCATTTTTGCACACAAGGGCGCGCTTGTGTAGGAAATAGGCGTGCAAGGGCGCGCCTATCTGAGAGACATGCGCGCAAATGGCAGGGTGACATAAAACTTGGGTTTTTGTATGTTTTGGTTTTTTTCTCTGTAATGATGGGTGCCTGTTGCTTGGAAGGTTAGTATGGAGAGAGCGAGATTGGCCCAAGATTTGGACCACTCTGGCTGTTGATGCTGGGGCGCGTCGTTAGTTGGCCGCATGGGGCCTTCTGAAATTTGCTGAGAATGAGTTCCTTCGGTCACAGGATCGACTGTTACATTACATTATACAACATTGGCACAGGAGGCACAAATTTTTGTACTGAGGGGGATGAACTTGATTATCCTTTCGGAGACGGATATATATTTTGTGACTGGGTTACTACCTCAGGGTGAGGCACTGAGGTATCCACTCCCTACTGGGAGAGTGAACCTAGATAGGTTCCAAAGGAGGCATTGCTGTGGTGTACCTATTAATGAGGGGTGCATCAATATTTTATCAGTGACAGATGTGGTCGAGCAGTGTGCTCTGGCCATTATTGTGCAACCAGCTAGGTCGTTTGCTCCGCATTGGGCATCGAGCCCACAGGTGGGGGTTTTACGTCGTTTGAGGAATAGGCATTTTTTCGATTTCGCCCGTTTATGTTTTGATGGTATGGTGTTGCAATTGAACAACGTCCAACGTGGATCCAAGTCATTTACATACGCTAGCATCTTATGTAGCATTATGTACAATAGGGTGGTGCTACTGAGGCCCGTTGTGGCAGTGCCTATTTGGGGTTCGCGGGAGCCACGCATGAGGAGGTGGGCTCCAGTGATGTCGCACGGTGGTGGTGGCATGGTGGGTAGTTATTGGAACGACATGACAGAGGCTTGTTTTGAGGCCAACCAGCAGATTTTTTTTCCATACCCATATGAAGGGATGGAATTTCAAGGTGATCCAGATATCGGTCTCCCTTTCAGTTATGTTTAGGGTCCTCTAGGTATGTGCTATATTCTTCTGCATTCGTTCGAGTCTTTATGTACTTATTTGTTTTGGTTTTTTGACACTGACACTGTTTTGGTTACTCATGCAGATGTTGGCGAGGTAGGTCACCCAGTAACCTATTTGGTGGGTCACAATCCTCCGGTATGACCTCGAGGTGGTCAGGGGCGAGGTGACGCAGGTGGACCGAGTGGTGGTGCTGGTGGACCTGGTGGGGATGGTGTTGGCACTTCTGGTGAGGGCAGTAGCTTGGCTGCAACTGAGGTTGTGGCCAGGCGAGCTCGTGTAGATGTGGCTGAGGCACGTATTGCAGTACTAACGGCTTAGGTGGCCACTCTAGAGGACTTCCGGGGTCGAGTGGATAGCTTGAACCAGGGGATGCTTGCTCGTGGTTTCATGGACGACTTCGAGGAGGCTTGGCTAGAGACAGTGATGGCCCGCGAGAGGGATTATCGGCCCACTCTATGATGGGTGGCTATTGTAGTGGTGACAGCAACTCCGGTGGTGGCACTAGGAGCAGTGGTGGGCCCAGGTGCTCCTCTTGAGGGGGCACCCCCCTAGAGTAGTTTTTGTACATAGGGAAAGCACTCGTTATGAGGATGCTTCTCTTATTTTGACGACCTTTATATATTTGGGCTGGCCAATGGGCCAGCGATACTATTTTTGTATTCCGTTACACATATTATATATATATATATATATATATATATATCTGTGTGTGTGTGTGTGTGTGTGTGTGTGTGAAATATATTTTCTCAGCTCTACATAGTGTGCTTATCTATTTTGGTTTATGTATTTTGTGTTATGCTGATGGATATCTATGTTTTTGGTTTTTTATGGATGATGGTTTCTTTGCGATGCATTCCAGTCTAGTATATTGTTAGCTATGTGATTAGCTGCTTGGTTTTGATTCCTTGATACATCTGAAAATTGTTGTGCTCAACTTAGTGTTTCTAAATTGAGGTCATAAATTATCAGCCAGGGTTAGTAAACTACTAAAGTGAGGTGCACTATATGTGCCTAGGTATCTGTTTCTCACTATGTTGTGTTTAGTGTTTTTATGATGTTTTTGGTTTTGTGGTTTTATGTTAAGAAGGAAAAGAACTAAATGTAGAAAAAGAACAGTTGTTGGTCACACTAAAAACAGAGAAAAACCTATACTAAAGAACAGAAAATGCAAAGTTTGATAATGACTCATAGCAAGAAAATAAATCACAACATGAACTCAATAACTCATAACATAAACTCATCCAATTCATTCATTAGAAATATGTTGGAATAGCTTGAGAAAAGGACAAGTTTAGTGCAAATTAGGTTCTCCTAAGCAAACAACCATCTTACAATGTTACAAAGAATCTCATCCATGGCTAAAAGTTTATTGGAACACAATTGGAAAAATATTATTTGTAGCACAATAAGATTTCTACTCTGAATTAACTTGTAATGCTAAGGTTAATCCATTCTGCAGCTCCATTTGTCACTACTAAGCCTTATTCGAAAGTTAGAGATTTTCTAAAGTAGTTTTTGGGAAAAAGGCTTATTTGTGAAATTGCAAAAGATTGCAGAACAATCAAGGCCTTAAACTGATATCACTAACTCATTCATGTCCATATGATGATGCATTAATAGAAAGTCAGAACAAGATTAGTTTGTAAACAATGAAGGCCGTGAAGTCTAATTTTGACAGTTAATACAACTTAAAGAACAATGGATAACACTGAACTAGAATGCAATTGATCAAACTTGAAACACAGTGATCACAACTAAATTAGAATGCTGTTAGCCTAACTTTGAAATACAGTGAACTGGAACTGAACTAGAATGTCACTAATCTAACTTAAAGTATAGTGAATAGAGTTAAACTAGAGTGCCATTATCAAACTTGAAACACAGTGACAGAATTAAACTAGAGTGACATCTACCTCTGGAGTATTTCAACTGAACTAAAATGCAACTAATTCTATGAAATGTTTCAGCTCTGTCTCATTCGGAATTAGTGGTTTTTTGGAATAATATATAGAACAAGATTGGCTGCAACATGTTATGTAAATGAGCATGAAAGCATAAAATTCAACAAAACACAACAAAGCTCTAAAACACCACAACTATGTCTCGCCCAGGGTAAGTGATATTTTGGAAGAGTTTATAAGAACAAGACTAGCTGTAACAACTGATGTGATTGAGCACAAAATCATAAAGTTCAGAGAAATGCAACTAACTCATAAATACTACAGTTATATCTCATCCAATGTTAGTGGTATTTTGGAAGAGTTTGTAAGGATAAGACTCACTGTGGCATCCGCTGCAAGTAAGCATAAAAACATAAAGTTCAGAAATTTGATTAAACTAGGAATGAAACAAGGCTAAGTTACTTATCTAAACCATATGAACAAATCTTCTCAGGTAGCAGGGGCCCTCTACCACCGGATTAGCATGCAAATATACTCAATATTGACTCAGCTCTTGCAATAAAGTGATGCTTCTTTCATTAAAGGAGAAATTCTTCAAAACAGAGTATTTACGGTCTTCTGAGATCTAGCAATAAAACACAAATCTAGCTGCCATTTCTCGGTCTCCCGAGCCATACTTATAAAAAAATTACATAAATTTCTTTGAGATTAAACAATAATAATTGTCTTTCCCAACTAAAATCAAATTAGGACTCTGGTGGTGGCCTCGTATTATGATTAAGGACATATGTACAGTCCTTGTCCTATTAGAAGTCTATCTCCTAGTTTTGGTTTCCCACGTGCATAACCACCTGTAGACTCGAGCTCAGACTTCGTGGAGAGCAAGAAATGATGGGGGAGTGATGTGGAATACGACCATATGAATTTTTCCTTGAGGTGACACCTGGAACCTGCGTAAACATGAAGATAGCTGTGGAATAGGCGACTGGCTACCGAATGAATACGTTCTGTAGTCGAGTCTAGTCAAAAATTGCTACAATAACAAAATCATGAAAAAATAGAAAGTTAGTCATTATATACATTCTTAAAGTAATCCTAATCAATCCTATTGATCATTTAAACCTGTAATTGATGAGGGACAAAGAAAATGAAGTGAAATGTGGTGGAAAAGAAGGACATCTTTGGGGCTCAACATACCCCCACTGCAAGGCTTTTGCATGTCCTCATGCAACTATTCCATGTACTCTGAGACCTCTACTAAGACATCTAAGACTCTTCTTCTGCTTTTCCTCACATTCAATGGCCTTCTGGGCTTCCTTATGACTAACTTGAATCTCAAATTTGTGAGTGCCCTGCTTAAATTTTTGTTTTTCTTCTTCAATCTTTCACTGGCCTTGTGCAACGTTTTCATTTGTAGAGACAGAGTTGTATTCATATCACCTTTTAACTTAACCTGCTCTCTTAAAATTTCATTCTCATTCTTGATATGCCTATTGAGTACTTCTAACTCATACTTATCTCTTCTTAGCATATCAATTGCAGATTTTGGTGGACTAGGAGTTCTATCTCTACTTTTTGAAGCTCTCTTCTCTAGTGTCTCAACATAATTGTAAATTTCTTGTTGTGCTGGGTCTATTTCAGGAGCTCCTTCATCAAAATCCTCCTCATATTGATACTCAGGTGATCTAGCAGTAGGTGTTTCTTCATCCTCAATGTTTATGATTCTAGTTTGTCTAACCTCTATTTTCTTTAGTATACCTCTAAGCCTGTGACTCCATCTCAGTTGAGATGGCCCTTCTCCTCTGTCTTTGGCATATTTTCTTATTATTCTCTCCTTCTTAAGCTGCTTTTTAATTTGAGCCAATTTCTCAGAAATCATCTCTTCACTGTCCTCTTGTATTGATTTACCAATTTTAGTTTCAACAGCCTTGGAAATTTCCTTTCTCCTGCTTCTTCTTATGGGTTTGCCTTCAGGTGGGGATTCCTTGGGTTCCTCAAAGTGATTCCTTACTAGAAACTCATCCCAATTATCTCCCATTTTTCCCAAATGATGTTCAATTAAGATTTTGACTAACCCATGGTGATACAAGGTTGTTTCCAGAAATTGAACCCTCTTTTGAACATTTGAGGCCATTCTCTTTAAGATATGAAGTAGGAAAAAGGGAAAATTGATTTCTTCTTCTAAGAAATGCATCATTAACTGAATATGATAAACATAGAGGGTACCAAATCTTCCTTCACAAGTTATAATTTTTTGCAAAATGAGCAACATGTTCCTCCATTTATTCTTCAATGCAAAGCTAGGAATACCTTTCTTAAAAATGGAAACATCCATACCTGGTGTTTTGAGTATTTGCCTACATGCCTCATTATGAAATTCCCTATTTTTGAACCACTTTTCTCCTTGCCTGGGTAATTTTGTTGCTTCTGCAATGAAAGCCTCTGTAATGGTGAATTTAACATCTCCTATTTCGACCTCCGCTCCATTGAAGGACCTTGCAAATGTTTTAGTCACCTCTTTGTGAAAACCATTGAATTTTTCTAAAAATTGCAACCACCCAACCTGCTGTAGCATTTCTCTGATTTGTGGATAGCCTTCCAAGCACTTGGTTCCAACTGGTTCAGTTCTTACTATGAGACCCATAACTTATCTTTTCAACCTTCAATTTACTGCTCCTCTTCTCACGGTGAAAATGGTTGTTTACTCCACAGACGTTTCCTCTGTTTTACAGATCAGAATGGCTAAGAATTGGCTGCAGAACTCTGCTTACAGTGAAAATGGTTGTTTACTCCACAGATGTTTCCTCTGTTTTACAGACTGGAATGGCTAAGAATTGGCTGCGGAAAGAAATGATATGGAGTAGTTATGAAATGACTATAATGCGATGAGGGTGATTCACATGGATTAATGAGTTGAGAGTTATCACAGAAGAAAAGACTGCAGAGATGTTTCGTGAGAAATTCAAAATCATTATTAAATAATTTGGTCTAGTGACGTGACTGATTAAATCACTTCAGTACTTAACCATTAAGTTTTAAATTATGATCGGATGTGGCAAGATGGAAGGGATTTTGTCCAAAGTTTTTATGATAGGTTTGATAGGCATGATCAACACGACTAATTAAAATAACCTTTTTGAATCATACATGAATTAACTATGCTAAAATTTCATGATCTGTCATTATAATAATTTCATAACTTTTACCTTTGCCTTTCCTTTGATTTTTTTTCTTTTGGTTTTGATATGCCTTGTCCTCCTTTGGAAAATCATTGATCTTCAGTCCTCATAACTCCTTTGATTTTTCTTGTTGTCTTGGATATGCAGGATCAATTTGTTGCTCAATCAAGTGATTACTGGATAGTACCTTTAGGATCTCTGGCTGCAGAATGTCTGACTGGCTGTAGAATGTCTGCCTAGCTGCAGAATGTCTGATTGATTGCAGAATGTACCTGTATAAGTCTTAAAACATGAAATGGAAAGGTTTGAAGCATGAATGGAATGTTTGTATGAAATGAGTTAAAAATGGATAATGAAGTATGGTGTAATGGAGTATGGGTGAAGTGAATAATGGAATGAAATGAATCACAATTATGAAGTGGAGTGAAGTATGGAAAATGACTTGCAACTTATGATCTGTATTATTCAATTGCAGAAATAAATCACTCTTAAAACTCTGAGATGAAAATGAGGTGGACCATGGAATGAAATGAATGAAGTATGGAGTGAAATGGAGTATGGATGAATGGAATGAAATGAAGTATGGATGAATGGAATGAAATGAATCATAAGTGAAATATGGGTTTGCACTTATGATTTTGTAATAGCTGCTTGCAGAAAAAGAACAAATTTGAAAAGCTAAAGTGTCAGAAAGATTCTGATTTTCACTCTATCTTTTCTGTATAAACATGCTAATCAGTGATTAGTTTTCATGTTTATACTTTTATTTTATTTTTATTTTTATGCTTTTGAATTCAAAAAATTCAACTAAGTTGATGAAGAAGAAAAATTCTTCTTCATTAACTTCACATCACTGTTTTCCTGAAATATCTTGACAAATTCTTCTCTTGAAAGTGGTCTGTGATACATCTTCAATCTATGACCATTTGCAAGAAAAGTGACCTTCTCTTCATCTATTGTCTTGATTTTTATTGCTCCATTGTCAAAAATTCTTATAATTTCATATGGCCCAAGCCAATGTGTTTGGAATTTACCTTGAAAATCCTTGAACTTTGAATCAAACAAGAGAGCCCAGTCACCTTCTTTGAACTTCTTTTCTTTGATGTACTTGTCATGCCATCTAGTCCTTTGATGTTGGACTATACTTGTTTTCTGAACTGCATCTTGTCTGATCTCATCCAATTCATTAATCTGCTCCAATCTGTGCTTTTGTGCCTCTGTTAGATCAGTCCTAGCTAAACTGCCATTTTGAAAGTTTGAATCTGGAACTCTATGGGAAACAAAACTTGCTTTCTATAAACAAGTTCATAAGGAGTATGGCCTGTTGTGCTTCTTCATGTAGTTCTATAGGCCCACAAGGCTTCAGGAAGCCTATCTGCCCAATCTCTTCTATGCAAATGAACAGTCTTCGTTAGGATCCTTTCAATGACCTTATTAGTAGATTCCACTTGACCATTTGCTTGTGGATGATAGGGAGTAGATTTTCTGTGTCTAATTTTGTACCTCTCCATCATTTGTTCCACTAGCTTTGATGTAAATTGAGCTCCTTGATCTGTAACAATTTCCCTTGGGACACCAAAACGAGTAAAAATATCCTCAAAAAGAAAATTAACTATAGATGCTTCAGTAGCAGAAAGTAATGGCTTGGCCTCTACCCATTTGGTAACATAATCAGTGCAAACTAATATGTATTTCTTTTTTCTTGATGGAGGACTAATAGGTCCTACAAAATCCAAAGCCCATTTTTCAAAAGGTTCAATATGTACCTGAGGCTGCAATGACATCTCACCTGAAGGAGAAGGTTTCCCTACCCTTTGGCAACTGTCACACCTTTTGACATACTCTTTAGCATCTTTAAAAAGGGATGGCCAATAATATCCCAAATGAAGGATCTTATAAGTTGTCATTTTATCAGCAAAGTGTCCACCACAAGGTTCATCATGACATGCCTTGAGGATCTCAGGCATCTCATCTTCTCGAACACATCTCCTAATGATAAAGTTTGGACCTGTTTTGTATAACTCATTAGAAACCCATGAATATTTTGCACTGTCATAAATGATCTTTATTTTGTCTCTTGCATTCATTATTGAAGGAAATTTCCCTGAAACTAAATAATTAGAAATGTCAGCAAACCAAGGAGTTTGAGTAGAAATTGCAAAAAAATATTCATCAGGGAATTGATCTTCAACCGTAGTATTGTCTTTGATGTTTTGGAGTGTAGATAGGAAATCAGCTACTGTGTTTTGTTTTCCGGGCCTATCTAGAATGGTAATGTTGAATTCTTGTAAAAGAAATAACCATCTTATGACTCTGCCATTAGTAATTGATTTGTTCATTAGAAATCTAATTGCAGAGTGATCTGTGTGAACAAAAGTTTCATAGCCTGCTATATAGTTTCTGAATTTGTTTATGGCATGAACAACAGCTAAAAAATATTTTTTAGTTATAGTATAGTTTAACTCTGAAGGAGTCAATTTTTTACTGGTATAGTAGATGGCATAAGGAATCAGGTCTTTTTGTCCCAATACTGCTCCTAGAGCTATATCTGAGGCATCTATTGAAATATGAAAAGGTAACTTCCAGTTAGGTCCCCTCAAAATAAGTGCTTCAGATATTTTTGTTTTCAGTGTCTCAAAGGCTAACTAGCAATCATGATTCCACTTGAATTCACAGTATTTGGTAAGTAATTTGAAAAGTGGAGATGCTATCTTGGTGAAGTTTTCTATAAACCTTCGATAATATCCTGTGAATCCTAGAAAACTCCTAACATCTTTTTGACAACTTGGAATAGATAAGTTAGAGATGAATTCAACTTTTGAATCATCAACTCTAATCCCATCCCCTGAAATGTGATTTCCTAAAACAATTCCTTCAGTAAACATCATAAAACACTTCTCATGACTAAGTGAAATATTTTCTTCTTTACTTCTCTTTAAAACTTTTTCCAAGTTTGTTAAGGATTCTTCAAATGTGTTTCCATAAAATGTGAAATCATCCATATATACCTCTACACAATCATGTATTAGAACTGAAAAGATTCCTAGTACTGCCCTTTGAAATGTTGCGGGTGCATTGCATAGTCCAAATGGCAATACTCGGTAAGCATAGGTACCCCAAGGACAGGTAAATGTGGTTTTCTTTTGATCTTCAAGTGCTACCTGAATTTTTTTATAACCACTAAACCCATCTAGAAATGAAAAGTACTTTTTTCCAGCTAATGTATCTAACACCTGATCTATGAAAGGTAAGGGAAAATGATCTTTAAGAGTAGCTTTGTTTAATTCCCGATAGTCAATACATAACGTCCATTTACCTTTTTTATTTGGCACAATTACCAAAGGAGAAACCCACTGACTATCTGAAATGGGATAGATAAAGTTAACATTTAACAATTTCTGCAATTCTTCCTTAACAATCTCCCTAAGATTTGGATTCATCCGTCTTTGAGGTTGTCTGATTGGTTTACAATTTTCCTCTATGTAGATGTGATGAGTGCAAGTCTTGGGGCTTATCCCTTTCATATCAATGTACTCCCATGCATATGCAGAAGAATGTCTCTGTAAAATTTTGACTAGCTCTTCTTGTTGAGATTTTTCTAGGTTCTTGTTTATGTTTAAAGTTTTTCCTGGAAATATCTCAATTGTAGAGTTGCCAAATTTATCCATGGAATAGAGAGACATCTGCCTTGATGACAAAAACTCAATGTTGGATTCTTCTTGAAATTGTTCATGTTTATATTTCGAAGAGGATTCAAAGTTTTCTAAAGTATTCAGAATTTGACTATCTTCACTAATTTCTGAAATTGTGAAGAGAGGTTGTAAGTCTTCTTCATCCTCTATCCATTGAGTATCATCTAAATCTGTAATTGTCCTTGCTGGAGGATACAAAGTGAATTTCTTAGTTGAACTACCATCAGAGATGTACATATCACTGGATCTACAACTAATGAAAGCATCAGTTGTAGCTAACCAAGGTCTTCCTAATATAACAGGATGCCCCCCTAGATTATTCTTAGGAGTTAGGATCATAAAATCCACAGGATATTCCCAAAAATCTAGGGACACTGGAATGTCTTCTATTACCCCATCAGTTTTGATCACAGATCTCTCTGCTAATTGTAATAATGTGGGTGTAAAAAGAAGATTAGGAAGTTTCAGTTTATCCATGATTTGTCTACTCATGATATTGACTGCTGCTCCTAAATAAATAAGTGTGTTTTGGATCTCAACTCCATTGATGTGAATTTTAACAACTAGATTTCCTGGGTCTAGATACTTTGGAATAGCCATCTTACCCATCATGGTATCTGCTATTTTTCCTACCAATTGAATTTTCTTTATCTCTCTTATTCTTTTTCCTGTTTTCTTCATGCTCAACTCCTTTATTGTCTTTGCTAAGATTGGAATTTCCTTGATGGCTTGTAATAATGGAATCTTGATACAAACATTTCTCAGCTCATCTAGGAAATCATAATTAGGCACCATAATTTGTTTTTCTATACCCCTATCAATTTGTAATCTTTCTGGAAAGGGGGGTGTAGAAGTGGATGTTGATGGCTGCTCTAATATAGGAGTTGAAATTATTGGTTCTTTTTGTTTTGATTTTTCAATGTTTGAGTCTTGGAAAGTTGTGTTCTCTTCAAGACTTTTATTTACCCGTAGAGAATCTTCCTTAGAATTGTCTTGCTCTTGTATGATTACAGAAGGTTTCCTCTTTTCAATTATTCTTCCAGACCTAAGTTTAACATCACTAAGGTCTAAAGGAGTGATCAAATAAGTTGGAAACTATTGGCCTTGTATCATGTATGTGTTCTGAGGATTTTTATTGTTGGGGTTTGGTATGGGTTGGGCAGGAAACTGATTTTTTTTCTGAGGAAATGGTAATGGAAGTGGTTGATTTTGATGTTGTGGATTTTGAGGATTTTGTTGAGGATTTTGTTGAAAATTTTGTTGAGGAGGGAAATGTGGATATGGTAGATAGGATGGTGGATATTGGTAATACTGAGAGTATCTTCCATAGGGATTTTGTGCTCCTTGCGCCTAAGTTTGTGATTTATTTTGAAATTGGGGCCAAGGTTGCTGCCAAGAATTCCAATTTGGTGGGGGTTGATTATACAACTGATCATGAAATCCTTGTGTTTGAGGTCCTTGCCAAGGCCTCCTGGAGACAAAATTGAGAGATTCTATGGAACTTGTAGGAGTTTCTTCTTGAAATACAACTTTAAGACCAGGAAGTGAAGGACAACTCTTGGTCTCATGTTTTTCTGAACAAATTACATAAGTCTCTACAACTTTTGCATCCAAAGGGCACTCTCTCAAGGCATGTTTCTTTCTACATTTGGGACAAAAGATTGCTAAGGCATCAGATTCAGATTTTTGCTTGTTTTGTAACTTAAGGGTGTCTATTTTTTCACTAAGACTCCTTCTTTCTGCCCTAATTACTATCCCAGAAGCAGAATTACTTGCCCTTGCAAGAGCAGGGTCTCTTAGTCCTTTTACAGTTTTAGATTTCCCTCTTGAAAGATTGATACATAATTAAGCTATTTCAGGTAATGTGAGCTGAGATATATCCCCTTTTCCCATAATGTTAAGGATATCTAACCATTCATCCCTAATTTTCTTCAACAAGAGAGCTTTCAAGGTGTCTTGGTCTAGGTTTTCCATTTTTGCTCTTTTAATGTTGTAGTTAAATCTCTCCAACAAATCTTCCAAATTTTCATCCTCTTTTTGTAGCATTTTAAACACTTCCTCCTTATGGTTGACTGGCATACAGTAATCCAAATACCTCTCTAGAAATGCTTGTTTCATGTCTTCCCATGTCCTAATAGAGCTGTTGATCAAACTCATAAACCACTTCAATGCTGCTCCTTTCAATGTTGAAGGAAATAGTTTAAGTTTTTGAGCATCTTGTAAGTAGTCATAGGTTCTACATAGGACTTCAAATTCAAATAGGAAGGTTTTAGGATCTTTAGTTTTAAGTCCATAAAAGTTTGGAAGGACAGAGGGTGAAATGTTTTTCATAGTTGTATTGGTTTCTTCATCTACTATAGGAAACCCAAAAGAGCTTCCCATTTCTCTTCTACCTCTTCCTCTGCCTCATTCTCCTTCTGCACCTCTACCTCCTTCTCCTCTACCTCTACCTCTACTCCCTCGAAATAGTGTGTGTTCTCCATTAAAAACTCCTCCTCCCCCTTCTTCTGCCATAGTTGATTCTTCTATGGAAGTTGAAAGGTTTAAGTCCCTAGCAGGGGTTCCTGAATCTTCTTCCAAGACAGGTTCAATGGGTAAAGTGGAAGGTATTTCTGATGGAATATCTGATCTTAAGTCCTCTGGAAGTCTAGGATCAGTAAAGGATGGAATGTGGGTTTTAGTTGGAGGTGTGCTAGCTCTTGGTCTTGGTGAAACAAGTGGTGTTCTAGGAATCAAGCTTCTGCTTCTTATGAATCTACCCCTTGAGTCTCTTTCTCTATGCATGTCATTGTTTTTGGGAGGTAAGAAACAAGGCTACTTAGTTACACTTCCCCGGAAACGGCGCCAAAATGTTGTGCTCAACTTAGTGTTCCTAAATTGAGGTCATAAATTATCAACCAGGGTTAGTAAATTGCTGAAGTGAGGTGCACTATATGTGCCTAGGTATCTGTTTCTCACTACGTTGTGTTTAGTGTTTTTATGATGTTTTTGGTTTTGTGGTTTTATGTTAATAAGGAAAAGAACTAAATGTTGAAAAAGAACAGTTGTTGGTCACACTAAAGACAGAGAAAAACCTATTCTAAATTATGTGTGGCACTAAAGAACAGAAAATGCAAAGCTTGATAATGACTCATAGCAAGGAAATAAATCACAACATGAACTCAATAACTCATAACATGAACTCATCCAATTCATTCATTAGAAATATGTTGGAATAGCTTGAGAAAAGGACAAGTTTAATGCAAATGAGGTTCTTCTAAGTAAACAATCATCTTACAATATTACAAAGAATCTCATCCATGGCTAGAAGTTTATTGGAACACAATTGGAAAATATTATTTGTAGCACAATAATATTTCTACTCTGAATTAACTTGTAATGCTAAGATTAATCCATTCTGCAGCTCAACTTGTCACTACTAAGCCTCATTCGGAAGTTAGAGATTTTCTAGAATAGTTTTTGGGAAAAGGCTTATTTGTGAAATTGCAAAAGATTGCAGAACAATCAAGGCCTTAAACTAATATCAATAATTCATGTCCATATGACGATGCATTAATAGAAAGTCAGAACAAGAGTAGTTTGTAAACAATGAAGGCTGTGAAGTCTAATTTTGACAGTTAATACAATTTAAAGAACAATGGATAACACTGAACTAGAATGCAATTGATCAAACTTGAAACACAATGATCACAACTAAACTAGAATGCCATTAACCTAACTTGAAATACAGTGAACTGGAACTGAACTATAATGCCACTAATCTAACTTAAAATACAGTGAACAGAGTTGAATTAGAGTGCCATTATCAAACTTGAAATATAGTGACAGAATTAAACTAGAGTGACATCTACCTCCGGAGTATTTCAACTGAACTAAAATGCAACTAATTCTATGAAATGTTTCAGCTCTGTCTCATTCGGAGTTAGTGGTTTTTTGGAATAATTTATAGAACAGGACTAGCTGCAACATGTTATGTAAATGAGCATGAAAGCATAAAATTCAACAAAACACAACAAAGCTCTAAAACACCACAGCTATGTCTCACCCAGGGTTGGTGATATTTTGGAAGAGTTTATAAGAACAAGACTAGCTGTAACAACTGATGTGATTGAGCATAAAATCATAAAGTTCAGAGAAATGCAACTAACTCCTAAAATAATACAGTTATATTCCATCCAATGTTAGTGGTATTTTGGAAGAGTTTGTAAGGATAAGACTAACTGTGGCATCCGCTGCAAGTAAGCATAAAAACACAAAGTTCAGAAAATTGATTAAACTAGGAATGAAACAAGGCTAAGTTACTTATCTAAACCATATGAACAAAGCTTCTCAGGTAGCAGGGGCCCTCTACCACCGGATTAGCACGCAAATCTACTCAATATTGACTCAGCTCTTGCAATAAAGTGATGCTTCTTTCATTAAAGGAGAAATTCTTCAAAACAGAGTATTTACGGTCTTCTGAGATCTAGCAATAAAACACAAATATAGCTGCCATTTCTCGGTATCCCGAGCCATACTTATAACAAAATTACATAACTGTCTTTGAGATAAAATAGGAATAATTGTATTTCCAAACGAAAATCAAACTAGGAATCTGATGGTGGCCTCGTATTATGATTAAGGACATCTGTACAGTCCTTGTCCTATTAGAAGTCTGTCTCCTAGTTTTGGTTTCCCACGTGCATAACCACCTGTAGACTCGAGCTCAGACTTCGTGGAGAGCAAGAAATGATGGGGGAGTGATGTGGAATACGACCATATGCATTTTTCCTTAAGGTGACACCTGGAACCTGCGTAAACATGAATATAGCTTCGGAATAGGAGACTGGCTACAGAATGACTGTGTTCTGTAGCCGAGTCTAGTAAAAAATTGCTACAATAACAAAATCATGAAAACATAGCAAGTTAGTCATTATATACATTCTTAAAGTAATCCTAATCAATCCTATTGATCATTTAAACCTGTAATTGATGAGGGACAAAGAAAATGAAGTGAAATGTGGTGGAAAAGAAGGACATCTTTGGGGCTCAACAAAAATGTAATGTAATCAAACTGTCTTCTTAATATTTTGGCATGCAAATATTTTCTAAACAAGTTTGCGTCTCTGGTTTCAAATGTTTGGTTTAACTGCGATTCTACTAACTGGGAATCAAGGTAGACATGCATATAGCGTATGCCCTGATGGAAGGCCTTGCACATAAGTCCGATAACGGCATCATAATCTGCTTGATTGTTGGTTACTGATCCGATGCACATGCCGTTTGAACATAGTGGTGAGAGGTCAGGGTGGTAGATACCCAAGCGGCTTCAGCTAAGTTTTTAGACCATTGTGATGCTCCATCAACAAATCTGAAATAGGGTTCAAGTAGGTGATCCATGGTGACACATAGGTATTTGGGTCAAAAATATTTTGGTGTTGAGATTTTTGTGTACACTAACCGTAGGGGATAAGGGCTATTGGGGCCCTTATGGGTAGAACTGCTTGAGGTACAGGTCGTTGATGGGGTTAGTGAGGCAGGTCCCGTTCAATTCTTACTTGAATATGGGACGTCCATTTCGCCGCGATATACTATGTGGACTGGGTACCATCGTTGGAACATTTCCAAGGCTGGGCAGTCGATGATGAAATGATCAAGTTCATCGCAAAGTACACATCTTTCGATGGAGTGGGTGGTCTAGTGGGGAGCCTTTCAGGTGATTGTCCCTCTTCCTGTAGGTACAAGATGATAGGAGGCTCGTCGCCGACAGACTGAATGGAGGGATCCTCTTGATAGTATCGCTTGACCGCATGTAAGGCATCCCTATATCGCGGGACCTCTGGGCAAAGATATGTGCAGTGCCCATAGATGCCATAGAGTGCACATGCGTGATTGGTATGCATCAGTTTGCCTGTATTTTTGGTGTCCGGTTCCTTTTTACGGGAACACGAAATCGAGGTGCCTGCTTCGGAGCCAAGGAGTGGTTTTAACTCATCCAACTCTGGATATACGTGGGTAGGATGGCCTATGACATCACATATAGCGTAGGCTGATGACTCCCTTTGCATGGTGGGGGTCACTACTTTCTTTCCTCTCTTGGAGATTTTATTGGCCGTGGTAATCAGTTTCGCAATGGACACTTCCCTTGTGGGGGCGGTTCCAACCGTTTCTTGGGTGGGTAGGGGCTCCTTGAGTTTGGGGGGCTTTAACCCTACAACAGTAATGTTTTTGGTTCCTGTTCTGGGAGGGGGAACAAGGTACCCAACTGGGAATTCCAACGATATGTTGGGTAACACCAGTGTCGCCAAAACCTGCTGGGAGATGAAGCCAGGAGGTGGGTAGAGGAAAGGGGTTTGGGAGACGGCATAGGCTAGAGAGGATGTCGTGGCCGATGCCTCGGTGTCGTTACTGCTTGAGTCCGTGTCCTGACTCACCTCGGCGCTTGATGTGGACATCATGCACACCAGGGCCCCTGTGGCATCGGGCGACACCTCAGGGATAATGGGAGGATCTCCTAGGAACGACCCTAGGACGGATGACGGTTTGAATTTTCCAGGACCATATCCTTGATATCGTGAAATACCATCTGCAGCTGTATCTACGTAGGGTAGAATTACATCTGTATTGGTTAGGGGACACTTTTCACTATGCATCATCTGGTCTACCGTAATGATTCGATCCTCGTGGGGGAACATCATGATGCGGAAGACGGAGGATGCTATGGCAGACATGGCGTACATGTAACTCCGCCCAAGGAGTATATTGTAATCCAAGTGAGCGTCCAAGACTTCGATGTCTATGTGGACCGTCTTACCGGCTAAGTAGACCGGTACATTTTGGAAGAGGCCAATGGGGGTCGAGGGATGACCGTCGTATTCTCTGAGTGTGATGACGGAAGGTTTGAGTTCTGGGGATCCTAACTTCTACCACACATTTTTTTACATGATGCATATAGACGCACCCTCGTCTATGACACATCGGTGAATAGTGATATTTTGTACCGATATCGGTATCTGGAAGGCGACTGTGGAGGGAAGCCTAGGGGTATCTTTGTCTAAGTCAAAAGCCATCATGTGCGTATCGGCATGGTCGACGGCGCCTAATGCGGAAAGTAGGGCTTTCCGCTGCTTTGGGCACGACTACAGTACTTGCAACACGAACATAGCAGCAGGTGTCCAAGCTAAGTCATCTACGATGCTATATTTGTGGGCCGCTTTGGAGTAGTTACCTGCTCGCCTATTAGGCCCTTTTACCATTTTTGGCAATGGTTCTATAGGGATCTTTGTAATGGTTAAAGGTGCAATCGGCACGCTTGTACTAGCCCCTGACGTATTGGTGTCTGGTGGGGTGTTGTAGCTGCGATTCCGAGTTTGAAAAAACATTTCTTCCCCGGCCATGTAGATTTCATGGTTGTTTTTCCTGGAATCGTTTGGGTTTTTCTGCTGAGTGCTGACCGTCCCTTGATGGGGGAAGGGTTCTTGCGTCACCGTAGTTTGATGGGAAGATCCTCCTTGTCCTCAATTACTCTATAGATTTTTAAGCTCGATGAGTTTAGGATAGTGGTGAGTATAGTACCCGTACTCACCACATATTGAACAAGAATGATTTGTTCGTAGAGGTGGCCTTTTGCCTTGCCTTTGGGCATTGATTGGCTCCTGGTTCTGGTTCCGGTTGGAGTTACTGTTACATAGTAATTTGTCACTATCCCTACAATTCCCCATCCCGCACATTGGAGGGCCTTTCCCGTGACATGTGAGCAGTGACATAACCTAAAACCACTTTCATGGCATCCCCATTGACAAAAACAATCATTCCTCTGAAGAAAGTTTCCCTTGAAAAACCCTAAAAACTGATCTTTTGGCCTTGGTGCGACTAGCCAGTTCAGACCTCGTGCCAATGGGGAAAATCCACCAAAGAGGGCACGCCAAATGGCGCTTTGTCCCAGTGTCTTGCTCGTGCCAAGCTTAATAAGGATTTTTTTTAAAAATAAATGGTGGAAGTTTGATTCCAACAAACTCCTGAACGAGTCTCTAAAATGAGTTGGGAAGTTTGGCTCTAGATCTCCATGTATGGGAGGTGGTTTTCCACCTATCATGGAAGCTTCCTTGAGGATAGGGCCAATCCCACAATTGTAGGGATCCCAACTCCCCTTCCACCATCTATATAAGCTTTCCTTTTTCACTTAGCAAGTTAGAGAGGCAAGAGCTGAACTTGTAGCAAGGAGACTATCGCCAGACAACCTTTAAGAGCCAAGCTGAAGAGAGAGAGCTTTGTCCCATTTCCGACAAGCTTCATTGAGATGTGCTCCGTTGTCAGCCCCACCGAAGGAAGATCCAGTGTCAGAGATTTGGGTTGTATATTTCCTTTGTTATTATTAATGATAAATGACTTTGATTATGGTTTCATTCATGTGTCTTTGTCTTTGATGCAATGAATTACATCCTCTCTGACTAATGTATGGTTACAAGATTTATATTCTATTTTGTGTATCATTGTGTTTCTTCGCATGCATGCAGGTTTCCGGACGTGTTAAGCGGAAGGATCATGATCTACCAAAGCGAAGGACGAGAAGCGTCATCCTTTCTTCGACGACCATTGCATAGGACCTGAGGTAGGAAACTCGTTATGTTTTATCGTTTTTGTAACTAGATACATGTGTCACTGCGTGACTGATTGTTGCTAGACCCGATCTGGGCTAGTAGGGATCGCCTCTGTCCTCAGAGGGGATTTACCTCTCCAATAAACTGGCGACTCCATTGGGGACTCGGTTGGAGTTATTATTTTCTCTTTTGGTTTTTTTTGGCTTTTGATTGATTCATTTGCTCATTTGGTTTGCCTCATTTTGGTGTAAAACCCCTGTTCAGCCCCAGAGGATTAGATCTGACCTCTTCTTTTCCGAAATTTTCATCTTTTCATGGTTGGCTTGATTGGTGCGGTTTCCACCCTGACAGTCGCGCCCATTGGCGCACGGTGCCAGTTCATCACCCGCGCCATCCCCTGTCTAGCGCTGATTACAACCAGATAGTCGCGCCATTTCCTGTAGGTGCTAGGGTTTTCCCTTGTTCCGGAGTTTTTTGGTCAGTACTTTTTGCTTCTGGGTTAGTTTTAGATTTTGCTTGAAGTGGTGAGTCTGGTCTTGGTTGGGAGAAATTATTTGTTTTTTCATTTTCAAGCATTGGCGCTTGTTGTCAATTAACAACCTGCGCCAATTGGCCATTGGTGCTAGTTGTCAATGAGCAAGTCGCGCTAGTTTCACCCACAAAATTCATGCCAATTTCAAGGTGTATGAAAAATTGAATATTTTTCCCTAAATCCTTCACCAGCGTGTCTTTTCTTTCCGACATTTTTCTCTATACGATTTAATCATTCTCCCCTCTACTTTTTCACTTATGAGCATAGATTAAATTTCTCTTTGTTCAACTGAAATGTCTTCTTTCTTGATTGCTTGATGTAAAAGGGAATGAATTCCTTGTTTTGATCTCATGCTTTGGAAGTCCTCTTTGTGTTTGACCTCATATGTCTTGTATCCTTTGAGGAATTTTGTTACAAAGTGTTTGAAACAACGATTGAATTCTTAGTGTTAGTTTGCATCCCTTTTGCATTCATCCTTCATTAAGAAGATTTGCGTTCGTTTAGTTTTCATCTCATAGTTTTCTTTTCATTAAAATGCACTAGATCACATTGCATTGAAAAGTATTTTTTGAGATCCATCATTGAACTTAGATTACATTGTTTAATGATTCAAAACTAAAAATTTCATTGAGTGCATTCTCTTTCATTACAAGCATGCATTAAATAGATTCTCATTTCATCGAAAAATGCATTGAGTGCATTCTTATTCTTTCAAAAAATAAAAAGGAAATTGTGCATAGATTACAATTGCATAGTTTTAAAAAGAGGGAAATTGTGCATCGATTACAATTGCATATTTTTCGAAAAGAGGATTTTGCATAGATTACATTGCATTATTCGCATCGTTGAATGTTTGAGATTAATTTTGGATAGTGAAAGTCATCTAGTTTGGAAAAAGTTTCATTTTCAGTATTGTCGTTTGTTGCATCATTGTTTGAAACTCTTCCCTTAACTAGATAGCATTCATCGAATTAAAATATTTCTTTTCTCATATGGCTGCATTCAGAGGTTTTATGAGATCCAACATTCGATAGGGCCTGAAATTGAGACATAATTAAAGATCAACCATAAAATTTATTCAATCAACCTAAGGAAGCATTGAAACTTAACGTTCACATTTAGTAGTCTAGGCTAGTGACGTGTTCCGGCATCGTTAAACCTAATAGTTGTAATTCACCTTTTGGCTTTAGATAGTGCTAGTATGGACTTGTGCTCCCCGTACCATCAAGTATATAATGGGAGACCCCACTAGGTTTCAATCCTGTTATCCATAGGAAGCCGAGTCTGTCGCCTTGTAACCGTGATACACCGAACACATCATTCGGGGAGACTACCTGCACGTACGGAAAGTCCTTAGTCATTTCTCTTTCATTTGATCACCAAGGTGTATATTGAAATTCACGGAAACTTGGTACACCTCTTACCTAGATTACCAGAGCAGTCATTTTGATCTTTACTGACTCCCTAAATTTGAAAAGATCATCAAGCACTTTTCCTTTCACGCTTGTTTCTAAACTGAAAGTGATAGAGTCACCTTTTTCTTGTTTCTCGACTCTTAAAATATGAAACATTAGAGTCTGGTTTCAGTGTTTTAAAATTAACTGCCCACGAAATATTCCTTGTTAAAGTTAGTTTCCTTAGGGTGTTGTTTTGAGTTGTCTCTGATGGCAACTTTTCCAGAGTTCACCAACCAAGGAATCCCCTCCGAAGGGAATCCTGGTCCTTTTGCTCCTTTTGGAAATGTTGGTGCTCCTTATATGGCAACGTTGTCCCTTCCTGGGTTAACTGTTTGGTTGCATGTTTGGTTTTTTTCAACCTCTGTGGTCCCGAATGTCCCGTCTACTGTTCAATCAGTTCCTTCGCCTGAGCAACGCCATGTTGATTCGAAGGTGGACCTCTCCCCTTCTTTTCCTATTTCTTCGTCCTCATCTTCTACTTCGCCTGGCGAAAGTTTGGATTCTAGTAACCAAGTGGCTTAGAAGAAGAAGAAGAAGTTAGATAAATGAGAGGCTAGCTCTACAACTATTGCACCTAAGAAACCATCCATCGATAAACCTTCCAACCCTCTGCGGAAAGTTAAGTTGCCTTGCATGTTGTGCCAGGGAAACCATCTTCTTTGAGATTTCCCTGGCATTCCCAAGGTTCTCGAAGTATGGTCCAATGGTCGTCCGTCGTTGCCTTTGGCTTCTAAGAGTCAGGTTGGGGGCATGTCCTCAACTAGTGCTGGTAAAGCTCCTAAGATGCAGAGTAAGCTCACCAATCCCTGTAAGTTGTGTGAAGGGCATCATCCCATTCACCTTTGTCTGTACATGGATGAAGCCAAGAGAATTTTGGAAACTCGACTATTTCCGCACCGTGCCTTCTGGCTAGTTACAAGCATCTTTCTTTGAGTCCTTAACCAGTTGATTCAAAAATTGGTCAAGAGTCATCCTTGGTCGATCCCGCTCCCCCAGAAATTCAAAATCATGAATCCATCCCTGACCGACCATTGGTTGTGGGATTAGTTGAGCTGGCCCCGTCTACGGTGCACTAGGTCTTTTCCATTGAGAGTGGATCTGACATCCCTCGTGTTCTTCTTGTTTCTTTAGATTCCTCAGACTTGGAGAAAGATTCTCCTGTCCCTCAAGAAGCTGCTCCTCCGCCTCCCGTGATGGAGGTCCCGGAGGATACCCTTCTCGACTCTGTGATGGAGGTCATCGAGGATGCTCCTTCTTCTTTCGTGACACCAAGAGAAGACCATCTCAATTCAATGGTAGCCCCTCTAAGTAGTTTGGTCGCTTCCTTTGATTGAAATTGATTCGCAGGTTATTGCCTTCCTTCTTATGTGCCCTTTGAGATCACAGTATAGGCCTCCCATCTGGTTGTACCCAGCACCATTATAGATGAAGGCACATCTGTCAATATTTTTTCTTTAACTACTTGGAAAGCATTTGGTTCACCTCTGCTTGTGCCTGTTACACAGAATCTGTTAGCGTTTAACAGAGGAACTAGTCAACCGTTAGGGATCCTTCCGAAGTTGCCTGTTACTTTGGGAGGGAAAACTGTCCATATGGACGTGATGGTTGTTCCTGGCCCCTTGGATTTTAATTTACTCTTGGGCCGTGATTATACGTATGCCACGGGAGCAATTGTCTCCTCCCTCTTTCATGTGATGTGTTTTCCACACCAAGGTTGGATCGTGACCATCAATCAGCTTGCGTTCTTTGGTCTGAATATGGCAACTATTCCACCATAATCCCTACCAGATCTTTATCCACCGGTTGTGTCATCCCTGCCACATGTCAATTATGTGGCTACCTGTCTTATGCCCATATTCAATGATAATGTCGTCGTACTTCATGTGCTGGGGGCATTGGGTCCAAACTTCCAAGATGTTTTCCTTCCATCAGACGAGAAACTCTTGGAAGCCATGACTTCTTATTCATCATAATGAGAAGGTCGTCGGAGCATGGTTCATCTTCTTGTGTCAAGCTCCTTAAACCATGAAACAAGCTCATCGGAGCAGAGTTCGTTTTCTTGTGTCAAGCTCCTTAAAAAATGAAACAAGGTTGTCGGAGCATGGTTCGTCTGCTTGTGTCAAGCTCCTTAAACCATGAAACAAGGTCTGTCGGAGCAGATTTCATTTTCTTGTGTCAAGCTCCTTAAAAAATGAAACAAGGTCGTCTGAGCAGAGTTCGTTTTCTTGTGTCAAGCTCCTTAAAAAATGAAACAAGCTCTTATGAGGATAGGTCTTTTAATGAGTCAACCTCATTAAAACAATGAAACACGTTCTCGTTCAATTCGAGTCTTTGTTTAGATCTCATAAAATCCAAGTCGAGTCTTTCCCTTAATCTCGTAATTTGAACCTTCACTCCATCTGCCTTTCATATGGATTGAAGCTTGGAGGGCATGTACCTTGAATTGAGTCACCATGTTGGGGGCATGCTTACTTTTTCAAGCATAGTTTGTTTCTGTTTCAAGCTTGTGTAAAAATGAAACCGGTTTCAAGCAGAGTTTCTTGATTTCAAGCTTGTGTAAAAATGAAACCATTCTTATTTTACCTATTGTGATTGCCATTTTATCAGCCTGTTTTTTCCAAATGAGCCTTGGTTTTCTCACTCCATCGTCACTATTTTCTTGGCCGATCATGTGCCTTCACTTGGTTGTTTCACACATTCCTGAGGAACCGCTGCGATGAGTGGTCTTGTTAGCCAGCCTCTTAACCTTTACTTGTTCTGAGCAGTTACACCATCACCGAAACCAGTAGCTACCCTTTATACCACTTGTTCCTCCAGGAGGATTCAACTTTTAGCTCTTTTCTGACTCTCTAAAATTGAAAGATTGCCGAGATTCTTGTCGTTTTGAACTTGTTAAATGGTTGCGAAATTATATCTACGCAGTATACGTTTACCCCTTTTTTGGGCTGGGATAGATTATTTATGAAAAAGGAATACCCTAGCCTATTGCAACTAGGAGGTTCTCTCAGATATAGTTTTCTACCTTTTCGGATCTGTGGGACTATCTACGAAAAGGGACTGCCGGAGTTTTCTTTTCCGCTGCCTTTTCAAACTCTATAAACATGAAAAGATGTTGAGTTCTTCCTTTGTCAGACTCGTTAAAAACTGATGACATAGGACTCTGTCGTAATGACTTTACTCGAGTTCCTCCTTCCTAGGGCTCATTAAATGTACTAGGTTGGATTTGTCTGAAGGACAAACTTATATGACAAGAATATGCTATCCTCTTCAAGCTTGTGTAAAAATAAAGAGGTACTCGCCAGAAATGGTGGGGGAAAATGGAACCAGTATCACCGTCATGTCGGCAGTATGTCGCTCTTGAACATGGCACTTGTATGCATTCGTGTCGGGTTGGGGACATCTCATCTCGTTATCAGCTTGCCTTCGTGGGTTTGGGTAATCTCTTTTGACCACTCATCTGCTCTTTGCCTCGTCATCATGAACTCAGATCTTGTGATGTCAAATACTGCCAAATCCAGTGTTGTGCCGCCAATATGTTCAAGAGAATTTGACCTCTGTATTTTTCAACCATCCTCTAATTCTCAGCTGATCCTGATTCACAAACATTATGTTCCTCTGTCTCGCATCGATGATGTGGGAAACACTATGGTGCACCTTCAATCAAGGTCACTTCCTGTCGACTTCGGCGCATTATCCAGGAAGCTGATCTAGAGACTCCCTTCAGGTACCTTGGAGCCTGCATGCCTCAATGGCAGGTTCTTCGCATTCGAAGCAAGGTTTTCATCATTGGCCTTCGATCGAATGATTTTGTGGGTGTTCGATGTCAGATCACTATTCACATTCTGTGGATTGTACCTCTAGTACCTTGAGAGCCATCGTCATTATTGGTGGTTCCTCTCGCGTCTGTTAATGAATTTCATCATTGGCTGGTAATCAGATGATGTTCTTGCATGTTCGACTTCGGCTTACTTATTCACATGCTAGGAATTGTACTCGGTTTTGGTCGAGATGGATTGCAAGACCCTGGGTTTTGTCTGATGGAATCCAGGCTGCGGATTTTGTATATCATCATGACTGATTACATGACTCATTTATTGGATGGCTGTGACCATACCTGAGTCTTCTTGTTGATCCTTACTAGATGGCTGCGTCCATACCTTGGATCTTGATTATTTTATACTCTATTATGGATGGCTGCGCCCATACCACATATCATGTATTTGAAATATCATTTGTATTTGTCTACGCAAGTTTTCCGACGGAAGTGTTTTCAGTTGGGCATGTTCTCATAAAGCATTTCACCCCTCTCTCTCTCTCAGGCCTCATGCTTTAGGGGGCATCTGTTACACAGTGATTTGTCACCATCCCTGCAATTCCCCATCCCACACATTGGAGGGCCTTTCCCGTGACTTGTGAGCAGTGACATAACCTGAAACCACTTTCATGGCATCCCCCTTGACAAGGAAAATCATTCCTCTGAAGAAATTTTCCCTTGAAAAACCCTAAAAACTAATCTTTTGGCCTTGGCGTGACTAGCCAGTTCAGCCCTCGCACCAATGGGGAAAATCCACCAAAGAGGGCGTGCCAACTGGCGCTCTGTCCCAGTGTCTTGCTCGCGCCAAGCTTAATAAGGATTGTTTTTTAAAAATAAATGGCGGAAGTTTGATTCCAACAAACTCCTAAACGAGTCTCTAAAATGAGTTAGGAAGTTTGGCTCCGGATCTCCATGTATGAGAGGTGGTTTTCCACCTATCATGGAAGCTTCCTTGAGGATAGGGCCAATCCCACAATTGTAGGGATCCCAACTCCCCTTCCACCATCTATATAAGCTTTTCTTTTTCCCTTAGCAAGCTAGAGAGGCAAGAGCTGAACTTGTAGCAAGGAGATTATCGCCAGACAACCTTTGAGAGCCAAGCCGAAGAGAGAGAGCTTTGTCCCGTTTCCGACAAGCTTCATTGAGACACGCTCCACTGTCATCCCCACTGAAGGAAGATCCAGCATGAGAGCTTTGGGTTGTATCTTTCCCTTGTTATTATTAATGATAAGCGACTTTGATTATGGTTTCATTCATGTGTCTTTGTATTTGATGCAATGAATTACATCCTCTCTGACTAATGTATGGTTACAAGATTTAGATTCTATGCTATGTATCGTTGTGTTTCTTCGCATGCGTGTAGGTGTCCGGGCGTGTTAAGCGGAAGGATCGTGATCTACCAAAGTGAAGGACGGGAAGCGTCATCCTTTCTTCGACGACCATTACATAGGACCTGAGGTAGTCAACTCATTATGTTTTGTCATTTTTGTAACTAGAGACCTGTGTCACTGCATGACTGATTGTTGCTAGACTTGATCTGGGCTAGTAGGGATCGCCTCTGTCCGCAGAGGGGATTTACCTTTCCAACACAGTAATTTGTGACTGTCCCTGCAATCCCCATCTTGCACATTGGAGGGTCATTTATATGAGTAATTAGAAGTGTCATTCCTTGCAAATACCATCATTGCATCCCTTTCCATGAGGACAACATTCCCTTTGTTGACCATTTCTTGAGCAGACCACTAAAAACACTTGTTTTTGCCTTGGCACGAGTAGCCCGTTACACTCCCGTGCCGAGCTGGAAAATTGACACTGAGTCCGCGACAGTTGGTGCTCTGTCCCATTTAAGCACCCACGCCGATCTATTTATGGAAAGTTTTTTAAAAAAAGAGGCAAATTTTCGATCACAACAACTTCGTGGATGAGTCATAGGGAGTGGTTCGACTGAATAACCACAGCCTCCCTCCTTTGGCCTCTTGTTTCCACCTTATGGGGAAACCTCCCAAGGGATAAGGCCTCCCTTCCACTATTTTAGGGATCCCAACCTCCTCCTCTCCTCGATAAATATAACCATCTTCCATTGATGTGCTAGTTGAACAAATAGCTAAAAAAGTTAGCATAGAGAAGAAGCAATCATAGCTTTAGGAGAATAGTGCAGAATGTGATTGTTTTTGTGTGTTGGGAAAATAGTGAGATCCTGGACCTTTGTGTGTGAGGGTGTTTCAAACGTGCTTGGATACGGACCTGCCGAAGGAGAGCCTCAACATCAAGGCTTGGTCGTAAACTCCCCTTGTATTTATCATAATAAAATGCATCTGATGTTTATCTTCCATTCTTGTTTACATTTGTAATGAGATTTCTAGAATTCCTTGATCAGTTAGATAGGTTGTAATTGTTTTTATGTTTGTCGTGGTTTTACGCTTGTCATGGGGTCTTGACTATCTGCACACGTAATCGAACGTTGGTAGCAACGTGTATCGAGCTGGAGAAGAGAAACATATCAAGAAGCTTCGACGGAAGACGACAACATAGCATCAAAACGAGGTAGGTCATCTTCCTTGCTCTAAATTTCATTTACAATCTAGGAAGGTAGATATTAGTATGTTCCCGTAGTTGCTAGACCCACCCTAGGGCTAGAGGGATCGTCTCTGTCCACAGAGAGGATTTACCTGGAAAAAAAAATTGGCGACTCTGCAATGAGTGGTCTTGTTAGCCAGCCTCTGAACCTTTACTTGTTCTGAGCAGTTCCACCATTACCAGAACCATTTTCTACCCTTTATACCACTCGTTCCTCCAGGAGGAGTCAACTTTCAGCTCTTTTCTGACTCTTAAAAATTGAAAAGATTGTTGAGACTCTTGTCGTTTTGAACTCGTTAAATTGGCTGCGAAACGATATCTACTCAGTATACGTTTACCCCTTTTTCGGGCCGGGATAGATTATTTACAGAAAAGGAATATCTTAGCTAATCACGACTAAGAGGTTCTCTACGACACAATTTTCTACTTTTTCGGATTTGAGGGACTATTGATGAAAAGGGACTGCTGGATTTTTCTTTTCTGTTGTATTTTTAAACTCTCTAAAATGAAAATATGTTGAGTTCTCCCTTTGTTAGACTCATTAAACCCTGATGACATCGGAAATCGTCACCATGACGTTAACCGAGTTCCTCCTTGCTAGGGATCATAAAATGTACATGGTCGGATTTGTCCTAAGGACAAACTTATATGACAAGCATATGGTATCCTCTTCAATATTGTGTAAAAATAAAGAGGTACTCGCTAGAAATGGTGGGGGAAAATGGAAGTTATTTGTCAGTTGTGTCGGCAGTATGTCACTCTTGAACATGACACTTGTATACAGTTCGTGTTGGGTTGGGATATCTTCATTCTGTCACTTTGCCTCTATGGGTTTGGGAAATATTTTTGCCTCTCATTCGATTACAAATCTTGTCAACATGACCTCTGATCCTATTTGAGTCAAATGCTTCCAAATTCCAGAGTCGTGTCACCGATATGTTCAAGTGAAAATCCTTTTGTAGTTTGTACATTCCTTTATCCTCTGAATATTACCTTCTCTATTTCATGTCGATGATTCATTTTAAAACTCCTTCGACGAATCGCTTCCTATAAACTTCAGCTCATTATCCAGGAAGTTGAGCTAGAGACTCCTTTCTGGTACCTTAGAGCTTGCATGCCCTAATGGTAGGATCTTTGCATTCGACGACACGTTCACATCAATGGCCTTCGATTGTGTGATTTCATGGGTGTTAGACTACATCTCACTATTCACATTCCGTGGATTGTACTAGTTGTACCTTGAGAGCCATTGTCATTATTGTTGATTTCTCTCGCACTTGTTAACGGTTCACATCATTAACTAGTAATCAAGTGATTTTCTAACATGTTCGACTTCAACGCGTCTATTCACATGTTGGAATTTATAATTTGATCGGGTGGTGTTGGAGCGCAAGACCCTGGGCTTCAATCACAAAAGTCCAGGTTAAGAGGAGTGATGTGTCATTCATGATTATATACATCATTCTTTAGACAGTTTGCTGTGACCATACTGTGGGTTCTCTTGTTTTGATCCTCTCTATATGAATGGCTGCGCCCATATCGTGGATCTATTTCATATGATCCCTTTATTTAGATGGTTGCGTCCATGCCGAGGTTCCATGCACATGATCCTCTTCTTGATGGATAGCTGCGCCTATACCATGGATTCATTTTTCAACAGAGATTACAATTATGTATATGTATCTATGCTTGATTTGCAGGGCTCCTGACAGTAGCGTCTGGTTCCTTGCACGTACTTGTAAAGCATTTCACCCCTCACTCATGTTCGAACTTCATACTTTAGGGGGCATCTGTTACACAATAATTTTTCACTGTCCCTGCAATCCCCATCTCGCACATTGGAGGGTAATTTTTGTGACTAATTAGAATTGTCATGCCTTGAAAATACCATCATTTCATCCCTTGCCATGAGGAAAACATTCCCTCTATTGACCATTTCCTGAGCAGACCACTAAAAACACCTATTTTTGCCTTGGTGCGAGTAGCCGGTTACACTTCCACGCCGAGCTGGAAAATTAACACTGAGTCTATGCCAGTTGGCACTCTGTCCCAGTCAAGCACCTGCACTGATCTGTTTACGGATTTTTTTTTTTAAATAGAGGCGAATTTTTGATCACAACAACTTCGTGGATGAGTCATAGGGAGTGGTTCGACTGAATAACCATGACCTCCCTCCTTTGGCCTCTTGTTTCCACCTTATGGGGAAACCTCCCAAGGGATAAGGCCTCCCTTCCAATATTGTAGGGATCCCAATGTCCTCCTTTCCTCTATAGATATAGCCATCTTCCATTGATGTGCTAGTTGAAAAAATAGCTGAAAAATTTAGCATAAAGAAGAAGAAATCATAGCTTCGGAAGAATAGTGCAGAATGTGATTGTTTTTGTGTGTTGGGAACATAGTGAGATCCTGGACCTTTGTGTGTGAGGGTGTTGCAAACATGCTTGGATACAGACCTGCCAAAGGAGAGCCTCAACATCAAGGCTTGGTTGTAAACTCCCCTTGTCTTTATCATAATAAAATGCATCTGATGTTTATCTTCCATTCTTGTTTACATTTGTAATGAGATTTCTAGAATTCCTTGATCAGTTAGATAGGTTGTAATTGTTTTTATGTTTGTCGTGGTTTTACGCTTGTCGTGGGTTCTTGACTGTCTGCAGACGTAATTGAACGTTGGTAGCAACATGTATCAAGCTGGAGAAGAGCAACAGATCAAGAAGCTTCGACGGAAGACGAAAACATAGCATCAGAACGAGGTAGGTCATCTTCCTTGCTCTGAATTTCATTTACAATATAGGAAGGTAGATATTAGTATGTTCCCATAGTTGCTAGACCCACCCTAGGGCTAGAGGGATCTTCTCTGTCCATAGAGAGGATTTACCTGGACAACAGTTACCTCTAGCCTGGGATCATGATGGGCGCTGTTGGTTGATGCCCCCCTGTCTAGGGTTCCCTTTAGGCTTGTTTTTTGTCCTTTTCTTAACCAAGTTAGGAGGGTATTTCTCTTGATCATATTGTTGTGGTTGATTTTGGGACGACTGCACAAAGTTCACTTGTGCATTATTTTGCGTAGGTGGGTTATGTGCATGGGACTGAGCATAATGTTGTCCCGTGTTTGCACCTGGCCTTTGGGGGGGAGCTCTTCTGTCAATATTTCTTCCTGCATATTGGGTCCCCTCAGTTGGAGGATAAGGTCCTCCTTGATGATACGTTTGCACCATATTAGTCAAATTTTGCTGCGGCATGTGATGACTTTGAAATTCGGGTTGAGACATGTTCTGGGTAGAACCATGTGTGTAACCAGGATCTTGATTAATGCTGCCTAGGTACCCTTGGGTCATTGATCCAATAAGTCCATCTGCAGAGTTAGACGTGCCTCACAATTCTTGATAATATTGCAGGCGCGGGGCGTTAGGCAGGATGTTGTAGATTTATCCTGACTGCGTATAAATCAGTTCAAGCTGCAGGGATTTATTGATCGTGTCCTCTTCAGATGTGGGGTTGCGCTGCACCACATCCTTTGAAATCTCTGGTGTCAGAGTTTTCCAAATAAATCTAAAAGGACCGGGTCGTTGAGTTTAGCTTTGCATAAACTGCAACACCGTCTCCATTCATGGAGATCCTCTGAGATATGGATGGAGGGGGATTGTCTGAAATGAGTCAGTAATTCCATTCCCGAATCGTGGTTAATGGGAAACTGAAAGTATGTGAGGAACGTGGTAGCGAGGGCACTAAAGGTTCCATGTGAATCAGTAGGTTGCTCCACATACCATTTCACAACTACTCCCGTAAGAGTGCATTGAAATAGCCTCAACCAAATAGTATCGTCAATGATGATATTCGATGAGCACCACAGGTGAAAGGTCATTATATGATTACCTGGGTCTTCCGCTTGCTTTCCTTCAAACTTTGGTATGTCGGAAGGGAGCTTCGCGGGCATGGAAGGCCAATTGGGGTCGTGTGCGATGGGGTCATTAGTGAGCTTGGTTAAATCGGGTAGATTCAACGCCGCTAAAAAGGGTGATTGGGAGTTTGACGCCATGGCAACGTGTGAAGACACGAATTTCTAGTTAGAACGAGGGTTAGTCTATGACGTACGTTGTTGTGAATTCAAATGGCTTCCCATATGGGATGTGCTCCTCTGCCCCCCAAGGGACAAGGGGGGAGTGGTGTGTGGTATGGTGTTGGGAGACTGACTAGGATTCCCAAATAAGGTTGATCTAAGAAAGGATGAACCAACAATTGTGACAATGTTCCATCTTTGACACCTAAATGGCGAAAGACCTGGAACCCCTCCCGATAATGGGGGGAGGTCCAAAAGATGCCTGGACCAACAAGGTTCCATTGGAACCGTTTGGGTGTCAACGAGGTTAGGTTTTGGAAAAATTTTGAGGGGATTGAGTCTATGATCACGACAAATCTATGGCCACATACATAAAACAAAGCGAAAATGAAATGAATTTTCCCTTTAACTTAATCTATGTGATCAATTAAGAAAAAAATGGTTTTTTTTGTTTGCGCATGATACTCAAAATCCTAGAAGACCTATGACATCCTCACACACTCAAAAGTAACTGGGCCTTGAGAATATTTCTTGTGAGTGCTGTCACAATATCCCATAAGAGTTGGCGATGCTCCCAGTCAGCCGAAGAGAATCCACCAAGGTAAGGGTAGAGGGTCTGGCGCTTTCCTGCTCTGTCACCTATAGGGTAAAGGATGCCCTAGTTTTTGGCCACTAAGAACCACCTTCTCACGTGAGCTTTCGAGTCTTGGGATTCTTGGTAGTCAGCTAACAATACTGAGTATCAGCCAGGTCAGGCAGCCCCAACTAATACCGCATGCACTGTGCCTAAGCCTAACCCCCTCTGATTCGGGTCTCTTTCGTGCTTGGGTTTTCTTTTCCATGGGATGATAGGTGGATTTTAAAGCTCCCTAGATACAAAAATTCTATTTTTCAATGTGAAGTGTGATCAAGGTAGCTTATTGGATGCCTACCCCCTTGATCCTAACTTAATCTATAAATTATTTTGTGGCCCCTGTGGGGAGAATTTAGTGAGTTGGTTTAAGTTATTTTTAGGTGGCTTTATTTGCTTAGTGGGTGAGCATGTGTGAGCGTATGGTGAACAATCTCATAATTTGAACATATGGATATTGGTGATCCTTTACAAAAGTCCCCTAGTTAAACTATGTGACGTTGTTCCTTGCTCAAATGGAAAATATTTGCAGATAATGGGCTGCTTCCAAATCTTCTTAGTTAGTCTATGTGAGTAACTAAATGGAGATGGTGAATCACAAATGTAGAGCATTCATATGCTTTTCTAGGGTCACCAAATGGTGCAAAGACAACAAAGATTACTTGCTCTAATTGGCGATTCAATCCTAGTCTCTCAATTTCCTAGTTCAAAAAATTGAATTTAAACTAAAAAATTTCTACACTATCTTATGCATGTGTGGTATTGAGCCACTTACTTGGACTAGTTAAACTAAGTGTGCATAATATAATTTGCAAAAACATAAATCGTTCGGAAAGCAATGGTTAATTCGCCCCCTACTTAAACTATGTGAACACTTTTGCAAAAACCAACTTAAATGAAAACTAACTAAATGCCTACAAAAAGTAGCAAAAAGTGGGTTCTCAGAAGATGTGGGGTATCAGCACATGTGTTGGCAGATGCATTAGGGGATGCCCAGCACACTTATAATCAGAAAAATGCAGAATAGAGAGAAAAAATCTTATTTTGTAATTTGCGCCGAAAAGGGTCTGACAGGTGCACTTTCCTATGTGCGAGTCAGTCCTGAACGCGTGCAATGCGCCTCTTTGAGGAAACACTGCGCGCAAAAATCTTGCAAGTAAAAATATTAGGAGCTTCCTTCTTCATTCTGTCACTTCAATGAGTCTAGGGACTGCAAGATGGGTCAGAGGTCTGTCAGCTCCACTCTAGCATAGACAAAGGGTCTCTTGCAAAATATGGCACAACCACATAAAATTGGAACACATCATTGGAGTTGCCAATCCTGTTGTGGTGGATTAGTCACACGGGTGTACGAAATTGCACCAGCTTAAAGAGCGTGGTATACTCTTTAAACTATTAGTAACAGGAAGAAAATGGGGGAGCTCAAAAGCATAAAAATTAATGGAAATAGTATGCTAAAGTATGCTCTAGTTAAACTAAAAACTAAAACACAAATATATATAAGCTATATAGAGAGTCAACACGATAATAATGAAAACGATGACTCGATGGCCTCTTCTTATTAAACGTTTGAACAGAGAAGAAATTTTACCCACTTGCCAAAGGGCCCCTAGGCAATGGCTCTAGGTCCCGATGCAAGGATGTTGCCTTCCAAGCTCTGCCTCTGATGCAGTCTCCCTCTCTCTCTCTGCTGCGGTGGACTAAGATGTTGGGTGACCAAGTATCGAGTCCTCTTTAGCTCCAGCTTCGGGTCACACACAATGGTGGTGTTGCTTGGGAAACTTTGGCCAACATAATAATGTGATCACCATTTCTTCATCTCTTGGTGGGTTTATATAGGTGAGTTTCAAATCCCCCTTCCCTCCCTTGGTACATAATGGATAGTGACCCAAGGGAGAAGTGTGATTCGATTGTGTGCTCAAATATTCTTTTATGTGCTCACATGTTGTCTAAGGAGGCGCTGGTGGCTGTCCTTCGGCAGCTTCCACACAAAGAGTAACTGTCCTTTGCTTGGTGTGGTCCCAGAAAGTGACTTTTTTCCATTTCCAAGAATGCGCGCTTATCGGGCCAAAAGGCGCGTAGAAGGCTATCTTCTCGAAGGATAAAGCGCGCAATTCAGCATTTATGACTAGTTCAAATCTGATTTTCTCAAAACCTTAGAGTTTTTAAATACTTCTTGATTCCATAATCTGTTCCTGCCCTGTAAATCCTTAGGCTCGACATTAATTGATGTTGTCTTCTGCTGTACGATTTTCCAGTGTTAACAGGACCCAACCAACCTTTATACATTATCAAATCCGCATGCAAACCTTCATATTCTACATTATCTTTACCTTTCGTCTGTTCACACTTTACAGTGTTTAGTGCATCGCATTTCACATTTCGCACAGTTTATAACTTACCTCTTAAGCGCCCACAAAGTATTTTGTTTAATTTGCAATAAGTTTGGCCCCACCATAGCAGCTCTGCCCCCCACTTCAGGTCGTTTGAGATACTTTGATATATCATATATACTATAAAACCTCATAAACCTTACCTTGCTGCATAAACCTTTCGCCACTTTATAAACTCTGCCGATGCAGTGGGCTCCATATACACCATGCCACATCATCCTCTGTTAGCGCAAATTGTACTTCGCTGGTTTTAGCATTTACCACATTTCCCTAAACTGTAAATTCTGCGATGTGCAATAAATCATAAATATTGCAATGTGCGATGCTCATGGGTCCCAATCGCATGTCGCACGTCACATGTTTTAGCATTTACCACCCGCGCTCATAAAAAAACCTTATGATTTGTGATTTTCGATGCGGTTCGTCCCACCTTACCTGCCACGTCACCCTCCTTCTCCCCGCACTTCACATCTTTTAGTGTTTACCTCCACCACTTATAGAAAAACCTTCCGATTAGCGATTGCGGTATGGTCAGGTCCCACCTATGTGCCACGTCATCCTATCTCTAATCACCCTCCACTTTTCCTCCATCTCCGCTACTCAGCTCGCATTCGACAGACCTTATTTTGTTTCGGCCCCCCCGCAGCCTTTGAACTTTAACCACGAGGAGGGGGGAGGGTCTGAAATGGGCAGTATCTGATACCCCCCACTCCTCCACATGTCTTCCCCTCATCATTTCACACCCCCCTCTCTGATACCACTTACTGCCCTCACCCCCATCTGCAAACGATTTCGTCGTTCAAACAAAACCACCACCGTTGTTCATCCGCCACCATTGCTCTATTGGCTCATGCCATTGCAATTTCCTCCACGTAGTCGTTCCACCCCGTTCTTGTCTAAGGTTCATCAGGATCACTTCCATCTATTAAAGAAGGGAGAATTCGGTTGTCTATTTAAAGGCTCCACTGCAACAATAACTGGTGATGAGGAGACAGAGGGAATTAGGGACAGAACGACCATCACGACAACCAACATAGTCACCGATTGATTAAGAAGTGCAAACATCTTATCATCCTTAATCATCCAACCACCGTTGTTTACCAAAGTAGAGCCAAATGTCAATATGGTGCCACTTCGGCATCACACGAGCTAGACCCTGATCATTGCACAACTAATAATGGATTGCTAAAGCCACTACTGGAGGCCGAGCTTGTCTTATCACCACTTGCATGGTTGCACTTGTCAAGTTCTGCTTGAATGTAATCACTGCAGTAGACAGATTAATGAACTTAAGTTTTTTATAAATACTGCATGCATTAGCATTATGAAAGGGGCCAGAAGGGAGAAACCATATTAACAGACTCAACTGGTTGTAATCACTCTCTATTGAATGAATTAAATATGATGTTGTATTCCAGATTCTTGTGTTATGATCTGTGGTGAAGTTCTTCTCCCATGTAATTTCTGATTCTTTTGTTTCACATACTGTTTTCTTTTCTTTACCGCGGATAGAAATTTTTATGTAGGAATTACCATGGGGTACCCTGCTCAGTCTTGAAGCAGTACATTATGTTTTCCTCTCAGACCTGAATACATATCTCTTCCTCCTTTTGCATTTCAACCTCATTAATCTCTTCCTCCTTTTGCATTTCAAAAGTTGTTCATCCATTAACCTCACCTTAGTTGTTCATCCATTTGAATCTATTTGCACTTGTTTGACTCCATATCCCAATGGCCCCCTTCTGCTTGTTTGACTCCATAGCCCAATGGCCCCCTTCTGCTGCCTCAACCATATCTTCAAACAAACACCTATGCACTAATAGCTAGCCTAAAACGACCCTATAAACAAAGCTATATCTAATAGAGAGAGCCCTCTCTGATTCAGAATGGTAGGTCATGGATTCCAAAGCTGTTTGATGTTTCCCTTAGTGGTTATGTCTTTAGCCTTCAAAATTATGGGGTGATAACACGAGGAAGGGAATTGAATTGAACCTGTGATGAGTGCTATAACAGCCCACTTCATCACCATTTAACCAAGACCCCACAAACAATAGTGATTTTCATATTTACCCGTGGGTATTTGTATAAAAAAATTCTAACTCATGTTACAAGAAGTTTAAATTACTGGATAGGATATAATGTTTAACCATTGCCTTGTTAAATTTTCTATATAATTTTTATAACTCACCATATTCTGGTAGAAATTGAATTAATTAAATGATAAAAATATGTTTTTATTTTTATTTTTGAAGATTATTTGTTTAAAATTAGATAGAATTTATAAGTTGTAGGTACTAACTACATTGCTAGTTATTGATTTACACGCTGACACTAATGCATTTAAGTGTAGGTGAGTTAGAGAGGATGGAGGTAATGAGAAATATTAAAAATATTAGAAAAGAAAAAAAGAAAAAAAAACCCAACCCTATTTTAATATATATGATAAATATTAAAGAAAACATAAAAAATAATCAATTAAATTTTTATAGCATATTTTAATAAATGAAAATTTCAAAAATTAACCAATTAAAAACTAAATTTAAATTTAAATATTATTTTTTCCAAGTAACCAATTTGAACTTTTGTATAAATATGGACGCACAACTTCACAAAGTGTTTTATTAGCTGGAATTATTAGTTGTTGCAACTTGCAGCTATGTTGTGGCAACTCCCTAGTTGTTGTTGAGTTGTTGTTGAAATCTAGCATTGTATTGTTATTGAAATGTGTGTTTTTACATGTTGCAAATGTTATTATCACTTTGTGTGTTTTTTATATTTGTTTATAAAGTTCCAAGCCATGGCTGCATATTCAGTGGTGCTCTCTTTCTTTGATAACTAAGACAAGATCATCGATAACCACAACCAACACCCTCTTGTTATTATGCACATCTCTAATTAACTCATTATTTTATATACTAACTATTTATTTATTTACATCTAATTATAATAAGAAAATGTATAAATAAAATTTTATTATATTTTAATGAAAATATAAAATATTTTAAAAAATAAACTTTACTTTTATATTTTTCTCCCTTTTTTAACATCTCCAATATATATATTTTTTAATTAGTGTTACTTTAATACTTTACTATTGTGCTACCAGGAATAATGTTATATTCCTTCTATATAACCTATGAGATATGTACCAAGTTTATTTATTAATATCAAGGTAAGATAAAAGTGTATTCTGGCTCAAACATTTGCGAATATTGTTAGTCCGTAATTACTTATTTTTAGCATTCAGATCTATGGTATATATCTTGGGTCGACATTATTTAAATTTATGAATCGGTTGGCTTAATAATCACAAATAAATTCTTGGTTTTAGCACTCGTGAGTATCTAAATTCATACAGATTTCTTTCACCAGTTTATCTCCTTTTGCTCTTATCATCATCAGATGTCTTGGCAGGTTTGGTTTAGACAACATACTGTGTATTTTAGGAGAAAACACAGGTAAACTTAGATGAGATGGAATACAAACTTCATTTGCTTCCATTTTTTCTTGGATAAATTCCTTTTTATTCTCAATCCTTTTTTGTCTTACTTGATTACCAAAACTCTTTCTTAGAGATTCTTCTATTTGATTGGAAAAAGGGTAATACCACTCATAAAAAGAAATCCATTGATTAGTGGCCGTCATCCATTTCTTCCACTCATCATTATCTCGGCTGCTGAATTCTTTCTTTTCAGATTTTGGAATTAACTTTAACTCTTCAACATACCTATTTTCGGCTTTGTGTATAAAGATGTCCCAGTTGAAAATCTTTTTCTTCCATGCATCATTGGGATCATAAGGCCCAATACCTTTGTAGATTTTGAGAAAGCTAATGATTTAGCTATCCTCTGGTATCTCAACATGCGTAGGTCTCTTATTCACAGGATTCTTTCTATAATTAATTGGAAGTCTCTCGACCTCCATTCAACATCCACTTAATTATTTTCTGGTTCGTCTGTATGGAACACCTGTCCTCGAGTTCCAATAAGGAGGTTAAGGGAAACTTCCCCTTGCTCCGCCTTGCCATCGACACTTCCATTATGTGGTTTTGTTGTAGCGACTCTGCAAAGACACTGCAACAAACCCTAACGGGTTTGGTGTTCCTCACCTCTATATGCATTGTCAACGATCAACAGGTTGAAGCCTATTTTAATTCTATTTGCAAATTAAGTAGCATAGGTTTATTACGACAATCACTTATTAATTTCTCTGGTTATTGAAACCCCAGATTATAACTATGGATCAAGCAGTGGAGTGAGTAGTCTTTGGTGTAGTGGGTTTCCAGGTGTATTACTATATGATTTTCCCTTATGTTTTGGCTTCTACTTATTCTAACACATGCAGTATCTTATAGGGATTGGTGTAAAAGAATATTTCATTTTTTTCTTATAGCATGGAGCCTCTTGCTCAACTCAACGACAGGCTATTTCCAGGTAATTCGACAACAATTGGGCTTAGTGATTCTTGAAATTTTCCCTTATCTCGAAGTCGTTTAGACCCCAAGTGCAGGTGAATTTCTATATGTTTATACTCTTGGCTTTGCGTGTGAAGAAGAGGGTTTAATTCCTGTACATATGGGTTGCTTACAGTGTTGAAGTTACCAGGATTCGACAATCGGCGTGCCATTCTTACACAAATTTCTTCTCTTTTCCCTAGGTTCTTTAGACGTATATATTTTAGCTCGAAGTTTCAATTTTTTTTCCTGGTTATTCACAGTAATGGGTCGTCATCACCCCTTAGGTCCTTGAGGGTTGATTTCTATTTGTTCCCGGAAGTCGCAACTAGCATGTAGTCATGGGTAACCCAAAGATAGTTTGACGATCTATTTTTCTAAAATTGGGTACCTCCCGTGAAGGAAATTGTCTGCACTTTCCGTAGGAAACTTGAGCATTTTATTTTAATGAAATTCAAAACCATATGGTGTCGGGTTTTATAATACTTAACAGTTACAAGTCATCTTTCTATTTCTTTCTCTTGGTATGATTGCTCCTTGCTGTTTGTATTTGTTGCTTACAGCATTACATTAATATTTCTCCACTGGTGTACTGCACAGGATTCAGAGAGGGCTTTCTACTAGTTAAAGGATTTATAGAGGTGAGAATTAATTGATCACCATTATTTTGTTGGCATACAGCTGTGCATGTATTTGTAAGAATATTTAACAAATTGATTGTTATTTTGCAGGTATGACTTCTACGTCATTTTATAGGGTTACCATTCGACTTTGCGAAATTAATCCCAGGTGTTTATTCCATTTTTATTTCTCGTTAACAACATGTGTTCGTTGTCAATTCTGTTGAAAAACCCAAACCCTGCCTAGAGGAATTATGTTCTTGCTTATTTTTTTCTTTCTTTTCTTAGTGCTTTATTACAATACGTTGTAAATGGTATTGGAGATACCAAGGGAATCATGTCCCATTAAAAATAACTTTGTTTTGGTTAATATTTATCAAATGCCTTCACAGCTAGTTTGCGAACATGGTGGGTCTCCTATTAATTCATTGTGGTCGTTGTTTCTGAATGGTTGTCTGCCTAAATTGTTTGAATTCTTTATTATGGAGTTAATTGAGCTTTTGAAGGGAAGAAACCCTTCTTGATTTTTTATTAAAAAAATCCATTTGTGTTCTATTTGTTTTTAATGCTTTTAGTTATGTTGTAAGTCATGTTATTTACGCTCCTCTCTGAGGACTACTTATGGGGCCCATATTTACTTTTGGAACCATGTCTTATCATTTACAATCCACAGTTATTTGCAATATCATTTGCAGAAATATCATTCCTGAAGTTTTCTAGATAGTATTGTGCTGATACTTGGTGAAATTATTTGTATATAAATAATTTCCAAGTAATTATAAGGTTTATTTTAAGACGTGGATTATTTATGTATCTCTGACCAGAAGCATTCTAGTTACATTTCTCATAAACCCCAAGAATATTTGACCAGGTTGCTGGAAACTGGCTCGGTCTTTTTGCTAATCTGGGTTAAAATTTAATATTCATTTGCTTGTCCTATACTTCTTATGTGTCAATTTTCTATTCAGCTAGACACAATGTAGATATGCATTATTACACCATCAAACCCTTTTCTTTTACATAAAACATTTGACCATAAAATAACTCAAATTTTTTACATATATGAACCTTTTCCTTTTAAGCAAATAAAACATATCACCAAATAAAAAAATAAAATTACTTATCTTTCTTAACTTTATGATGTAGCCACAAAATACTAGGGACACCAGAACCCCCACTTGAGCTAGTTTTCACTTCCAAACATATTTTTGAGCAGTAATCTTTACAGGTTTATTTGAGCATATTTTTTACAGGTTTTTTCAAGACCTTTTACTCATCCTAACCAGGCTTAGTTTAAAATTCAATTGAGCACCAAGCTTGAATTTATAATTGGATTTGCCAACCAACTCAAGAATAATCTTCTCAACATTTTTTTCCTTTTTGGACCTCCTCCAACCAAGTACCAAGTCTTTGGGTTTTCTATTTCTAGGGAGAAGAATAATTGTCTTCTAACTGTCTAGTAAGTGAAAACTCTCATTTAGCACTCTCTTCTATAGTTTTATGGATGGCCATAGTTAATATTATTTAAAAAAATAAAAAATAGTTATTATCCATATCTAGTCTTTCACATAGCCCACATTTTTCCCAAATGTGGTAAAAAAAAATATTTACAACTTTTTACGGAGAGGTGTTACATCTTGCCCCTCGAGCGTACCACCATCCACGATGTTTATACACTTTCAAAATAAGTTGGAATATGTATTGGAAATTAATTTCAACCACCACAATAAATGAACTCACAACGGCCATATCTCAATTAGTGTTTTGCAGGTTGCGGATTGGGTGTGCAGAGAAGGACAAGTTCTGAGCAAAGGATAATTACCCATTCCGCAACATATTAAATAATTAAAGTCAAATAGGAATTTAATGCATGGTTAGTAAATGTGCATGGGCAAATATTTAATCCGCAAGTTTTGTTTAGTTCACGTAAGTTCTGTAATGTTCAAAAAATGATGTCCGCCCATACTATGTATTAAATTGTGTCTGTCAGGAATTAAATGTCTTAGATAAATTGTGTCTATCACGAATTAAATGTCTTAGATATATATGTTGTTTTGATTTACATGTTAGAGTCAGTGAAGAGAGTGTTGTTGTGTAATGTGGCGGATGTAATGATGTCCACCCGTATTAATTGTGTCTGTCACGAATTCAATGTCTTAAATATATATGTTGTTTTGATTTACATGTTAGAGTCAGTGAAGAGAGTGTTGTTGTCTAATGTGGCGAATGTAAGTTTGGAAAGGCAAGTGGAGAAAATTTTAGCTAGTGCGTGAAAACAATTTTACTGTGTTGCTCCACAATCCCGGTGAATGTAAATCCAAATAAGAAGTTTTGTTTTACTTGTGAAGGAGCCCCAACCTCCATATGTTAATGTATTTCATGTGTTGAAGTTTTAATATAAATTTTGGTTAGTTGCGACAACGCTCTGTTTGGTTAGTTTGGTTTGGTTAGTTTTCAATTATGTGTTTTACTAAGACGGTCTGTTTTACTATGTTTCACCGTGAGTAAAATTAGTTGATTATATTTGCTGAATTTTCAAGTATGTGTTTTACCGCAACACTGTGTTTTACTCTGTTTCACCGTGAGTAAAATTAGTTGATTATATTTGCTCCGATTTTAATCTCCACCACTCTGTATTGAAAAGAGGATTCATATGATTTGATTTCCGCAAATGTATGGTATGGATTAAGTGAATTCGGCAAATGGATTAAGTGAATTTGGCAACTCTACTCTGTGTAAACTTCAGTAAATGTGTTGTCTTAGTCAAAGTAATTTTCGCAACTCTGTGTGAACTCCATGTATTGAGGGAAAAGCATTATTCTCTTGTGTCTTCAAAATTTTCTAACATGGTATCAGAGCGGGTTTAAAATCTTAGTAAAAGATAGTGTTTTTACTGAGGAGTTAAAAGGAGTTCTGAAAATTTTTGTGAAACGTGTTCTCCAGCACTGAGAAAGTTTCCACACAGTAATAAAAGTTTTCACGCTATAAGAAAAGTTTTACATAGTGAGAAAGTTGTTCACACAGTAAAAATTGCAGCAACAAGCACAAGCTTGACTAATCCACAAATACCACGCTTAATGGCAAGAATTATGATTATTGGGCCATTACAATGAGAGCCATGTTTTCTTCACAAGATATGGGAGTTGGTGGAACAAGGTTTCCAAGAACCAGCAGATGCAACAACATTGGTTGTTTTGACAGCAGCAGAAAGAGATGTGTTGAGAGATAACAAGAAGAAGGACAACAAAGCCCTCTTCTATCTCTTTCAAGCAGTGCATGAGAGTATATTCCCAAATATTGCAGCAACAACAAGGTCTAAGGAAGCGTGGGATATTCTCAAGACAACCTATCAAGGCATGGAGAAGGTGAAGACAACAAAGCTACAAATGTTGAGGAGAGACATTGAAACTCTCTGTATGAAAGATTCTGATAACATAGACTCATTCTGCACACATGTGATTGGATTGGTTACCCAGATAAGGTCTCATGGAGAGACACTTGAGGAAAGAAGAATAGTGGAGAAAATCTTGAGAAGTATACCCTCAAGATTTTATGCCATAGTATTGGCAATAGAAGAGACAAAGGATCTCTCACAATTTTTAGTGGATGATCTTTGTGCATCCCTAATATCTCATGAACATAACAGTGGAATCCTCATTGGAGAATGCATTCAAGACACAGATGTATTTTGGTCAAGGTAGAGGTCGAGGAAGATCAAACTACCGAGGAAGAAGAAGAAGCCCACATAGAGGTGGAAGAAGCAGCCCTGCAAGCACAAGTGGAAGGGGCATCAATCAAAATCAAAGCGAAGGCTCAATCCAGAGTCAAGCACATGGAAAAAGGTATGAAAAATCCCAAGTCCAATGTCATTATTGTAAAAAGTATGGGAATTATGCCAATGAATGTAAAAAGAAACAAAATGACATGAATAATAGGCAAAATTCAAATTTTGCAAAAGAAAATAAGAACTAGAGTAATGTGTTTTTAACATGTAATGTAGCACAAGAAAAAAAGATGATGTATTTCTTAGACTAGGTTGTAGTAACCACATAAACATAGCAATGTTTTCCAATCTTGATGAGAATGTGAAGTCTGAAGTGACAACAGGGATTGATAGTAAAGTCCTTGTCATGGGAAAAGGAAGAGTGTCAATATTGGCAAGGAAGGGAGAAAATAAATTTGTGCTAGATGTATATTATGTACCTAGCCAGAAATGTAACCTTCTAAGCATTGGACAACTTGTGAACAAGGGCTACAATGTATTTTTTAAGAATGATGTGTGTATTATCATGGACATACCTCCAAGTAAAAGGGTCATTGTAGAAGTGCATATGACAAAGAATAGGATGTTTCCTCTCAAGCTCAAAACAGACTTGAAGGAAGGAGGTGTGGTAGTAGCGGTCACACAAGAGGTCTTTCAATAAGAAGTGAAAGACAAAAACTGGTTATGGCACTTAAGATTTAGACATATCAATTTTGGAGGTTTGAACCTCTTGCATAGAAAAGGGATGGTAAAAGGACTGCCACTTATTGAGAAACCTGACACCCTATGTGAAGGCTGCATATTGGGAAGAAAATACAGAGAAGCATTCTGAGCACGGAAGAGTATAAGGGCAAAGGCACCCTTAGAGATTGTCCACTCAGATTTTTCTAGACCAATGCAAATGCCATCTTTAGCTGGCAGCCATTATGTTTTGACATTCATAGATGATTACACCAGAAATACATGGGTGTATTTTTGAAACAAAAGAGTGAAGTTTTTGAACAATTCTACTACTTCAAAGCTCTTGTTGAGAAGTAGAGTGGGCACTACATCAAAGTGCTGAGAACTGACAGAGGTGGAGGATATATCTCCAAATATTTCCTACGTTTCTGTAGGGATAATGGCATACAAAATAATTTTACCACAAGGTACACACCACAACAAAACAGTGTTGCAGAAAGGAAGAATAGGACCATCATGGACATGGTCAGAAGTACGTTGAAGGAAAAACATTTGCCAAATGAGTATTGCGCTAAAGCTGTCAATTGTGCAACATATATTTTGAATAGATGCCCAACCAAAGCTGTTATGAACAGAGTTTCGGAAGAAGCATGGAGTGGAACAAAGCAATTTGTCACTCACATGAAAGTATTTGGATGCCTGGCATATGCACATGTCCCAGATCAACTAAGGAAGAAATTGTATAGTAAAGGGGAGAAGTGTATCTTTGTTGGATACAATGATGAGTCCAAGGCATATAAAATCTATAATCCATCCACCAAGAAAGTTATAATTAGCAGAGATGTGCAGTTTATTGAAGAAGAAGCTTGGGATGGAAGCTCAGAGAAAACAGTGAATGTGAAGATGTGTGTGTCTCATGAAGAGGAAGAGGAATGCACAGCAGCAAATAATTCCTCCACGGTGATTCCTCCTCCACCTACACATCCACAGTAGAGCACACCACAAACTGGAAATAGAACGACCTTGAGAAATCAAGGAAGTGCTTCTCCAAGCACACCACAGGGATCAGAAACTCCCTCGAGTTCAAGTGGAACTTCAAGCACACCAAGAAGACCAACATTTAGAAATATAAGTGAAATATATCAGCAAGATGAAGCTGATAGCAATGATAGTCTAAACTCATAATTTTCATTATTTTGTCATGTAGATGACCCAATCCATTTTGAAGATGCAGTCAAGGAAGAGAAATGGGTTGTGACAATGAATGAAGAGATAGGAGCAATAGAAAAGAAAGACACATGGGAGTTAGCATACCTTTCTCAAGGCACAGAAGTCATTGGAGTGAAATGGGTCTATAAGACCAAGAGCAATGCTAAAGGCAAGATTGAAAGACATAAAGCAAGACTCGTTGTCAAAGGCTACAAGCAGCAGCATGGAAGAGACTATGTGGAAAAATTTGTGCCAGTCGCGAGGATGGAGACAGTGCGTATAGTGTTGTCAATTGCAACGCAAAAAAAAATGGAAAGTCTATCAGATGGAAGTAAAGTCAGCGTTCTTGAATGGAGTGCTAAAAGAGGAGGTGTATGTTGCGCAACCTCCTGGCTATGAAATAGAAGGCCAAGAACACAAGGTGTGTAGGTTGCGGAAAGCTCTTTATGGGCTGAAACAAGCACTGCGTGCATGGTATAGCAGGATAGATGCTTACTTGATGGACAATGGGTTTGAAAAATGTGACGGTGAACCTACTTGATGGACAATGGGTTTGACAAATGTGACAGTGAACCTACTCTCTACATAAAAAAAAAATGATGGTAAGATTCTTATTGTTGTTTTGTATGTTGATGATTTGATTTTTACAGGCAATGATGACTTTCTCATCGTTGATTTCAAAGCAGTCATGAAAAGTGAATTTGAAATAAATGACTTGGGGTTGTTAAGATATTTTTTTGGCATAGAAGTGAAGCAAACAGAAAATAGAATTTTTATTTCTCAAGCAAGGTATGTAGCAGAAATTTTGGAGAGGTTTAATATGTAGAACAGCAAGCCATCACCAACTCCAACTGTCATGGGGTTGAAGTTGATCAAGGAATATTGTAGCAGCAGTGTCAATCTGACATTATACAAGAACATGGTGGGCAGCCTAATGTATTTGACCACAAATAGGCCTGATATAATGTATTCAGTGGGTTTGGTGTCGAGGTTCATGGAGACACCCAAGTAGACACATTGGAAATCAGTGAAAAGAATTTTAAAGTATGTTAATGGGACAAAGGAATATGGCGTTTTGTACTCCGAAACTGATGATTTTAGGCTGGTTGGTTACACTGACGGTGATTGGGCAGGAAGTGTCGATGACAGAAAGAGCACGTCAGGATATGTTTTTCATTTGGGTTCGGGATCCATTTCATGGGTTTCCAAGAAGCAGCCGATAATATCATTGTGAAGAGCAGAAGCTGAGTATGTTGCCGCAACAATAGCAACATGTCAAGAAATTTGGATGAGAAGGATGTTGCAGGATTTATGTCATGAACAAGATGGAGCAACCACTATTTTCTGTGATAACAGTTCAATAATTTCGCTATCAAAGAATTATGTCTTTCACAAAAGGACAAAGCATATTGATGCCAAATATCATTTCATAAGAGAATTGGTTAACAACAGTGAGATTGTGTTGCAGCATTGCAGGTTAGAAGAACAATTTGCAGACATCTTCACAAAGGCATTAGCACGTGAAAATTTTGTTTATCTCAGAGATTAGGTTAGAAGAACAATTTGCAGACATCTTCACAAAGGCATTAGCACGTGAAAATTTTGTTTATCTCAGAGATTGTATGGGAATGGTCAATGGAGACAGTTGTGATTAAGGGGGAGTGTTGGAAATTAATCTCAACCACCACAGTAAATGAACTGACAACAGCCATACCTCAGTTAGTTTTTTGTAGGTTGTCGTATAGAACGACAAGTTATGAGAAAAGAACAATTACCCATTCCTCAACAGATTAAATAATTAAATTCAAATAGGAATTTAATGCATGGTTAGAAAATGTGCATGAGAAAATATTTAATCTGCAATTTTTTTTAGTTCACGTAAGTTCTGTAATATTCAGAAAATGATTTCCACTCATACTATGCATTAAATTGTGTCTGTCACGAATTAAATGTCTTAGATATATATGTTGTTTTGATTTACATGTTAGAGTCAGGGAAAGAGTGTTGTGTAATGTAATTTTGGAAAGACAAGTGGAGAAAATCATGGAGCGAATTTTGGTGGGTGTGTGAAAACAGTTTTACTGTGGGTTACTCTGCAACCCTGGTGAATGTAAATCCAAGTAAGAAGTTTTGTTTTACTTGTGAAGGAGCTGCAACCTCCATATTTTAATGTATTTCATGTGTTGAAGTTTTAATATAAAGTTTGGTTAGTTGCGATATAGTTCTGGAATTTTCAAGTATGTGTTTTACCACAACACTCTAAGAAGTTTCGTTTTACTTGTGAAGGAGCCACAACCTCCATATGTTAATGTATTTCATGTGTTGAAGTTTTAATATAAAGTTTGGTTAGTTTCGATATAGTTCTGGAATTTTAAGTATGTGTTTTACTGCAACACTCTATTTTACATTGTTTCACCGCGAGTAAAATTAGTTGATTATATTTTCTCCTCTATAGTTGCTATTTTAATATCCTCCACTCTATATTGAAAAGAGGATTCAGATGATTTGATTTATGCAATTGTATGGTATGGATTAAGTGAATTTCACAACTCTTTGTAAACTTCAGTAAATGTGTTGTCTTGGTCAAAGTAATTTCCGCAACTTTAAATTTTTTAACAATATGCTTTACCCATATAATTTTCATCTTTCTAGGTTGCCTCTCTTGGCTGAAGTGATGCCACTACATTTTACATTGGTTTCTCCAATATTACATCATCTAGTTCAACCTACAACCATAACCATTATGATCATTAATTTCCATCAACCATGATGTAACAATGTGTGTGTGTTCAATATTTATTAAATAAAGGTCATTAGCGTGCATCAAAAGCCCATGTTTGAGATTTAATAGTTTCTTAATAGTATAAAAAATGTTACTTTACTTCATATACACATGCTTATGTATCCTCATTCTTCTGTGCATATACTTTCTTCTCTCTTCGCTCATTATCCAAAAGTGAAAAAATATTGATTAACATGTGTTATTAAATAAGTTATCCAAAATAGTTGTTCACTCTCCAAGGTGCCCAACATACCCTTTCGTTGTAGGTAATATTAAAAATATGACAACGAATTGTAAATAATGTAATTCTGGGCAAATTACTTATTGACCGTTAATTGGTTAAGTAACGAAATGAAGTTAGAATAACGAAATAGGCTCAAGATAAATTGGATGGCCGAGAGGCTTGTATGTACGGAGAATCAATTTGATTAATAGAGTTTCCAATCCCTTGCCCCGTGGAGGTTTCCTTGACACCCTATCAAGGTTTTACCACGTAAACTTATGTGTATTTACTTATGTGTGTTTATTCTTCAGTTTCATTCAGCTATCACTTCTATTTCTTTCTCGTTTAATATTTCCGCTCTACAAGTGGTATCAGAGCTTGAAGTTCCTGGAGAATTTGTAACCTGTGAGATTTTTTGTCCACCGTGATAAGAGATTGCAAAGGGTGCTCTACCGTCCAAATCAGAGAAGTCTGAGCGATCTGCTGGAAAAGAAGCAGCCATCGAGTGGTGGTGAAAGTGGTTGAAGTGGAGCCCGCCGAGTTTGGAGAAACCGTTGAATCGATGACGCTGCAAAGAGATCCCATTGCCGCCTTGTTCGCCATTGCCATCCCACTGCCATTGTCTGGAGAAAACTGTCGAAGACCGTCGTTGCCATCCGCCGTGAGAGATTGAGGAGCCGTTGAGAAAAGTCAATTGTCCATCCGCTATGAGAGAGGGAGGATCCGTTGAGTGGTATCCGCCTTTGCCAAGATGAAAAGCCGACTGTCAAGAAGACAGAATCAAATCCGCCCGTCAAAGGGAAGAGGCTGTTGCCGTCGAAGGAACTCACAGGATGCAGAGGGTCTGCTCGAGTCCGGAGCTGCTATCATTGCCCAGTATCAAATCCGCTGCCATTGAACCTATTTTGCATTACTAAGAAAACAAGTATTTTTTTTTTTTCTTGCATAAATTGTTGTAAGCAAACGACCTTTTTTAAAAAGTCAAATAAACGTAAGATTTGTTTATTTTTATTTATTTTTTGGTTGCGGGAATATATATATATATATATATATATATATATATATATATATATATATATATATATATATATATATATTTCAAAAATTGAATTTATTTAAGGTAGACCATGTTGAAGAAACACAGAGAATTTTTTTGTTTTTTGAACAAATCAGAATTGAGAAAATTCATGGAGTAGGGTTTGATAAGTTCATAATTTTTTTTTGAAAAAGGGGAAAAGTGTTTAATTTTGTAGAAGCCCTTGAAACCCTAGTAGAAGAGGGGAAAAGTTTTTTTTGTTAGACCTAGTTGGAAATTAAAGAAATGGCAAAAATGACAAATGAAAAATTCGAGGTGGATAAATTCACCGAGAATAACAATTTTGCTTTGTGGAAACTGAAGGTTAGTTATTTGTTGGTGCAACAAGGGTTGCCCAAAGCATTAGACGGGGTAAATAAAAAACCGGAAAGCATGATAGACTTCGACTAGGAGGACTTGGATGCCCGAGCTCTCAATACCATTCAGTTATGTTTGGCAGATGAAGTTATTTTTAATATAGTTGGAGAGAGTACCGTTGAAGGGTTGTGGGGAAAATTGGAAATCTTGTATATGAAAAAATATTTGACAAATAGAATCTATTTAAAAAGACAATTGTACAGTCTTTGGATGAAGGAGGGTACAAAAATTGCAGAACAATTAAATGTTTTTAATACGCTTATTTTCTAGTTGTCAGATATGGAAGTAAAAATGCAGGAAGAAGACAAAGCAATAACCTTGTTGTGTTCCCTGCCCGAGTCATGGGATCACTTCGTAACCTAAATCAGTTTGAGCACTGCCGATTCATTAAAATTTGAATCTGTTGTGGGTGCTCTCTTATCTAAAGAGGTACAAAGGAAATCTAGCATTGAGACATCTACACCAGAAGCCATGGTAGCCAGAGGTCGGTCAAAGGAGAGAGGGGAGAAAGAAATAGGTTCTTCCAGATCGAAGTCAAAGGGCGGCAAGAAGTGTAAACCAAGTGTTGGTACTGCAATAAACTTGGGCACCTCAAAAAATATTGTTGGAAACGGAAGGAGTTTGAAAACCATAACAAGGAATCAAATTAGGTTGATTCAGGTATGGTTGATGAGGTTCTAATTGCTAAAGCTCTCCCTGTCTGTAATGTCTCTCAAGATGCTGAAAATTGGCTATTAGAATCTAGTGCTTCTCATCATATGAGTCTGCACCGAAGTTGTTTTACTTCATATGAAACTATAAATGGTAGTTATGTATTCATGGGAAATAATGCATCTTGTCAGACTGTTGGGATTGGTAATGTAGAAATTAAAATGTACGATGATCCAGTTAAAACATTATCTGATGTTAGGCATGTACCTGAACTAAAGAAAAACTTGATTTCCTTGGGAGTTTTGGATTCAAATGGGTGTAAATTTATAGGTCAGAATGGAGTGTTGAAAGTCTCAAAAGGAGCCTTGGTTGTGATGAAGGCTGAAAAGGTCGGAAATCTGTACAGACTCAAAGGAAGCACTCAAATTAGTGAAGCAGCGATCGTATCAAAAAAAGCAGAAGAAGGTTCTCGTCTATGGCATCAGCAGTTGGGTCACATGAGCGAGAAAGGTCTTCAGGTACTGATGAACCGCAAGTTGCTTCCTGATTTGAAATCCTTGAAGTTGGAGTTTTGTAAATATTGCGTGTTTGGTAAACAATGCAAACAAAGGTTCAAGACTAGAAATCATAATAGTAAACATATTTTAGGCTACATTCATTCTGATCTGTGGGGACCATCTCCTATTGTGTCTTATGGAGGTGAATTATATTTCTTAACGTTTTCTCCCGAAAAGTTTGGGTGTATATGTTGAAAAAGAAAGCTGATGTATTTAATGTTTTTAAACAATTTAAAACAATGGTGGAAAAGAAAACAGGAAAATAAATTAAATGTTTAAGAATTGACAATGGTGGTGAATTTACCTCTTTATAATTTGAACAATTTTTTAAGGATGAATGGATTGTTAGACATAAAATTGTTTTTTATACCTCTCAAAAAAATGGTGTTGCTGAACAGATGAATCATACTCTTATGGAAAGAGCCAGAAGCATGATCAATAATGCTAACTTGCAAAAGGAAATTAGCGTTCAAAGTTAGATCCAAAATCAAAATGTTGTGTCTTTGTTGGATATGATTATGCAGTGAAGGGATATAGGTTGTGGGATCCTTCTTCACGGAAGATAGTAATTAGTAGAGATGTAACATTTGATGAATCTTCTCTTTTAAAACCAGATGTTGAAAAAGTTGAACAGGAGCAGGTATCTTCAAGTCAGCAGATTCAATTGGAGACTAAACCTTTTTCCACAAAGTAGAAAGGAAGGAGAGACTTTTGATGAAAAAGGTGGAGAAGCAAAGGAAACTGGAGAATTTCCAGAACCAATTCAGCAACCAGTCACTCTACGAAGGTCTAGAAGGGAAAGAAAAACACCTAAAAAGTATGAATATTCTGCTTCATCTTTTGCATTGATTACTGAAGATGGGGAACTTTCTTGTTATCAGGAAGCAGTAGATGATGCAGATATCAAGATATGGAAAAAGGTTATGGAAGAAAAAATGGACTCCTTAGCCAAGAACAATACATGGGATCTTGTAGAACTTCCTGAAGGGAGAAGTGTTGTTGGGTGCAAATGGGTCTTCAAGTTGAAAAGGAAAGTTGATGGAAGTATCGAGAGGTATAAAGCGAGTCTGGTTGCAAAAGCGTATTCTCAGGTTGAAGGTATTGATTTTCATGAGATCTTTTCACGAGTAGTTAAACTTGTTTCTGTTCATACTGTGTTAGCACTAACTGCGTTACTTGACCTTGAGTTAGAACAGTTAGATGTTAAAACATCGTTTCTTCATGGTGATTTAGATGAAGCAATATATATGTATCAGCCAGAAGGTTTTGTACAAGGTCGCAACAGAAGATTAGTTTTCAAGCTCAGGAAATCATTGTATGGCCTGAGGTAGTCGCCCGGGCAATGGTACAAGAAGTTTGATTCCTTCATGATGAGCTAGAATTTTATCAGAAGTGAGTATGATCATTGTGTATACTTCAAAAGTTTCAATGGAATATTCATTATCTTGGTGTTGTATGTTGATGATATGCTTATTGCAAGCAAAAGCATGGAAGAAATCAACAGGTTAAAAGCTCAGCTCTCTAGGACGTTTGAAATGAAGAATCTTGGAGTGGAAAAACATATCTTGGGCATGGAGATACACAGAGACAGGAAGAATGGTAAGCTTTGGTTATCACAACAGAAGTATGTGGAGAAAGTACTTGAAAAGTTCGACATGAACAATGTGAAACCTGTTAATGTTCCATCAGCTTCCCATTTTAAGCTTTCTTCGGGATTAAGTCCTAGAACTTATGAAGAAAAGAAGAATATGTCTTGTGTACCATATGCAAATGCAGTAGGCAACTTAATGTATGCGATGGTATCTACAAGACCCGACATTTCACATGTAGTTGGAGTTGTCAGCAGGTTCATGGCAAATCCAGGAGAAGAACATTGGAGAGTATTGAAATGGGTGCTTCGATATTTGAAAGGAATAAGTAACCATTACATCAACTTTGATGGTCGTGAAGGTTCAATGTGCGGATATGTGGATGCTGATTATGCAGGTGATTTTGACAGAAGGAGATCTACTACAGGTTATGTTTTTACTCTTACAGGTGGAGTAATCAGTTGGATGTCAAAGATTCAAGAGACAATTGCTTTGTCCACTACTGAAGCAGAGTATATAGCTGCTTCAGATGCCTATAAAGAGGTAATCTCGTTAAAAGGTCTGCTTGATGAGATTGGAAGGACGTAAGAGAAAGTGAATTTGTTTTGTGACAGTCAGAACGCTATTCATTTGGCTACAAATCCAGCCTATCACAGCAAGACCAAGCACATCGATGTAAGGTATCACTTTGTGAGACATGTAAGCGAAGGTGGCAAAGTAGTTCTCAAGAAGGTTTGCACACAGGAAAATCATGTAGATATATTCACGAAGCCAGCTACAGTAGAGAAGCAGAGATGGTGTCTGCTTCTCTCGGCTTGTAGAAAAGATGATGAATGGGCATGGGCAAGGGATTAGGAAAATTGTTGTCAAGGTGGAGTTTATTAAAAATATGACAACAAATTGTAAATAATGTAATTTTGGGAAAATTACTTATTCACCGTTAATTGGTTAAGTAACGAAATGAAGTTAGAATAACGAAATAGGCTCAAGATAAATTGGATGGCCCGAGAGGCTTGTATGTACGGAGAATCAATTTGATTAATAGAGTTTCTAGTCCCTTGCCCCGTGGAGGTTTTTTTGACACCGTGTCAAATTTTTACCACGTAAACTTCTGTGTATTTACTTATGTGTGTTTATTCTTCAGTTTCATTCAGTTATCACTTCTATTTCTTTCTCGTTTAATATTCCTCCTCTACAGGTAAAGATACCCCAATAATAATTCAATTAACATTTTATATTTTCACTTACGTAATTAACATTTATTTCAATCGACTTCTAGTAGGGTTCTTTTCACTTCTCATTGCTATCACTCTAAGTTAACACTAAGATTTATTCGGTTCCTTATTTGATAGGTTATTTTACATGTCGATGAGATCATAGGCCTCAACATTGAAACTTGTGACACTGATATCATTTGTAACATCTTCGAGTTTTCTTTTAATTTGGGTTACTTTAATACTTTATACCAGATATGTACCACATTCATTTATTAATATCAAGACAAGATAAAGGCATACTTTAGATTCTACATTCAAGATCAAACATTTGCGAATATTTTTAGTCAGTAATTACCTTATTTTTACCATTTAGATCTATGGTATACATCTCGGGTTGACATTATTTAAAGTTATGATTGAGTTGGCTTATATATAGTCACAAACAAATTCTTGTTTTAGGAACTAATTAGCATGGTACTGAGACTATAGTGGAATTCTATCGACCTCTAGTTGGAATTCACTTAATTATTTTCAACTTCATCTGTAAGGGAAACTTCCCCTCGCTCCGCCTCATCATCGGCACTGCCATTTCGTGGTTTTGTTGTAGCGGCTCTGTAAAAATCCCTTATGGTTTTGGTGTTCCTCCCCTCCGTAGCCACTGTCAATGATCAACAAGTTGAAGCTTATTTAATTTCTGCTTGGATATTGAGTAGCATAGGTTTATTACAGAACTCACTCATTAATTTATCCGGATGTTGAAACCCCAGATTACAACTGTGGCTCAAGAAGTGGATTGAGTAGTCTTTGGTGTAGTGGGTTTCCAGGTGTATTATTGTTTGATTTTCCCTTGTGTTTTCACTTCTACTTATTCTAATACATGTGGTATCTTACAGGGATTGATGTAAAATAATATTTCCTTTGTTTCTTTGTAGGGTGAAAATGTGAAGCTGGGTTACACTTTTTGCCCTTTTTTGAGAAAAAATTTTCATTTTTTTCGGTTCTTCAACTTTCTGCAAACTATAACAATTTTTCTGTGTAGAATTTAATTTTGCGATAAAAATAAAAGTTGTGAGAAATTTTGTTAGCTTTCTATTACTTATTTTTTGAAATTTTTTTATGCAGATTTGATATGTCAACTTAGCGTTTCTTTGAGTGTGTGTTTCTTAACAATTAAAGGATTCATAAGAAGTCATGTTATGTGGCGACGCTATATTCATTGAAAATTTGTGTTTTTGAAAAAAAAAAAATGTGTTACAACAATCTAGACAGAGTCTACTTTGGTTTCATCATATTTACAAAGCCAATGGATGCATATCATAATTACTAGAATTTTTTCAACTGATCCAATTACGAAAAACTGCGTATTTTGGATATGTTTCGCGTGGCGAAAAATTTCTTAACATATAAGTTATAAACTAAAAATCTAAAAGCTACCCATTAGAGTCGACGGACCAATGTAATGCCCCATAATTTTTTCAATGTTTTTTACAATGTATTTTGGGAGATACAAAATTTTGATTTCACTGAATCACAATGACCCTTAGAAATTGTTCGCACCCATTTTTTTAGAAAAATAATTAAAATTAATAAACGTTTACGAAATTCCATAAAAGTTATATTTCCTTAAAGTAGATTCAATTCTGAAAATGCTTGTCTTGGTTCCGACAGTTAATTAACAACCTTTCATGGAGTTTAATCAGTCCAAAGTTGCAGAACCATTTTCAGAGTCTGGTTTTTGCGTAATGGTGACGCGTTAGTTCGGCCGAACTTTGAATACAAGTTCGGCCGAACTATGTTTTCCGCTTCAAACTTGTTAAATCTAACGTCATGATAGTTTGGCCGAACTCTTTATGAAGAGTTCGGCCGAACTATTGTGTAACTCTCCGTCGGCCGGAAAAATTTTCGGAGCCCCCACTAAAAACACAATTCGCGTCAATATAAATTGGCGCGAAATGATTCACAATTTTCGCATATTTCGCACTTCATCTCATTTTACAAAGACTTGGTTTGGGTTCAAAAAATTTTCTTCTTGGTTTGGGTTTAAGGAATTTTTTTGGAGGACATTTTTTGGAGGCGGCGTGATTTTTCTTGGAGTCGTGATTTTTCTTGAAGGTATGTACATGTTTTGTGTTGAAGTAAATATTTTGAACTTCTTTGTTCAAAAACTTTTCTTCAAAGTTTGGGTTTAAGAGCATTTCTTTTGAGCTTTTTTGGAAGACATTTTCAATTCAAAAACTTTTCTTCAAAGTCTGGGTTTAAGAGCATTTCTTGAAAGCAAATTGATTTTACAATTTTGGGTTTAAAGAATTTTTTTGGAGGACATTTCTTGGAGGCGGCGTGATTTTTCTTGGAGGTATGTACGTGTTTTGTGTTAAAGTAAATCTTTTAAGCTTCTTTTCATTTTTATAAAACATTTTTCTCTCAAATTTTTTAAAGTGTGTTTTGGATTGGAGTACGTATTTTTTACAAAAAATTTACACTGATTTTTTTTAAATTAAATCTTTTGTGATATTTTTTGTAATTGAGTTATTGTCTAATTTTTTGAAGGAATTTTTTTTAACTTCATACCCTATTATCATGGGAAATCGAAGAAATTGTACGAGAAAATTTGATCGAAAAAAAGACCCTGAAGAACGTAGAGAAGAGATGAGACAATATCGCAAAAGAAAGTTAGAAGCCCTCTCAAATATTGAAGAGGAAAATCAACCTCAAGCAGATATTGAAGCAGGTACGTAAATGTAAATATTATGATCTATTGATATATATTTAAAATTTTCCTAATGTAAAATGTGAAGCTTAATTTTTATTTGATGCACTAGTTTGAAAAATATTTTGTTTGATGTAAACAGACAGAGATATTCCTCAAAATATTGAAAAAGAAAATCAACCTCGAGCAGAAATTGAAGCAGGTATGTAAATATAAATATTATGATATATTGATATATTTAAAATTTTCCTAATGTAAAATGTGAGCTTAATTTTTATTTGATGAACTAGTTTGAAAAATATTTTGTTTAATGTAAATAGACAGAGATACTCCTCAAAATATTGAAGAAGAAAATCAACCTCAAGCAGAAATTGAAGCGGGTATGTAAATGTAAATATTATGAGCTATTGATATATTTAAAAATTTCCTAATATTTATTGACATATTTATTAATTTAGTAATTTATTGAATATGTACTATTTTTTCGAATATGTACAGATGAAATCACTATCGATAATGAGGAGTTAGAAAATGTCGACACTCACACATATGGAGATAAAAAACCTCACCATTTTATACGATATCGTGTCCATAAATTTTTTGAAGAGTATTTCAAAAATGAGCAGGTGTCAGTTCAAGCTAAAATGTTGAAAGGTCTCCTATCATCAAGGAAATTAAAAGAAGCGACGACACTATTGGGTATTCGAAAATCAACCAAAGATAAAAAAATGAAAGAAGAGGTAATAAAAAATATGAGTAGTGCTATAAAGTTAATTAAGAGATCTAGAGATAAAGATGTTTCAAATATACATAGAGGAATACAGATGGCAATGGTTTCACCAAGTACTCAAGAGAATCGTATGATAACATCTATGGCACGAGCACTGGGAACCTTGCGAAAAACTCTGCACAAACATCGAAAATTTCGACTGCAAATAGATGTAAATGATGAACTCGCTTGTTGGAGAGCTATTTGTAGGCAACCATACAAAGATAGACTTGGAGAAGATGTTAAAAAAATAATATTTGAATATTGGAAGAACAATTCGCGTGTTTCACCAACTGCAAGACATGTGATGCGAAGAAGAATAGCACGAAATCAATATGAAGAACATGAAAAACATCTCTTGGAAACCACTCAGATAGAGTTATTCAACAAGTTCAAAGAAGAGAATCGTCAAATTCATGTTTCACTCAATGCTTTTGTTCAACAAAAACCATGGTATGTAAAACCTATCACCGTACGCGACACTTGTTGTTGCCGTTATCATGTGGAATTTGAGTTATATTATGACACATTCCTCGATTTCGGTAGAACATTATGGAAGGATTCACCTTCTCCTTCCACTATTCGTGAATTCATATCTCAAATTCTATGTGAAAGAGAAAGCGATGAACTATTTTACAAAAAGAAGTGTGTTGGTGGTAAAAAATGCGATGATTGTGGAAATTTGACTAAATTTCAAAACAAATATCGTATTGATATAAATGATCAATCATTGTCCAAGATGAAAGTGAAATGGAAGAGATATGAATATATAGGTACATCGATTCAAGGTGCAGATACTGTTAAAAGAATCGAATTACGAGAAGACGAAATTTTTCTGATAGATTTTTTGAGAAAGTTTGAGGCGGAAATTTACAAATACACCAAGCATTCCCATAGAGCTCGATGGCAAGACTTGCAATTCAAAAAATATCGTGAAGTTTTTTCACCAGGGACCATTTTGTCAGTGATTGATTTTGCAGAAAACTACACATTTGTTCCACAAAAAGAAATTCAGAGTGAATACTATCACTCTGACCAAGTCTCCATGCTCGTCCATATTCTATATAGACATGATGAACAAAATGTCGATCATATAGAAAGCACGAGTGAAAATCAACATATTATTAAAGAATATCACTTTTATATCAGTGACGATCGTACACATGATACATGTTTTGTACAACATTGTTTTGGAAGAATTTATGATTCATTGAAAAATCGTGGAATAACATTCAATGAACATTGGATATGGTCAGACGGATGTGCAGGTCAATTCAAATCTGCACGATCATTTTTTTGGTTTTGTCATCTTCATAAGAAAACATGCATTAAACATTGTTGGAATTTCTTTGAAACTGGCCATGGAAAAGGAGAACGTGACGGTGCATGAGCATGCATAAAACGAGTACTTCGAAGATATCAAATGAACCACTCTGCACACCGACTTTTGAACGCTGAAGAAGTTGTTCAATGGTGCGACAATGCTCTAGGCCATGAGATTAACCCATCAAGGGAAGTGAAAAGGTACATTCAATTTAATTTATATTGGAAATCTAATTTTAAACATTGTACATTTATCATTCAATGATTATTTTTAATTGTTTTTTGATGATTATCATGCAATGATTATTTTCAATTGTATCATATTTACAAATTCTTTTTTTAATTTTCCATATAAAGGTTTTTCTGGCATATTGGAATCGGAGACGTAAATAGATCAATTGGAAATGACGTTGGAACAATAAAAGGGACTCAAAAATTGCATTCAATTCAAACAAAGTCGTCCACAAATGTGTTTGCATTGGATAAAAGAAAATATTCTTGTTTTTGTGATGTTTGCATAGACAACACAAAATCCAATGACGTTTGTGAAAACAAAAAGTATGTGAACGATTGGAAACATACAGAGCTAAATACAAAGGGAAAAATATCTGTTGAAATGTTTGAAGAAATGGAATCAGAGGAAACTACAATATCATCCGATGGTGATCGAGTTTCTGATCTTGTTAGAGAAGGTAACATTTGAATTACTTTCTAATGATTTAAAGATCTAGAAATAAATTTAAATATGCATAATTAAATGTTATATTTATTTTATTGTGCAGGAGATGTTTTTGCTGTAATTGCACCTATTGACAACGATGAAAATGTGAAGTATTATTTGATGCGTTGCACTAAACGAAAAATGAAATTATTACAAGACTATAATGATCACGGATTTCAGTATGACAGAGGGTCTATTATACTGAAAGGTTATTTTTTCAAACAAATTCATCAAAGTGGAGACTTTCTTTACTTTGAAGACTATGAACCTAATTCCATAAGTTGTCAATATAGTCACTTGGTGTGTGCAGCACGCATAAAGTTGATAGAAGTTCAATCAAAGAAAAAATCGAAAATTAAAAAATGGAAAATGCCAAAATCCGATCATGAACGGATTATTGAGGATGGAATTCCATTAGAATTTTTTTGAGTGAAGTGTCCAACAATTTATTATCTTTGGATTAAATATTTTTTAGAAATTCCAGTACTCAACTAAAAATTGAGCTGCTTATGTTATTTGCTATTTGCACATGTTACAAATTGTTTGAGTACAAGCACGTGCTCTAGTATCAACTGAAAGTAGTTTTTTTTACACATTTGCATTGATGAAAAATGTTATATGTATTGGATATATATATATATATATTCTAGAATGAAATTAATTGTTCTTGTATATGTTCTCCGACCATATGGTACAAATTATTTCACTTTATTTTGTAAGGTCAGATTCGGTCCCCATATGGCCTAGCCTCCAAGGGACGAGATAAAAAGTGGTTGTCCCCGCTTGCCCGAATCTCAGCTTTCAAGTACAATTTTACTGTTTATGTCAGGCATCTTACATGATGTCCTAGCCAAAGATAGATTCTCTTTGTTTCAAGTTTCCAGTAAAAGTTGTCACCGAATGACTTGCTCGAACTCTTGTAGTAAACACCATACCTTATCTCTCTTGCTCTCCAATATTATTAGGTTTAATTATTATAACACAAAAATCGTTCTACATTGTTAATAATTTTTTGCGCCTACACTAAAATCAATGAACACTATTAATCTAATGTCTTTACAAGTAATGTACCATCATACATGCAATTATATCAAATTAGAAATCAACATATACAATGAAATCAATGGGGATTGTCTTGTTACAAGTAACATAATTTCAATTTATCATATGTGAAAATGTAGGTTGAAACCATCCAAAAATTTAAGTTGTAGATTGAAACCATCCAAAAATTTAAGTTTTAAAACCCTTTTGATTATATATTGTGCAACATTAAAACATTAAACATTTAAAGTTCATTAAATATCACATGCAAAATGTAGATTGAACCTACTTGGTTTTTCACCCAAGAAATTCCAAGGATGGACTATCTGGACAAACTGCTGAAATTGAAAACCATGACATGGAGATAAGACAAGGTGAACAAAGACTTCAAGAACTCTTTATGGAAAGGGCTCACTTGAAGGAAAGAAGCACCACGTTGCAGGCTAAAGTCAAGAACATGGAAGATAAGATCAAGAGGGACTTTCTTGATCCGAAACCTATTGGTTTGAAGAAAGAAAATGCATGTGTTGACACAATTGGAAAAGAAGACGACCAAACTATGAGGATTGTATGTCGTATTGGAGCAATTAGACAGAATTCGAAAAGGAAAGAGCTTGAACCAATTCAAGCAGACCCAGGATCGGATTGTTCTATGGAGTTTCATGAGAAGAGATATGTGAAAAGCACTGTTAAGCCAAGGGCTAGTTCGAAAGACATATTGGAAGAGGAAATGTTGAAGAATATTGCAGAAGTAAGGCACAAGACAAGGAGGAGGAATGATGATGAAAGTTCCTTGGACTTGAGATTCGTGTCTACAACCGTACATAGGAAAAATTTCTCTGCTTTGATAGACACGGGGGCTACCCATAGCTTCCTAAGTCTAAAGGCAGCTTCATCTCTTAGAAAGAGGAAGGCTAGCATCGAGAAAGAGTTGAGTGCTTTCCAGACGGTCAATTCGAGGATGAAAGCAGTGACTGGTGTCATGAAAGGCACACATGTGAGAGTAGGGTCATGGTTTGGAAAGATAGACTTAAGAGTCATTGACATGGATGATCATTCTATGGTGTTGGGATGAGACATTCTCTTAATTCTTGTGATCAATCTTAAACTATTTTTTGAACAAAAGCATTTAACATTAAATATCACATGTCAAATGTAATTCAGATGACAACATTACTTCACATTCACATGCCAAAAGTACTAAAACCATCCAAAGAACACTGAAATCAATGAACACTATTAATCCAATGACTTTACAAGTAATGTACCATCATACATGCAATTATATCAAATCAGAAATCAACATATATTGTAATGAAATCAATTGGGATTGTCTTGTTACAAGTAACATTTCAATTTACCACATGTGCAAATGTAGGTTCACATTCTATCATTCATGTAGTTTTAAAAACTTCAGATGCCATGCAATTATAATTCAACTATCCAACAAAAACATTTAACATTAAATATCACATGCCATGCCAATTATAATTCAACTATCCAACAAAAACATTTAACATTAAATATCACATGTCAAATGTAATTCAGATGACAACATTACTTCACATTCACATGCCAAAAGTACTAAAACCATCCAAAGAACACTGAAATCAATGAACACTATTAATCCAATGACTTTACAAGTAATGTACCATCATACATGCAATTATATCAAATCATAAATCAACATATATTGTAATGAAATCAATGGGGATTATCTTGTTACAAGTAACATTTCAATTTACCACATGTGCAAATGTAGGTTCACATTCTATCATTCATGTAGTTTTAAAAACTTCAGATGCCATGCCAATTATAATTCAACTATCCAACAAAAACATTTAACATTAAATATCACATGCCATGACAATTCTAATTCAACTATCCAACAAAAACATTTAACATTAAATATCACATGTCAAATGTAATTCAGATGACAACATTACTTCACATTCACATGCCAAAAGTACTAAAACCATCCAAAGAACACTGAAATCAATGAACACTATTAATCCACTGACTTTACAAGTAATGTACCATCATACATGCAATTATATCAAATCAGAAATCAACATATATTGTAATGAAATCAATGGGGATTGTCTTGTTACAAGTAACATTTCAATTTACCACATGTGCAAATGTAGGTTCACATTCTATCATTCATGTAGTTTTAAAAAATTCAGATGCCATGCCAATTATAATTCAACTATCCAACAAAAACATTTAACATTAAATATCACATGTCATGCCAATTATAATTCAACTATCCAACAAAAACATTTAACATTAAATATCACATGTCAAATGTAATTCAGATGACAACATTACTTCACATTCACACGCCAAATGTACTAAAACCATCCAAAGAACACTGAAATCAATGAACACTATTAATCCAATGACTTTACAAGTAATGTACCATCATACATGCAATTATATCAAATCAGAAATCAACATATACTGTAATGAAATAAAAAACATTTAACATTAAATATCACATGCCATGCCAATTATAATTCAACTATCCAACAAAAACATTTAACATGTCTAAAAAAATGTCCAAAAAACTTATTGTAATAAAATATGTCCAAAAATTTTAAATCTCACTTGAGTATCAAACTGTATCAAGTTTAACAAATTTTAAAACCATATAAATTTTGAAATCAAATCAAATCTACTGTAAATATTGTCCATCAAATGGAGGCTCTAGCGTCTGGGTCTTGGGTAGCGCCCTATCCTGTAAATAGGACACCTACATACACAATGCACATGAACATTAAAATTTGAAGTTTTAAAAATGAATGAGAATATATATATCTAGAACTTCATGTAAAAAACAAAATATAACAAAAAAATCACGCAATACCTCGTAAGGTTGCCTCTCCATTTGATGAATAGGTTCTGCCATAGAAACATCTGCAGTAGTAACCTGTACAATATACTTGTACAGTTAAATATAAATATATATATACATAAATAATTTATATAAATTAAAAACTTTCAAATGAAAATGCACGTGTACATATATAAACTTATTTGAACAATAATATTAAAAAAAAGAACTAAAGACAACTTCTTCAAATGTTGTGGATGTTCCTATCTCCGTCGCTAAAGTCCTCGGATTAAAAAAATCTTCTATACGAACCTAAATTCAAAAATTTTTAAATAACTCAAAATATAGATCTCTCTCTATATATCTCAATTTTTAATGGAACTTTTTGAGGTAACATAAATTTTGAACTTTTGAAAAATTGTCCATACTTGTACATCTCCCAATGAAGTATAAGGTATATCTCCTAAAGAAGAAGAAGGTACCGGCATCCCAAAAACATTAGACGGAATCGGTACCTGTTAAAACATTTTATCGAATTATATATATACATACATGTACATGTGTGGCAACAATTATTTATTTTAGAGTCACTTAAAAAACACTAACATACATGTACCAACATATCATGATGGGCAGACCCATCTGCATCGTTTGAGCCAGAGGTCCCGAACGTAATATTAACATTTTCATCACGCATCATGCCTGAGAACTGCAAATGGTGTTTTAACATATAATCATACATTTTTATTAGATTAATGTACACATACAAATAAATGTATACATGTACATACACATGTATTTATTACAAATTGTACACATGTATATGTAAATATTATTTCAAACCCTAAGGTCACTAACACATACCGTTCCGGTGCCCTCTTCCTCACGAAAAATTAGGTCTTGCAGACCATTGCGACAATTTATTGCATATGTTCGGAGATCTTCAACATTCATGTTGTAAATCTCCTCATATGTACAATAAACAAAATTGGCACGTGCATTTTCACGTGCTCTTTGTCGATTTAAGCCAATATCGACTCCACTCAATCTGCTATGAACATTTTCGATCATAACATCTCTTTCTTCACGACTTATTTGAGAAGTCACATCCATCTCTGATCGCAGGGTTTCGACTCGAGACGGTTGACTCACCAATGGCGGCTCAGGGCGAGGCAACTCCACATCTCCCTTAGCGCCCTTACGTTGATATAATCGACCTCTCCCCGGGCCAAAAAATTCTGAAGGAAGGTCATTGTAGTCGGGTTTCATACCCAAAAAAAATTCTGCATAAAACATTTGTGCAAAATAAAGAGGAACCTCATCGTTCCATGGAAGCCTTCCAAAAGCCGCAAGATGTCGATCATACAAATATTTTGCTTTGTCTGGGTGCTTGAAATACTGCAGCTTCAACATTTTTCTTTTTGGCCCTTCCTTATAATTAAACATTGACTTAACATCATCTCTTTTTACTCTCTTTTTTATGTCCTGCCATTTATCGGGACCTATCACTGTTTCTTTTCTCTTTCTCATCACTTCTACAAACGAATCAGTCGTTGGCCCCAAATTTTTGTACACTTTTACCATTTCACTCAATGAATGTGTAACTATTTCAAGGCTTTGTCTACTCTTAGCAGGTAGAGGCAAAGCCTCGAGATCTCTTTGCAATTTTGCATGAAGGCTTTCACACCTTTGTAAGGTGCATTCCTCCATGTTCGTTTCCCATGGTATATCAGTAATCTCAGCCGGATAAGTTGTGCTGGGTTGACAACCTTCTTCTTCAATGTAGCGCGCTGCCCTGCATCTTTTTTGACCACTGGCTCGAACATTTTCAGCCTCTGCATCAATATATATATAATTTCGTATATTAGAAAAAACACATGTAAAAAAAGCTCTACAAATTTAATGAAAAAATATTGAAATTGATGGCAACCTTGATGTTGTTGGTTAACATCATCTCCAACATGACCCTGCTGAGAACCAACCCCAGAATGACGCTGCTGAGAACCAGACCCACAGTGACCCTGTTGAGAACCAGCAGTCGTTGATTGCTGGCCTTCGGGGGAATAAATATCACCCCCTTCCCCCAACCTGCTACCAGGCATACCTCGACCGGTTGAACCTTGGCCACACTCCATGGATGGAGTAGAAAGCCTTCTCCTCTTGCCTCCTAAAAATTAAAATATGAAACTTGTTAACAAATAATTTCACTCACAAAGTTAATAAAAAAATCAATTCCATATGTACACACATGTATGGAGATTTAAGATTATATTTAAATACCGTGAACATCCTCCGATCCCTGAGCCTCCATATGGGATTCGGCTGATCTTCGTCTTTCATCCTCCTTGATATATATCTATTGGTTGACATTCACAAAATAGATTTCAAAAAATCAATACCTCAGAGTAAAATCCAGTTTGGGGCTGTTAAATCCAGTATGTTCTATATTTCTTACATTTCTGCCCTCCTATTTTTCTTTCCAATCAAGGTTTATAAAATAACATGAGAAGAAACATGAGACTTAAAACAATCATTTTCATTATCTATATGGAAGGCAAGAAGGATTATATCCCCTTAAGCTTAAGCTTATGTAGTTTGTCAATTTTTATCATATATTTTTTGGTAAGGGTAAATGTTTTTTTATCTATAGTACAAGTCATGAGTTTCCCAATTTTACCTTATGTAAAGCATGATTCTAGGATTACTAGAATTTGTACTTGGTTTTTTAAGAATATATCAAATAAAGTTTTTGAGAAGCAAATATGGCTTGTTCCTTAGAATTTGGCACTTAGAATTTCCATAACGCTTATAACCCCATCCTTACAATTTTTATAATTTCCATGATGAGACATTTGAATTTCCTTCCCCATATTTCTTGTTAATGATTATAACCTTAAAATGGCTAGTATTGGTTTGTCATCATCATCTAAAAATGACTTGGCAGATGAAAAATTACCATGTCAATCATCATCACTTCACAGCATCTCATACACGACCCCTTCTACATATTATATGCATGAATTTTTGGAATGTCATCCTCTCTACCTATCCCATGAATGATTGTGACAACAGGTGAATAAAATACAATTTATAAGCAGAGGATAGTTTCTAGTTTGTCCTCCTCCATCCGCCCCATAGCTAGTGATTTCTCAATTTTCCACTTCCAACTTTCTATTCTCGAAATTCATTAGCAACTAATTTTATCGATAGCCAAACCACTATACATATAATTATCATATACACTACTACATTAATGAACTCTACGTTGTTTGTTATTGTAAAGTCCAATAACAAACAATGTTAATTGAGTTTAGTAGTGTATATAACAATTTCTTTGACTTCTAGGTGTGTTGTGACTATTAGTAGAATTAACTACCAAAATGAATTTCCAAAATAAAATGTTGGAAAAGAAAAAATAGGCAATCACTGAATATGGAGTGGGCGGAGGAGGAAAAACTTATAGTGATCCCTTCCTTATCAAATTTCTTTTATTCACCTAATGTCACAATCAATCATGGTCTAGATAGAAGAGATTACCTACCATAAATTCAATCATATAATGTGTAGAAGGGTCATATGTAGATGGTGTGAAACGATGATTACAAACATGGTAATTTTTCATCTACTAGGTCATTTGAGATGATGATTACAAACCAATGCTAGCCCATTAAAAGTTATAATCATTGGTGCCTAATGTGAGGTGGACAATTTAAATCAAGTTCGTATCAAAGTACAATTTAGCTCATTTTAGTCAAGGTTAGTTAGAAGAATTAGCTATTGGTTTCTACCTTCAATTTCCTCTGAAAATGAATGTGTACGTGCTTTTGAGAGACATTAGAGGAATAGGGTTCAAATTTTTGATGAAAATGTGAGCTATGAAAGTAAAGGGTTTTAAAGGCAAGCATGTACAAGGCATAGTTGAGCCAAATGTTCTTCAAGAAGGGCCTAATTATTTGGGTCTTGGTTATGGAAAACATGGAAAATGCTCCAAAGCCAAGGAGGCTTGTGAGGTTTGTGTTCATGATGAATGGAACATGTACATAGTTTACCTTAAAGTTTTTGTGTTTTACGGATATTAAAATGAAGAACTTCTATTTAGATCAATTCTAGAGATTGACTGCAGGGGCATTTACTAGATATGTCACCTTTCATAAAAGATGAGATCCAGAGGCTACCTGGCCCTTTACAGACTCTGCCTATAGAACTTGTAGAAGTAAACACTAGAGGCATTAACAATATCAAATAACGTTTTCATGCTCAGACATGGGAATGTGTCTCTTTCCCTAGACGCAAAAAAATAGTTCTTGAGGTAGTTAATCTTCATAGACATGTCATGAAGCAAGTCAATGTGATCATCCCTCCTTCCCTCCCTTGTAAAATAATTATGTTTTGCGAGTCAGAAAGCCAAAATATGGAGACAATTATCACCAAATCCAACGTACGATTATGCATGATGGAGAATCTCTAGCGCTTTCCCTTGTTAGTATATTTAATAATCTCAATATTTATTTAAAAGTATCAATAGTATTTCGACGACATCACATTGTTCAAATCTCATGGTCGAAATACTATTGATACTTTTAAATAAATATTGATATTATTAAATATATTAACAAGGGAAAGCGCTAGAGATTCTCCATCATTCATAATCATACGTTGATGCTTATAGAGTGAAAAAACTGAAAGAATCAACTTGTAGGGTCATTTTAATGGGGGGTGGAGAATTCAGGTCTAAAACCTTTTGGAGTCATTTTGAGGTATTGAATGACATTTTTGGGGGTCAAACGATTATATAATTTAAGTTGAAGGCCCATGAGATAAATATGACTTTTATGTGACATTTGTAAATTAAATCATCTATTTGTTGTGTTATATGAACAAAATTGGTACGCATATCTAAAGAGTCCAAATGCTCATTCAAGACCATATGTAATCCTTATCTAACTTAGCCAAGGATTTGCAATACTATATTTGAGTTGGCTAGCTCCATTTCAAGATATTATGGTTATCCAAGAGGGGATATAAAAAATGAAAAGAAGAATGGAAAAGAGGATTTCATAATCGATGAAGGTCAAGATGATTCACATGATGAAGTGCAACTAAAAGAAGCGCCATTGAAATGGTTTGCTGACAGATGGTTAGATTTCTTATCCAATTAAGGCCTAGCATGTATTTCGATGTTTCATGAATTTCTTTGCAAATTCAAAGTATGGTGCATGTTGCATGAAGCAAGATGTTGAAAGTAGAGTTATGTTGACACACTTAAATGCAACAAATATGGAAATTTGTACATGAGCTCTATTATTTGACTTGAGAGTCAGTTGTTTGAAGAGGCATGTTTTGTCAACTTGTGTTTGGTTGATGGTTTTGTATGTCACCAATATGTAAGAGTACATGGAGATATTCACATAATGTGAATTTTTTTTCTTTGAAGGAGAAAAATGATATGTCAGCGAGCTATGTTTCTTGCATGATGTGTTTTCAGTTTGATGGTTTTGTTTGTGACAAGACGTCACAAGATTTTGTGAAGGTCCACTCTTGAGCGAGAGCCTCATGATTACAACCTATTCGTGAGAATAAAATGGGAGTGCATCCTTATTTTGAAAACAAGTAGGATTCTAAGCTACCTAGGACTCAAACCATCATTTTTAAATTTGAAATATAATGGTGTTGTTTCAATGCCCGAATCCACAACCCTAACACATGAAATCACTAATCTAATTACACGTGAAATAAATAGTTATTTTCTCCAACATTAAAAATATAACTAAAAACTAAATTCAACATAGTTGAAAGAAAAAGAAGCGCCATTGAAATGGTTTGCTAACAAATGGTTAAATATTTCTTATCCAATTAAGGCCTAGCATGTATTTTGATGTTTCATGAATTTCTTTGCAAATTCAAAGTATGGTGCATGTTGCATGAAGCAAGATGTTGAAAGTAGAGTTATATTAGACACACTTAAATGCAACAAATATGGAAATTTGTACATGAGCTCTATTATTTGACTTAAGAGTCAGTTGTTTGAAGAGGCATGTTTTGTCAACTTGTGTTTGGTTGATGGTTTTGTACACCAATATGTAAGAGTATATGGACATATTCACATGATGTGAATTTTTTTTTTCTTTGAAGGAGAAAAATGATGTGTTTTCAGTTTGATGGTTTTGCTTGTGACAAGACGTCACAAGATTTTGCGTAGGTCCACTCTTTAGCGAGAGCCTCATGATGACAACCTATCCGTGAGAATCAAATGAGAGTGCACCCTCATTTTGAAAACAAGTCGGATTCTAAGCTACCTAGGACTCAAACCATCATTTTTAAATTTGAAATATAATGGTGTTGTTTCAATGCCTGAATCCACAACCCTAACACATGAAATCACTAATCTAATTACACATGAAATAAATAGTTATTTTCTCCAACATTAAAAATATAACTAAAAACTAAATTCAACATAGTTGAAAGAAAAGAAGCGCCATTGAAATGGTTTGCTGACAAATGGTTAAAGATTTCTTATCCAATTAAGGCCTAGCATGTATTTTTATGTTTCATGAATTTCTTTGCAAATTCAAAGTATGGTGCATGTTGCATGAAGCAAGATGTTGAAAGTAGAGTTATGTTAGACACACTTAAATGCAACAAATATGGAAATTTGTACATGAGCTCTATTATTTGACTTAAGAGTCAGTTGTTTGAAGATGCATGTTTTGTCAACTTGTGTTTGGTTGATGGTTTTGTACACCAATATGTAAGATTACATGGACATATTCACATGATGTGAATTTTTTTTTCTTTGAAGGAGAAAAATGATGTGTTTTCAGTTTGATGGTTTTGTTTGTGACAAGACGTCACAAGATTTTGCGAGGGTCCACTCTTGAGCGAGAGCCTCATGATTACAACCTATTCGTGAGAATCAAATGGGAGTGCATCCTTATTTTGAAAACAAGTAGGATTCTAAGCTACCTAGGACTCAAACCATGATTTTTAAATTTGAAATATCATGGTGTGTTGTTTCAATGCCTGAATCCACAACCCTAACACATGAAATCACTAATCTAATTACACATGAAATAAATAGTCATTTTCTCCAACATTGTGTTATAGGAACATAATTGGTACGCATATCTAAAGAGTCCAAATGCTCATTCAAGACCATATGTAATCCTCATCTAACTTAGCCAGGGATTTGCAATACTATATTTGAGTTGGCTAGCTCCATTTCAAGATATTATGGTTATCCATGAGGGGATATAAAAAATGAAAAGAAGGATGTTGTTGTAGGTTATCCAAGTTGAACATAGAACCAGTGGAGAAACCTAAGGAAAACCTATGTTTCCAGGTCAAACCTTTGTAGAGGTTCCAGTACCTGAGAGTAAAATCCAATTTGGGGCTGTTAAATTCTAACTGTACTGGTAATTGTGCTAGGGGGGAGAAATAGGATGCAATTTCCTCTTCTCATGGTTGGGAGTCTTGTTTTTCATGTGGATTCAACCAAACATATTGCACATATTAAATGAGGACATAATTATTACACATTTTTAATTTACATTCAAATGCTTCTTTGATTTATCTCCTATAGCTTAATGTATTATGCTAGATATATAATTTAAGTTGAAGGCCCATGAGATAAATATGAATTCTATGTGACATTTGTATTGAATCATCTATTTGTTGTGTTATATGAACATAATTGGTACGCATATCTAATTTACATTACTTTAATATGCCATGCTTCTTTAATTTATCTTTTATAGATGACCAAAGCATCCCTTTTTAATCTATCCCTTTTGACTTCGGATATGTGGGCAATATTCATCTGCATATTTTTCTATCATAAAGCAGTGAGTAAAATTGTATTCCATTTGTGTCAATGTTAAGGTTAAGCACATGGATTAAAGTTTTATATATTATATGAGTACGCTATGTATTACATATGGTCTTGAATGAGCTTTTAGACTCTTTAGATATATATCTAAAGAGTCCAAATGCTCATTCAAGACCATATGTAATCCTCATCTAACTTAGCCAGCGATTTGCAATACTATATTTGAGTTGGCTAGCTCCATTTCAAGATATTATGGTTATCCAAGAGGGGATATAAAAAATGAAAAGAAGGATATTGAACTATAGGTTATCCAAGTTGGACATAGAACCAGTGGAGAAACCTGAGGAAAAACTATGTTTTCAGGTCGTACCTTTGTAGAGGTTCCAGTACCTGAGCCTACCATTTTAAAATTTCTTTTTAAGGCTAGATTTCACATGGGCTAAAATTTTAGGGTCACAACCAATGAGTATAAAGTCATCAACATAAAGAACAATTATTATGACATGGTTACTACTTTCTTGGTATAGGCATTGTAGTTATAATTGCATATATAAAAGTAAGTATTAAGAAGAAAGTTGTTCATTTTAGCATTCCAAACATGAGGATCTTACTTAAGTCCTAGAGAGATTTCTTCAGGTGGTAAACAAATATAGTCATTTTGAATATAGTTAGGAGGTTATTCCAAGTAAATTTGTTCTTTCAATCCCCATGCAAGAAGGTGGATTTAATGTTCATTTAATGGACCTACAATTTATATGAAATAATAAGGGCTAGAACAGTGAAAAGGGAATTAATTTTTGCTATAAGGGAAAAGGTTTTATTCTAATCAACCCCTTTTAGTTGAGAAACTTTTATCAACTATATAAGTGTTATGTCTTTCAACACTTCCATCTAATGAACACCTAGTTCTATGCACCAATTTACATCTAACAAGGTTTCCCCCGGAAAAGGTATTAGATCCCAAGTATCATTCACCACTAAGGAAGGAGGAAACCTTGTTAGATCCTTGGAAGTTTCTATAAATATTTTTAGATCACAAGCCTTTGAAAACTGATCTAAAAGAGAGAAGAATATGTTATCACTAAGCTGGAACCAATTGGTTTGTTCAATGGTCAACCTAATGTAACTATTTCAAATCACTTTGGACTGAAAGTTAGCCCTTCTAGTTAGAGAGGGCTCTCTCAAAGAAAACAAATGAATACTCAAGATCAAATTTATATTGCAGATGGATAACTCTTTTTGTGTTTTAAGTTATTTTGCTGGTGGAAGATGTATGAAAGGCTACCAATAGATCTTTGTTACAACAGTCTGCCACCTAGGCTAGACTTCGATACTGACCTAGAGACCTAATTCAAATAGGATTACATCACTTTTGAGGAAAAATAGGGGTATTTCAATTTTAATAGAGTTGGTAATAAAAGTGCCTATTTTTTTGTTAACATATTCACTTCCATTATATACTCCTAACTTCTAAAGTTGATGTCCTAATTGTTTTTCTACAAGAACCATGTAAGCCAAAAAGTTCACTCTTAAGTTTTAAAAAATAAATCTCGGTGTCTCTGGAGAATCTATCAATAAAATTTAAGTAATTGAAGCTATAGAAATAAGTAGAAGGAAGAGAATCACAAAAATCACTATGAACAAGCGACAAGGGGGGAAATTAAGAGGAATAATTTTATTTCCATGGTAACCTAGTAAAGTCCCTACTTCTTGTATATCCTCAATATATAATTTCCATGAAAAGTAGTTTTAATTCGTAAGTAGGAGATTACCTAGACTAGCCATATTACAATATGCAAATAAGATTATTTCAAAAGAAAAAATTAATTGTTTAGAAGGGGAGTTCTCAAATAAATGTTTAGTTTTATGAAAATGACACTACAAATGTAATTTGGATGTCAAAATTATACCATTTTGAAAAAATATATAAAAATGAACAAAAGTACTATGTGGGAAGTGGAGGTTGATCAACGCAATGATGGTTGTACATTGAGACTATTGAGTTAATTTACAAAAAAAAAAAAAAAAAATCATTTCTTCTCTAACTTTCCTTATAAGCTCACATTTACAAATATACAGTTAGTTACTTGTATTAATGCAAGTGACTCACTTTTATAAATAAGTGAGAAACATGAACTTACAATAAGGTCACTTTATAAATTAAAGTCATATGAAAAAAAAATATAACATATAAAAAAATTTCAAAAAAAAAGGTGAAACAACAACCGCAACAATTTAATGAAAAAGGAACTACTTGTAATTTAATAAAGTAAATTTTAACCTATTGAATTAATGCATATATAAAAAAAAAGTTAAGAAGGATAAAGGATGTTGTTTCTTTTCTTATTCTCTAAGTATGTGTTTGCCTAATGCTTATGTATTTGCTTGCAAAAAACTTCAACATGGTTGCATGCAAAAACAAATAATTTTTTCAAATAAAAAAATTGAAAACTTTATAAGCTTGGGGTTAGATTTAAAATGGTCTACGCAAAAAAAAAATACCAATTTTCTTTTTTATTTGTGATTTATCAAAATCAAAAAGAGTGAAGGCAAAGAAAAGAATACACACAAACTGAGAATAAAAAATAGAAAATAATATAATAGAAAAATATAATATATAAAACTTTAATATAATATATAAAGAATACACACAAAGCAACAACTGGGGCGTACTCATATAATATATAAAACTTTAATCCATGTTCACTGTTTATGCAGAAAAGAATACACACAAACTGAGAATAAAAGTACTCATATAAGTTTATGCAGAAAAAACTTTAATCCATAATCATTTTTTATGCAGAAAAGAATACACACAAACTGAGAATAAAAAATAGAAAAATTAAACTGAAATATTAGAACATAATGAATTATATTTTAAAAACCATAATGAAACTATATATCTTTAGATTTGATAAAAATAGTTGTATATTGAGCGGAAAAAAATTTACATTTTTGGGTGAAACAAAAAAGTTACTAACCAAAACAATACTCTAGACACACTAGAACGGTTCTCTTAGACAAAAAAAGTTCATAAACAACATTATCCATAAGTATTTTGATGCATGCAATGAGAGATATCCAAGATGACAGTGCGGATATATTCCAGTAGACAGTACAGAGAAAAAGGGGAGGTTGCTATCATATAGGTAAAGAGTAGCAGCCATGGACGTTGATCAAATACCAGCAAAAATCAGCGAGGAAATCATAAATAGAAGGAACACTACATGGAATCTGCAATGCAGATAGTTGTTTTAGGAATATGACGTAATTGAGGAGAAATGCCAAATTGATCAGATGAGATAAATACCACATTAGGAGGCCAGTGGCAAATACGCATTTCTACCACATAATTTTGGTAATCTCTTTGAAATCAAGTTCGAACTATATTACACGTTCGGTGCAAATTACAGTGGTACAGTGGCTCGGTGATATAATGCCAAAAATACAGTGGCAAATGCAAATTACAGTGGTACAATGGCTCGGTGATATAATGCCAAAACTACAGTGGCAAATGCAAATTACAGTGGTACAGTGGCTCGGTGATATAATGCCAAAACTACAGTGGCTCGGTGCAAATTACAGTGGTTCAGTGGCTCGGTGCAAATTACAGTGGTACAGTGGCTGGTTCTCAGTGACATAATGTTGTCTCTATTCTTAGTGAAATCCATGATCATAGTAACACAGTTCAGATATCCTTCAAGAAGATACAACTACACATTTATTTTAAAGAGCGGACGTAACTACATACCCGGCGGATTTTGACGAGCGCGGACGTAACAGCAGGAACAGAGCCCGAGCGCGGACGTAACAGTAGGAACAGAGCCCCAGCGCGGAAAAGAGCAACAACTCGGCCAGCAGGAACAGAGCCCCAGCGCAGAACAGAGCAACAACTCGGCCAGCAGGAACAGAGCGCCAACGCGGCAAATAGAAACAGAGCTATAAAAATCGCGCCAACAATGAAAACAGTAACATTCGCGGGCGATATATTTATAAAAAATAGTTCGGCCGAACTTTATAAAAAAGTTCGGCCGAACTCCTGTTGCCGGTTTTCCAAACCTCCGGCAAAAATTCTGTTTGCTGCGCCGTCACTGTGCCGTCAATCTAAACGGACTCAAAAGTTCGGCCGAACTCTTTAAGAAAGTTCCGCCGAACTTTATAAAATGTTCGGCCGAACTATTGCCGAAAAAAATTTTCTGCTCCCGATTCTCACAAAAGTGTAACCCAGCTTCACGTTTCCGCCCTGTAGCATGGAGCCTCTTGCTCAATGACACACTATTTCCAGATAATTTGACAACATTTGGGATTAGTGATTCTTGAAATTCTCTTTTTTCTTGAAGTCGTTTAGACCCCAAGCATGGGGGAATTTCTGTATGTTTATACTCTTGGATTTTCCTATGTAGATGAGGGTTCAATTCATGTACGAATGGGTTGCTTACAGTGTTGAAGTTACTAGGATTCGACTATTGACATCCCATTCTTATCCAAATTTATTCTCTTTTGCTCAGGTTCTCGAGACTTATATATCTCAGCTCAAAGTTTTATTTTTATTTTTATTCTCGTCATTCAACAATAATGGGTTGTGAGCCACCCTTAAGTCATTGAGGTTTGATTTATATTTTTTCCCGGAATTCGCAGCTAGCATGTAGTCATGGGTAACCGAAAGACGGTTTGACTCTCTGTTTTTCTAAAATTGTGTACCTCCCTTCAACGATATTTTCTGCACTTGTAGTAGGCAACTTGAGCATTTTATTTTAATGAAATTCAAAATGAGATGGTGTCCGATTTTATAATACTTAATAGTTACAGGTGAATTTTCTATTTCTTTCTCCTGGTATGATTTCTCCTTGCTTTTTGTATTTGTTTCTTACAACATTACATTAACCTTCATCACAAGATTTTGAGAGGGTTTTCTACTGGTTAAAGGATTTATGGAGGTGAGAATCAACTCAACCCCATTATTTTTTGGCATACATGTGTGCATCTAGTTGTAATAATCTTTAACAAATTGATTGTTAATTTGTAGATATGACTTCTACGCCATTTTCTAGGGTTACGATTTGAATATGCGAAATTAACCACAAGTGTTTATTCCATTTTTATTTCTTCTTACCAACTGGTGTTCATCGTCAATTCTCTTGAAAAACTTAAACCCTGCCCAGAGGATTTATGTTCCTTCTTATTTTACTTTTTATTTCCTTTCTTAGTGCTTTATTACAATATGTTGTAAATGGTATTGATGATACCAAGGGCATCCTGCCCCATTAAAAATAAATATGATTTGGTTAATATTAATCAAATGCCTTCGCGATTTTTTTGCGAACATGGGTCTACTATTAATGCATTGTGGACATCGTTTCTAAATGGTTGTCTGCCTAAATTGCTTGAATGTTTTATTATGGAGTTTAATTGAGTTTTTGAAGTGAAGAAACGCTTCTTGGTTTCTTATTAAAAAAAAGTCCCTTTGTGTTTCATTTGCTTTTAATTCTTAGTTATATTGTAAGTCTTGTTATTTACGCTCCTCTCCGAGGCCTGGTTTTGAGGCCCATATTTACTTTTAGAACCATGTCTTATGACTTACAATCCACTGTTATTTGCAGAAATATCATTCTTAAAGTTTTATTAGTGTTGTAATGTATGATACGTGTGAATTTTGTGTCTATAAATAGTTTCCAAGTAATTATAAGGTTTATTTTCCGTCTTGGATTATTTATGTATCTCTGAAACCAGAAGCATTCCAGTTACATCTCCTAATTCTCGGGACTTCTCGATCAGGATGTTGGGAATCTGGCTCGTCCTTTTCGCTAACCTAGGGTAAAATTTAATATTCATTTGCATATTATACACTTAATATCTGTGAACTTCCTATTCCAGTAGAGACAATGTAAATACATATTATTACACCATCAAACCTTTTTCTTTTACAGAAAACATTTAACTTACAAATAAAAGAAACATATAACCAAATAAAAGATCGTATTACTTAAATTTTCTATAACTTTATGATGTGTCCACAAAAAAAGAAGGACAAGAGTGGTCCACCCAACTAGTGAGCACGATGTTCCACACCAGAACCCCTCACCTCCTCCTTTTATGTAAAACATTTAACTTACAAATAAAAGAAACATATAACCAAATAAAAGATAGTATTACTTTCTCCAATCCCTTATTGAGTCTTTAAGGTTTTCTTAGGTATTATTTTCTCTCTCCTCTTAGCTCCCTTGTCCCAATTGAGATTATTTATCTCTAGGGAGAGGAATAATTGTTAAATAAGAGAAAACTCTCATTTATCATTCTTTCAAGTAGTTTTATGGCTGACTATAGTTGTTATTATTTATAAAAAATAAAATACATTTATCATCCATATGCTGGAAATATTAAATTCCCCTGTTGCCCTGTACAGAGAAAGAATTGTACAACAAAGAAGCAGAGAACTTAGCTTGCACGAGACTGTGCATTCAAGTGTGACATAAATGAAATAGCAGGGAGGCTTTATTGTTTTTCGGCCGCAACCATACCTCCACCGCTCAAGAATTGATGTTTATCCGTGGTTTTTTGACCACGCAGCATACATCAGAGATAACAGTCTTATCTGCCATAAATCCACCATACCAAGTATTAAACTTTCAACCACCACACCGCCTTATCCATTCACCAACCGCATTGAATTTTGCTTTGAATTGTTTTGAATTGGGCACGCAATTGATTCTATTTTGTTTTGAAGTTTTTTTATTGCGCATTGGAAGCGCAGAGATCCAAAACCCAATAGAGCCATTGTATTTATTACCGATACGATGTGTCTTGTTGATGTGAAGTTTCGATGCGACGCGATGATGTGATATCGCACATCGCTCATCGCATCGAACATGTGTAAAGCCTCATTCGCAAATGTTTTACCATCGATGTATTTCATGCGATGCGATATCGCATATCGCATGTGTTGCGTGTTAAAAGCCCTCTGCTATGTTTTTGTTCTGATGCACACTTGCAATGCGACGATGTGATCTCTGTTGTGGGGTCCATCGCACATCACACATCACAATAACCATCCACCTACCGCAACATAGTTCTGCCGAACTGTCGATGCACCGATGCCGATAGCGCACAGCGCATATCGCACAGCGCATATCGCACATTGCCAATGCCAAAGTGTAAGAACTCCGCACCACTCGAACGTCGATCGTCAAAGTGAAGCAGGATGCGAAAAGGGTCTCAAGTTTGTTTCATCGGAATTTCAAATCCGTCACTGTTTGCTTTATTAAAATTTTGTTATAGTTTTGTTTGATTATGTGAAAGACAAGCCGCGCCATATAAAATGAAAAATCTCGAAGGCTTATTATGTAATGCAAAAGACAGAGAGTAAGAACCCAAAGTGACTGTGTATTTTTGGTGTGACGCTGTAGAGACAAAGAGTCCGCAGATAGAGAGATTGTTTTGTGCCTGAAGGCAAAAACAGAGAGAAGAATTTGAAAAGCACAGAGTAGTTAGTGAGCACTGCGTTTATAGTAGTCCACAGTTCATTTTGTAAATCCCTCTATTAGAGGAAATCCAGTTTTATCTTGTAATAGTTTCTTTCATTGTTAATGAAATAGAAATAGTTTGCCATCTCTGTCCAGCATTCAACAAAGTTTTTTTTTTTTTTTAAATCTCTGTGTTGAGGTAGAACAGAGTTTTTTCTCCTTTTGTGTGTTTATGGAATTCTCAGAAAATTCCAACATGGTATCAGAGCTAATCCAGGCTCTTTGAAGGTGTCAAAGAAGCTGAAGGAAGAAGGAGCTTGTTGCAACAGTTCCCTAGAAATTCTACAGCAAGCCCAACAAAAGTTCAAGTCTAGGTATTTATCAGAACAAAGTTTTATTTTTGTGTTTAAATGAGCAGTCCAGAGAAGTTTTCAGAGACAGAGTTTGGTCTCTTAGACATAGAGGCAGATTGTTTGAAAAACACAGTCAATTTTCTTTCAAAGTTCAGTTTGTAAGCCATGGCTGGACCAAGCACCAGTATGAGTATTGGAAATACTTAGCTCCCACAATTTAATGGGAAAAACTATGATTATTCGACCATTACCATGAGAGTCATGTTTGCCTCTCAGGATCTATGGGAGCTTGTTGAATATGGTTTTGAAGAACCAACAAATGAAAATTCCTTTAATTCCTTGACACAGGCAGAGAAAGATTTGTTGAAGAGAAATGTGAAGAAGAACTCTAAAGCCCTCTTCTATCTCTATCAAGAATTGCATGAGAGTGTGTTTCCAAGGATAACAGTAGCTAAGAGGTCCAAGGATGCATGGGAAACCCTCTAGACAACCTACTAAGGAATGGAGAAGGTGAAGACTGCAAAACTTCAGCTGATGAGAAGGGATTTTGAAATTATTGGCATGAAGGAGTTTGACACAATAGACTCATTCTTCACACAGTTGATTGGGTTGGTCACCCAAATGAGATCTCATGGAGAAATAGTGGAAGAGAGAAGGATTGTGGAGAAAATATTGAGGATCTTACCCTCAAGGTTTGATTTTATTGTCACAACCATTGAAGAGACAAAGGATATCTCAAAGTTCACAGTTGATGAACTTCATGCATCACTGATGACTTATGAACAAAGATTGGGAAGAATAGTAAACTCATATTTGGAGCATGCCTTCAAGACCTAGATGCCTTTTGGAAGAGGAATAGGTCAAGGCAGAGGAAGAGGAAGAGGAAGAAGCCAAAACAGAGGAGGAAGAAACAACCCTTCACATACTCATGGAAGGAGCAGCAATCAGAATCAAAGCCAAGGCCAAAGCAGCAGCCATCAAGGTGGAAAACATCATGCGCGTGGAAAAATGTATGAAAAATCCCATGTCCAGTGTCATTATTGCAAAAAATATGGACATTATGCAAATGAGTGTAGGAAAAATCAATATGACATGAATAATAGGCAGAATGATAATGTTACAAGAAAAGAAAAGAACCCAAAGAATGTGTTGTTAATATGTAATGTAGCACAAGATAGACAAGATGATGTATGGTTCTTAGACTCAGGTTGCAGTAATCACATGACTAGAAACATAGCAATGTTTGCAATCTTGATGAAGATGTTAAATCTGAAGTAACAACAGGAACTGATACTAAGATCTCTGTCAAGGGAAAAGGCAGAGTAAGTATCCTTGCAAGAAATGGTGAGCAGAAATTTGTGCCAGATGTATACTATGTTCCTGGCTTGAAATGTATTCTTTTGAGCTTTGGGCAGCTCATTGACAAAGGTTACAATGTATTTTTCAAAAATGATGTATGAAAAATTATGGACATACCTCCAAGCAAGAAAGTTATTGCAGAAGTGTAGATGACCAACAATAGGATGTTTCCTGTCAAGGTCAATGCAGATTTGAAGGAAAGAAGAAATGTAGCAGCTGTAACACAAGAGGTCTTTCAAAAGGAAGTGAAAGATGAGAATTGGTTATGGCATTTGAGATTTGGACATCTCAATTTCGGAGGTCTGAATTTGTTGCACAAGAAAATAATGGTAAGGGGATTACCATTGATAGAAAAACCGGACAGCCTTTGTGAAGGTTGTATCTTGGGAAAACAACACAAATAAAAATTTCCATCAGGAAAGAGCATAAGGCCAAAGGCACCCTTAGAAATTATCCATTCAAATTTTTGTGGGCCAATGCAAACCTCATCAATATCAGGCAGCAATTATATGTTGACCTTCATTGATGATTTCACAAGAAAAACATGGGTTTATTTCTTGAAATATAAAAGTGAAGTGTTTTAGAAATTTTGCCACTTTAAAGTTCTTGTAGAGAAACAAAGTGGGCAGCATATCAAATTCTTAAGGACTGATAGAGGAGTTGAGTATATCTCAAAATACTTTCTGCGTTTTTGCAGAGAAAATGGCATACATAAACAATTTACAACAAGATACACACTGCAGCAAAATGGATTTGCTGAAAGGAAAAATCAAACCATCATGGATATGGTAAGAAGTATGTTAAAGGCAAAACATTTGCCAAATGAATATTGGGCAGAAGCTACAAATTATTTGACATATATCTTGAATAGATGCCTAACCAAAGAAGTAATGAACAGAGTTCCGGAAGAAGCATGGAGTGGCATAAAACAAGGAGTCACCCACATGAGAGTTTTTGGTTGTGTGGCTTATGCACACATTCCCGATCAGCTGAGAAAGAAGTTGGACAGTAAGGTGGAGAAGTGCATATTTCTTGGATACTATAAAGAATCCAAGGGATATAGACTGTATAACCCATCCATCAAGAAGTTTGTTATAAGCAGAGATGTGCAATTCATTGAAGAAGAAGCATGGGATGGAAGCATTGAGAAAACATTCAATGTGAAGAACTGTTTGTCTCATGATGATGATGAGGAAGATGTGGCTCAAAAGAACACCTCATTGGCAGCACCACCTCCACCAACACAAGGACAACCAGGGACACCTCAAGCAAGAATGAGAACACCCTTGAGAAGTGGAAGAAGTGCTTCTCCAAGCACACCACAAGGAGTTGATTTGAGTGTTTCCTCAAGCACAAGTACACCAAGAAAAAGAGGAACCAGATTCAGAAATTTGAATGAAATCTATGAGCAAGAAACAGTGAATGAAAGTATGAACTATTTATTTGCATTGTATTGCCATGTTGATGATCCTATTCATTTTGAAGATGCAGTGAAAGATAAAAAATGGATAGAAGCTATGGATGAAGAAATGAATGCCATAGAGAAAAATAAAACATGGGAATTGGTTGATCTCCTAAATGGCAAGGAAATCATTGGAGTGAAATGGGTCTATAAGACCAAGAGAAATGTTGAAGGTAAAATTGAAAGGCACAAGGCCAGACTTGTTGTCAAAGGCTATAAGCAGCAACATGGAAAAGACTATGAGGAAACCTTTGCACCGGTTGCAAGAATGGAAACCGTGAGAACAGTGTTGTACATAGCAGCACAACACAAGTGGAAGGTTTACCAAATGGATGTGAAATCAACATTCCTGAATGGAGTTTTAATGGAAGAGGTTTATGTTGAAAAACCTCTCGGCTATGAGAAAAAAGGCCAAGAGAAAAAAGTTTGCATATTGAAGAAAGCTCTTTATGGGCCGAAGCAAGCACCAAGAGCATGGTACCGTAGGATAGATGCCTATCTACTAGAAAATGGGTTTGAGAAATTTGAAGGAGAACTCACATTATACATCAAAGAGAAAGATGGTAAGATGCTCATTTTTGTCTTGTATGTTGATGATGTGATCTTCAGAGGTAATGATGCTTACCTCATTGAGAGTTTTAAATCAGTCATGAAGGATGAATTTGAGATGACTGATATGGGATTTTTGAGATAATTCTTAGGAATAGAAGTAGAGAAAAATGAAAATAAAATTTTTATTTCTCAAGAAAAGTATGTTAATGAAGTTTTGGAAAGATTTAACATGCAAGATTGCAAAGAAGAAATTACTCCCACAGTGATGGTATTGAAACTCAACAAAGAGGACAAAAGCAAGGATTTTGATCCTAGCTTGTACAAAAGCATAGTTGGCAGCCTCATGTATTTGACTGCAACTAGGCCGGATATTATGCATGCTGTTAGTTTGATTTCCAGATTTATGGAAAGGCCAAAGGAGTCACATTGGCAAGCAGCAAAAATAATTCTAAGGTATGTGAAAGGAACAAAAAGGTATGGAATTCTATATACCACTTTAGAAAATTCTAAATTGATTGGATATACTGACATTGATTGGGCTGGAAGTATAGATGACCGGAAAAGCACATCTGGTTATGTTTTTCACATGGGTTCAGGAGCCATTTCATGGGCTTTTAAGAAAAAACCAATTGTGGCATTGTCTACAGCAGAAGCAGAGTATGTGGCAGCTACAACAACAACATGTCAAGCAGTGTGGATGAGAAGAATGTTGAGGAGCTTGTGTCATGAACAGGTAAAGGGCACAGTGATTTATTGTGGCAATAGCTTAGCCATAGCATTGTCAAAGAATTTTGTGTTTCACAAAAGAATGAAACACATAGATGCCAAGTTTCGCTACATAAGGGAGTTAGTGAACAATGGAGAAATTGTTCTGAAACATTGCAGAATAGAGGAGATGTTTGCCGACATTCTGACAAAACCATTGGGGAAAAAATAGTTTAATTATTTGAGAAAATGCATGGGTATGACAGAAAATCCAGCAGGTGATTTTAAGGGGGAGTGTTGGAAATATTAAATTCCCCTGCTTCCCTGTACAGAGAAAGAATTGTACAACAAAGAGGCAGAGGATTTAGCTTGCATGGGACTGTGCATTCAAGTGTGACATAAATGAAACCACATGGATGCTTTATTGTTTTTCGGCCGCAACCATACATCCACCGCTGAAGAATTGATGTTTATCCGTGGTTTTTGACCACATAGCATACAGCAGAGATAACAATCTTATCTGCCATAAATCCACCATATCGAGTCTTAAAATTTCAACCACTGCACCGCCTTATCCATTCACCAACCTCATTGAATTTTTCTTTGAAGTGTTTTGAATTGGGCACGCAATTGTTTCTGTTTTGTTTTGAAGTTTTTTTTATCGCGCATCGGAAGCGCAAATATCCACAACCCAATAGAGCTACTGTATTTATTACCGATGCGATGTGTCTTGTTGAGGTGAAGTTCTGATGCAACGTGATGATGCGATATCGCACATCGCTCATCGCATCGAACATGTGTAAAGCCTCCTCCGCAAATGTTTTACCACCGATGTATTTCATGCGATACAATATCGCATATCACATGCACTGCATGTTAAAAGCCCTCCGCTATGTTTTTGTTTCAATGCACACTTGGGATTCGACGATGTGATCTCCGCTGTGGGGTCCATCGCACATCACACATCGAAATAACCATCCGCCTACCACAACATAGTTCCGCCGAACCGCCAATGCGCCGATGCCAATAGCGCACAACGCATATTGTACATCGCCAGTTCCAAAGTGTAAGAACTCTGCACCAACCGACCGTCGATCGCCGAAGTGAAGCCGGACGTGAAAAGGGTCTCAAGTTTGTTTCATCGGAATTTCAAATTTGTCACTGTTTGCTTTATTAAAATTTTGTTATAGTTTTGTTTGATTATGTGAAAGAAAAGTTGCGCCATATAAAATGAAAAAGCCCGAAGGATTATTATGTAATGCAAGAGAGAGAGAGAGAGTAAGAACGCAGTGCGACTGTGTATTTTTGGTGTGACGCTGAAGAGACAGAGAGTCCGTAGATAGAGAGATTGTTTTGTGCCCGAAGGCAAAAACAGAGAGAAGAATTTGAAAATCACTATATGTGTAGTCTATAAGAGAACAGAGTAGTTAGTGAACATTGCATTTGTAGTAGTCCACAGTTCATTTTGTAAATCCCTCTGTTAGAGGAAGTTCAGTTTTATCTTGTAATAGTTTCTTTCAATGTTAATGAAATAGAAATAGTTTGCCATCTCTATCCAGCATTCAGCAAAGTTTTTTTTTTTTATAATCTCTGTGTTGAGGTAGAACAGAGTTTGTTCTCCCTATGTGTGTTTCTAGAATTCTCAGAAAATTCCAACACCATATCTAGTCGTTCACATAGCCCACAGTTTTACCAAATCATTTGTGGTAAAACAAAATATTTACAACTTTTTACCGAGGGGTGTTACATTTGGGTTGTGGATTCATTTTCTAGAATTTTAAATCAATTAATCAAATTATATGTTTAAGTGCTTCCTTCTTAAATATTTTATAGAATTTTTACAGTTCAACATATTTTTGGAGAGTTTGAATTAATCTAATGATAAAAATATGTTTATTTTTATTTTTATTTTAGAAAGTTATTTGTTTAAAATTATATAGAATTTGTAAGTTGTAGGTACTAACTACAATGGTGGTTATTTATTTACACATTGACCCTTCACACTAGTACCCATGAATTTACTTTGTAATTATTGATTTATACGTTGGCACTTCAGGTCCACTAATGAATTTAAGTGTATGTGACTCAGAGAGGATGGAGGTAGTGGGAAATATTAGATAAAAAATAAAAACCCTCCAATTCTACTCTACTTTACACACACACATATGAGCCAAATGGATATATATATATATATATATATATATATATATATATATATATATATCACAATTTTAGAAATTAAAAAGCTAAGATTTAAAAATTAATTTTTCCATGTGAGCAATTTGAAGTTTCCTATAAATATGGATGCAAAACATAGTAACTTCACAAACTTTTTTAATAGCTAAATTTGTTAGTTGCCACAACTCATATGTAGTTGAGCATTGTTGAAACTATTTTGCAACAACTCCCTTGTTCCAATGGCTGTAACTCAAGTTATAGTGGTCAAAACTCCCCGATTTCCATGTTACATTTGTGGAACTCCACTGTAGTGGTGAAAACAAGCATGTAGCTTGTTGCTGAAATAAAGTATTGTACATTTATTGAAATATGTGTTATTACATGTTGTAATTATTTTTCCTCTCCCTGTGGTTTGTTATATTTGTTTATAAGGTTGAAAACCATAGTTGCTGATTCCATTGTGCCCTCTTTATTTCATAATTGAGAAAGGCCATTAATGACCACAACCAACACCCTCTTGTTATTGTGTACATCCCTCGTTAGCTCATTTTTCATATGTTAACCATTTTCAATTATATTTTTATTATTATTGTATGAATGTAGTGTATGATTTTAAATTGAGATTGCATAAGAAGAATATGAATAAAACTAAAAAATTTGTGTCTACAATAAAAAGAGCTACAAAAGAATGCTCAAACTCAATACACATCTCCTTACAAATCATGTGCCAATAGATAGTAACAAGAATTTTCTAAAGAATACACTAGTCAAGAACCCACAAAATATAGGAAAAAAAATTATAGTGAGTATCATATGAAAAATCCACTAACCAAAAAAACAGATAATGTTTAATAGAACTATTCATTCATAATATAAAGTCCCCAGTGTAAATAAATTGACATTTTGGCCTTGATATTAGAACAAAGCATCTGATCATAATGCAATTATTGATTATCACCAAACAAAAATGATTAAACTAGCTATGTTCGGGAACAAAATGAGTTTGATAGAATGTATAATTAACATTCATTAAAACTCACATTCAACCTAGAAATGGATGAATTCCATTAAATTTTTTTACTTTAAAAAATATAAAAGTTACATTTACATTTAAAAAAAACAGAGTTTCAAAAGACAAATTAAGAGAGAGAAAGTATATATATATATATATATATAACATTCTATTTTATTTTTATGAGACATGTCGAGTTGATACACCTTTAAGCAAATATCTGAAAATATTTGATAGATTAGGGAGCTTCAAGCAAGGTCAATAACTAAATTAATAATTTGATAATGTAATGATACCACCATCTTTTAAAAGCTCAATAAGTTTCATACATATACACTAAAAAAGCAGAATTTTTAAAGCTACAAATTATACATAATCGTCTATATGTATCATTTTTTAATATTTTAAAGTTTAGTAAATTTCATCCAGTCCAACTTTTATACATTTTTACAAACCATAAATTAGAAATTTAAGTTAGATGTTGTAGCTCAAAGTAAACCCTAGTTCAATTATTTATGTAAAAGCCAAAAATTTAGAGTAAAAACATAAATTTGTATATATGTAAATGAAAATAATACCATGATTGATGCAAAACCAGGAACAATAATCATCATCCATTCTTCAAAGGTTGTTTGTGGTTTAAGATTGGATGATACTGTGTTGTGCTTTCCTGTCCAGAATCCCTAGTGGAAGCTTAGATGTTGTATCAGACAAAATTTAAAACAAACCATGGATGTGGTGGTGTTGAATCAGTGGCATATAGATATACATGGTTTCTAAAGGAGAATCCAAAGGAAATTACCCCTTTTCCACAAATTTGCTACATGGAATACTTTTCCTTACTCAATGAAGCACTCAATGAAGCACTTAGTAGTAGTCACTCCCTTCCACATATCATTTCATTTAAAAAAATTGCACACAACTGTTCAGTTTGAAATATTAGGTGCAAAGGTGACATTAAATGCATGATTTAGAGCGCAAGAGTAAAGATACGTGATGTAGAAGACATGATCCAAATGGACTAGGAAGTAACATTTTTCAGTAAATAAATGGACTAGGAAGTAACATATATGAAGCTAGGGGAGTAAAAAGGACAAAGAATTCCCGTCAGAGTAGTTGAGATGGAAAGGGAACCAGAGAATGACCGTCGGTGAGGGAGACCTCGAAAAATGAAGTTGAAAACGTTTGTTAAAGAACGTAATCTCAACCACCTGCTAGGTGTCGAAACCGTCAGTCCAAGTGTCATAGGTCAGTTTGAATGAGTCCAGTTTAGTCGAGTTTAATTCCAGTTATTTATTGTTGATGTTTCCAATGTAATCCTATTTAACTAGTTCGTAATATTGAGATGAGCAATTCTCTGCTCCAGTTTTCTTTTCAGTTTCTCAGTTCTTTTCATGGTATCATAGCTAGCTTGCATAAGCCTCCCTGGAGAGCAGCAACAGAGCCAAGAAGGAGCAATAGAGAGGAGAAGCAAGCTTGCATAAGACTCATTGAAGAGTAACAATTTTTTTTGAAGAAAAATCTTTTGGTTGGCGCGACTGCTACGCTAATACTCGCGCCAACGCATCGAAACAAGGAATTGGCACGAGAACGCAAGCCATACCCGCGCCAGTTTTTTTCGTGTTGTTTTTATTAAGTCGCGGCTGTTCAGTATTGGGACCGAGCCAGTAAAAGAAGCCATGAAGCCGTTCAGTTGATACGTATAAGGTATTTTTTTGTGTGATGCATGAAATTCTAAAGCCATTTAATATATTTTTTGGACGTATTTAACTTTTCCTAAATTGAGCTGCAAGAGCACAAAAACAAGATGCATGAAGGTCAAAGTATGCAAATAATTTTAAAAAGGAAAGTTAAATGCATGAAATTATGAAAACTTATACAAAGTATTTTTGAAGGGCTCATAAAATGATTTTTTTTTACAAGTTTAAAAAAAAAAAAAAAAAAAAAAACTTTAAATTTTCAAAGGCTTTATTTTTAATGGAACGAAAAGTTGATTTTTATAAGGCTGTTTATAAATAGAAGGAAGTCCATTTTAAAAATGGGAATTGTTGGAAATAATTTGTGAGAGTGAATACAAGGTTTTTTTTAAGAAATGGATGTTTTTGAAAGCGATTTAAGAAAAAGGGAGGAAGCCCATTTTTAAAACAAAGGGAGTGTGAATTAAATTTTTTTTAAGAAGTTTTTTTTTTATATATAAAAAAAAAACAAAAGCTTCAAGGTATGGTTAAAAAGGAAAACTTTATAAAAGGGATTATGGACATGGCAATATTTTAAAGGAAAAAGTTTTTTTTAAAGTTAAAAAAAAAACTTAAAGCTTTGATGTGAGAAAGTGAAAGTGAGTGTTTAAAAGGAGATATTTTTTTTACATTTTAAGTTTTTTTTTTTTATATAAAAAAAACACTTTCCCTTAGCATTTTAAAACATTTGTATAAGACTTTTCAAGAAGCCTTCACATGTATACTTGAATGCATTTTCATAGATTCATGTCATGCATTTAACTTTTCTTTTAAAAAAAACCTTGAATGTCTTAATGCAGCATAAAATAATATCTTAACAGAATTACTTGCTCCATTGTGCTTTCACTTTAATAAAACAAAAAAAATACCATAATGCACGTGAGCGACTTCGGATATCTCGTGTAGCTTAACACAGGTCATTTCAATCTGGTTCGGCATTATTTGTGATCGGTGTAAGACATTGGTACTTAACGTAGATGCATTTTTTTTTGCAGACTGGTGCGGTCTCGATACTAAATAGCCCAATGTCGTTCTAAATATATTTTTAATTCTAACAATTATTTTAAGTGTGTAGGTACACAGATTGATTATGAAGAAGAGCTAAATTTTATTGAAACATGGCTTGCAACACGATGTCTGGATGAGATCTATACAGAAGATGTAGATATGAATGTTGAAGACGACATGCATGATGAACATGTCAATGAAATTTTTAGTTATTAGAGTTTTGAAGAAATAAGATATTATTATAATCTTATGTTGCAGCAGATTGATGATGAAAAACGCACTACAAAAGACAATATATGGCAACAGTCCACATACAAGTCAATTTTTGAAGAATTCCAGGACATGCTTAGCCACTCTGGAACAATAGAAGACTTGCACCAACAAATGAAGAAAAAAAATTCTCAAGGATACAACAAAGCGAAAAATCTGAAACAATTCAGAGGCTACAAAATTTGGAAAAAGAGAAGAAGAAAACCAAATCTAATTGAAGTCAATTTTTTTTAATTATAAGCCTCGCTGAGACATATACCAGCAGGTATTTGAATTAAATTTTTATGTGGTTGAAATTAAAGGGGAGTGTTAAAGAACGTAATCTCAACCACGTGCTAGGTGTCGAAACCGTCAGTCCAAGTGTCATAGGTCAGTTTGAGTGAGTCCATTTTAGTTGAGTGTAACTATATTTATTTATTGCTGATGTTTCCAATGTAATCCTATTTAACTAGTTCATAATATTGAGATGAGTGATTCTCTGCTCGAGTTTACTTTTCAGTTTCTCAATTCTTTTCAACGTTGACTTGTTAGATTACGCCTTGCATTTGCAATATGATCCATTGTTCTATAGTTGACACATGGAATATGGAGAAGGAAGAATTTTGATCGATTAAAAGCAACAAATTCGGTTTATTCCATGCCAGTGCATTTTGAGAATAATAATGCTACAAGTTCCTTCATTCTATATTTTTCCCTTTTTTTCAGTGCCTGTTGCATTGTAGAGGCTTTGGGTCTTAGATTTTTTCATAAATTTTTAATTTCCCACAACCATGTCACTAAAGTTCTACATGATTTTCCATTGAATAATTTAGTTTTTGTAGGGTTTCCAGTCTTAATCAAACAATTCTTCCTCACCCCACTAGATTAGGGTGAGCCATTTCATCTCTCAACACTAGTAGGTGTTGTTTAGAGGCCACAACAATGAGTTTTTCTTGAAGAATACTAGTGGTTAGAATAAACCTTTGTAAACATTGAGGATTTCAAATTCCTTTGGTGATTGTAGTTCTATGATACATGTACTTTCACTCACGAGAAAATAAATTTAGATTTATGTATTCATATTTTTGAGGTAGTTCACACATTTGGCAAAAAATTCAAAGGCATATAATTTTTTCTTTAATTTATTAGTTTTTTTTGTTTTTCCTTTTTTTTCCTCCTGTTTTTGTGGGAGGAGGATTGAAAAATATTTGAAGTCACTGAAGGAAAAGTGTGAGGAATGAGATTAGAAAAGATGTGCCAAAAATATTTTAGATTGGTTTTGTTAGCACCTGAATTGGACCCCAGGGTCCAAAAGGCAAAACAGGGTAACAACTAAACCACGCTCAGCCTTGTAGCTAGCCCTACAAGGACAGGAGAGGGCTCTCTCCGTAAAAAAATCTTCAAAGGAATACAGTAAATAGACAGATATTAGGCTAGATAAAATGATGGGAAAAAGGTTTAATAAAATGAATGAATGAATTAATAAATTTCAGGGATGTGTGGGATAAAAAGGGACAGTTGAAGCCGGGAATTAAATCAGGACACAAGGTATTTCATGGGGCAAGATAGGAAGGAAAATTAGCAATTAAAATTTAATGAGGATGGGATGGAAAGACTGGTGCAGAGCTGAAAAGGGCATAATAAATGGATCATTTTCAAACAGAAGAAAAATACAGAGTATGAATGATTTCCCAAGGCAGAGCATATAAAATGGATTCTACCTTTCTATCTTGAAAGCATTCAAAGGAAATGTTTATGGATGAATGGAACACATAACAATTCACATATGAAACAAAGGAGAAAACAAATGCTAAATCTCATACCACATGGATCCCACAAATCAAAGCTGCATCTCTTATTAATTCCCGTCAAACTGTACAATGTAGCAAGAGATGTTCTTCCACACTGTTCCCCTACTTTGATTCTTTTCTCACTACTCACAAATGATTTACAATTACAATAAATAGGCTGAAATGTGGGAACATAGATCCACAAGAAAAGGGAGTTGTTCTAACAGCTGAAAAACTGAAATACAATCATGGAAAGACATACAACAATCTGCCCCTGAAAATAAGGGACAACATTACATTTGAGTGCTTGGAGATTTGTTGTTTAGGCTGTACGAAAGAAAATAGGTAATCTGATGAACAGATTTCCTATTTCTTTGCTACTGTATATATCTCCATTTTATTTTAGACTCTCGTCCTTTGACTGTCTCCTTTGCTTTCCATTTATTTCTTTTGAATAAACTGACCCTTTAATAAACTTCCGTTGAAATAACATAGAACAAAATAATGCTTTTGTGAAGGGAAAAATGTATTTTAAATGGGAAAAGGGAAGGGAAGGAGGCGGGACCCACATTACAATCACAATCGGAATGGACAAGCAGCGGGATATATAATGGAGTGTCGAAATCGCAATCGGGATCGAGGGGAGGAGTGACATAAAATGAAACGATTAAAATATACGATGCGATGGTGGAATAAGGGCAATCACAATCGCAATCGGGACTTTTGGGGTAGGTGTATTGCAATATGAATTTCCTCCGATGCGATGGGATTAAATCATGGGAAAAGTTCTTTATAAAACGAATTAATATAAAATTCAATTTTTACAAAGGAAAAGACTCGTTTATATTTAATGGCAGAAGATTTAAGTGGTGGGACCGGGATCGATCGCAATCGGAAATCGGAGTCGGGAGTAGGGCGAAGTGGTACATATAAAACTTCCGATGCGATTGGGGGAAAACCCTTTATATATAAATTAAAACCAAAATTTGGGTTTAACAAAGGAAAAGGCCCTTTATCATATGAACGGGCAGATGTACCATATGGTGGGGCCCGAGGGGTCAATCGCAATCGGAAATCAGGAGTGGGATGGGAATATTGCGATCAATCGGAGGGGAAACACAATCCAAGCGAGGACGCAATCGGAGGATCTTGCGATCAGAGGAGGGTTGTAGAAATTATGCGATGCGATCGGATCAGGGAATCGGAAGGAGGGGTGCGATTGAACAATCGGAGGACGCAAGACTTGCGATGTGATCAATCGCATCGGAGATATTTGTGATTGGCACTTGAAATAAAACACGCGATTGAAAGGTTTGCGATTGCGATTAAATAAGGGGGAAGGGACTTTGGTTTATGCGGGTTATGATATAAAACTTTATAATAAATTTTTCAGGGATGGAAAGGGGAAGTGGTTTATACGGCGGGGGGTTATGTATATAATAGAAACTTTGTTATAAAGTTTACGGGGATGGAAAGGGGAAGTGGTTTGGTAATTAAATCACATATTTTATAATGCGATTTTGTAATCGGAAAGGGGGAAAAGAGGTTTTTTATTTTAAAGGGGAATATAAAACTTTAAACATAAAGTTAAAGGGGAACATGAGAAATAGGGGAGGTTTAGGGAATTTTACTTCACTTAAGCATAAATTTCAATCTAGAAGTCAGTTTTGAGAGTGTAGTATACCATTGGAAAGCTCTTTCCGAGCTCTTTCTGATGGATCTATTTGGAAGATGATCTGGCACTGAACATGCTACGAAAAACTTCTCTGAATGCAGGAACATCACTTTGTGGAGATAACAGCTTCTGAATTGTGATTTATTACATATGATGATAGAAAATTACATAATGAATGATAATAAAAGAAAAATATCATGTTTCTCACCTCAAAACATGGTTTTGAGGTGAAAATTACATCAAGATGAATATAATGTCTATTTGATCCTTCCTGGTGCTGTGACTTTGAATTTATTGACCTCCTCATGACCTTGTTGATATTATTGATACTTGACTCATTAATTTGACCATGGTGAGACCCTAGAAAATAATGAGACCCATCCTATGAACTACTGATATGATTTTGAGAATGAAAGTGACTAATGACTAAAGACCATAGAAAGGAAAATCAGCAAGTACCTCATGAGGGACAACTGATAAAAATTACTACCATCAATGAATCCATGACCTAACGGAATGGTGAAATTGATTCTTATGGGACTCCTAATATGAAAATGCAAAGAGTAACTTTGATCACTGATGGCAGTATGACTAGACTGACACTAACATGTTTTATCTGAATCTTGAAAATGGTTTGTGATATGTTTTATAAATTTGAAATCTTTTATATTGGTTTTATCTAAAATTTCATAAGGGGTTTTTATTATGTTCGATGAATTTGAAATGGAGTTTTAAAAAACCTTATGAAGTTTTGTAGTGTGATATTTGCAAGTTTTACAAAATTAATTTGGCCTTTAAGGTGATCTATTATGTATGTTTTTTTAAGAAAAATTAGGGTTAAATTTAGGGAACTCAAATTGATATAACCTTTGTTGGGTAACATTGTAAGAAATATCATTAGTTGAAAATGAATGTAGACATAAGGTTTTGGTGAGTAATACTTCTATTTTGTTAGTTTATTATAATGTCTATGCTTTACATGGAAAACAAACAACATAAAAGAGTATCATGAGCTTTTCATGTATCTACATATCATAGGTACTTAAGATTCTTTATTATGTGGAGCTTTTTTTTAGAGGAGGCTATATTAAGATGGTATGAATAGTTAGTTTAGTTATTATTTATAGGCTATTTGCTTGTGTGCGCAAATTGTATTATTTCATAGCAATTAACTGGAGTTAGTCAATCTAGGCTCCTCTTTGTGATAAACATTATTTGCTTATGGTCTACTTGAGGAATCCCAAATCTTTTGGTTAACCTTTTTTTTGCAAAGTTCGTAATTCATATGGATTCATTTCTAAGGAAGCGAAAAGGAGCGACAAGTATATGCAATGGTGCTATTTTCACATCATTGGCCTTGCACCTTTCTTTCCAACAAAAAAGGAAGCATAGAAATGAAAATATGAGGGATCATGAATTGGCTTCCTTACATTTTCATCTTATCGCAATTTCCATTGTTCCTCCTCTAAGAAGTGTTTAACCTTTAATTAAACTGAGAAGGGGGGGGGGGGTGAATCAGTTTAATGCATTCCTGATCTTTTAAAACTTTTCATTAAGCTTTTTACACCTTCATTTCATATCCAATTTAATGTGCAAGTAATCTTAGAATGCAAGCAGCAAGTATTAGTTTAATATAGCAGTAGAATTAATATGAGAGTTGCAGGTATTAAGCAGATGATACATATCAGATTCAATACATAACTATCAAGCACAGAGACACCAGATATAAGTGGAAACCCATAACGGGAGAAAACCACATCTTATTATTATTGTGATGCAAAGGCAAGCTCCTACTCCCTCTCACCACTGTTTTTCTGCAGGCACCAACCTACAGGAGGCTCCAACCTCAATTCTGCAAGCTACAACTTGCAAGGAAGCACCAACTCCCTTCAATTTTCTGTAGGCACCAACCTACAGGAGGCTTCAACCTTTGTCAGCTACAACTAACAGCTATTAAGCTGAATGTTTGTTGATTTACTCCAGATATCAGCTCTATTCTGTATCTGCTCTTCTTCTCTTAATCTTCTCTTCTTTATTCTTCTATATTCTGCATTCTCTCTCTCTCTCTCTCTCTCTCTCTCTCTCTCTTCTAACTCTCCCTTTGCATATCAAAATGATATTACTTATAGAATTTCTTGATGACTGTTTGTTTTCCTCTAGGAATTCGAAATGAATGGTCATACCCCTTGGTCTTCTGCCTCCTCATTTCTTTATCCAACTCAATTTAAAAATCATAATAATATGTACACAATTTCATGCTACAGTGGGATTTTGTATTTTCCTTAGGAAACTTGCCTTTGCATCACAAATAATAAAAAATAATTACATCATTTACATTCACATTCTAAATTACATATTTCAATATCACTCAGCTCCCCTTCTGAACTTTAGCTTACTAGATTTTGTCTTTTTCTACTGCTGTTAAGAAACTGTTCTGCATCATCTTTGTTTACTGTCATATGTACATTTCACCTGTTCACTGCTCTTTTGAATCCCTGTATTTTTCTTGTTCATTCTAGTTATATAACAGCTGTATGTATAGCTGTCTTTTAGTCAAACTTAAATATAACTCTGCGTTTTTATAAAACCTTTTTAATCACACGGATATATCAGTGCTCCCAATCTTTACCATATGCCATCAACTGTATAATCTTTCGTTTCATTTTACAGGAAACTCTTTGCCTTATTAACAAAACAAATATCTGCTCCCGCTTTTTAATTGCATTCAAAGTTTCGTGTCCAATTAATTTCCAACTATGCAATCAACAGAACGATGAACAGGTTGATGGCGCAGAGTTTAAACCGATAGCAAGTTGACGGAGATCGACGGAGTGCGGGAGGTCGAACAACGCGGAGGTTAACGGGAAGGCACCCCCCATAGTTGACTGGTCGATCGCGCGTTGACCGCCAATCAATGGCTATGATGAACTACAGGGCCTCACCCCATTTAATGTGTACGGAGAAATGTGAGCCCCCGTAAACACCACTTTGTGGTGGCTCCACCTATATAACATGGACCTTTGGTGATTAGAACTATATTAATAGACCCTCGGCATATTTAATCATATATGCATATTCCATTATATGCACACCATAGTATCTCAACACATATAATATATGAAATTCGTCCATATGAATAACCCGACATCCGCATATTTAAATTATATTATAATTAATCAAATGTCAATACTGTGGTAATATATAATATAATTACGAGTTCAACTTTATTGTCGAACATGATCACAGAGGTTTCCGCCTTATATTAATACCCAGAGTCCATTGCACATATCTCCGACTTTTATATTACCTCCGGACCTTATATTAAATTAATAACCCAACATCATTACGTATATTTCCGCCTGGCCCACAATGCCATCAACCGCCAATCGAATGCACACAACATACATGACTTATCGTCCACGCACCTTTATTAAACCTCGTGCAAGTCCTGCGATCGCCCACCGTTGGATAGCCTTTGCCCAGATCAACGGATCTTATTCATTTTGCTGGGCGTCTTCCGTCGATCGTTAACGCACGAAATTTCATTTTAATCAAAACCGCTTATGCCACGTGTCGATTCCTGTATGGAATCGCTGCCCATTCCTCCAATATCGCTTTCCGATGGATGGTGGTGCGGAAAAAACCATGGTTTCACTCCAACCCACCGTTACTGTTCACAAGTCTCGGTTCCTCTCCTCTCCTCCACTCCAGGTTCCGCTCAGGGTTTTAATTTAATAGTTCAATACAGCGATTTAACGCTAATTCCTTCGCATTTCAATTATATATATATAATCTTTGTTTCGACTATGATTCCGCCTCCAACGCAGAGTTCCGCTCCTTTGACTTTGGTTCCGCCTCTGACTATGGTTCCGCTCCTATTCACGCTAGTTCTTCGGTGTATGCATATATATAAACCATATATATATAACGCACTGATTCAAACGTCCGGAATGTTATGTGTAACACCCGGAATGTATGAAAGATTCTTGAAATTTATCTATATATGTACATATTTTTGAAATAACAACGGTTTCTCTGCAATGACATCTGTGGCTCTGCCTCTGTCGCTTCTGTCACTCTGCCTCTGCCTCTACTGCTATGATAACATCTCTGTCTCCGTATTTTCTTCCTCTGTCTCTGCCTTTCTCTTCATTTCCTCTTTGCTCCATTGTCTATCTTAGTCTCTTTGTAATTGTTCCTGTTTCTGCATCTGCTACCTCCTTTGCCATCAATGACAACATTTGCAACAGTCTCCCCCTTTGGCATTGATGGCAATACTTTTTCTCTGTTTGCCTACACTTTCTGCTGTTGTTTGCTCATCCTCCCCCTTTGACATCAATGGCAAAGGACTGCTTTTTGCATTTCCTATCTCTGAGTTATGTTTAGGCCCTCTTCTGCATGCTGCTCCATAGTGATGTAAAAGAATTGTTGAGAGAACACTTTGAATTTGAATATACACTGTAAATTGATATAGTTCTAGGATAATAGCTTGGTGTTCTTTTGCTTTAATCCTTTTATCCTGAGGACCTGATTCATGCTTTCCTTACTGGCTATTCTCCTCCTGGAATGATATTTTCATTTTTTTCTCCCCCTGAAATTGTGCTTTCTCTTTATATCAGAGAGTCGCATCTGCAGATACTACCCCTAGTTTATCTCTAAAGTATTCGAATGGTTCTCTTGCAAGAGGTTTGGTAAATTATATCAGCTGTCTTTTCTTTCGTTGGTACATATTCCAGCTTTAATATCTTCTGAGCCACTTGTTCTCGGAGGAAATGATACTTGATTGGAATATGTTTAGTTTTTGAGTGAAGTACAGGGTTTTTAGATATAATTATAGCACTTGTATTATCACTTTTGATTGAAATAGGTTCATCAATGCTTACCTTCATATCTTGAAGAGTTTTCTTCATCCATATGACTTGTGTACAACATGCTGTTGCTGCTATATATTCTGCTTCAACTGTAGACAAAGAGATGGATGTTTGTTTCTTGCTTAGCCATGCCACTAGACTTTCTCCTAGATAGAATGCACCTCCACTTGTACTCTTCCTGTCATCCACACAGCTGGCCCAATCTGCATCTGTGTATGCTGATAAAGTGAATTTTTTGGTTTTAGGATACCAAAGTCCGTATTGTGCTGTTCCTTGTAGATATCTGAGTATTCTTTTTACTGCCAAAAGATGGTTTTGTTTAGGTGCTACTTGATATCTTGCCACTAGTCCTACTGCTAGCATGATGTCTGGTCTTGATGCAGTCAGATACAATAGACTTCCAATCATGGATCTGTAGAGTTTTTGATCTATATCAGCAGACCCATCATCAACACACAGCTTGCAACCTGTGGTCATGGGAGTTGACACAGGTTTGCAATCTTCCATTTTGAATTTTTTCAGCATTTCTTTTAGGTATTTTTCTTGTGAGATGAATGTACATGTGCTCCTTTGCTGAATTTGAAGTCCTAAATAGAAACTGAGCTCTCCAATCATGGACATTTCAAACTCTGATTTCATCTCTTCTGCAAATCCTTTTGCTAGCTCATCTCTGTTTCTTCCAAACATAATGTCATCAACATATACAACAACAATTAGGAGTTCATTTTCATGGGCTTTTATGTATAGATTGTTGTCTACTCCACCTCTTTTAAAACCCTGTTTTTGCAAATATTTATCCAGTCTTGAGTACCAAGCACGAGGAGCCTGTTTCAGTCCATATAGGGCCTTTTTCAGTTTGCATACATAGTCTTCTTTATATGTCAATGAGAAACCTTCTGGTTGTTCCATGTACACTTCTTCTTCTAGATCGCCATTAAGAAAATCAGATTTTACATCCATTTGATATACCTTGAAATCTTGGTAGCATGCAAATGCCAGGAACATTCTGATAGCTTCCATTCTGGCTACAGGGGCAAATGTTTCATCATAATCAAGTCCTTCTATTTGTGAGTATCCTTTGCAGACCAACCTAGATTTATTCCTGATTACTTGTCCTTGCTCATTCATTTTGTTTTTGAATACCCATTTTGAGCCTATGAAATTTTTCTCAGCAGGTCTAGGAACTAGTTCCCAGGTATTGTTTTTCTCAATTTGGTCCAATTCTTCATTCATTGCATTTACCCAAGACTTGTCCTTGGTGGCTTCTTCAAATTTCTTTGGTTCTATTTGTGACAACATGGCTATGTATACTTCTTCTGTCTGTTCAGTTAGCTGCCTTCTTGTTTGCACTCCTACATTCTTGTCTCCTATGATTTGATCTTCTGGATGGTTCTTTTGAGTGTATCTTGAGGGGGTTTTTGAGTTCAGTCCAGCATCTTCTGATGTTTTGCTTGTTTCATCATCATTTTGGTCTTCTTCTTCATTGTTGTCTGATGTACTGCAGCAGTCTGTATCTCTAGTATTGTTTGGAAGTTCTTCATCAAATCTCACATCAATACTTTCAACTATCTTCCGAAGGGTCTTGTTGTAGCACCTGTACCCTTTGCTTTTGGAAGCATATCCTAGAAATATCCCTTCATTTGCTCTTGCATCAAATTTGCCAAGATTTTCATCATTATTCTTTATGCAACACTTGCTTCCAAAGATTCTGAAATGTTTGATTGAGGCTGGCTTTCCATGCCATAGTTCATAGGGAGTCTTGAAACTGCTTGGCCTTAAGTGAGCTTTATTAAGGATATGTACTGATGTGTGCACTGCTTCTGCCCAGAAGGTTTGAGCAATATTATTCTCTTGCATCATGGCTCTCGCAATTTGTTGAACAGATCTGTTTTGTCTCTCTGCTACTCCATTCTGCTGAGGTGTCCCTGCAATAGTAAATTGTTGTTTTATGCCATGTTCATTGCATAGGTCTGCAAAGTCATAATCAGTGAATTCACCTCCTCTGTCTGATCTGATGCATTTCAGCTTGCATCCTGTCTAATTTTCTGCTAATGCTTTAAATGTTTTGAATTTGCCCAGAGCTTCCGATTTATTCTTGAGAAAAGCAACCCATGTCATTCTGGAGAAATCATCTATTATCAGCATAAAGTAGGACTCTCCACTTGGTGTTTTAGTTCTTGTAGGTCCACACAGATCCATGTGCACAAGTTGCAATGGTCTTCTTGTTGATAACTCTTCTTTAGATTTAAAGGATGTGCGAGTTTGTTTTCCCAACTGACAAGATTTGCATATTGTGTTTGAGGGCCTTTTTATTTCTGGCATATCTCTGACAACTTTCTTCTTGCTCAGTCTAATGATATGGTCAAAGCTGAGATGTCTCAATCTCCTATGCCATAACCATGACCCCTCGAGTTTGCTGAGATGGCAGGCTTCATCCTCCTCTTTCACTATGTACACATTACTCTCTGTTCGAACACCTTTGAGTAGAGTTTTTCCTGTTGTGCTTGATCTGACTACACAATCTTGTGCTCTAAAGAGAACTTCATAGCCTTTATCACACATCTGACTGACACTCAGTAAATTTTCTTTCAGACCATCTACATATAATACATCTTGGGCCTTTCCTCTACCATTGTCTATGCTGACTGATCCTTTTCCCTTGATCTTTCCTGATTTTTCATTTCCAAAAGTGGCATTGCCCGATTTCTTTTCATCAAGAGTTAAAAACTTGTTTTTGTCTCCTGTCATGTGTTTAGAGCAGCCACTGTCCAAATACCATTGACTCTTCAAATCTTGAGCAGTTAAAGCCAAGTCACATTTATTCACCTTCTTTATCCACTGGAGGCGCCCTTTTGTTTGGTATCTTTTGTGAGGTGATGAATTATATCCTTTTAGAGAACACTTGGAAGATATATGCCCAATTTGATTGCATATACAACATTTGATTATAGTTTTTGCGGAATTGTGAGCATGAACAAAATTGCTTTGACTCATAAACCTCCTTGAGGTATTGAACATCGGTCTTTGTCCATACTTTCTACATTCAATAATTCTATGGCCAAAATCCTTACAATAAAAACAATAACCATAGAAATTACTTGCATACCTGATGTAAGGTTGTCTCTTCCATGCTTGCATCTTTTGCTGGTTTGAATCATTCCTCCTTGTATGAAAATATGCAGCAATGTGTCCCGGCTTGTGGCAGACATAACAGGTGGCATTCTTCATAGGAGGCAAGAATCTCCTTTGATGGCTTCCAAATTTGATATAATCAGGAATATATGATCCTTTCTCTGTTGTCTTAGTATTTGTTACAATATTTGTTATTAGAGGTTTCTTCTGGTCTCTGTCTTTCTCATTACATGTTTCTTCCTTTGTAGGAATTATTTGAGCTGCTTCATCAGCCTTCTTTGCTTTCACAAAAATTATATTTTGTTTTCCTTTTCTTTGCCTTTACTTGATTCTCCTTCATAGCCTATCCCAGTTTTTATTAGAGGAGATCTTTGAGCATCCAAGATTTCATTCAACTTACCAGAACTTGTCATTTGAGAAGGGTATATAGAGACTTTCTGTTGAGCACTTTCTAATTTCCTTCTCAGACACAGAATTTCTTCTTCCAGCTTCTCTTGTTCTCGAGTTTTATCTTTGATTTTTTGAAGTAAAATATCTTCTATATTCTTGGCTTCTTCAAGATTTACCTTCAGATGCATGAGGACTTCTGAATTTTGATCTTCTTTCACACATTTGAGGAGAATCTCTTTTTGTTTTCTGCATTTTAGATTGAGTCTGTCAATCTCCTCCAGAGCACTTCTTAGCTCCCCCTCAAGATCGACTTCCCATTCTTCTTCTTCTTCTAGAAAGAGTCCTTCAAGATCTTCTATGGCCATCAGTAAAAATTCAGAGGTTCCCTCTTCTCCTGAGGGTTCATCTGAGTCTTCAGATGCACTGCTGTCTTGCTGAGCATAGAAGGATTTTCTGCTAAATTTCTTTCCTTTTTGCCAATTCTTTGATGTGTCTTTCTATGATTCTTGAGCTTGATTTCTTACTTTCTTGTGAGGAAATTTAGCAGCATAATGTCCAACTCTTCCACAGTTAAAGCATTTAAAAGGAATTTTACCTTTGTATCTACCTAAGCCTCTATCCAATTTCTTGACAAATTTAGCCTCTTCTTCATCAGAGCAGGAGCATATGTCTTCCTTTTCTTCTTTCTTCTTTTCTGTTTTGAATGCTGCCTCCCTTGTGCTTGGCTTCTTCTATGGGAGCCTCATCTCATATGCTGTAAGATTTCCTAGTAGCTGGTTCATGGTCAAGGTCTCCCAATCAGCTGTTTCTTCTATTGCAGACACCTTGGGATTGAATCTGGATGGAAGAGATCTTAGAATCTTTTGTACAATTATACCTTCTAGTATTGTTTCTCCAAGAGCTTTCATACTGTTAACAATTTCTGCAACTTTTAAGAAGAAGCTGCCAACATCTTCATCATCATTCATTTTTAAATTTTCAAACTGGGCTCTATATACTTGAAGTTTGACAGTCTTAACCTTTTTATTTCCTTCATGGATATTCTCTAGAGTGTCCCACATATCTTTGGCAGTCTTACTGTGCATTATTTTGATAAACTCAGCTTCACATAGTCCATTTAAGATTGCATTCATTGCTTTTGCATTAGCTACAAAGCTTTCTTTAGCTTCTTTCTTTGTATCAGTTGACTTTGTGACATATCCAATTTCCACAGCATCCCAAGCTTCTAATCCTAAAGACATTATATAAGCTTTCATTCTTATTTTCCAAAAGGCATAATTTGCACCTGTAAAGAAAGGGGCTTTATTGGTTGAGCTTCCTTCTTGACTTGCCATCTTGAGAGCCTAGGATCTCCTTTCAGTTGTTAGATTGATATGCAAGGAACTTGGATCTGATACCAATTGTTGAACCTTTAATTAAACTGAGAGGGGGGGGGGGGTGAATCAGTTTAATGCATTCCTGATCTTTTAAAACTTTTCATTAAGCTATTTACACCTTCATTTCATATCCAATTTAATGTGCAAGTAATCTTAGAATGCAAGCAGCAAGTATTAGTTTAATATAGCAGTAGACTTAATATGAGAGTTGCAGGTATTAAGCAGATGATACATATCAGATTCAATACATAACTATCATGCACAGAGACGCCAGATATAAGTGGAAAACCATAACGGGAGAAAACCACATCTTATTATTGTTGTGATGCAAAGGCAAGCTCCTACTCCCTCTCACCACTGTTTTTCTGCAGGCACCAACCTACAGGAGGCTCCAACCTCAATTCTGCAAGCTACAACTTGCAAGGAAGCACCAACTCCCTTCAATTTTTTGTAGGCACCAACCTACAAGAGGCTTCAACCTTTGTCAGCTACAACTGACAGCTATTAAGCTGAATGTTTGTTGATTTACTCCAGATATCAGCTCTGTTCTGTATCTGCTCTTCTTCTCTTAATCTTCTCTGCTTTATTCTTCTATATTCTGCATTCTCTATATCTTCTTTCTCTCTCTCTCTCTCTCTCTCTCTCTCTCTCTCTCTCTCTTTTGAGCTTATCAAATTGATCTTATATAGGAATTCTCACAAGACTGTTTGTATTCCTCTAGGAATTCGAAATGAATGGTCATATCTCTTGTCTTCTGCCTCCTCATTTATTTATCCAACTCAATTTAAAAATCATAATAATATGTACACAATTTCATGCTACAGTGGGATTTTGTCTTTTCTTTAGGATACTTGCCTTTGCATCACAAACAATAAAAAATAATTACATCATTTACATTCACATTCTAAATTACATATTTCAATATCACTGAGCTCCTCTTCTGAACTTTGGCTTACTGGATTTTGTCTTTTTCTACTTCTATTAAGAAACTGTTCTGCATCATCTTTGTTTACTGTCATCTGTACATTTCACCTGTTCACTGCTCTCCTGAATCCCTGTATTTTTCTTGTTCATTCCAGTTAGATGACCACTGTATGTACAGTTGTCTTTTAGTCAAACTTAAATATAACTCTGCGTTTTTATAAACCCTTTTTAATCACACGGATATATCAGTGCTCCCAATCTTTACCATATGCCATCAACTGTATAATCTTTGGTTTCATTTTACAGGAAACGCTTTGCCTTATTAACAAAACAAATATTTGCTCCCACTTTTTAATTGCATTCAAAGTTTCATGTCCAACCATTTTCTCATCCGGCAATCTCTTATATGTACATATGCGCTAACAATTGGAATGTAATTTCATCTGCCAGATCAGTTGTAGGCGGCAGCATGGATAACCAGCGCGGAGTTAAAATGGGAGCACGTCGACAGAGATCAACGGATTACGGGAGGTCGAACCGCTCGACAGTTAACGGGAAGGCACCCCCCGTAGTTGACTAGCCGATCACGGTTGACCAAGCAATCAACGGTTGTGGTGAACTATGGGGCCTCACCCCAGCTGCTGCGTACGGACAAAGTGGAGCCCCCGTAACCACCACTTTGTGGTGGCTCCACCTATATAACATGGACCTTTGGTGATTAGAACTATATTAATAGACCCTCGGCATATTTAATCATATATGCATATTCCATTATATGCACACCATAGTATCTCAACACATATAATATATGAAATTTGTCCATATGAATAACCCGACATCCGCATATTTAAATTATATTATAATTAATCAAATGTCAAGACCGTGGTAATATATGATATAGTTACGAGTTCAACTTTATTGTCGAACATGATCACCAAGGTTGCCGCCTTATATTAATACCCAGAGTCCATTGCACGTATCTCCGACTTTTATATTACCTCCGGACCTTATATTAAATTAATAACCCAACTTCATTACGTATATTTCCGCCGTGCCCACAATGCCATCAACCGCCAATCGAATGCACACAACATACATGACTTATTGTCCACGCACCTTTATTAAACCTCGTTCAAGTCCTGCGATCGCCCACTGTTGGATAGCCTTTGCCTAGATCAACGGATCTTATTCATTTTGCTGGGCGTCTTCCGCCGATCGTTAACGCGCGAAATTTCATTTTAATCAAAACCGCTTATGCCACGTGTCGATTCCTGTATGGAATCGCTGCCCATTCCTCTAATACCGCTTTCCGACGAATGGTGGTGCGGAAAAAACCATGGTTTCACTCCAACCCACCGTTATTGTTCACAAGTCTCGGTTCCGCTCCTCTCCTCCGCTCCAGGTTCCGCTCAGGGTTTTAATTTAATAGTTTAATACACCGATTTAACGCTAATTCCTTCGCATTTCAATTATATATATATAATTTTTGTTTCGACTATGATTCTGCCTCCAACGCAGAGTTCTGCTCCTTTGACTTTGGTTCCGCCTCTGACTATGGTTCCGCTCCTATTCACACTAGTTCTTCGGTGTATGCATATATATAAACCATATATATATAACGCACTGATTCAAACGCCCGAAATGTTATGTGTAACGCCCGGAATGTATGAAATATTCTTGAAATTTATCTTTATATGTACATATTTTTGAAATAACAACGGTTTCTCTGCAATGACATTTGTGGCTCTGCCTCTGTCGCTTTTGTCACTCTGCCTCTGCCTCTACTGCTGTGATAACAGCTCTGTCTCTGTATTTTCTTCCTCTGTCTCTGCCTTTCTCTTCATTTCCTCTTTGCTCCATTGTCTATCTTAGTCTCTTTGTAATTGTTCCTGTTTCTGCATCTGCTACCTCCCTTGCCATCAATGACAACATTTCCAACAAGAAGAGGTTGTTTACCCAATTCACTAGAAAGAGGATTCAAGAGAAAAGTCGGTTATATTCATGATTATACTTGGACTGGTAGGAAGAAAAGGATTGAAAGGGAGTATGACTTGGGCATTGAATTAGGACAAGGAAAATTTGGTCTGGTGATAAAATGCAAGAGAAACTCCTTTAAGGAAGAGCTAGCCTGCAATACTCTTCCCAAGAAAACTGAAGAATTTTTCTATAAGGAAGCTGAGATTATGCAACATCATTGAGGCCATCCTAGTGTTTTCACACTCCAAGTAGTGTATGAATACATAGAATATTTTCATCTTGTGATGGATTTATGCTCGAGTGGAATCTTGATCGACAAGATGTCTAAGAAAGGATGCTACCTTGAGCATTAGGCTGAAAACTTGATCAAGGAATTAATAATAGTCATTAAATATTGTCTGAGTTTGGTGTTGTCCATCAAAATATAAAACATGGGAATTTTATATGAACTAGTTCCAAACAACTAAAGCTAGCTAATTTTGGCCTATCTATGTGGGTTTGAAAAATTGTATTTATTTCTTAATGAAATTATAATCAACTTTGATTATTATAATTGAACATTTACACAAGGGAATTATCATCATTATCAAATAATTGAGGAGTTTCCTTTTTTATGTATTTGACTAACAATAATTTTTTTGCATTCAAACAGGTCAAGCTTTATTTGGTGTGGTAGGAAGCTCTTCATATATTTCCCTTGCAATTTTGGTAGGGACATATTTAGAAAAGGTTGATTTTTAGGGGGTTGGGGTCCTCCATGCTCTCATGAAAAATAGATTACTTTTTAGAGGAGAATTTGTTCAAGCCATATTTGAAGCGATTAAAGTAGCACAATTGGGTTTTAATTCCAAAAAGTGGCATTCCATATCAAGGCTAACAAAGAATATGATGTGAAGGATGCTTTCAAGGGATGTGAAAAATAGGCTTTCTCCAAAAGATGTGTTGAGTGAGTAAACTTGTTGCATTTCTAAGCATTAAATATTTTGTGTATATGTTATCATTATTTTCTCTTGAGATGTAATTATATATTAATAAATCTTTGACCATATTTCCATTTGTGGTTGTAAGAAACCCCCAAATCAAGTTTTACATGGAACCTAATGGAAATATTTGAGAAGCCATGTCAAAAGGGGGAAAATGTATCCTTGTCATCAAGAGTGAATGGTTGGAATAATCCTCATTTCCATTTTCTCCATGTAAAAGGGAAAGAAGAGCATTATTTTCAAATTCATTTCAAGTAGAATATGGAAAAGATGAACCTCTCTTCAAGCCTTCACAGGTTTTCCTACATTTGAAACAACGAGAGCTTGATACCAAATAAATAGGAAATATGACCTTGTATATTATATTGCAAATGATATTTCACATATAAGATTATTTGAACCCAAAAGGAGCATATTATGTGTTCGTCCTACTCCACTACAATGTTCATTTAACTTAAAATACAGCTTGTGTACAAAAGTTTGAAATCATCCCATTGCTGACTATTTTTTTTTGGGTAAATGAGGCTAAACTATATTAATTCAAAAGTAAAACAGTACATATGCTACAGGTTGAGTTGGTAAGCTGCGCCTAACCAATCCCAGCCTTTGTTGCACAAGTATAGGGCTGCCTCCTTAGAGGAAACAAGCACGAAAAAAAACAGCAGAAAGAAAATTACAAAGCCTGTCGTAGCACCATTGGAAATAGAGGTTTTGTGATAATAACAAGCATGAAAAAAAAATAAGAAGAGTTGAAATGCTACGCAGTCATGAGTCTTATGCATCATCATTGCTATCGAGATCTTCCTCCACAATGGGACAGGCGGACTCCTGCGTAGCGACTTCCTCTTCAGCGATAGGTTGACGTGGAGGCCTGGAAGCAGGTGCGCATAAGATGGGAGAAATCGGGTACTCGGAATCTGGGACTCGTGTCCAAGTGCCTTCTAAGTCCATTATCCAGATGTATGTGTCATCCAATTCATCCTCTTGTGTCAGAAGAGGCTTGATCTTGCGGGGTAAGGGGTGCTCCTGGTGCACAATGGTGGATTTTCCTTGCCCGCTTCTGCTTCTCTGCATTACATGAGTGGGTGCCTCCTCCTCCTGGTCGAGCCCGGGGCTCTGGGGGGCCTCTCTAACATGACTGCCTGAGGAGGAGCCTTCAACGGATTCCAAGCAATTATCTGGCTCATGGTGGTAGCGACCAGGGAGCGCACCTCTCTGACCTCCTCTTATTGTTCTTTGGTGTAGTCTAGGAGCCATGGTCAAATGAAGTAGGGGGTTGATGGGGGTATGAGAGGAGGGGAGGAGCAACTCTGACCTGAGACTGGAAGTGCATAGCGAGGTGTTATTTTACAGGGAGGTACATTGATGGAGGATGCGCAGCAAGAGGCGCAGGATAATGGGAGCACACAGGTTGGTCATGAAGCTAGCAAGGCAGGTGGAGCCGAGGTGAGGCATGCAAGGAGGGGGGTATGCAGTCTCAGGGATTATGCGTAGTGCAGCACTGGGGGGAGGCTGTGCAGCAGACTGGGCACGTAGGAGGATTGGAACTGAAACAAAAAAACTATAAGGAGCAGACTGCAGGTAGATTTGTGTTGTAGGTTCTCCCCTTTGGTAAGCATGTGACACATGCGAAGATGTTGAGCATGATTATGCCTCACTCGCAGCTGCGGCTGTAACTATTTTCATGAGTAGGCATGTGCGTGGAGCTATGGCCGAACTTCATATCCATCCCAGAGATCATTCAAAAGATTGCAGTGGAGAGGTGCCCTGGAGGGGTTTTTGTTGTCATTGCGTGTCTTCACGATGCCCGGTTTCTGTCATCTCATGCGAATAATTGCAGGAGTGTGGATCCACGTCGAGTGAAGGCCTGCTCTGCAAATCTTTGTCATCTTGAGCATGGGAGAGACTATTTTCGTGCATGCTTCTACTGTCACCTGCATCTAGGGATCCCATTTTTTACTATTACCAAATGACAATGATCGTAAATTATTCATCATATGACTCAAGAAATTGATAGTGGAAGCGTGACTAATAGCGTGAGTTGATTGACCCATTAATTGACTAATGGAAGCTAAAGACTAAAAAAATATCTGAGTGTGAAATTATTCCATTGTTTGTGCCAACTTATGTTATGTCCTCCTAGTATTGTGCCCATAAAATACTAATATTATTCACTGTATAACATTTTAATGATTTATTTGGCTATATATCCATATCTTTCCCTTAATGAAGTTGGAAAACACTTGGAGAAATGCAAGATATTAGAATTACAGTTTGTATTTTACTTGACATAATTATTCTTCGTACCTATTGGGTATCTCTTTCTAACAATTAATTAAGTTAATTTTCTCTTTCATTACATTTTTTTTTCAATGCCTTATTTGAGTTAAACATTTTACACCATGGGTGCATCTAGTATTTTTCCATGTTGGAGCTTACAAGGATTTCAGAAAATTTTGGATAAAAGTGAATTGGTTAGTATGATATAACACTAACAAGTTTTTAGTAAGACATTTGATAATGCTATTAATTTATTTTCTCTAAGATTTGGCATTTTTGTGTTGTATTATAATGGAAAATATTTGCAAGTGATTTAATATCAATATTTATTAATGACTCAATCCACTAATAAAACATGTATCCTTTTAAAGGTTACTCTTTGGTGGTTCTTGTATTCCATTTTGTAATGAGGTTTCTTGGTAATACTTGGTTTCAAGATGTTGTTGACTTTATTGATAAAGTAACAATGAAAAATTCCTTAGGATAAACATCAAACATCTCATATAAATCTTCCATTAAATTTGGAAATTCCTTATCCTTGACCAATTGGTTATGTAACAAAGTTAAATAGAATTTTTATTGAGTTGCGACATATACCATCTGTTTGTCACTACTTTTACGCTATGATTAGTTTGTCTAGTGCTTGCATTCGAGTATTTGATGTTTCCCATAACTAGCTTAATTCCTTTAAATTGTAACATATATTTATGCATTAGAAAGCATATTTAGTTTCGTTATGATGTTTAAAAAATTGAAAATGGAAAAAAAAGAATCACCACAACAATACATTAGAAGCTTTCTCTCGCAAAATTTCCAGTTCGGTCAATTACGGTGATGGCCACTTTTAGTCTAGTTCTTTAGTTGTATATACTTGAGGGGAACTTCTAAATAGATTAGTGCTCTTGTTGTACATATTTGTTCCAAGTTGAGGCCCTAATATGTGCAGATATATTACTAAATATAAAATAGTTAGTTATGTTGGTGGTCCTAGAAAATAAATTTTTCTTGAGATTAGTTAATGGGCCATGTGATTTTTTTTTGGCGTCCGCTCCAGATAAAACTTATTGTGTTTTGCTATTGATTGGATAAATTCATTTAACAAAAAGGGAGACAATCAACCTCATGGATTGATTCTACTCAATGGTAAGTCCAAAAGTTTGCAAAAGACTATTTTTTCCTATTACTCTCTTTCATTCTTATGAAACAAAAAGATGAAACCAAAGTAGTTTTCAAAGATTTGCCTAAATATCTAAACTCGAACATTGCACCTTGTAAGGAATAGTTAGAATGCAAACTTTGGCTCTATCAAATTCATGGTTTTCACTCACAATCTACATCATAGTACCTAAGGCTGAGGTCACAGTTCTTGAGGTCGAGGTAATAGTTCTTAAGGTCATAGTTCCCAAGGTCGAGGTGATAGTTCCTAAGGTTGAGCTCCCAAAGTCATAGTTCTTAAGGATGAAGTCACATTTCTCAAGGCCAAGGTCACAATTCCAAAGGCCAAGGCCACAATTCTTAATCTCACGATTCCTGAAATGGAAAATATGCATGATGCAAAAAAGGTGAATGGTGCCAAAAAATGTTGCATGTTTTGCACATTTTCCATACAATTTTTTTCAAGGTCTTTCACCTATTTCTATCATGTGGATTTTCCAATGTCTCTTTCCTTTTGCCTTATGTTTGACTGACACCATCAAATGATCCTATTTGAGTTGACATCCAAAGTTGGTGAAATCAATGGAATTAATGAAATGCAAAGTACTCCACAAAGTGGCAACATACAACATTGAAGTCTGTGCAACTTCCGAGCTCTTTTCCCTCATTTGGCTTCTTGAATGTTACATTTTCCAAGGTCATAATTCTAAAACATTGAGGTCCAATTTCTTGATGTGGAGGTCATAATTCCCTATGTCACAACTCCGAATGTAACATTCACTTTAAGTCAATTTATGACGGCATAGTCCCCTAAGTCACAATTCACTACTGCATAAAGAGAGAGGGAAGTTTAAGACGTTGACAAAATTAATATTTCGTCTTAAAACACTTAAATTATTATTTTAATTATCCTAAATTAAAAATAATTGTCCTTAACTTAAAAATTAAGACAAAAGAGGAACCAACAAGCTGATCAAAGCACATGGATTCATTTTAACTTAAAAATTATGTCAAAAGAGGAACCAACAAGCTGATCAAAGCACATGGATTCAATAATGGGAAACAACTACTGAACTTTCCATTGGTTAATTGACCAGGTGTATCGACCGCCATCATCGGCCATCATCCACATTCATTTTCCAATAGAGGGTTACAGGTATGGAAAGAAGTGGATTTTTTAGGTTCTATGTAGTTAATTAGATGTTGGCCTGAGTGTGCCCATTGTTCAGTTAGTAATGCTCTCATCGCAATGTACGAGGTCTTTTCTTGCACATTTTTAGTGTTCAGGGCCAGTTTGACATCTCTGCAAACCCTGGACATTGTAGATCCATGAAGAAACACGTGATTTTTCTAGCCAAGGAGACGAGTTTCATGTCGGGAGATGAATATCTGAGGCGTCTACTGTCCACTGACCCCAACTGCGCATCGCTCATTTTAGGGCCGTGCAATGGTTGTTGAAGGTATTTCTTTATTGATTTGTTAAAATACCAACTCGTTTTTATTTCAGATCCTTTAACTCGTTTACATTTCGTTATTCGAAGATGTTATTTAACGTGTCCCCATTGAATTTGTACTGGTTGCAGGTCGGTGTCTGTTGTAACTTCAATTCGCATATTTATTTCGAGTGGTTTGTAGTAAGAGCCTCGATAAGCTAAGAATTAAAATGTTTAACTGTGTTTCTCTTGAATTTGTGAAATAAATTTGTGGACATTCGAAATGATTGATGAATTGCATGTTCACTTGGTCGTGCTCTCATGGGTTTCTACTTTCTATTCTTCCCATGATGGTTGCAACTATTATGATTTGTATGGATTTGGTATCTTAGATGTGAGTAAGTTCTATGAGTTTCATGGATTTATTTTGTTTCAGGGTTTAAGGATTTGGGTAAACATTTTGCTAGAAAAATTCATACCTAATCACTTTGGTTTTCTTCTCATTTCTACTTCATGGAATTCACTTCATCTTTAAGCTTTTGGGAAACCTTTTGTCATAACTCATTTTGTCCATGTCTATTTTCATCTTTCAATCTAAAAGACAGGTTTCATAATATGTTTATGTTTTTAATTCATGTTTCATAATATGTTTATGTTTTTAATTTTCTCAATTAAATATATTGATTAAGTTTCATGATCCAACAACGTAGGCATCCCTCGCTCTTCTACAACTCATACTTTAGCCATTTCTTCCACAATCACACCCATATTTGGTATCCATAGGTTCATTATTTCAGAAATTTCCTTGCAATGAAATAGAGGACTCTTTGGAAGGCCTTTGATGAACATTACTTTGGCCATTATCAATTCTTCTTTTGGCCATTCTTGAAACTCAATAAAATTCATCATCTTCTAGTTACATTGAAAATATGAAAGAAATGTTCTATCAACTACTCCAAAGTTTGGATGATTGCAAATCCTTGGACACTACAATGTGATTCGAGTGTTGGAAATATCCCTCGTAATTAGTACTTTTGGATTTTAAATTCACTTTAGTATCATTGATTTATGTTCCAACTTCTTAGAGTCTCCTAAAATGTTGGTTTGACCAATTATTCTTGGGCATTTAGTGCTCAGTACATTAGGATTTATACTGCCATATCTAAATAACTTAGATCTAATGATGCAAAACTCAACATACAAAACATTAACTTCTCTATAGCTGAGTGTTTATTGAATATCATTGAAATTATAAGCCTTTTCCCAACTACAAAAGTAGGGTATCACCCACTTTATGTTAGTGTATGTTGCCAAAAATCATTATATGATATAGCACAAAGACTTGCATATACTAAGGCCCTTCATTTTTGTGAAATTCCAAAGTTATTTTGCATTATTTTCCTTCATGGTTGCATGCAATTCAAACAACCATGCTCTAACTCGTGTATTTCATGTGTACTTTTAATTGTTCCATTTTCCCATTTTTCTATGAGCTGCTATTATTTTATCTAAGTTAAAGTGTTGTTTCCTTCATACCAAGTCACATTACAATATTGGTAGATAATGTTTACTAGAGGGGGATTCTCTTCATCTAGTTATGATAGACAACATATTTAGGAATAATTTTATTTATGAAGTTACATGGTTGTGGGAGTGTATCACCCTTAATTCAATCAAGAAATTATATTTTGTATTTTCCTGAGTCCATTTGGGTCAAATGGGATTCATGGGTTTTAATTAGACAGAGAAAACCTATAAAGACATCTACATCAAAGATAATAATCATCTGGTTGTTGAAGTCTCTTTTTCTAGTATTTCTTTATAGTCATGTTCTACAGTTTACCTTTTTTGTTGGCATCTATGATTGATGTACAACTATTGTAGTTTGTTTTGAAGTATATGTTGATATAGAAGGATTTAGTTCCATGATCATAATGTTTGAATTTTTGGGTGCTAACTATAATTGTGCAAGATATTATCAAAATTTCTTATACCAATGAAGTATTTGCTTAGATCATTCTATGTTGGTTTTCTTACTAATTCCTGCATACCTCATTTTCAGGAGGGAGATGGATACATTGTCTTTATGAAGTCTGTCTATGAATCTAGCCTGAAAACAATTTGTGAGTCAAGTTCATTCATAAACAGTGTTTTAAAATTATGAAAAATAAAGTTAATATATTGTAGGTACTGTGGGAGGTGCATGTACCATGAATTTTGTAAGTATTTAGGGGATAAACAAGGGTACCTTGCATTTTTTTAGTTGGAATTTGATATTAAGATAAATTTTAACAATCATATTTTGGGAGGTATTGATCAATATTTAGTGAAAATAGGGTTATTCATTAAAATTCCATGAACATGAATTACCTATTAGTTGTAGTGGTGATAGACTTGGTTTATATTAGGAAAAGCCACTATGTCAAATGACATATTGTTATAATTATTTTTATAGTTTTAAGTGGACTTCTATCATTTTGACCTTTGAAGGATTTGCTTTTATGGGCTGGTACTATTTGATTTTTTGATCAGTAAGGAAGGTGTTTGTGTTTTTTATTCAACATGAACACATATATAACTCTCTCTCTTTTCTTGTTTGTTGTGTATAAGAATTGCATTGTTGATCTCAGAAATTTTATTTCTAGTTTGGATTGCTTTTACCCTCTACCTTCTACCTATTGAGGACATTGCTCTTCAAATTTGATTTCACAGAGTTAATTGCTTTTCTAAATGACTAATTTGCATGCTTGTTGTGTATATGAATTTCATGGTTGGATCACAAAAGTTATTTCTACGTTGGATTTCTATTTACCCTCCAGCATCTACCTATTCAATCCCTTCCCCTTCAAATTTTATTGCACTGAGTTTGGTAAAATTTGTGGGTATTTGCTTCTTACTCAGTGAATACATTTTTTTTCTCAGCTAGATCCTTTATCTGCCAACTAAGTAATCTCTTTAATTGTTTGAAAGAGTCAACTTCCTTTTGTATTTATTTACATACATGGATGAACACCCATATCCTACAACCTCTATAGCTCTAGGTGAAGCAACACCAATACCAGTATAACAAAATCATGTGATTCCATGAATTCATTTACGCACATTATAATTGTTACACCATTCTCACTAGAGGATCATTATTTCATCCACCTGGAAAAGTGAAGTCGATATTGAAAATGGGTGAAGTTTTGTGGGTAACTAGTAACTCATGGATTTCATCCATGTGTGATTTAGAAAATTATATTCTTCCATTTTATGTTTTATTTTAGAAAAACCCGTTTCGATAATACTTAAAGGTGAAAAATAGTTTGACTGGATTGAAATTCCATTCTTCGATATAGCATCTCCTCAATGCTTTGGTTTCCTTTCCAAGAAATTTCTTCTACTTTCACCATCCTTTTAATCCGATGACCTAGGAATTCTTTGTCATCATCCACAACTCAGAATTTTATTTAGTTTGTTTAATAATAGCATCTCATATTCGATTTTTTCAACCTTATTGGGATTTTCATTTGGGATAGGCAATTGCAATGAAATTGAGTACTTTGAAGAACATTTCTACTTTGATCGTTTATGAACCTCAATATAACTAAAAATGTTCTAGGAACTCTTCCATCTTTGAACGACTACAAGTCCTTGATTTGGTTGTCAACCCAACCAACCACTTGGAAATGTATTCCCTCAAGCCAAATATTTTGAGCTTCAAACAACATTTTTGTTATTGATTTATGTTCCAAATCATTTTTTCTCTTTTCACTATGCCATTATATGTATGACTTGGATCTCTTAGATTCTTCCATCATTGACAACTGCAAGTCCTTGATTTGGTTTTCATTCCAACCAACCATTTGGAAATGTATTCCCTATAGTCAAATATTTTTCAGCTTCGAACGCCATTCATATTGTTGATTTATGTTCCAAATACATTTTTCTCATTTTGCTATTCCATTATTCATATGAGTTAGATCTCTTAGATATGGAACTTTGTATGGCATGGGAATATAACAAAACGATGAAAAGGGGCTTAAACCTCAAACCTTGTGGTTAAGGGCCACATGTTCTAACCAACTAAGCAAATCCATCTTTGCATGTTAACTTAATACTACAATTGGAATCAATTGTAGGTCCATCCTCAAGGTTCAATAAATTTAACTAAAATCTATTAAAATAATATTTTATCGCCCATAATTATACAAAAAATATAGGTATTAAATCTATATACGCTTTGTCCAGTTGGGAAGAAAAAATATTGCAACGAATTGATAAATAAACAAACTGCTACATTGTAGCTAGTACCTACAAATTAGTTTAAATATAGCTAAATTAAAGTAAAAAACAAACAAAGAACCAAAATTACATATATCTCATAATGAAAGAAACAAGACAATTGAATTTAGGAAAACGAATGTAATAACAACTTCCTAACACCAGTTTCTCGTGGAAAGGTCAAGAGTTTATGCCTCTATCAACCACCAGACAGCTCCAAACAGGGTTCTATTTAAACAGTTCTTAGAGCTCCTCACAGCTTGAATGGGTTTTTCAGCACCTCTTCCACACTCAATGTCAACACTATGCTCCAAACATAGTGTTGAGCCTTTCAATAGGTATGTATCTACTCTCGATTACTGTCCCTTTTCCTCTTCCTTATCCATTTTGTGCCATGATATAATAATATAATGAAAGGATTTTGATGAAGAATGAACGAAAAATTATCCTGATACGATTTAACTGTCCAAACTAATTCCCATTGTTTTTATGCTGAAAATAAAAGATGAAACAACGAATGTTTACAAGAAGGAAAAGTAGGACCTAATCAAGGGAAAGAAGATGCGTTGAACTCGGTCAAATCGGAAGAAAATAAGTCAAGGTTAGCACAAGACTGTCCGAGGATGGCTTTTAGTTATGGATCCCTTAGGATCCCCCGATCTTGAGGGATCACATTTATCCTTCCTTTTCAACTATAAAGGGATAGGGAAAGCTAGTTCTCGGATGTGATATGATATATCTTTCATTTTTTCATATTTTGTAATTGTAATTCACAGAATTTAGTTTTGAACAACAATATTGGACTGTGATTTTAATGGACTGTGATGATTAATATATAATTCACGTTGTTGTTCATTCACATATTTTGGAGTAGTTAAGAAATATTCGCCGATGGTTAAGGGCCCGGTCTCTCGTGAATCTCACAGCTGTTTCCTGTGTTATACTTTTCCAATTATTGTAAGTGTATTCGGATTTTCTGCGTTGCAGTTGATAATTCATATTTATGGTATTTATTCCATCGAATACGCATTTCCAATTTACTTCCTTAAAAGAATTCGTTGCTAGTTAAAAGAATTGGTTTTGATTACTTAAAGCATAGACAGTTATTTCCAATACTTTCCTTCTGTTCAATAGTTTAGATTCAACTGAAAGAGCTAGATTAATGCTTCAGTGCTCTCAGTTGATTGTCATTAATTGAATTAAGAATGAATCACATTTTTTGGTTATAATGCTTAGTTGAATCACTTTCTTTAAAGCTTCAACATTTATGATTGTATCTATATTAAACTACTAGCTTTAGCATTACTCTTTGTATGAATAGCTTGCACATATTGTGTACACGCTTGAGGTAAAAGGATTTACCCTGGTTGATAATTAATGTGAGGAAATTAGGAGTTTTTAAAAGCACCTACAACACCCAACATTTTGGCACCATTTTCGGGGAGTGTGTTGCCACTCTGTAAAAAGAGTAATGTATGATTGATGTTTTTTCTACTGAGGGATAATTGGGTATTAAAAATGGAAGGTAAGAACCTGCATAGCGAATGAGTAAAATGCTCGCTCACCCGCCTGCTTTCTAGCAGAATTGCGTAAGAGTTTAAGATAGGAATGAATATTTGTATTTTCGCATGAATGACTAAGAGGGAAAGACCTGAAAAAGACAAAATTCATCCTTCTAAACCTAAAAAACCTAAGGGACCGGTGACCCTTGGATGATCAACTTTTATCGACGAAATCTTAACAAAAGATGAGTCTCAGCCATCAGTAGGACCCCGAATTATTGCTGCCAGACATCCTTTTAACTTCCTTCAAGCCACAGGACGACCATCTGTAGATAACCCTGAGATTCATAGTAAGACTGAAGGGATTGAGAAGAGTTTTCAAGATACCGAGAATTCACAAACTCGCCCTTCACAATAAGGAAATTCTTGCAACCTCCATGAAGGAGAAGGAGAAACAAACAATTTTGAAGTTAAATTATCAGAACCTAGATCTCTTGAAGTAGTGACTGAACGAAGGACATATAGTATTCCAGATCAAGGTAGTGTTGTTAGAACCAATCCAGCCTCTTGCAGACATCCCAGGAATAACTCTCCAGCTCCTGAAATCCCTAAATAATATTGGCATATTTTTTACCAAATGGCTATAACCAACAACCTCAAACTTCCACATTGCAATATCCTATTTTTGACACAACTGTCAATGCCCCCATGAAGGCTATCCCATTACAGAATATTCCTACCTTTCATGGGCCAACTTCAAAAGATCCCGATGCATTCCTTTCGAATTTGATGTCTTATGCATGGGTTATGATTACACTACCGACCCTTAGAAGCTGAAGCTATTCCCCTCTAATCTGAAGGGAGAAGCTCTACGTTGGTTTATGGGATTTGGTGGAGGCACAATCAATGATTGGGACCAAATGAAAACATCCTTCCTTAAAAAATACCAAGATTATTGCCGAACTAGAGAACTAAAAGATGAAAATTTTCAAATGGTAGCTAAGCCTAGCGAGACTCTAGAAGAATAAGTAGAGAATTTCCAATATAATCTGCAAAGATCTCCTTACACAAATCTGCCTGATAATGTTCTAAAAACCACGATGATCAGAGGTATGAAAGACCAATGGGTAGAGACACTAAATATAATGGGTAAAGGTGATATCTATCAAGAAAACTATAACAATATTATAGATTTGTGCATCAAGTGTTCCAGGGTAAGTACGAGGACGAAACCAGTCGGACGCGATGCAAGCCCCAAAGACAAAAAAGCCTCAGGAGGAAGCATTACACGAAGCGAGATCGACAATCTGTTGGAGGATTTCAAGATTGATATCCTTGGGACCCTGGCAACACAATTGGATGTCATGCAAGCTAAGCAAAAGTAGGCTATAGCAGAATAGAAATTGGCTATTTTCTACCCCTGTTGCAGACAGAAGCATAGTCATAAAGAATTCCCCCTAGATACGATACGAACATGTGCCATATGCACTAAAGAACACGCCACAGAAAGTTGCCCATCACTTCCAGGATTAAAAGCAGTCTTCAAGGAAACAGAAGAAGAAGTGGAACCAGTATATCTCTTGAACCAGTGTCATCAATGGCAAGCGTGTCAGACAGGTATGCCTACCGATCCATCTTCATTCTTTCCTCCCTCACAATATAATTCTCAGCAATATTCAGGGGCATCATGGTAGAATCAACCACCTTTTTTTCCACCTCAAGCATTTTTTATGCCACCATGGCCCAATCAGTCAAATCCAAATAATAATAATTGGCCAAATTCCCCTTACCCACCACCATTCTGGAAAAAAACCCTCATTCCTCCCAATGCTCCCCTTCCACCTCACAAAACCAGAACTACCAATCAAATTGGCAAAGATCCACGAACCAGCCTATGGGGACAGTTCCTCTACCTCAACCAACTTTACCAGCACCTTACACATTGCAGCAGAATCCTCAATCTAATATACGACCGCAACTTCCAGCTCAACCTAACCCAAATCCTAACAACATACCAGTTCAATCAATACAAATCATTGAGGGTCTAGACTCTAAAGATGAGTTGAAAGAATGTAACGAACTTAATTTGAGATCTGGACGCATAATAACTCTAGATAAGGATAAAGATTTGAAGCCTGAAAAACCACACACAAATAAGCCTCTGAATGTAGATGATAAACAAATAAAACAAGGGCAAGATACAGTTAGACAAAAAAAACCTGAACAAACCATAACCACTTCCCCCCCATTCCCATAAAGATTGTTGATACCACGCCTGATTGAATATCTTGACTTTGATCTTCTGGGTGAACTTAAGAAAATTTGTATAAAAATTCCCCTCCTCTAGGCTATCCAAGATATTCCAATATATGCCAAAACTATTAAAGAATTGTGTATAAAGAAGTCTATGAGGAAAACAAAAAAACCCCTACTCTCCATGTTGTCTGGACTTTGTCTAATTTATTACTAGGTAAAGAGCCTCCTGTAAAATATGAGGATCCCAGAAACCCCATTTTCATAGTCCAGATAAATTGTCATTCTTTTCCCAATGCTTTAGTTGACTTAGGGGAAGCCATTAATATTCTCACAACTACAACTTGCAACATTCTTGGCATCACAGCCTTGGAACCAACAACTACCTTACTAGAACTAGCTGATCACTCAGTCATTAGACTAGAAGGAACATTACAAGATGTGATGGTCTCTGTAGACACTTGGGAATACCTCGAAGATTTTTTGATTATTAACCCTAGGAACCAGCTAGATGGACATCCCTTAATATTAGGAAGGCCTTGGCTAGTGACTGTTGATGCTTATATCAGCTGCCAGACAAGCAATATGACTATAAACAGGGGGAATGATGTGAAAAATTTAGCTTTATACCCTCCTTCTCAGCCAAGATTGACTATTATGAAAACTAGGAAGCAACCTGCAACATACCTTAAAAAAAATATTTAGTCACCATTGCCTGTGGTAGATGCCCTTGAATTCAAAACCAAACTAAAGACGATGTCATTAATAATTTTATTAATCATCCTACCACAGTATCAAGTTTGAAATGCCACATGATTAAATCAGTCCTTGACAACGAAATCGAAGAAGATCCCTTGACAGATATCAATGACCAAACAATACAAAAAACCACTGTTTATAATAGCAAACCTGTCGAAATTGAGCCAGGGAAGATCCTGAACATTAACAGTAATCTGAGTGATGACTAGCAATAGAAAATTATTCAAGTCCTTAGGAAAAATAAAGGGGCTTTCACTTGGGATTACTCAGATATGAAAGGGATTGAACCTCAACTATGCATGCATCACATCTACACTGGAAAGGATGCAAGAACCATTCAACAACCTCAGCGTAGATTAAATCCTCACCTAAAAGATATTGTTAAAGAAGAACTTCAAAAACTGTTAGATGTGAATATTATCTATCCTATATCTGACAGTAAATGGGTTTCTCCATTAGTTGTGGTTCCCAAAAAGAATGGGAAATAGTGAATATGAGTTGACTATAGAGAACTCAACAAGGCAATGCAAAAAGACCATTTTCCCCTTCCATTTATTGATCAGGTCCTAGATACACTGGCAGGGAATTTATTTTTTCTTTCCTGGATGGCTTCAGTGGCTACAACCAAATTCAAATTGTCCTTGAAGACCAGGATAAGACTACCTTTATCTGTCTGTGGGGAACATTTTCTTACAGGGTATTACCTTTTGGATTGTGTAACACACCTGCCACATTTCAAAGAGCCATACTTAGTATTTTTGTAGACTTGATAAATGAAGGATTGGAAGTATACATGGATGATTTCACACCCTATGGAGATGAGTTTGAGCAAGCATTACAGACATTGGAAAATTTTCTGGAACGTTGTATTGCTACCATCCTATGTTGAAGTCACGAAAAGTGCCATATATTGATGACAAAAGGCCTGATCTTAGGTCATTACATTTTAGCAGCTGGAATTCAGGTAGATCCAGAAAAAATACAGGTAATTCTCTTATTAGCTACTCCCTGCACTCAAACAGAGGTACATAGTTTTCTGGGATTTGCTAAATATTATCGTAGATTTATCAAAAACATTTCACAGATTGCTGCCCCTTGATATGCCTTAACAAGAAACAGTGATTTCATATGGACTGACAAATGTGACACTGCCTTTATAGATTTAAAACGACTAGTATCAACAACAGCAGTATTACGAGGCCCAAACTAGGATATACCATTCCAGATTTCATCAGATGCATTAGACACAGCCATTGGAGAAATTCTTGGCCAAGAAGAAGACAAGAAACCCTACGCTATATATTACATTAGCAAAAACTTAACCCCTGCTGAATTGAATTACATAGTAATAGAGAGGGAGTTTTTAGCTGTTATTTATGCTATTAACAAATTCAGACACTACATAACTAGATACCCTGTAATTCTGTATATGGATCACTCTGCTATCAAATACTTAGCTAATAAACCCATTACGAATGGAAGAGTGACACGTTGGTTTCTAATTTTGCAGGAATTTGATATAACTATAAGGGATCGACCAGGGAAGGAAAACCTTGTGGCAGATTTTCTCTCCTGAGTGCCAAGAAAATATGACGCAATAGCAGTAGAGGATCAATTTCTAGATGAACACCTATTTGTTGTAACCATGAAAACGCCATGGTATGCAGATGTGGCAAATTATTTAGTAGTGCAAAAACTACCTACATATCTGACACCCAAAGAAAGGAAATCGATAGTACAGTGCAACACTCGGTTCTCCTGGATTGGAGGATACCTTTTTCACATAGGGGATGATATGCACATCCGCAGGTGTATCAGGGAAGACAAAATTTATGATATCTTAAAAGCCTGCCACGATGGACCTTGCGGTGGACATCTTGTAGACCGCAGAACTGGACATAAAATTTTACAAATGGGCTACTACTAGCCCACTATTTTTAAGGATGCTAAGAAATTTGTTCGGGCATGTGATAGTTGTCAAAGGATGGGTTGCCCTGGCCAATATGATAAGATTCCCTTGCATCCACAGCTAGTCATAGAACCTTTTGAGCATTGGGCATTATATTTTGTTGGGCCAATCAACCCATCATCCAACTAGAAATCCTATATATTGGTTGCAGCAGAATACGTAACTAAGTGGGTAGAAGCAGTAGCATTGTCAAGATCCACAGAAGAAACCGTGATAAACTTTCTTTTCAAAAATTTTGTACGATATGGGCTACCCAGAGAAGTAATTACTGATGGAGGGCCACAATTTGTAGGCCACAAGATTGTTGCTACACTAAAAAATCATGTTATTCACAGAATTACCTCTCCATACCACTCGCAAGCAAATGGGTAGGTAGAAAGCACCAACAAAGTAATTGAAGCTATTCTAACAAAGACAGTCTCATCGCATAGACGAGACTGGGCTACTCGACTACCAGAAGCCTTGTGGGAATATCATACAACTTGGAGGAACACTACTAGATACTCCTTATATCAGTTGGTGTTTGGTAAGAAACCTATTTTTCCCATAGATTTTGAGATACAAACACTAAGGATAGCCCAGGAAGTGGGCCTGGATTTAACTGAAGCCCAGATTAATATATTACAAAAAATAAATGAGTTAGATGAAATCCGGCTTTTGGCTTTGTAGCATACCGCACTTATTCAACAATAAAGAGCTAAATGGCATGATTCTCTGATCAAGAAAAAGACATTTCATGAGGGCGACTGGGCACTTCTCTATGATTCCAGGTTTCAAGACTTCCCTGGTAAATTGCAGACTAGGTGGTTAGGTCCCTATGAAATAAAGGAAGTACATGACAATGGCACTCTTACATTGGCCACCATTGATGGGTCTGATTGTTCCTTTAAAGAAAATGGGCATCAGGTGCGCCTCTACCAAAGACCACTCACAAGAGAATATTTTTGTCAACAGATACACAAGGAATCCACCATGCAAGTTTTCGCTGCAAAAGCAGCTTCATCTTTTTAAAAATTCATTTCTTTTGTAAACTGTAAATAGGATTGCTGATTCAATTTATTTTTCTGCCTGTTTTGTTGTTCCACCTTCGAAACATCACTTTTTGGTTTTGCTGTTCCATATTTGGAACAACACTTTTTGGTTTTGTTGTTCCATCTTCGGAACATCACTTTTTTATTTTGTTGTTCCATCTCAGAACATCACTTTTTGGTTTTGATGTTCCATCTCTAGAACAACACTTTTTTATTTTGTTGTTCCATCTTTGGAACAACACTTTTGGTTTTGTTGTTCCATCTTCGGAACAACAATTTTTGGTTTTGTTGTTCCATCTTCGGAACAACACCTTTTGGTTTTGTTGTTCCATCTTCAAAACATCACTTTTTGGTTTTGTTGTTCCATCTTCAGAACATAACTTTTTGGTTTTTTTGTTCCATCTTTGGAACTTCACTTTTTTATTTTGTTGTTCCATATTCGGAACATCACTTTTTGGTTTTGTTGTTCCATCTTTGGAACAACACTTTTTGACTTTGTTGTTCCATCTTTGGAACAACATTCCCTTTTGTTTTTTTCCAATTTTGGAACAACACTCTTGTTTCTTGTACAATTTTTGTGTGATTCTAAAAAACACTTTTTCTTATATATATATTTCACAAACACCTCTTTCCCCTTATGGACTTATCCCTATCTCATTTCAACCTTATTTCTTTGATTCCTTTTATGGCCTGAAGTACAGTACCTTCATGTGGATAAGAATTATGGATTTTATTAAAGCAGGTGAATATTTTTAACGTTATGATCTTTGACAAAGACAACTTCTTGATGATATACTTAAAACAATTGAAAGAGACACAATTATTTATATTTCACTTTACTGTACTGATTTCTACTTTATATGATACTGATTGATCATCTTTACCATGTTGGTTCTACTCTCCCTGGTTATAATTCTCTCTGTCTATTATCAATGGGATTATGGGTATAATTTTTCTTATTATTGACATGCTTCAACTTCTTACACCATCCCTACTGTTAAGGAGTACTGAGACTCCCTCTATTTATCATAAAAATATGTAATGACAACTAAATTTTATCTACAGATAGAGGATAGGGGGTCTCATTAAAGAGTCAGCCTACCATGTTCATAAGGATCTAGCAATATGACATTCCCACTATGGCCACCACACCAGGGTTATGATCCATTGGATGCCTAAAACATCCTTGGAACAAGAGGTCTCATCACGAGCCGACTTACTCACTTTTGCTACTTCCTAGTGAATGGCAGTATGGTTATCTCGTTACCACGCCAGCACACTGGTCTCTTCAGTAGAAACGACAATGAAAATTTTCAATTAGAAATTGAGGATCCTGGCTCATATGGGTTAAAAAGAAACTTTTTCGAGGCTATGGACACTTGCTGGCAGTAGAAGCTCTGCTTACGGTATTGAAGTTATATTTCCTTAATCATTATTTCTTATAATACCCTCTTCCCATTTATCTTTCTATCCGAGAGATTATTTCCTTTAAACACTTCCCTACTTTGAACCTTTATGCATGTGTTCATTTTTTTACTCAATCATATTGTGTACAACCTAAATATCGTCAGAAAAGCCTCCTTTTATACATATTGTTGTCCTCTTTCCTTATCACATAACTTATCATCAACTAAAGTGTCTTGTCTCTTGTCATTTACTATGATTATACACCACACTTTTACTCTATCCATCTCTCTTATTGTCTTGTCATTTATTTACGTACTCTGTTCCATTTACTACTGTACCATTCATCCTTATATCCTGTCGTCGAAACAGTCATTCCATGTCTATTCAGTCATAGAAGACCTATCATTTCGAAGGGGGAGAGACTTTCCATTACATCCATGCATGCGTTGGCATTATTTCATTGATTGATATGATATTCCATGATCACGCTCCATGCGGAAATTTAATAACAAAATTAATATCACCTACAATAACTTGTTGTTCTATTGCTTTAAGTGTTGCTGTGTTTTTAGTATTGCTGCGTTTTTTAGTATTGCTGCGTTTTTCAGTATTGCTGCATTTTCCCATTACACTCATTCTTTGCAATAGTGGGAATAATTCAAGCATTATGGGTGGTAAGGCAGTGTGCCGTGAACCTTTAGTGTTACAGGTCTCCAACAGAGCTAGGGAGATTATGATCCGTGCAGGGTGGATATCCTATCTCACAAGATTTTAGCCCTTAAATGAGGAAATTTCCATTGAATTTCTATAGCATCTACAGAATGGGGAATCCATGGTAAAAGGTAGAAGAATTACGGTCACAGATGCAGTAATAGATGAAGTATCTGGGCTATCAGTGGAAGGAACTATATGGTCACAAAAACATGTATTGTTGCAAGACGCGGTGGAAAATTTCAAATACGAAGGTGAGCAAGTAGTCAGGAAAGGAAAAGGCACCAACCATCTTCGCTGGTAGAACCATGGAGAGAGTTAGCAATAATTATCCAAAGATACATTACCTATGATGGACACCATGATGTGGTAAGATCACGACAACTTAAACTATTAGCTGTCCTGAAACAAAAACTCACTGTTAATCTGCCATCTCTTTTGAATTCTTTACTGCATGAGCCAGACACCTTGAAGCTGTAATAAGTCACCATGGATTTATTAGATTAATCATCATTCATAGCTTGGTTCAATACAACTTAACCTGGGATGGTTTCATAACAACCCTAGAGAGCATGCAAAATCCTGTAATCCAACATCCTGAAATCGCGGAGATAAGCCGCAGAACCCCATTTTGAAAAAAGAAAAAAGACTTCCCATTCAAAGGTTGAACCCCATAAACATAGGAAGTCTGTAAGAATTGAACTAGACCAGAGGATGTCTGCAAGTAATCAACCTACGAAGACAGCCAGTCCAGTTAGGATAAGAGACTCTGAATCCGAAGAAGAGGCACCCGGTTTAGAAGAAGAACTCGAAGAAGAGCCTGAAGAAGAGGCCAAATCAGAAGAAGAACCTGAAGAAGAGGCACTCGATTTAGAAGAAGAACCCGAAGAAGAGGCCAATTCAGAACAAGAACAAGAACAAGAACAAAATTATAATAATTAACTGGAAAGTGAAGCAGGACTAGATGATCCTTTGGAAGTTTTCGAGACAGGGATAGCCGAGGTCCTGGAAAATATTAATGTATATATGCAACCTGGAGGACCACTTGGTCCCATAAGAATGGAAACACAAGTCCCAAAGAATTCCAGGCATATAGAAACACCGCCATCTCCAGAGGTTGCAGACACAGAAATTGCTCAGGAATCCGACTACCAGTCTGGTGACACGATTCCGTAGACATAGAGGCTAGTCACCAGTCGGACAATTAGTCAGGCGACATGGTTCTTTTGGAACACAACCCTGATGACCAACAAGCAGCTCTGGAAACCATTGATAAACCTGTTAGTGGAGAAGATGCTCCTCAAAATATTCAAGGAGCCGGAGAAAAACTTAAGAAGCTGCGACAAAAATACCGAAAGCTCTAGAAGACAGTCAGAAGGCTATGACGAGAAGTTATAAACTGTAAAACTCAGAAAATCGGTCCCGAGGTAACTTATGTAGCTACACAAACAATAATATGTGAGAATAAATCAATAGGAATTCAAACCTAACTCGTTCCCACTTGAACAATAGCCACCCAGGTTAATTTGCATGAAAAATTGGTAAATGCAGCTGTTCAAATGGAGGGTTGGTCCTCCCACAATAAGAAAATAAAAACTGAAGAGGTATTCTCTCACAGTATCGGCACTCAGACAGAAGGGAAATCCGAGGACTCCTTGTCAAGGAATGACCCTATTATTTTAAAACTTCGAGAAGAACTGATGCAAACCCAGCTTGCTTTAGAGCAACATCAACAACAAACAGTCTCCCTGCAACAATACTACAAGTTACAAAAAAATTGATGGAATTAGCCCTAGCAGAGAATGAGGCTTTTGATAAGGCTAGACGGGAAGAAGAAAATCTGAAGAGGATGAAAACTATGCTGAATAGCATCAGGAATCAGTTAGACACCATTTGTTCATTGTATTCAAATATCTTGACCTGTCGATCTCCTACTACGAACTATGCCTTGTTTTTATTAGAACGATATTTGTGGTTAAAAATCAAAGCTGTTAAAGTCGGCAAGCCAGTCGAGCTGAAGACAATGGAGGATTTTATAGATTGCTGTAAGATACATGAAGTAAAGGTCCAAAGGCTTCTTTGTGAATTTTATTTTCATAATTTTATATTAGATAAAGAAGTGGATGTGAATCCTAGCCCTTTCATTGGAGGTATTCAATTTCAGGCTTTTATCTCTTTTGCAGTCAACTAACTCAAGTGGTTGAAGGCTTATAATTCGTTCCAAGATAGGAACAAAGCTTAGATATTTTGGTAAGAAGTGAACCTACTCACCCTCTACAATTTTTTACTAAGCATAAAAGACTGATGACATAGGAGGGTGTGCTTAAAATTTTAGGGCCCATACATAAGGAAATTGTGTTGGAAGGAACATCATATTTCCTCTCCATTCAGGAAAGATCCCTGGTTGCATCTAAAATGATATGGATGGTTTCAAGCAACGATGTTAAGGAAAGAGAACCATTTAATTATGGAAATTTCAAAGCTGTTGTGAGACGGTTAGTCCCATACATCAATCTTCTCTTACGAGAAGGACCCTATTGGGCGGTATGTCGCTTTAGAAGCCCCATTATTTGGTATCCTCCTGAAGGGTATCACCCTCACTATGAGTTACCTAAAGGAAAAGAAGCGGAAGCCTTTTCAAACTTGGCATGACATCATGGTCTCAGGCCTACTATGGACAAATATTCTCTAGCCTACTCTTTAACTTCTTTGCATAAGAATTATTCATTTCTCATGAGGACATGAAAAAAAGTAAGCAGGGGAGTATGTTGAGCCTTGCAATAAGTATGTATTTATTCTCGATTACTGTCCTTTTTCCTCTTCCTTATCCATTTTGTGCTATGATATAATAATATAATGAAAGGATTTTGATAAAGAATGAACGAAAATGATCCTGATATGATTTAATCATCCTAACTAATTCTTGTTGTTTTTATGCTGAAAATAACAGATGAAACAATGACTGTTTACAAGAAGGAATAGTAGGACCTAATCAAGGGAAAGAAGATGCATTGAACTCGGTCGAATCAGAAGACAAATCAGTCAAGGTTAGCACAAGAATGAACGAACTGTTCGAGGATGGCATTTTGTTATGGATCCCTCAAGATCCCCTGATCTTGAGGGATCAAATTTATCCTTCCTTTTCAGCTATAAAGGGACAGGGAGAGCTAGTTCTCGGATATGATATGATGTATCTTTAATTTCTGCATATTTTGTAATTGTAATTCATAGAACGTAGTTCTGAACAACAAGATCAGACTGTGATGTTAATGGACTGTGATGATTAATATATAACTCGCGTGGCTGTTCATTCACATATTCTGGAGTAGTTAAGCAATATTTGACGGTGGCTAAGGGCTCAGTCTCTGGTGAATCTCACTGTTGTTTCCTGTGTTATAATTTTCCATTTATTGTAAGTTTATTCTTATTTTTTGTGTTGTAGTTGATAATTCATATTTATGGTATTTATTTCCATCGAATACACATTTCCAATTTACTTCCTTAAAAGAATTCGTTGCTAGTTAAAAGAATTGGCTTTGATTACTTAAATCATAGATATTTATTTCCAATACTTTCCTTCTGTTCAACATATTAGATCCAGTTGAAAGAGCTTGGTTAATGCTTCAATGCTCTCGGTTGATTTTCATTAGTTGAATTAAGAATGAATCACAGTTTTTGGTTATAATGCTTAGTTGAATCACTTTCTTTAAAGCTTCAATATTTATGATTGTATCTATATTAAACGATTGGCTTTAGCATTACTCTTTGTATGAATAGCTTGCACATATTGTGTACACGCTTGAGATAAAAGGACTTACCCTGGTTGATAATTAATGTGAGGAAATTAGGAGTTTTTAAAAGCACTTGTAGCACCCAACACATAGGTCTGCAGGCTCCACACACTCACTCTGCGATGAACAAGCTTCACACAAAAGGGTTGTAGTGGATGGTCTATGCTAAAAAATCATGCCCTTGGCTTACCGCAAAAAATCTCTCCACAACGCTCTCCACAATAGCAACAAATCCACGACTGTCAAATCCTATACACAGTGGTCGCCCTCTACTCAAACTCACTCAACTAGTTTTCACCTGAAGCTCCAATACCGACTAAAAATTAAAGGAGACAAAGTATGATATAAAATCAAGAGGCTCTCCAGGTGATTCAACCTTCACCTGGAGAATTCCTAAGAACTCAACACACTTCATTTGATCAAAATATCATACATATAAAATCATACATTAGTTGGGTGGTTTGAACCACTCCCTAAATAATAGGACCTAGGACCTAAATAGAGGATCTCAATACTAACGTACAACAACAAACAACCAAATACATTAGTCCAGAAAATACTAGATTTCTCCATTAATCCAGGTTCCCCTCTTAATGGATAAATTCACCCAAATTCATGTTTTTTCTTCCTTGGCTTAACATAAGCCACTTTATGTGGTTTGCCTTGGTCATTGGTGATAGATAATGCTCCAGGGAGTGCAAGCTTACTTGAAGCAATACTTCCATTATCAATCATCTGAGCATGAGAATATTTCCACCCATACAAGGTTTTGTCTGATACCATGTGCTCCTTGTGAGTCACCCCATTATATTTGATTCTCCTTATTATTAAGGATGTATAATGTGATATATTTTTTCCCCAATAGATTACTTTGTAGCTTTGAGATGGAAAAACTTGAGATGATGATTGGATTTGATAATAATTGTTAGTTCCATTGAAGATACTTTTGTTTCCTCTTTGTCTCTGTTGTGCTCTTAGTTATGTGTTTCCCTCGTTATCATCTAGTTCTTAAACAATAGGTTCATGACTCAATTTTTTACTCTCTTCCTCATGAACCACTAGTAACTCTTTGATTGCAGGATCATGTTGAGAAGATTGTGGATCATGATACTTTTGGTCATCAATATAACCACATTGTTTGTTGGATAATTATTCTGACTCAAAAATAGTACCCAAGCCAAAAATGCCTCCAAATTTCCTCATGAAAAAGGAATCATCAAAAGGATCAATGTCACAGACATCTAAAAATACAAACATATTGGAAATGCCCCACTTATCTCACATCCAAATTTCGAGCTCAAAAATGGTTTCTTAACAGCTATCAACACATATAACAAATATCTATATGGAAAAATCCATGACTTATATATCCATATTCTCAAGCATATAATAGTTACAGTGAAAATAAAAAAGTCATCTCCACTAATAAATGTGGTCACCAAACAACGCCGCCATAATAATACCCCCACAACGCGATTTTTCTCTGATTTAAGAGGGTGGCAGGTAATCAGATATAAATTACACCCTATACAATGATTAATAGTGTGAGCATGAAACAACACGAATACAAAGCAAGAAAATCATTCAAATCTCTTAGAGCTAGTTCCACACTAGCTCCACACAACACTTCACTCAGCTCAGCTTTACACACTAAGAGCTCCATGACTTTGGAAAAAAAACGCCCAAAAACCAAACGTTCATCCTCTAGACCTTAACAATGCTAATCCACAACAGACAATTCTGCAGTCAAATTTGTACCACCAATATTGACATTTTGACCTCCCTTTGCATCAATAGTTTTAGGTCAACACCGATACAACATGGGTTCCACTAATTCATATACTTTCAACAAACCTCAATGCACATAGGCTCAGACGTATTCAACTGGTAATTGTCGACACAATTGGGCATAACCGTTTGGTAGGTTGTGCAGATGAGATAAAACAACTCCAATCGGTGATCCAATGCACTTTGTTACTCAATATTCATGCAGTCATATCCCCGAGAAAGTGGCTTTACATGTAGCTCCCTCTGCTCGACATGGATTAACTCTCCATGATTTACTTTGATCCCCGTTTTCCACACATAACAATCATAGATTTGCAACTCCGCTCTCTAGTACACAATGGATAATCAGTTACTAAAAAAATGACTAAAATTTGCATATAAACGACCATTTTTCAGTCGGTGACCAATAGTGGCTAATTTACAGTATCTTATAATACGACCAACTTTTAGTTGCATTTATCTTAGTCATTAATTGGTTATCTCAATTTTATCTACTAGTAGTATATTTAGTCATTAATTTGGTCATTAATTTAGTCATTGATTTAGTCATTATTTTATGCAATTAATGACCAAATACACAACAAAATATACTACTACATGATCACCTGAGAAAACTATTTAATGATCAAATAAATATGACCAAAATGTTGGTCACTTTATAATGTATTATAAATGATCTACTAATAGCCATATATATGCAAATTTTAGTCATCGTTTGAAACCAATTAATGACTAAAAAAATATGACGAAATTTTTGTCGTGTTATAAGATGCTGTAAATTAGCTATTAATAGTCGTATATATACAAAATTTTGTCGTAATTTGTAATCACAAATTTATCATTTACAATATTCATTTATATTTTTTTGGTTGGACTACAATTTACAAATGGAATATTGTTTAATCACTTCAAAACATTATCATTGTGTTGCCAAGGCATTCCAAGTGATTTCACAAACTCTAGAGACTTTATCATCAGTCTATGTGTGTGTGCCTCATATGGGATATTGGCTTTATGGGTATCACTAGTCTGGTTCTTTTCTCTCTCTTTCTACATATGTCGCTCCAATTGTCATCACAATCTATGAATTTTGGTGTTGATCCCATCATCATGGTTGGAAAGTCCCTCCTTCCACATTTTGAGTAAACCTACACAAATAAAGGGAATAAAAAAAATGAATACTTATTTGAAGAAAAGTATGCAACACAAAGTTCTCAATAATAAACATAAGTCTTCCAGTTGTCAACTAGTAAAGAAACTTTAGATGAAAACGTAAAAAATAAGGCTTATTTATTTTTCAAACAAAACGAAAAAAGAAAAAAAACTTTTTTCTTCCAACTCTCTTCCCTCAATTAGCTACAAATTCAATTGGTATATTTGCAAATTTTCTTGAAAAAACTCAAGAAATCCCTTTCATATTGTTAGTAAAGTTTTTTATTACACCCCTAAAAATCCCTTTCAATCCATTAATGAATCTTCCTAAATGTGTGTGTGTGCACTGGAATAGCTACCTCATGAATGCACTAGCCATGATCATGTGTCTTTTAGTCATGAAATGTATCAATAGAATTAAATTCACCAAAAGAGAGATGGCTTACTAATTATTAAATTATTGTTTAGATATATGTAGATTCATATATATTGAAAAGTGTTATGAAACAGGCTCCAAAAATAGAATAAAAGAGAGATCAATGCCTTAGAAATCAGCCACATAGAGGGGGCAACCTCCAATACATTACGTAAATAAAAAATTCTTGGATGATACAAATGAAAAAACCTCCTTCTATATATAGGAATCCATGGGGTCACAATATAATCCTAGTTGACCTAACAATAATAATGTAAGGGCACAATGATAACAATATTGGGTTACAAGGGTACAACAATAACAATAAGGGTGGTTACACTAACAACAATAAGGGACTATACTAGTAATAATGCATGGAAAACTTAATGCACTCGCGAAGAAGCAGGAAGCTCCAATTTGTATGCCATAATACCAATCTTTTGCAACACCTTGTAAGGAGCATAATACTTTGGTGATAATTTATTATCCTTCTTTGCTTTCTTTAGGGAAATTTTTTTGTATGGTTGTAGCCGTAAAAATACCTAGTCTAGTACATCAAAACTTCTCTCACTGCGATATTGATTTGCCTATTTTTTCATTCGATTTTGTGCCAAATTTAGGTTATCCTTTAAGATTTGGAGAACTTCTTGTTGATGCTCAATGTGATCTTCCATTGCTTTAACCTTATAATTTTCTCTTAAATAATATGTGATGGACGGTGTATGATATCCATAAAGTGCCATAAATGGGGTCATTTTTGCTGCAGTATGGAAGGAAGTGTTATACCACTGTTGGAGAGGTAAATCCCCTCTGCGGACATAGGTAATCCCTACTAGCCCAGATCGGGTCTAGCAACAATCAGGTCACGCAGTGACGCAGGTTCCTAGATACAAAATGACAAAACCATAACGAATTTCCTACCTCAAATCCTACGCAGTGGTTGTTGAAGAAAGGATGACGCTTTCCATCCCTTGCTTGGCAGATCATGATTCTTCCGCTCGACACGTATGAACACCTGCGCACATGCAAAGGATGCAATGATATACAACGTAAAATATAAAGCCTGTAACCATACATCAGTGAGAGAGGATGTAATTCATTGCATAAAAGAAATAGACACATGAATGAAACCATAATCAAAGTCGCTTATCATTAAAATAACAAAGGAAAAATACAACCCAAAGATATGACGCTTGATCTTCCTTCGGTGGGGCTGACAGCGGAGCACGTCTCAACGAATCCTGTCAGAAATGGGACAAAGCTCTCTCTCTTTGGCTTGGATCTCAAAAGCTATCTGGCTATAGTCTCCTTGCTACAAGTTAAACTAGCTTGCTAAGGGTGAAGGCAAGCTTTTATAGATGGGGGAAGAGGAGTTGGGATCCCTACAATCATGGGATTGGCCCTATCTCTAAGGAAGTTTCCATGATAGGTGGAAAACCACTTCCCATACATGGAGATCCAGAGCCAAACCACCCAACTTCTTTTAGTGACTCGTTCAGGAGTTTGTTGGAATCAAACTTCCGCCATTTATTTTAAAAAAAGATTCCTTATTAAGCTTGACGCGAGTGAGACATAGGGATAGAGTGCCAGTTGGTGCACACTCTATGGTGGATTTCCCCCATTGGCGCGAGGGCTGAACTGGCTAGTAGCGCCAAGGCTAAAAGATCTGTTTTTAGGGTTTTTCAGAGCAAACTTTCTTTAGGGGAATTATTGTGCTTATGAAAGGGGATGCCATGAAAGTGGTTTCAGGTCATGTCACTGCTCACAGGTCATGAGAAGAGCCCTCTAATGTGTGGGATGGGGGATTGCAGGGACGGTGACAAAATGTTGTGTAATAGATGCCCCCTAAAGCATGAGGCCCAAGAGAGAGAGAGGGGTGAAATGCTTTATGAGAAAGTGCCCAACTGAAAACACTGTCGTCGGAAGGCCTGCATCCAAGTACAACTGATATCTCTGATACATTATATGTGGTATGGGCACAGCCATCCATAATAGATGTACAATAACCAGGATCCAAGGTATGGACGCAGCCATCTAGGAAGGATCAATAAGTAGACTCAGGTATGGTCGCATCCATCCAATCAAATGAGTAATGTAACTAATCATGATAATCCATAAATAATCCGCAGCCTGGATTTCACCAGACAAAATCCATGGTCTTGTGCTCCATCTCGACCCAAACATAGTACAAGTCCCAGCATGTGAATAAGTGAGCTAAAGTCGAACATGCAACAACATCATCTAATTACCAGCCAATAATGAAAGTCATTAACAGACGCGAGAGGTAACACCAATAATGAGGATGGCCCTCAAGGTACTAAAGGTACAATCCACGGAATTTGAACATTGAGCTGACATCGAACATCCACAGAATCATTCGATCGAAGGCCAATGATGAAAACCTTGTGTCGAATGCGAAGAACCTGCCATTGAGGCATGCAGGCTCTAAGGTACCAAAAAGGAGTCTCTAGATCAGCTTCCTAGATAATGAGCTGAAGTCGACGGGAAGTGACCTTGATTGAAGGTGGGCCATAGTGTTTCCCACATCATCGATGCGAGACAGAGGAACACAATGTTTGTGAATCAGGATCAATAGAGAATCAGAGGGAGGTTGAAAACTATGGAGGCCAACTTCTCTTGAACATATTGGTGGCACGACATTGGATTTGGAAGTATTTTACATCAAAGGATCTAAGGTCATGATGACGAGGCAAAGAGAAGATGAGCGGTCAAAAAGGATTACCCAAACCCATGGAGGAAAGCAGAAAACGAGATGAGATGTCCCTAACCCGACACGAATGTAGACAAGTGCCATGTTCAAGGGTGACATACTGCCGACACGACGATGATACTGGTTCCATTCCCCCCCCACCATTTCTGGCGAGTACCCCAGTTATTTTTGGAAAAAAGCTTGAAGGGGATAGCATATGCTTGTAATATAAGTTTGTCCTTCAGAAAAATCCAACCTAGTACATTTAACGAGCCCTAGGAAGGAATAAATCAAGTATCTTCATTACGATGGAGTCTAATATCATCAGGTTTTAACGAGTCTTACAAAGGAAGAACTCAGTGTCTTTTCATGTTTAGAGAGTTTGAAAAGACAACGGAAAAGTAAACTCCAATAGTCCATTTTCGTAGATAGTTCCTCAGATTCGAAAAGGTAGAAATTGTGTCTGATAAAAGCTCCTATTTGCGATAGGCTAGGGTATTCCTTTTTCATAAATTATCTATCCCAACCCGAAAAAGGGGGAAACGTATACTGGGTAGATGTCATTTCGTGGCCAATTTAAGAAGATCAAAACGACAAGCGAATCAACGATATTTTCATTTTTAGAGAGTCAGAAAAGAGCTGAAAGATGACTCCAGTAGTGAATTTTTCGTGTTTTTACCGAGTCCGAAAAATTATAAAATACAACTCGTATCGTCGTCCCTAGTCGTGCGGAAACCTTTCACTGCACAAAAAGCAAGCGTAAAACCCATTTTTTGACAAAATATAATAAAATATTAGAAGAATAAGCTTCAAAACCTAATTTGATTTTGAAAAGTTATAAATATGAACAAAATAGTAAAAAATATTTACTTTTTACTTTTTACCTCTTGTGGAGAGCAACAGTGAGTTTTTTCCTTGTGAACTTGCAGTGACGATTGTGGACGATCCGGTGCATCATTCTGAATCCCATCTTTTCCAGGTAAGAGGGACTTTCATTAGCTAGATTTTAATCCATATTTCATAGCATTCCATCGTGATTTTTGATCCCTGAGGGGAACATTTGCAAATTTAGGGCTCACACAATTGGCGCAGGTATGAGGCATGGACCCACGCCAATCGAGTTCTTTTTGCAAAGGGGTCGCGCCAGCTGGCGTGACTATTAGCAAAACAGTCGCGCCAACCGCGCAACCTCATTTTCCTCTTAATTTTCACAAAAAATGAACCACTCAATTGGATTTTTGAATGCCCAAAGGATCTTATGATGTGCTTATGACCATTTTGGTGCAGGTACAAAGCCACGATGGTGATCGAATGGAAAGAAAGGGAGCACAGTGAAGAGGAAGAAATGGGAATGGGGAATGAGCAATGCATGAATGCTCTCCAGGATTGTGGTTTAAAGAAATTCTTCCTGACACCATGTCTCAGGGCACAACCTGAATTATTGCAATACTTGATCAGTATCTTGGATGAGAATGAGGAGAATTTTAGGCTTCAAGACCAAATTCTAGAGCTCGAAGTGTCTGATGTTTACTTCATCACTGGATTGTCTCGAAGAGGTCTAGTCCCGATCATGACAGGTACTAGGCCTTCTGGTGAAAATATGTCAATGGTAATGGAAAGAGTGTGCCCAGGGGCACAAACAGGATTAGGTAGTGGGAAAGTTGACATTCACACTGTTCCCGATTTGGCACTCAGAGTGGTGCTCCATACCATTACGCGGGCTACGGGGTCGCAAGCGCCGCATGAGGCTACAAAAACACAACTCCTCTTAGCATCAGAATGTATGAACCCAACATTATTTGATTGGGCTACAACCGTAACCATGAATATCAAACAACAATTGACTAAGTGCAAAAATACCAAACTGAAGCAGTTTGGGTATGGGTTTATCTTGGTATCGTTCATCCCATAACGGTTACCTATCTTCTAGGGCCAAGGGGCGATAGTCACAGATCCACCTTTGAGAGAGCCACAGATGGCTTGATGGGCAGCACTGATGCCCAGAGCAGGAGGGGGCCAACAAATTTCATGGCGGCTCGAGTTCTTCGGATGGCTTTGACGATAGTTGATCGTCATAGAGGACTTGCCCTACGCCGGTACTGACTTCAAAAGAGACCCAGACCTTCCACTCCTAGAAGGAGAGGACTGGGATGAGGAGCTAGGTAAGACTCTTTTTTATTTTAGGAATTTTATGATTTTTTTTAGTATGCACGCATGTTCTAACAATTGATCCTATATGTATGCAGACATTGGCCCAGAGAGGCCTGCCGAGATGTCCCTGATCGCGCAGAGGACCGCTCTCACCTATGATCATCAAGGTGAGGGGGGCGAGGGGAACGATCTAGTTCAGAACTTAGAGGGAATCGCCCGTGGGATTCCTAATTACACTCGTCTAGCATATTTCCCTTTGGGTTATCAGAGGCACACCGTGGGGGTGCCTAGTTGCCTTAATTGTTTATTGAGGTGATTGGTGCGGGTAGTAACATGCTACCATGAGCACCATGCTGATTAGTCGCCTAGGCTTTTCATATGCATATTTTGAGACACATGCTGTCTCCGGATATCATTAAAACAGACATGTATATTTTTTGGATTTTATGTGATGCACACAAACTGCAAACATTTCGACATACATATATCTATCTATTTCTACATGGATCTTTTTCACATATGATGATGTTTTTTACAAGTTGCGTAAATGTATATCTAATACCATGTTAGCTACTACATCTGTTAACGCATTCATTCGTCTGGGTATATGATGATATGTAATGTAATCAAAATTTCTTTCCAGTAAATGAATATGTAGATATAGTATTAAAATGGATGGGTTCCTAACTAAATAATGACAATTGAGTTGCAACACTACAAGCTGTGAGTCTAGATATACAAGTAATGCACGAATACCAAGGTTAATGACCTCGTTCAATAATTCCAAAAAGGCACTATATTCCACGACATTATTTGTAGCAGGCCCTAGAAAAACACCTTGTAAATTAACTAACTCACCAGCAAGATTGTGGATTACCTAGCCTGTCGAGGATAGATTCCTGGTACTGCGGGAGGCACCATTTGCGAAACCAAAAAAAGGAGTAATAGGAATCTGCACAATCAGGAAGACCCAATCAGTAGAAAGATGCTTACAAAGCACACCACACCACACATGCACAAAAATTAAATCACTCACTTATGTACACACACCACACAAGAATAATTCAAGCATGGTACTTCTTCAGGTACAACCCATTTCTAGGCTGTGCCAGTGGAATACCTTCATAATCGATTAGCTCACAGGCCCCATTTTTTAATACACGTTTAACGATATAGGGCCCATGCCAAATGGGCTAGAATTTACCTGCCCCAAGCTTATCATGTGCTTGATCATACAAGAGGACGAGGTCCCCTTCAATGAAAGAATGTGGAGAAACCATTCGATCGAAATGAGCTTTAACCCGCTTTTTCTGTGCCTCGATAACCAAAGTAGCCAAGTGACAGGTTTCGTCCAGTCGTTCCAGATACAGGAGACGCTCTTTCTCTGGGGAAGTGTCGGGTAGTAATTCCACAGCCAACTTTAGTGAAGGGATCTCACATTCATCTAGAAGAGTTGCTTCCAGACCATACACCAACTAGAAAGGTGTGAATCCGGTCACGCTCTTTACTGACGTTCGGTAGGCCTAGAGAGCTGAGAACAATTGGAGATGCCAGTTGGATTTGTGAATGCCAATTGTTCGTTGAAGCATCGTGACAAGTCCTTTTTTCATGGCCTCAACCTAGCCATTTTCCATAGGGTAGTATCCCATTGAGTTGTCATGACACAAGCCCAACTTTGATGTCAACTCTGCCATCATGTAGTCCCGGAAATGAGTGCCATGATCGGTGACAATGGCTTGAGGAACACCAAAACATGTGATCACATGGTTGAAAATTAATTGAGCGTCTGTCTTACCATCGATAGCTAATGTAGGCATCGCCTCGGCCCACTTGGTGAAGTAGTCTACGGAAACGATGATATAAGCATGCCCCCCAGCCGAGTGAGGGTTACATGTCATAAAATGAATGCCCCATTTGGATAAAGGGCCTATGGTAATGACAGGATGTAAAGGGAGGGGTGGCGCACGCATATTTCGTTGAAAGATCTAGCATGCATGACACTTTCTTACTGCAACAATATAGTCTTTAAATATAGACGGCCAGAAGTAACCCACACGCATAATCTTCTGGGCGGTAGCATAACCGGACATGTGACCGCCATAGGCACCACTGTGACAGTCATTCAGGACTTTCTCAGCCTCTTCCAAGGTCAAACATCGGCAGAGCATAGAATCTACTCTGACATGATATAAGGTATCTCCAACAATGCGATATGGTCGGGATTGATGCCGAATGCGACGTTGAGCATCCTTCGTCAACTTGGACCGGAAGGTAGATGTCTGGAGGTACACGATGATGTCACTATACCATGGATCATGAGTGCTGATCAGAAAGAAGGTTTTATCTAGGATATGATCCTCAGATTGAGACGGAAAAGAGTCAGTGGGGAGGGAGCAAATGAGATTAGCAAAAACTAGTGACTTCGTCGATTTGGCAGTAGTGAACTCCAAATCAAACTCCTAAAGGATCAAAATCCATTTGGAGTACTTTCCTCCCAGCAATTTTCGAGACAAAATTTAAGTCATGGGGTTGCAGTTGGAAATCAGGGTTACCATGCACAACAGGATGTAATGGCGAAACCGTTGAACGACCTGGACCGCGGCAAGCACCAACTTCTCGAAGTGGGCATAAATCATTTCAGTGTCGAGAAGATTCTGAGACAGATAGTAAACCATGTGTTCATTTCCGTCATCGTCATCCTGTATGAGAACCATGGCAATCGTTCTTAATGCGGAAACCAAATAGAGGGTAAAATCGTGATGGTAGTTGGGAGGACGTATTAACAAAGCGTTGACGAGCAATGTTTTAAGTTTATCGAAGGATTTTTGAGAAATATCATCCCAATGGAAGGGAACGTTCTGTTTTAGAAGTCTCGTAAACCCTTTTGCCACTTCTGCATAGTTCGGGATAAAGTGATGTAAGAAATTCGCTTTCCCCTTAAGACTCTGAAGTTGATGCAACAAGGATAGTGATGGGAGATTAACAATAGCCTCGACCTTGAGGGGGTCAAGGAGAATTCCGTCTTTAGAGACAATGAATCTCAAAGGACGACTAGAGTCAACGCAGAAGACGCACTTGTGAGGATTGAGCCTGATGTTGTAACATCTGCAGCGGAGAAAAATCTAGCGGAGATGTTCGGGATGGTCTTCACGCCGAGTTGAATGAGCTGGAAGGTCATCCAGATATGGCTGAACAATGTGACGTATGTCGTGAAAGGCGTAGGACATTGTGCGCTGGAAAGTGGCTCTAGCATTTTTCAAGCCAAACGGGAGCTTCTTATAGGCGAACATGCCCCACAAACAGATGAAGGCAGTCTTATGTTGATCGAAGGGTAAAATATTAATTTTATTGTAACCAGAGAAGCCGTCCATAAGGGAATAGATATCATTCCCTGCGCAATCATCAATGATGTGATCTATAAAGGGAGTGGGATAGTTGTCCTTAGGACAAGCGCAATTGATGTCTCTATAGTCAGCACATATTCGAATTGTGCCCTACTTCTTATCTACAGGGAGAATATTGGAAACCCATTCTGTGAAGGGAATTGGATATATGAAGCCCGCATTAAGAAGTTTCTCAACTTCTGCTTTTATAGCTACGACTTTTCGAGGATGCACTGGGCGTAGACGCTGACGCACAGGCTTCGCACCTGGATAGGTGGGAATTTCATGCATGAATATACTGGGATCGATCCTAGGCATCTCTTCATAAGACCACGTGAAAAAATCTCAGAATTTGCGGAAAAGGCTAGTGTATACTTGAATCTCTTCGAGAGAACAAGTAACCCCCACGTGAATGTTCTTGATGACCCCCGGTTTAATGGAGATTTTGATAGGCATTGTTTGGGTGATATTACTCATATTTACTTCTAAAAGAACCTCATGAGTCAATATTGGTGTTTGGAGAGGCGGAGAGAAAACCAGAGAGGCGAAACGCTCGAGACAATTAGACATTGCGCCCAGGCCAGGCATGAATGAGGAACAATGATGTCCATCGCTCCATGGTAGATCTTCGAGATACATCATCTCTATGATAGCTTCGTTAGACGGGAAGAATTCTCTCAAAGGATCGGGCAAATATGCATCACAGAGCCTAGGGGATTGAGAATAAACATCTAGAGCCATGCTCAAAGGAGCGTTTTCGGGAGGAGGAGGATCTGATGCAGCAAAAATCTCACAATAATTGATTTCAACTAGGGTTAGAGGCATCGATTCTCCAAAAGAGGTCATTTTTTTAGGAGAAGGGATGATCCATGGGTCATCTGACCTAGAGATCATGTTGACTTGAACGGTGTTCAGTGGTGGCATGGGAAAAATACCCATGAGAATGGGGTCCTTGAAAAGACCAGGTCCTACACTATTAGGGGGATTATGAATTTGATCCATGTATGGCACATTGTTCTTGGAGGATGAGGTAAAGAAAGATAACTAATTGACAGTGATAATCTTGCCCTCATGTGGAAATTTCAAAAGCCAAAAGAGGGTGGATGGAACGCATAGCATGGCGTGGGTCTAGCTGCGACCAAGTAGAATATTGTAGTTGAGTTTGGCATCAACCACTTCCACTTCAACGTTGACTGTCTTACCTTGTAATGTGATCGGTAAACTCACGAGAACACCCAAGGGTTTTGATTCCCTACCATTGAATGCCTCAAGGGAATTGGGAGATGAAGTAAGAACTGGAGAGCCAATGGCCTTCCAGCAGGCAGATGACATAACACAGGTAGAGGCACCTTCTTCCACAACATCTCTGTGAATGCTGAGGTCGTTAATACCGACTTGTATAACAAGGGCAATTTGATGTGGGAGTCGGGGGACAAAATTCTCTAGATCAAAGGTGAGAAGACTAGAATCGGCAGGATGAATTCCACTGATTGTGGAATTATAGAGCTTTCTGTTGCGATGGGAAACTTTGAAGCACTTCCAACACATACATTGTAGAAGGTGCATGTGCCAAGTCCTCAACAACGCTATAATGCTGAGCAGCATGGGCGTTTGGATTATAGGAAGATTTTCAAAGAACACCTTTGGAAGGTGGCCGTATAACAGGTTTGACGCTGGGCTTCTCAATTTCTAAAGGACCATAGGTAGGTGGGGGAGGCGGGCCATCAACGACTTCCTTCCCAGCAGCTTGGCGTGATACAGCATAATCCTTCGAATGAGTGGCAATAAAAACAAGTGCAGCACCATTCATCATAAAAACTTGGGACCCAAATGGTGCAGATGGTGAAGGCTGCTCGACCATCTGGGTCTGCTGAGATGGAAAAGTTTCCTTAAGAACTGTTGGAGTTCCCTTAGAGCCTTTAAGAAGTTGAATAACCTCGAATCATCTAGGAAAATCTTTGGTGTAGTGGTCTCCGTCACAGATCAGGAAAGGGTACTTCGATTTTCGTTGGGAACCATCATCAGCACGTGGTTTGGAGGATTCTGGTTTCAGGGCATCGGATTTGGACTTGCCTTTGCCCTTATTATTTCCTTTGGAGGTATTTTCCGTAGGATTGGCCTTAACAACATTGACCTCTGGTCTTACCAGAATCTGGAGTGGCGAGAGGAGCAGAATTATCAGAATAATTTGACTTCTGCTTCCCATTTGAAGACTTACAAGAAGTCTGAGAAATGGAACCAATAACACTGTCAACCGATGGGGTAGGTGGTGCTTTAGAGGTTCTTGGCTGCGGGGCATCATTCAAGATATCATATAACGTTTCAGACTAAGAGTACACTAAATTGAGGTACTGGGCACAAGCGATGGCTTGTTCCTCGGTTACACATGCCCCATAGCAATGTCTTGAGCGATCTTGTTGACAAAGGAGGTAGTGAACCAGTGAGCTAGAAGCTAATAAGGAATATCAAACTTGATCAGTCGACGACGATGTCTCCACTCATGAATATGATCTAAAATATGGGTGGCTTTATCCTACTTTAGAGATTTCAGGAGATGCGTCATGATTTCATAACGAACCGGTAACTGGAAATGTGTCAGGAATGCCATAGCTAGAGTATTAAAGTCTTGAAAAATACCATGGGGTAGTTCTATGTACCATTTAGCAAAAGTGCCAGTAAGAGTGCGCTGGAAAAGACGTAGATGAATCGAGTCATCCACCCAAGATTTCAAAGAACACCATAGATGGTAGGTCTTGACATGGGCTTGGGGGTCTTCTCCAGATTTACCCTCAAACTTGGGGCAGTCACCTGGTACCTTCATTAGAACCGGAGGCCAATACGGATTGTGAAGAATCATATCATTGGTCAATTTAGATACATCTGGTAATTCCAACATGGTGAGGAAAGGTAACTGAGGATTAAAAGGCATGCCAGGTCCTCGATAAGGACCTGTACCTGTACTCCAACCTGGTTGAGCATAATTCTGCCCCCATTGGTTCTGTCCTGGAGGATTCTAACCATAGGGGGTATAAGCCGTATAATTGGGTTGATACGGTTGCTGATAACCAGTGTATGGAGGTTGATAACCAGGGTACTGACCCTAATTATATGTAGGCCCCGTTTGAGCAGTGTATGGATTTGACTGCAGAGTATAAGTATAGCCTGGTTGTTGAAAGTAATAACCAGAACCTTGGGGCAGGTTGTAAACCGGTTGAGATTGACCCTGAAGGTAATAGCCACCTTGGCGTCGAGCAGGCTGCTGGTAAGTGGGGCCCTGCTGAGCCTAATAAGTTGGGTGCACAGGCGGGTTCGGCTGTGGCATAGAATAGATCGGCTGTTGAGTAGCGTTAACTGGATGTTCAGGTTGTCCTGGTTGAACAGGTTGACCTGGCTGTGCAGGCTGCCCTCGTTGAACAGGTTGACCTGGATGATGAAGGACACCAGGCTGCTCCGGCTGAGCAGGTTGGCCTGATGGCAGGAGAGGGTCAGGTTGTGCCTGATGACCAGGTTGACTTGTGATAGGACCATAAGATGGCCCTGGATTTGCAACATTTGGACCAATTGGAAACTGAGGTTGCTGAGGTTGCACCAAAGGTTGAGAAGGATGGATTTGCCCCCCAGGACCGTACAACGGTCCGGGTTGATACCTCGGTTGGCCTGTGGGTCCTTGAGGTTGGCCTGTGGGTCCTTGAGGTTTCCCTGGTTGGACCACAGGGTGAGGCTGTAGAGGTTGACCTTGAGGGTTGTAGAACTTCCCTTGCGGACCATACAACAATCCCTGCTAATGCAAAGGTTGTCCCTGTAAGGGTTGTCCTTGTGGGTCGTATAGATAACTTGGCTGGGCCGAAGGTTATCCTTGGAAGGGTTGTCCTTGTGGGTTAGAAGGTTACCCAACCTGGGCAGATACAAAACCATTAATATACTGATAAGCCTCAGGAGTAGGAAAATGAAGAGGGTTTCCCTGCTCATCGTATTGATAAGGAAATACATAGATTGGGGTACCATCCGGTCCATAATGGGAAAACTAAGGACGGTTGAGATCTTGAGAAAACTGACCAACCTCGGAGTTCGACGGCTGTAAAGACAATTGATACTCCTCGGGGGAAATATTCTCCGGAATAGCAGAAGCTATGTAAATTTCTTCAGGAACTGACGAGGTCCTGGTTGATTGAGTAATGATAGCGGGCGTAGATGCAACTACGTAGATAGTAGGCCTAACAGGTACTGATGTGACAAAAGGGGATGTCGTGAGAGGTGTTGATGGTGACATCCCTAACGAAGGAATAATCGACCTCGCGGATGGAGTCGATATTCCCATACAGGCCACAATGGCCATGACCTGACTTAAGGACCTATATCCCACTGGAAGCGAAGGACCAGGTGAAGACATGACATAAGACTCGGGGATGTTTTCTGGAAAAAGCTAGTAATCTTCACTAGATGTAGGAATTTCCTCACTAGGAGAAGGACTGGGTGAGTCGATATCTGATCCTGCCGCAAGATCTTCTAAGAGACAGCAAGGACTAGGAGGTATAACAACAGCTAAGAAAGGTGATCCTGATGTAAGAGGAGGGAAATGTTCCCCTACTCCAAATCCAAACCAAGCGTTGGACAAGGGACAATTGAAGTCAACTGGTCCTCCAAAGGGAAGTTCAGATATAACCAGTCCCTGGTTGGGAAACTCGGATACAATAGGCTAATGATGTTCAACAGAGGACTGAGAGACCTCTAATGAATCATCTGTGTAAGGAATATCAGTAGACGAAACTGAGGGTTCCACCACTGTGACGATAAAGAAAAGAGGAAGAGATCAAAACAAAGACACTTGGGCAAAACCAAGGCAAACAATCAACAGGCCGAAAAAAAAAATCTCTAAACGGGCGTGTGATCGTAGGTGATTAATTTTAGCACATTGAAACTTGGAAAATTTTATTTTTTCATGTTTTAAGAGTCTAGAAACATGTAAAAGATGACTCTATCACTTTCAATTTGGAAATAAGCATGAAATGACAAGTGCTTGATGATATTTTCAAATTTAATGAGCCAGAAAAGACCAAAATGACTGCTCTAGTAATCTAGGCAAATGGGTGTACCAGATATCCGTGAACTGCCATATACACCTTGGTTAAAAAATGAAAGAGAAATCAACCAAGGACTTGATGTACGTGCAGGTAATCTCCCCGAATGTTGTGTCTGGTGTATCATGGGTAAAAGGCGACAGACTTAGCTTCCTACAGATAAAGGAAAGCAACCTAGTGGGGTCTCCCTTTATACACGTGACAGTAAGGGGAGCACAAGTCTGTACTAGCACTGTCTAAAGCCAAAAAGCTAACAACAACTACTAGGTTTAACGACGCCAGAACACGTCACTAGCCTAGACCTCTAGATATTTCGTTAATGTTTCAATGTTGCCTTAGGTTAATTGAATAAATTTTATAGTTGATCTTTAAATTATGTTTCAATTTCAGGCCTTATCGAATGTTGTATCTCAAGAATCCTCTAAATTCACACTACATGCCACAATATACCACTTTGTTCGATGAAGAGCTAACTATGAGAAGGTTGTGAGCTTTTCAAATAAAATAAAAATGATCACAAAACATCCACTACTATCTCTAATGCATGCTAATGAAACTAAAAACTTTTCTTTTAGAGTTATATAACACTAATAATGTGGAAAAGCTTTCAGTTTTCACCAAACTAATCAAAAAGAAAAGAGATTTGTTTTTGTATTTTCCAATGTTTTAGAGAAAATGCACCAAACGAAATGAAAAACTAATGAAGAAACCAATTCGAGAAATGACAGTGAGAGAGTCGAAACAAGAAAGTTCACTCAATGCAAACACACACAATCAGAACTCAAATTGATGGAGAAATTCCTCAAATCGAAGAAGAATCTAAAAAAGACTCATACAAACCATGTAATCTAGGCTCGAAATGAGACAAAGAAAAACTTGAATGAAAAAGAGAGAAATCACTCAACTAATGCAATGATACAATGGAATCCAACAAAACGAATTCAAAGAAGTGAAAACGAAGTTGGCTGGAAAAGCGAGAACCAAAAACTCCCACGGGAGGCTCAGCACACTATAGCACCTAGAAACCCTAGGGCTATAATGCAAAGCTGATGGTAAAGGGAAAACAACCGGAGGATAAGGGTCAAACACAGTCAACAAGGACTTGAAGGAACTCAATCACTCATAAAAATCACACCAGGACTAGAAATCAGACTCAAAGGGCTCAAAAACAAGAAAACCCTAACACCAAACAGAGTTGGCGCGACTGTTTGGCTATATCCTGTGCCAAAACAATGTTGGCTTGGGGGCCTAGCTAGAAAAAAACCCCTGTTGGCGTGATTGTCAAGCTATAAACCACGCCAATTGAGTTTAATATGGGAAGAAATGAAAAAAGAGAAAAAAGAGATTGGATCAGGCCTTCTAGGGCTGAACAAGGGTTTTACACCAAAAGGAGGCAAACCAGAAGAGAAAATCAAGAAATAAAAAGCTAGAAAAAATCGAAAGAGACAAGAATAACTCCAGCTAAGATCCCCAGCAGAGTCGCTAATTTTTTGGAGAGGTAAATCCCCTCTGCGGACAGAGGCGATCCCTACTAGCCCAGATCGGGTCTAGCAACAATCAGGTCACGCAGGTCCTAGTTACAAAACGACAAAACCATAACTAATTGCCGACCTCAAATCCTATGCAGTGGTCATTGAAGAAAGGATGACGCTTTCCATCCCTTGCTTGGCAAATCATGATTCTTCCACTCGACACGTCTGAAAACCTGCACACATGCAAAGGTTGCAATGATATACAACGTAAAATCTAAAGCCTGTAACCATACATCAGTCAGAGAGGACGTAATTCATTACATAAAAGAAATAGACACATGAATGAAACCATAATCAAAGTCGCTTATCATTAAAATAACAAAGGAAAAATACAACCCAAATCTCTGACGCTTGATTTTCCTTTGGTGGGGCTGACAACTGAGCACGTCTTAATGAAGCCTGTCAGAAACGGGACAAAGCTCTCTCTCTTCGGCTTGGCTCTCAAAAGCTGTCTGGCTATAGTCTCCTTGCTACAAGTTCAGCTAGCTTTCTAAGGGTGAAGGAAAGCTTTTATAGATGGGGGAAGAGGAGTTGGGATCCCTACAATCATGGGATTGGCCCTATCTCTAAGGAAGCTTCCATGATAGGTGGAAAACCACTTCCCATACATGGAGATCCGGAGCCAAACCACCCAAATTATTTTAGTGACTCGTTCAGGAGTTTGTTGGAATCAAACTTCCGCCATTTAATTTTTAAAAACATTCCTTATTAAGCTTGGCGCGAGTGAGAAATAGGGACAGAGCACCAATTGGCATGCTCTCTATGGTGGATTTCCCCCATTGGTCCGAGGGCTGAACTAGCTAGTCGCGCCAAGGCTAAAAGATCTATTTTTAGGGTTTTTCAGAGGAAACTTTCTTCAGGGGAATTCTTGTGCTTATGAAATGGGATGCCATGAAAGTGGTTTCAGGTCATGTCACTGCTCACAGGTGACAAGAAAATCCCTCCAATGTGTGGGACGGGGGATTGCAGGGACAGTGACAAAATGCTGTGTAACAACCACCATTCAGCAAGAGGTAACTACTTGACCCATTGTGTTTTCTTATCATATATAAAACAACGAAGATATCCTTCCAAACATTTGTTCACTATCTCAGTTTTACCATCATATTGAGGATGATAAGATGAGCTATGAGCTAGTTGAGTACCCAAACAAGAAAATAATTTCGTCCAAAAATTTCTAGTAAAAATGGGATCTCTGTCAGTTACAATAATCTTTGGGTTTCCATGAAGCTTTTGAATTGTTTCCATAAATGTAGTAGCAATTATACTTGTTTTAAATGGATGAGATAATGCACAAAAGTGTGCATAATTGTTAAGTCTATCAACTACCACCATGATGACACTCCTTCCTTCGAAGTTAGGTAAACCTATGATAAAATACATTGAAATCTCCTCCCAACATTGACTTGGAATGGATAAAGGTTGTAGAAGACTCGGGATCATAATTCCCTCAAATTTATTTTGCCGGAAAACCAAAAATTTCGCCACAAATTTTTGAATATCAGATTTAAGGCCATCCCAAAAAATTATTTCTTCACCCCGTGGTAAGTTTTTAAAAATCTTGAGTGTCCTCCTAAAGGAGAAGCGTGCAATTCCAACAGAATATTTTGTTTTAGTTGGGAATTCTTGTAAATATGTAAGTGATCTTTGTCCCATAAGGAATCATTTTTCCAACTAAATGTATCAAATGTACTAGGATCTAGCTGCAACTTTTGAATGAGTGTCCACACTTCTTCGTCCTTCTTCCATTCATCCCTTGCTTCAGTTATCCAATCTGGTTTGATAATAAAAATGGCACAAAACAATGCTTCCACCTCTTCATCCTTTCTTGAGAGTGCATCTGCAACAACATTTAGCTTCCATTTTTTGTAGATGATTTCAAAGTCATAACCCAACATCTTTGTGACCCATTTTTGCTGCTCTTCTGAAGATAGTCTTTGTTCCAAAAAGTGTTTAAGACTATCATGCTAAGTTTTTACCTTGAAGTGTCTTCCCATTAGGTAAGGTCACCATTTCTTTAGTACATGTAGTATTGCCAACATTCCTTCTCATAAATATCTTTCTGTAAATACTTTCCTTTGATTGGAAAAATTTCAAAAGCAATGGGTCTTCCTTCTTGCATTAAAACAAACCAACTCCATTTCCTGAGGCATCACATTCCACAATAAATTTTTTTGTGAAGTCTGGCGTAGCTAAGACTGGTGCTAGGCACATTGCCTCTTTAAGATGTTCAAAGGCCTTAGTTGCTTCACAAGTCCATGAAAATGCATCTTTCTTTAATAATGTTGTTAGAGGTGCTGCTATTCTCTCATAAGTCTTAACAAACTTACGATAATACCCTGTTAACCTGAGAAATCCTCACAACTGATTTATGGTTGTGGGGACTTTCCATTCCTTAATGGCTTTAATTTTATTAGGTTCTACCTTAACACCCTCGTGAGATACAATATGACCTAGATATTCCACCTCTTTTACTCCTAAGAGACATTTGGATGTTTTGCATATAATTATTTCTCCTCCAATAGTTTGAGCACCCTGTCAAGATGTTGAGCATGATCCTTCCAAGACTTGTTGTATATTAGTATGTCATCAAAAAATACTAGCAAAAATTTTCTAAGGAAGAGTTTGAAAATGGAATTCATTAATCCTTGAAATGTAGAAGGTGCATTGGTAAGGCCAAAAGGCATGACCAAAAAATCATAATGACCCTCATGAGTTCAAAACGTTTTTTTTGGAATATCTTCAGTCTTCATTCTAATTTAATGATATCTTGAACGAAGATCCAACTTGGTAAAATAAATTGCTCCATGTAATTCATCCAATAATTCATCAATCACATGAATGGGAAAGTTATCTTTAATAGTGAGATTATTGATCTCCCTATAATCTGGACACATGTGCCATGATCCATCCTTCTTGTGCACCAATACTACTGGAGCAAAGAAAGAACATTAACTAGATTGAATTATACCAGCCTCTAACATTTTTGCAATCATACGTTCAATTTCCCTCTTTTGGACATAAGGATATCTGTAAGGTATGATGTTTGAAGGAACACTTCTTGGAATCAAATGAACAGCATGATCATGATCACGAATATGTGGGAGTCCTTTGGGAGTTTCAAACACCTTGGAATGTTTGTACAAGTCTTTTTGGAGATCTGGCGAAATATATGATTTTGATGTTGGAACTTCTAGTGAGCATAATTGTGCAATTATGCATAATTGTTATTTATTTAGAAGATTTTTCATGAAATCAGAGCTTATTATCTTTCCTGGCTTCCCTATGATACCCATAATTTGATTTCCTTTCCTTCCAAAAAAAAATTCAAGAAAAGTTCTTGAAAATTAAAAGCTACCGTCCCCAAATATTGTAACCATTGTACTCCTTGTACAACATCAACACCTCCCATTGGAGTGGAAAGCATTGGAATATTCAACACATATTCCCCCATGGTTAGCTTGATATTATGGCATTTTCCAGAGAAATTTATAGTTCCTCCATTTGCAACCATCACTTGACATTTTGGTGCTGGGTATACGAAACAATTTAATTCCTTGGCTACCTTACAATGAATTAAATTATGGGTACTACCCAAAACAATCAAGACTATTACCTTTTTCTTCTTGATATGTCCTTCTATATTGAGAGTTTGAGAAGTGTAAATTCCTGCCAATGCATTACACAATATGGTCAGCCTCATTTCTTCTTCTTCTAAGGTTGGTTCCTGGTGTATATCCTCTTATTTGAAGTTTCTTGTTCATTTTCTTCCTCCTCTTCACAATCTATGTAAAAAAATTTCTTCTTAGCACACTTATGACCTTTAGTGTATTTTCTATCGCAACTGTAGCAAAGCCCTTTTGCTATTTTTTCTTCCAATTGTTGTGGTGTCAACCTTGTAGGTCGTGGAATTCTAGGAGTAGCAACACTTCCATCTTTATATATGTGAGTGGTAGGCTTCCTCGTTGCCATAATTTTACTTTCAATTTTTATTTCCAACCTGAATGCATTCTCCAATGAATCAGGTTCCCAAACACGAACTTCATGTTGGATGTTATCCTTTAAAGTCCCTATGAAGACATCAATCCTGTGTTCCTCTAGAATATCAATTACCCTTATATTCAATTTTTGGAAATCCTCAATGTGCTCCCCCATTGAACCTTTTTGTTTGAGATTTATCAATTGGCTAAAGAAGGTGTTGCTATTTGTATCCTCATAATGTGCTATCATTTCCTCTGTAAAAATTTACCAAGTGACAATTTTTTTACGGGAGCAAAGCCATTGATACCATACAAATGTATTTTTTTCTAAATGTAACGTTTCAATGCGTACCTTTTGTGTGTTTTGCACATTATTGAGATTAAAATATTGCTCCATCTGTAGTATCCATGTTACAGGATCCTTGCCATCAAACTTCATCATATCCATATTTGGAATATGGTGGTTCTTCAGTCCAACATTAGAGTTTATGAAATCACGATTAACATTTATTTTGTTCTCATCATGAGTTTCATCTACTATCTTTCCGCCATTAGAAATCATTTATTGTATTAACCTTGTCATCAAACCTTCCATGTATTATTTTAGATCATTCTTCATGTCTTCCATGTTGTCTTTGATTTTTTCATCGATCTTAGCTTCCATGTCATCAATCTAATCTTCCATGCCATCCATCATAGCTTCCATGTCATTCTTAAAACCATCCATCTTAGCTTCCACACCTTTCTCCAAACAATCCATTTTAGCTTCCATGCTTTTCTTCAAAACTTCCATTTCATTTTTGTTGCTCTTTGCAAGAGCGAAATTTGGTGCATTTGTTCTTGTAGTTTTGATATGTCATGTTATGCTTCTTCCACTTCATGAGTCATAGTAGAGCCTTCTGAAGGCTTAATGGGTGTTGAATTCTTTTTAGGTGGAATTTTTGAACCCAATACTGATATATATGCTTCAATATGCCCTTGAAATCACTTCAAACTGATTTTTCACACAAGAATTATGCAATTTGAAAAAATATACACTTTTTTCTTGATTTTGAGGAGCTTGATATTGAAACTAAATTATATCTGTGATTTTGGATCTTCAATATCTGAAATTTGGCCTTTTAGTATCCCTCTGAATCTTTTTTCGAATGCCATAGGTCTGACCTGATTTGGATTCTTCAAGTCGAAGTTATGCCCAATCTCCCACAATGACCTAATTATGGACTCATTCAATAGAGCTAACTTGTATGACATGCCACATGTCACTGTTTCCTCCTTCAGATCTGAAATTGATATATAGGAAACTGAAGTCTGTGTACTTGCAGCCAATTTTTATAGAATTCCAATCCGATGCTCAGAGAGAGAGTTATGATGATTTTCCCATGGTAACCTATTTAAGATGAAATTCGGGAGCTTGAACAAACCCTAGCTTCCAATGATCATATCTCCAAAAAAAAGTCTAACCAAGATTTGAAATTTTTACAGGAAGTGTTTCAGGATTTCGGCTTCTCTCTATAAAAATTTCAGCTTTTGTAACTTGGTAGAAAACAATTTATAGCGAAAATTCCACGATGACCTATTTAGGTGAAAATCAGGAGCCTGAAAAACCCTTAACTTCCATAGATCATATCTCCAAAATTTTTGCGAACCAAGATTTGAAATTTATACACGATGTTCCTCACTATTTTGGCTTCGCTCTGTAAATGTTTCAGCTTCTAAACCTTTATAGTAAAAAAATTTATAGCGAAAATTACATGATAACCTGTTTGGAGCAGAGAAACCCTAGAATCCAAAGCTCTGATACCAAATGTTATGAAACTAGCTCCAAAAGTAGAAGAAAAGAGATATCAACGCCTTAAAAATCAACCACTTTGAGGGGGCGACCTCCAATATATTACCTAAATGAACAATTCTTGGATGATACAAATCACAAAACCTCCTTCTATATATAGGAGTCCATGGGGTTACAATATAATCCTAGCTAACTTAACAATAATAATGTGAGGGCACAATAATAACAATATTGGGGTTAAAGGGGTACAACAATAACAATAAGGGGGTTACACTAACAACAATAAGGGACTATACTAGTAATATAGGGACCTAACAAAAAGGATTTCAACACATGTTATTTAACTACGATTTTACTATCATATTGGGCTCTTTTGTTGAGATTGGTTTAGCTCTTACAAGGTCTGTATAAAAATGGGTGCTCTCTTATATCATAGATATATGATAGTTACAAGGTAGGAAATACTCATACTTAAGTCATTCTGGATTGAATTATTTCAAATCAGCTCTGTAGATAATGAATTAAATAAATACATCAGTGTACAATAAGGAAGAAATATGTTGTAACTTACGAAAGGATTTTCAATAAACTTAAAGGAAAAAATGTAATTAATTAGATCATGCATGGAATAGGATAAGAGGTTTCATATTTAATTGAATCATGCCATTGTTTCAGAAATACTATGACCAAAGAAAATTTAAATATCAAGCATGCGCCAACTAAGGCACACTACAACTTTTACCATGCAAAAAGGTGAAAAGCACAACAAAAATTATTAAAACCAAAAATAACTTGAGATTACTAAGAATCACAGAATAAATGGGGGGAAACAAGCAAAAACAAGAAGTTGTAGTAAAAAAACTAGAATGCAGTGATAAAATTTACAAAAAGGACAACAAATGTCTTACTACTTGTTGACATATTAAGGGAGTTATTCACCCACAGATTTATATCATTGTGACCAAAAAATGCTTGACTATTGTATTTCTTGAAACGTTTATCCCCAAAATATAGAGTTAGTCTCCTTTAGGAATAATAACTTGCACATAATACAATTAATATAATTCATAATCCATATCTTTAGATCAGAAGTTTTATATCATCTTAAATCTATAACACTTATTCTTCGAAGAAGTCAATCCTAGTGTGAATGCATCTAGTGTAAATGAAATGTGGAAGTGTGAACTCAACTCCTACGATGATGTTGAAAGAGAGAAGTCAAAGTGGGTTAAGAAATGGAACTCGATATCTATCTTGGAGCTTGTTGTAGCATTCAACAACCCCTCATTTTTATACTTAGTTTTCAATAAATGGGGAACTTTTTAAATTTTTTTGTTTTATTTCCTTTTTGCTTTAATACTTTCCCTCTTATCATATATTTTATATTGGATTTACAATTGAAATGTATTACAAATCCCTGAGGTTCTGATAGGACCTACCCATAAATGAAAAATGATAGCGGAACTTTTAAAACTTATCAGAACTTCTTTATATTGTAACTTTCCTTTGGAGTGAGTTACGATAAAACACAATCTCGATATGCTTCTCCCAGATCCTTAATTTACTCAAAAGGAATCATTCGCAAAGGGTTTTATTAAATTTTATCTGTGGAACAATATTATAAAATCCCATAGGTCCCACAATGTTATGTATTAACGCGTCTCATATAAGAACTCCTTTAATTTGGAGCTGACTCATTGGAGCATTCTATAAGAACTCCTGATATTCAAGACTCTGGATGTGCCTTTCCCTCATTTTATCGGAGCTTTTTGAATTATTCATAATCGTTCTATCGAAAATTTCCTACATCGGAGAGTTGTAATATCTCAACCCTTTAACTTAATTCCTATGATATTATCCCTCTAATGAGTTGATATGACTAGCCCACATGGTTTTACACTTGTACATTCAATGATTGATAATGCGGGTGTAATTATTCTTGAAAATCTAAATTCTTACATATAATTCACCTCATTTGTGAATATTTTCTTAAGGGGAAAGAATTACTATTGCGAGTTACATTTACACTAAGTCTTGGAAAGTGAATGTATTTGGCTTATCTTTGTGTTTTTGTTATAGGCTCATTCTGATTCTCAGAATACTAAAGAAATGTCAAAGGCATAGAAGGGTAAAAAGAAAGATACTTTAAAACAATAGCATGTTGTTCCTGTTGTTGAACAAAAAGAAGACAAGGCCCTTTATACCCGATTGTTTTCTGATACAGTCTACACAAGGGATTCTAGGAATTCATCATGGGAAGCAATGCATCAATTTTTTGAGGATGAAAAGCCCATAATTACTAATAGATTAATATTTTTTAATGATTCTTCTCCAGTTTCAGAGACCACCTTCAGTGATGCAGTGAATTCATTTCTTCATAGAATTGCACCCCGACCCAAAATTTTTCCCTATTCTGATATGGTCCGATGGGTCATCGACAATTTGAATATTGACGACAGGAGGATTTTTACAAGAAAAGGCATAGTCACAAGGTCTTTCACTAGTGAGGATTTGCAAAAGATGTATCATCATCCTGACCCCAATTAAAATATGAAAAATATTGCATTGAATCATTCCTCAAGGAACATGGGCATGCATCAGAAGGAATTAGAGGTTGGAGGCAAGATTTGAATAAGCACAAAAGAGAAGAAAGTGGTAAGTCGGTTGTTGATTCTCTTGTTGGGCCTTATTTTAAATTTTTTTTTATGATGTGTAGAATTTATGCAATGCCAAATGTACAAAATCACCTCAGTGATCTCTAGAGGCTAAAAAAAATATTTTGTGAGTAGGGAGATGGTTTGGTGAAGAATATTTCACCTATATCAAATTATTTGGTAGTTTGGAAAACCCTCATGTCCTTCCATTGTTTGTCCCAGATAAACTATTGCGTAGATAAATAGCCTACCATATTGTGGGTAATGGTATTTCTAAATTTCTTAGAGAAGCTAATAAAAAGTTATGGCCTACTTTCCCAACTCAATTTGGAAATATTATTTGGAAAATTACAAGCATGCATCAATTGAGATACAATATATTCAAGCTCTGAACTTTCCTATTGTCCCAAATAGGAAATATGATCCTAATATTTTTTTCAAGAATATCACAGCTACACAGAGTATTAGACAGTTCATGCATGAACTTGATAAGTTTGATGATATATTTGAAAAAGATTATTCTTATTCTATGGTGATTCAATATGAAAAATAACAATTAACTCCAAAGGAAATGTATCATTTTATACAATACAGATCTTCTAGGTTGGTTAATATTCCTTTGGATTCTTTACAGGTTTCCCAAGAGAAATTGTTTACTAATGTAACTGATCTCACACACTCGGTTGATTATTCTCATCCAAAAGTACTTTTTTCCTCTACCTCTTCTCAAATAGATGAAGGAGTGCATGATTATAATTTGGAAGAGATGTGGAATTAATATAGCCAAGATTTAAACTTTACAACTGATGAATCTCAATTTGTTAATACTACTCCACGTATGAAGGTTCAAGAAACCTCAAAAAATCCTGAACAAACTGTCAAAATAGTGAAAGATGTTAACGAACCTTCAGAGGGTAGAGATATAGAAATCATACCAACATTCACTTCCTCTAAGGTGGTTTTGAAAATTGAATAAATTCCTCCATTAGACATTTTCTACAGTCCTCAACACAAGGATGTAGTTAAAAGGGAAAGGAAAAGAGAAATCTTGATTAGTCCCAGGCTTTTGTCCCAGGTAATGCATCCTTTGAGATATTGTGAAAAGGCTCCTTGGAAACTCCAATAGAGGAATTGGGAAGGCTTATATAGTTTACAGGTGCATATGCCTCGACCACTATTGATAAAGCAGTAGAAGTCCAACAATGACTCAAGGAGAAAGAAGAGAGAAGTGTTCATATTGGAGCATAATATGAAACAGAAAAGAAAAATATCATAGAGAACTGGAAATCCCAGATGATAGAACTTCAGTGGATATTTTATTCTCTCAAGGTTCATCATGATGCATATTTAAAGGTCAAAGATTCAAAGATACGAGAATTTTGATGAAGGATTCAACACTTAAGTGTCAACCTATAATTATCAGAGTTTAAGAAAGAGGAAAAATATTTGAACACTCTTCCTGTCCAACAACAGATAGTATTTTTCAAGCTCGAGACATTTTATCAAGCTCGAGACATTTCCAATAGCATCATTGAATCAATTACTAATAATTTTCTTCAGTCTAATGTCATTCCTAGTTTTTATGAAGAAAATCTACCAGACATTATGTTCTTGATGAGGACGTGGAAATAATATTATAAGAAGAGGGTCGATATTATTGGTTAACTAACCAAGATTGATTTAGAACTTCATTGGAAATTCCTTTCTATTGGGCACAATCCAAATTTGTCCAATTTTGGTCAAAGACTCCGCATTTTGAGGAGTGGAGTGCGTGGTACCATGAAATCATATCTACTGCGTGGAGTCTATGGGATTCAGGGTCGGTTGAAGCCCCTCATTTTCTAATGAGTTTCAGGCTTTTAGCTAATTGTTTTGTCCAACCCATGGTATGTGGACCATGGTTTTGTAATGATGTAAAGATATATAAAGCGATAAAATTTTGTGTCAGAGTAATAAGATGCATAGTTGATGACTGCAAGTGATTGTATTTTTTGTCTTTAGTCTATTTTGGGCCTTAATGGAAGGCTCTGCAATTGAGTGCACAGAGACCTTGGAAGAGTCTATATCTTAGTGCAGAGACCACCTACACCTGTGTGTGTAGGCCGAGAAGATTAATGTACTTAAGAGACTCATCTTAATAAATAATAAGAAGTTTTAGGAAATATTTTGTGTTTATGTGTTATGTTTTCTTGTTGTCTCTGATGCAAAATACTAATTATGTTATGGTAGCGCAGTTACATCATTCTGTGATATGCTATTTTTAGATTGAATGTGATGAGGTAATTGGTTAAGACATACAACACAATATTTATATCTATTCTAGAATATTAAGTAAATACAACAAAGCAAAGTATAAGCCACCGTATATAGTCCCTCAAGGTTGTAGAAAGCTGGTTTTGTAACCACCCAAAACCATCTTGGGTGAGATTACGATCTACTTGCAGGTCATTTCCAAAAGGGCCGGTTCCTGAGGCTTTTGTTGGTGCTAAGTACAAGTCGAACCTGGGTCAATCCCAAACAAGCCAACAAATGGTTTTATTTCCAGGACCGGGATATTTTTGAGGGACATGTGGATGTGGAATCCATCAAATAAGGAAATAAAAGATTGGGTAGATCAGAAAGAACAAGAGTTCGTAGATTAGGAAAAAATAAATCCACAATTGATGACTGAAGCATGGTTTCAGAGGTATATTTTCATAGAATAGCACGAGATTTTCCTCACGTCATTTTATAATGAACTATATCAATGGTTTTCGTGGTTGAATGAGAATAAGACATGCTTTAAAAACGTTGAGCCTAATGCATGGAGCCCTGAATTGATACATATACTCAAGGATACAAAAAGCAACATCTCAAGAGTTTTTGATATTTGGATTGATAGTATTATGGAAGGATTTATCATTGAGTTCGCCATAGACACGTATGTATCTTAGAACGAAGGTGATTGAAGATTCTTCAAAGGGCTGCGAGGTAAGTATCTAAATTCTTTGAAGTTGTGGATTAAAATTCTTTTATGTGAAAAGGGTGTACTAATAATGCAATCATATTAAGTTGGAAGCTTCGTTGGTGGGATATACTCATGCAGGAGTACATCAGATTTAGATTAATCTAGAAAAATTGACCTTGGAATTACAAGATCTCAAGAATGGAAAGGAAGTTAGACAGGAAGTTTGGTGTATAAAGTGAAAAGCATAGGGCCATTCTAAGGAACAATGCCCTATGTTTAGAGATTATTTGGCTAATGGAGGACCTAATCCATTAAATTCAGGATCAAACCTGTGGTGTGAGATATGTAGAACCATTGGCCAACATCATCTAGAACAATGTTCTTTATTACAGAAGTATGTGCAGAACCCAAGGCAATTTTTTTGCAACTTTTGTAAATCAGTAGGACATGATGAGAAAAATTGTCGAAGTTACGATTTGATGATGGAACACATCGTTGATGCTTATATAATGAAATTTGAAGAATATGAACATGAGGATCAAGGACAACATGCTGTTGGAGGAGGTTTCCAAGGACAAGGATGAGAATTTGGTCGAGGACGCGGCCAAAGGATTTGTTACAACTAGGGACAGATAGGACACTATGCAAGAGAGTGTCAAAATCCTACTAAAATATGTAAGTACTGTAAATATTTTTATCATGTGATAGAATAATGTCTAGTCCTTATGGAAAATATGCAGGAGAAAAGGAACCAACAACCCACATAAAATCTACAAATGATGACCGTTGAACTAAGGGAGGATGAACTGTGCATCAACATTCTAACAAGGAGTAGAGTTGTGATGAGAGATGATAAAACAAAAGATAAGAAGAAAATGGAGGATACATGGGTAAGAAAGACGACAAAAAAATCCCCTGGGTTCAATATTCAGCAAGAAAAAGAAAACGTTCATGGAGGTTGAGTGAAGCTTCATGGATCCTGGAGCTTCGACATCTAAAGCACAACCGATGTCGAAGTTAATACCAAAGAAGAACAGTGCTAAAGTAATTACTCAGATGAGTGAGCTAGATCCAAGTATCTTAAGGTCATTGTTATACATTTTCATGAAGTTGTTAAGGAATTAGAAGGATTTCAAGGGACTTCAAGAGTTGATAGACTCTTGCGGTGATAAAGAAGTGCCACAAAGCGATCAGTGTGCAGTGAACAACTTACATTGACATAAGAAGAGAACAAGGAAGGAAATGAGACTAATTGTGTATATCAGAAAATATGATATGGATCAGGTAATTCTAGATTTAGGATCATATACCAACATGTTTCCTAAGAAAAAAAGGGATTTAATGGGAATACCAAAGTTGTAGAAGTCGCTGATCTAGTTAAGGATGGCAAAACAACAAAAGATCCTTCCTATGGGAAGGTTGTTGTGAGTTGTAGTAGATATTGAAGGAGTGCACGACGTTATAGAATTCGAGGTGATTGAAATTGCAGATGAAAACAACCCATATCTGGTGCTGCTTGGATTGGATTGGGCTTTTGATACTATAGTGATAATAAATTTAAAGAAGAGACAAATGGTGTTTGAAAAAGACGATATGAGGGTCATTGTTCCTTTACACCCCTCAAAAGGAGTGCACTATATAGAGCCTCTTTGGGATGAATATTGTGACGCAAATATTGACAACATTTATCAGATTACAGCTAAGGAGGAATATTGGATTAATCCCACTATGGAATTTAAACTAAGTTGGGAATATGACAGTTCTTGTACTTCATATTCCGATGAAGAACTAGAAAATTGGCAGAACCAGTTACATGAAGCATCTACAAGACGATGTGGCAGAATCACAAGACCAATTCACTGCATAACTTCAGAGGTATGTAGTCTTCCTTATTATGATGGGATAGGAGATGTAAGCCTTTTTCTTGATTAATATGAAATAAATTACCTGAAGAACAGAGGTTTCAAGCTTTGGAAGTTGCCCTGAGATCTACACATGTTATATGGTGGGGTAATCATAAGAAGAATATAGGAAGTTCAGAAGAGTATCGACAATTGATGTGGGTCATATTTGGGCCATTAGATATATAATTCAAAGTATGGTAAGTTTGACCCTTGAGCGCATATTCATCGTTTCACTTCAGCTTGGAAAGAATTCTAGAACAAGAGCGGGTACATGGGTTTATCCACACACTAGAAATTATTCCTATGAACTGGTATCTAGAAACATAACTGTGACATGGCACTACAAACTGGACCGATTTGGTTGAAGGATTCATACTAAATTTTAGTTTTGAAGATGAATTTCCATGCATATATTTAACACTTCAGAAATTCCAAGAAAAGGTTTTTAAGAACACAACTTCGCTAACATGGAGGTATCCGTATTGGACTGCACAGTTGGAGCAAGCACTGGAGTGCTATAATGTGATTGCAGAAGAAGTGGATGAGGATTCACACAATATCAATATCACCAAAACAGAAGGAAACCACGAAGTTGTTGGACCAGAACCTGAAATACTTGATATAGCGAAGCTTGCAAAAAAGAAAAAGGTGAATATTGGATCAGAAGAACCAAAATTTGGAATGATTGGAGATTATTGGGATGTAGACATAGATAGAAAAATTACAGAGTTGTTGCACGAGTATCAAGAGCTCTTCCCCACCATTAGAGAAATTTTGAGGTCTAAAATGGAACTCCTAAGAAAATGTACAACCAAAATAAAATTTATAAGAACCAATAGGATTCAAGATGATGACGTAAACCATGGGGGATGGTTCACCATTTTTGGGGTAAAAAAGTGAAAAGATTAAAAACTAATAAAATAATAAAACTACTTTTTCAACTTGTATTTTGAACTTATCTCCATACATTTTTTCTCAAATTTCAAGCGGGAGTTCTCGTTGGATGCAAAATTTAAGTTGTCATCCAAGGAGTACCCATGTTGCATATTTTTGATGGACCCTACTATACGAAAAATGAGAAATACATGAAAAAACATGATTTCAATCACATTTTTCAGTTATTACTCATTTTTCGTGTAGCAGGGTCCATCGAAAGTATGCAAAATGTGTACTCCTTGGATGAAGAATCAAATTATGCATCCAACAAGTGTTCCCACTTGAAATTTTAGTAAACCATGAGGGAGATGAGTTGAAAATACTAGTTGAAAAAGAAGTTTTTTTTTTCCCTCTAAAATTTGATGATGTAATATAACCTTATTTTATTATTTCCACTATTATTTTATAATTTCCTTAGGAGGCCCATTTTAGGCCTCAAAATTCCCCTAATGGAAATCCTTTGAATTCAAGGGCATAGTATGGGTCCTAGGAGTTATGAGGATTCCCTTGAAACCTGAAGAGAAGCCAGTAAAGCAAAGACCATATAGGTTGTATCTGAAATACAAGGAAAAAGCAAAGGAGCTAAATAAAATGATCAAAGCTGGGATCATTGAACCTGTCAAAGAGTCTGAATGGGTAAGTTTTATGGTAGTGTAGGAAAAGAAGGTAAAGTACAAGATCAGGATATGTGTAGGGCCAAGAAAGTTAAATGATGCATGCTTACATGATCCTTTTCCCACACCATTTACAAACGAAGTATTGGAAAATGTAGGAGGACATGAGGCTTATTCTTTTATAGATGGATTTTCAGGTTACCATCAGATCCGAATTGTGCTAGAAGAGAGAGATAAGAAATTTTTTGCTACAGTGATGTCTTTCAGCTTGAAGAACGCTCCTGCCATATTTTCTAAAGTTATAGTTGCAAATTTCAAATAATATATACACAAATTTCTAGAAGTTTACATTGATGACTTGACAGTCTTTGGGTTGTTGAAAAATCATGTTGGGAGCTTGAGGCTGATGTTGGATACATGTAGACGATATAAAATATCATTGAACTTGAATAAGTGTATCTTTTACGTATCATTTGGAATATTGTTGGGCCATGTGGTTTGTAAGCAGAGATTAATGGTGGATCCTGCAAAGATCGCAATTATTGTAAGCTTAGATCCACCTAAGACAATGAGACAATTGCACATGACACTTGGACACGCTGGATATTACATAAAGTTTATAAAGGGGTATCTGCAGATAGCTAAGCCAATGGAGAAGTTATTGAAGAAATATGTCACTTTTAAATGGGATGAAAAATTATAGAAGAGCCTTGACATATTGAAGGAGAAAATGGTGAATACACCTATTTTGGTTTTTCCAAACTGGAATAAGGACTTTCATTTACATGTTGATGCTTCTTGCATAGCATTGGTTATAATACTGACACAACCAAGAGCGAGAGAAATTGATCACCCCATAGATTTTGCAAGCAGGAAACTATCCAAGGCAGATAATAATTATACTGCGACAAAAAGAGAAGGGTTACAAATGGTCTATGCATTACATAAGTTTAGGCACTACTTTTTGGGAGCACACTTCAATATGTTCACTGATCACTTCATGCTAAAATATTTGGTGAATAATCTTGTTTTAGGAGGAAAAATATGTCGATGGTTACTTTTGTTCCAGGAGTATGACTTTGAAGTTGTAGTCAAACAATGAAGATTGAATGCCTAGCCTCATCATCTGTCAAGGTTAGAGACAGAGGAATAACCCACAAGTATCTAGGATAACCTACTTGATGCGTTGTTATTCAAAATCAGGGTCACAAATGATCACTTCGCGGACATTATTCAGTTTATAGCCACAAGAATAGCACCTGCAGAGTAAACTACATAGCAAAAGAAGGTGTTGGTAGTCAAAGTAGCAGATTTCTCATTGATTGCAGGGCACTTGTACAAAATGGGAACGGATGAAATACTATGCAGATATGTCCCTGAATATGAAATGTAGAGTATGATGGAATAAGCTCATGGAGGATTAGCAAGAGGACATTATGCAGGAAAGGCCATTGCGCAAAAAAACTTTCGAGTTGGGATATGGTGGCCAACAATACATAAGGATGCAAAATAGTTTTTTCGAGCATGTGATGTAAACCAAAGAATAGGAAAGCCATCCATAAGAGACCAAATTCCATTAAATCCACAGATAACATTGCAAGCATTTGAAAAATGGGCCATTATTAACCCACTAGGAAAGAAGACTGACGTAAGATACATAATCAATGCAACTGATTATTTGACAAGGTGGGTTGTGGCTTAACCAGTGAAGGATTGCATCATAGATACTACTATGAAGTTAATATTTGAATATATTTTTTCCATATTTGTGTGTCCAAATATTTTGATGAGTGAGCAAGGTTAAATTTTCTTACATAAGAATATTTAGGAGTTGACTAAAGAATTCCAGGTATACCATAAAAATAGTACCCCATATCATCCACACATGAATGGGATATTTGAAGCCTTCAATAAGATTCTAGAGAATGCACTCACAATGGTGTACAATGTGAATAGAAATGACTGTGACCTAAGTATTCCAGCGGTGCTATGGGCATATAGGACAACATGTAAGAAACTAACAATCCAAACATATTTTAGGTTGGTATATGGATAGGAAGCAATCATGCCTATGGAATACATTGTGCCAAGTTTGAGAATTGACACTTTCATGAATATAGTAGACTCTGATATAATGGAGGAAAGGATGGCACAATTGCTTGCTCTGGAAGAAGATAGATTTATAACAGGTTTTCATCAGTAAGTGAAAAAATCAAGGAAGAAAGCCTAGCATGACAGGCACATCAAGGAGAAGACATTCCAGGAAGGAGATATTGTACTTTTATATGAGAGTAAATTCGTGAAGTTCCTAGGAAAATCTAATAAACATTGGTTAGGATCGTATATCATCAAGCACATTTCTAATGTTGGCACAATTCAACTCACGAAGTTAGATGGTCAGTTGGTTCCAGGATGAGTGAATAGAAGTAGATTGAAGATATATAGGGATGACTTTGTCCTTGGAGTTTCACACTGAAAGATAAAAGGAGAACAATCTTAGTGCCACCTGCAGTTTAAAGTGGGCATTGGACTATAAACTACTCTGTAGAATAGACTTCGCCAAAGGAAGTTTATTGCGTGACATCCAGGAGTATGTTGAAGTCCAAAATAGTTTCACTGAAAGATGATCACTGTGTGATATTCAAGAGTATGTCAAACTCCGAAAGAACCATGACGAAGCAAGGATTTTTGCGACACAAAAGGAGACGCATCGAAGATAACTAGAAATATAATCATTGGAAGGAAAAAGTTATCATTAAAGGAAAGTTGTTGTTAAGACGTGTGGGAGAAACAAATTTATGAAGCATAGTTGGTCGGATCTAGCAACATATCTGCATTAACTGAACAAGATCTAAGCTATCACGAGGGTTTGAAATTAAAATTTGTTATAAAATACAGCTATAAATTTGCGACCAAGTGTGAAGTGTTGTTGTATGTATGAGAGACTTTTCGAAGAGATTTCTAGAGCGTTTATGAAGAAAGGGATAGCAGACATCATCAAAGTTGCAACACCGTGTGTACCTATGTCCCAATGCGCACAATGTTTCCGTGAAAAAAACAGCCACAGAAGAAGGACCAAATTAAAGACCAGAAGAGAGGCCAGTTGAATCCTCTGGAGTAAGTAAATCCCCAAGGAAGAAGGTAGCGAAAGAAAAATGGATGAAGAACATACAAGACAAGAAACCCGCGAAGAAGGAGAAGAAACCACTGAATCAAAAGGAAACAAAACAAATTCATGATAGTGAGGAGGAAGTTGTGATGGAGTAGATGGATACAGAGGGTGCAGAACTTCCCTCTATGCTACCACCATATTTTCCACCAAGGAATTCGGGTTCCAAGCTAGTCAATGATCCCGAAAATTTGATGTTCGACATTTTCACACCATTGCTACCAGAGAAAGTACCATTTGAAGGAGAACCACTGGGAAAAATACTACAATTGAAGATGGTGGACTAGGACTTCAATGACCGAAGTAAGTACCCACAATTTGAGCCAAGAATGTGCCTACATCAAGTATATTATCCAGAGAGTGAATTCATGTGGCACAAGAGTGGTTTGAAGGATTGTAGTGAGTTGGCTTGTTGAACATGCTAAATGTGCCACACTTCAGTCGAAGTACCATCAATGTGGCCTGTGTGCGGCAACTGCTTGAATTAGTGCATGAAGAATACCTATGGTTGGGAGAGAGGATACCGATTGATGAAATGCTGGTAAGGAGTATTATCGAGCTGCCTTACAAAGGGAAGGACCCCTATGAAGAGTTCGTTGGTAAAACAAAAGAGAAGGTAGTAGCACAAAATCTAAAGGACATGAACGGGATAGTCAAGAAATCGCATGATTACGACATTAATTCTATTAGCTACCAAGTAGTGCGCTTCGTCGCACACATTTTATCAAGGAAGATAATGATGAAATGTAGATAAAATGAAGTCCTCACGGCCATGGTTTCCTTACCCACACAGTGCAGTAAACGGGTTCAGTTTAGCTGGGTCTGGTATTTATGCAGGGAATTTTTGGAAGACTGTCGTGAAGCACAAGAATAAGGTAAGAAGTTTCACTACGTGTGGTTGATCTTGATCATTATGTTTTTGGCATGGAAGGAACCAACAAATTCACAATTTCCCATAGTCGATCCAGATGTATGTGAAGCTACAAAATATGCTTCGCTTTGGCATGCCAAGGAGCTGACATGTTCACATGAAAACAAGATCTTTGGGTATTGATGGAAACGGACTTGCGCATGGTGGTGAATCAACATCCCAGGTTGTCACCAAGTTTGTTTGAGTAGTATCACAATATAGCAGAATTTAAGGAAGATTTTCACAGGTTATATGTTAAGGTTAGGAAGGATACGATGGCAGAATGGAATCCTTTGCCATATTTGGCGACTGAAGATGACCTTCTTAGAATAATACAACCTTGGCTAGTGGAGTGGATGACTCCAACCATAGGATATAGGGAAACATAGAAAGACACTGTGCAACATGCGGGTACAAGTGGAAAGGATAAAGACGCATAAGAGTCAGAGTCAGAGCATGACCAGGGTTTCCAGGACCCTTCTAGCAGTGTAGAAATAGAATATCCACCATTCATCATTCGAAAGAGGGTCTCTACAGTAACTACGATAAGCGGATGGAAGAAGAAAAAGGCGGAAAAATCTAGGGGTGAAACACCACTTGTCCTCACTGAGGGGAACATCGACTAAATAAAGGATAAAGTTCAAGAAGTGACAGTGGAATCATGGAATATGATTGAGGATCACTACAACACGATCCTAATAGGTTTTGAGGAAAGAATGGAATAATTAAGGGTATTGGTGCAGACATCTAGATAACCACAGTAGATAGCCAAACAACTAGAATAGACAACTAGATAATCGGAACAAAAATTTCAACCAACACAGAAAGAGTGTCGAATAGAAACAAAACTTGGTTTAAGAATTTTGTAGGTACGAGGAGGAGTGCTTATGTTTGAAGAAGATTTAGACATAAAGTGCGCAAAAGGGTGGGATCTTGTCAATATGAACATTGTTGCCCTACTCATTCAGATATTGTATGATTTCCACGAAATTATAACAGCTAATCTCAAGGAGTGAGAACATCGCACTTCACTGATAATAATGTAGGTGGAGAAGGAAAGAAATACGATGAAAAATGAGTTCGATCAGATGATCCAAGAAAGAGATGAGGCATGCCAGCAATAAAAACAACTATAAGAAGAAATTAAGAATACTTGTAATGAATTTCTTGACGTCAAGGTCTATGCAAAAGAGTCACCAGCAGAGACGGTCGTGAAGCTCGGCCTCACAATCAAGGATTCAAAAAATAATTTTCCGAGATGAAGTTTGAGTATGATGTGAAGATTTTTGAGTTGCAAATGAGGGTGCAACGATCCATGCCACAACATACAAGGAGATGGACCGTAAATTTGCAGTACAAGGAATCTATGGCACAATGGCGGAGTGTGCAAATATTCTATATGACATTATGGAGATTTGGACCTCGCTACAGGAGGATCCAAATATGCAGAGGATTGAAGAGGAGCTGCAGGCAAAGAAGAAGCAGTTGGAAGAAACCTAGGCAACTGTGAAGACATTACTAGTCTCATAGAGGCTCGCCAAAATCATTGAAGGGAAGAATCTTCAAACGTATATTGAAGACCTTCGGAGGAAAGAGGATATTTTGACAACAAGGACTCAGTCATGGGAGGATGAGGCCCTCAATATTTCACAAGTAGTAGATGCTAAGCTCAATGAACTATGACAGAGGCAGAAAGAAGTGCTATAGAAGGCAATCAGACCAACAATAGAGGCACTACTAGAGGAAGTGCACAAGCAGGAAAAGTAGGTAGCATAAATACTTTAGCAATATAATGTCACCTACACGTGCATCACAGATAATATTCGGGGTACAACAGATGAGTGACTCGGGATGAGTCACATCTGAGTGTTGGGGGCCTATTGGGCACAAACCAAATTGGTCCAATTTTTTTCAAAGACTCCTCATTTTGAGGAGTATATTGTGCGGTACCGCAAAGTCATATCTACTGCATGGATTCTAGGAGCTTTGGGGTGGGTCGAAGCCCCTCATTTTGTAATGGGTTTCGGGCTTTTAGATAATTTTATTTTCTACACCATGGTGTATGGACCATGGTTTTTCAATGATGTAAAGATATAATGTTGTGTGAAAGGAATAAGGTGCATAGTTGATGAGCGAAAGTGATTGTATTTTTTGTCTTTAGTTTGTTTTGGGCCTTAAGAGAAGGCTCCACAACTGAGTGCACGGAGACCTTGGAATAGTATACAACTTAGTGCACAGACCACCTGTAGGTATGTGCGTATGTCGAGAAGTTGAATGTACTGAAGATACTCATATTAATAAAGAAGAATAATTTTTGGGTAATATTCTGTGCTTATGTGTTATGTTTTCTTGTTGTTTGTGATGCAAAGTACTGATTATGTTATGGTAGCACAATTCACATTGTTTTGTGCTATGTTATTTTTAGATTGGATGTGCAAGGTAATTGGCTAAGACATACATCACAGTAGTTATATGTATGCTATAATATTAATTAAATATAGAAAATCAAAGTAGAAGTCACCTCACGTAATCCCTCAAGGCTGCAAAAAAATGGTTCTGAAACCACCCATAGCCACCTTAGGTGAGACTGCGATATTCTTGCAGGTCGTTGCTAAAAGGGCCGATGTCTGAGGGTTTTTTTGGTGTGAAGTACAAGTCAAACCTAGGCCAAAAGAAAACAATCCAACAGTAGTTAAGCCACACATCGAGTTGCTAAAGATATGATGCTTATCAAATACCACCACACAGATGTTGTCAGTGTTGAGGGATGTTTTATTTACCATCCAAATGTGGATTCAGCCAGCATCTCCTCTAGAATTAAAAAATCTAATCGATATATTTGACTTGAGATAACGTGTTGGAGGACAGTATTCCTCCTAAGCTTAGAAAAATTTCAGTAACTATATTATATTTGTTCCTTTTTTGTTTCTTTTTTTAGGAATTGTTTGAAGGGTTGTTTTAATTTCCTGTCTTTACCTTTTTTTAAAGAAACTATAAATTTTCTCTCATTGATAGAGATTGGGTTATGGTGTTTTTCCTAAAGGAAGCTTAAGATGCACTATTGTAATTTAATTTTTCTTAATGTAAATATGAACCACCACCTTTCTATCATGATCAATTCTATGGTTTATTGGGTATTATTATTCCCTTATCTGTTTATTTTCTTAGATTAGAATGCTTTTTTTATTATTATTCACAAGATATGTGTTAAAGAAATATCTCATAATCACTATTATGTTAGATTGAAATCTTTGAATTATATGTGAATAACGAGATCTTAATATGTATGATTACTAAGTAACTAATTTAATTAACTATTTAATTAAATTCGTTTTCTTTCTCTAAGTTATATGCATAATTACATGGTGATCTACATTGTTATGTTAATTGTGAAATATTTATAAACATGTATTTTATCAGTTTTCTTGGGATAGATAGATAGTAGTAATATATATTTCTTCTTTTAGTCATATTGGAGTAATATATCCTTATTCATTTCATTTCTAATTAGCTTTTAGCAAGGGTAACTAGTCCCATAAATCCAATTGCATCTACCATTCCAAGCGTAAAAGGATCTACTATAATTTCTTGACTAGATGTTTTTCCCCAATGTTGATGTAATCATTCAAGACCATCAACATTTTTGGCACTAGAAGGAGGGCCATCTGACTATGAATTGCAAAAAAGTATTCTCCTAAAACTAAAGGCCATCCAAAAAGTCCTTCTCCCTGAAAACCCCACCAACTTCAATATAATACTCTAAATGTCTAAATTCTCGATCTAAGGTTGTTGAACCAACCAATCAATATCCTAGCTTACTTCCAAGACAAATCAGACCAACCTCTACCCAGACAGAACCACCTACAGAACCCACTAAGTTGAAAACTTTAATTAAAATATTGGAAGTAATTTCCATATATGAAGAAAAATATCCTGGGCTTGATTATTCAGAAGGAAGTGTTACTTCATCCCTTCAATATTCTGGAGTTTTAACTAGATCTCAGAGTGAAATATTAGAGCCAAAAATTTTAATTCTATTTCCCACTCATCGGAGAAAGTGAAATAATTCAAAAATTGAGTCTTCAGACAGTGGGATTACACCATATTCTCCACCCCATACACCTTCTGTCAACCCCACATCTTCTCAGTCTACTTTTCCTTCTTCCTATTGTCCTTTATATCCCACTCACATTCCTCTTTCACACACAACTAGTATTATTATAAACAGTAGTACTACAGGGGAAAATTATTCGACTATAAATTTTTCTACAACCTCTACGTCAAGTACGACTTCTTCTAGACCTAATACTCACATAATGGCTAACAGACCATGTGTGTTAGTGTGTTTGGTGCACGTATATACGAAATCACACCAACTTATGGGGTGTGGTTTACCCACTTAAGTTATTTTTCACAGGTATAAAAAGAAGTGGAGTCAAGCAAGTTAATGGAACAAGCTAGAATCATAAACATACTAGATAGAGAAATGACATGCATATATAAACTAAAACTAAACTAAAACTAAAAAAAATAAACAAAAGCTCTAAATAGAGTCAAACAACTGCAATAATCCGGACGGTGGCTCTTCGACCCCTCTTATTGAGTGCTGGTAGGAAATGCGGATGAAACTTTAACCCTCTTGTCAAAGGGCCCCTAGAACATGGGTTCTAAGTCGCAATGCAAGCATTTTTTTACTTCCAAGATTGCCTCAGTGCAAAGTCTCCCTCTCTCTACTGTGGTGGACTGAACTTGTTCGATGGGCAACAATTGAGTACCCTGTATCTTCAGCTCCGAATCACACACTGCTGGTATTTCTTGGGCAACTCTAGCCAGCATAACAATGTGTTTTCAAATTTCTTCATCTCATGGTGGCCTTATATAGGAGAATTCAAATCCTCCTTCCCTCTCTTGGTACATTGTTGATGGTGACCCAAGAGAGGGGGATGATTCCTTTGTGCACCACAAATATTCCATTGTGTGATCCCTTGATGTATAAGGAGGGTTTAGTGGTTGTCCTTAGGCAGCTTCAAGTGAGGAATCATTGTCCTGGAGTGTGCTTTTTGTGGTCCCGGAAAGTGAATTTCACCATTCCTAGGATTGCGCACATTTCGGGTCATAAGGTGCGCAAAGGCGCTCTTCACGAAGGATTATGCACAAAAAAGCATTTATGACTTGCTCAAATTTGATTTTTCCTTAGACCTTAGATATTTTTAAATACTTTCCATATTCTGTAATGTCTATTAGCCCTGTAAATCCATCTGCTTGAAATTAATTAATGTCGTCTTCTGGTTGTATAATTTTCCAGTGTTAACAGTTGCCCCCTAATGTGTGAGGTCTAGGATGAACTGTATAGCTGAAATACATTATAGTTTCTTTTTTGTATATCATGCGTAGAGAGAGAGAGAGACTTGCGTGAAGCTCAGAACTGGAAACACGGTGCATCGGTTCGAAGAATATGTTAGTGACCTATAAATATAGGATTCATAATTTTGACTTGACTGATGGTAATTTTGTAAATTTGTACATACTTTTCCTTCTGCAAGTTGTATTCACATATTTTGTAAAAAAAAGAAAAAAGAAAAAAAAAAGAGGGTAAGAAGTCCTAAAAGAAAAATCAAAGGACTTAGAAAAATAAGATTCCCCAAAAGAAAAAATGAATAAAACATGAAAATGTGCAAGTACAAATGCCACTACTTTTTCCTTTTGACTATGGCAGAGTGTCAATAAATGCCATAGTCTGTGATGAGTTGAACAATTCAATCTTGACTCGTCACTTTTCAATTTCACTTGTTGTAGATAGAGAATAAAGAATTGTCAGACAATTTATTCCTGACAATTCAGTAGTTAGGTAGAGAATAAGTGAATCCAATAGTTTAATTTGGATTCATGGTTGAGATAAGTATAGAATTAGATAGTTTTGTTGCTTTCTGAAAGACTAAATGCTAAAAGGTTTCTAGCTCAAATGTACCTAATTAAAAATGGAAGAAAAAATGTTAGCATGGTAAGTTGGGTAGGTAGAAGAAGGTGAGAAGCATCAATGTAAATATCATTCATCAGGGCTCCAAATAACTAACTTCCCCTCCCCATAGCCATTAAGCATTCTAAGCTATCAGTCAGAAAGGCTCAAGGCATTTCCTTGACTTTTGTTGGGACCGGACCCAAGGCTCTATGAATGATCAGTTGAAAGTGTTAAATGTTTATATTAATCCCTCAAACTTACATCATTATTCCATTTCATGCATTCATACACCCGAATAATCCTAAGTAAAACCTCATTTTTACTTAAAGATACTATAATTCCCATTTGACTAACTTCCCACATCACATGGAAGCATAAACCCCTCAAAATTACATTATATCATAAGTTAAAGTGATGAGATTAATATGATGCAAATTGTCTTTTAAACTTCACTCTACTTGGTTATTTTTATGTATTTTGAGTATACCTTGTCCTATTTTCATATTAACTTTAACTTATTTAATAATTCCCTATAGAATAACCTTTCCCTATATGATATAACTCCCTCTTATATAATAATCCCAAAAAACCATTTATTATTACTTTAGCCAAAGTTATTTATTCCCACATGTTTTAAATTAAATACCCACTTTATACCCCCCTTTTGGCTAAATATATCTTTATATAAAAATCCCACCCCTATGGTAGTTAAATCACTTTGATTTAATTACTATATAATAAAAATATGTGAAAAACCTTTAAACATGTTTTATTACGTGTTTAAAACAAAAATATCGAAGTTTTGTTAAAACTAAACTTCAGAAATCCCATCCTTTGTTTATAAATCCCTTTCCCCGACTCCCTTAACCTAAGGTTAAACAATAACCCTTTGAAAAATACCCCGATACATATCCCATACCGCAATATTAACCTTGGTTAAAAATCCTTTGATACTTCTCCCATCCATTTGATTTATGTATAAAGTCTGTTTTATATATAAAACTTTTATAAATTCCTCATGCCATTGGATTTAATCCTGGCCCTCTGATCTCCATTATCTCATAAATCCTACAGTTCTCGTCAAACGTGATGAGAAATACCCATCCCCTTATCCAGCGCGATAAATTTACCCTTTCCACATCGCGCTAATTATCAACCGTTGGATCTTCATTAACTTTAAGATCTGACAATCCACAGTCAACCCGATAGCTCCATATATCTGTCCCCACCATTTCCCATCGCGTTTAATATACACCTTTGATCTATCTCTCATTAGATCTATGGCCACCATTTATAATCCTCACCCCACTACATGACATGCACAACTTTCATTTAATCCTCACCATTCGCTTTTCAAAGTTAGATCTCACAGCGATAATCCCATATCGTGCGATCAAAGTGCTCGACCCATGTTTTCAAAAAGTTACGCGATATGGGTTGTTTTCCCAAACCGCCCTTTGTCGATGTGTCATAATATGATTGAATCGCATTCAAAAAGTGAATTACCACTTACCACTTTAAAGTCACACGATAAACCGCCCAGCCCATTCCGAAACTGCTTTCTCTTAATTGGCGATTAATTTAATTAAACTATTATTAGACTATGGTTAAAAACATTAAAATTTATAGTTTTTCATTACATTTCACTTATTTGTGCCATTTAACCTAAGAAACCTCCGCAGAGTCCTATTTTCATTGAATTTCACCTATTTTCACCATTTTTGAACCCATTTGTGAACTTTTTTCCATTTGAATGACCATTTTATTCTGAAATTCACTCACAAAGAACTTCCATAACCTATGACAGCCAAATTCGATGCAATTGAAGACTGTGAATGCAACTGCAACTTAATCAACCACAAATTATACCTATCATAGGTATTTTTCACTATTCAACCTACAAAATGTTTCAAATACAAAGGATAAATACCATTTGAACTGACATTTCTTTTAAAGAGTTGAAGTAGCCATTTGGGAAGTTTAAAAACCTCCAAAATACAGGGGAAACCCTATCAAATTTTCCCCATAATCCCTCCTTTCCATTTTAGTAGTTTTTAGCATTCCCAGATCATTTTCACTGATGAACTTGATCAAAGCTATCTTCTAAGCATTAAAAATCCTTTTTATCATTCAGAAACCTGCTCAGAGTCTAATTTTGCCAGAAAAATCCTTCAAGTACCCCTTGTTTCCAAAAGAGAACTTAGAAAACAGTTTAAACTTGCTCTGTTAAGCTAAAAATGACTAAGAAACAAGTAATTCCCAAGTTCAGGGGACCAAAATCCTAAAATCATATTCTACTGTTACCTTAGGGTCAAAAAATCAGATTTCAAAGAGATTCAGGGTCAAAGTGTATCAGATTTCGAAGTGTATCAGTAAAAGACAAATTTTACTCCTTGTCATTTTCAATTACAACAGTAAAACAGTGAAAAGCAAAGATAAAGAGTATCAGGATTGAAACTGAAAAAGAAGAGTGTTCTACAAGCCATCTTTCACGAGATAATGTATCCAATGCTATCAATGCTCCCAGCACATCATGAAATCAATTTGATTAGGATAATCAGTTCTATATTTTCTTGTAAAAGAGAACAGCTTGCAAACTCTTTTGTTGTTGTCCCTCTTCTTATGTTATATTTCCTATTTTCCTTGAAACATTATCTCAAACTTTGAGATATTTTGTAAGCAATTTATTTGTATAAATACTTCATCTTTTGAAGTATTCAGTGTGGAATAAAATTTGAAGATTAATATAGACTTATTTTGTTGAAACATTGGGAATTTTTGTGATTTGAATTGAAGTAGCAAGCTGGAGACTAAAGAAAAAGACATCATAGTTAAGGATTCATGAGATAAACAGATGAGTACATTCTTTTCATGTTTTCATTGTGTATTTCTTTAAGTTTCATTCATATATCATATGTATTTTCCTTCTTTAATGATATACTAGGAAAGTTATTACAGAATTAATGTTAAAAAGCTCTCTTTATTTACTAGTTGTCATTGTTTATGTTTTCTGCTGATTTCCAGACTAGAGAATTCTTAAATGCTCTTTAGTTTCGTTTGACCTCAACTTGTCCTCTTCCTTTCTATGATCTAAGGATTCTTAATTTCCCTTAGTCCAGAATCACATCACTTCATCAAATTAGCCTTTCAAACCCTCTGAAAGTTATCTAACTTTTCCTTAGCATATTTACATCTTTTGACTTTGGTTTTCAAGTCTTGTTAGCTAGCAGTTTTTCTCCATTGTCCAATGGTTAGGTATATCTTTCTATGTTTTCCTTTGTAATCCTTTATTCCCACCAACCTTTTCAAAAAATAAAACCCAACTGCACAATCATAGCTAGCCTAATATTTGTTACCTAAAAAAAGCTAAATCATAAGGAGAGATCCCTCTCCGGAACTCAGGAAGGCTAGATCCTAAATTCTAAAAGAGGTTCTTGGTTACCCCTGGTTTTCTTAACTACAAAAATCCTCATCCCACAACCTGAAAATTACTAGGGTGATAACAGAATGACCATGTCCTATGGGACCCTTGTAAATATAATACAATATATAGACAATTTTTCTATGAGGCAGGCATGTCGTATGCTCGTGATGATTTGGCTAGTTAAACAAATCTCTTTGACAGATACATGTTATGTCTGTGTCACTCATATGGTAGAAATCTGGTGGTTGCTGACGATGACTATTGACGCACTCTGGGGCAGTGTTTCTTTGAAAATAGGTGGAATGTGGTACCCATATGCGTAAACTTAGTATGGAATATAGCTATGCATTGTACGCATAGGCGCTGGCTGGGACCTTCCCATGTAAGCATTGCTGAAAGAGACGCTTATGAAGACACGGGTCTTCGATGAATTTGATCAAAGTGCAATGGTTGTAAGGTGTGATACCATATTGACATGAATTTTTTTTTGTATTTGAATGTCAGGAGGATCGATGACATTTGTGGGAAATAATGTCTCCCACAGTGACACCCAAGGATGCCCCTTTTATGGAGAGGGGTAATCCAATATACCGCTTCCTTTTTGGAAAATAGGTGTTGAAGTCGACAAAAAGGAAGCCTCAACCGAATGGGGGGAGTTACTGACATGAGGGGTTAGTGTCCTAGATGTGATGAGTTTAACATAGGAATGTTGGTGAGGGGTGATTGAAAATGATGGTGGGGATTTAGTGGCCCAAGGTCGGAGTGTACTAAGCAGCTTGGCGGTAGTCATAGCTATTTATGATGGGGAAATCTCTGTAGTCAGTAGGAATTCCAGGGTGGATAAAAACTGGCTATGAATGTCATGGTGGCTTATGTGTTGGGGTGTGATACTCCAACCAAGGGTGTTCAAGGGCTGCTGCCATCGGAGAAAAGATGAATGAGAGGGTGGGGGACGTAGAGCACTATTTGTGGTCTTTGTACACTTACCAAAAGAATAAAATAACGGGGTTTGGTTTGTACAAAATACAGAGACGGGTGCCCCAAAACATGAAAGTGTCCGCTCATTGATGTTCTGAGGAATATTTTTTGCTGAGGGTGGGGGCCCCATTGGTTGGTCTCATGTGTCGGGTTGATGAAGCAGATGAAAAATTATCGCAGATGGGATTATGCTGGTGGATGTATGGTGGGCCAAATGCGAGGCACGGTAGTGCGCTTTTGATCTGCTTATACAACCTGGTCATTCAGGAAGGGGGTTTTAGTTTGTATGGTAAAACTTGACCTTTATGCATGGTGGATGGATGGGCATGAGGTGCTTCCTGGACTAAAGTGGTATGGCCATGGCATCACTTTTGCTGTGGTATATGGTCTACTGTGGGTGACGAGCACCATGGAGGGGAGGCTCTACCAACCAATGAGGAAGTTTATCATGTGCAGGGTGAGGTGATGATAAACACGGTCAGATATGTGGAACCTATGGTTGATTTCTGATGAAGAAATGATATCAGGATATGCAAAGTTTACTGGGACTCTATCATGCAGGGGGTATAATGATACCTGCATAGGAACTTTCAGTAGATGGAGTTGTGAATGGTTTGCAAGCTTTTCCTGCAAAAAAAACTACCTTAAGTGAAAGCATCCTCTTTATCAAATATTATTGAAAGTCATGAGATTTTAAAAAGAATATGAGAGAGCGCATACCTGTTGGTGCTGAAAAAATATTTTTTTGGGAGTGTGACTATGTGGTATCGCCTTTGTTCGTTTATGGAATGATGATCATGGTGCAACTTACAGTTTGGAGAATGGACCTTCTGATCTCGCGTTATGGTCCTCCAAAGTTTTTTGAAAATGGTGATATATAGGTGAATATGGCCCTAATTCAATTAATTTGTACTTGTTGAGTTCTTGAGAGGTCACAGGCTTCTGCGTAGCAGTTATTTCTGTTGCGGTCAGCCTAAGAACCAGGGATTAGCGATATCATGCCCAGTTAACCTCCATGACATCCTGAACTTTAATTTTTTTAGTCTGATGGTGCCAGGGTCCATACAGACTTTTTTTCCCGTAGATTGCGCAGGTGATAAAGGTAAAGGCATGCCCTCTGTGCACATTTTTTGGGGATAAGCATGCTTTAAGCGCTATATTCCCCTTCTTTGGCATGCCTTAAGCATGCCCTAAGCGCGCCTATCTGAGGGACAGGTGCACAAAAGGCCAAGGCAAGAAAATTTTTGAGTTTTTCCTATTTTTGATGTTTTTTCTGTTGCTAATGGGTACCTGTTTGGATGAGAGGTTGTTATGGAGGGATCAGGATTAGCACAAGCGCTGAACTACATTAGCTGCTGATGCAAGGGTGTGCCGTCATCAGGCGCATTGGGGCCTCTTGAAGTTTGCAGAGAACGAGCTTCTTCGGTCGCAGGACCGATTGCTTTGTTACTTAATCTGGCATTGGTGCAGGAGGCACAACATGTTTGTGTTGCGTGGGACGAGCCTGGTCATCCATCCCGAGACGGATATATATTTTGTGACTAGGTTACTGCCTCATCGTGAGGCATTGACGTATCCACTCCCTTCCAGGAGGGTGGATTTGGATAGGTTTTGGAGACGTCATTGTGGTGGGGCGCCTCTTATGAAGGGGTGCATTAGCATTGCATCAGTGACAGATCTGGCAGAGCGTTTTTCTCTTGCAGTGATTGTGCGACTTGCAGGGTCATCGGCTCCGCATCAGGCATCAGGCCCACAGGTTGGAGTCTTGTGCCGGTTGAGGTTCAGGCAGTTCTATGATTTTGCCTTTTTTTTCTATGACGGGATGGTGACATACCTCAACAAGGTCCACAGTGGATCGATTTTTTTTGGGTATGCCATCATTTTGTGCAACATTATGTACGAGAGGGTACGGATGCTGAGACTAGTGGTGGTGGTGCCTCTTGGGGGGCCATGGGAGCCTCGTATGAGGAGGTGGGCTCTGGTGATGCCGCGAGGTGGTGGGGGCATGGTGGGGCGTTACTGGAATGCCACGACAAAGGCCTGGTTCGAGGTGAACCCCCAGATGTTCTTGCCATTCCCATATGTGGGGATGGACTTTTGGGGTGATCAAGATATGGGTCTCCCTCTTGGTTATGCTTGGGGGCCAACAGGTACATTTTTTATGTTTTCTGCATTTATTTGAGTATATATGTTCTTATGTGTTTTGCTGGTGACACTGACATAGTTTTGGTTACTCTTTGCAGATGTTGGTGAGGTAGGTCACCCCGTGGCTCGATTGGTTGGCCACAGTCCTCTTCGAAGTCTTAGGGGTGGGTAGGGAGGAGATGCTGCTTGAGGACCTGGTGGTGGTGTTGGCCCTTCAGGGAAGGGCAGTAGCTCGGCTGCTACCGAGGCTGCGATCGAGCGAGCTCGTGCTGATGTAGAGGTGACACGTACAGATACGACGGAGGCTTGCATTACGTAATTGACTGCTCGGGTTGTAGTTCTAGAGGATTCCTGGGGTCGAGTGGACCACTTGACCCAGGGGATACCTTCTCAGGGTTTTATGGATGATCTCGAGGAGGTTTGGCTGGAGACAGTCATGGCCCGGGAGCGGGACTGTCAGCCTATTTTATGTTGAGTGGCAGTCTTAGTTGTGATGGCGGCTCTAATGGTGGTACCGGGAGCAGTTGTGAGTCCAGGTGCCCCTCCTGAAGGGGCACCACCCTAGAGTATATTTGTACAGGGGGAAAGCACCCATTATGAGGACGCTTCTCCTATTTTTGATGACTTTTGTGTATCTTTGAGCTGGCCGATGGGTCAACGACACTATGTTTTATCGGTGCTTGCTTTATCGAGATATATATATATATATATATATATATATATATATATATATATATATATATATATATATATATATATATATATATATATATACATACATATATATATATATATATATATATATATATATATATATATATATATATATATATATATATATATATATATATATGTATGTATGTATATATATATATATATATATACATATATATACATACATATACATATATATATATATATATATACATATATATATATATATATATGAGAGATATTTTTTGCGGCTCTACATGTTGTGTCACCTATTTCGGTTTATGTTATTCTGATGGATATCTATGTTTTTGGTTTTTTATGTATGATGGTTTATTCAAGATACATTCCAGTTTAGGATATTATTAGCTATGCGATCAACTGCTTGGTTTTGACTCTTTGGTACATGTGTAAATGTAATATCGTCAAATTGTCTGCTGAATCTTTTTGCACGCAAATATTTTCTAAATAGATGTGTATCTCTTGTCTCAAATGTTTTGTTTAATTGCGATACTAATAACTCAGAATCGAGGTAGACATGCATATGGCATATGCCCTAATGGAGGGTTTTGTACATAATTCTAATGACGACGTCACATTCTGCCTGACTTTTTGTTGCTAAATCAATGCACACGTCGTTTGAGTAGAGTGGTGATCGGTTAGGGTGGTAGATGAGCCAAGCAGTTGGGGCTAAAATTTGAGACCATCTTATGCTCCTTTAGCAAATCCGAAATAAGTTTTAGGTTGGTGATCCATGGCAGCACTTTGAGCATGTTTAATAAGTATTTTGGTCAAAAAATTTCAGTGGTTGGGTTTTTGTACGTTCACTCTAGGGAAGGGCCATCTTGGACCTTATGGGTAAAATTTCTTGAGGTAAAGGCCGTTGACGGGGTTGCTGAGGCATGTCTCGTCTGGTTCTGTCAAGATGTATGCCCCCTGTCGGAGGCAATTTTTGATGACGTACGGTCCTTTCCACAAGGTTTCAAACTTTCCTGGCCCCAGGGCTTCTTTTGTGGCATCATAGTGGAGGGCTAGTTCTCCCTTGGTGAATGAGCAAGGGTTGATGTGGCGGTCGAATGATGCTTTTACCATTTTATTATGGGCCTCATTGTGTTGTAGTGACTGTCGTCATCTTTCGTCAAAAAGATCTAGTTGTATTAGGCACTGTTCTAGAGGCTGGGTATCATCTTGGAGTTCGATAGCGGCGTGCAAATTTGGGATCTTGCGGAAATCAATGCAAAAGCGCAATGTACCTTCATATTTTGAGACATGAATAAGGTGGAAATCCTGGGACGTGGGGGAGGTTACAATCCTATTTATGATATGCGATGATACGAATCGTATATGGTGAATCATGTTGTCGGCGTTTGGTGGGGGAAGAATATTTGTGATGGGATTTTGCATAAGTGCAAGGTAGGGTTTCCCGCTAGGATGGTCAATTTACTGTGGGTGGAAATTGTGCGTGCTCGAGAGGTGTCTGAATGTTTCCATTAGTGGGCATACCTCTGGTGCTTGGTTTTGGCCAGTGCAGATGGTGCATGGTAACACTATGAAAACTGAGTATATTGTATGGGAATCAACACTACTCGACGTCTTGGATGTGGATGCTTCGAAAGGATCTTTTGTAGAAGAGGTGGTCTTCTGATTCCACTTCCATGTTGCTGGCTTAGATATGTCTGACTCTTTAGGGGATTGTAGACTCAACGCTGCTCTTGCCTCTCTTAGCTTGGGGAGGTGCACACATTTAATCATATGGTGAAAGTGTGAACAAATCTGGAAATAGGTACGCGTGATATTCTCTTGGATAGAGAGAATTTTCTGAGGGAGAGAAGAGACTATGCAGAAACTATTTGCAAGGGGCTTCAGTTCTCTACACTAATTAACCGAGTGGTCATTCAGGTCACATAGTCCACATGTTATACTAGGATTGGCCTAGGTCATGCTTGGTTGGTGTGTTGTCTAGCTTGGCCATCATGCTTGTGTGGGTGTAGGGTTGCTGACCCGGAGGTGGTGTATCTTTTATACCACTCACGGAGGTCGTCCTCTTTCTTCTCTATGGTATGAATCATATCGATGGTAGGGCGAACTCGAGGGATATAGGTACAGTGTTGTTCATAGTGATTACCTTGACATATTAGGCAAAATAGCCTAGATATGAGGGTCTCTTCATGCTCAGTTTATGGTCTAGCAGGGAACCAACATCGTAACGCTGCTAAATCAGGGCAAGTGGCAACCACATGATTGGGCGTTTTGCATAACGCGCATATTGGTCTTCTTTGTAGAGAGCCATTTGGGATGACTCCGGGTCTTTGGATTGGTCGCTTTTCAGCTATCAAGAACAGATGGATCTGCTCATCACATCCTCTTGGGTTGTGGAGCTGTCTGTGGATTCTGTGTCCATGTCATCTTATTTGGAGAGGCGAACTATGGTTGAGCACAAACTAGAAAGGGATATCCGGAATCGAGGGATATAGTGACAATTCTCCAAAAGGTGATTGTCGGCACACAAAGGAAATGTGAATTGCATTGCCTGTAATCAAACGTAGCAAACCCATTCTATAGGATACCATCTATGGATGAGTTCCAGGGCTGCACATTATTTGAGGAAGTGACCACGTTCATCGCATTTTGTGCAGCGTATAATAGGAGGGGGTATGACTGGGGGTATTTTTGGTGCCCTTAGTTCTTTTTGTAGGTACATGATGGTACGAGGTTCATTTCTGAATGCCTGGGTGGAGGGATCCTCGTGATAGGATCGCTCGATGGTGTGTAAGGTGTCCCTATATTGTGGGATCTCTAGGAAATGATGGGTATAGTGCCCATAGTTGCTGCAGATAGGGCATGCGTGATTGGTACGCAATTTTTTGCCTTTACCTTTGGTGGTAGGTTCCTTTTTACGGAAACATGGCATCACAATGTCTGTCTCATAGCCAAGGAGTGGCTTTAATTCATCCATCTCTGGGCATACATGGGTAGGGTGACCTATTACGTTGCATATGGCGCAAACTGGTGATTCTCGTTGTATGGCAGGAGTCACCATATTCTTTCCTCTCTTGTCGGTTTTCATAGCCATAATCACTGGTTTTGCAATGGAAAATTCCTTTGCAGGGGTGGTTTTGACCATTTCTTGGATGGGTGGGGCCTCCTCGGGACTTAGGGGATTCAACCTTGTGGCAGTGATGTGAGTGGATCTTGTTCCTGTAGGGGGAATGAGGAACCAAACTCGTATTTCCAATGATATGTTTGGTAACACCAGTGTTGCAAAAACCTACTGGGAGATGAAACTAGTTGGGGGGTAAAGGAAAGGGGTTTGGGAAGCTACGTAGGCTAGAGAGGTTGTCGTGGCCGATGAATCAGTGCCATTACTGCTTATGTCCATGTCCTGACTAGCTTCAGCGCTTGATGTGGACATCATGCACACCATTGCCCCTCTGGCATCAGGTGATGACTCAGGGATAATTGGAGGATCTCCTAGGAATGATCCTAGAACGAACAATGGTTTGAACTAGCTGGGGCCATATTATTGGTACTGTGAAAGTGCATCCAAGGATGTATCTATGTAGGGTAGAATTACATCAATGTTTGTTAGGGGTCACTTATCACTATGCGTCAATTAGTTTATATTAATGATGTGGTCCTCGTGGGGGAACATCATAATGTGGAAGACAGAGGAGGCTATGGCTGACATGGCATACATATAACTCCGCCCAAGGAGTATATTATAATCCAAGTGAGCGTCCAAGACTTCAATGTCTATGTGGATCATCTTTCTGGCTAAGTAGACCGGGATATTTTGGTAGAGGCCGACAGGGGTCCAAGGACGACCGTCATATGCTCTAAGTGTGATGACTAAGTGTTTTAGTTCGAGAGACCCTAACTTCTGCCAAACATTTTTTGACATGATGCACATGGATGAACCCTCGTCATTGACACATCAGTGAATTGTGATATTCTGGATCGACACTGGTATCTAGAAGGTGACCATGGAAGGAAGCTTGGGGGTGGCTTTGTCTCAGTCAAAATCCATTAGGAGTGTATCGGCCGGGTCGATGGCACCTAATGTTGAAAGTAGGGATTTCTGTTGTTTTGGGCATGACTGAAATACTTCCAAAGCTAACATAGTAGTGGGAGATTGTGCTGAATCATCCAAGATAATATAATTATGGTCCGCTTTGGAGTATTTTCCTGCTTGCCTATTGGGTCCCTTCACCATCTTTGGCAATGATTCGATAGACATCTTTTAAATGGTCAAAGTTGCGGTTGGTGCATTGTTACTTGCCCCTAACGTATTGGTGTATGGTGGGGTGTCATAATTGTGATTCCGTGTTTGGAAAAACATCTCTCTACTAGTAATGTATATTTCGTGGCTACTTTTCTTGGACTCGTATGGATTTTGTTGCTGAGTTCTTACCGTCCCTTAATGGGGGAAAGGTTCCTGCATCACAACTAGTTGTTGGGAAGATCCTCCTTGTCCTTGGTTACTTTGTAGCTTCTTTAGATCAAGGAGATCGGGATAGTGGTGAGTATAATGGCCGTACTCACCACATATTGAACAAGAATGGTTTGTTCAGAGAGGTGGCCTTTCTCTCTACTGTTGGGCATTTCTTGGCTCTTGGTTCTGATTCCGATTGGAGTTGCCTCCAACCTAGGATCGCGGCGGGCATCGCTGGTTTCCCCCCCCCTATCTAGGATTCCCTTTTGGCTTGTTTTTTTCTTTTTTCTTCACCACGTTAGGAGGGTAGTTCTCCTAGTTATATTGGTGAGGTTGGTTTTGGGAAGGCTCCACAAATTTCACCTGTGCATTGGTTTGCATAGGCGGGTCTTGTGTTGGGGACTAAGCATAACGCGGTCCCTGGTTTGGAGATGAACTATTCTGTCAGTGTTTCTTTCTATGTACTGGGTCCCCTGAGCTGGAGGATAGGGTCCTCCCTGATGATATGTTCATGCCCTATTGGTTAATTTTTTTTGAGGCATATGATGACTTTGAAAACCGGGTTGAGGTACATTCTGGGTAGAACTATACGTGTAATCAGGGATTTGAATGCTACTACCTAGGTAACCTTGGGTCAATGACCCAATTATTCCATCTGCAGAGTTCAACGCACCTGGAAATTCTTAATAAGTTTGCAGGCACGGGGTGTTAGGTAGGATATTGTAAATGTATCCTGACTGTGTATAAATCAGCTCAAGATGGTGGGCATTTCTAATGGCGTCCTCTTCGGATGTGGGCCTTTGTTTCACCACATCCTTTGAAATCTATGCCATGATAGTTTTCGGGAAAAAATCTAAAAGAACACGGTCGTCGATTTTTGCTTTACATAAACTACGATGCCACCTCCATTCGTGGAGATGGTCTGAGATATGAACGGAGGGGGTTTGTCTAAAATGTGTCTGTAATTCCATTTCGGAATCATGGTGAATGGGTAACTAAAAATATGTTAGGAACGTGGTAGCGAGGGTGCTAAAGGTTCCATGTGAAGGAGAGGTTTGCTCCACATACCATTTCACAGCTACTCATGTCATAGTGCATTGAAATAGTCTCAAGCGAATAGTGTCTTCAATGATACTGTTTGATGAGCACCACAGGTGGAAGGTCATGACATGATTACCTGGTTCTTCTGCTTTCTTTCCTTTAAAATTTAGAATATCCGAAGGGAGCTTCATGGGCATGGGAGGCCATGTAGGGTTGTGTGTGATGGGGTCATTCGTTAGCTTGGTTAAATTAGGTATATTCAACGAAGCTAAGAAAAGTGAATGGAAGGTTGACAACATTGCAACTTGTGAAAACAAAAAGTTTTGGTTAGGAAGAGGGTTAGTCTGTGACATACCCTATTGTGTATTCGACTGACTTCCCGAATGGGTCACACTCCTCTACCCCCTAGGAGTTGTGGGAGGAGTGGTGTGTGGTGTGGTGTTGGGAGACCAACCAGGGTTCCCAACTAAGGATGCCCAATAAAGGATGAACCAAAAATGGTGGAAGCATTCTATCTTTGAAGCCTAGATGGAGAAAGACCTAGAACCCCTCCCGGTAATGAGGGGAGTTCCAAAAGATGCCTAGATCGACAAGGTCCTGTTGGGTCCATTATGGTGTCGACTAGGTATGGTTTTTGGAAAAATTGAGAGGATAGAGTGTATGATCAAAACAAAATTCTGGTCACATACATAAAACAAAGCGAAAATAAAATATTTTTTCCCTTTAAATTAATTCTAGGTGATCAAGAAATCAAAAAAGTTGTTTTTTTTGTTTGCGTATGATACTCAAAATCCTATAAGACCTATTCATCCTCACACACTCAAATGTAATTGGGCCTTGAGAATATATCTTGTGAGTGCTGGCACAACATCCCGTAAGTGCTAGCGACACCCCCAGTCAGCCAAAGAAAATCCACCAAGGTAAGGGTAGAGGGTTTGGCGCTTGCCTGCACCATCACCTATAGGGAAAGGATGCCCTAGATTTGGCCACTAAGTACCACCATCCCATGTGCGATTTTTGAGTCTTGGGCTTCTTTGTAAGTCATCTAATAGTACCGAGTATCAGCCAAGTCATGTAGCCTTGACTGATACCTGCCCGCACTGCGCCTAAGCCTAACCCCCTCTGAAACGGGTCTTTGTCGCACTCAGGTCTTCTTTTCCGTGGGCTGATAGGTGGACTTAAAGCTCCCTAAATAGTCAACTTCCATGTTTCAAGATGAAGAATGATCAAGGAGACTTATTGGATGCCTACCCCCTTGATCCTAACTTAAACTATAAATTATTTTGTGGCCCCTATGGGGAGAATTTAGTGAGTTCGGTTAAGTTAGTTTTAGGTGTCTTTTCTTTTCTTAGTGGGTGGATGTGTGTGAGAAAAAAGTGGACAAGCACATAGTTTGAATGTGTGGATATGCGATGATCCTTTTCAAAATCCCCTATTAAACTATGTTGTATTGTTCCTTGTTCAAAATAAAAACATGTGCATATATGATCCGCTTTCTATTTTTCCTAGTTAATCTATGTGATCAACTAAAGGGAGATGGAGATTTGTGAATACAGAGTGTTTATATGCTTACCTAGGATCACCAAAGGGTGCAAAGGCAACAGAGATTACTTGCTCTTCTATAGTCAATTCAATCCTAGTCCCGAAATCCTTGTGTAAATATTGAACTAAACTAATAACTTTTACACTATAAAAAGAAACTAGCTAAGCATGCATGGTCTTGGGCCACTTACTTTGGCTAGTTATCTAGGTGTGTTGGTACCTAAATTTTCAAAACATAAAATTCTTTCAGAATGCAAGTTATTTTCCCCCTACTTAAACTATGTGTGAACTTTGCAAAAATCAACTTGAAATAAAACTGACACTAAGCCTACAAAAAATAGCTAAGAATGAGCTTTATCAAGCTGCGGGGTACCTCAACTAGTGCTGGTAGATGTATTATGGGCTTCCAGGCACTTTACAAGCAGGAAAAGTTAGAAATGTGGGAGAAATTTCTCTTTCTGTCTTTTGCATGCAAAAGGTTGAAACAGGCGTGATGTCTATGTGCAAGTCAACTCTGAAAGCGCACCCTGGGCGCATCTGTTGGAGGGAAAAGAGGGAAAAGCGTTAAAATTACTGTAAAATTAATTTTTGGAGTTGTTATTCTCCAATCTGTCACTTGGGATGAATTAGGGACTGCAAGAGAAAAGGGGGAAATTCAGCTCCACTCCACAGCACAGACAGGGGTCTCTGCAAAAAAGAGGCACAACCACATAAACTTGGTAATAAACGTTAGTGTATTTTCCAATCCTGTGTTAGTATGTTTTGTTGAGCCTCAAAATTGTGCTTTCTCTCATCTCATTTTATCTCATTTTCCCTTGTCCATTGCTATCCTAGACCTAATTGATCAATGAATATAGTTAAAATTACTTCTAGAATGATTTACATGACTTACTTGCTAAGTTTTGTGATTTTTGCCATTGTAAAGCATTTTGACCGGAACTAGCTGCAGAATGCAGACATTCCGTAGCTAACCAGTGATTCTGCAGCTGCCTTCACATTTGAGTATGTTCTAGGTGGCCTCTTGAGAAAAACCGCATATGGGCAGAATCCACGTCATGCCTACATGGTTCGTTGCTCATTATGGAAGAAGAAACGAATTCTGGGTACAGTTCTTGAACGTGGGAACACATTTAGGAAAGCAGACTTCTATTAGGACTGTCTCAGTCCAGATGTCTTTTTCCTCTTCACGCAGCCACTCCAAGAGTCCTAATGTGATTCCGATAAGGAAAGACAACGTTCCTAAATTGTTGCAAGTCTTGTTATGTGCATTTTCTTTATAAACACTTGGGAAACCGAGATTTGATGTTAGATTTTATGCTAGATTTTGTTTAGACTCTGTGCTACATTTCTGAAGACGCAGAGTGTTATGTTCAAGTTCTTTCATCTTTAATGAAGTAGACAGTGTTGTTGTGAAGGCGTTGATTTAATTTGGAGTTGAATTCCGTCAGGTGGTAGAGGGCCCCTGCCTCTTGCACGAATTTATTTTGCGTAAATTAGATAAGTCTTCTAGCTGCCTTTACATTTTGAATTTGAATTAATAGTTGTTTTAATTAGCTACTGTAGTTGTACTCATTCTAACTCTTCCACAAGAAGAAGCTCTTCCAAAAGACTATAATGATGAATGGGAAATGACTATAGTATTGTAGGATTAGGAGTTGAATTCATAGTTGTTTAGCTACTGTAGTTATATTCATTCTACTTCTTCCACAAGAAGAAATTCTTCCAAAAGATTATAATGATGAATGAAAATGGCTATAGTACTGTAGGATTTAGTCGTAATTTTTGTTGTTCACTATCACAGTTACACTTGTTCTAATCATTCTTCCACAAGAAGAAACTCTTCCAAGAAATTCTTAAGAAGTTCAAGACATGACCGTGATAATGAATGATTTAGTTGTGTGTTTGTACTAAGTATCATGTCTGTTCTTGCTCTTAAACGCTTGCCCAAGACATCATAATGACGAGTAGGATATGGATATGATATCTTAGTTTTTTTCATTTGCTTTCAGTCCTTTATATTTGCATTGCACTCAATTGCACAGTTAGAATTTTTCTAGCTCTTCCAAAAGAAGGAATTATTCCAAAATATCAATAATGATGGACAAACAGATTGTGTAATTTCATAGAATAATGCATGATAGCATAGTTAGGATGCTCCGGATTTTAATTGCACTTAACTCATGTTCAGTTACTTTGTTTTGAGTTTGATGATGACTTTTAGTTCAGCATTGTTCTAGATTAGTGGCATCTTAAGTTCATTCTTAGATTAACTCATTGCACTTGCACTTCACATTCAGATTGTCATCCACTGCACAATAGATTACTTCAGTTGTTAAGATTAACAAGACAGCCTTCATTATTCACAAACATCTTCTTGTTCTAAAATCTACAATTGATCCATAACCATATGAACAGAAGACAACATCACTATAAGGCCTGAAGTATCTCTGCAATTTCCTTATCATTTCATAAACAGATTCCTCCCTCAAAAGCCTACTTTGAAAAGAAATCAATAACTTTTGAGTAAAGGTTTTGTGACATTCAATTGAATTGCAGAATAGAGATAGGAACTAGTTCTAGAATAGAATATCTTATGATGATAACAATGTTTTCCTCTAAATATGTTTCAAATCTCTAATCAAGGACAAAATGTTGCATCATTGTAAGTTAGTTGTTTAATTGATTAGTTAGAGGATTTGCATACTTAGTGATCATTTCTCAAGTTCAGTTTGAGTTCTGAATCATTTGTTTAAAAGTCATTATCAAGCTTTGCTTTTATTTAGTCATAGTTTAGATTCTGCTTGAGTGTTTCCAATTGCATTTACCATTTGTTATCCATCAATTAGGTTTAACTCTGTTTTTAATCATCAGCTCATTTCCATTAGCTTTCTAGGCATTTTCCCTTGTAAACATAAAACCACCAAAAGACCAAAAACATCATAAATCATCACAAAAGACCAAAAACATCACAAAACACTACACACAACGCATTAGGAAACAAGCACCTAGGTACATACGGTACACTTCACTTCAGCAGTTTACAAATCCTGGTTGACAATTAAATGAGCTCAATTTAGGAGACTAGATTGAGACCAAACATTTTGGCGCCGTTGCCGGGGAAGTGAAAACTAGGTAACCTTTGTTTCTTAGCATCCAAAAACAATTTTATGCGTAGGGAGAGAGATTCAAGAGGGAGATTTATAAGCAGCAGAGGCAAAAGCTTGATTTCTAGAACACCACTTGTTTCATCTAGATCCAGATCTAGTACACCTTCAACTCAAACCAATCTTCCATCCTTTACTGATCCTGGACTTCTAGAAGATCTAAGGTCACCTATTCCATTAGAGAAACCTTCCACTTCATCCACTGAACCTGCCATAGAAGAAGATCTAAAAACTCCTGTTAGGAACACGAACCTTTCCACTTCCACAGGAGAGTCAACCATGGCAGAAGAAGGAGGGGGAGGAGTTTTTAATGGAGAACACACATTATTTGGAGGAGGAGGTAGAGGTAGAGGTAGAGGAGAAGGAGGAAGAGGAGAAGGAGGTAGAGGTGCAGATGGAGGAAGAGGTAGAATAGGAATCTCTTTTGGGTTCCCTATACTTGATGAAGAAACCAATACAACCATGAAAAACATTTCACCCTCTGTCCTTCCAAACTTCTATGGACTTAAAACTGAAGATCCTGAAACTTTCTTATTCGAATTTGAAGTGCTGTGTAGGACTTATGACTACTTACAAGATGCTCAAAAACTAAAATTATTTCCTTCAACTTTGAAGGGCGCAGCATTGAAGTGGTTTATGAGCCTAATCAGTAGTTCTATCAGAACATGGGAAGATATGAAACAAGCATTTCTAGAAATATACTTGGATTATTGTATGCCGGTTAATCATAAGGAAGAAGTGTTCAAGATGTTACAAAAATAAGATGAAAACTTAGAAGATTTGTTGGAAAGATTTAATTACAACATCAAAAGGGAAAAAATGGAAAATCTAGATCAAGACACCTTAAAAGCTCTTTTGTTGAAAAAAATTAGGGATGAATGGTTGGATATCCTTAACATGATGGGAAAAGGGGATATATCACAACTCACATTACCTGAAATATCTGAGTTATGTATCAACCTTTCCAGAGGGAAATCCAAAGCTGTCAAAGGTCCAAGAGATCCTGCTCTTGCAAGAGCAAGTAAATCTGCTTCTGGGACAGTAAGTAGATCAGAAATAGGACACATGCTTGATGATTTTAAATCTGACATCTTAAGGAGTCTTAGTGAACAAATAGACACCCTCAAGATACAAAACAAGCAAAAGGCTGAATCTGATGCCTTGGCAATCTTTTGTCCCAAATGTAGAAAGAAACATGCCTTGAGAGAGTGTCCTTTAGATGTAAAAGTTGTAGAAACCTGTGTCATTTGTTCTGAGAAACATGAGACCAAGAATTGTCCTTCTCTTCCTGGTCTCAAGGCTGTCTTTCAGGAGGAAACTCCTACAGATTCCACAGAATCTCTTAACTTTGTATCTAGAAGACCTTGGCAGGGACCTCAGACACAAGGATTCCATGATCAAATGTATAATCAACCTTCACCTTGGAATTCTTGGCAGCAACCTTGGCCCCAATTTCAAAATCAATCTCAATCTTGGGCACAAGGATCACAAAGTCCCTATGGAAGATACTCTCCATACTATCAGTATCCACCATCCTATCCACCATATCCACATTTTTATCCTCAAAATCCTCAACAAATTTTTCCTCAAAATCTTCAACAAAATTTTCAACAAAATCCTCAACAACATCATCAGAACCAACCACATCAAAATCAACCACTTCCATTGCCATTCCCTCAAAAATCCAATCAATTTCCAGCTCAACCTATACCAAACCCCAATAATAAAAACCCTCAGAATACATACATGATAGAAGGTCAACAGTTTCCAACTTATTTAATTACTCCTCTAGACCTTAGTGATGTTCAACTTAGGTCTGGAAGGATACTTGAGAAGAGGAAACCTTCTGTGATCATACAAGAACAAGATAATTCTGAGGAAGACTCCCTACGCGTTAATAAAAGTCTTGAGGAAGACACATCCTTTCAAGACCAAAACATTGAAAAACTAAAACAAAAAGATCCAATAAATCCAACTCCTGTATTAGAGCAACCATCCACATCTACTTCTATACCTCCTTTTCCGGAAAGATTACAAATTGATAGAGGTGTAGAAAAATAGATCATGGTGCCTAATTATGATTTCTTAGATGAATTGAGAAATGTTTGCATTAAAATTCCATTATTGCAAGCCATCAAGGAAATCCCAATTTTAGCCAAAACAATAAAGGAGTTGAGTATGAAGACAACAAGAAAAAGAATAAGAGAAACCAAGAAAATTCAACTGGTAGGACAAATAGCGGACATTATGATGGGTAAGATTACTATTCCAAAGTACCTTGACCCAGGAAATCCAGTTGTCAAAATTCACATCAATGGAATTGAAATTCAAAACACACTCATTGACTTAGGAGCAGCGATAAATATCATGAGTAGACAAATCATGGACAAACTGAAACTTCCTAATCTTCTCTTTACACCCACACTATTACAATTAGCAGATAGATCTGTGATCAGACCAGATGGGGTAATAGAAGACATTCCGGTGTCCCTAGACTCTTGGGAGTACCCTGTGGATTTCATGATCCTGACACCCAAGAATAATATAGGAGGCCATCCTGTTATACTAGGAAGACCTTGGTTGGCTACAGCTGATGCTTTTATTAGTTGTAGGTCCGGTGATATGTATATTTCTGATGGTAGTTCAACAAAGAAATTCACTTTATATCCTCCATCTAGGACAATTACAGATCTAGATGACACTCAATGGATAGAGGATGAAGAATATTTACAACCACTCTTCACAATCTCAGAAATTAGTGAAGATAATCAAATTCTGAATACTCTAGAAAACTTTGAATCTTCTCCAGAACATAAACATGAATCATTTCAGGAGGGATCCAATATTGAATTTTTGTCATCTAGGCAGATGTCTCTTCATTCTATGGACAAATTTGGCAGCTCTACAAGTGAAATTTTTTTAGGCAAAACTTTGAATATAAACAAGAACCTAGAAAAATCTCAACAAGAAGAGTTAATCAAAGTATTACAGAGACATTCTTCTGCATATGCATGGGAATACACTGACATGAAAGGGATAAGTCCCAAGACTTGTACTCGTCACATCTATATAGAGGCAAATTGCAAACTAATCAGACAGCCTCAAAGACGGATGAATCCAAATCTTAGGGAAATTGTTAAGGAAGAATTGCAAAAATTGTTAAATGTTAATTTCATCTATCCTATTTCAGATAGTCAGTGGGTTTCTCCCTTGGTGATTGTGCCTAAGAAAAATGGAAAATGGAGGGTGTGTGTTGACTACTGAGAACTGAATAAAGCTACTCTTAAAGACCATTTTCTCTTACCTTTCATAGATCAAGTATTAGATACATTAGCTGGCAAAAAGTACTTTTCATTCCTAGATGGGTTTAGTGGTTACAATCAAATCCAAGTAGCACTTGAAGACCAAGATAAAACCACATTACTTGTCCTTGGGGTACCTATGCCTACCGAGTATTGCCATTTGGATTATGCAATGCACCTGCAACATTCCAAAGGGCAGTATTAGGAATTTTTTTGGATCTAATACATGACTGTGTAGAGGTGTACATGGATGATTTCACAGTTTATGGGGACACATTTGAAGAGGCTTTAGAAAACTTGGAAAAAGTCTTAAAAGATGTCAAGAAGCAAACCTTTCACTTAGTCATGAAAAATGTTTTATGATGTTCACTGAAGGTATTGTTTTAGGGCACCACATTTCAGGGGATGGGATTAGAGTTGATGAGGCGAAAGTTGAAGTCATTTCTAACCTATCCATTCCAAGTTGTCAAAGAGATGTAAGAAGTTTTCTAGGATTTACGGGGTACTATCGGAGGTTTATAGAAAACTTCACCAAAATAGCATCTCCTCTCTTCAAATTACTCACCAAAGATTGTGAATTTAAGTGGACTTCTGATTGCCAGTTAGCTTTTGAAACACTGAAAACCAAAATTTCTGAAGCACCTATATTAAGGGGACCTAACTGGAAGTTACCTTTTCATATCTCGACAGATGCTTCCGATACAGCTCTAGGAGCAGTATTGGGACAAAAAGATTTAATTCCCTATGCCATCTATTATATCAGTAAAAATTTGACTCCTGCATAGTTAAACTATACTGTAACTGAAAAAGAGTTTTTAGCTGTTGTTCATGCCATAAACAAATTTAGACACTATATAACAGGCTATGAAACTTTTGTTCATACTGATCATTCTGAAATTAGATACTTAATGAAAAAATCAATCACTAATGGCAGAGTTATAAGATGGTTGTTACTATTGCAAGAATTCAACATTACTATTCTAGATAGGCCTAGAAAACAAAACACTGTGGCTGATTTCCTATCTAGAATCCAAAATATCAAAGATGACACTCTGGTTGAAGATCAATTTCCTGATGAATATCTTTTTGCAATCTCTACTCAAACTCCATGGTTTGCTGATATTGCTAATTATTTAGTTTCAGGAAAATTTCCTTCAATTATGAATGCAAGGGATAAAAGAAAAAATCATTAATGATAGTGCAAATTATTCATGGGTCGCTAATGAGTTGTACAAGACAAGTCCAGATTTGATCATAAGAAGGTGTGTTCGTGAAGATGAGATGCCTGAGATTCTCAAGGCATGTCATGATGAACCTTGTGGCGGACACTTTGCAGATAAGAGGACAGCCTATAAGATCCTTAACTTAGGATATTATTGGCCATCCTTGTTCAAAGATGCAAGGGAGTATGTAAAAAGGTGTGACAGTTGCCAAAGGGTAGGGAAACCTTCTCCTTCAAGTGAGATGCCATTACAACCTCAGGTACACATTGAACCTTTTGAAAAATGGGCCTTGGATTTTGTAGGACCTATTAGTCCTCCATCAAGACAAAATAAATACATATTAGTTTGCACTGATTATGTTACTAAATGGGTAGAAGCTAAACCATTACTTGTTGCTAATGAATCATCTGTAGTTAATTTTCTTTTTGAGGATATTTTTACTCGTTTTGGTGTCCCAAGGGAAATTGTTACAGATCAAGGAGCTCAATTTACATCAAGGCTAGTGGAGCAAATGATGGAGAAATACAAAATCAGACTTAGAACATCTACTCCTTATCATCCACAAGCAAATGGTCAAGTGGAATCTACCAATAAAGTCATTGAAGGAATCCTAACAAAGACTGTTCATCTACATAGAAGAGATTGGGTAGATAGGCTTCCTGAAGCCTTGTGGGCCTATAGAACTACATGGAGAAACACAATAGGCCATACTCCTTATGAGTTTGTTTATGGAAAGAAAGTTTTGTTTCCCATAGAGTTCCAAATTCAAACCTTCAAGATGGCAGTTCAGCTAGGACTTGATTTAACGGAAGCACAAAAGCATAGACTGGAGCAAATTAATGAATTGGATGAGATCAGACAAGATGCAGTTCAGAAAGCAAGTCTAGTCCAACAGCAAAGGGCTAGATGGCATGACAAGTACATCAAGGAGAAGAAATTCAAAGAAGGAGACTGGGCTCTCTTGTTTGATTCAAAATTCAAGGATTTTCAAGGGAAATTTTAGACACATTGGCTTGGGCCATATGAAATTGTTCGAATTTTTGATGAAGAAGAGGTCACTTTTCTTGTGAATGGTCATAGACTGAAGTTATACCACAAACCACTCTCAAGAGAAGAGTTTGTCAATAAGTTCCAAGAAAGCAATGATGTGAAGTTAATGAAGAAGAGTCTCTCTTCTTCATCAACTTGATTAAATTTTCTGAAGCATCTCTTTGTGAAAAAAAAAATAAAAAATAAAATAAAAAATAAAATAAAAAAATAAAAATAAAAATAAAGGTATAAACATGAAAACCAATCATTGATTGGCATGTTTATACAGAAAAGATAGGGTGAAAATCAGAGTCTCTCTGACACTCTAACTTTTCCCATTTTTGTTTTTACAAGCAGCTGTTACAAAAATCATAAGTTCAGTTCCATAGTGCTTATGATTCATCTCATTTCATTTCACTCCATTCATTTATCCATCCATACTCCATCTCATCCATCATTCACATTTCACTCCATTCCACATTTCATTCATCACATTCCATCCTCCATCCATTTCATTTTTATGTCAAAATACAAAATTTGATGTCTTGCTGTAAGTGAATAAAACATGTCATGAATTGCAGTACAATTCTTATGTTCTTTCACTCCATTTCATAAACTGAATCCATTCCATTTCATCATCCACTTCATACATATCATAATCCATCATCCATCTTCATTCATACCATATAAAATTTCACCCATATTCCAAAAAAACTCCATTTTCATGATTAAAATGCTCTACAAGAACATTCTGCAGCTCAGTAGACATTCTGCAGCTGATCAGCCTTTCTGCAGCCAGACAGTCTTTCCGCAGCTACAAACCCTGAAGGCATCAATCAGCATACATTAGAATTGCAACAAAATGACCCAATGTACCCATGAATCAAAAGCATCAAGAAAATTATGAAGACTCTTCCAAAGATGAACAAAGAAGACAAAGACTACAAAAAAATCAAATGAAAGGCAGAGGTAACAAGTTTAAATTATAATGGCATTTCATTAAAGTTTAGCATAGTTTTAGTTATGGATTGTTCGAAAAGGTTGTTTTAATTATTTTTATTGATCAAGACCAATAAAACCCTCCACAGACTTTGGATTAAAATCTCCCATTTCAAATTTCATGCCCGATATCATTTAAGCGGTTAAAATGGTCGAGGTATTTGAATTCTTCATGTCTCTTAACCAAATCATTCAATGATGATTCCCTCTGCCGTCGTAAAAATCTCCGCCGTCTCTTCAATCATTAATTCATTCCCTCCACCTCACTCCACTACTTCATTCCATGACCACTGCCATTACTCCATTCTGTAGCCGGCATTTCATTCCGTAGACAGAGATATTCTTATCACCGAGAGCATAGCCAAAGGATATCAGTTTGAATAGCATTGAGCATTGTAAATGCAGAGCAGAGCAGAAGGGTAAATTTGGAGGCATAACAGCGTGAGGACTTGAAGCCACTTGATTCTGTGGGCAGACAAAGTATCACTGAGAGCAGAGATTGAGCATTTTCAATTTAAACACAGAAGTGTAGCAGTGTGGAGTTTGAAGTCTTTTGTCACTAGAAGACAAAGGTATTGCAGTGTTAAATTTGAAACCATTTGCTACCAAGAGCCAGAGGTATTGCAGTGAAGAAGTTGAAGCCAGTTGTGACCAAGAGACAGAGATATAACAGTATGGTAATTTAAAACTATTTGCCACCGAGAAACAGAGGCATGGTAGTGTGGGAAATTTGAAGCCATTTGTCACTGTCAAACAGAAGCATATCAATCCAAAGTTCAATTGTCAACAGAGGCATATCAGCCCGAAGTTTTGAAGCTGTTGCCACTATTAAACAGAGGTATGTCATTCCAAAGTTTGAAGCCATTTCCATTCAGAACTTAAAGCCATTTCAATCCGAAAGTGAAAGTCATTATTTTTGTGGGTAGAAGAGTGTTAATTTGAACATTGAAAAAACAATCATGGGTTTCATTGTAAGGACTGAACCAGTGGGTTCAAAATATTTAGAAGGCTACCCTCAATGCAAAGAAATGTTACAACAAATAGGATGGCTTCAATTTTTGGAGAAATTTAATGGCTTCCACAAGGAAGTCACTAAAACATTTGAAAGATCATTTCAAGGAACCGAAGTTGAAGTGGGAGATGTCAAATTTACTGTCACTGAAGTTTTCATTGCAAAGGCTACAGGGTTGCTCAGAACTGGAGAGAGATGGTTCAAAAATAGAGAATTCCACAATGACTCCTGGAAACAAATTTTAAAAACACCAGGTATGGATGTTACTATATTTAAGAAAGGAATTCCCAGTTCTGCATTGAAAAATAAATGGAGAAACATATTACTTCTTCTACAAAAATTTATTACATGTGAGGGTAGATATGGGACATTTTATGTCTACCACATTAGACTAATGATGCATTTTTTGGGGGAAGACTTAAACCTACCATATTTCTTGCTTCAAAGTCTGAAGAAGATGGCTTCCTGTGTTCAAAGAAGGGTTCAATTTTTAGAGACAACCCTATATCATCATGGTTTGGTCAAAATTCTGATTGAACATCATCTAGCTAAAACAAATGATACATGGGGCGATTTCTTAATAAGAAATCATTTTGAAGAAGCAAAAGAACCATCACCTGAACCACAGCCTACAAGAAGAAGTAGAAAATGGAGGGCTTCAAAAGTTGAAATTGACAAAACAGTCCAAGAGAGCAGTGAGGAAATCATTTTAGAAAAGTTGACTCAAATCAAGAGACAGCTTAAGGAAGAAAAGGTAATCAAGAAATCTGCCATGGAGAAAGGAGAGGGATCTTCTCAGCCTAGAAGAAGCCACAGACTAAAGGGGAAACTGAAGAAAACACTAATCAAACAAACAGGGGTAATAAATATAGAAGATGAAGAAACATCCATTGAAGAGGATGTTGAAGAGGATTTTTATGAAGGAACCCCTGAAATTGACCCTGCTCAACAGGAAATTTATGACTATGTGGAAACTTTGGAGAGGAGAGCTTCAGAAAGAAGAGAGAGAACCCCCAGTCCGCCACTGTCTGAAATAGATATATTAAGGAGGGATAGGTATAAGTTGGAATTACTGAATAGACACATCAAAAATGAGAATGAAATTCTCAAGGATCAAGTCAAGCTCAAAACTGATATGAACTCAACCTTATCACTGCATATAGACAAAGTGGAGAAGACCAATGAGAAGTTGAAGACAAGGAACAAAAAGCTAATCAGGGCACTCACCAACCTAAGGTTCAAACTTGTTATCAGGAAACCCAGAATATCTCTAGCTTCCAGACAAAGGAGAAGGAGAGGATTAGATGTCCTTGCAGAAGCCTCTGAGTTCATAGGATAATTTGCATGAGGACATGCAAAGAGACAGCAGTGGGGGTATGTTGAGCCTCAAAATTGTGCTTTCTCTCATCTCATTTTACCTCATTTTCCCTTGTCCATTGATATCCTAGACCTAATTGATCAATGAATATAGTTAAAATTACTTCTAGAATGATTTACATGACTGACTTGCTAAGTTTTGTGATTTTTGCCATTGTAAAGCATTTTGACCGGAACTAGCTGCAGAATGCAGACATTCCGTAGCTAACCGGCGATTCTGTAGCTGCCTTCACGTTTGAGTATGTTCCAGGTGGCCTCTTGAGAAAAACCGCATATGGGCAGAATCCACGTCATGTCTACATGGTTCGTTGCTCATTATGGAAGAAGAAACGAATTCTGGGTACGGTTTTGGAACGTGGGAACACATTTAGGAAAGCAGACTTCTATTGGGACTGTCTCAGTCCAGATGTCTTTTTCCTCTTCACGCAGCCACTTCAAGAGTCCTAATGTGATTCCGATAAGGAAAGACAGTGTTCCTGAATTGTTGCAAGTCTTGTTATGTGCATTTGCTTTATAAACACTTGGGAAACCGAGATTTGATGTTAGATTTTATGCTAGATTTTGTTTAGACTCTGTGCTACATTTCTGAAGACGCAGAGTGTTATGTTCAAGTTCTTTCATCTTTAATGAAGCAGACAGTGTTGTTGTGAAGGCGTTGATTTAATTTGGAGTTGAATTCCGTCAGGTGGTAGAGGGCCCCTGCCTCTTGCATGGATTTATTTTGCGTAAACTAGATAAGTCTTCTAGCTGCCTTTACGTTTTGAATTTGAATTAATAGTTGTTTTAATTAGTTACTGTAGTTGTACTCATTCTAACTCTTCCACAAGAAGAAGCTCTTCCAAAAGACTATAATGATGAATGGGAAATGACTATAGTATTGTAGGATTAGGAGTTGAATTCATAGTTGTTTAGCTACTGTAGTTATATTCATTCTACTTCTTCCACAAGAAGAAATTCTTCCAAAAGATTATAATGATGAATGAAAATGGCTATAGTACTGTAGGATTTAGTTGTAATTTTTGTTGTTCACTATCACAGTTACACTTGTTCTAATCATTCTTCCACAAGAAGAAACTCTTCCAAGAAATTCTTAAGAAGTTCAAGACATGACCATGATAATGAATGATTTAGTTGTGTGTTTGTACTAAGTATCATCTCTGTTCTTGCTCTTAAACGCTTGCCCAAGACATCATAATGACGAGTAGGATATGGATATGATATCTTAGTTTTTTTCATTTTCTTTCAGTCCTTTATATTTGCATTGCACTCAATTGCACAGTTAGAATTGTTATAGCTCTTCCAAAAGAAGGAATTATTCCAAAATATCAATTATGATGGACAAACAGATTGTGTAATTTCATAGAATAATGCATGATAACATAGTTAGGATGCTCCGGAGTTTAATTGCACTTAACTCATGTTCAGTTACTTTGTTTTGAGTTTGATGATGACTTGTAGTTCAGCATTGTTCTATATTAGTGGCATCTTAAGTTCATTCTTAGATTAACTCATTGCACTTGCACTTCACATTCAGATTGTCATCCACTGCACAATAGATTACTTCAGTTGTTAAGATTAACAAGACAACCTTCATTATTCACAAACATCTTCTTGTTCTAAAATCTACAATCGATCCATAAACATATGAACAGAAGACAACATCACTATAAGGCCTGAAGTATCTCTGCAATTTCCTTATCATTTCATAAACAGAGTCCTCCCTCAAAAAACCTACTTTGAAAAGAAATCAATAACTTTTGAGTGAAGGTTTTGTAACATTCAATTGAATTGTAGAATAGAGATAGGAACTAGTTTTAGAATAGAAGATCTTATGATGATAACAATGTTTTCCTCTAAATATGTTTCAAATCTCTACTCAAGGACAAAATGTTGCATCATTGTAAGTTAGTTGTTTAATTGATTAGTTAGAGGATTTGCATACTTAGTGATCATTTCTCAAGTTTAGTTTGTGTTTTGAATCATTTGTTTAAAAGTCATTATCAAGCTTTGCTTTCACTTAGTCATAGTTTAGATTTGATCCTGCTTCAGTGTTTCCAATTGCATTTGTCATTTATTATCCATCAATTAGGTCTAACTCTGTTTTTAAACATCAGCTCATTTTCATCAACTTTCTAGGCATTTTCCTTGTGAACATAAAACCACCAAAAGACCAAAAACATCACAAAACACTACACACAACGCATTAGGAAACAAACACCTAGGTACATATAGTACACTTCACTTCAGCAGTTTACAAATCCTGGTTGACAATTAAATGAGCTCAGTTTAGGAGACTAGATTGAGACCAAACATGTTTCGTGCACATATGTACGAAATCACGCCAACTCAAGGGGTGTGGTTTACCCACTTAAGTTATTGGTCACAAGCAGATAAATAAGTGGAGTCAATAAAGTTAGTGGAACAAGCTAGAATTGTAGACAACTAGATACAGAAATAGCATGCGTATATAAACTAAAACTAAACTAAAACTAAAAAAAATAAACAAAATCTCTAAATAGAGTCAAACAAATACAATAATCTAAACGGTGGCTCTTCAGCCCCTCTTATTGAGTGTTGGTAGGAAATGAGGATGAAACTTTAACCATCTTGCCAAAGGGCCCCTAGAACATGGGTTCTAAGTCCCAATGCAAGGATGTTTTTAATTCCAAGCTTGCCTCGATGCAAATTCTCCCTCTCTGTACTGTGGTGGATTGAACTTGTTGGATGGCCAACAATCGAGTCCCCTCTATCTTCAGCTCCGAATCACACACTGCTGGTATTTCTTGGGAAATTTTGTCCAACATAACAATGTGTTCTCAAATTTCTTCATCTCATGGTGGTCTTATATAGGAGAATTAAAATCCTCCTTCCCTCTCTTGGTACATTGTGGATGGTGACCCAAGAGAGGGGGATGATTCCTTTGTGTGCCACAAATAATCCATTGTGTGCTCCCTTGACGTCTAAGGAGGCTTTGGTGGTTGTCCTTAGGTGACTTCAAGTGAGGAATCATTGTCCTAGATTGTGCTATTTATGGTCCCAGAAAGTGACTTTCGCCACTCCCAGGATTGCACGCATTTTGGGTCATAAGGTGCGCAAAGGCACTCTTTTCAAAGGATTATGCGCATAAAAGCATTTATGACTTGTTCAAATTTTATTTTTCCTCAGACCTTAGAGATTTTTAAATACTTTCCAGATTTTGTAATGTATTTCAGCCCTGTAAATCCTTCTGCTTGACATTAATTAATGTCGTCTTCTGCTTGTAAGATTTTATAGTGTTAAAACCATGGAATAACCTAGGAGTAGTTGCAATGACACCACCTTTAAATCCTCTTCCTAAGCATCCAGAAATATTGTTTCCTAAATATAACCCAGATTATGGTTTACCTGAAAAGGAACACCTTCACAATTTTATGCTGGAAATCAATCTTAATGGAGTTTCGGAGAAATATGTAGTTTGTAGACTTTTCCCATACACATTTGAAGGATATATAGGGTCCTGGAACTTCTCTTTACTAGCTGGATCAATCACAGAATGGGATAAATTTGAAGAATTGTTCTTGAAAATTTTTGATGATGATCAAACGATTGCCACTTTGATTAACGATTTATCAAATCTTAAAACTACCCCAAATGAGAAAATAAAATACTTCAATCCAATATTTAACAAATTATTAAATAAAATACCAACTGCCTCCAGACCTGGTGTATATGTACAAATTGGATGGTATATTGGTTCCCTTCCTTCAAATATTGCCATGTTTTTAGATAGGGCTCAAAAAACAGTACTTTTAGACAACATGAAAGAAGCTATATCTATTGAGAAAATAATTCTAGATCTTGAAAAGAAGTTAGCCATTGAGGAAAGGAAACAAACCAAGAAAGTGAATTTTAAAGAAGATTCCAAGAAATTTTTTTCTAAAGACGCTTTTGACTTCGAAGGATTACAAAAAGTGTTCAAGAAAATATCCAATGAGATGGTTGAATTTAAGAAACACGTGGTTGAATCCTATAGAAAATATTTTAGACCTTTTAAAAGGAATCATGATTCACAATCTCCACCACCTACCAAAATATCAAATGTAGAGTCTGATGATGATGAAGAGGAGGAGGAAGAATATTCTTATTTCGATGAGAAAGAAGAAGAGATATTTGAAGCCCATGGTTTATGGGACTTTGTTCTAACCAGTTCCAAGAATGAGGCAGAGGAATAAGCTCTACCAGTAAGTACTAGAAGTAAATGATCAGTTGATACTACTTCATCAAGAAAGAATAAAAAAATTGTTGTTTCCCCAACTAAGGAGAAAGGAACATCTAAGAAGAATATTTCTCAGTCTTCTGATCCTTCTCCAAGTACTTCTAAGTCTCCAATTTCACCTACATCCTCAAAAACTCTTATAGTTTCTGATAACATCGAATACAAAATTGTAAAGGAAATGCAAATAGTAAAGAAAATATTTCTTTATATGAGGTTAGTAAACTAGAGCAATAGCATAAATTATTACTTAATGAATTGAATTTAGTTCCTTCATCTCAATTTCCTTCAATTTTTTTTACTTCAACAACCCCAAAAGGAAAACATAAACCTCCAAATGTCCCTACAGATAAAATTTATCATTATGATACAATTTTAATTGGAGATAGATCTAACTCTCATACACCTCCAATTTTTTTGACTTTTGAAATATTTAATAAAAATGTTCACAATTGTTTACAAGATTCAGGTGTAATATTCCAAAATTTGCACCCAGCAATTTGGAATATTAGATTTTGCTACTTTCACTTAGGAGAGGAAAAAATGGATAAGGAGGCCCATGAACAATAAAAATATGAATAAATTCAATCTTAATGAGGAAGGAGATCACCTTAGGAGCTGGATTTTACACTTATAGGTGTGAACAAGGGAAAAAAAGATATGGACATAGTCAAGTTTGACTAAGTCAACATGCATTCTTGAGGAGGAAGAGATCACCCAAGTAAACTAGCTCAATGTGAACAAGGATCAGCTAGACACACATAAGAAGAGTTGTATTGAAGACCCCTCAGTGTGAAAGGAGGCATTACAGGTGCACTAGTTCTAGTTGACCAAGTCAACAATGCTGCTAGAAGAGGAGGGAAGCCAACAAGGACAGTGCAGTTTTGAAGGAGGAATCTTCACTAGGAAGTCACCTCAAAAGTGTGTGGGGTCAAGGGTGAGGGAGCTCACCAAGGATAAAAATGAGCGCATAGAATCAAGGAGATCATTCAGTATTCAACTATCTTTTGTATTTTTACTACTTACATGCTTCAGCTGTTTAGCTGTGGTTGTAGCACTGCTTAGTGCAAAGAATTCCTGTGTGGTAATTCCATCCCATTCTTGGAACAGCTTGATTAAGGGATCTAAATGAGGGTTCTGAGCTTCAATTACATCATTTGGCTTAGGGCCAAACAACCATTAACATCTACAACTCAGTTACCTTCAGGAACTACATCTTTTCTGCAGGGGCATTTGTTGCTAGGTTAAACCTTGCTATTTTGTCTTAACATTTGGGGAGGAGGTGTTTATTTCCCTCCGGGAGTTCTAATAAAGAGGGCCGAGGGCCATTTTCTGTATTATTCAGGTATTCTATGTTATATTAAGCCATTCTTAATACAGATTTGTAGTAAACTGCGTTATTTTCTGCAGTGCTGCTTTTTGTACATGTATATTGTCGGAAACCCTTGCCAGGTGTCTTTTTATTTGTGTAAAAGAGGTTAGACCTCCATTTCTTTGCTATTTTATTAATGTAATCTCAAAATAAGACTTATTTTATCATTTTATGTAGAAAACCTCATGGGAATTACACTCTCATAGTCTTCAGAAATTCTGTTGTAGAGAAGTCATGGGATCAAGGTGTTTTTAAGCTATCTTGAGCTTGGGAGATCTGTTTAGAGTAGCTAGATTCATTTGTTTCACCTCCAATTATGCAAGTGGGTTTTATATTTTCTGAAATAAGGGATAAACTCCCAGTATCCAATGTTATTGCGTTATTTTATGAAGAAAGCTATTTTATGCCCTATATTACTGCATTTCTCCACTTGGGAAGGAGGATATAGGCCATATTATTGCTGAGGTTCTTACATCTACTGGTGATATGTTATTTTACATATAATGATCTGATATACATTGATATGCTCATGATTTTTTGAAGCTCCAACTTTGGAATATCTTAAGATATTCCACTTGTATTAGAAAATTCCATTTTTGGGATATTATAGTGGTATCAGAGCTCTGCTCTTGGCTCAGCCTGTGGATTTCAGATCCAATCAGAAGATAATAAGAGAAGGATAAAAAAATGATGGAGAGGATGAGATTACTCTCATCAATTTTCAGATCTAAGAAGAAAGAAGAGAAATGCATTGAAACTCCAAGAGGGTTTCAAGGAGGAGAAAGATGCAGTGAGACCTCTAGAAGGTTTCAAGAGGAATAATAAGATGCATGCACTTACTGTTCTCATAGAGGAAGTGGAGAGCAAGGAGACCACTTATAACATGAGATCTTGAGTGGATATTTGGCAGAGTACAAGTGCCAACCTAGGACTATTAAAGAGATCCTAGATCTTCCTCAGTTTATCCAACTGAGAGAGGAAATAAGACCATGCAACAGTAGGATGATAAGGGGCAATAGATTTCTATTTTCTACCTTTGATGGATCACCCTCATGCACAATGGAATCTTGGGTGATGAAGTTAGAAGCATTTTTTCTACTACATCTAGAAGTGGAAAAAGAGGTTATGGAAATCTCAGCGCTGCACTTGGAGGGCAAGGCAAGATCTTGGTGTTCCAGCCATGTAAGTCATGCAAGGGTATCTACCTTTGCTGATTTCACTCATAAGGTAATCAGAAGATTCGACAGTAGAAGGCTAGAGAAGCAGGAGTTCTCTTCTCCACTTGAGGATACCTTTACCAGCGCTGTCATATTCATGAGGGGGCAACCATCCATAGCAGTAGTTGGATCATCCAATACAATGGATGGAGGGACTCTTGTAGCCATACAAGTTGTTCCAAAAGGTATGCATAAATTTCCATATCCTAACATTTCAGAAAATTTTGTGGAAGACTTTGGAAATTTGTTCTCACATGATCCAGGATCGAAACACATTACTGATGAGGAGCAACAAGCTTGCACAACACTGTGCAAATTTGGTTTGATCCAAGAAGGGATAAAATTCATCCCTTTGCACCTTTATTGAGTTGCATGCAGCATGAGGTGTTAGGGTGAAATATCTTGGAGGGCATAATGCATGGTGTGCCACTTTATAATGATGTTTGTTTTCAGCACACTTGGATTCTTTTGTATTCAAGGGGTTGATTGGTGAGAGGTATTTTCTGAAAGATCTCCAAGGGGTTACATCTGAACTTACCATGAGATGTAAGGAGGAATACTTTCTTTCGGAGATTGGTAGTCTTCATTGGGAAGATGCCAGTGGAGAGAATGATTGGGGGCATCCACACTTGGATGAAGGGAGGTGGATGGAGAGTAAGAGTCTTGTGAGCCACTTGCAGATCTATGACACAGGGCAGCAAGAAGAAAAGCTACGCTGGCTACTCTTGAGAGAGTTTGGCCATCATGAGGCATATCCTTTTCCTAAGGGTATGAGGGAGGAAGACAGTTGGAAGGACACTAGCATCATATGGCAGCCTAGAGGTTGGGTGTATCATGTTGATTTGATCCTTTTCACATCAATCAACATATTTTCACCTCATGCTTTGTATGATAAAGGTGTAAGAGGGAAACAAGAGTCATTATTGGTGTGGCTTCTCTTGGGAGAGTATGGGCATAAATTTTCCCATACTTTTCATGATATTTCCGGAGAGAAGGGAGGAACATTCATGGTGCAAGTAGGCTACCCTATAGCATTGGAGGATTATGAGAAGCTTCCATGTAGGGAGAATATGTTCTCACATAGCATCATAATGGTGGATGGATTTGGCATATGGAATGTCAAAGGGATAAGTCATGGAGCCTTATTACTAAGGCCCACAGTGCTGTCACAAGAGAGTGTGTTCTTATTAATGGAGTGTTCCAAGGAGTATATGTATCCCTTCTTCTTGCAGAATTTTATGAGAAGATCCTCATGGGGGAACTTATACATGGACCTTAATTTCATCCTACTCACCGTGCATGGTAAAAAATACATTTTTTTACCTTTTGATTACTCCATTGAGTATTTGTATCTTCTCACCACATATGAGTAGTTCATTGCTCCACAAGAGAGCAAGAGTATTTTTTGGTTTCATGGTCACTTTAGGGCCAATGTTTGTAATGATAGTAGCCCATCTGTACATGATCTTGGGCAAGTGTGTTGTTGTTTTGTCTATGTACATTTGATATGCATTGATGTTTACTTCCCCATGTCGGAGGAGAAAACATACACAGCTTATAACTTGTTGTAGAACCACTTGCCACATGATATTATCAAAAAACATTTGGGGAGACTGCATAATATCCACTTGGAAAACCTTTGGTATCATCCAAACTTACTCATAACTTTCAGCCATTTTCTGATTTGGATGCCATATGGTGATGATGTGCCACTCATCTTGTATGGAATGGTTTGGGTTGGCATGGCTCATGACTTTGGAGGGAGGGTCCATGGAGACTCAATCTTCTTCTTGCCATTGGAGGGAAATCATGTTGCAGCCCAAGATCAGCATGCCCTCTACACTTATCATAGTTGGAGAGGAGGACAGTGTGGGATAGGCCTTCTTGCCTATCATGTTCATCTATTCAGCCCACCTACACCTCAGGAGCCAAAGGTGAAGGAGATTCTACGTGAGTTGCCATATTGGAGGGTGACTCATTTCACATGGATGATAGCTTGGGGATGGAGGTTACATTTGGGAATGAGATTTTTCCATCCACTTCAAACTCCATGCCTTGAGAGGACCTCTAGAAAGCACATAGTTGTCTCCTTGAGTATGTTATTGTTGCATGATGATAACCATTTGAGATTTGCACCAAATGTTGATTTCTTTTGCTTGGAGAGGCACTATGAGGTTTCATTGTTGAGACATCATCTTATTCTTTGGGGGAGCTCATCATATGAGGATGCTACATGGGGAGAAGAGGAGGTTCTTCAGTCCTATCTTTGCAGTTTCTTGAGGACAAGCAACATCTGAGAGGGGAGGACTGTAATATTCCAAAATTTGCACCCAAAAATTTGGAATATTAGATTTTGCTACTTTCACTTAGGAGAGGAAAAAATGGGTAAGGAGGCCCATGAACAATAAAAATATGAATAAATTCCACCTTAATGAGGAATGATATCACCATAGGAGCTGGATTTTACACTTACAGGTGTGAACAAGGGAAAAATAGATATGGACATAGTCAAGTTTGACTAAGTCAACATGCATTCTTGAGGAGGAAGAGATCACCCAAGTAAATTAGCTCAATGTGAACAAGGATCATCTAGACACACATAAGAAGAGCTGGATTGAATACCCCTCAGTGTGAAAGGAGGACTTATAGGGGCACTAGTTCTAGTTGACCAAGTCAACAGCGCTGCTAGAAGAGGAGGGAAGCCAACAAGGACAACGCAGTTTTGAAGGAGGAATCTTCACTAGGAAGTCACCTCAACAGTGTGTGGGGTACAGGGTGAGGGAAATCACCAAGGATAAAAAGGAGGGCATAGAATCAAGGAGATCATTCAGTATTCAACTATATTTGGTATTTTGACTACTTGCATGCTTCAGTTGTTTCGCTGTGGTTGCAGCACTGCTTAGTGCAAAGAATTCCCATGCGAGAATTCCATCCCATTATTGGATCAGCTTGCTTAGGGATCTAAAGGAGGGTTCTGAGCTTCAATTCCATCATTTGTCTTAGGGCCAAACAACCATTAACATATACAACACAATTACCTTCAGGAACTGCGTCTTTTCTGCAGGGGCATTTGTTGTTAGGTTAAACCTTTCTATTTTGTCCTAACATTTGAGGAGGAGGTGTTTATTTCCCTTCGGGAGTTCTAATAAAGAGGGCCTAGGGCCATTTTCTATATTATTCAGCTATTCTATGTTATATTCAACCATGCTTAATACATATTTGTAGTAAACTGTGTTATTTTCTGCAGTGCTGCTTTTTGTACATGTATATTGCCAGAAACCCTTGCCGAGTGTCTTTTTCATTGTGTAAAAGAGGTTAAACCTCCATTTCCCTGGAAAATTTTAGGGGCTAATATTCACAGGTGGGCTAATTTTCCATGGGTTTTCCAAAAAAAGATTCGCCAATTTCTATTTTTTTATAAAAATGATTCGCCCAAATTTTACAATATAAAATTATTTTACGTTAAAAATTGCCAACATTATATAAACAATATATATAATATAATTATATATTTGAATAAATTTAAAAATACATCAATAAAAATTTTATAGTTTGCATATTAGAGACTATGAGATTTTCCAAAATTTTAAACTTCAAGATAATTTTCCATCCTTAAAATTTTCCCTGTCCATTTCTCTACTATTTGATTAATGTAATCTCCAAATCAGACTTATTTCATCATTTTCTGTAGAAACCCTCATGGTAATTACACTCTCATAGTCTTCATAAATTATGTTTTAGAGAAGTCATGAGATAAGGTTGTTTTTAAGTTATCTTGAGCTGGGGAGATCTGTTTAGAGTAGCTAGATTCATTTGTTTCACCTCGAATTATGAAAGTGGGTTTTATATTGTCTAAACTAAGGGATCCAAGTCCCATTATCCACTGTTATTGCGTTATTTTCTGAATACAACTATTTTATGCCCTATATTACTTCATTTCCCCACTTGGGAAGGAGGATATAGGCCATATTCTTGTTGAGGTTCTTAAATCTGCTGGTGAGATGTTATTTTACATCTAATGATCTTTTCTACATTTCTATGCTCATGATTTGTTGAAGCTCCAACTTTGGAATATCTTAAGATATTCCACTTGTTGTAGAAAATCCTAATTTTGGGATATTACATCAGGTGCCTCCTCCAATATTATTCCTTATTCAGTATGTCTGAAATTGAATGCTACGCCTCAAAATTATGTTGTGCAAATTTTCTAACTAGATAGAACAAAATTCAAATTTTTAGGAGAAATTAATGTTGTTGTAATCAAACTATCCTCAAACCAAAAAAATTCAAATAATTGATATATATGGTTGTTGATATCCTTGAGTTTTAATATGGTTTGATCCTCAATAGGGATTGGTCTGAGAAACTACATGGTTAATTTTCAACAGATTGGTCACATATGTGGCTCCCTTATAATAGAAAGCCTAATCAAATTTGTGTGGATAGGGAAAAGCACATGAAATATTTTGTGATTGATTTGTATGAGGAGAATGAATCGATATTTTTCACTAATAATATCCTTGGGAATTACTCTTCAGAATAATTCTTTGGTAGTTTCCAAACTTTTAACTCTTCTTTTCCCGTTGATTCTGTTTTATCACTAGTTGAAAATTTCTCACAAATAGATTCATCAAGATGTGTTAATATTGTAGATAATATTGTAAATAAGAGTGATGAATTGATTTGGGCCATTTATTTTGATGGATCAAAGTCTAGTGATGGTGCGGGGTCCAAATTCGTTTTAGTTAATATGAATGGATAAAAAACTATGCTGGCATGTAGATTGGAATTTAATTGTACTAATAACATTGTTGAATATGAAGCACTAGTTTAGGGTTTACAAAAAGCTATCAATCTTGATGTCAAATATCTTAAGGTTTATGGTGATTCATAAATTGTTATAAAACAAGTAAGGAATAACATTCATTGTTTCTCCAACCATCTAAAACATTATCAAACTTTGATTCAAGATTTGATTACTCATTTCAGAACATTCAATACAATTCCAATTCCCATATTACAAAATGATAGAGTTGATCTCTTAGCCAGTGTTGCACCAAAGCTTATTCCATTAGAAGACTTCAATTGTGATAGGTTTTCAATTGAATTTATTTTGTGTCCCTCCATTCCTGATAATATTACTATTTGGTGAGTATTCAATGATGATAATGCCACCCTAATTTTTTTAACTTCTAAAATTTCTTATTCATATCAAATCATAGATGAGGATGAACATGATAAGCAGCTTAATAAGTCTTCTAAAGAGAATACTTTTCCAAATCCTGTTGTAAAATTAGAAAACTTATATTATTTGAAGGACACATTAAATAAAGTCACCAATTGTAAACTCCAAAGTGGTACCTTAAAATTTGAATTGGTTAATCTATGGTTTGACGAAAAATGAAAAAATATCAATTTAGGCCTTGGACTTTCACCTAGTGAAAGATCTGCTTTCATACATTTGTTAACAAAAAATAAAAAAATCCTGGAGTTACGATGATTTAAAAACATATGATACATCTATCATTCAACATACTATACCTATGTTGCCTGATGCAAAACTTGTCCAAAAAAACTTAGGAAGATTCATCATAATCTTGAAACTCAAATTAAGAACAAGTTAAACAAATGATTGAAATCCAAAATTATTTTCCCAGCTAGACATTCAAATTGGGTTTCAAATCTCGTTTCATTTAGGAAAAAGAATGGAGACATTCTAATTTGTATTGACTTTAGGAATTTGAATAGAGAAAGTGAAAAAATACAATTTTCCGTTGTGTAAATCAACAACCCCCATTATTTTAAGAATTAGTTACCTTAGAAAATAATGGGGAACCTTTTAAATTTTTAGAGTTAAAGCAAATAAAACCCTTAGAATATTTCTTTTGATAGGAATATGGGTCAAAAGGAGATGAAAAATTTAAAATTTGGCTTTCTAAATACTTAAGCGGAGATAAATTGCCTCATCACAATCCCAAAAACATTGCAAAACATATATAATTCGAAAATAATTACTTGAAGCATTATTGTGATCCGATGAATATAAATGAAACATTTTTTAAATGAAAAAACACATATTTATAAGTAAATCCTACAAATAATACCCATGGGACCTACTTCTGCGATGTAAGCTATCATATTTCACAAATCGCATTTTCCCCGATAGTCTTTTTTGTTACTTCACATAATCCCCAATGTGATAAAGCATATCACATCGCACTCTCACAAAGCTTAAATATTCTATTTGTTACCAATCATATTTTCCAATGTGATAAAGCATATCGCACATCGCACTCTGTTAACAAATGCATGTTGCATACTATCAACTTCTGCCAATATTGCGGTTGTGATACCAAGATCAGCAGAAAAGCTAAGCTCATCATTATTTAATGAAGATATTGCACACGAGCCATGATATAATGTGATAGATCTGGTTTTAATGAAAAAATAATTATACAGGCACGATGACCCATATTAGTTATCAATGTCATAAATTAACGGTTTTCTCGCCCATACCGCCATAATAATTGTCCTACAATGAGCATTCAATTCATATTCCATAAGCATGTGAAGTCTCGTCCATTTGAAATATTCCTATTACTATGGTATCTATACGTATTGTAAAACTAAAAGGTTCCTTCTTTCTGCTTATTCTTTCTTACTTATTTACAGGCAAGTTTGACTAAGCAAGATTCTCCAGAAATGTCTAAGGCTTTGAAGAAAGCAAAGAAGCATATGGCTCTTATTAACCTGACACCCACTACCTCTGTGAGAAAATATATGTTGCCCCTGTTTGCAGATATGACTTGTGGACCTGAAAGTGGATCCTCTTCGTTGGAATCTATGTATAAGTTTTTTGAAGAAGATAAACCTCACAAAATCCAAAGAAAAGCAAATGTTGATGCCCCAAATTATTTTGAAGCTACAATTGGAGACGTAGCTAATTCTTTTCTTCACTGAATTGCAACACGACCCAAGATATTACCATATACTGATATGGTAAGGTGGATTATCGACAATATTAACATCAGGGATAGGACATTCCTTACCAGCAGAGGAACACCAATTGGTTCCTTTAAAACGAAAGATCTGATGCAAATGTACCATATTCCAGACCCTGATAATATTTATGATAAGAAACTCGATGCACAGGTCGCTGAGGAAAATGAACTCAAATCCATGCCAATAAAGCAACAGAGGAGCAATCCTAAAAACACAAGAATGATGAAAAGGGTATGTATTCTAATGAATCTCTTGCAAGTCCCTACTCCTATATCTCTGCTAGGATGTCTAGAATTTTTGGTCAGTCAGACACAACTAGATTTTCAGTAGAATGGGTTCCCCTTATGGAAGAAATGACATATGATATGTTATGGATTGGGGTAATATTCTATCAAATAATATTTCCACCCAAATTTTAGAATATAGAAAGAACCATTATATCTCCTCTAAAATTTTTCCTCCATTTTACATGAGCAACTATATTATGGATGTTGTATGTTTTACCTCATATTTTCTAGCCATGGGATGGAAATGAACTACCCAAGATCCTATTCTCATTCATGTATTTTAGAGTATTATGTGGGAATCCAAATATGAAAATCATTTTTACAAAATATATCATGGAGCTATATTACCTCTTTTTCAAGTTGTTTTTAATGAGAAATCCCCCAGACTTTCGAAAGAGGCCCAAGATAAATTTTCTTCTATAGTAAAATGGTTTGGCAAGGAGTCATTCACCTATGTACGAGTATTTGGGAGCCTAGCTCAACCACATGTCTTACCCCTGTATTTTCATTACAAAATTCTCAGAAGAGAAGTTGGATATCAAACTGTTAGAAATGGTCTGACCAGATTTTTGAAAGAGGCCAAGAAAGAAATATGGTCTTCCTTTCCAATTAGTTGTGGTGTTTATGGACTAGAAAACTACAAACATGCTATAGTGGATATTGGTCAGATTGAGTGTTTTAAATTATTTACAATTCCAAATAGGCAATATGATCCACTTAATGTAGCCAATAATTTCACTATACAAGTGAAAATTAGACCCTTTGTCCACGAAGATGATGATTTTGACAACTTATTTGAGTCTGTTGACAACTATGCTGCAGTTAGATAGTTGGAAACTTGATGCCTCCACCCACAACAACTACTAAAGTTTTTTCAATACAAAAATAAAATACTAGAAACAATTCCACTTAAAATTTTGGATGTTTCTCAAAGCATGGCTCACAAAGAAAGTGAATTAGAAATTAAGGATACCGATGTCCTTAATACAACAGATTAGGAGAAATCAGTTGAAGTTCAAATAATATATCTAGATTTCCCCAGCAATATAAAGGATGTTTGGAAAGAGTTTCTACTGAACCTCCAGGAAGAACAAAGAGCTATGATTATTGACAAATAGAAAACTATACAAACTCCTTCTACTACAAGTTAGGACTCATTTACCGCTGGGCCTTCTAAAAAATTAGTAAGAACAAAAATAATGGAATACATCCCTGCCTTCCCATCCTCTGATATCATTCTAAATATTCAATAAATTCCTCCCTTGGACATTTTTTATAGTCCTAAGCATAAGGCAGTTGTTAGTAGGGGGAAAAAAAAGAACAGAAGAATCCCAAACTCTCACTCAAGAATTTATGTCAATGGACATTGTTTGGAAAGACACAGAGTCAGATCCTTCATAGGATCTAACTCACTTATAATAGTTTTCAGGAGCTTATGCTTCTACAACTATTAAAAAAGCATTAAATATTCATCAAATAATGAAGCGAAAGAATGAAAAGTTCATCCAAATTGAATCAGAGTTACAAACATAAAATTTTTTTATTAATCACCAGCTACAAGTATAGATTGCACATCTTAGAGAGAGCCTACACCAACTTAAAATTCAACATCAAAGTGAAATTAATTATAAAGATAATCTAATTCATCAATTACAACTCTCCATTGAGCAAATGAAAGATATTCCAAATATATATGAGTTCAGGAAAGAATCTTTAGAATTAAACACCTTATTGGCACAACAATAGGTTATATTTTGTCAGAAATTAACAAGAATCCTTGAATTATGTGAACAAAGTGATTCACTTGTGAATCATGTTGTTGATATGAGGATTAGTTTCGATGACATAGATGAGAAATTATTCCAATTTATTACTTGGAAGGATTATGTTGATGGCCAGAAGGCCAACCTACCTAGGATTGAAGAATCAAAGAAAGAGATATTGTTCACAAATTGGGATATACAATTAAAGAATGCAGAAAGGGAAATTTTCACAACGAAAGACATTGCCACAAAAATTGTGGAAACTTCCAGTCAGAACCTTATTGCAGCAAATATTATTGATAGATGTCCTCTTGGTGCATTAACTTTGGTAAAATATTTAGTAAGACAATGGCAGGAAGTGTCAAAAGTAAAACAGGAGCATATTATGAAGATTGAAAAGCTAGATTGGGAAAAATACTAGATATATCTAGTGAAGCCTCACAACCAATGGCTCATGCTTCGTTGTCTTACAGATATGTCCTCATACATGCTACCTCCATTATCTGATGTTGTTTTTACTGGACACCTACGCATTAGGCCAGGCCAACCTCCAGAGGTTAAGCCTATGCTTTATATTCTTCAACTCAAGGAGAAAATGGAAGAAGTGACAGTAGGATAGTCCTCCGACAAATCACCCCTTTAATTTCTATTTCTGATTTAATTTTTCTTACTTTAAGGAGATTTTTTTGAAACCTCCTCAGTTTTTATTGTAATGAATTATTAGTTTTATATTTAAAACCCTTCATGTCTTCTAACAAAGGGTCCTAAATTCTTTAAAAAAAAGACTTTATTGATGTTGCACTTCTGTACTCTTAAATTTTTCTGAATAGAAAAGGCTAGACCAAGAGTTATTTCTTAGATGACCAGGGTAAACATATATATGGTACTTTTATCTTATGTGTTTAATTTTAGTTTCAAACGAGGAATAGTTCATTGATCTTATGATGTTTTGTCTTATATATATATATTTTTAATACAACTTGACATAAATTCACTTCTGAATGTGTTATGTTGTTATCATCTATGTATATATGTGATACATGCATTTTGTAAAAGTTGTGATATAAGCTTCATTAAATTGATTTAATTAAATCAATTATCTTAAAAAAAAATTCATATCTCTAAGTGAATGTATGATCGTTATTGCATCCATTGAAATATTATTTTGTAGATTGCACAAAGAAAAGGTTTCATCCCATGATATATTTAGATATAGATACACACACACACACACACACACATATATTTATTGTTTATTGCAAGCTTGCCTATTTTTCCATCTATCAAGTTCCACTTAGAGATAAAATCATCCATTCACCCCAACTATATAAAATTGGGAAACTAGTCCCAAAAATCTAATCGAAGCCACCATTCCAAACGGAAAAGGGACGATTTTTAAGTCCCTGACTGGGTGATTTTCCTCGATCTTGTTGCATCGATTTTGGGGCCTCAACATTTTTGGCTCTAGAAGGAGGGCCATCCGACTATGAATGGCACCAAATATTAATTTAAAAATTAAATACCATCACAAGATTCATTCTCCCTTCGAATCCACAACTTCTAATCTTGTTTCAAAATCTCCTACTCATAAATCAGAAGTTGTTCATTCTCCCCCACAATATCCTAGTTTTTTTCATAAGGAAATATCTTTAGTATATACTCCAGAGTAACCTAAAGTACATACACGAATAAATAAATTGGAAGAAATTTCAATTTTAGCAAAAAAACCTATACTTTCGAAAGCTTCAGAAGGAGGTGTCACTTCGATTTTTGAAGGCACTGGTGTATTAACTCGATTTAAGTGTGAAAAAATTGGAGTAATCCATTTTGAATTTAGTCTTCATTCTCATCAAAGGAAAACTCTTATTTCTAAAACACAATCATCAACTAGTGAGATTCAATATGTTTCTACCTCTCAAACAACATCAGTTATTCTTCCTTCTCCCACATCTTCTCAAATAAATTCTTCATTGATTAATATCCCTTCTTCTTCTTCTCAGTCCACAAATTCTATTTCAAGTAATATTAGTTCCATAATCATTTCTTCCTCACCTTCAAATATTATTGGAACTACTTCTTCTACTTCAAATCCTCATTTAGGACCACCCAGTATTCCCCTTCATACAATCACAAATAGACCTTCGCAAAATCCTGGAGTTTTTCAACTACCAGGGCCTCTTCATCCTTTACCAAAGCATCCTAAAAGACAGTTGCCTAAGTATAATCCAGATGATGGATTACCTACAGAAGAGCATCTCCACAATTTCATGCTTGCCATAATCTTAATGAATTTTCACAAGAAGATTGTGTAGTTAGATTATTTCCTTATACTTTTCAAGGATCAGCTGGATCATGGTATTCTCACTACCATCAAACACAATTATTAGTTGGGAAATTTTTGAAGAACAATTCCTTACTAAATTTGGAGATGAGTGTACTACTTGTTATCACTCCATAATTTCAAGGGTAATGAAAAAACCTCGAAGGTAACATCAAAACCATTTTGGAAGCTAGGATCAAGCCCTACCAGCTTCAGAGAGGGACTCTCTGTAAAATTTAGCTTTGTTTTCTTTGAAATTTTAGGCTAGTTAATGGGCTCAGAGTTTGATTTTTGAATTGGTTTGGTTGGAACAGCAAGGGAAGGCCATTGGGCAATGGAGTCAAAGAGGCTTGGGGTGATCAATTTTCAGAATTATCAAGCTTGAGTGAAACAGGGCAAGCTATGTTGCACTAATTTGGATCTTTTAGGGGTTTAAATGAATTATGGAAGAGGAAGAAATATGGAATTCAGTAGAGATTGAAAATCAATTAAGTATTCTTCAATCTGACCTCAGTAGAAAAAATGTAAATTAAAAACAACAAGAATAAGGTGTTCTAATTAACATATTCTATTCATCACAATTTCTGTTATACAATTAAGAATTTCAAATTTACAGAGAAAGACAAATAATGGATAAACACATTAACAGAAGAAAAACATCACCATTTCGTACATCACATGAATCCCGAAACAATTGGTCTTGTATTACTTTCAAATGGTCACTTGAACTTAGTGAACTTCTTTACAATTAATCATAGTCTTCCTTATTACAAATCCCAACATATATTACTTCAAATGATGAATTATTTATACAAATTCTAAACTAAAATATCTTGTAAAACTATCAAGATTTATTACAAATATCTCTGACTGTGTTACACAAATAGAACTAAAACATAGGACATTCAAAACTAATGAATCTACTTGGCACTATATTTTTGTATTTCTAGTGACAAATAAGAGAAATTAGAATTTGATAGAAACTCTTATTTGATGAGGTGGCCTCCTAGTCAGTAATTGTCATTGAGATTTTTCCTCCCGAATTTCTGAAAAATAAGGTCTAGTTATCCCTTTGAATATCTAAATCCGAGATAGATATGTAAAAAGTGAAAGGGGTTATTGTAAATGAATATTATTGTGACATAAACCCCTCTTAGTTTCCCAAAATTCTTCTTTAGTTGTTCACAATATTCTATGCAAAATGATGTCTAAAACATGACTTTGCACAACTAGAAAAATAGGCTGTGAATATGTGAATGTATCTCTCATTCTGTAATACCTGAGTAAAAATTGAGATATTTTTTTGTATTTTTGAATCTTAGGAACATAAACCTCCTTCTGTTTCTCAAGATTCATCTCTGATTGGCCAAAATCTGCTCTACAAAACGATGTCTAAACGTGAAATTTCTAGAATCTGTTCTTTCAAATTTCCCAAACCATAATGTTTTTGTAAAAATAGAGAGAGGTTTTCATACATATGGATGTTAGAAATAAAAACATCTTTCAATTTTTGAAAATGCATTTCCACCGGCACAGAAACCATATTTGAAAATACTGACTAATAATAGGAAAATTGGGAAAATATGCCTGCAAAGATTCCTCTGAATATTCCAAACCATAAAAGTTTTTAGAAAAATGAGAGAGGTTTTTGTATATGAGGGTATTATCCAAAAAATCCTCTTTCAAGTTTTTAAAATTCGTTCTCATTGTTTTTTAAACCGTGTTTAAAATCACTGTGTTGTATAGGGAAAAAACATAGTTTTAACTGACCATAAAATGAACATATGACGTGGAGGCGGGAAGTGACATGGAGGTGGTGGATGATGTGGAGGAACATCGTTGGCAGAAATAATTGATGCGTGAGTATGGAAGGAAAGTGCGGGAATGGAACGGTAAGTGGGAGTGGGATCAGGCAGGAAAGGGACGAGGAGGAGCAGTTTTCGGAGGGGGTCGGTCATGGTAAGTGGTTTGAGGAAGGAAGGGGGGGTGAGAAATGCGATGAAGGTGCCACATAGTATGGGACCCGACAGGGGTAAACCATCTTTTTGGACCCCCCCGGCGGTAAAGCGAGGATGGAGAGGAGGAGGGGGGAGGGGGGGGGCGAAAACAGATGTGTGTCGTTGATTTGGAGATCGGGAGGATCATTCAGTGGATAACTACATGTGCTTTAACCATATGCAACAGAACAATTTTGTCCGGATGTGCCTTTTGTCACTTTAAACTTTATAATAAAATCAAACTATAGCGTTAAATCCTTATTAAAATTTATTTAATCACATTTAAATAATGTGATTAATTTAATCTAAACATACTTAATTATCCTCTAATGCTTCATTTTGAGTTGCAAGCATATTTTTTAATTTTTCTTAAGGTTTTGACCTTTTTTGGAAATAATTTACAATATTGAATATTTTTTACAACATATGAAATATAATAATCATCTGCTATAATCAAATGACCCTATAAAAATTTATAGGACCCTAACATAGGCTCCATCTAGGGATGGCACTCTCCGGACAAGGTGCCAAGAACACCGTAGACTAATAGCCTAGTCCATTAGGCTGTTCCCAAGCCTGAAACATGTTCTGCCTTCAAATATTTGTGAGTGAAAATCTCAAACTGAAATCAAAGCCTTTCTGCAAACTAAAATATGAAACACACTAAACTGAAATCTGAAATGAAATATGAAACTGAAACTCGAAGGAATGCTTGGAAAAATGCTTAAAGAACTGAGCTTATTTACACACTGCTACCTACCTTATACTGCTGAAAATCATGTTGAATCAATTAATGCAAAAATGCCAATGAAGCGAGTCAAGTAGTTGCTGAAACAAGTGGAATACTTGACTACTTGTTAGCATAATCAAAAGGAAAACTTGACTATTTGTCCACAAAATAAAAGTTGTAACATGTAACGGCAACTGCTAATGGATTTGGTCCTTATATTGAAAACATGTCTGAACAATTAAACTGAAAAGAACCTCCAGCTAGTCTTCTATAGGACCAATAAAAGCATGATTTATTATATTAGCTTTCAGGCCTTCAATGACTAGTCGATCATGGATGATTTCATCAGTTGTATCATCAAGGTTAAACCCTGATTTTTACTCCACAGTTTCAATATTATAATTGAAAACATAATTCTCATCAAAATGAAATACAATATCCTCTTGCTTTGGAGAAGGAAGATTTTCCAAGAATTGTTTAGGATCTTGGAAATTATATGGCTGAATCTGAAAATTCAAAAGTTCAATACCCTTCTCGAATTTTTCAGCAATTAACTCAAGAAAAAAAAATTTACTTTCAGGAGAAAATTTTCTCAATTTCAAACAACGAAACACGACCATTAAAAAATATTCATCAATTTGAAACTTTGCTAACTCATCCCTGAATTCTTTTAAAACTTCACAAGATAGAGGATTTTCCACATACCCTCTCATATTGTTCAGCAAGAAATATGATCAACATGTAGTGGAGTCACCACGAATGCTCTAAAACCTAGATTCGTTGACAGTGGAGTCACCTTGAAAACTTTTAAGCTTTGGATACATTTAACATGGAGTCGCCAAGTGAATAATTCAGCCTTCTTGTGTTTGATCAATGTCCACCATCAGTAATCAGATTTGAAACTGATACACTTTTCTGAGGGAGATAAAAAAAAAATCTCCCTAGTATGGTCGTTAATATGTTATCACTCCATAATTTTGAGGCTGAAGAAAAAAACTCGGAGATAACATAAAAACCATTTTGGAAGATGGGATTTATCCCTTCCATCTTCAGAGAGGGATCTCTCTGTAAAATTTAGCTTTGTTTTCTTCGAAATTTTAGGCTAGTTAATGGGCTGAGAGTTTTATTTTTGAATTGGTTTGGTTGGAACATAAAGGGAATACCATTGGGAAATGGAGTCAAAGAGGCTTGGGGTGATCAATTTGCAGAAGTATCAATCTTGAGAAAAATAGGGCAAGCTAGGTTGCAATACTTTGGATCTTTTAGGGTTTTAAATTAATTATGGAAGTGGAAGAAATATGGAATTCAGTAGAGATTGAAAAGAAATTAAGTATTCTTCAATCTGACCTGAGTAGAAAACATGTAAATTGCAAACAACCAGAATAAGGTGTTCTAATTAAAATATCCTATTCATCACAGTTTCTGTTATACAATTAAGATTTTCAGATTTACAGAGAAATAAAAACAATGGATAAACACATTAATAGAAGAAAAACATCACCATTTCATACACCACATGAATCCCGAAACAGCTGGTCTTGTATTACTTGCAAATGGTCACTTCAAACTTCGTGAAAAACTTTACAATGAATGTTATTCTTCATTATTACAAACCCCAACATCTATTACTTCAAATGATGAAGTATTTATATAAACTCTAAACTAAAATATCTTGAAAAAATATCAAGATTTATTACAAATATCTCTAACTGTGTTACACAGATAGAACTAAAACATAGGAAATTCAAAACCAATGAATCTACTTGGCACTATATTTGTGTATTTCTAGTGACAAATAAGAGCAATTCGAATTTGATAGCAACTCTTATTTGATGAGGTGGCCTCCAAGTCATTAATTTCCTTTGAGCTTTTTCCTCTCGAGTTTTTAAAAATAGTGTCCAATTATCCCTTTGAATATATCAATCTGAGAGATATATGTATGTGAAGGAGAATATTGTGGATGAATATTTTTGTGACATAAATCTCTATCAGTTTCCCAAACTTCTTCTCAAGTTGTTCACGATATTCTCTGCAAAAGATTTCTGAAACAGGACTTTGCACATCCAAAAACATAGTTTGTGAAGTTGTGAATGTATCTCTCATTCTGTAATACATGTGTAAAAAGTGAGATAGGTCGTTTTATTTTGGAATTTTAGGAACATAAACCTCCTCCAGTTTCTCACAATTCATCTTTGAGTGGCCACAATCGGCTCTGTAAAACGATGACTAAACAAGAAATTTTTGGAAAATGTGCTTTCAAATATTCTTTCAAATTTCCCAAACCATAATGTCTGTGTAAAAATGGAGAGATTTTTTTGTACATAAGGATGTTAGAAAAAAAAAAATATTTCAGTTTTTGAAAATGCATTTCCACCTGCACAGAAACCATATTTGAAAATACTGACTAAAAACAGGAAAAAATGGGAAAATATGCCTGCAAAGATTCCTCCGAAACTCCAAAACCATAATATATGTTAGAAAAATGAGAGAGTTTTTTGTATGAGAGGATGTTATCCACAAAAAAAAAAAATCAATGTTTTAAAATTGATTCTTAGTGTTTTGTAAACCATGTTTAAAATTACTGTGTTGTATAGGGAAAAAACATAGTTTTAACTGGCCATGATATGAACATATGACATGGAGGCGGGAGATGAAATGGAGGTGGGGATGATGTGGAGGCATATAATTGGAAGAAATAATTTATGTATGATTGTGGAAGGAAAGTGCGGGAATGGAATGGTAATCGGGAGCGGTATCGGGCGAGAAAGGGATGAGGAGAAGCGGTTTTCAGAGGGGGTCGGGCATGGTAAGTCGTTTGAGGAAGGGGAGTGAAAAATGCGGTGAAGGCTCCACGTAGCATGGGACCCAATTGGGGAAAAATATATTTTCGGACCCCCCCCCCGGGTGGTAAAGTGAGGATGGAGAGGGGGGTCCGAAAACGGATGTGCGTCATTGATTTCGAGATCGGGAGGATCGTTCGGTGGATAACTGCGGGCCCTTTAACCGTATGCGACAGAAAAATTTTGTCAGGATGTGCATTTTGTTGCTTTCAAATTTATAATAAAATAAAAAAATAGTTCCAAATCCTTATTACAATTTATTTAATCACATTTAAATGATGTGATTAATTTAATCTAAACATACTTAATTATCCTCTAATGCTGCATTTTGAGTTGCAAGCATATTTTTTTATTTTTCTTAAGGTTTTGACTTCTTTTGGAAATAATTTACAGTATGGAATATTATTTACAACATCTCAAATATAATAATCATCTTCTATAATCAAATGAACCTACAAAAATTTATAGGACCCTAACACTACTGCAACCCTTATCAATGATCTTTCCAATATGAAAACGAATACAGGGGAAAAGATCAAAGACTTTAATTCCACATTTAACAAATTTCTCAAAAAAATCCAAACCATATCTAAGGTTGGAGTAGATGTTCAAATAGAGTGGTATATATCCTCTCTTACTTCTAATATTTATATTTTTGTAGATAGAGACAATAAGGCTACATTGGTAGAGAATATGAAAGAAGCTCTTATTGTTGAAAAAGGAATAATTGCTTTAGAGAAGAAAACTACTCAAGGAGAGAGGAAAACTAAGAAAGTTTCATTTAAAGATGAGCCCAAAAAGAAATAATCCAAGGATCCCTACGATATTGAAGGATTACAAAATATCCTCAAAACCATGTCGAACGATATGGTTGAGATAAAGAAACAAGTAGTTGAATCTTCTTCAAAGAAACCTTTTAGATATTTTAAGAAAAGCCAGACTTCTCAATCCCCAAATATAATCTCAAGTGCTGAATCAGATCAAGACAAAGATCATGATGAAACAATATCATCTGCAAAAGAATCTCAAGAAGAAGATCTAGTCGAAGTTCATGGACTATGGGACTTTATTCTTCCAACTTTTGATGATGAAAATGAACATGAGGCACTTCTAGTAAATACTATAAGTAAAAATATTGTTGATCTTTGTTAGTCACCTCAAAATAAAAAAGCTTCATCCTTTGTTGTTAAGGATAAAGTAGTTAATAAAAATACTTCTTATTCTTAATCAAATCCAACTTCTTCTACTCTTCCATCTACCCTATAACATTAGTAGTTTTTGATACTATTGAATACAATATAGTGGAAGATATGAAGAAAATTAAAGCAAATATTTCTCTGCATGAGCTAAGCAAATTGAAACAACAACATAAAATTTTGATTAAATAATTTAATACAGTTCCTGCTACACCCTTGCCTACTCCTGTAACTTTGAAAGCGACTAAAGGAATAGGTAAGCCTCCTAACGATTCACCTGAGAAAATTGATGCAAGTGATGTTATTTTAATAAGTGATAGATCTAATTCATGTACTCCTCCTTTTCTCTTAAATTTTGAATTATTCAACAAAAGCATGCATAATTGTTTAATTGACTCTGGGGCCTCATCAAACATTATGCCATATTTTGTTTGTCTAAAATTAAATATATCTCCTCAGATTTCAGCAGTACATATTGTGCAATTAGACATAACACAAGCTAAGGTGTTAGGAGAGATGAATTCATTCCTTATCAGATTAGCATCCAATCCAAAAGTTCATCAAGTAATTGATATCTTAGTTGCTGATATACAATATTTTTATGGTATAATCCTAAGTATAGATTGGTCATAAAATCTTCATGGCTATTTCGCTACTGACTGGTATCATATGTGGCTTCCCCATAATGGCAAGCCAAATCAAACCAGATTTGACCGCGAAAAACATTTAAAATACTCAGTAACCGAATTTGACGAAGAAAATGAACCCATGGCCTTTACTAATAACATTCTCACCAATTACTGTGTTGAATCCTTTTTAGGGAATTTCAATGATCTAAAGTCTCCATTTCTTATCAATTCAGTTAATTCTCAAATTGAAAATGTTTCTGAGACTGATTCTTCCAAGTGTGTAAATACTATAGATAAACCTTGTATCAATACTTTGTTTTGGAATTTATATTTTGATGGGTCAAAATCCAGTGAAGGAGCAAGATCTTGTTGTATAATAATCAATCCAGAAGGCGAAAAGACTATGGTCACATGCAGACTTGAATTTGAATGCACAAATAACACTAGAGAATATGAGGCACTAGTTCAGGGCTTAACCAAAGAAATTCTTCTTGGGGTTAAGTATATTAAGGTATATGGATATTCTAAAATAATTTTTAAGTAGGTAAGAAACACCATACAGTGTATTTCCGGCCATATTAAACATTATCAATCATTAGTACAGTCTCTTACCACTCATTTTTTAGCATTCAATATCTCGTCTATTCCAAGAAATCAGAATGCAAGTGTAGACCTTCTAACAAATGTGCATCCAAGCTTATTCCTTCAGAATATTTTAACCCAGATAGATTTTTCATAGAATTGATTTTTCACGCATCTATTCCTGATAATATTACTAATTGGAGAGTATTCAACGATGATGATGATGTTATTAATTTTCTTACATTAGAAGGATCATATGATGATCAATTAATTGATGAAGATGAACACAAAAGACAATTGCAACAACATTATAAAGAAAATGCTATACCTAAGTCTGTGGTCAAACTCGAAGATCTTTATGTTCTTAAAGATAGATTCAAAAAGATACTAATTCTAAACTCCCAAGTTCAAATTTGAGGTTTGAACTATTAAACCTTCGAACAAATCTAAATCCTCAGAACAACAACTTAGGACTTGTTCTTTCCACTGATGAAAGATTAGCCTTCTTTCATTTATTGAAAAAATAAAAGAATGTCTTCACATGGAAATATGAAGATCTAAAAACTTATGATACTTCAATCATTCAACATACTATCCCAATGATATCCACTAAAAAACCTATACAATAAAAGTTAAGGAAAATTCACCTTGATCTAGAAAATCAAATCGAAAGTGAACTCAACAAACTCCTTAAAGCCAAGATTATCTTTCCTGTTAGGCATTCTAAGTGGGTATTAAATTTAGTTCCTGTTAGGAAAAATAATGGTGATATTCGTATTTGTATTGAAATTAAAAACTTAAACAAAGATAGCTTGAAAGATAATTTCCCATTACCACCGATGGAAAAAAAATTGCAATCAATTGCTGGTTCTGAATTAATGTATTTTCTTGATGGATTTTCAGGTTATAATCAAGTTTTGGTGCATCCTGAAGATAGATTAAAAACTACATTTAGAACAAAATGGGGCACTTATGAATATCAGAAAATGCCATTTGGATTAATAAATGCAGGAAAAACGTTTCAAAGAGCAATGGATATTGCTTTTAGAGGGTTAATAAATAAAAAATGGTTGTTTATCTAGATGATATAACTATTTACTACAAGAAAAGGAAATATCACAATCATGACCTTGAACAAATCCTTGAACGTTGTTTGTAATATGGAATTTGCTTAAATCCAAAAAAATATTATTTCTCTTTAAGCAAAGGAAAAATCTTAGTATTTATCATTTCAAAACATGGAATTTGTATTGATCCTAAAGAATTAAAGAAATTTCTAAACTTTCACATCCCCATAACAAAAAATCCATGCAGTCCTTTTTATGACAGATATTTTTTTTTCAAAAGATTTGTTCCAATTTTTCTCAAATTGTTTTACCTTTGCAAGTGATGATTAATGAGAGTTCACCTTTTAAATGGGTATATGATGAAAGAGAATATTTTTATTTATTCAAGGAAGCTATCATTAACGCACCTTCACTAACTACCCCATATTTTTCTAAACATTTTATTTTATATAATTTTGCATCAGAAAAATCTTATGTCGTTGTATTGACATAGATTGATGATAAAAAAATCGAAGCACATATTTCATTCATTAGTTCAAATTTCCAAGGTGTTGAACTAAATTATTCTGAAGTATAAAAACAAGCATTTGTTTTCTATAAATATTTAAAGCATTTTAGACCTTTTCTCCTTAAAACACACACTAAGGTAATATTTCCATTCTCGGTTGTAAGACAACTACTTATACATAAAGAACTAGGATAAAAGAGAGAAAATTGGGTAACTACTTTGCAAGAATATGACATTGCAATAAGAGCAGCCAAAATCATTAGAGGACAACGTCTCTGCAAACTGCTATATGGAGCATCCAATATATCAAATGATGAAGAGTTAGGTAATATTGTACAAATTGTTGAGGTAAGCTTAAATGATTTAGAATCATAGTATACTGATTTAATATTTTACTTGAAAAATGGATATGCTCCAATAGAACTCAATCATAAAAGAAAAAGAGCTTTAATATTGAAAGCTAATCAATACCAACTCATAGATAATGTATTTTTTAGAAAAAACTATGCCTCCATACTATTAAGATGCCTTGAGAAATTTGAAGCTCAGAGGGTTTTGCAGGAACTCCATGATGGACCTGCAGGTGGACACTTCGATGGAGATACCACTTCACATAAGATCCTTCATGCAGGTTATTACTGGCCCACTCTGTTCAAAGATTCTCATACATATTTGAGAAAATGAAAAATGTGTCGAATTGTTGTTTCAAGACAAAGAAAACCAACCTTTCCATTACAACCAGTCAACATTGAGCAACCTTTTGAGCAATGGGGATTAGATATCTTAGGTGATATTTTTCCTAAATCATCCAAGAAACATAAATATATTATCACTGCAACCGATTGTTTTACTAAGTGGGTGGAGGAAATTCCACTAAAGGTAGCTAACTCTGAAGCCATTATTGAATTTATTGATCAATTCATTATTAACAGATTTGGTTTACCCAACGCACTTATGTTTGATAATGCATCCTAATTTTCAGGAAATAGCATGACATACTTCACTCTTAAAAGATTTTTTAAGATTAAATACTCTGCTAACTACTATCCCTAAGGGAATGGTCTAGCAAAATCAACAAACAAAAATCTCATAAGAATCATCAAAATAAATATTGATCAAAATCAGAAAAATTGGCATAAATCTTTAACATTTTCACTATGGGCTGATATGATTACTCAAAAAGCCTCCATAGGAACTTCTCCATTTAATTTGGTTTATGGGAAAGAAGCGTCATTTCCTTCAAACCTAGTTCTTCCCTCATAATCCCTAGTTCAATTTATTGATGAAGTACCTTCTTCTTTCCTAAAATTAAGAATTTCACAAATCCTTAAAATAGAAGAAGAAAGAGAAGAGGCCAAAATAACTCATGCTCGTCATCAGAAAATAATGAAAAAATGATTTTCATGCAAATTTTGTTTCCTCAAAAAAACTTTGAAGTTGGAGATCTCATACTAAAATGGGACAAAGCACATGAGGAAAAAGGTAATCATACAAAATTCCAAAGAATGTGGCTTGGAGCATTCCAAATCATTGAAAATTTTTTCCCATCAACCTTTATGTTACAAGATCTTCAAGGGAGAAAAGACTTACTCCCTGTTAATGGGCCGATATTGAAAAAAATATTTTCTTAGAAGAAAAATATCTTCTAAATGTATTATATCCTTTTTATTTTCTTTCTTTTTGAAAATAATGTTTGATTTCATACTTTTGGTTGTTCACAACACCCGTGAATTATTTTATGTTTTCATTTTTGAAGAATAGAAATTTTTGAGGAAATAACTACCAACCTAGAAAATTGAATGAAAATTATACAACTTTGAAATATTTTTTCATCGAAATTGTAAATTTTGTAAACTCGAAATTTGTAAAGTATTTTGACTGTAGCATCAATCAGAAAAAGGTTCATATTTACAAAGAAAAAACTTTTTGTAACTAAGCATCTTCAACTCTAAACTGTCATCCAAAACTCTTAAGGAGTCAATGACTGTCCCCATCCATTGAAAATACCTTTTTTTTAGAGTGTAATTCAAAAATATAAAAAAATTAAAAGGATAAGAAGTCTCATCACGAGCCAACTTGTTTAGCCTAATCATAACTAGTGAATGAAATTGTCACTTTCTGGTCATCAAGCCAAGACAATGAATTTTAATAAAAATAAGAAAAATGAATTCTAAAGGATTTATCTCAAAGAAATTGTAAATAAATGGGTGGGACACTGAGTCATTGATGGTTAAAAGGTAACCTTGCTTGAGCTATTAATATTTACTAGTTGCAGTGGCTCTACCTATGACAAAAGGAGAAAATTAAAAAGCTAAGTTACAGAAAACAACACTTACTTTACCTTTTAAACCATATAATGATGGATATAGAGAAAATAAGATATTTATTTATGAAAGGTTTATGAAATATTAATGATATAGATGAGTTTTTTTTTTATATTCAGAGTAATTTTATTCATTTAAATATTTTGAAAATAATTCTTGTTTCCTTAAATTATTTTTACTTTTTTTTCCCAGGAAAGAATTCGTAATTTTTCATTAATAATAATAAAAATTACAAATTGCATCTAGCAACATATCGAAATTATGCAGGTTCATGATAAATAGTCTAATACTCTGAAGAGTCAAACATATGTCAGATAATCAGATAACATTTTACATCTAATCTACTAATGTTATATACAATGAAAACAAAATAGAGTTGTCGATAATATAATGTTGTAAATATAAAGGTCAGTCATCAAAGGACTATATGAGAAATGCCACCAAAAAAGTGCTAAAAAAACCAAAATTGTAGTCATAGGATGACTACTTCCAGTGCCTAAAGGTAATCTATGAAGGGACGATGATAGTATTGGTACTCTTTTGCATCATCGTGCTCCAAAATGTGCCACCGACCCCACTCTAGCTTTGATGCTTCTTTGGAAACTTGGTCGGCCACTTGATTCCTCTGCTTGTAAAGGTGAGTGACAGAGATAGTGTCAAAAAGATATTTCAGCATGAGAACCTCATCCGATAATGTAGATAGAGTGTGTGTATGACATAGAGTCTGAAAATTGAACCAATTTATAATAAGTTGTAAATCCCCAAAAATCTGAATCCTATTGCATCGTTTTTCACGGGAGAAAATAAGTAGGAACCAAAGCCTATTGAGTTATGCATAGTTGTTTTTACCTGGACCCAGGCCCATCTTAAGGAGATAATAATGTGTATCCTAAATGTGCAAAACAACACCCCCCCACATCCATTGTTTCTTGATGCTTCGTCAAAATAAGCCCAAGGATAGGAATGATCGATAGTTTCAAGAATGATAGTCCTGTTACGTGTTGGTTGTTCATTATCTTGAATTGCATGATAAATGGAAATAATAATACTGTAGGATCAATCCTAATCGACAGGCTCGTCCATAAATATGAACCGATTTCTGTTGATCAAGATCCCCCAGGCAATGAGGTATGTTCCTCTCTTTGGATCGTGTTGTAGCCTGCCACCAATTGGTCCATGCCGACTATATTGAGGGGCCATTCCAAGTATGTGAGCATCCCAATTCGGAAGCTGTTGATTTCCATTGTTGTTTAATAACCGGGTAGTTGAGGAATATATGCATAACTTCCTTGGACTGAGAGAGATAGAAACAACATCTAGAGTGTCCATGGAAATAATGCTGGTAAAGATTATCCACAGTGGGGCTGCGGTTTGAGATAATACACCACATGAGTAAATGAGATTTAGGGGGAGCCTGAAATTTCCATATAAGTTTCCACCACCATTTCTTTATTTGAGGTTCCTGAGATGCGCAGAGTGTGGTGTAGCCAATTTTCGGGATGTATCTCCACTGGGAGAAAGAGCCCAAAGGAGATTATCATCATGGTTATTGAGTCGAGTGTTAGTGGCCTGGAGCACTCGAATGTATCTGTTCCAGATAAGATACCTATCAATAGGTATGTTCAGATCATGTGATGATAGTCGTTCTTGAGAGGCCCAAGTGGTGCGAATGGGATCAACAACCTGTGATAGATATGAAAAGCTAGACTGCGTCAAATGCATCTTAATGTCCAAGGGAAATTTGAAATCTTGACCGCATCCAGACCATGCATCCTCACCAATTCTGACCTTGGTACCTGATCCAATGTGCCATGCTAATCCCTTCTTGATCAGGTGTATTGATCTTGTAATAGATTTCCATATAATCGAGGATCCCAGAGATGGAAGGATGTTTCCCCTAATCCACTCCAACGGAGTGCGAGGAGTAATGTACTTCGAGCAGGTGACTTCTTCCCACAAGATGTGGCCACCAATAAGATGCCAACCCATTTTAGTAGCCAAATATATTTCAAATTTAGATAAATCCTTTAAACCCCAACCACCCCACCCCTTGGGCTTTGTGATTTGATCACATGTAACCCAAGAGAAGGATCGGTCTTTTTCCTTTCCTCGCCAAAGAAATTTCCTACAAATCTGTTGAATTCTGGTGGTCACACCCTTGGATATCCAGACAAGCGACATCCAATAAACCAGGATGGCTTCCAGGACATATTTTATTAACACCAACCTGCCAGACTGAGAAAGCCACCAATGTTTCCAGATTTTAATTCTGTGCTCAAATTTTTTGATCAACCATTTCAAGTCATTTATATGGTAATATTTTGGCTTAAGGTGAAACTTGAGGTATTTTAACCCACCTTCTATATGCTTTCATTCAAATGAAAAGAACCTGAGGGAATGCCTAGTGTCGTTGACCAAACAACGAGTCATCATGATGGTGGACTTGCTATTTTTGGGAGCCATCCTAGTGGCTTTGCAGAAAACATTCAATATATTGATAAAATTTGAGTTGTCTTGGCAAGTGCCATCTAGAAATATAATAACACCATCAACAAATAATACATGTGTCAGTTGTATAAAATAATTTAGTGCTATGCCATGAATGGATCCATCAGTTTTGGCTCGAGTGATGAGGGAAGAGATTCCTTCCATAATGAGCAGGAAGAGTAGTGGTGAGAGGGGACATCCTTGCCTTAGGCCCCTCCCGGCATGAAAAAAAAAACAGAGGCCGCTCCATTAACAAGAACGTTGAAAGTGGCATTTGTAATGCATCCCATGATCCAATTAGTAAATGCATGAGGGAAGCCAATATGAATAAGGATTAGGTGAAGATAATTTCAGTTTGAAAAATAAAAGGCTTTGGCGAGGTAAATTTTGAGAATGGTTCGCTTGAGACCTTTAGTCTTGATGGAGTGTAATGCCTCTTGTGCAGTGCCAATATCTTTGTGGATCTGTATTTGATTGAGAAAGGAAAATTGTTCCTTGGAAATGTGTTGAGAGAGTATGGGCTTGATGTGGTTGGCAATGATCTTTGATATGATCTTATAAATGCAGTTGCAGAGAGATATCGGTCTAAAGTCATTGAAAGTAGTGGGATTTTCCTCTTTGGGAATCAGAGCGATGAAGGCGGTGTTAAAACCATCATAAATTCTTCCAGTAGTTTTGTTGTCTTCAATAACTTGTAGGAGGTCTTTGCTGATGAGTTCAAATAAAGCCAGATAGAATTCAATGGTACATCCATTAGGACCTGGACTTTTATCCTTCTTGAACCATTTTAAAACCAATTCGATCTCCCCCAACGTGACATGAGCATTTAAGTCCTCCATATGCTCTTCCTCCATAAATTTGTGAAGAGTGCGAGAAATATGCATTATATTTGGAAAATTTGCATTTTTAGTGCTCTGTATTGTTTGGAGAAGTGCTGAATACCGATGTCTATAAGTTGTGCATGTGTATTGGCCACTCTTTTATTATGGTCAGTGAGTTCCCATATAGTATTGATAATCCTTTTACCTTTTGCACACTGTTGAAAAAAATTGGTGTTCTCATCCCTAGCTTACTAGATGGCTCTGCTATTGAGTCACCACTCCTCCTCTCTCTTCCTTAGAAATATGGCCCTAGAGGATTCTAGAGAAAATAGTCAGTCTTTTTTTTTCCGCAAATCAGAATCCCAAATAATCCAATCCTGTTAGGTGTGCAATCTCCTGCTCAGTGATTTTAAGTTTCTCGTCCTCCAGTCGTCTTTTTCTTCTGGCCCAACTAATGGTGAGGGATTTTGTACGGTTGATATTATCATAGAGGATTCTAGTAGGTTCCAGCTCAGGAAAATACACACAGTGCCTCCATTATTTGGTGACCAATGAGTGGAAATCAGGCTCCTCTAGCCAACCAACGTTGAATTTGAAAGGAGCTCGGGGTTTGTGTTCTCCAGCAAGCAACTAAAGATAAATCAAAGAGTGATCCGAGGACACGCCTGAACCCACCCATTTTATAGATTTTTAAAAGTGAGATAACATAGGAAGTTTGATTAAATAATGGTCCAGTCTCCATGCCAGAGTCACATCCCCAGTGCATCTGTTTCTCTAGGTAGGTGTCTTCTTTGGCATGGACAAGTCCAATAAGTTTGCCTCCTCCAATTGCTTGGTGAAGTACTCTGATAATGAGTCCGGAATGGCCCGCGACCCCCATAATTACGAGAGGCCAATTGAGAAATTTAGATCTCCCCCCATAATGATGTTATTCTGCTGCAATATAGATCTTCTCAACAAGGACCTCGTGGTGTTGACAGGGGCCATACACATTGATCACAATAATTGCGATATTTGTATCCCGTGAAATAATATCAGCCCCAATAATACCCTCCCTACCCCACTGCTCTGAGCGAGGATGGATTGGTTGTTGATACCCATGGCGCATCCCCCAGATCGACCGCGAGCCTCAATGGTCGCGAAGGACCAGTCCAAAAGAAGTGTAGATAAGAACTTGGAAACCGATAAAACATCACCTAAGGTTTCTTGTAAAAGTAATACATCAACCCTAATAAGCTGTAGCAACCGTTTGAGAGCCATTTTTTTATCAGGGCTGGCTAAACCCCTACAATTATAGGAGAGACAGATCATGGGGGAGCCACATCCTAGGTATTCTTTGCTCTAAGAACCCTAATAATGGATGATTGAGTACCGAAAGCCACTTCCATACTGGCCTTCCTGATGGAATTATTCATAGAGGATGGGTGGCCTCTAGTTCTGGAAGATGTGCCCTCGGAGTCCTTGCCAAGGCTGACACTAGAAAATTTGGCGGAAATTCTGACGGCCAATTCATTGCTATTCCGACACATAGTCGTCGCAAGAGCGACAGTTCGAGAGTGGGCAAAACGTGGTTTGCCATACCGTCATAGTTCTGACGCAATTAAAAAGTGTCGCACTATCGACACTTTTTTCGTCGCTTCCAAACAAGTGTCACTCTTCTGACGTTTCCCAATCCGTCGCACTTCCGACCTTTGTAAACTGTCGCACTTCCGACGAAATGTGGTCCGATGTTTTGAACGTCACTCTTCCGACGTTTATAAACTGTCACAATTATGACGAAATGTGGTTCGACATTTTTAACGTCGCTCTTCTGACGTTTGTAAACTGTCGCAATTCCGACGCAATATGGTCCGAATTTTTGGACGTCTCTCTTCCGACGTTTGTAAACTGTCGCAATTCTGACGAAATGGGGTCCGACGTTTTGAACGTTGCTCGTCCGAAGTTTTTATACTATCACTCTTCCGACGTTTTTAATCTGTCACAATTTTGACACTTACAAGGCGTCGGTATAGCGACGGCGGGTTCAATTAAAAAAAAAAATGAAACTTTAAAAGAGGAAAAACAATGTTTTGAATATATTATAGGAAGTAAAACAGTCCATGAAGTCATTACATTTTCACATCTGAAGATTGGAACCCAAATATCCATCCAGAAAAGTGGAAGTCCCACCCCAGACAATGATAGAAAAATACCCCATGTCACATACAGGGACATGATATAAAACTCGGTAACGGTCCACATGGAGATTATCGACAAATCTGAGAAAGCATCCAAATATGCCCGAGGCATCTATAAGAAAGTGAAATAGCAGTATGTAGAATAGTAAAGCAACAGATAGAGTACCGACGTCCATTGTTCCAAATACAAATTAAAGTACCCAAAATCCTTAAATAGAGAAAAACGCTAATCATGTGAGGAGTGTGATATGTCCAAAATATAAAAAGACCATCAGACCATATCAATAAACCAGCAACATAGACCAGCATCGCTAGTTTTGAAGGCAGAGTGATAAAGATTAATCATTTTTTTTTTCACAAGAGAAAAAACGTTGTTTTGAATATATTATATGAAGTAAAACAGTCCATGAAGTCATTACATTTTCACATCTGAAGATTAGAACCCAAATATCCATCCAGAAAAGTGGAAGTCCCACCCCAGACAGTGATAGAAAAATACCCCATGTCACATACAGGGACTTGATATAAAACCCAGTAACGGTCCACATGGAGATTATCGACAAATGTAAGAAAGCATCCAAATATGCCCGAGGCATCTATAATAAAGTGAAATAGCAGTATGTAGAATAGTAAAACAACAGATAGAGTACCGACGTCCATTGTTCCAAATACAAATTAAAGTACCCAAAATCCTTGAACAGAGAAAAAAACTAATCATGTGAGGAGTGTGATATGTCCAAAATATAAAAAGACCATCAGACCATATCAATAAACCAGCAACATAGACCAGCATAGCTAGTTTTGAAGGCAGAGTGATAAACATTAATCATTTTTTTCACAAGAGAAAAAACGTTGTTTTGAATATATTATATGAAGTAAAACAGTCCATGAAGTCATTACATTTTCACATCTGAAGATTGGAACCCAAATATCCATCCAGAAAAGTGGAAGTCCCACCCCAGACAGTGATAGAAAAATACCCCATGTCACATATAGGGACTTGATATAAAACCCGGTAACGGTCCACATGGAGATTATCGACAATCTGAGAAAGCATCCAAATATGCCCGAGGCATCTATAAGAAAGTGAAATAGCAGTATGTAGAATAGTAAAGCAACAGATAGAGTACCAATGTCCATTGTTCCAAATACAAATTAAAGTACCCAAAATCCTTGAACAGAGAAAAATTCTAATCATGTGAGGAGTGTGATATGTCCAAAATATAAAAAGACCATCAGACCATATCAATAAACCAGCAACATAGACCAGCATCGCTAGTTTTGAAGGCAGAGTGATAAACATTAATCATTTTTTTTTCACAAGAGAAAAAACGTTGTTTTGAATATATTATGTGAAGTAAAACAGTCCATGAAGTCATTACATTTTCACATCTGAAGATTGGAACCCAAATATCCATCCAGAAAAGTGGAAGTCCCACCCCAGATAATGATAGAAAAATACCCCATGTCACATACAGGGACATGATATAAAACCCAGTAACGGTCCACATGGAGATTATCGACAAATCTGAGAAAGCATCCAAATATTCCCGAGGCATCTATAAGAAAGTGAAATAGCAATATGTAGAATAGTAAAGCAACAGATAGAGTACTAACGTCCATTGTTCCAAATACAAATCAAAGTACCCAAAATCCTTGAACAGAGAAAAACGCTAATCATGTGAGGAGTGTGATAACCTTTTGCAGAAACCCAGGCTTGCTTGTAAGATCAGGCTCGCTTGATTCCAAAATTGGTAACCATCTGTTGCATCCGAGGTGTAAGGTTCAGGCTCGCTTGTTTGCATTAGTAGCTCGCTACAGCATCCACCCTGTTCATAGAAAAAAGGTTCTTGTACTAGATATACAGAGAAAGAGTATAATACATAGACCATATAAACATGGCTCTGTATTTCAAAAAATAGGTTTAAAATAGAAACAGGGCAACAATTTTTTTTCTAAGTAAAGTTAATCTATTAATAGTGGGAATAAAATTACACCGAAGTCAAAATCATTGCCCAGACTCATGGCAAATTTGTCATCAAAAAATCAAAAAATTAAGAAGACTACCCTCAAACGGGGAAACCAGTCTTGAACGTTTAATTTACAGAATTCAAAAATATTACAAAGGTACAGCATAGTAAAATAATCTAAAAGAAGCCCAACTAAGTGGGCCGCGAAGCAAGAAAAAAAAATTAACCAAACTACTCCTCTGGCTCCTCGACGATTCGACACCATCCTTCGGAAGGTCCAGGATCACTCGGTGCTACCTCCACATTAATGCCACAGCTCCCCTCCTGAAGGCCCGAATGCTGGCCAGCTTTTCTGAGCTCAGACCCGCTGAACAGGTGCATTCTTCCTCCATTTGGGCATCCTCGCGAAAAACTACAGTGACTGAAGCTATAATTCATGGGCGGTTGAGAGAGCAATTAAAGGAAAATTGCGCAGTGCGCGTCGTGGGAGAAGGTGAACTAGCAGTGAGGAAACGAGGAGCAGGGGAATCCATACGGTGGCCAGATCCTACAACTCGACCCCACCCACTCCTAGTATTTTGATAGCGACCTGCGTAATAATCACTGGACTGGCTGGAAGACAACTCGGTTGAGGGGCTGGAGGGAGCGCGCAGGAGTTGACCTCTAGTGCTCCCCCTGCGGCAACACATCCTTTGACACACGCGAGGCATGGGTGCAGTCTCACTAGCAGTGGGCACAAGAGGAGACAGAGAAGCAGAATTCCAAGAAATAGAGGAAGACAGACAAGGACCAGACCGAGAGAAATGCAGATATGCAGCAAGGTCTACGCAGCAGTTCAGCTGGCCACTTCTCCTTCTCATCACAGTGAGCAGGCAGTGTAACCTAGCAACCGACTTGTCTGAAAAACCATAGCGAAATGCCATTTTATTGACCTGAATGTAATGAAATCGAAGTACGCCCGTCATAATTAATCTTTGATCATTAATGAGAGCTGAAGGCCGGATCATATTGGAGCATGCGGAATCGCTAACAGGAGTGGAGGTCCGATCTTGAACAGTGTTAACACTTAATGCGATTAGACGTGAAAACCTTGGAACTTAATTGAACAGCGTTAAAAATTAATGCGATTGATATGAAATCTCCACATCCATGTCCCATCGCCTTAAACGCCATCGAATGCACCCACAGCTGGGAGCAGGGCAAGTTTTGATTGAGGACACATGGCAGAAATTGATTGGAGCAGATCTTTGTTTGGGCCGCTTGTGCAATGGAAATCCAGACCCGAAAAATATTAGGGCGAATTTGATAAGAAATTTTCTTCACAACTCTCCCTCCGTACGCCAGCCCAACTTCGGACCTGAAAAATATTAGGGCATAATTCATTTGGTTTTCGCGTCACAAAATTGGCTGACGTCAACAGGCTATTTTGGAACGTGAATTTGGTTTGAATTATGGTTTATCGCCGTTTGAAGTCCGGCGGGCTCGACTTAAGAACAATTTTGTTTGATCCCATCTTATAAAATTTGTGTTGGTTTTCTTTGATAATACACATATTTATAATAAATTGTCAAACCAGGAGGTAACTCCGCAAATCAGAATGTTTATTAAATGAGGAATGCGCATGTATTTATACATGGAGGTGAGGCTATTGGGATTCATCTCCCAATGACTCTTGGCCTTCCTTATTTCCTAATATTATTTATTATACGATATTACATATCCACACCCAACCCATAGGATTAGGTGTCAACATTCCCCACTTTAATCCGAAGGGATGTTGGTGAGTCCAAGCATCAATCTGAACTTTTCAAAATTTTCTCTGCCAAGTGCTTTGGTGAAGATATCAGCAGTTTTCTCATTTGTGGAACAATGATGTAGATGGATGGTTTTGGCCTGAACATGATGTCGAATTAGATTTTATTTTGTATTGATGTGCTTTGTTCGATCATGGAAATTTGGGTTCTTGGCCAACTTTATTGCAGAAGTGTTGTCGATCATGAGTGGTGTGGAATACATTTGTTTCATCTGCAAATCTTCCAGGATTTTCCGGAGCCACACAATTTCCTTTGTTGCTTTAGCTGCTGCCACATATTCTGCCTCGGTCATGGAATCTGCTGGAACTGACTGTTTGCGTGATCTCCATGAGACAGCTCCTGATCCAAGACTCATGGTGTAACCTGTAGTAGACACCCCTGTTTCTTTGTCACCATCAAAGTTTGAATCAAAGTATTCGATCAAGCTGAAGTCGCCTACCTGTGTATATTTGAGTCCAAAGTCCTGAGTCCCCTTCAAGTATCTTAACACTCTTTTTGCAGTAGACCAATGTCCTTCACAAGGTTTTTGCATGAACCTTGAGAGGATTCCAACAATAAATGAAATGTCAAGTATGGTGGTTGTCAGGTAGATAAGACTTCCTATAAGCTGTCTATACTTAGTTGCATCCTCAAATTCCTTCCCTTCAATAGACGTGAGCTTCAAGTTTTGTTCCATTGGAGTGGTTAAGGGATTACATTCATCCATGCCAAACTTGTTCAAGAGATCTCCAATTTACTTCTTTTGAGAAAGAAATATAAATTTAGGATGTTGAATTACTTCAATACCTAGATAGTAATGAACATGACCCAAATCAGTCATTTCAAAACCTTTCTTCAATTCTTTCTTCATGGATGCAATATAGCTCTCATTGTTCCCTGTTATCAAAATATCATCTACATACACCACAAGATATACAACTGTTTTTCCAACTTTCTTAACAAACAAAGTCGCATCATCAAGATCAAAATGTTTGAAGTCAAGTTTCAGAAGATGCTCGGTTAATTTCTCATACCAGGCTCGTGGTGCTTGCTTGAGGCCATACAAGGATTTTATAAGCTTGAAAACTTTGTGTTCTTGACCCTTTACAACAAATCCTTCTGGCTGGGACATATAAACTTTCTCCTTTAGATATCCATTCAAAAAAGCTATTTTTACATCCATCTGATGGACTTTCGATCCATTCTGAGCTGCTAGGGCAAAGAGAGTCTGGATGGTGGTCCATTTTGCTGTGGGAGCAAAAGTTTCTTCATAATCGATTTCTTCTTTTTGTGCAAAACCTTTTGCCACAAGCCTGGCCTTGTGCTTGTCAAGTGAGCCATCTACTTTGTACTTGTTCTTGTAGACCCACTTACAGCCAATTGGTTTTGTTCCCAAAGGCGGATCAACCAGCTTCCAAGTGCCATTCTTTATCAAGGCATCATACTCCTTTTGCATCACTTCTTTCCATTCATCATGAGAAGCGACTTCTTTGAAGGAATTTGGTTCATGATCTGTAGACAAACTCAATTCACAGTTATAAGAAATATTCATATCAACAGGAGAATTATAATTATCTACATCACCTTCGATTTGTTAAGTGGAACTTCTTGTTCCTGTTTTTCCAACCTCATCAGGATGAACATTCTCCAGTGTCTTTGTCAGCCATTTGGGAGGACCTTTCTGAGATGGCCTAGGCTGCTCACTTGACTGAGTTGGGATTGATTCAAGATTTAATATCCCAATTCTGTCAATCACATCATTCAATGTGTCATCCGTGGTTGTTTCTTCATGTGGGGGAGAGAGTGCTTCAGGACATGATTCCACAGTTTGATTCAATATCGGAATCCCCCCTTCAAGATGTGGAATCTGATTATCAAATTCTTGGAAATACTTTGCATGTGTGAATCTATCCAGGCGATCAAGTTGCCACTCAACAACCTTGTCACTCTTGGAAGATTCAAGGAATACGACATCTCTTGCTATTACAAACTTCTTATTTGCTTCATCATAGAGACGATATCCTTTGGAGGTATTGGAGTACTCCAAGAAGATACATTTTCGACTTCTAGCACCAAGTTTGTTCCTTTGACCCTTGGGTATCAAGGCATAACAGGTGGACCCAAAGACCCTGAAATGCTTTACCGAAGGAATGTGGCCATGCCACATTTCAAAAGGATTTTTGTTTCTAATTGAACTTGAAGGACACCTATTCTTTATGTAAATAGCACATAGAACTGCATCAGCCCAAAACATCAATTTTACATTCTTGAAAAATAACATGGAGCGAACCATATTTAAAATAATTCTGTTCATTATTTCAGCTACACCGTTCTGTTGGGGATTATATGGCACAGTTGTTTGATGTTTGATTCCATGTTGACGAAGATAATTTTCAAATTCGTTTGAAGTGTATTCTTTTCCATTATCAGTATGTAGAGAACCAATATGAGTTTGTGCATCATTTTCTATCCATGCATGAAAATTCTTGAATGTTTGAAAAGCATTAGACTTATTCTTCAATAAGTAAATCCAACACATTCTGGTGTAGTCATCAATAAATGTCATCATGTATTTATTTCCATTTGCAGAAGAAATACGCATAGGGCCACATAAATCTGAATGAACAAGCTCAAGTTTTCTATGTGCTCTGGAGTGTGAATCATGAAATGGTTGTTTGCTATGCTTTCCTAGAATACAAGCATCACATTCCTTAGGTTTTCTAGGAATTGTAGGCAGTCCATTAACACCATCTTTCTTCAACAAATGAAGGCTTTCATAGTTTAAGTGTCCAAATCTAGCATGCCATAAAAGACTTGATGGGAATGTACCTTCATCATGATGTGAACTGAATGCAAATTTTTGAGCATGAGTAGATGAACCTTTCAGCTTCAAGAATCTCCCTTCTTCTATTCCCTCCATGACAAGTGAGTGATTTGATGCTTTTCTGACCTCTGCCTTGCCATCAAACAAGTGAATGGAGTGTCCTTTCTGGCGGATTTGGACTAGGGACAACAAGTTTCTCCTCAACTCAGGGAGGTATAGAACCTCATGTAGGATATGATCTGGAAGACCAGGCAACTTAAGCCTGACTGTGCCAAGCCCTGATGGCTTGAGTTTGGATTTATCTGCGAAATATACTGCTCCATCAAATTTTTCAGTGAATTCTTCAAAAAAATCTTTTCTAAATGTCATGTGACATCTTGCTCCTGAATCTAGCAACCAATCATCTCTCCATGAAGTAAATGAAACATCAAACAAGTCTTCAGTTGCTCCATTGTTACAATGTGCTAGAACATAATGAGCAGATTCAGGTGCTTTACCTTTGTCTTGATTTCTTTGCTGCTCAATTTTCTCCCAAGGTGTTCTGCACTTGGATGCATCATGTCCATATTTATTGCAACGTGTGCAATGAAGATTGGATTTTTCAGATTGTCTGCCCCCCCTTTCTGTGAAGTTTCTTCTTCCTCTTCCTCTTCTGCTACCTCTTCCTCTGGATGAATCTGGAGCATGAATCTTTTCTCTATGTTCCAAGTATGCAGCCTCTTCAGAAGACGAAGGGACTATCATCTTCCCGAAAGCTTTCTCTCTTTCTGCAAACTTTTTCTCAAGTGTATCAAAGGTGATATGCTCAAGGTTCCCACTTGCTTGGAAAGACTCAAGATAATGTGAGTAAGTAGGATATAATGCCTTAAAATATGCTATGAGAGGTATGTCCAATTTTACACCAGTGATATCAATATCATGCATGATAGATCTAACTTCTGAAGCTAAAGAAAGGGGATCATCATTCTTCATTTCAAGACTGAACAACTTAATCATCAATTGAACATTTTCTAATTCTGAATGTGAGTCATAGAGTTCTTTTAGCTTGCTCAAGGCATCATAGGCATTTGAGAATGATGAAATTTGGCGACTCACCTCTTCATTTACGAAAGCTGCAATCAAGGCATAGGCCTTACAGTTCCTGTTTTCCCAAATGGCGAGCTCTTTGTCTGAAGTGGGCTTTGCTGGTGGATTTCCTTCTTGTCCTTCATAGATTCCTTTCCACAACTCATTAAAAATGAGTGTGTGTTTGATTTTCTGGGACCACTCAAGATAGTTCTCTTTGCTGGAGAGAACCATCCCAACAATAGATATGAGAGAATGCATTAGTTTGCTGGAAAAAATTCTTTTGAAGAGGAAAAATTTTGCTAGAAAATCTTCAATTCTGGAAATTTACTCAAGTAAAGGGGACAAAAACTCTTTGCTAAAAAAAGACTGAATTCTGCACCAAAAAAAATATATATATATATTTTTTGTGTTTGAAGAAAAATTGTATTGAAAGTATGGTGGGGGGGCGCTTTTGAATAATGGACAGAAGTTATGAAGGGCGGTATTGAATATGGGAGGGGGCAGTAATTTGATAGTGGAGTGGTTTTATGGTAAAAAAAATTGAATGATATTAAAAAATGGAAGGGGCGGTATATGGTGAAAGGGAGCGATAATGAATAATGGAGAACTTATGGAAGGGCGGTATCAATAATCGATGTATAGAACTTATGGAAGGGCAGTAATATGGTGGTGGCGCTGTATTATTTGAATATGACAAAGAACGATAATATGGAGTAGCGTGGGCGGAGAGGGCTCGTGGGACGGTCAGCAAGGACGGGGAGGCGGAGTATTTGCAGGTGGGGAGGCATATGCAGACGGTGAGGGGTGTAAAGGGCGTTTTAATCTGGAGCAGACAGCGTGTAGTTTGGAGCGGCATTTTAATCTGGAGCAGACATCGTGTAATTGGAGCGGCGTTTTAATCTGGAGTAGACAACGTGTAATTGGAGGGCATATTATATATGACAGTGCTATTATATGGATAGAGGGCAGTATTTGCAGCATGGAGGGCGGTGTTATATATAAAAGTGTTGTAGTCGATAGCTAATGTAGATGCGTAGGTGTGAATGAAGTGGCAGAACATATTATAACACCGTATTAAGCAGAGGAGCTGGGCGTTGTAAGGTGAAGGGATGGTTTGCAGAGTTGAGTGGGGCGTAGTGAGCGTTTGCAGGTGCGTTGGGTAGGTGAGGAAAGGGAGATAGCGTAGTGTGAGGGGGTATGCACAGGCGTGGAGAAATGGGGTAGGGGATGTGAGTGAGGAAAGAGGGGAGGCCGAGAGGCCAAACAAAAATTTAGGAATGGGATATTTGCAGGACTGCAGAGTTGCAAATATTTCAAGAGCTGCAAAATTGCAGATATTTGCAGGACTGCAGAAATGCAAGAATTTCAGATTGTAGAATCTTCAAAATCTGCAAAAATCAAAGCTGTGCAGAATTTGTAGAGATAAATTTAAAAAAAAATGCAGAATTACAGTACAGCAATTTAATGGAGCAACAGAAACTAGCATAAAAACTGACTGAGCAAAGGAATGAGGGAGTTACACCACAGGCAAAAATGCCAATAGTGGGACTGGCTCTGATACCATGTCAAACCAGGAGGTAACTCCGCAAATCAGAATGTTTATTAAATGAGGAATGTGCATGTATTTATACATGGAGGTGAGGCTATTGGGATTCATCTCCCAATGACTCTTGGCCTTCCTTATTTCCTAATATTATTTATTATACAATATTACATATCCACACCCAACCCATAGGATTAGGTGTCAACATAAATCATGGGAATACCACACTAGTAAACATGTGGAAAAGTTATATAAATTATTGAGAACACTCATTTTTATGTAAAAATATCCAAATGTGCTTTTGGGAAATAAGAATTCGAGTATTTGGTTCATATTGTTTTAAAGGAAGGAGTGAAGTTGGAGTCTCAAAAGATGCAAGCTATTACAAAATGACCTATTCCTAAGAAAATCAAGGTTCTTAGAAGATTTTTTAGACTTACATGATCAGTATGATGATAATTATGATAATTTCCCAAAACAATCACTAGCTATTTTGAGGGATGAGATATTAGAACTTCAGCTTGATGAGGATTTTTTAAGAGCTTTATTTCTTCTTTTGAAATCAAGAAAATATTCTCCCAAACTGAAAATATGTGTTCTTGAGATAATTTCTGAAAATTATGAAAATGAAATTAAAATTTTGCATTCTCAAATTCAGTCATACAATTTCCAAAATCCTAAAGAATTCTTTGAAAATCTTCCTTCTCCTAAGCAAGAGGAAATTGTACTATCTTTTGACTTGCATATTGAGGATGATTATTCTTTCAAACACAAGATAGAAGAAATAGTTTCAAGGCTTAATATTCAGAATACAACTGAGCAACCAGTCATTGAAGGCATAGAAGTAAATAACATACATCATACTTTTATTGATCCTATATCAGATTATATGGAGAATATTTTTAGCCCAAATCTGCAAACATGTTTTCTCTATAAGGATCAAATACATCAAAAGTGGCCTTTACACATCATATCATTTAGTATAAAGGCACATGATCATAATATACTTCCAATTTTGATCACAAGCAATCAAGTTATCCATTTATTGTTACAGTTACTTGATTGGCTTCATTGGAATTTTTGTATTACCTGATTCAACAATATTTTTAGTAGATTGAGTAGGTAGATGAGTGCCAATAAGCTCAGAATTTTGAGCATTTTTTTTTTAGTTTTCAATTTTCAGCTAATTTTTCATTAAGTTGGTTTGAAAAATTTTGTGTGTTGTTTTAGTTTCATATCAGATTGCAGTTTGTAGAAGACAAAAGACATTTAAAAGTTCACCAAGGTCAATGGATGAGGAAAAATGACCTGCTGTTCTTGACTTTTCACCAGGAAAAGCCATCCCCAAGTGGAGCCAGTGTTAGACTCCTATACCAATAGATGTCATATTTCATGATTGACTTGATGGGCTATGTAATATGTTCATACCTTTTCTTGTTGCAAAGGTTTTCCATATTATCAAAAAATCAAAAAAATTTAAAAAATGTAAAGAGGGTATACCCTAAAAGAAAAATCAAAGGGTAAAAAGAATAAAAATGGCCAAAAAAGTAAAAGAAAATGAACCCCACCAAAAGAAAGGCCAAGGAAAGTGTGCAAGTATAAATGCCACTACTTTTTGCTCTTATGTAGTAAATAAAATTGTGTGCAACTTGTATCCTATGCCACGATTTATGAATAGTCAAACAGTTTAAGCTTGGCTATTTCATCTTTCAATTTCATGTTTTAGAGATAGAGAATAAAATCTGACCAAACTGTTTAATCTTGGCAGATAAGTAGATAGGTAGAGTAAATAAAAGGAGCTCAATAGCTTAATCTGAGCCCTTGGATGTAATAAGGTTAGACTTAGATAAATTTCTACATTTAAAAGAAAAGAAAGTGTGATAAGGGTTTTCCAGTCTAAGTGCACCCTAATAAAGAAGAAAAAATGGTAGAGTAAAGTAGGTAGGGTAGGTAGATGATGTTGCAGAATTGTATGTGATGGACAATGACTCTAAATGTGTTAATATTTAATTTCATCACAAAGTGAAAACTCAAAGCTATTAACTTCCCTTCTCATCTTCCCCTAAAGATTTCACTAATTTCCCCTAAGTACTAAGGTATTTGAAAATTAGAGGGGCTCAAGGCATTTCCTTGACTTTTGGAGGGACCGGATCCTCGGCCCAATAATTGGAAAAGCCTAAGTACTTGAATTCATTCTTCATAACATTCACTCATTTCTAAACACCTTTTCCTAAGTAAAATCCCATTTTACTTAGGAAAATTATGCATTATTTCATAAAAAAACCCTCAAAATCACATTTTATTCCAAGTCTAAGTGATGAAGTGATTATGATGCAATTTTCTTTTAAATATTCACTTTCTTAGTTATATTAATGTATTTTGAGTTTACATTGTCCCCTTGTCATATTAACATTGATTTTATGTATTAAATCCTTACAAAAATAACCTTCTCCTATTATATATAACTCCTTTTTATATAATATCCCCAAAAACCCATTAATAAATTTTAGCGAAAGTTATTTATTCCCACATGTTTAAATAAAAAACCCGCTTTATGCCCCCTTTGGCTAAATATATCGTAATATTAAATTCCGCCCCTTATGGTAATTAGATTAATCTGATTTAATTATCATATAATAAAAGTATATTGAAAAAATAATTAAAACATGTTTTATTACGTGTTTTAATACAAAAATAATTCTTCCCCTGTGTATTTTAATCCCCCGACTCCCTTTCCCAAGGTTAAAAATATAAACCCTTTGTAAAATCCCCAATACCTCCCTTAACCGCTAACCTTGGTTAAATCATTTCCCAATCACTTTCCTGCATTTTTATAAACAAATAGATTAATCCTCACGATTAATTAACTCCGCCAATTAGATTCCCCCCGATGAGATTAATTAACATTTAATTGCGTCGGGCCCTCCATATTAAATCCCCGTCACTTCCACATCCCCATCGTTGTTCGATCAAACCATCTGAGATCAACGGTTATTAATGATATCGCTAGCCATCCGCGTCCGAACAATAACGCGTGATGGCCCGGTGGTTTTCAAACAATGCCATGCCATGCGTCAATCATTCTATGGAATCGCTCGCCCTCCGCCCAAAACCACTTTTCCCCAAAAGTGGTGCGATGGAAACCGCTTACCGCTTGCCTCCCATGACTCATCCTTCGTACATGTTGATGTCATCCATTAAATAAATAAATAAAACCCCGTCACCCTTTGGACTTTGTGAATAAAACAATTTTTCCCGCATCATTTTCATTATTCTGTGAATGACCAAAGTGTCATGTAGAGAATTTCAAAAACAAACTGTCAAGCACCATCAACTGTATTTTGCTGAAGACAATTGCATACCAGTAATCCAGAGTTCATATGCCATAGCCTATACCTGTTTAATCATTGTTCATCTCCCAAAAAATAGGTATTTACCCCAATTCCCATTAAAACTCTGTGAAATCCTAGCTTTTGTTTTAAATTCCGCACGAAAGACAGAAACAGATTTCAATTTGGTCTTGTTCAATCCCTAGAATTGTAAATTGCATTCCCAAGACTTGTAATTGTGTTTTTTCTTCACAAAAACCCGAAATTCATTTCTGAATCCACAAGAACCAGAAATGGAGGTTAGACTTAGATAGATTTCTACATGTAAAAGAAAAGAAAGTGTGATAAGGGTTTGCCAGTCTAAGTGCACCCTAATAAAGAAGAAAAAATGGTAGAGTAAAGTAGGTAGGGTAGGTAGATGATGTTGCAGAATTGCATGTGATGGACAATGACTCTAAATGTCTTAATATTTTCTTTCATCACAAAGTGCAAAGGCAGACATTTAAGATGGGGAACTAATACAATGTTAAAAATAAAACCAGAGCACACATCTACAAATTACTTCCTTAGCTACTGTCACACCATCATTAACTATTTTCGGAGAACCATTCTTGCTCTCCAAGACAAAATTTTTCCCTTCGCCCCAAGGGTGACTCCAACAAGATCAGCAAGTTTGTTCACACCGCCTGCAAGACAAATTGACAATGCTTTCAGTAAGTGTGCAATTGAATGCCAGACCATATGCCAAAACAACCCTCCATGAAAAATTGAAATAACACATTAAAATTGAATATAAGTGGACAAGGAAAGATCCACCGCAGTGAAGTTTCATGTGCAGTGAAGTTTCCTTTAAACGTAATTTTTTCTCTGACTTGAAATGTTTTTGTCACTGAGCCATCCTTGTTGAAGTACAACTCCTTTTCCATAGCTCTTGTATTAACTACCTTCTCTATGTCGCGTAAGCTCAGAGTCCCTCTTCTGCTTGAGCGATTAAAGGAAATGGGTGAAAAAACTGAAAGAGAAGACAATTGTCTTCCATAATTATCAAACATTGCACCCAACTTCTTCCCCTTTCCATTGTTACCCAATAAGGTAGATGTGGCAATTGTTGTCATACTACCCAAAGCAGAGGCCATCTTCTCTTATCCTGAATATAGAATTACAAGATCTTCATATTAGTATGAACCTTAAAAAACATGACTCCCATTGCTAAAAACCACTTTTAAGTTGTAACAGGCAAACTAAACAACTATCGCAACTTTTGGCAACTTATGGAGCATTAAGAGAGAAAAAACCAAAGAGAAATACAACCACAATCCTCATTTTAATGAGACCGGACTATATATTTGCATTAAGATAATAGAAAGAAATCACGACTATATTAAGGCCAGCACAAAACAATCTTTAACCAGTGTCTCTCGCGGCCTTCGGGTTGCCATGCTAGAGGTTGCATATTTTTAATTTAAATTCTTGACCTCTCGTGCCCATCTATGAATGCATCCAATGGGATATCTACATCGAATGCTCCTTTATATCCCCAAAAACAAATTCCCTACTACAAGAGCACCAGTATTGATGGATCACCCCACACCATCCCACCCACTAGAAACGGTGAAAAAGGAAACCCGAGAAAACTTTTGAAATATCTCAAGATGACTATATGGGTGGTTCTTATGAATCAACCAACCATTAAGAACATGCTCATCAATCCAAACCATGAGTATTATGTGACAATATTCAAGCAGGCACTGAATCGGATTTCTGAAGCTATGTTAGAGAAACCCTAAACTCTCACTGAAAATAGGTGAAATGTGGCACCACTGAGAGATTGACATGTGCCAATTGGTACAAGTGGTAGACAATTGGCATGCTCAAACAACGAGGTGATGCAGGAATGACATGAGGGAGAAAATATCAGAAAAGCCCCAAATCTGGAGAACTAAAGCTCATCACCAACCTGAGATTGATAACTTTACATGATGTAACCTATGAAATCGTAAATGGAGAAATCATAGTAACAATAAAGTAACCTATGTAACAATAAAGTCGGATTCATCTTGGGAGTGGTAATGGGAGAAATCATAGTGAACAACAGGAAACATGCATAGTTGCTTACAATCAAATAGATGAAAAAACACATACAAAAAACCTAGATAGTAATCATGAACAAGCTTAATATTGAATTATGAACTGTAAAGGAACTTACAAAATGTGACATTACGAACCTGGTCAAGCGCACAAGCAAAAATATCCTGGACATGACCCTGGTTGACAAGTTGTATTGCTCATGATGCAAAAGGATTTGTACCTGCACTGCCAAGTCAATCAAAATCCATCATTATCTATACAATAAATACAAGTAATTGATGTAGTATTTTTTACTCTAAGATGCATTCTTATGATAATGTTAGAACATATGTTGAAAATTTCAAAACATACCTGAAGAAGCTCCTCTTCATTTCAAGAACAATTTATTGGAGTCGCATGAACTTGGAACAAGCCTCCCACGATCTGAAAGAGTAGCAACTAAGTCAACAGTGACTTTTTTGTTGCTACACTAGATCGAGGGAGGTTTTCTCCAAGATTAAATCGCTCCAATAAATTATTCTCTACTAAACAGGGCCAACCACGTGAAGGTGGAAGCTCTTATGGCCCCTCCCCCCCCTCCCCCCCTCACATCACTCTCAATTCCCCAATACCAAATCTATATTTCATTTTTTACTTTCATGAGCATAAAAAAAAATATTCAATAACTAATAAAAAAACAATTCAACAAAAAGTACGCAAGGAAACATTGCAATTAATGCTTGACATAAAAATAGTATGATAAATAAGTTTTTTATATAACGCAAAAAACGTTCCAAGTATGGTAACGTTTGTCTTATAATAATACAATATTTTACATTATCAAAATTTCTTTTTCTTCTTCCTATTTCTAAAGCTCCTAATTACATCATCAATATCATCGTGCTCTGCTCCTGTTTCGTGCCTTTCGACCCGCACTGCTGACCTAGTTGCGTAGTCACGATGTTTGGTCTCATCCAGTGACGGGGCATCGCCTACAAAAACAGATAATATTAAATTTTAATTGTCAGTTTTTAAATATCATTGAACTATTTCGGTAATATTAATAAAAAAAATTGCAATGAGATTATTTACCTGGTGCACCAGTTGTCGGCGCTGACCTAGTTGCGTAGTCACGATGTCTGGTCTCATCCAGTGACGGGGCATCACCTACAAAAACATATAATATTAAATTTTAATTGTCAGTTTTTAAATATCATTGAACTAGTTCGGTAATATTAATAAAAAAAATTGCAATGAGATTATTTACCTGGTGCACCAGTTGTCGCCGCTGACCTAGTTGCGTAGTCACGATGTCTGGTCTCATCCAATGACGGGGCATTGCCTACAAAAACAGATAATATTAAATTTTAATTGTCAGTTTTTAAATATCATTGAACTAGTTCGGTAATATTAATAAAAAAAATTGCAATGAGATTATTTACTTGGTGCACCAGTTGTCGCCGTGGGATTGTTGCCCTGTCTTCCTCTCTGGTGGTAAGATCCTCAAGGGAAACATTCTCTGTCATTTAAACAAAAAACATTATAAGGACAACCATCAAGGTATAATTAGAAAAAAATATAAGTGGAAATTAATTACCGTCATGGCCCTCACTGATAGTAGCATTGTCGGCCTGGTCCCCACTACAATGATCAGGTTGCACGTGAGGATCATCTACATCTGGCTCTAAAACTGGGTTATTTGCCTCGTCGGTAGTGCTGCTCCCCTGATTTAAACAATTTTGTTAGACATTAAATTTATGGACGAAAACAAACATGTTGAAAGGTTAATGTTTTACCTTATCAGGCATTCTGGATCTTGGGACCTGCCCCAAGCTTCTGCGACGTTCAACTACGGCTTGATAGCCGAAATGGAAAGCGATATTTTTATCTTCCTCTGTAGTTTCTGTTCCGAAGTCATCAACCTACATTACATATGATTGTGTATTTTTAATCATATTTGATAGGATTACAAAAACGTTGGAAGGCGATACAATTAATTATAAGATGTTTAGCTACTTAATTACAATTCTTGCAGCTAATTTCAAGTAGCCGCCCTAGCCTAGCTTGTGATGGCCCTTCTTTTCAATCCTAGCTTTGGTTTCCTTTGAGTTGTCAGGAAACCTAGCATCAAAATATTGAAGTCAGATATGACGTAGCACACTTTTATTTTAGACATAGAAAAAATTAAAGCTATTGAATTAAAGTTGTAATTTACCTTGCGGGTCCAGTTGGCATTTTTCCTTCTTTCTTTGCCCTTTTCTCTTTTCCTTCATGGATGAGTGCTCTTCACTCTCTGGAACTGTGAGAGGACGCTCATATCTAGGGTTAAATTGCAATTGCATCCTATAGGTGTCCCTGGTATATTTCAAATATTTGCTGGCTACTCGAGCCACCGTTGTTCTGTCAAATGTGCCGACCCCAAAAAGGGCTTCTAGATAATCTAGAAGTTCTTTTTTCAAGTTGAAATTCTAGGAATTCCACCCTGTGCGTATGGTTGGGACAAAAATTACCAACGCATGGCTCTCCAAAAACCTGTAGAACTCATTGTTTCCTACACAGAAAAAAAAAATATTATCATTAATTTAAAAATAAAAATCATGATAAATATGTTTTAGATAAAGTACATGAAATAGTTAAAATTTTAAAATTTACCTGGGAGTTGTACGTGCTTTATAGGGACACCTTCATCGTTCACCAACAACGTGTCATTAATGGTCCCTGTGGAGCTGACACGTGTAGCTCCAGGAAACGCAATAATGTAGTTGGCCATATCAGCCTCATCATTGCCAACACGTTCAACAAGCTATCGGGTTTCGCTTGGGCAGGTGTTTGGCCGGCACCTAAATGAGTAGAAGGTGTACGAGAGGGTTGCTAGGCAATCTCTTGCCCTTGTGTCCCACTACCACCAACACCGGTTCAAGAAGTGCTTAAAAATGCTACATACAAAAGAACTTTTTGTTATTTTAGCTCAATGTAAAAATTAAAAATCAAACTATCACAATTCATCTCATGCAGAACAAAAAAATATCCTTTTGAATTTTTATTATTACTTGATATGTTTCTAGCTAGCCTGGGAAGTTTTTTATCCCCTTCGTTTCGTGTTCGAGGCGCGTCTATCAAAGTATACTCGATATTACATCTCGTGCCTTTTTTCACAACAAGAACACTGGAGATAGGGATGAAGAAAGCTCTTCCTCATAGAGGGAATCATCAGCGCATCACGGCTAGGTGTCCGCATATTTGAACAAAAATACTGTTTCAATTATGTAAATAACTAAAATACTTGAAGATAAAGTAATGCTAGCACTTTACATGTTCTTCCACTCCAATTCTTCGATCATCCTGTCTCGGGGTTGTTCCTGTACTGCCCTGATCAGTCTGCCACATTGCAATAAAATTATAAATGTAAAAACTTGAAAACAATATCTAACTTGAAAACAAAAACTGAAAACTGAAATAATTTCTAATAAGACATCGGAAGACAAAGTTAGAGTTTCAAATATGCCTTGTATTGAATTCAGTCCTAGAAACATGTCATTGCACATTAAGGCACCCAAACAAGAGACGAGTTGACAATGAAGACCTTATTGAATATATTGTTGGAGAAAATTCTAGTAAACTTGTTGTGCAGACCTTGAGGACATTTTTGGAGCAACATTTTTGAAGCTGATGGTATAGTATTGTTGGAGACGATCGTGAAGGGCCTTGAAGTGAAGATTTTGGAGCAACAATTGAAAAATCCTTAGAGCATTTAAGTAAGGCACTTTCTATCTTCCATCACCTTTTTCCTTTCACATCTCCTTTAAACGTATTTTTGTTGATATTTAATATTTGAAATCGCTACATAATTCCTTGATTATATGTGTTTGGGGACTTTCCCTTTGAAATTACCCAAAAATACCCTGGCAATTCTATCTTCAGGATGCATGTCTGACCCTATTGTTCAATATTTTTATTGATAGTAGTAAAAATAGAGAGTTAGGGGGATCTTGACTTGGTTTGGTTGGGCCATTAGATCCCTAACATCTACTAGGAAGAACCCCACTTGAGTTGGAGGAGAGCTAGCCCAAAGTGAAAAGAGGTTGGTGAGGTGACAAAGGGGCTATTGAATTACACATGGTATCACACTTTTGCTTTAGGAATTTATCTCGAGAAGTGCGATATTTTGCTATATCAATTCTCAAATTGTTTACAACACTATTGTTAAGAACTAATAAGAAGTGATGTTGAGGCATTTTTGGGTATAAGAAACAATACTATTTAAAAACTAAGGTTCTCAGTCCTTGGCATTCCTTCACCTGGGCCTAGGGGCACACAAGAATAATTTCACACTAAACCATGCAAACTTAACAGTAACTTAACAAATCCATAAAGTAATAATAATCATAATTCCTAATTTCCCATTGTACAATATGATGCAAATTATTCAAACATGAAGCAATGAAGACATGCAATGTCTGAATTTCAAGACTGATGAACCAATACAAGAAGTTAGAAACTACAACTTTGATTCAATACTCTGTCTCCTAACTCCAGGAAGGAATCTAGTTTGTAGTACAAAACATGCATCGTGTATTATCAATTCTTAATTGACAACAACTAAAGGTCATCTACCTCATCAATTCCTTCCCATTTTGTGTTTTTTATGTTATATTCCTTATAAAAGTGTCACCTTCACAGTAAGCAACCACCGAATAAAATAAAATAGTTGAGATATGATTGAGAAATGGTCATTTGTTTCTTGAAAGGATCTTCACAATTTCTTTGGTTGTTTTTCATCTCAAGAAACAAGAAATGACCTAAGAAACTATCGTGATGTAATATAAGAAACAACACTATAAATGGCCATTGTTTCTCGTCAAATGATGTCCACTGAGGACATGGCTCATTTGGTTCCTGTTTCATAGGAGTTTTGGGTAGAAATGGAAATTTTTTGTACCATTTCCAGTAGTAAAAAGGGAAAACCTTATTTTTCCATGGGAAATAATTTACCTTTACTTTTTCAAGATAATCTAAATCACAAAATATATGAACTATACTGCACACATTCTTGGATAATGTGAAAGTGGAAAAGGAATGCCCTACACAAGTGATGCACACATGTACACTTGAACACCAATATATTTTTGTAGTTGAAATGAAATGTTTGTTTTCATTTAAATGTAGGGTTTTGTGCGAGGGGGAAATAATGTCACAAATTAATAAGCGTTTTCTTTTGGGAAAATTTAAATCTTCGTGTTGGGTGATGAATATACGAGCAGTATATTGAATCTTGATTCTCGAGACATCTAGAGAGAACTCCTTGCCACCAACACAACCTAATGGAATTGACCAAAAAAACCCAAATAGAGTCAACCGTAAAGGGCCCGCAAAGAAGAACTTACCATTTGGCAAGAGCCGAGGGCGAATGCTATTATGCAAGAGCCGAGGGCGAATGCGTGAATGTTTTTCTGCAAGAGCCGAGGGAGAATGCGGGCGAATGTCAGTCCGCAAGAGCCTGTGGCGACCGCCGAGGGCGACGTCGTTCTGCAAGAGCTCAGGGCGAATGCTGAAGGCGAATGCTGTTCTGCAAGAGCTGAGGGCGAATGCTGAGGGCGAATGGTGTTCTGCAAGAGCGGAGGGCGAATGCGCGCGTGATATCATACGTTAATGTAGCACACATGTACATTTGAACACTAATAGATTTTTGTAGTTGAAATGCAATGCTTGTTTTCATTTAAATGTAGGGTTTTTAAAGGAGGGAGAAATAATGGCTGCCAAATTAATAAGCGTTTCTTTGGGAAAAATTTAAATCTTGTATTGGGTGATGAAGATAATAGAGGGTATTGAATCTTGATTCTTGACATCTAGAGAGAACCCTACAGCCTAACACAATCCAATGGAATTGACCAAAAAAACCCAAATAGAGTCAACCCTACTATAGGAGGAAGGGCCTGCAGTAAGAACTTACCATTTTGCAAGAGCTGAGAGTGAATGCTGTTCTACAAGAGCTGAGGGCGAACACTAAGGGCGAATGCTGAGGGAAAATGATGTTCTACAAGAGATGAGGGCGAATGCTGAGGGCGAATGCTGTTTTTCAAGAGTTGAGGGCGAATGCTGAGGGCGAATGTTGTTCTGCAAGAGCGGAGGGCGAATGCGCGCGTGATATCAGACGTTAATGTAGCTATTGTGATGGATATGAAATAATAAAATCATTTTTATGTAGCGTGCATATAAGTTTCGTAATTTTTATGTAGTGCGCATATAAGTGTCGTTATACCGATGGTGGACAAAGCGTCTCTATTGCGACGGGTGCCTCCAAACATCGCAATTGCGACACTTAGACATTGTGTCTCACTTGCGACGTTTGGAGGCAGTCGTCGCAATAGCGACGCTTTGGGCCATAGTGTCGCAATTGCAACGTCTTCCTCCAAATGTCGCAATTGCGACACTTTGTCTAAGTGTCAGTATTGCAACACTTTTCTATAAACGTCGGTATAGCGATGGTTTCGGGCGGGATGGAAAAAATTTGGGGAAATTTCTGACATTTGGTCAAAAGCGTCGGAACCAAGTGTCAGAATTTCCGCCAAATGCAGTAGTGTGAGGACGGGAGGCACATGCGAGGGGACAGGTGATTGGATGAAGTATCGGTGGCTACTGGAAAGACCATCAGAATCAGTGAGATGTCAAGAGGGGGAGGGCTCAGTCGAGGTCAGTGGAATGGTAGGAGAGACAGTCAGGGGCATGAATGCAACAAGATAGTAGAGGGGGTTCAACTTTAATATATTGAAATGAATATCATTTCCAATAGATAAATTTTGGGGATGAGAAATAACAAAAATACTAGAAGTAGGAGGAGAAAGAGGGATACCCATAATAGGCGTCGAATCCTCTAAGGGGAGTGAACTACACAGCTTTGAGACTCTGATCGAGTAACTGGGCAAGTCTTCTTCTCCTCCACGGGCTCATGTCGGGATCAGTGTCGTTCACCATCCGATACAGAAGTCACACACACAGGTTCCATCTGAGTAGCCATTTTAACTAGCGTTTTAGTTTTCGATGCAGCCACGATGATAAGAGGACATTCTTAGTACATATGTCCAACCTCATGGAAATGAAAACATATAAAGGGAACCCCTTCATAATCAAGCATTTGATATTGGACCATGTCGTTGAAATAAATGTTGTATCCATCATAGAGCCCCTCTCGCGTGTCCAAATGCACCAGTATTTGGGCCACATATATATTACCCATCTCCATGTATAAGCGATCATGATCTAGGTATATGCCAAGATCCTCCCCAATAATACGAAGTGAGTCTTCATTCCAGAAGTGCAGAGGGAGACCAGGGAGGTGGACCCAAATCGGTCCCACCCCAGATTTCTCCTTATCCGGGTCAAATAAAGGAGTCCAACGATTTAACATAATAGGATTCATTTCAAGGTGGTGGTACTTAGAGAGGACCCAATCCACCATAGATGGTTGAGAGAAGATGAGGGAAAACCAGCATCGATTCATGGTCAAAACACTAGGTAATTGCTCCAATGTGCGGCCCCAAATCTCCTCTGTCTAGACCTTGAGCCAAGAAAATGTATAACTCCTGCCCCTGACCTTGCCCACCAGAACCATCTTCATGGTGTCTTCAATGTCATTCATACCGACCCCCTGACCAAATTTGATGTTGCGTCAATTCTGATTCTTGTCACACCGAAGCTTTTTCTTGTTGCAACATGGAGTTTGGCCTTTTGATACACCACTTAGTTCAACAGGTTCATTAGAATCAGAATATTTAGGGTCATATGAGTTAGGGTAAGTTAGGGGAATGCCCTCGAAACATCTAGATGCCATCGTGGGAAAAATACCAGCCGAAAATGAATTCTGATGGTAAATGTGTTCATCCCTGCAAATATTAAGGTCCACAAAGGCTAGATCCTCAACCCGCAAGATACCAAATCTTGGAGCAATGCCAGTACTTGGAGGGAAGTCTGGCGACTCTTGTGCTTGTTGTTCCCACTGTTGCAATACAAATGGAAAAGGTATAGAGAATAACGATGACTCCATCTGTTGTAGTAGCGGCTCCTTACAAGCAACCAAAGTAACCAGGAGAGGTTCCACTAGCAAGGTCGATGGGTTCGCTGACTCACCCAAATCCATGGCTTCCATGTCATTAATCGGATTGTTACCATGATCTGAACTCCTAGTGAAGATCTGAACTCCTTCTACTGGGTTAGAGGAATAGTCCACCTCTTCTTCATACATTTTAAGGTTCACAGTTGAGCACAGGCAATAGTCCGGTGCACGTGGGTAGACAAGAGACCAAATAGGGATACTAAAGAATTTTTTTTCAGAGATAACTGGTTCTTCCAAGGTGAATCACCAATGTTGTGTAAATCAACAACTCCCATTATTTTAAGCATTATTTACCTTAGAAAATAATGGGGAACCTTTTAAATTTTTAGAGTTGAATCAATAAAAACCCTTAGAATATTTCTTTTGATAGGAATAGGGGTCAAAAGGAGATGAAAATTTTAAAATTTGGCTTTCTAAATACTTAAGTGGAGATAAATTGCCTCATCGCAATCACAAAATCACTACAAAACACATATAATTAAAAAATAATTACTTGAAGCATTTTTGCGATCTGATGAATATAACGGAAATGTTTTTTAATGAAAAAAGGAATATTTATAAATAAATCCTATAAAGAATATCCATGGGACCTACTTCTGCCACGTAAGCTATCGTATTGCACAAATCTCATTTTCCCCAATAGTCTTATTTATTACAACTCATAATCCCCGATGCGATAAAGCATATCGCATCGCACTCTCGCAAATCTTAACCATTCTATTTCTTACCAATCATATTTTCTGATGCAATAAATCATATCACACATCCTACATCGCACATCACACTCTTGTTAACTAACACATGTTGCATACTATCAACTTCCGTCGATATTGCGATTGCGATTGGAAGAAAAGCTAAGCTCATTAGTGTTTAATGAAGATATTTCACACGAGCCACAATATAATGTGATAGATCTGGTTTTAATTGAAAAATGATTATATATGCACGATTACCTATATCAGTTATCAATGTCATAAATTAATGGTTTTATCACCCATACCGCCATAATCATTTTCCTGCAACGAGCATTCAATTAATATCCCATCAGCATGTGAAGTCTCATCCATTTAAAATGTTTCTATTACTATGGACCTATCTGTGCGTATTGTAAAACTAAAAGGTTCCTTCTTTCTGCTTATTCTTTCTTACTTATTTACAGGCAAGTTTGAGTAAGAAAAATTCTCTGGAAATGTCTAAGGCTTTGAAGAAAGAAAAGAAGCATATGGCTCCTGTTAACCTTGTGCCTACTACCTTCGAGAGAAAAAATATGTTGCCCATATTTACAGATACGACTTGTGGACTTGAAAGTGGATCCTCTTTGTCAGAATCTATGTATAATTTTTTTGAAGATGAGAAACCTTGCAAAATCCGAAGAAAAGCAACTGTTGATGCCCCAAATTCTTCTGAAGCTACAACTGGAGATGTAGCTAATTCTTTTCTTCACTGAATTACAACATGGCCCAAGATATTGCCATATACTGATATGGTAAGGTGGATTATCGAAAATATTAACATCGGGGATAGGATATTCCTTACCAGTAGAGGGATAATGATTGGTTCCTTTAAAGCGGAAGATCTGAAGCAAATGTACCATATTCTAGACCCTGATAAGATTTATGAGAAGGAATTCCTTTCACAGTTCGCTAAGGATAATGAATTCAAATCCACGCCAATAAAGAAATGGAGGAGAAATCCTAAAAAACACAAGAACGATGAAAAGGGTATGTATTCTACTGAATCTCTTGCAATTCCCTATTGATATATCTCTTCTTTGATGTGTAGAATTTTTGGTCAGTAGAACAAAACTATATTTTCAGTAGAATGGGTTTCCCTTATGGAAGCAACGAAAACTGATTATGGTATGGATTGGGGTAATATTCTATCAAATAATATTTTCACCCAAATTTTAGAATATAGAAAGAACTGTTCTATCTCTTATAAAATCTTTCCTCCATTTTACATGAACAACTATATTATGGATGTTGTATTTTTTACCTCTGATTTTCCAGCCATGGGCTGGAAATGGACTACCCAAGATCATGTTCTCATTCATGTATTTCAAAGTATTCTGTGGGAATCCAAATATGAAAATCATTTTTACAAAATATTTCATGGAGTTATATTACCCCTTTTTCAAGTTTTTTTTAATGATAAAGCCCCCAGACTTTCGAAAGAGGCCCAAGCCTAGCTCAACCACATGTATTACCCTTTTATGTTCCTGAAAAAATTCTTGTGAGAGAAGTTGCATATCAAAAAATTGGAAATGGTCTGACCATATTTTTGAAAGAGGCCAAGAAAGCATTATCGCCTTCCTTTCCAATTATTTGTGGTGTTTATGGTATGGACAACTGCAAACATGCTATAATGGATATTGGTCAGATTGAATGTTTGAAATTATTTACAATTCCAAATAGGTAGTATGATCCACTTAAAATAGTCAATAATTTCACTACACAAGTGAAAATCAGACCCTTTGTGCATGAAGATGATGATTTTGACGACTTATTTGAGTTTATCGAAAGCTATGTTGTAGTTAAAAAGCTAGAAACTTTACGCCTCCACCCACAACAACTACTAAATTTTCAACAATACAGAAATAAGAGATTGGAAACAATTACACTCAAAATTTTGTATGTTTCTCAAACCATGGCTCAGAAAGAAAGTGCATCATCAATTAAGGATATTGAAGTCCTTAATACAACAGATCATGAGAAATCAGTTGAAGTTCAAACAATAGATTTGGATTTCCCCAGAAATATAAAGGATATTTGGAAATAGTTTTACCTCAAACTCCAAGAGCACAAAAGAGCTATGATTATTGACCAACAAAAAACTATACAAACTCCTTCTACTACAATTCAGGACTCATTTACTGTTGGGCCTTCTTACAAAGTAGTAAGAAAAGAAAGAATGGAATACATCCCAACCTTCCCAACCTCTGAGCTTGTTCTAAATATTCAATAAATTCCTATTTTTTATAGTCCTAAGCACATGGCAGTTCTTAGCAGGAAAAAGAAAAGAAGAAGAACAAAACAATCCCAAACTCTCACCCAAGAAGATATGTCAATGGACATTGTTTGGAAAGACATAGATTCATATCCTTCACAGTATATAATTCTCTTATCACAGTTTGCAGGAGCTTATGCTTCTGCAACTATTGAAAAAGCATAAGAGATTCATCAACTAATGAAACAAAAGGATGAAAAGATCATCGAACTTGAATCAGAGTTACAAGAAGAAAATCAAAGTATTAATCAACAACTACATTTACAGATTGCACAACTTTAAGAGAGCCTGCACCAACTAAAAATTCAGCATCAAAGTGAAATTAATTCTAAAGATACTCTAATCCATCAATTACAGCTCTCCATTGAGAAAATGAAATATATTCCAAATATTGGTGAGTTCAGGAAAGAAGTTTTAGAATTAAACACCATATTGGCATAGCAAAAAGTTATCTTTTGTCAGAAATTAACAAGCATCCTTGAATTATGTGAATTGAGAGATTCACTTATGAATCACATTACTGATATGAGGATTAGTTTCGATGACATAGATGAGTAAGTATCCCAATTTGTTACTTGGAAGGATTCTGCTAATGGCCGAAAGGCCAACCTACCTAGAATTGAAGACTCAAAGAAAGAGATATTGTTCACAGATTAGGATATACAATTAAAGAATGCAGAAAGGGAAATTTGTAGAGCGAAAGACATTGCCACAAAATTTGTGGAAACTGTCAGTCAAAACCTTTTTGCAGCAAATCTTATTGACATATGTCCTCCTGGTGCATTACCTTTGGTAAAAAATTTAATAAGACAATGGCAGGAAGTGTTAAAATTAAAAGAGGAGCATATTATGAATATTGAAAAGCTAGATTGGGAAAAATACTGGAGATATCTAGTGAAGCCTCATAGCCAATGGCTCATGCTTCGTTGTCTTACAAATACGTCCTCATACATGCTACCTTCATTATCTGATGTTGTTTTTACTATCCACGTATGCATTAGGCTAGGCCAACCTCCAAAGGTTAATTCTATGCTTAATATTCTTCAACTCAAGGAGCAAATGGAAGAAGGGACATCAAGACAATCCTCCAACAAATCACCCCTTTAATTTCTATTTGTGTTTTAATTTTACTTACTTTAAGGAGAGTTGTTTGAAACCTCCTCAGTTTTTATTGTAATGACTATTTTAAGACTTATTAGTTTTATATTTAAACCCCTTCATGTATTTTAAGAAGAGGTCCTGAAATTTTGAAAAGAAGACTTTATTGATGTTGCACTTCTGTACTCTTAAAGTTTTCTGAATAGAAAAGGCTGGACCAAGAGTTATTTCTTAGATGAGCAGAGTAAACATATAAATGGTACTTTTATCTTATGTGTTTAAATTGAGTTTCAAATGAGGAATAGTTCATTGCTGTAATGATGTTTTATCTTATATATTTGTTTAAATACAGTTTACCATCAATTCACTTATTAATGTGTTATGTTGTTATCATTTATGTATATATGCAATACATGCATTTTGTAAAAGTTGCGATATAAGCTTCATTAAATTAATTTAATTAAATTTTTTATTTAATCAATTATCTTAATTTTTTTTTCATATCTCTAAGTGAATGTATGATCTTTGTTTGTATCCATTGAAATATTATTTTGTAGATCACACAGAGAAAAGGTTTCATCCTGGGATAGATATAGATATAGATATAGATATAGATATATATAGATAAATATATTTATTGTTTATTGCAAGATTGCCTTATTTTCCGTCTATCAAGTTCCACTTAGAGATAAAATCTTCCATTCACCCCAACTATATCAAATTGGGAAACTGGTCCCACAAATCCAGTCGGAGCCACCATTCCAAATGGAAAAGGGATGGTCTTTAAGTCCCCGACCATATGGTTTTCCTCGATGTTGTTGCACAGATTTTTGGGGCCTCGACATTTTCCTTTACCACCATTGGATAAAATCTTTCACTATGTTGCAGGTTCAAAATTGATGTCATTCTTAGATGGCTTTTGAGGATATAATCATATTTTTGTGCATCCTGAAGACAAATTAAAAACCACGTCTAGGACCAAGTGGGGAATATATGCATATCATAATATTCCTATCATATTGATTAACGTTGGAGCTACCTTCCAACGAGCTATGAGAATTGATTTTAGAGGTTTGATTAAAAAATTAGTTGTGGTTTATTTGAATGATTACAATCTATTCAAAAGAGAGGAATAGTCATCTTAATGATTTAAAACAAATCTTTGAAAGATGTAGAAAGTTTGGGATTTCTTTAAATCCTAAAAAATCATTATTTTCTCTTAGTGAGGGAAATATTTTAGGCTTTATTTTTTCAAAAGAAGGAATTAGTATAGATCCAAAAAGAGTTAAGGCTATTTCTGAAATTCCATTACCTAAAATAAAAAGTCTATGCAATCATTTATTGGCCAAATTAATTTTGTAAAATGCTTTGTTCCGGATTTCTCACAGATTGTTATGCTTTTACAAAACATGATTAAAAACAAGGAAATATACAAATGGGTACAAAATGAAAGAACATATTTTGAATCAACAAAGCAAGCCATAATAAACACTCCTTCATTATCATCGCCCTAATTTTCAAAGGAATTTGTGTTAGACACTTTTGCGTCTGAACAATCTTATGCAACGGTTTTAACGCAACCTAATGAAAAACATGTTCATTAGGGGAGTTTTGAGGTCTAAAATGGGTCTCCTAAGAAAAATGTACAACCAAAATAAACTTTATAAGAACCAATAGGATTCAATATGATGATGTCAACCATGGGGGATGACTCACCATTTTTTTAAGTAAAAGGGTAAAAATATTAAAAAATAATAAAATAATAAAACTACTTTTTCAACTCGTATTTTCAACTTATCTCCCAAAGTTTTTACTCAAATTTCGAGCGGGAGTACTCGTTGGATGAAAAATTTAATTCTTCATCCAAGGAGTACCCAAGTTGCATACTTTTGATGGACCCTGCTATACAAAAAAAGAAAAATGCATGAAAGATGTGATTGCAATCACGTTTTTCATGTATTTCTCATTTTTCGGGTAGTAGGATCCATCGAAAGTATGCAACATTGGTACTCCTTGGATGAGGAATTAAATTTTTCATCCAACGAGTACTCTCGCTCAAAATTTGAGTAAAACATTTGGGAGACAAGTTGAAAATACGACTTGAAAAAGTAGTTTTTTCTTTTTTTCCCTCTAAAATTTGATGATGTAATCAAATATTATTTTGTTATTTCCACTATTATTTTATAATTTCCTTAGAAGCCCCATTTTAGACCCCAAAATTCCCCTAATGGATGCTCCCATTTCCTTTTTCATTTCTAATCTACAAGGAGAAGAAGTGAATTATTCAGAAGTAGAAAAACAAGCCTTTACACTCTTTAAGTCAGTGAAACATTTTATACCTTTTCTCTTGAAAAAACATACTAAAGTGATTCTACCTTTTCCAGCAGTCAGATAATTTCTTACCCAGAGAGAATTAGGAGAAAAGAGAGCTAATTGGGTTACAACCTTACAATAATATAACTTAGAAACTAAACCAACTAAAATAGTTAGAGGTCAAGTTTTTTGCAGGTTGATAACTAGAGCATCTGATAATTGATCTGAGGAAGATTTAGGCAATAATGTTCAAGTATCAGAGGTATTCCCCGCTAATGTTTATTTTGAATATCCTAATTTAATTTTCTTTTTGAAAAATGGCTATGCACTAGTTGAAATTGATTACAAGAAAAATATAGCCATGAGACTTAAAGCTAACCAATATCAACTTGTTAATAATTTTTTGTTTAGAAGAAATTATGATTCTATCTTACTCAGATGTTTCTAAAAACCTAAAGAAGAAATATTCTTGTAGGAATTACATGATGAACCAGCTAAAGGAAACTACAAAAGAAATACTAATGCTCACAAAATACTTCATGTTGGTTATTATTGGCCTACTTTGTTCAAAGACACACATGCTTATGTAATAAAATGAAAAGTCTACCAAACATCTCTAGGAAGGGAGAAGGGGCTAGCCTTGGCTCTGCAGCCAGTTAATATTGAACAACCTTTTGAATAATGGGGGTTGGATGTTATGGGTGAGATTGTTCCAAATTATTTTAAACAACACATGTATATTTTAACTTCTACAGATTATTTCACCAAGAGGGTGGAATCAATACCCTTAAAGGTGGTCAACTTTGAAATTGTCATGGATTTTATTGATCAACATATAATTACCAGGTTTGTCCTACCTAATGCTATCATGTTCGATAATGCTTCCTAATTTTACGGTAATGCTATTACTGAATTTTCATTAAAGAGAGGTTTGAAACTTACATATTCCACAAATTACTATCCGCAAGGAAATGGATTAGTGAAATCCACCAATAAAAACCTCTTGAGAATAATCAAGCGAACCATTGATGATAACCAAAGGAATTGGCATAAGGCTTTAATCTTTGCCATATGGGCTGATAGGATTACTCATAAATATTCTTTAGGAACTTCTCCCTATCACTTAGTCTATGGAAAAAAAGTTGTATTTCCCCCTAATTTAGCTTTACCTTCACCAACCCTAGTGCAATCCATTGAGGAACAACCTTTCTCTTCTTTACAATTGAGATTGTCTCAAATCCTGAAACTAGAAGAGGAAAGAGAAAAGGCCAAACAAATTTATACCCAACATTATAATAAGTTTAATTCTTGGTTTGATGCAATCAATAGGTAATACAACTTTTGAGAATTAGTGACTTAGTTATGAAATAAGATAAATCCCATGAGTAAAAAGGAAAACATACAAATTTGCAAAAAAATTGGCTTGGTCCATTTCAGATTATTTAAAAGCTTGGTCCATCCACTTTTATTCTCTAGGATTTATAGGGTAAGAGATATTTTCTCCTCATGAATGGGAAAATCTTGAAAATTTAATTTTCGTGAAAAATGTATATTCGTATTGTAAATATGTAATTAATCATATGTACATATTGATTTTCTTAGAATAGTTATGTTGAATGATACTCTTTTGAATTGATATTTTGGGTTTCTTTAATCATATTCTCTCATAATTAGTATCTAATTTATCAATTAAAGGAGATTATTTAGAAAAAAAATTATTACTTTGAAACTAAATATTGGACCTACTTTATTCTATGATATTTTTATCTCCATTATTTTGTGAATATTTCATAACTCACATCATTATGAGATCATGTTATCCTTTGATCTTTGATTTCAGAATCTAAAAAACTGAAGACTATTTCAAAGTTGAAGCACCTTATGACTTCAATTGTCATGCATAACTCCTAAGGAGTGATTTTACCTCCCCATCCATAAATATTAACATTTTGAGTGTAATTCAAAAATATTTAAACTTGAAAGGTAAGGGGTCTCAGTATGAGCCAACTTACCATGATCATGGGGAACTAAGGTTATTGACATTATCACATCTAGCCACCAAACCAGGATAATGGCTTGTAGTCTTAAGACTATAATACACGAGGTATCATCATGAGTCGTCTTGATCAATATAATTATAACTTGTGAATGGAATTTTGATTATCTGGCCACCAAACCAGGGCATTGGATTTCAAGTAATAAAATAAATATTTTAATAAGAGACTAACAACTCTAAAGATCTATTATATTGTATGGGATACTAGTATTATTTGGTTAAATGATAAACCTATTGAGGATATAGATGCTTTCTAGCAGTAGTGACTCTACCAGTGACAAAAGGTCAATCTTAATGTGAAGCTTCAATAGTTCATTATTATAGAAAAGCCACATAGATTCAATGGATCTTGTAATATGTGAAAAAAAATTACTAAATAAATTCTACAATTTCTGGAAACCAATTATGATCGCACAATCACACGAACAAGAAAGAGGATGAATTTCAATTGCACAAAAAAAATATGTATTTGGGGAAAGGCTCACCTAAAAACCCCGCTATTTGTATATTACATTAAGTCAAGAATATGAAACAATGCAATGTTATTTCCCTTCCTAAGAAACCTCTGCACTATCTTTGATTGTCTCACCCTGATCCTGGCAAGTTTGGTCCAATACTTAACCAAAAACTTGGACCTAAATAACCAACCTAGCTTATGCATTCTTGAGGGAATTGAGCCCGTATTAAATAGGAAATTCCCACTCATTCATTGTGCAGTACATCCAAGGTATCTTGATGGCCTCATGCATGACTTGTACAATTTTATAATAGTACAATTGATGGTATTCTTCCCTTTAACTCAATCTCAACTGAGTCTTCCTCAGAAATGACATGCAACAACTATTTATAGCGAATTATGAGTTATCTGATTGCTTACTTCATGTGAATTAAATCATATTTAATTCACTGGACCTCTCACTAGCTAATCCATCAGATAGAATTGGTTAAACTAATTTTAACTCAAATAAAATGAGTTAACTAATTACAACTCAAAATAAACTCAACTAGGGCTCCTAAAAAGAAGGATATGCCCTACATACCTCTAGTTTGATCCTCAACTCGAATTAACTAAGTTAACTAAGTCTTCTTGACTCATTTAACTCATACAAGATGCGATGTGATGTGGAATTACATTTTTCTTCTAATTTAATTAAGGGAAAATTAAATCAGAATCCCTTTTTGGTGCAATTTTCAATATTTCTTGTTACAAATTTCAACACTCCGTCTCAACAAGAACGGAATTGAACTCTATCCTGATCTGGTTCCTTTGGAAGTTCTACATGAAACACTTCTCTCTAGTGTTGTTGCTACTGCAACTTCTAAAACTGAAAAGCTTCCAAACTAAATCAATATGATGCATTTTTCACCAGAGTCTCTGACTGCTACTAGTTATTTCACTGTCAAATGAAAACTTTGCACTGTTGTTGACTCTGCACTGTGCCATTTGCACTTCATCCAACTTTTCTCTGCACTCCCCAGTATCTGATCACTGCTAATATTTTCATATGTCACTATGACATCTGATTGCATCAACCACCACTAATCCATCCTGCTACTATGTATTGTGGGCCTCCGTAGAAGATAATTATCCATGAGATAAGGCATCTCAATGGACTCTACCCAATTATCTGCACTCTTGGGACTATGACTTCACATCACCCCACCTCTCACCTGGAGGTATGGATGCATGTGCTCCCCCTTCCCACCTGGATCGAAATTCCTCTCTACCGGAGGTCTCTGCTTGAGTGGATGCCTCCACTCAGTCTCCTCTTTGCTTCTCTAATTGTGACTATTCCACAACTTTTTGAGGCTTCTTATGAGGCTACATGTTGATAGGTAATTCATGCTTCCTCTCAACCACCAAGTCTCTAACCTTTGCCTTGCTCCTAAACGCTTTGCATGCATGCATCTTCGATCTCGAGAGCATACAAGTTCTTGAATCTCACACCGATCTGTTTCACCCACCCCATAGTGATGTGTCTAAGGAAAACATTTTCTTTTCTAAATATCACATCATCTAGGAACTCTGGAAACTCAGATCCATGCTGTAATTGTCTCGTCGTCACAAAATTTTCTAAAAAAAAGTTTATTTTAAATCTGTGATATCTCCCTTATCCGAACACTGATTCAACCACCTTTTTTTATAATTTGGGTATTTTTTTGCAAGGAATCCAAATCTTCTATTTCATTTTGAAATTTTTTCACAAAAAAAATCATATCTTCTCCACAAACTTGCTACCCAAAAAATTCCTCCTTTGATACCCTGTAAAAAATCCACATAGATTCAATTGGTCTTGTAATATGCTAAAATAAAATACTAAATCAATTATACAAATTGCAAAACCAATTATGATCACACAATCACATGAACAAAAAAGAGAAAAAATTTCAGTCACACAACATAAAGATGTATCTGGGGAAAGTCTCAGCTAAAATTCTCACTATCTGTATACTGCATTAAGTCAAGAATATGAAACAATACAATGTTATTTCCCTTCCTAAGAAACCTTTGCACTATCTTTGACTGTCTCACTCTAATCCTGACAAGTTTGGTCCAATACTTAATCAAAAACTTGCACTATCTCTGACTGTCTCTCTCTAATCCTGACAAGTTTGGTCCAATACTTAACCAAAAACTTGCACTTTACTAACTAACCTACCTTATGCATCTTTGAGGGAATTGAGCCCCTATTAAATAATAAATTCTCACCAATTGGTTTCGCAATACATCCAAGGGGTCCTGATTACCTCATGCATGACTTAAATAATTTTATAATAGTACAATGGATAGTCTTCTTCCCTTTAACTCCAATCTCAACTGGGTTTTCCATAGAATTGACATGCAACAACAATTTTTAGTGAATTATCAGTTATTTGATTGATCACTGCATGCCAAATTAAATCAGATTTAATTCACTATACCTCTCACTGGCTCATAACAATGTTACCGATGAAATAGGTAATATGACCTCAAAACGGGAACTCTAGCTCAAAAAGACTCAAAAAACATGAAAAAACACCCCAAAAACAAAAAGTGTGTATTCCGGAACGCACTTCAGTTTTTTGAAGGTCAAATTTCAACATTTTATAAAATTATGGTAAAAACAAAATTGTTTCTTGAAAAAAGGATTGAAAAAACACCCTTAAAACAAAACCAGTTGATGCTGGAATAACCAAAAAAAAAATTTGTGTCATACTTTTTCCATTTTTAAAAATAGAAGTAACATTTTTTAATTTTTAAAATTCAAACATTTAAAAAAAACCTAAAATTTAAGAAAAAAAATAAATTTAAAAAATAAAAACTTTAAAAGCTTAAAATTTAAAAATATATGAAGATAAAAAATAAAAATAAAAATAAAAATTCAAACATTAAAAAAACCTAAAATTTAAGGAAAAAAAAATTTAAAGATTAAAATTAAAAAAAAAAAATAGAAATTAAAAAATTAAAATAAAAACAAAATAAAAATATTAAATTTTAAAAAATAAAAACTAGTTAAAAAAAAGAAGGAAATTATAAAAAATAAAATACAGAAATTAAATTTAAAAAAGAAAAAGAAAACGTTTATTAAATTTAAAAAAAAAAAAATTAATTTAAGGAAATATATTAAATTTAAAAAAAAAAAAAAAAAAAACATTATTTAAATTAAAAGTAAAAAAATGAAAGATTAATTAAAAATAAAAAATGAAAAATAAAATACAATAAAAATATTAAATTTAAAACAATATATATTAAAAAAACAAATAAATTATAAAAACTAATATATATATATATATATATATATATATATATATATATGAACTTAAATTAAAATATGTCTATATATCAGATTTTATTAAATTAAAAAAAAATACAAAATTTATTAACTTTTATAAAATTAAATTTAAAAACTAAACATAAAACTTAATAATAAATAAAATTTATGAAATAAAAAAAATAAAAAATAAAAAAATCAATTAAATTAAAAAAAATGCAAAATTTGATAAAAATTATTAACAAAATTAAAAAAGAAAATTAAAAATAATAATAATAAAAAATAATAATAATAATAATAATAATAATAATTTAAAAATAAACAAATTAAATTTTAAATTTAAAAATTAAATTTAAAAAAAAATTAAACTTTTTGAAAAAAAAAATATATATATATATATATATATATATATATATATATATATATAATTACGGTATCGCAGAGGAAAAGGCTGATTCTCGGAATCAGATTTGACAAAGCACTGCTCAGAAACTGACCTTGCACTAACCTTTGTATAATTACATCTGAAATAGTTCCAGAAATATTAATACAGGGACCTGATATGATAGTGTAATTATATTCGTCTTAATTTTCCTTTCAATTTAAATTTTATCTTAAAGATAATGCTAATTTATTTTTGTCCTTTCTCTTAATTAACTGGTCGATAGTCATATTTTAAATTAATAAAAAACAAATTACTATTCTTTTTATAAAATATTATGGTTCATGATTCGTATATTAACAATTTATTGATCCGTCATATAATAGTTCACAGTGATGTCGATCATCAGCCACCTATTCATTGAATTTCACCAGCCGTCACTTAATGAAGTCTATGCTGGTAGTATTGCATACAGAAATCCACGTGGAAACGGAAATTTTATCAACCTGACAAACTAACAACTCCTCCCTCTGATTCTGACAAATATTGCACAAATTGAACGTACGGTCTCAAACACGTGAAATGATAATCAAAGTTTCAAACCATTACAGTGAGGTGTTAGGCCGGAGTACCATAAATTTTAACCCACTCCATCATTGAAACTGTTCCAAAATGGATTCTGATGAACTGACCTTGCGCTAACCTTTGGACAAATATGCATATGAACGAAATACGATATTCCTGAGTAGTGCTTTGTCAAATCCGATTTCGAGAATCGAAATACGATATTTCTGAGCAGTGCTTTGTCAAATCCGATTCCGAGAATCGACCTTTTCCTCTGCCATACCTTAATTTGATTTTTTTTTTTTAATTTCAAAAAAATTAATTTTTTTTTAATTTAATTTTTATATTTAAAATTTAATTTGTTTTTTTTTTTTTTTTTTTTTAATATTTTTTTTTAAATTAATTTTGTTTTTATTTTTTTAAAATTTTATTATTTTTTTGTTTTTAAATTTTCTTTTTAAATTTTGTTAATAATTTTTATCTAATTTTGCATTTTTTTTTAATTTAATTGAATTTTTTTTTTAATTTCATAAATTTTCTTTATTATTAAGTTCTATGTTTAGTTTTTAAATTTAATTTTATAAAAGTTAATAAATTTTGTATTTTTTTTTAAATTTAATAAAATCTGATATATAGAACTATTTTACTTTAAGTTCATATATATATTTTATTTTTTATAATTTAAATTTAATTTATTTTTTATAATTTATTTGTTTTTTTAATATATATTGTTTTAAATTTAATATTTTTATTGTATTTTATTTTTTATTTTTTTATTTTTAATTAATTTTTCATTTTTTTACTTTTAATTTAAATAATGTTTATTTTTATTTTTTTTTAAATTTTTTAAAATTTAATATGTTTCCTTAAATTTAATTTTTTGTTTTAAAATTAATTTTTTTTTTAAATTTAATAAACATTTTCTTTTTCTTTTTTAAATTTAATTTCTGTATTTTTTTTTAATAATTTCCTTCTTTTTTTAATTTGTTTTCATTTTTTAAAATTTAATATTTTTATTTTGTTTTTCTTTTAATTTTTTGATTTTTTTTATTTTTATTTTAATCTTTAAATTTTTTTAATTTTTTTTTCCTTAAATTTTAGGTTTTTTTAATGTTTGAATTATTTTTTTTTTTTGTTTTTTTGTTTTTGTTTTTGTTTTTTGTTTTTTTTTTTTATCTTCATATTTTTATAAATTTTAAGCTTTTAAATGTTTTTATTTTTTAAAATGATTCTAAACTATGCCAAGGCGAAGCTGGAGTCCATTTGCCCACAAAATCTTTCTTGCACTGACATTCTCGGCATCGGAATGTCATCGCAATGTCATCACTCCCATAGATGTTGTAGTTATGGTATTTACTATAATTTCCTCTCAATAATTTTTTTTTTTAAATCTAAATTTTAATTTTGTAATTTTAATTATTTTTAATTTTATTTTTTATTATATGGTTTTTTCTAATAAGTTAGAAAAAAAAAGTTTTGATGTTTTTATTTTTATTTATTTTTGGTCAATTTTTGTTTTTTTTCTTTAAATTATGTGTTTTTTTTTCAAATTTTGTCATTTCTTTTGATATAATTTTCAAATATTTTTGTTTTTTATTTATTTATTTTTGTTTAAATTTTTTATTTTTACGATCTAATTTTGTTTTTTTTTACATTTTTATTGTTTTTTATAGATTTTTTTTATCTAAGTTTTGTGTTTTATTACCAACATGAAAATCACCACCCCAAAAAAAAAAGGTTGATGCTGCATCAATACGTTTCAAAATTAGCATGAAAATCACTGCTCTAAAAAAAAAGGTTGATGCTGCATCAATACATTTCAAAATTAGCATGAAAATCACTAACATTTTAAAACAAATATTCATACTTCATAAATAAAAATATTCGAGTGTCAAAAATGTGGACAAAAAAAAAGGTGATTCTGCATCACCACTTTTCAAAATCGGGTGCTTTTTATGCTACCAAAAAAAAGTAGGTAACATTGTGGTTACCTATTTCATCGGTAACATTGTTTCATCCATTATTTAGAACTAGTTAAACTAATTTTAACTCAAATAAATTGAGTTAACTAATTACAACTCAAAAGAAACTCAACCAGGGCTCTTAAAAAGTAGGATACACCCTACATTCCTCTAGTTTGACCCTCAAATCGAATTAAATGAGCTAACTAAGTCTTCCTAAATTAGTTAACTTATACACTATGTCATGTGATGTGGAATTACAATTTACTTATAATTTAATTAAGGGAAAACTAAATCAGAATCCCTTTTTGGTGCCATTTTCAATATGTATTGTTGCCAATCTCAACACTCCCTCTCAACATGAAAGGAATTCAACTGCATCCTGATTTGGTACCTTTGGAATGTTTGACATGCAACACTTCTCTCTAGTGTCGTTGTTATTGCAACTTCTGAAACTGAAAAGCATCCAAACTGAATCAGTATGATGCATCTATCACCAAAGTCTCTGACTACTACTAGCTATTGGATTTTCAATTGAAAAATTTGTGTTGTTGCTGACTCTGCACTATGCCATCTGCATTGCTAGAAACTCTGCCCTATGCTCCCCAATATCTGATTGCTACTAATATTTGCATCTACCACTCTGACATCTAACAGCATCAATCGTCGCTGGTCCATCCTGCTACTATGTAGTGTGGGTCCCCGTAGAAGGTAATGATCCATGAGACAAGACATCTCAATGGACTCTGCCCAAATATATTCACTCTTTGGACTATGACTTCACATCGCCCCACCTCTCACTTGGAGGTATGGTTGCATGTTCTCCCTCTTCCCACTTGGCTCAGAATTCCCCCCTACTAGAGGTCTCTACTTGAGTGGATGCCTCCACTTAGTCTCCTCTCTGCTTCTCTAATTGTGACTACTCCAAAAATTTCTGAGGATTCTTCTGAGGCTGCATGTTGAGAGGTAATTCATGCTCCCTCTCAAACACCAACTCTCTAACCTTTTCCTTTCTCCTCAAGGCTTTGCATGCATCTTCGACCTCGAGAGCATACAGGTTCTTGAATCACACACTGATATGTTTCACTTATCCTGTAGCGATGTTTCTAAGGAAAAAATTTCTTTTTCTAAATACCACATCATCTGGGCACTTTGGAAACTTGGATCTGCATTGTATCTATCCCACCATCACACAAATTTCTAACAAAAAAAAAAAATGATTATAAATTGGTGACATCTCCCTCATCCAAACACCGAGTAAGTTGATTTTTTTTAATTTGGGTATTTTTTCGCAAGGAATCCAAATCTTCTTCTTCTTTTTTGAATTTTTTTCAGAAAAAAATTCATATATACTCCACAAATTTGCCGCCCAAAAAATTCTTGCTTTGATACCATGTAAAAATTCCACATAAATTTCCGTCGATCAGGGTGTGTACTAGAGACTCAACACATTCTATGTAATTAATGAGGGACGCCTTGAAGGATAGAACCACCACATTCAACATGCGTGGCAAGGCTAGAAGGTCTGCCTCATGTAGGAGGGAAGATATTAACACCGAGGGAGGCAACAGAGATAACCATTTGAGGCTAAGACATTTGTTGTTTCGCATGCAAGCCATTGGTGGCGAGACTCTGTTTCTGGCTCAAAGGAAGGTGGTGAATGGTGGTAGTTGCTGTGGAGATAGGTCGGCACATGCGTGAGGCTTCATTAACCCCTAGCATTGGTAATATGGTATGTGGTCCAATACCTCTTCTCTGTCTCCATGAAGAGATTCTTCTGGGTCACAGTTATGAGTTGGCCTAGTCCACAGTCGGAGGTAACAATTATGGGTTGGTTGTGTCTTGGGTCGATTTAAAATGGCTATGGGTTAGTATTGTGAAGCCACGAGCGTTTGGTTGTAGGAATTTCATGTGGAGTTGGGATGGGTTAGTCCTATTTCTTCCAGGTGGTGGAAAACCTTTGGACACTCCCCATATCAGTCAACTTGTGTTGAGTCAGCTCCTCTCAAATGTAAGGAAGCGTAGTCGCCAACACTTTAGAGTCTTCATTCTCATTTCTAGGTTGGTGTCTGTTCACTGGTCCTGGGGTAAGATGATGAAACCCCTATCTATTTTGGGGAACTCGATTACAAATTTTGATGAAGAAAGGAAGGTCGGATCACTCCATGATTTGGTTTTACATTTTTATGTTGGTATCTAGACAGGTGGGCAAAAAAGTAATGGGACTTGAGAGATGGGTTGTAGTGGGCTTGGTCCCCTTGAGAGCACTCTGCTGCTCATCATACCCCTAGACCGCATGATTGCAACCATGGATCACGCAGAGAATCCATCCCGAACCACTGCTCGAGGGGTCGAGGCAAAAAAAACAGAGGCAAGCAAGTTGTGGGACAATCTAGTTCTCCTAGTGGCAAACCCAAAGGAATAAAACCCACCGTGCATATCATTAAGAATTTTGTTGAAAGCTTCCATGAAAGCACTGAAGAGGAAATTAGACAATTGATTGAGGAACAGGGGGCGGGTCTTAATTGCTAAGCAGGGTCAATCGAAATTGAGGCTGAGGATTGGCAGGACTTAGTGCCCAATCCTGGGAAAACCCGAGGATGCCTGACTCAGTTTAAACATACCCCTTTTATTTACTAGTCCATGAAGGGTATCCTGGGCAAGGCCCTTGATCATGTATCTATGATGATGGTCACTGCAGTGCATGACTTCCCAAACTACAAAAGGGACTCCGAGAAAATCCAGTTCCAGTTATAGAAGTAGGACGGGTGTCTCCAATGAATTGAAAACCACCTACCATGCATTTTCTCTCCAACATAACTTTAGGGTTCTACTTCTCAAGACTCGACACCGGTGGAATCCGCTTTAGCTCAGGAAGTTGAATAGTTATTATGTTGTTTCTTTATGAAATTTTTTATGTTGTTTCCAAACATGCGGATAGGTTTTACTTTTAATTGCATAGACATATATGCCAATAGACAAGTAGAAAATAGGATATGTATAGACATATAATCATATTTTGCGTGCCTGGAAAGACTTAAAATCTATTGTTATTGGATGGAATACAGTGTTGTTAGGTGGCAACTAGACATGGTTTCCCATAGGGAAAGTTGAGGCCACCTAACTATCATAAAATCTGGTTGTAAATTGCGGCTTAATTAATAGAAAAAGGAGGTACCACCAAGCTTTCAAAAAAAAAATCCACATAGATTCAACTGATATTGTAATATGCTAAAACAAAATATTGAATCAATTATCCAAATTATGGAAACCAATTACGATCGCACAATCACATGAACAAGAAAGATAAATAATTGAAATCGCACAACATAAAGATATATATGGGGAAATCCTTAGCTAAAATCCCCACTGTCTATATATTGCATTAAGTCAAGAATATGAAACAATACAATGTTATTTCCCTTCCTGAGAAACCTCTGCACTATCTCTAATAGTCTCACTCTGATCCTGACAAGTTTGGTCCAATACTTAACCAAAAACTTGCACATGACTCACTAGCCTGCCCTATGCATTCTTGAGGGAATTGAGCCCCTATTAAATAGGAAATTCCCACTAATTGATTGTACAATACATCCAAGGTGTCTTGATGACGTCATGCATGGCATGTACAAGTTGATAATAGTACAACTGATAGTCTTCTTCCTTTTAACTCCAATGTCAACTAGGTCTTCTGCAAAACTGACATGCAATAGCGATTTTTAGTGAATTATTAGTTTTTTGATTGATCACTCAATGTGAGTTAAATCAGATTTAATTCACTAGACCTCTCACTAGCTCATCCATTAGTTAGAACTAGTTAAACTTATTTTAACTAAAATAAACTGAGTTAACTAATTGCAACTCAAAATAAACTTAACCATGGCTCCTAAAAAGTAGCAAACACCCTACATGCCTCTAGTTTGACCCTCAACTTGAATTAACTGAGCTAACTAAGTCTTCCTAACTTAGTTAACTCATACAAGATGTCATCTGACATGGAATTACAATTTACTTCTAATTTAATTAAGGGAAAATTAAATAATATTCCCTTTTTGGTGACATTTTAAATATTTCTTGTTGTCAATTTCAACATTTATTTTATCTTCCAAATTGACACAATCACTAACAAAGATTATCTTGGTTCTTATATATAACAAGTTATGAAATTTTCAAAGTAATGAGTTTTGTTTTATTCATAGTTATTTCAAACCATCTTAATTTCAACATCTTGGTCTTTCTAAGTATTTTTCTTTAATTGTTGAAATTTCATTCATTTTAACAGAGATAATTGTTTCACCCAATACATCGCCAATTTTTGTAGCATTCAACAACCCCCCATTTTTATACTTAGTTTTCAATAATAAATGGGGACCCTTTTAATTTTTTATGTTTTATTTCCTTTTTTCTTTAGGAAATAAAGAATAAATTTTGGTTAGTTATAATAATTTTCACAAGCTTTAAGACTTTCCCTCTTATTAGAGATTTTATATTGGAGTTACAAGTGAAATGTATTATAAAGGCCCGAGGCTCCGATTATCCCTACCCATAAAAGACAAGTGATAGCGAAACTTTTAAAACTTATCAGTACTTCTTTATATCGTAATTTTCCTTTGGAGTGAGTTATAATAGAACATAATCTTGATATGCTTCTCCCCGATCCTTAATTTACTCAAAAAAATTCATTCACAAAGGGTTTTATTAAATTTTATGTGTGGAACATTATTATAAACTCTTGTCGGTCCCAGAATGTTATGTATTGACGCGTGTCATATCGTAACTCCTTTACATTGGAGTTGACTCATCATGTCATTCTAGAAGAACCCTTGGTATTCAAAACTCTCGATATGCCTTTCCCTCCTTTTATCAGAGCTTTTTGAATTATTCATAACCATTATATCGAAACATTCCTACATCAGAGAGTTAAAATATCGTAACTTTTTAACTTAATTCCTTTGATATTATCCCTCTGATGAGGTGATATGAATAACCCACATTGTTCCACACTTGTAAATTCAATGATTGATAATGCAGGTGTAATTATTTTCGAAAATATAAATTCTTACATTTAATTTGTCTCATTTGTGAATATTTTCTTAAGGGGAAAGAATTACTATTGTGAGTTACATTTATGCTAAGTATCTTCAAGTGAAGGTATCTCGCTCAAATCTGTGTTGTTGTTACAGGATCACTCTGATTCTCAGAATACTGAAGAAAAGTCAAAGGTGGGGAACGGGAAAAAAAAATCTCCTTTACAACAACATTATGTTCCTCCCATTGTTAAACAAAAAGAAGACAAGGCCCTTTCTTTTGAATTATTATTTGATACAATATGCATAAGGGATTATGGGCATTCATCATGGGAATAAATTTATCAATGTTTCGGGGAAGAAAATCCCATAATTACTAAGAGAGTAGTAAATGTTGATGATTCTTCCCTAGTTTCATATACCACCTACAGTGGTGCAACGAATTCATTTCTTCATAGAATTGCAGCCCGACCCAAAATTTTGTCCTATACTGATATGGTCTAATGCGTCATTGACAATTTTAATATTGATGACAGGAGGATAGTTACAAGAAAAGGCATAGTCATTGGGTCTTTCGCTAGTGAGGACTTTCAAAAGATGTACCATCTTCCTGAGCCCCAATTTAAATATGATAAATCTTAAATTGAAGAATTCCTCAAGGAACATGGTCATGCATCGAAATGAATCATAGGTTGGAGGAAAGATTAAAATAAGCACAAAAGAGAAGAAAGCGGTAAGTACATTGTTGATTCTCTTGTTGGGCCTTATTCTCAAATTACTGCTATGGTGTGTAGAATTTATTCAATGCCAAATGTACGCAAGTTCTCTGACCAATGGGTACCTCTAATTGATGGGGCTTCAAAATGGTTTATATTTTATTGGGAAAATATTCTTTTTGAGAGTTTAGCTACCCATATCCTAGCTTTTAGAAGTAATCACAATATTTTAGAGAATATTTTTCCTCCTTTCTATGTGAGTGCATATATTATGGATGCTTTGTGTTTTTCTATGGATTTCTCATCTATGGGATGGAAATTAAATCTACAAGACCTAACTCCTATCCATATTTACCATGATATTTTATGGGACTCCAAATAACATCAACATTCCTATAAGATTTTCCAGCAGGTCATGTTGCCAATTTATCAATTCGTCTTTGATACCAAAGCACCCCAAATATCTCCAGAGGATGAAAATGATATTTTGTGAGTAAGGAGATGGTTTGGTGAAGAATATTTCACCTATATCAAAGTATATGGAAGTTTGGCAAACCCTCATTTCCTTCCATTGTTTTTCCTAGATAAACTATTGTGTAGAGAAATAACCTACCAGATTGTGGGTAATGGTATTTCTAAAGTTCTTAGAGAAGCAAATAAAAATATGTTGCCTACTTTCCCGGCTCAATTTGGCATACATGATTTGGAAAATTAAAAAAATGCAACAAATGAGATACAATTTATTCAAGCTATGAAATTTCCTATTGTCCCAAATAGGAAATATGATCCTAATCTTGTTTTCAAGAAGATCACAACTACACAGAGTATTAGACAGTTCATGCATGAACCTGATAGGTTTTATGATCTCTTTGAAAAATCTTCTTCTTATTTTATGGTGATTCAATATGCAAAAAAACAATTAACTCCAGAGGAAATGAATCAGTTTATATAGTACATAGCTTCTAGGATGGTTAATATTCCTATGGATTCTTTACTGATGTAACTGATCTCACACACTCAATCAATTATTCTTAGCAAAATGTAATTGTTTCTTATACCTCTTCTCAAAAGTAATTAAGTTGGAATAGATGTGGAATGAATATGGCAAAGATTTAAACTTTACAACTTATGAATGTCAAGTTTTTCACACTAGTCCACAGATGAAGGTTCAGGAAACCTCGAGAAATACTGAACAAATTGTCAAAAAAATGAAAGATGTTAAGGAACCTTTAAAGGATAGATATATAGAAATCATACCAACATTCCCTTCCTCTAAGGTGGTTTTGAAAATTGAAGAAATTACTCCATTGGACATTTTAAACAGTCCTCAACACAAGTCTATAGTTAAAATGGATAGGAAAAAGAGAAATCTTTATCAGTTCTAGGCTTTGGTTCCAGGTAATGCATCCTTTGAGGTCTTTTGGAAAGTCTCCTCGGCCACTCCAACAAAGGAATTGGGAAGGCTTACACAGTTTACATATGCATATGCCTCAGATACTATTGATGAAACAACATAAGTCCAACAACATCTCAAGGAGAAAGAAGAGAGAATTGTTCTGTTGGAGCAGAATATTGAAACCGGAAAATAAAGATCACATAGCAATGGAAATCCCAGATGATATAAATTCAGCAAATATTTTATTATCTCATGGTTCAACATGATGCATATTTAAAGGCCAAAGATGCACATATACAAGAATTTCAAGGAAGGATTCAACACTTAAGTGCCAATCCAGAATTAGAAGAGCTCAAGAAAGAGGCAAAAGAGTTGAACATTCTTCTTTCCTAGGAGCAGATAGTCTTTTTCCAGAAATTGGCAATTATTCATGATCAATGTAAGACTGTGGATCCTTGGTCAATCATCTTTCTATTATTAGAAATTATTTTGAGGAGATAGAAGAAAATATTTCTAGTTTCCTGACTTGGCAAGAAGGTGAACAAGGTAGATCAACCAGTCTCCCTAAAATTGAATAAAATCATAAGGAAATAATTTTTCAGAGAATGGGACATCTACATTAAGAAAATTGAGGAATCAATTTATCAAGCTTAGGAAATTTCGAATAGCATCACTAAAGAAATTACTAATAATTTACTTCAGTATAATCTCATTCCAGTTGTTCTGAAGGCACTCTACCAGACATTAATTTCTCGACGAAGATGTTAGATGAACCAAATATCATAGTTTAAAGTTAGGATAAAATATTTATTAAATTAGAATATTTAATAAATATTAGAGACACTTAGAAATAGAATATTGTTAGAAAAGATAGGACTCTAGAATAATGTCATATCTTAGGCTCTAAATTAGGAATAAAGTTAGTAGATTGGTTAGAAGGTCATTTATTGTAAATGGACACTTTTTGTTTTATCAAGTAGTCAATAACTAAATTAAGTTAGGATATGTAGCTTATAAATAGTTTATTTTCATAATTGCAAGAGTGTTGAAGTTTACGTGTGTAAACTCTTGCAATTCCTATGTAATCTATTTTCCCATTATTAATTAAATTCTGTGTCTGAGGACACTTATGCATTATTCTGGTATCAGAGCTTCACTAATATAGCTGACGAGAGAAGGAGACTCCAGCTCTACATGCCTATGGAAAACTCCAGAAAATTGTTCATCAATTGAATTTGTAGGTAAATTTGTCAAAATTGTTTTTCAGGGAAAAGAAATTTAATTATAATTTTTCTAGATTATTTGATTCAATTTTTTTTAGAATTTAACTCTACACTGCCCCCAAACACTGTCTATTTTTTCCTACACTGCCCTCCAAATCTGCAACAGCTACACTTCTTTGATAGTAATCTCAGCTAGCATACGACTACATAGATTAACAATTTTTAATAGAGTGTAGTCATGTAATGCGTACACTCTTCTCCTCCATGATGCTGCAACCTATAGCCCCTTTTCTTCACTGCGTAAACTCATCCTGTGTACACCCTACTCCAAAAGTGCACCTGTTGTAACAACAACCCCATTGTTCCACGTTGCATCCATCAATCTACAACAACCTACATCCCCAACGACCTCTTGCAACGATCCCCATCTCCGCTCAAGATCAGAAGATGCCGAGATCGAATCCCTGGAAGCCTCCGAGAGCTGTAATAATTATTTGATTATGTGATCCCATAATGAACTGGTTCTCACGTCTCATATAAACCAGCAAGGTACAAGACCAAATTCAGAAAATCCGAAACATGAGATCAATGTATTATTATTTCACGTGCTCTGGTATGAAATTTCTTAAACCATAATTTGAAAGTTCTGTTCAAGCATATCCCAAAATGTAAACATCCTCTTTTTTCCAAGATCTCCAGATGCTCCGAGAACACCAATAGAAAGGTGGCCACGTTCTTTTGCCTTTGATGAGCTTATTGTTGAAGAGCTCAAATATTCAAACTCCAGCTTTGAAGGACTTCCACCATTCGATAATCTGAAATTTATGACAATTGTATATGTTAAATAAAATCAGTGAAAGGAGCTCTCGACACAAAAAATAAATCCCCACGACATGCTTGCTTCGTTTGATGTTGATGGCACACTTACCCCTGCAAGAAAGGGCGTCTCCCAAGAAATGTTAGAATTTATGTAATGATTACGTAATATTGTAGCTGTGGGAGTTGTAGGTGGCTTAGATCTTGCAAAAATAACTAAGCAGCTTGGAAAAACTATTATTTCCGACTATGATTATGTATTTTCATAGAACGGCCTTATTTCTCACAAAGGTAGCAAAATTATTGAAGGATAAATGATGACGAGACAAAGTGTGGCTATCAAGGTGCTCAACAAAGAGATAATATTGAAGGATAAATAAGTGGAGTAATTATTTTTCAAATAATATTTTTTGGAGAGATAAGGGATATATATTTTATGTAATTTTTTTTATTATTTTATTTTTGGAGTAACAAGGAGTATTGTAATATTTTTTTAAATTTGGAGTTATAAGGTGTACATTTGTAAACTTGAGGTGCTAAAATTGTAACAAGTATTTTTTACATTGAGGGGGAGTAGATTTTTTTTTAAGAAGAAATTTGTAAGGGCATTGTCAAGTGGTAAAATTTTGAAAGGATTTCATTGTAAACACTCAATGAGAAATTGACTAGAACCAAGTGCAAATCTTAGTCATTTTTCTCCTTTTTCAACAACTATACGAGGGTCAAGGCCAAGCCCTGATCGATAGTTTTATTTTTGCATGGCGTGTGTCATTTTTTGCGTGGCATGTTTCATGTGACGAGTTTCTCAATTTGCTTGTGCTTGATTCTTTTGGTACACTGCTTCAACACTACAATGTAGAAGTTAATTAATCTGTTCTCTAATTTTGATAAGCTAGAAGGGGAAAAATCTTATAAAACATGGAAACATCTAATTGACAGCACTCTCATATATAATGAATTGTGGCATGAAATATGTGATTGTGACATTAATCCTAATAAACCAACAGATGCAACTTTACTTGCAAAATGGGAAATAAAAAATGCCAAGGAATTAGCTCTGATAAAGTCTTTAGTTAACAATGAAATGTACATTCATATTGAAAATACCTCTGATACATGGACTACTTTGTGTATGTTATCACTCAGGTTTTCCTAGAAGTTGTGTAAGAGGAAAGTATACCCGAGGTAACCACAAACCAACCTTTTAGATGCAGAATCTAGCCAATCTGCATCCAGAGAGGGCTCTCTCTTTATGATTTATCTTTGTTCTTGGAAGGTTTTAGGCTAGTTATAGATTCAAGAGTTTGTTTTGGGAAAATGGTGGAATCCACAAAATAAGGGCAAGGTTGAGAGCTTTCAGTCCATTGGGCTATGGAGTCAAAGGATGGCTTTACTGGATTTCTATTCTAAACACAAGATGGTATTACAGGGCAAGATAGCTAGACAGAGAACAATCTTTAAAATTTAAAGTGGATGGGATGATCTTGAAGGGATGAAAGGCAGCTAAGAATCTTTCACCATGTTCAAAAGAGAGAAATGAGATGACTACAAACAAAGAGCAATGAAGAATTCTTTATTATAGTAATCAACAATGTTTAAATTAGCAAAGCAAGAGCACTTAAGAATTCATGCTTATAACTAATTCAGAGGAAAATATTAAGAACAATCACATCTGAAATCAGAGTACAATTAAGAAAATTCTGATTCAATCCTTTATGTAAATTATTCAGAAATGGATATGAATGGTATTATAAACTAATATAAAACTTCAGACAAAGGGTAGAAAGACTTATTGAACTGTAGTCCAACACATGAATCCTGCAACAAGTCTAGTGCTTTAAATCGTCATCCAGTAAGCCACGAATAAATTTCTCCAAAATGCTTTTATTCTGAAAATCTCAATGTTACAGCAGAGTAATAGAATCCACCCTCAAATTCTTCCAAGAGTGGAGTATTTATACAAATTCTAAACTAAAATATCTTGAAACAAATATCAAAATTGGTTCACCAATCTCTCCAACTATTTTACATAAATAGAACTTAATTAAAGGACACTCAAACTAATGCATCTATTTGGCACTATTTTGTATGGATAGGTGATGAAAAAGAGGGGAATTCTAATTTGATCCAACTCTTAGTTGATGATGAGGCATCCAAGTCACTAACTGCTTCCTTTCTTTGTGCATTCTGCTCCAACAATTCTGCAAAATTGGGGTCCAATGATATCTTTGTATTTCTCAATCCGTAATAGATATGTAAAAATTGAAAGAGGTTATTGTATATAAATATGTTTTTGAGATAAACCTCTTTCAATTTCCTAAACTTCCTCTCCAGATGTTCACAATAGGCTCTGTAGAAAGATGTGTAAAACAGAGTTTTACAGAGTCTGAAAAATAGCCTCTAAAGATGTGCATGTATATCTCGGTCTGAAATCACTGTGGAAAAACTGAGATAGGTTTTTGTATATGGGTCTCTTAGGAACAAAAACCTCCTTCAGTGTTGTAAAATGTATTTCTAATTGGCCAAAATATTCTCTGAAAAATGATGACTTAACAGGATTTTTCTGCAAAAAGTGCTTTCCAACATTGTTTAATATTTCCAAAACCATAATGGTTGTTAGAAACGTGAGAGAGGTTTTTGTATATGGCCCTCTTAAGAACATAAACCTCCTTCAGTTTTGTAAAATTCATCTTGGATTGATCACAATAGTTTCTACAAAACTATGACTAAAATATGCAATTTCTGCAAAAATGTTCCTTCTTGTTATGTTTTTTCATCTTTTTACTTTCTTGCTCTTTTGACTTTTTGTATATGGCCCTCTTAAGAACATAAACCTCCTTCAGTTTTGTAAAATTCATCTTGGATTGATCACAATAGTTTCTGCAAAACTATGACTAAAATATGCAATTTCTGCAAAAATGTTCCTTCTTGTTATGTTTTTTCATCTTTTTACTTTCTTGCTATTTTGACTGTTTTACTTTCACTTTAGACAAAACTCACTATTGGTGAAAGTATTCTCATCTCTTTTTACCATTTTACTGCCTTCTGTATTTACTTTTACTGTTTACCTTTGACTGCTCTGTAACTTCATTTTAACTTTCACTGACTTTTACCTGATACACTTTAACCATTGATACTCTTTAGCTGTTATGCTTTCTAACCTCTGTTTGAATAGATTTGATAACAATATTGGAGTAAACAAATATTATGACTAGTATTAAGACTGTTTATCCAAGGATGTGATCTTCTGATTACCTCTTCAGGGGACAACCGAGTAGATTTTCAAGCAATTCCCCAATGGACAAGGGAGTGAGGTTTTGACCAGGTTCAAAATGGAGCATCACATTGATAGCTTGGGGAGTAATGGGGAAAAGAACACTCTGGTCAGGGGATATTACAGCTCTTTGAGTCAGATCATAGTTAGAATGGAAATAGTGGATAATTTCTGGGAAAGAAATGACTGAGGGGATGAGATATCTCGGGATATTGGATTCCCACAACCCAATGACATATTGCCCCTTTGAATAATCGTCTCTGCAGCGACAATAACTCAGAAGGGGACTTTCATCAAAATGCAAATCTTTAATCTGAAAATATTTATCTACTAAAGGCAAATATTCTAACTCTCTGTGGGGGGCATTCAATGGAGTCACATTCAGGGCTGCCGGGGCTTCCATTTTGGTTCTTGTGGATTCAAAACGGAATTTTCTGGGTTTTCTTCACAGGCCGGGTGCAATTTCAATTTAAATGAAGGAAATTAACACAATTGCAGTTTCAAGGGAACAATTCATAGTTTTAAAACCTCAGGGAATGATCTCAGTGATAAGATTTAATCACTAATCCAGTGGAAAACGAGGAAAACAAACTTTCTTTTGGAGTTTCTGAGCGCTATAAGATAAATACCCGTTCTTGGAGGAAAACTGGCTTTTAACAGGTATCAGGCGATAGCAGGATGATGCTTGAACACAGGTCTGGAGGAATTCTGGAGCGAAATCGAATTGAACAGTGGATTTCAGTGGAAATTTGAAATTCGTAGCGGAAAGCACAGTCGCGTTCAAATGATGAAAATGACATAAAAACACGCGAATTTGTTTTATTTCCAAAGTCAAAAAAGGGGTTTTTAGTTTTTCGAGGAGTGACGTCACTTTGGTACGGGCTGACGTGGGGCAGGGGGGCCGGGCGGTAAGCGGTTAGTCCCCGCACCGCTTATTGGCAAAGGTGGTATTGATCGCGGGGGGAGCGATTCCATTGGATCGTTGCCACGTGGACGGAGGACTGGTCAAATACCACCAATCCCCCGCGCGTTAAATCTCTGACAAAGGATGGGTAGCGGGATTGACGTGGAGCGTCGATCTGTGGAGGGATGATCCAACGGTGGAAAAGGACATGGAGTAAGCGAAGGTTTAAGGTGCGGGCCCGTCGGGTTTTTGAAACAATTAATGTTTAATTTAATCACCCCGGGAGGCTTTTAATTGGTGAATGGAAGGTTATTAATTAGTTCATATAACTAATTAATCCCATATTTATAATGAAAAAAGGGTTGCGACGGGATTTCATTCGATGATTGAAAAGTCGGGTGGAATGCCAGGTGGATGGGCCACGGTGGCATAGGATCTTTCCAAGGTTTTGGTTTTAAAAACAAACTTTGGGTTTTTATCCTTTTTTGCATTTAAACATATAGAATTATATGTTTAAAGTTTTTTCTTATATATATATTTTTTATTATATGATCAATTAACCGATGTAGTTAACTTATCATAGGGGCGGGACTATAATATAACGATATATTTTAACCAAAGGGCTTGTAGAAGCGGGTTTTAATGAATATTTGGGAGGTAAATACTTTGGTTAAAACATTATAATAAATGGGTTTTTGGATATTTATATAAAAGGAGCTATATACTTAGGATAGGGCATTTCACTAGGGATTTAGTAAAATAGAGTTAAACATTAATATGAGAAAGGGACAATGGAACTCAAAACACTTTGCTCATCTAAGAAAGTGATATTTTCTGAAGTAAAATTGCAATATCTCATCTTCAACACTTAAACTTAGAATAGTAAGTTATTTTGAGGGATTTTTATGGAATTTTGCATAATTTTCCTAAGCAAAATGAGATTTTAGTTAGGAAAAGGATAAAGATGAATGATTATAATGATGAATTATCTCAAGCACTTAGGTCTTTTTGATCATTAGGCCGAGGGTCCGGTCCCTCCAAAAGTCAAGGAAATGCCTTGAGCCCCTTTGATCTCCAAAAACCTTAGTACTTTGGGGGAAATTAGTAAAGGTTTTTAAGGGGAAAGTGATGAAGGAAGTTAATGATTTTGACTTTGCTTGCTGTGATTTTCCAGTGTATTTCCTGCTTCAGTATTTGTGATGAAAGTAAAGGATTAAAAACATTTAGCAGCATCATTCATCAGATAAAACTTTGTAACACCATCTACCTACCCTATCTACTACTACCATTTTCTCTTCTTTATTAGGGTGCATTTAGACTTGCAAACCCTTTTCAATCTTCTTTTCTTTTACAAGGAAAATCTATCTAATTCTACACTTATTTCATCCAAGGGCTCAGATTAAACTATTGAGCACCTTTTATTAACTCTACCTATCTACTTATCTGCCAAGATTAAACTGTTTGGTCAGATATTTATTCTCTATTCTACAATATGAAATTGAAAAATGAACTAGCCAAGCTTAAACAGTTTGACTATTCATGAATTGTGGCATAAAATACAAGTTGCACACAATTTTTTTATTACATCAGAGTAAAAAGTAGTGGCATTTAGACTTGCACACTTTCCTTGGCCTTTCTTTTTGATGGGCTTCATTTCTTTTACTTTTTGGCCATTTTTATTCTTTTTACCCTTTGATTTTTCTTTTAGGGTATACCCTCTTTACATTTTTTAAATTATTTGATTTTTTGGTTTTTCAAGAATATGGAACACCTTTGCTCAAGAAAAAGGTTTGAACATATTCCATAGTTCAATCAAGAAAATCATGAAAAATGACACCTATTGGTATAGGAGTCTAACACTGGCTCCACTTGGGGATGGATTTTCCTTGTGAAAAGTCAAGAACAGCAGGTCAGTTGCCTCAAAATGTCTTCAAACTAAACCATGTAATCTCCTTCTTCTGGTAGCTTTATTGTATATATGATAGTAAAAATTCTGAAGCTTAGGGCCTTCACTTCGGGCTTCAACTTCAGTAAGTCACCATCCAATAAAAACTGCGTTTCCTAGTTGGAAATCTTGAATTGAATATAGTCCTTTTTCTGCAACCTGAAATCTAATCTGAAACTAAAACAACACACAAAAATTTTCAAACCAACTTAATGAAAAACTAGCTGAAAATTGACAACTAAAAAAAATGCTCAAAATTCTGAGCTTATTAGCACTCATTTATCTACTTTAATCTACTAAAAATCTTATTGAATCAGGTAATACACAAATGCCAATGAAGCCAATCAAGTAGATGTAACAATAAATGGTTAGCTTGATTGCTTATGATCAAAATTGGAAGTATGTTATGATCATGTGCCTTTATAATCAACGATAAGATGTGAAATGGCAATTGTTGATATATTTGATCCTCATAGATAAAACATGTTTGCAGATTTGAGGTAAAAATATTCTCCATATAATTTGCTATAGGATCATTAAAAGCATGATGTATGTTATTTAATTCTAGGCCTTCAATGACTAATTGTTCAATTGAATTATGAATATTAGACCATGATTTTATTTCTTCAGTCTTGTGTTTGAAAGAATAATCATCTTCAATATGCAAGTCAAAAGATAGTACAATTTCCTCTTGCTTTGGAGAAGGAAGATTTTCAAAGAATTCTTTAGGATTTCGGAAATTATATGACTGAATTTGAGAATGCAAAAGTTTGATTTCATTTTCATAATTTTCAGAAATTATATCAAGAAGCCATTTTTTAACTTGAGGAGAACATTTTCTTGATTTTAAGAGAAGAAAGAAAGCTCTTAGAAAATCCTCATCAAGCTGAAGTTCTAATATCTCATCCCTCAAAATAGCTAGTGATTGTTTTGTGAAATTATCATAATTATCATCATACTGATCGTATTTAGGAAAATCTTCAGAATAAGGAATGTCATTAATTATAAACATTGGATCAGCATATTTCTCTTCCAACAATCCCAATATATCTTGATTAGATTGGTTGCATTCTGTTTGAAAATCATTGTTTTGTTCAATAGGAGTACTATCAAGTAATGGGCCTTTTTGCGAAGGTAGAATAACATGAGCATCAACTTGTTCTTCTATCCCTTCATGGATAAAAACCTTTGTACATTCATCAACATTAGAAGAAGTAGAAACAATTTCCCCATTATGTAAATATATTAAGGATGATTGCATGTTTAGAAGCAAATTGATTTCTTCTTCGATGAGGGGGGGTGGGAATCTCTGAATTCTTAGATTGGAATGACAATTGTTTTTTCTCTTATCTAAAAATTGATCATGAGGTTGATTATTTTCTTTAACTTCATTCAAAACATTAAATGAAACATCATTTGTTAATACAGAGGGTTTTTGTGGATCTTGATTTATCTCCTGACTTATTTCATCTTTGTTTAACTCCTCTTGATTATTATGATATTTAACTTGAGAATGAAAGTTTTGGACTTCTTCTAATAAATCTTTAGGAGACCAATTTGCAAAATCTTCATCAATATTTTTAAGGTAATGTATAAGATCTTCAGCTTGATCACAACAATTTTCAGCTAATGATAAAGATGGAAAATCTTCTTTGTAATGCTCATAAAATACTTTATGAAAATCTTTTAGAGAAAACAAACTTGCAGGTTTGAGAGCTTCATACCATTCCCTTGCTTTTCCTTCTAAGGTTCCCATGAATATCTTCATGAGGCAATCCTCATGCCAATCACCCTTCAATCTTGATGAGTGTATATGAAATTTAATGAGATGTAGTAAAGGATCATCAATATTCTCATCTTGAAACATGGGCAGATTTTCACCCCAATTTACCTTCGGTAGTTTGTGTGGAAATCCAGGTATGTGATCTTTGCTCATGGGAGCATATCTTCGTTTTATTCTTGGATCATCTTGAAAATCAACCATAATGAAAAGCCACTTTATCTGTACAACCAAGTTAGATCTTTATATAAAATACAATACATATTGAATCTTAACGAGAAAGAACATAATGTCTTGGATTAAGATCCAAGTTGAAAGCCTGATCTTTCCATATTGTTCTTCTAGGTTCATTCCTCCAGTGGAGTCTTGATTGTGAAATGGATTTGGAGTCGCCAGGTGGATGATTTTAACTTTTGTGTGTCTGATCCCTGTCCACCATCATAGATCAGATCTAAACCTGTAAAACAATTCTGAAGAGAAAGTTAGTTCTTCAGGAAACTAAATTTTTGTGAATTTTCAAAACAACTTCTACAAACTCTTCAAGAAATTTAAGATTTTTAATTAAAATTTTCTCAAAGATTTATTAAACTAGAGAGTCCGATTAAACATTTGAAACTAAGGTTCAATGTATAAGCTAAATCAGAGATAGACTGAAGCAGCTTTTATTTACTTTTGCAATTGCAGAGCAAAAGCAATTTCAAAGGCTACCTGGCTGATCTTCAGACTCTGTCCATAGCTTATAAATCAAACAATAGCATCAATAAAATGATTCAGATCCCCAGTATGGTCGCCACTATGTTATCACTCAGGTTTTCCTAGAAGTTGTGTAAGAGGAAAGTATACCCGAGGTAACCACAAACCAACCTTTTAGATGCAGAATCTAGCCAATCTGCATCCAGAGAGGGCTCTCTCTTTATGATTTATCTTTTTTCTTGGAAGGTTTTAGGCTAGTTATAGATTCAAGAGTTTGTTTTGGGAAAATGGTGGAATCCACAAACTAAGGGCAAGGTTGAGGGCTTTTAGTCCATTGGGCTATGGAGTCAAAGGATTGCTTTACTGGATTTCTATTCTAAACACAAGATGGTATTACAGGGCAAGATAGCTAGACAGAGAACAATCCTTAAAATTTAAAGTGGATGGGATGATCTTGAAGGGATGAAAGGCAGCTAAGAATCTTTCACCATGTTCAAAAGAAAAAAATGAGATGACTACAAACAAAGAGCAATGAAGAATTCTTTATTATAGTAATCAACAATGTTTAAATTAGCAAAGCAAGAGCATTTAAGAATTCATGCTTATAACTAATTCAAAGGAAAACATTAAGAACAATCACATCTGAAATCAGAGTACAATTAAGTAAATTCTGATTCAATCCTTTATGTAAATTATTCAGAAATCGATATGATGATATTATAAATTAATATAAAACTTCAGACAAAGGGTAGAAAGACTTATTGAACTGTAGTCCAACACATGAATCCTGCAACAAGTCTAGTGCTTTAAATCGTCATCCAGTAAGCCACGAATAAATTTCTCCAAAATGCTTTTATTCTGAAAATCTCAATGTTACAGCAGAGTAATAGAATCCACCCTCAAATGCTTCCAAGAGTGGAGTATTTATACAAATTCTAAACTAAAATATCTTGAAACAAATATCAAAATTGGTTCACAAATCTCTCCAACTATTTTACATAAATAGAACTTAATTAAAGGACACTCAAAATAATGCATCTATTTGGCACTATTTTGTATGGATAGGTGATGACAAAGAGGGGAATTCGAATTTGATCCAACTCTTAGTTGATGATGAGGCATCCAAGTCACTAACTGCTTCCTTTCTTTGTGCATTCTGCTCCAACAATTCTGCAAAATTGGGGTCCAATGATATCTTTGTATTTCTCAATCCGTAATAGATATGTAAAAATTGAAAGAGGTTATTGTATATAAATATGTTTTTGAGATAAACCTCTTTCACTTTCCTAAAATTCCTCTCCATCTATGCGCAATAGGTTCTGCAAAAATATGTGTAAAACAGAGTTTTACAGAGTCTGAAAAATAGCCTCTAAAGATGTGCATGTATCTCTCAGTCTGAAATCAATGTCCAAAACATGAGATAGGTTTTTGTATATGGGTCTCTTAGGAACAAAAACCTCCTTCAGTTTTGTAAGATGTATTTCGGATTGTCCACAATATTCTCTGCAAAATGATGACTTAACTGGTATTTTCTGCAAAAAGAGCTTTCCATCTTTGTTTAATATTTCCAAAACCATAATAGATGTTAGAAACGTGAGAGAGGTTTTTGTAGATAATCCTCTTAAGAACATAAACCTCCTTCAGTTTTTCAAAATTCATCTTGGATTGATCACAATAGTTTCTACAAAACTATGACTAAAATATGCAATTTCTGCAAAAATGTTCCTTCTTGTTATGTTTTTCCATCTTTTTACTTTCTTGCTCTTTTGACTGTTTTACTTTCACTTTAGACAAACCTCACTATTGGTGAAAGTATTCTCATCTCTTTTTACCATTTTACTGCCTTTTGTATTTACTTTTACTGTTTACCTTTGACTGCTCTGTAACTTCATTTTAACTTTCACTGACTTTTACCTGATACACTTTAACCACTGATACTCTTTAGCTGTTATGCTTTCTAACCTCTGTTTGAATATATTTGATAACAATATTGGAGTAAAAAAATCTTATGACTAGTATTAAGACTGTTTATCCAAGGATGTGATCTTCTGATTACCTCTTCAGGGGACAACCGAGTAGATTTTTCAAGCAATTCCCCAATGGACAAGGGAGTGAGGTTTTGACCAGGTTCAAAATGGAGCATCACATTGATAGATTGGGAAGTAATGGGGAAAAGAACACTCTGGTCAGGGGATATTATAGCTCTTTGAGTCAGATCATAGTTATAATTGCAATAGTGGATAATTTCTGGGAAAGAAATGACTGAGGGGATGAGATATCTCGGGAGATTGGATTCCCACAACCCAATGACATATTGCCCCTTTGAATAATCGTCTCTGCAGCGACAATAACTCAGAAGGGGACTTTCATCAAAATGAAAATATTTAATCTGAAAAATCTTTATCTACTAAAGGCAAATATTCTAACTCTCTGTGGGGGGCATTCAATGGAGTCACATTCAGGGCTGCCGGGGCTTCCATTTTGGTTCTTGTGGATTCAAAACGGAAGTTTCTGGGTTTTCTTCATAGGCCGGGTGAAATTTCAATTTAAATGAAAGAAATTAACACAATTTCAGTTTCAAGGGAACAATTCATAGTTTTAAAACCTCAGGGAATGATCTCAGTGATAAGATTTAATCACTAATCCAGTGGAAAACGAGGAAAACAGACTTTCTTTTGGAGTTTCTGAGCGCTATAAGATAAATACCTATTCTTGGAGGAAAAATGGCTTTTAACAGGTATCAGGCGGTAGCAGGATGATGCTTGAACACAGGTCTGGCGGAATTCTGGAGCGAAATCGAATTGAACAGTGGATTTCAGTGGAAATTTGAAATTCGTAGCGGAAAGCACAGTCGCGTTCAAATGATGAATGACATAAAAACACGCGAATTTGTTTTATTTCCAAAGTCAAAAAAGGGGTTTTTAGTTTTTCGAGGAGTGACGTCACTTTGGTACGGGCTGACGTGGGGCAGGGGGGCTGGGCGGTAAGCGGTTAGTCCCCGCACCGCTTATTGGCAAAGGTGGTATTGATCACGGGGGGAGCGATTCCATTGGATCGTTGCCACGTGGACGGAGGACTGGTCAAATACCACCAATCCCCCGCGCGTTAAAACTCTGACAAAGGATGGGTAGCGGGATTGACGTGGAGCGTCGATCTGCGGAGGGACGATCCAACGGTGGAAAAGGACATGGAGTAAGCGAAGGTTTAAGGTGCGGGCCCATCGGGTTTTTGAAACAATTAATGTTTAATTTAATCACCCCGGGAGGCTTTTAATTGGTGAATGGAAGGTTATTAATTAGTTCAGATAACTAATTAATCCCATATTTATAATGAAAAAAAGGTTGCGGCGGGATTTCATTGGATGGTTGAAAAGTCGGGTGGAATGCCAGGTGGATGGGCCATGGTGGCATAGGATCTTTCCAAGGTTTTGGTTTTAAAAACAAACTTCGGGTTTTTATCCTTTTTTGCATTTAAACATATAGAATTATATGTTTAAAGTTTTTTCTTATATATATTTTTTATTATATGATCAATTAACCGATGTAGTTAACTTATCATAGGGGCGGGACTATAATATAACGATATATTTTAACCAAAGGGCTTGTAGAAGCGGGTTTTAATGAATATTTGGGAGGTAAATACTTTGGTTAAAACATTATAATAAATGGGTTTTCGGATATTTATATAAAAGGAGCTATATACTTAGGATAGGGCATTTCACTTAGGGATTTAATACAATAGAGTTAAATGTAAATATGGCAAAGGACAAGGAAACTCAAAACATTTTGCACATCTAAGAAAGTGATAACTTCTGAAGTAAATTGCAATATCTTATCTTCAACACTTAAACTTAGAATAGTAAGTTATTTTGAGGGATTTTTATGGAATTTTGCATAATTTTCCTAAGCAAAATGAGATTTTACTTAGGAAAAGGTTAAAGATGAATGATTATAATGATGAATTATCTCAAGCACTTAGGTCTTTTTGATCATTAGGCCAAGGGTCTGGTCCCTCCAAAAGTCAAGGAAATGCCTTGAGCCCCTTTGATTTCCAAAAACCTTAGTACTTTGGGGGAAATTAGTAAAGCTTTTTAAGGGGAAAGTGATGAAGGAAGTTAATGATTTTGACTTTGCTTGCTGTGATTTTCCAGTGTATTTCCTGCTTCAGTATTTGTGATGAAAGTAAAGGATTAAAAACATTTAGCAGCATCATTCATCAGATAAAACTTTGTAACACCATCTAACTACCCTATCTACTACTACCATTTTCTCTTCTTTATTAGGGTGCATTTAGACTTGCAAACCCTTTTCAATCTTCTTTTCTTTTACAAGGCAAATCTATCTAATTCTACACTTATTGCATCCAAGGGCTCAGATTAAACTGTTGAGCACCTTTTCTTAACTCTACCTATCTACTTATCTGCCAAGATTAAACTGTTTGGTCAGATATTTATTCTCTATTCTACAACATGAAATTGAAAAATGAACTAGCCAAGCTTAAATAGTTTGACTATTCATGAATTGTGGCATAAAATACAAGTTGCACACAATTTGTTTATTACATCAGAGTAAAAAGTAGTGGCATTTAGACTTGCACACTTTCATTGGCCTTTCTTTTTGATGGGGTTCATTTCTTTTACTTTTTGGCCATTTTTATTCTTTTTACCCTTTGATTTTCTTTTATGGTATACCATTTTTACATTTTTTAAATTATTTGATATATGGAACACCTTTGCTCAAGAAAAAGGTTTGAACATATTCCATAGTTCAATCAAGACAATCATGAAAAATGACACCTATTGGTATAGGAGTCTAACAGTGTACATTCAAATATCTCTGTGATACACAACCTAAATCTAAAAAGCTTGATCTTCAATTGAAATTGCTCCAACAAAAATTAACTAAAGGTGGTGATGTTCTTGAATATATTTCATGACTTAAAAACATCAAGAAAGAAATAATAAATGTTGATTTTCAAGTTGTCGATGAAAGTTTCTTGACTAAAATTTTAATTGTTGGATTTCCATCATCTTACATACATTTTTTGGAAACTTTTCAAGTCACTGGAAAATTCGAGAATATCATTTTTGATGAGATGAGTGATATGTTAGCCCAACATGAAAAAAAAATTGGAAGAAGAAATATATTGGGGAAGATGTCTTCTTCACAGAGGCTAGCACAAGTAAATCATCAACTGATAGTTATAGAAACTGAGGAAGAGGACATTTAAATCAAATTCAAGCAGCAGACAATGTACAAGGTCGTGGTCACAGTCAAAGCAGAGGAAACGATTTCAATAGAGGCTATAGTTTAGGCAGGAACAATTTTCAAGGAAGAGGAAACAATTGAGGCAGAGGATATAATCAAGGAAGAGGACAAAGTCAAAGTAGAGGAAAAACTCAGAACAGAGGCCAAAGAAAAGGCAGAGGATAGTATCAAGGTAGAGGTAGAGATTTCAGTCAAATTTTTGCCAGAATATGTAACAAAGTTGGACATTATGTTGAAGATTGTAGAACTTCCATTGATAAAATTCCTAAGTTTCATCCAAACTCTGCACAATTTTCAAATGATGAGTATGATCATGATGGTTCAGAATATGTATTCACCAACATAGAATCAACATCTTTTCAGGTTTCAACTTTTCTTCGAAGTGAATATGAAGATGCATGGATTATGGACACAGGAGCAACTCAACACATGAATTTTTGACGTGATTTTTTGGGAACTTAAAACAATTCCATCTCAATTCAATCTATATTTCTAATAAAAAAAAACATACTCCTTATGGAAAATGTGTAGTTAATTTTTTTCTACCTGGAATTGGAGAAAGAATGATTTCGAATGTATGGTATGTCCCAACATTTAAGCAAAATTTTCTATCTTTTGTCACGATTTGACAAGCAGGAAATCTGGGGTTTATGGAAGATGGGTTAGTTAAAATTAACTCATTCAAACAGAACATGAAAAAAGTGATGATAGGTTATGAAGATGGAAAACTGTTAAAGATGAAAGGGACAGTTATTCCAAGAAATTTTGACTTTGCAGGAGCAGCAAGTACAGACATTTCACCGATCAGATTGTGGCATGTAAGATATGGCCATCTCAACTTTAACAGTCTCTCTCAATTAAAAAAACAAGGAATGGTTAAGGGACTTCCAACCTTCAAAAGGGAAAATGCAAAATGTGAAGCTTGCAATTATGGAAAACAACATCGAGAGACTTTTCCCACAAGTTCATGGAGAGAAAACAAGCATTTGCAATTGGTTCATAGTGATATTTGTGGACCCTTACAAAATTCGCTAGGAGGATTCAAAATTTGTTACTCTTTGTTGATGATTTTAGCAGGATGACTTGGGTATATTTTTTGAAGAAAAAGTTAGAAGCATTTGAAAAGTTCAAAACTTTTCACCAACTTATTGAAAATGAAGTATAGGAGAATATTGGCACTCTTCAAACTGACAATGGAGGAGAATTCACTTCAAATGAATTCAAAATGTATTGCATGGGTAATGACATAAAGAAACATCTTACTAATGTCTACAATCCATAGCAAAATGGAGTATTAGAGAGAATGAATTGTACCTTTTTAGGAATTATGAGATCTATGTTATCTTTTAAAAGGTTAGGTTCTATGTATTCAGCCAAAACAATTCATAATGTTGTCTACTTACGGAACAGATCTCCCATTGCTTCTTTAGACAAAATCACACCTTATGAAGCATTGTTTGGCTTCAAACCTTGGGTTAAACATCTCATATTTTTTGGATCAGTATGTTATGCTTTAGTTCTGAAGGAAAAACCAACTAAGCTTGACTCACGAAGCTTAAAGTGCACAATGATGAGAAGAAAGGGTACCAAATTTTTTCTAATGGGAAATTTATTGTGAGCGGGGATGTGATTTTTGACGAAAATGAGAGTAAGAGTGTTGAAGAAATTGAGAGTCTTCTTCAAAAATTAGGAACAAGAGGTGATAAAAGAAAAGGAAATCTACAAAGTTAACCAAATTCACAAAATTGGTACGAACTTGAGTTTCCTTCATCTGAAAATTATTCATCCAGTCCATCTTCTTTACCAGTGTCATCTAGGTCTTCTGGCAGTTCATCCAAATCTCCTAGCAACAACAGTTCTTCTGACAGTGAATATCCGCCCCAGATTCTGTGGTTGATCAATGAACATAAGTTTAAATCAACCCTCTTTATAATGATAGTGATTTTTCACAATCTCAAACCAATGAACATCAATTTCCAAAATGGGTAGTTCAACTTTTGAAATATGTAAGGCCTAATGAATAGAATAAAGAAGGAACAAGGGGATCAAAAATAAGTGAAGGAAATTTTTCCTTGATAGCAAATGATTTTATTGAACCTTCTCCTTATCGAGAGGCAGTAAAAAATAAATAATAAAAACAGGCTATGGTTGATGAATATCAGGCAGTTATCAACAACAACACTTGGAAACTTGTTGATTGTCCTCAGAATGTTAAACCCATCGGATGAAAACGAGTTTACCGAATTAAGTACAAGAAAAATGGCGATATTGACAAGTATAGAGAAAGACTTGTTGCTAAGGGTTTTGTGTAGCAGGAAAGGATTGATTATGAGGAAATGTTTTCTCCTACAGCTAAATGGAACACCATCCGACTCAAACTTGCCTTAGCAGCTCAACAAGGATGGAAAGTTCATCAGATGGATGTAAAAATTCCTTTCCTCAACAGAGATTTATAGGAAGAAGTGTATATGACACAACGACCAGGTTTTTAAATTGAAGGACAAGAACATAAAGTTTTCAAATTGATTACAACTTAATATGGGTTAAAATAAGCTCCTCGAGCTTGGTATGCCAAAATGGACGAATACCTTCGGAAAGTTGGTTTTCAACGAAGTGAATATGATGATACCTTCTCTATATACCAACAAGTTAAAAATTTGGTGATTATGGTTATGTATGTAGATGATTTGATTATCACTGGCAACAATGATGATCACATTGCATAGGTGAAAAAGGAGTTACATACATGTTTTAAGATGATAGATTTGGGAATACTTCACTACTATCTTGGAGTTTTCCAACGTCCACATCATATCTTCATTTCTCAGAGTAAGTATGCAGCAAAAGTTCTTCAACGATTTGGCATGCAGGATTGAAAGCCTATTATTACCCCCATGGAATAAAACTTGAAACTTTCAAAATGTGAAGGGGAGGGAATGGTGGATAGCACTACTTATCAACAGTTTATTTGAAGCCTTATTTATATGACAACTACTCGACCAGATATTTCTTATGTCGTCAGTATTATTTCCTGCTTTATGAATGAACCATGAGACAGACACTGGAATGCAACCAAAAGGGTTCTTCGTTATATCCAAGGAACAAAATATTTTGGTCTTCTTTACAAAAATACTAAAATTTTTTTACTTGGTGGATTTTCAGATGCCGACTTTGTTGGTAGTATTGATGATAGGGCATCAACCTCATGTTATTTAATGAACATGGGGTCAACTGCAGTGTCTTGGAGTTGCAAGAAGAAAGCTACAATGACCACTTCTTCAGCAGAAGTAGAGTACATATCAGCGTGGGAATCAACATGTGAGATTGTTTGGTTGTGTAGAGTTTTACAGGACTTGGGAATTCCTCCAGCAGAAGCTACATCGTTATTCATCGACAACCAGTCAGCAATAAAGCTTTCCAAGAATCCAGTTTTTAATTAAAATACAAAGCATGTGGACACCAAGTATCATCATATCAGATCACTCATTACAAAGGATGACATCAAGCCGATTTATTGTCCTTCAGAATATCAGACCTTCGATATCTTCACCAAACCTCTTGGCAGAATAAAATTTACTAAGTTCAGGGATGAACTTGGTATATGTTGTAATGTATCTTTGGATCATAGGGGGGAATTTTAGATGATCCAAATATCAAAATCTAAATTTAGGATAAAATATTTATTAAATTAGAATATTTAATAAATATTAGAAACACTTAGAAATAGAATATTTTTAGAAAAGATAGGACTCTAGAATAGTGTCGTATCTTAGGCTCTAAATTAGGAATAAAGTTAGTAGATTGGTTGGAAGTTCATTTATTTTAAATGGACGCTTGTTGTTTTATCTAGTGGTCCATAACTAAATTAAGTTAGGACATGTAGCTTATAAATAGGTTATTTTCCTAATTGCAAGAGTGTTGAAGTTTACGTGTGTAACCCTTGCAATTCCTACGTAATTTATTTTCCCATTATTAATAAATTATGAGTTCTAGGAAACTTCTGTATTAGAAGACGTGGAAATAATATTCTAATAAGAGGGTTGATATTATTTATCAGCTAACCAATATCGATCTAGAACTTCATTGGAAATTCCTAGCTAAGTCGCACATCTAGTGGCTAATGCTTCGATGTTGATCGAATACCACCACTTAGATCGATCCAACATTGAGGGATGTCATATTTACCAACCAAATGCATATTCAGCCAAAGTCTCCTCCAAAATTAAAAAATATGACTAATATCTTTGACTTGAGACAGTGGGTTGGAGGAAAATCTTCCTCCTAAGCTTAGAAAAATTGTTGTAACTATATTCTATGTGTTCCTTTGTTCTTTCTTCTATTAAGAACTACTTGAAGGGTTGTTTTATTTTTCTATCTTTATCTTTTTGTAAAGAAACTATAAATTGTCTCTTAGCGATAGAGAGTGGGTTCTGATTTTTTGCCAAAAATAAGCTTAAGTTGCACTATTGTAACTTAATTCTTCTTAATCTAAAGTTGAATCACCGCCTTTAAATCATGAGAATATATATGTTTTATCGAGTACTATTATCCATTATCTATTTATTTTTTTAGAGTAGAATGTGATTTTGTTATTATTCACAGTATATGTGTTAAATAAATCTCTCATAATCACTATTGATATGTCAGATTGAAATCTTTGAATTATATGTGAATAACGTCATCTCAATATGTGTGATGATTAAATAAATAATTTAATTAACTATTTAATTAAGTCATTTTTCTTTCTCTGAGTTATATTCATAATTACATGGTGATATACATTGTTATGTTAATTGTGAAATATTTTTAAACACATATTTTATCAGATTTCCTGGGGTAGGTAGATATATAGCTAATAGTAATTTATATTTCATCATTTAGTCATATTAGAGTAATATATCCTTATTCATTTAATTTCTCATTAGCTTTTAGAAAGGGTAATTGGTCCCATAAATCCAGTCGGAGCCATCAATCCAAACAAAAACGGATCTGCTCTAAGGTCTCCACTAGATGGTTATCCCCAATGTTGATGCATTCATTCAGGACCATCAACATAGCTATATACTATAGTCAAAACAAAAATATATGATAATGTAGGCTATGTTAGAGTCCCGAAGATTTGGGATCTCGCAACTCTACAAAAGTGGGAGAGATGGTGTACTGTCAAACCTAACTAGTGCTGATGTTAGAGTAATGCATGACTCAATATTAATGGTTGGACAAAACAATGTGTATGATTTCAATATTTTTCGTACATTCACTATTTATGTGTATAGTGCAAAGTAAATATTTTAGTTTTCAAGTGCTGAACTAAACTAAGCCTACAATTTCAAGTGACATTATTCAATACTAAAATGTCTACATGAAATTTCAATAATAAAATAAGAATTAAAAGGCAGTAGAGATACACTCTTATAGATACTTGTATTTGAATGGAATGTACAAAACCCAATTCATTTTTATTTGCTTCATTGGTACTACAACCTCACCTTCCATTCGAAATTCCAATTTTATCAGAGGGTGGAAATGGGGATGTAATTTGTATAGAGACATGCCATGATTTATTTTAAAACAAATTCTAACTCCAAATTTAAGACAAATACTATATTTTCCAAATATGTAAAAGTTTCTATAATAAAAGAAAATATTGATAACATTGAAAATCTATAAACTATTGGACTCTTTGAAAACAACAAAGAAATACTCTTTGCTTTGAAATGGTTCCAATAATCCTATATAAAGCCCAATATTCTGGAATGTAAACCTTTTGACTATACCATTCAAATATACTTTGCCATATATCCATATTAAAGAAATCAAAATTCATACTAATGATATTTCATTTGCAACAAAACTCATTATCATTTTCTGATAAAAATAATGGAGATAAACATGGAAGTTATCTTCTCTTCTACTCTTTAAACTACAATTCAACGACTCCTCAAGTGGAACACATTAATTTCCACAGATTTAAATCCATAATACCAAAAAGAGGCACGCATTTTAGTCTATAGTATTCAATGAAAAAAGACTAGATGCCAATCAACACAAAATAAAAAGGTTACTAAATTAAAATATTTGCATTAAACTATGACCAAGAACTAAAGGATGATAAATGATTGAAATGAAAAAATAAGAGAAAAAGGATTTACTGCCACAACTAACGGGAAAGTAGACAACTTTGCCTTTCCCATTAAAAAACATGAGCTGAGTTGCATGTCACTTAAAACAAAGATTACTAAGAAAAATAAGTATACTTGAAAAGACTCTGCATATATAGCAAAAAATATTTGTTGTTGCAAGCTCCCATACATGGCCAGACCTCAAAAATGCAAGCATTGAATTCAACCATATGCTACTGAAAAAAATGTACTTTGTAAGGGACTTATTTGACAGAGGGAAATAGTAACAAAAACACACAAGACCATACGTGAATTTCCTTAAGTTGTGTGAAGCCAAAAAGATAGACCTTCTCAGAAAGTTATCCACCTCTTTCAAATGCTTTATGGATATCCAACATGATGAAATAAAAACAAAAATCACCACAAATATAACTTAGCTTATATAAAATGGTGCAATTTTCCTTCAATAGGTTTGGAATGTTATATACAAAGCTAGAAAATTAATTTAATTTTCCATCTATTTCCTTGAGTTTAAGTTGCATAAATGAAAAGAGTTTTTTCCCCGAGCGATAAGAGAAAAATAGGAGTAAAATAGATAAAATGAAATCACATACCTCCAATTTAGAGAAATCTTAGTTATGCTTATAGACAAAAGCCAATTGATCGCTCTGTCCATCAACAAAATTAACATTATTAATTGAACACCAAGCTAAGAGAACACTTCATCTACTTATGCATAAACTTCCCAACAATTTTTAAAACACCAAGATCATAAACATAACATATTCACGAGTGTGATTTCAATTATTGACAAAAGGCATTGATGGCCAAATATTCTAATACGTATGTATCCACCTATGTTTTATGCAACATGTATATCTTATGGAAGAATGGACACAATGATCTTGTAGGTGAACCAAATAATCTTTTGTATTAAGTCAAATTTGCCTTTGCAATATAGACACACATGCAACTTATATTTTCTAGATGTAATTATTTTCACTGAGAATCTAGACCGTTTATACAAACCTCAGTGAAAACTAAAAGTGCATCTAGCCATAAATATTCCTGCAAAAGAAAATCACATACCAAATTTAAAAATTCATTCAAGAAAACAAATATATGCAATTTTTTGATGTAGGATAAAATATATTCTAATATTAAATTTCATTTCTTCGTTTGAAATAATAATAGATATCCATATTAGAGAAGGAATCCAACCAAAGAAAAAAGAACCAAACATAATATAGCACAAAAATATTCAATGAAAAAAAATGAAAATAGTATACAATAATGTACACATTGAAATTAAAATTAGTCACAAACTACTGTAATACAAGAGAATGCAATCAAGGATGCTTTTGAAAACACCACCCTTCCAAGAAAAAAATGCACATATGCTCAAGGTTGTTTTTCCATATGAAAATGGTTGAAATTCTTGCCATATAATCCTGAAAGGTTACAAATTTTGAATAAAAAAAAGCATTGTATTGAATGGTCAAATAACTGTAGCAAGAAATAGTGGACTCCACAAAGTTGGGTTATAAGATAATAAAAGAGTGGTTGTGGTATAATATTTTTGCAAAAATCACAAGGATATGTTGCAATTACAAGTTAGTCCATAAAGACGATCCACAACATGGATTTCAAACATCATCTACAAGTATAGTCAAACCATAGATTCTAACATTTCAAAGGAAAAAACAACATGGGTCCAAAGAATAATAAGAAACTAGTTAGAAGGAAAATAAAAAAAAAGAGTTGTTATCTTATACTCTTTAGTAATTTCGTAAACATTTAAGCTCTAAAAGAATCAATTATGAGAACCGAGTATTGGAATCGTAATTTCCATTAGTGTCAGTGTCCACTCATGTGAATATTTATGTGTGAATATTTATGTAATTCTTGAGTGTAATTTTATTATTATTATTATTTAACCTACCTTACCACCCAATTAAAGTTAAATTATCTATTTAAGGAACAACTCAAAAATATGGGTCTACCTATCATTGGGTGATATTAGTACAATGCACTTTCAAATAGGAGCTCCCACGTGAAAAGATTTTTAATGGAAGGCACTATACTGAAGGTGTTTGTCATGAATCACAAAGAACATACCACTCAAAGAATCTACTAAAATGTTTGAATGGTATTGCACTCTAAAAAGGTTGTTATTTTTTACTATACTAATAACAACTAAAGCAAATTGGCTTGATGAAAATCATTGTCATGTTCTCTTTGCAGCACACCAATATGTTATGCACAAAAACACTATTGAGTAATAAATGTTTTAAAATCTCAAAAAATTTCAATTATGGGGATATTAAGATGGATTCTTGCATTTGAATATCATATTGACCTATAATGAAGGTACCACAATGGGTATTGGCAGTACAATGTGTCTCAGTGTATCTTCTAAGGTTATTTGTAACAAGGATATATATTATATTACCATATATTTCCTGCAACATTTCAATAGGTTTAAATATTTATGCACCTAATAATCACATGGATATATATTATATTTCAATAGATGTTGCACAACATTTCAGTACAATTATAGATAAAAAGAAATGTACCATGGCATACTCCATAAACCTACATGACTCGTAGCATTATCTCAGTTAAAATGTGAACCTGCACTGAAAATGACTCCAAAGAGTTTCAATACATTCAAGAGAGATAAAATTTAAGACTACTACAAATTGGATTTCCCCTACATATAAATCTGACAAAAATAGAAAGGAAATTTCCATGCAAAAATACATAATAAAATATGTTCTCATCATGAAATTGACAAATCTGCCATAATTGAGATATAAAAAAATATATAAAATCAAAATGTAAATAACTTTGAAAAATCATACAACAATATAAAATAATTTGAAGTGTGAATAAACTTTGACCCGTCGTCAGATAGCTATCATGAAACAAAAAACAAGAATTATGTGGCACAAGTTAGAGATTCAGTTGTTGAGTAGTTCACAATAGTGGAAAAACCTTTACAAAAAAATCAAAAAACATGAAAGGCTTTATCGTGTTGTATGCTAGTATAGTGAAGACAATAGTGACCTTCCTTATGTATAGCAAAGAATAAATACTTATGGAAGAATCCTCTGAAATGCACATGTTGTGAAATTGACTGAAGGACTTAGGGCAGACACCTATTGTAAAGTATGTCACATGCTTCAAGTTCGGATTTGAGTTCGACAACAATAAAATGATGAATGTATGACAACAACAACATAATGATAAGATAGGAGAATCCTTACTGAATCTAGATCATAATGTCATAGTTGGCTATATTTGAAACTTGATATGAAGAATCTACTGATTATCATCTATTACTAAAATTATAATTTGTCAGTAAGTAATATTTTTTTATGTCTTTTCATTTTTTTTTAAATTTCCTTTCCTAAATTTTTGTCATTCTTGTTGTTTCCTACACATATCTATTCCAAGTTTTTGGAAATATCTAACCTTAGTTGTTTCCAATTTTTGGTGAAAAATAGCAGACCAAAGAGAAAAGTTTGCAATTTAAAATTCATACTTGAAAAATAAAGAAAGAAGGCATAGTTCTTTTACCTATTTAAAACGACTTCATATTGCTCCTCTCTTTGACTTCCACCATTCAATTCCCCAACTTGTGAAGAATACACTAGCTTAAATTATGTCAAAACAATGAGGATAAAACTAAAACCATATGTGTAGACTTATTATCATTAGCCAACTTCAATGTGCTCCCTGGAGAAACCGATCTCACTCATACACAATTTATATCCATAAATAAACAAGAAAAGCCATATCATATGATAATGAATTACAAGAAGAAATAAGCATACCTTAGGCACAAGTACTTCCATGAAATCAACATTCTTTCCATCATCGTTGATCCACATATAAAATTCCTTGATGTAATTTGGATAATTGTATAAAATTAATGACTTTTTAAATATATCCTATGTGAAATATATGCATCAATTTATACAGTAGAACATCAACAAAATTTCCCATCTTTCCACCTTTCGAAATGCCTAGATGCAACTTAAATAATGTACATGGTATAAGCAAAACAATATTTGGCATTTTCATTTTAGCATAACGTCAAGGTGGTATTTTTGTCTTACACACCTCTCATGCTTTGATGCTAAAACAATGCCCCACTCCACCACATTATCAAACCTATTATCTAAAACCTATTTGTTTTCAACCACATGCCACAATTATCAAGCCTTTCTTGTGTATAAAAACTTATAAATCCTAGAAACTTAAAATTCTAAGAATATATGCATCTACCCAAGCTACAAAAAATTCATAACATTTTCTAGAAGTTGAATTGCTTCTGTGTAGGTAATACTCACAAATGAGGTATTTGCCACCAAATGAAGTCAATCTATAGCAGTCTTAGCAAATATTTTTTACATGAATTAATATCATCAAGGAAGTTGTCAAGCAACCATTGACACAAACAACTTCACAATATTTTGCACAATTCATGTCATCCTGAAAATTAAAGTACAATCAATCATATAGTCAAACCAATAAATTTAAAATTTGTCAATTTCAACGAGTCTTGTGGAAATAATGCAAGTTCCGTTAAAATGCATTGCTAAGAAAATCCTAAAAAATAATAAATTCATACAATAATAGGGTATTTCGAAACAATTCCTACATGAAAATATTCTAAGGAAATTTCAAGGTCAACCATCCAAAATTCCACAAGATGCCTTGATGTATGTGAATTTTCAGCACAGAATATTGGACCAAATGTGTACACACTATTAAGTGCACAAGAACAGGTCTCAACCTGGAGGTGACCAGAGATAATCAAGAATTCTTGGTGGGAAAAGGAAGTCTTGGGAAAATTTGATCTTCCCATAATTTTCTAGAATGTTAGGTTTCAATCTATATCTTTCTTCCATTTTTAAGAGTTGATATTTCAACTTTCGATGCTCAGATATTGCCACAACAATTTCTAATTTATCAAGCTTGTTTGGCCTTAGAATACCATGTCACCTTTCTCTTTAACAAGGAACTTAGTATCATCTAGAGTCATCCTCAGAAAATGTTTAGGTAGGTTCCACTCTTAATGTTACCTTGAGAACTGAATCTTAGATAGACCTTCTCCCCCATCAAGTTTCTGATATTAATGAATAAATTGGGGTTATTTTTGTTTGAATCACTTTGGCTACTTGGAGACCCTAATAGTCATAAGAAAAAGTCTCTGACATTACATGCATGAACCCAAGCTCTTTTATTGTTCCCATTCTATACTATAGACATTGAGGTTGGTAACCATAGGGGAGAACCCCTAGGTTATCATTCACATATTCTAAATTCAAAAATGAAAATCTATTGAGATGACAGTGGGTAGCTTGCCTAAGTTTCCCTTGGGGTCTCACAACTTGTGCTAAGGGACTTTTGTAGCAAATGAGAACCTAGGAGTTAACAAATAATATTTCTTATGTACATCTTCATGTCAAATATACATTGTGGAATTCTATATTTTTATCAGCCTCTCACATAATATAACAATACATTCAAGACTAATCAAATGCACCCATCATTAGAAAATGGATGGATACATTCAACAAAAATCTCACCTTTCTTGAATCTTATTTTTTTAATTAATAGATTGAATTTCCAATTAAGAGTGTAGTGAAAATATCTCATTCTTTTTTAGTTGGTGTACAAAATAAATGTTAATTAGATAATAGGAATTATATGTTGGTTAATTAGAGAGCATGGGTGTGTTAAATTTGAAACTCTATGCCAAGTCTTGGTCATCTTGAGCTAATCATTTGATTGAGTTTTCTAGTGAGATGCCTTGGAAGAGGAACTCTATAATCTATGATAGACCAATGGCCCAAGCTCTTCTTGATAGAATATTAACGTAGAAAATTATTTATTTTACTCAAAGAATAATATGCAAAAGGATATATGCATAATGAGTGGTTACAGAAGAGGTAACTTGGATGAATTTGTACCATAGTGATTCATGGTAGTTTTTTACTTGGACCATGCAACAATCTTTTGGGGTTGTTCAAATATCATAAGACAACATACAAAACCTTATGCATCATAGTGATTTGGAATAATACATGGTTAAATGGAAAAGTATTACGTTGTATTTCACATGTTGGCTTCAATTTCCATTTTGGTAGAGATTCAACATAGTCATTGATTGCATTTCATGGGTAATAACCTGCATTCCTCTAAATATTTGAAATAGGTGCATGTGTAAATTTTGGAATCAAAAGTTGTACAAGGAGCAACTATAGTGCTCCCTAAGATCTAAACATGTAGAGATCAGGAGTTGATATTTGTTCCAACATATTACATCAGAAAAAGAGGAAAACAACACCAATGCCAAAGCTAATCTAAGGGGGACTTGAATGGCCCCTAAACTAAATAAGGCCAAATAAATTCTGTAAATAAGATATGTGTGTATGAAATCTAAACACAATTAAAAAAATGGATGTTACTTAGCTAAGGAACATTGGATTGTAATCACATACAAAGCAATGTATTATGATTTAATTGAATTTTGAAATTCCAAGTGTAAAAAGGCCTCCACATTCAAGTAATTACTATTGATGAAAAAAAAGAATAGAATAATACCTCTTAAAGGGAAAAATAAAAATAGGAATGGGAATTATTGATCTCCCCTAGGTGTGGCTCTAGGGAGGTAATTTAGAGGACATTGTCAAGGCTTAAAACCTGTTGAGGTTCATGATGGATACCTTAGATAAATAAGAAACAAGTAATGAAACAAGAAACAAGAATGGTAAGGGAAACAAAGTCCATAAGGTTTTACATATAAGAAACGTATACAATGTATATATAGTTTTAGGGTTATCCATATGGTTTTAGGGGTATATGCATGTTCTTCATAGTCACTTGTTAAGTTTCCATGGAAACTATATATAACTATGAGGTAACCTCACTAACGCTACTACACCTTCATTGAGTAGCAAAAAAGACATGTGAATCTATTCTAGTCTAGTCATCTATGAGACAATTCTGCATATTTTTCTCTTTGCTAATAGCATGTGTTGGGGGCACAAATACAAAACATTGATATGGCAAGGCCTACAACTACACTACCATAAAAAATATGCTATGGGGCATATGAGTTCTAAACCCATTAAGTTCTAGTTTATGCTTTATGTGGTGGCCATTTCAATAAATATATGGATGCTTTTGTGTGGTATATGTGCATCTTTTGTTTGCCTCTATTATTTTTGTCTTTTCATGCCTTTGCCTCCATTCTTATTTGTGAGCAACATTGTTTGATTGATAGTGTGCATTCATTATGTTGGATTGTTCACTTTGAGTGCCTAGTGAAAGGCATACATTTTGCAAACTTACCTAGTCATTTTTCTTACTATTAGCACCACTCTTTTTGCTAGAATGGTGTTGTGTGATGTTGTTTACTGTGGTATTTTATTTTTTTATTTTTTGTCTTTGTTTCCAATAATGAATTTTTCAATTTGAGACTAGTGCGGCCTGCTAGTTTCAATAGGGTGTGCCCAAGATTGTGTTTTTGTTTAAACTCAAAAAAATTTCAAGTAGAGTTTTAAGTCAGTGAAGAAATGACATATATCTAGAAATAAAGTTTCACAGATCAACAGATTTTTCAATCTCCTAATTGTTAATTTTTCAAAACATGGTAAGAGAATCTACAACAAAAAAATCTAAACCCTAATCAAGGAACAAAAAATATTGATTAACACCTCTTTAAACAAGGGAAATATGAATGCTAGATCTGTGAACAAATTACTCTAAAAATATGAATAGTGTGTACCACTCAACTACAAATTTAAATCTATGTTCTATCAACTGAAGGAAGAAATTTACAGTGCAGTAGTTCAAAACTCAATTATTTAACTTACTCAAAACATTATGTCTAGTGAATTCACCCTATCTCCATTTTATAGAATAAGAGGCTATGGGGTTTGCTAAAATATATCCATCCATGTTTAACAACAGTTGCCTAGAAGCATACACCTTATCACCATGAGAAGGCTTCTTAGAAAAAAGTGCATGCTTACCTCAAAAAGTAGATCCTACAAAAATTTGGAAACCCTTATTAAATCTCTACAATGAAATTTTTCTAAAGATAGATTTGTATGCCTAAAACAAAAATTTGAAAAAAATTCTAAACCCAGAATAGGTGAGCACCTACTAAACTGAAAATATAACCCGCTAAATATGTTGAGTCTAAATTTGGCTTGTGCATATTCCTCTAAAAGAATGTTTCCATTAGTATTGTTGCGTCTTCATTAAGTGTTCCTTAATCATGCACAATAATCATTGGTGCATGAATCTCAAGGTGTTCTGGGTCAGCTGAAGGCGTGCACTATTAGGGAACAATTTTCTGAACAACACAGGTAAAACTATAACTTATAACTAATTTTTCAGTTTCAACACTGAAACTCATAAAATGATGCTTTGAGTTTCATATATTGTTATTGAAAAGTCGACATTGGTGATGTATTAAGGTGGAAAAATGAGATCATCAATTAATAGCAGATCAAGTTTTGTTGATTAGAAATCATAAAGTTTGAAATCATTAAGTGAAAAGTGCCAACAAAGAGTTATGCCATTAATATTTTTTCATAAAGTGGAGAAATACATTTTCATTAATCAAAGATGCAAAGTACATAGTCCTGATACAATTCCACACATGATTTATCCCAAGGATATTGTTGACATATGAAGAGATAAAGTATAGCTTTTGGAGGATAAGAGATGAATACTTGAACATTGTAGAAGAATGGAGGATGATAGGATATGATGGGTTAAATCATCCTCTATATTTTTCCTTTACACTTTAAGAAACTGGGAAAATTGGGAATATTTGTGCTAATTTAGGAGTGTTATTCTTGTTTAAATTTGATCTAATTTTCCTTTCAAAAAATATTCTGCATGCCAAATTTGAACTCAAGGAATTATCAAGAAGCTTCCTCAAAATAGCATTGTAAGTAGGATAGTCTTTCACTCTTCAAAGGTTGAATTTTATCTGTATTATGAAACACTCGCCTAGCCTAGATATGGAGTACTTTTAAGCTATCTCTAACCTATTCCCTTGTTATGTTTTGATCTCTAGAAATACCTCCCAAAAAATGCGTGATCTAAGGAATGTTTATGGTTCATCCTTCATTTTTTTTGTCCTTAAGTAAAAGAACTAAAATGTTGATCATAAAGAATGGTTATAATAATTATGAATCCTTGCTTTACTGATGATGGAAGTCCTAATTTTAGGGAAGGAATCATTCTAAGTGTGCCTTGTGTCAGCCCTCTTTCCCCTTAAAAAAATGCAATGTCAGAGACCTAGAGGAAATGTTATTGAAAATATATTAATTAGTAATTTTAGCTGATATAAAAGGTGTGTTTTACCCAAAATTATCTTCTTGTTATGGTGTATATCTAAAATAGTGAAGAGTAGTGAAGATCATAGATTGAATATGGATCAGGAACTTACATATTTTTCATGTACCACAACACTATTAGATATGATTGAACTTAATAATAAAAATAGTGCTATTGGTCGACTATGCATGTTGACTAGTCCTTCATATCAACATTTATCTAATGTTTATCCTCCATGAAAGGAATCCCAATAATATGATTTAACTTGGAAATGATCATTTTCATAATATCAGAATTTCACGATAAACAATATATTTTTTTCTTTACATTGAGTCTAGGTTGTACAGAAAATCCCTTCTGTGGACATAAGTGATATCTCTAGTCCTAATGAGAGGATCTAGAAACAAACCAGACAAATATGTGTAAAATTTACAAGCTTATATCAAAAAGTACAAAATAAGATAAATTTCCTACCTCACTCTGATGCTAACGCTTGTTGGTGTCATTTTCTGATCTTCTCGCTTCCAAGTCAAATCCTTTTTACATCGTTGCAGATGAATACCTGCAAGGAAGATCAAACAAAGAAAACAAAATAATACATAGCATAATTCATTCTAACATAAACTATATGACAGATAAGAGAGTATCATACTAAATGACTAATGATTTACACATTTAAGTGAAGCAAACACATAATGTATTATTAATAGAAAGTGAGGGAAGCATATAAACACTTAAGCTCTGATGTTGGAAGCCTCCTTTGGATGATTTTCCAAGTCCTAGCCAAGACCTTCATGAACTCCTTTCTCCTTAAAAAAATACTAGCTTCTAGGCACAACTGAGCACAAGGATGACAACCAACATTGATCAACTAGCAAACATCAACAACAATGATCAACCCTTTGAGGAAAGTAGAGAATTCATTTATACAGAAGGAGAGGGAATTAGGGATCCACAAAAGGGGGAAGAAGGTCCACATATTAAGAGGAAGATCCCTAATAGTAGGATCAAAGGCTTGAAATGGGAGATCTCGACTCACCTGTAATCATCTATTTTTTCTCGAGGCTTCTAGTAAGAGAAGATTCTCCTCCATTTTTGTAGAAACTCCCTGAAGAGGAGAAATGTGCTTTTCCACTTAAATTCTCGCGTTGGAAGTGCTAGACACATATAATGGTGAAGGTGATAAGCACAAGGCATAAGTCATGAGGACCTTGTTTGCCCTGCAAATAGGGTTTTTTTGCAAGCCTTTCTAGAATTACTTCAAGGAATTTCTTATTTTGTTATTTAGGGATTTTCTGATCATGTTTTCATGGTGAACACATTAACATATTTTTTCACTTTGAAAAATTTTAGGAAAATTTTGAGAGCTCAGGGCATGAGACAGGGAGTGTGACAAAATATTGTATAATAGATGTAGCCTAAAGCATGAATGCATAATGAGAAGTGATGGTTGAAATGCTTTACAAGTCAAGGTAATGACTTAGGAAACCACCGTCAGGAGACCTGGAAATAAAACATAGTACAATACATATAACATCTTTGGTGTAAATATGTCCAATAATACATCTATGAATAGTAATTTAACAATGCATGAACCTGACATAGACACAACCATCCGTATAGATGGGATCATGTGTACATTGCCTGGATTTATCAAATGAAACCCAAGGTCTTCATCTCTCTCTTGACCCATCCAAAGTATGAATCTAACAATTTGAATAAATGTATTGAAGTTGAACATGCTATAAACCACCTGATTACCGGTTGATGATGTAAATCGTTAACAGGCACGAGAGGAACTACCAATGATCACGATGGTCCTCAAGGTACAACAACACAATCTACAAGTGTAAAGAATGAAGATGCGGTTGAACACTTACAGAATGATACAATCAAAGACCAAGGATGTGAACGTGTTGTCCAATGTGAAGAAATTGGCATTGAGGCATGCAAGCTCCAAGGTATTGAAAGGGAGTTTCTAGATCATTTTCCTGGATAATGTACTAGAGTGAACATGAAGTGATATTTGGAAGGAGGGCTATAATGTTTCCCACATCATCGACATGAAACATAGGATTTTTGAAAATTTGGTAAGAGTGACTCAGGATTGATGCATGAAAATTCAAACAAAGTTTGAATTTGTAGACGGGAACTTCTCTTGAACATATTGGTGACACGACTCCAGAATTTGGCAGCATTTGACTCACAATAGGATCAGAGGTCATGTTGATAATATATAATTGAATGAGATTAAAATGGGTTTCCCAAACCTAGGAAGACAACCGACAAAGTGAGGATGTCCCAAACCCAACATGAGATACATGTAAGTGTCATGTTCGAGAGAAACATGTTGCCTTTCACAAAAAATACATGATATTCCTTCCATTTTCCCCAAATATTTCTATCGAGTACCTCTTTATTTTTAAAAAAGATTGAAGAGAATACCATGTGCTTGTCATATAAGCTAACCCTTCGGATTAATCCATCCTAGTAAGTTTAACGAGCCCTAGGAAGGAGTAGCTCCATCTTTTCATGGTGACAATTCCTGCATCGTTTAAGTTATACGAGTCCGATGGAGGGGTAACTTGACATTTTTTTCATGCTTAGGGAGTTTGAAAAGAGGCAGAAACGAAAACTCCAAATGTCCCTTTTTGTTAATAGTCCCTTGAATCCGAAAAGGTAGAAAACGGTATTCAAGGTAACTCTTAGTCATGCTCAACTAACGTATTCCTTTTTCGTAATTAGCCTATATCAGTCCATAAAAGTGTTAAACTTATACTGAGTAGACGTATTTTTCATTTACTTTTATGAGCTCGAAAGGACAAGTGCTCGACAATATTTTCATATTTTGGGAGTCTGAAAAGAGCTGAAAGAGGACTCCTCCTAGAGGAACAAGTGGTATAAAGGGTAGTAATTGGTTATGATAATAATTGAACTGCTCAAAGCACACAAAGGTTAAGAGGTTGGCTAACAATACCACCCATCGCAGTGGTTCCCAAGGTAAGGGTAAAACAACCAAGTGAGAGCGTATGATCAACTAAGAAGATGGTGATGATGGAATAAGAAAACCAAGCTTATATGGAAAAAAAGGCTGATAAAGGACAATCATGAGAGGTGTATAGGAATGGTTTCATTTTTACAAAATCTTGAAAACAAGAAACTATGCTTGAAATTGGTTTCATTTTTACACAAGCTTGAAACATGGGAAACTCTGCTTGAGAACCCTTGAAGATGGTTTCTTTTTTACACAAGATTGAAACATGGGAAACTATGCTTGAAATTGGCTTCATTTTTACACAACCTTGAAACAGAGACAAACTATTCTTGGAATAAGTTTGCATGCCCCCAACATAATGAATCAATTCGAGTTACATGCCCCCCAAGCCTTATTTCATTCACCTAAGTAAATTACTGGTTACTAACATGTGGATGGAATGCAGGTTCATTTATGATATCGAGTGAAAGAATCGACTGGTAATTTATGAGATCTAATCAAAGAATCGAATTGAAAGGGTATTTGTTTCATTTTTTAATGATTTCGACAAAGTAAACGAAATATGCTCATAGGGACCTCTTTCATTTTTTAACGAGGTTGACGTAATAAACGAACTATCATCATAGCAACATGTTTAATTTTTTAATGATATTGACATAAGAAAATGAACGTATATCTAAACACCTTGTTTCATTTTTTAAGGAGCTTTTCTCCAACAACTTTGTTTCATTTTTTAAGGAGCTTGACACAAGACAAGGAACTATGCTCCAAAACCTGATCATGGCCCATAAGAATTCATGGCTTCCAATGGGTCCTCATTAAATGGGAGAATGACACTCTGGAAATTAGGGCCCAATGCCCCGAGTACATGATGCGTTGTATCACTCACTAGATCATCAACACATGCAGTCATGGAACAAGTTGCCACATAATTGACCTGTGGCAGGGAAGATACCACTTGAATTTAAGGATAGTTAAAGGGTGATGGTTGATTTGTAGTCAATTTAGGACCAATGAATGAAAACTGAGCAATGGTCACAATTCTCCATTCATGCAAGAAACACATCACGCAAAAGAGAGAAGAGGAAAGAGATCTCATGACATAAATATAGTCACAACCTAGGAGTAAATTTAAATTCAAAGGGCCTTTGATAACCATCACATCGACATAAACAATTTTTCCTCTGAAAGTAATAAGCAACTTAGGGAGGATCCCTAACAATTGACTAGTTACTTTGTTAAATGCCAAAAAATTATGGGTAATAGGCAAAATTTGAGGAGACCCTAAAGCTTTCCAAGTGATGCAGGAGCATCAAGGCCAATTTTCATTATTTAATATCTAATAAGGGGGGTGAAACATTTTAATTATTTTATTAATTAAATTGTTATTTTTAAATAAATTATGAGAGAAATTATAAATGTGAGGATTTTTGTATATATTCTTTTAATAATTAAAAGGATATGAGTGAAATAGGATTAGGTAGAAAATTTAGGGAGTAGGAATTCTATGTAGGGGACTTTGTTGAGTCCACACCTAAAATGAATCTAAATTAGATTTAGTTGAGGATTGGGTAGAGAAATTTGTGGGGTGAAATAAATACATTATTTATGTATAAATAGGAGTGTTTTTGTGAGGAAAAACAAGAGTTGAGTGTGTGATGAGTACAGGAAGTGTGGGGAGTGGCTTGAAGGGCCAAGAGTCAAGAGGCCACCCAATGTAATATTTGGCCAGAGAATTTTTATATTCTATGTCTGTAGTGTTTTGAATAGCTCTTTTCCTTCATGTAAATTTTAGGCTGAATGTTTTTATGGTTTTGTTTGAAGAAAAATTGAGTATTTTCAAATGAATTGAAGCAATGATTTTTTATATGCCAGGATCTGCTTTCTAGCAGAACCTCGGCATCATTTGGTATCAAAGCAGGGAAAGATACCTGTTTGTATTTGAAATTATGTATGTTGTATATGGTTTTTGATTTCATGAGAAAGCTTACGATGGGGACTGGTTATGTAGCCAACGTATGATGGAGAACACACCCCACAACAAACGATGTCCATCAAAATTGGGAAGGAAATGATTTAACACTAAATAAATATATGTTTCGATGACCAACTCTACGTCCTGAGACGGAGTTGCTACTAGGATTAATCGATGAATTGATTGTGAATGGTAACCCGAATGCAGCTAGTATTAGTCGACGGATCACTGTTGTTGTTGTGAGACCATAAGGATTGTGGTTTGATAATGATCTGAACACCTGCGTGGAAGCATGACCATGCTTTACAACCTCCGGCGTTGGCGGCATAATCAGCAATGACTGGGATAAATCTGTGTTCGATATAAGTGATTTAATTTAATCACAAACAGTGTGTTTGGTCATGGGTGTTCAAATCGTTGTGACTTTATGTGCATAAGCCTATGGTGTGTCATCACCATAGTGAGCCCATGCAAGACTAGGATACAAAGCTGGGTTTGTTTGTGAGTAGATTTGGTTAACGGACGAAGAGAGCACACATCAGTTGAGCACAGAAGTGTTGTCAAGCTACAGGTGGATCGTGAAGAAACTTTTGAAAAGCCGTGGAGTTGCATCTTGGCTGATAGATTTGGTAAACACCAATATCGTGGAGTCGATTGTTGCATAAATAATGCATCGAGAAGTTGTGAAGGTTCATATGAGAGTGTGTTGTGGATGCAAGAATTAGTCTCATCAATGTTTACATTATAAGTTAATTTCTAAATCTAAAAATTTATATAAATATATGTTGGGATGAGCTCATAGTAGGGACCAGTGATATCCATGTGAAGTAGTCAATGTGGAGTAATCCCGGCGGAATAGAGAACAGAGCGATGGAAGCAAAGATAATAGTTCCCTGAAGTTAGCGAAGGAGTTGTGAATTTCTACAGGTAGTGTGGTGAAATTTTATGATTCAATTAACTTTTAGTTGTCTTCATATTCAATTTCATGAGATAAGAATGGAGATGAAGCTAAATTAGTGGATTATGCTCTTGCCTCTGGCAAAATCTATCAAGGAGAATGGTTTAAATACATTAAGGAATTATTTGAAAATGGCACACTTCATCTCATTGGCCTTTTGAGTGACGTCGGTGTTCACTTACGTTTAGATCAATTATAGTTTCTTTTGAAAGGTGCTCCACAATGTGGCGCAAAAAGGATCCGAGTGCATATCCTCACTGATTATCGTGATTGTCTTGATGGGTCAAGTATTGGCTATGTAGAAACACTAGAGAATATATTTGTTTGATAATATGGAGTGAACATTGAAGAAATGTTATAGTTCGATTGGGACTGGTCTCTGTTGATATACACTTATCAGAGTGTGGTTGGTGGATACGTAGTCTCTATTGCAATTCGGGAGTCTATATATACTAGCACAGTCACATTTACCAATGTGATTGATATACGCTGATAGGCTTATATGAAATGGATTTACAGCCACATTCACCAATATGGTTGATATATGTGGGTAGATATATATACTACCTACATATATTTATAAATAATAAATATATCTTTATGATTAAAATTACCAATCATTTTATATATTTACTTATAATATAGTAATATATATATATATATATATATATATATATATATATATATATATATATATATATATATATATATATTATTCAATAGTAAAATATATAATAAAAATATATTAATAAATTATTTTAATACATTAATAGTTTTTAGTCAAACTATAATATAATTAAAAAATAACATAATAATAATAATTTATTAATATTATAATAAGTTTATATCTGTTACCAATTGCTTAAGGGATTATTAATATTTTACACCAAAAGAACTAATAAATCCAAGGATTTAATATTATAAACCGAAGTAATTGGTGAAGCAAAGGATAAACATTAATATTATAAACCAAAAAATAAAAAAACCCTAAGAATAAATAATTTAATCTCAAGAGATTAAAAAACCCTCAGAAATAATAATATTTTAAACCCAAAAACATAAGAAAGTAATAAACTCTAAGAATTAATATATTAAACTAAAGAGATTAATAAAGCATATCAAATAATATTTAAAAACAAAAAAACTAAGAACTAATTAAAACAAGGGTATAATATTATGAACCAAAGTAATTGGTAAAGCAAAGGATAAATATTAATATTATAAACCAAGAAAAAAAAACCCCTAAGAATAAATAATTTAATGTCAAGAGATTAAAAAACCCTCAGAAATAATACTTTAAACCCAAAAACATAAGAAAGCAATAAACTCTAAGAATTGATATATTAAACTCAAGAGCTTAATAAAGCATATGAAATAATATTTAAAAACAAAAAACCTAAGAAATTAATAAACCCTAACAATTAATATTTTAAACTCAAGATATTAATAAACCCAAGAGACTATTAATAATACAAACCAAAAGAACTCATAAACCAAAAGTTTAAATATTATAAAACAAAGGAATTGGTGAACCCAAGGGATAAATATTATAAACATAAGGGATCAATATTAAAAACACAAGAGACTAATAAACCCTAAGAATTGATATTTTAAACTAAAAAACCTAATAAATTAATAAACCATAAAAATCAGTATTTTAAACATAAGATATTAATAAACCAACATGATTATTAACATTATAAACCAAAAGAACTAATAAACCTAAGGGTTTAATATTATAAACCAAAGGAATCAATGAACCCAAGGGATAAATATTATAAACCTAAGGGATCAATATTAAAAACAATAGAGATTAATAAAGCCTAAGAATTAATATTTTAAACTGAAAAATCTAAGAAATTAATAAAGCCTAAGAATTAATATTTTAAACTCAAGAGATTAATAAACCCAATGTGTGATTAACATTATAAACCAAAAGAAGTAATAAACTCAAGGGTTTAATATTATAAACCAAATGAATCGGTGAACCCAAGGGATAAATATTAAAAACCTAAGGGATCAATAAGGCTAAGGGAAATATTAAAAACAATAGAGATTAATAAAACCTAATAATTAATATTTTAAAACAAAAAACCTAAGAAATTAAAAAATCATATGAAATCATATTTTAAACTCAATAGATTAATAAACCCAAGGGGTTATTAATATTATAAAACCAAAGAACTAGTAAACCAAAGGGTTTAATATTAGAAACCAAAGGAATTGGGGAGCCCAAGGATACATAGTTTAAACCTAAGGGATGAATAAGGCCAACTCATGAATATTAAAAATACAAGATATTAATAAACCCTAATAATTAATATTTGAAACTCAAAAACCTAAGAAAATAATAAAACCTAAGAAATAATATTTTAAACTCAAGAGATTAATAAACTCGACGGATTATTAATGTTGTAAACCAAAATAAGTAATATTATAAACCAAAGGAATTATTAAAATTATAAAAGTAAGGAACAAATAAAGAGAATAATTTAATATTATAAACCCATGAAATTAGTAAACCCAACGGAAAAATGTTATAAACCTAAGGGATAAATATTAGTATTATAAACGAAGAAATTCATAAACCCTAAGAAGTAATATTTTAAACTCAAGAGAGTAATATACCCCAATAATAAATAGTTTAAACCCAAAACCTAAGAATTTAATAAACCATAGTATTTAATATTCTAAGCTCAAGAGATTAGTAAACCCGATGGATTATTAATAATATAAACTAAAAGAAACAATAAACCAAGGGTTTAGTATTATAAACCAAAGAAATTAGTGAACCCAAGGGAAAATTATTAAAAACATAAGGGATCAATAAGGCCAAGGTATCAATATTAAAAACACAAGAGAGTAACAAACCCTAAGAATAAATATTTTAAATTATAAAACCTAAGAAATTAATAAACCATAAGAATCAATATTTTTAAATCAACTAATTAATAAATACAAGGGATTATTAATATTATAAACCAAAATAACTAATAAACCTAAGGGATTAATATTATAAACCAAAGGAATTGGGAACCCAGGGGAAAAATATTAAAAACATAAGAGATCAACAAGGCCAAGGGATACATATAAAAAACAAAAAAGATTAAAGTAAAGGCTAGGAATAAATATTTTAAATGCAAATAAATGAGAAAATCACATGATTAATAAAAAGATTAATAAATCTTAGGAATCATTGATAAAGTCACATGATTATTAATATTATAAATCGAGGGGAATAAACATGGTTTTCCATGCTTGATTTAAAAATTGAGACAATTGTCGTCACAATGCGACGTTGGACCAACTATGACCATGGTTGGCCATGGGTGATTTTCATATTGAGAAAATATTTGTCATAATGTGACATTTGATCATGGATGACATTGATCGACTATGGCTAAAGAAATTAATAAACACTAATAATTAACCCAATGTATTATTCATATTATAAACCAAAAGAACTAATAACCCAAGGATTTAATATTAGAAACCAAAGGAATTGGTGAACCCAAAGGAAAAATATTAATAACCTAAGGGACCAATAAGGCGAAGGATCAATAAATTAATAAAAAAATGCTCAAGTTGAAGAAACTAATAAACACTAATAATTAACCCAAGGGATTATTCATATTATAAACCAAAAGAACTAATAAACCCAAGGGTTTAATATTATAAACCAAAGGAATTGGTGAACCCAAGGGAAAAATATTACCCAACAAATTAGTATTAGAAATAAAAATTATTAATAAACCCAAGTGTTTAATAAAGTCAAAGGATCAATAAAATTAATCGACTATGGCTAAAGAAATATTGATTCTTATGGTTTTATTAAAAATGGTCCAATTTCACATTATGAAAAACACTGATTCAATATGAAAATCAACCATGGGAAACCATTGTTAATCAATAAGGCCAAGGGATCAGTAACCATCAACAAACTTCAAAAAGGAAAAAGCATTCCTCCAAAATAAAACTCCAAAAGTTTCAAAACGAAAAAGAAGACCATTTATACCAACACAAGAGAGTAACAAAACCCTAAGAATAAATATTTTAAATTCAAAAAAATTGAGACAATTGTTGTCACAATGCGACGTTGGACCAACTATGACCATGGCTGGCCATGGGCGATTTTCATATTGAGACACACAAGAATTTAAAAAACCATAGTATTTAATATTTTAAACTCAAGAGATTAGTAAACCCGATGGATTATTAATAATATAAACCAAAATAAATAATAAACCGAGGTTTTAATATTATAAACCAAAGAAATTGGTGAACCCAAGGGAAAATTATTAAAAACATAAGGGATCAATAAGGCCAATGGATCAATATTAAAAATACAAGAGTAACAAACCCTATGAATAAATATTAGGTTTATTAGTTCTTTTGGTTTATAATATGAATAATATGTTGGCTTAATTATTAGTGTTTATTAATTTCTTTAGCCATAGTCGATCAATGTCATCCAATTGATTTAAACATTGAGACAATTGTTGTCACAATGCGACATTGGACCAACTATGACCATGGTTGGCCATGGGAAATTTTCATATTGAGACAATATTTGTTAGAATTTGACATTTGATCATGGATGACATTGATCGACTATGGAAAACGCTAATTAAAATGTTTTCCCATGGTCGGATTCTTTAATAATCATTGATAAAGTCACATGATTATTAAAGAATCCGAAAAATTAAGGAATCAATAAGGCCAAGGGATCAATATTAAAAACACAAGAGAGTAACAAACCGTAAGAATAAATATTTTGAATTCAAAAACCTAAGAAATTAATAAACCATAAGAATCAATATTTTAAAATCAACTAATTAATAAACACAAGGGATTATTAATGTTATAAACCAAAAGAACTAATAAACCCAAGGGTTTAATATTATAAACCAAAGGAATTGGGGAACCCAAAGGAAAAATATTAAAAACATAAGAGATCAACAAGGCCAAGGGATACATATAAAAAACAAAAAAGATTAAAGTAAAGGCTAGGAATAAATATTTTAAATGCAGATGAATGAGAAACTCACATGATTAATAAAGTGATTAATAAATCTTAGGAATCATTTTTTTAAATAAAAATCAATGATAAAGTCACATGATTATTAATATTATAAACCAAGGGGAATAAACATGGTTTACCATGCTTGATTTAAACATTGAGACAATTGTTGTCACAATGCGACGTTGGACCAACTATGACCATGGTTGGCCATGGGTGATTTTCATATTGAGACAATATTTGTCAGAATGTGACATTTGATCATGGATGACATTGATCGACTATGGCTAAAGAAATTAATAAACACTAATAATTAACCCAACGTATTATTCATATTATAAACCAAAAGAACTAATAACCCAAGGGTTTAATATTAGAAACCAAAGGAATTGGTGAACCCAAGGGAAAAATATTAATAACCTAAGGGAAAAATAAGGCAAAGGATCAATCAAATTAATAAAAAAAATACTCAAGTTGAAGAAATTAATAAACACTAATAATTAACCCAAGAGATTATTCATATTATAAACCAAAAGAACTAATAAACCCAAGGGTTTAATATTATAAACCAAAGGAATTGGTGAACCCAGGGGAAAAATATTACCCAACAAATCAGTATTAGAAATAAAATTATTAATAAACTCAAGTGATTAATAAAGTCAAAGGAATTGGTTTACCATGCTTGATTTAAACATTGAGACAATTGTTGTCACAATGCGACGTTGGACCAACTATGACCATGGTTAGCCATGGGCGATTTCCATATTGAGACAATATTTGTCAGAATGTGACATTTGATCATGGATGAAATTGATCGACTATGGCTAAAGCTAACTAACAATGGTTTCCCGTGGTTGATTTTCATATTGAGTGAGTGTTTTTCATAATGTGAAATTGGACAATGCATTAGTATTAAACTCTAGGAATAATATTTAAACCCCAATATTTGGATTTAATAAAGTGAAGGGAATAATATTACGATCCGAAGGAATCCGAAAAATTAAGGAATCCATAAGGCCAAGGGATCAATATTAAAACCACAAGAGAGTAACAAATCCTAAGAATAAATATTTTAAAATCAACTAATTAATCAACAGAAGGGATTATTAATATTATAAACCAAAAGAACTAATAAACTCAAGGGTTTAATATTATAAACCAAATGAATTGGGGAACCCAAGGGAAAAATATTAAAAACATAAGAGATCAACAAGGCCAAGGGATACATATAAAAAACAAAACAGATTAAAGTAAAGGCTAGGAATAAACATTTTAAATGCAAATGAATGAGAAACTGACATGATTAATAAAGAGATTAATAAATCTTAGGAATCATTTTTTAAAATAAAAATCATTGATAAAGTCACACGATTATTAATATTATAAACTGAGGGGAATAAAAAAGATAAAAAACACACTGAACTGAAAAAAGGAGTTGCAGCTCACAGGTGAGTACTGCACCTAGAGAATGCAGTCAAATGGAGAGATCACTCTACATTCATTAATCAGAAAGATACATCTTTAAGTACATAGCAAAGAACTATGAGATTGTAACCAGACTCCTATATTCTAGGAGCTAATCTTAAACTAAGGAGGTACATTACACCAATGTAACCATTTCTCCATTAATATAAAAATAATATTAATTATTTTCAACTCTCCCCCTTAATGGAGAAAGGATTACCTTGAACTCCTAGCATCCCTCTAAACAATTCAAACTTTACACGCTCAAGAGGCTTAGTAAAAATGTCAGCCATATTGTCACAAGTTTTACAATATTCAATAAGTATTTCCTTTGACTGAAGTTTCTCTCGAACAAAATGGAACTGAGTATCAATGTGTTTGGTATTTTTATGAAATACTGGATTGTATGCAAGCTTGATGGTACTCTGGTTGTCAGTTTTAATGGTAGTTGATTCTTGCTGTTCTTCTCCTACATCGTTGAGAAGTATTCTCAACCAGATAGCTTCACATGTGGTTGCACACAATGCTTGGTACTCAGCTTCACATGAAGATAAAGCTACAGTGCTTTGCTTTTTTCTGCTCCATGCTATGACCTCGGATCCAATGCTGAATGCGTAACCTGTGATAGACCTTCGATCATCCAAGTTACCTGCCCAATATGAATCTGAAAATCCTGCTAGAGTAACATCAGATGTGTCAGTGTATAAAATACCATAATTACTAGTAACAGTAAGATACCTCAACAGGCTTTTTGCTGAAACCCAGTGACTTTCAAGTGGTTTTGACATAAACTAGCTCAACATACTAACAGAATATGCTAAGTCTGGTCTAGTTGTAGTAAGATATATCAAACTCCCAACTAGCTGTCTATACATAGTGGCATCCACCTCTTTAGTACCATCGTCACTGCTCAACTTTAGATTCTGCTGCAATGGTGTTGTTGTTGATCTACACTGCTCCATTCTGAACTTTTCCAGCAAACTTCTGGCATACTTCCCTTGGGTAAGAAAATTCTGTCCAAAATCTCTCCATACTTCCAATCCCAAACAATAATGGAGATTTCCAAGATCTTTCATTTCAAACACTTGTGACATCCGTTATTTTATTTCTTTGATCAGATTATTAACATTCCATGTTATAATAATATCATCCACATACAAAGAAATCAAAATAATTTTCCTCTGTTTATTAAACTTGGTATACAGATTTGGATCATTCATGGTCCTATGAAAGCCATGTTGTACAAAGAATGAATCGATCTTCTTATACCATGACCTGGGTGCTTGTTTTAAACCATATAGTTCCTTTTTCAATCTACAAACAAGATGTTCCTGCCCCTTTTTAACAAACCCTTCAGGTTGAACTAAATAAATTTCTTCTTTCAACTCACCATTCAGAAATGCAGACTTAACATCTAGCTGGTGTAGCTCCCATTTATGTTTTGTTGCTAAGGAAATTAGCATTATAATGGTGTTTAATTTTGCTACAGGAGAAAAGGTGTCATCGAAATCTATTCCCTCTTGTTGTGAGTAACCCTTTGCTACCATTATAGCTTTAAGCTTTTCTATACTCCCATCTGCATTTATTTTGGGTTTATACAACCATTTGCATCCTATGGGTGTTTTACCTTCAGGTAGTTCAACTAAATCTCAAGTATGGTTTCTAATAATTGATTCAATTTCCTCATGCATTGAAACCCTAGATTGACTTGCTTCTTTATAAATTGTAGGTTCTATAATGTTTAAAATATTTTTCATTAAAGCATAGTCTTTCAATCTGGATGGTAATTGAGTCTTCCTACCTGATCTCCTTGGTAGGGGACTTACCTCAAATCTATCTGATTCAGACTTATACGGGCTTGCATAATTGATTACATTAATTGTTTCTTCTTCTTCTTTCTGCTCCTGCTCTTGATCATCCTCGATTTTTTCTTCCATTAGTAATGGAATGTGCCAATCATTGTTACTTTCATCCTTTCCTTCTTCAACCTGTTAATGAAATATGACATCTCGGCTTGCAAAAACCTTATGAGTCACAACATTAAATAACTTATATGCTTTAAACTCAATGCCATATACAACAAAGATACATTTCATGGCTATAGGATCTAACTTCTTCCTATCCACCTTGGGTATATGGGCATACGCTTTTGACCCAAATACTCTTAAATGACTCACTGCTGGTTTGAATCCAAATAATGCTTCAAAAGGGGTTTTGAAGCCAAGACATTTAGTAGGACTCTTATTCTTTAAATATACAGCAGTGTTAATGGCTTCCACCCAAAAACCATTTGATAGACCCTTACCTTGAAGCATGCTCCTTGCGCACTCCACAAGAGTTCTGCTCTTTCGTTCTGCCACTCTATTCTGCTGTGGTGTGTGAGGCACTATAAACTATTGAACAATCCCATGATATTTGCAGAAATTCATGAAATCTCCCAACCTATATTCTCCCCCTTGATCTAAGCAGAGAATTTTTATGCATTTTCCTGTCTACTTTTCTACCATAGATTTAAACTCTTTAAAATATTGAATGTTCTGAATATTTTTACTCAGAAAATATATCCAAGAGAATATAGTGCAATCATCAGTAAACAAAAGGAAATAATATGCACCACCTAGTGACCTGGTCTGCATAGGTCCGCATAAGTATGTATGCACCAACTATAGAATATCTCTTTCCTTTCTATTAACATGCACAGGAAATTCTTCTCTATGCATTTTCCCTACTGCACATCCATCACAATCCAACTGAACATTATGGAAAACAGGGAGTCCATCGACCATACCTTTTCTCTAAAGTAGAATGAGGTCTTGCAGATTAATATGACAGAATCTCTAGTGCCAGAGGTTTTCGGCTGTCGATCCTGTTGCAACCATGGCTTGTTGTGGCATGCTTTTCATATCTAGTCTATACAGGCTCCCCACACACACTCCTGTTACAAGAGTTTCCATATTGCTATCCTTTATGACATAGTGAGTCTTGAAGAATTGAACTTTCATGTCCTGATCAGTTATCATAGATACAGAGATCAAGTTTTTCTTAATTCTAGGCACATACAATACATTCTTAAGATGTCTAATGTCACCACTAGGTAACTTTACCAGAATATCACCATACCCTTTAATCTCATATCCGTTATCATCTCCTAGATAAATTTTTGACCCACATGAATTTTCTTCAAGAAATTCAAATCATTCCTTCTTACCTGTCATATGTGAGGATGCGCCAAAATTGACATACCATATGTCGTCCTCGTCTCCCTTAGAGGCTGAAAGGGCACAATCGGCTGCAAATAGTCAAATTTCATGGCTATGGTTTTCATCTTCCTCAACAAAGTACCATTTGTACTTTCTCTGTTTATTCCCTGCCTCATCTGCCTTCCTCTTATAACAATCTTTAATCTGATGACCATTTTTTCCACAATAAAAACATCTCTTGCTGGGAAAATTATTAGCAGACATACCTTTAAATGGTCTCTTTTGAAACATGTTGGCTCCTTTATGCTGTTGTTGTTGTTGTGTTTGTTTCTACTTCTATGGTTTCTTCCCTCTATATTGTCGCCTTTTCACCATCAGGGCAAGATCATTGCTCTGTGATTTCAAATTTTTTCGTCGCTCTTCTTCTTGTAGCGAAATCCTTGTCAATTCTTCAAATGCAGGGGCTTTCTCCCTTGCTGCCAATCATGTGATGAAAATATGATATTCATCTTTCATTCTGTTCAATGTGATCGTGACCAAATCAGAATCTAACACTTTTTCTCCAATATCTCCCAATCTGTCCTTCAGGTCTTTAACTCTAGTAATGAATCCAGTAGTAGACTCATTTTCCTCCATCTACATCGCAAACAACTTTCCTTTGAGTGACAAGACATGATTTGTATTCTGTGTCTGGTATAGATTCTTGATCATTGCCCAAATATCAGTGGACGATTTGCTATCTCTAATATGTGGGAAAATATTGTCTTTGACGGACATCTTCAATATGACTTTTGCTTTGTTCTCCCTTTTATCCCAGTCTTGTTCTTGTGTAGATGTTCCTATTACCAAATTTTGTCTCGGCTCATTTCCTATGACAATCGACCACGCATTTGCGCTTTCAAGTAATGTCTGTATCTTGAATTTCCAGTTGGTGAAATTAGATCCATCGAGTTTTCCAGACTCGTGGAGATACGATTCTATATTGTTATTCATACTAGACTGATAAAATTTCAGATGTTCCGATGAATAATTATACCCAACTGAATCATTGCAGGATACAGTAAAAAAAAATCAATACATACCAGATCCTGACCACTAATCTGCCACCAATCCGATTTTCCACCACCAGGAAAATCTGAAACTTCAATGCACCACCACCGAGCAAGTCCGATCTACCACCACCGGGCAAATCCGGAACTTCAATGTGCCACCACCGAGCAAGTCCAATCTTCCACAACTGTGCAAATACAGAACTTCAATGTGCCACCACCGGGCAAGTCCGATCTGCCACCACCGGGCAAATCTGGAACTTCAATGTGCCACCACTAGGCAAGTTTGATCTACCACCACTGGGAAAATCTAGAACTTCAATGTGCCACCACCGGGCAAGTCCGATCTGCCACCACCAGGAAAATTCGGAACTTCAATGTGCCACCATCAGGCAAGTTCGATCTGCCACCACTGTGCAAATCCGGAACTTCAATATCCCACCACCAGGAAAGCCCGATCTGCCACCACTGTGCAAATCTGGAACTTCAATATGCCACCACCAGGCAAGTCTGATCTGCAAAAGTTGCATATCTTTCCAAAGAGAAAGAGGTTGGTGATTTTCCGAGGCTAAAACTCTGCGCCCAAATTAAAATCGGTGTATCTCCCAAAACTGGCGCGGGTATTGCTTGTACCTTTGCGCCAATGGCATATTTCGGTGCATTGGCGAGGGTATGGCCCTCACAGTAGTGCCAATGGCGCGACTGAATGCGATAAAAACATGCCAACCCTTTCTTCTACTCAGAGATGATCAGTCATCTGAGACCTATGCGTTAGGCGTTGCTGCAGTCCACTTGCTCCTGCGAAATCTTCTGTGTACACCTCAACCACTAAGGCTATGTAGTCAATGATGCTAAAAAAAATAAGGCTCCCCCAACTTTGTGCTCTGATACCAAGATAAAAAACACACTGAATTGAAAAAGGGAGTTGCAGCTCACAGGTGAGTACTGCACCTAGAGACTGTAGTCAAACAGAGAGATCACTCTACATTCATTAATTATAAAGATACATCTTTAAGTACATAGCAAAGAACTAGGAGATTGTAACCAGACTCCTATATTCTAGGAAATAATCCTAAACTAAGGAGGTATGTTACACCAATGTAACCATTTCTCCATTAATATAAAAATAATATTAATTATTTTCAACTAAACATGGTTTACCATGCTTGGTTTAAACATTGAGACAATTGTTTTCACAATGCAACGTTGGACCAACTATGACCATGGTTGGCTATGGGTGTTTTTCATATTAAGACAATATTTGTCAGAATGTGACATTTGATCATCGATGACATTGATCGACTATGGCTAAAGAAATTAATAAACACTAATAACTAACCCAACGTATTATTCATATTATAAACCAAAAGAACTAATAACCCAAGGGTTTAATATTAGAAACCAAAGGAATTGGTGAACCCAAGGGAAAAATATTAATAACCTAAGGGACCAATAAGGCGAATGATCAATAAAATTAATAAAAAAATACTCAAGTTGAAGAAATTAATAAACACTAATAATTAACCCAAGGGATTATTCATTTTATAAACCAAAAGAATTAATAAACCCAAGGGTTTAATATTATAAACTAAAGGAATTGGTGAACCCAAGGGAAAAATATTACCCAAAAAATTAGTATTAGAAATAAAAATTATTATTAAACTCAAGTGATTAATAAAGTCGAAGGAATTGGTTTACCATGCTTGATTTAAACATTGAGACAATTGCTGTCACAATGCAACGTTGGACCAACTATGACCATGATTGGCCATGGGCGATCTTCATATTGAGACAATATTTGTCAGAATGTGACATTTGATCATGGATGACATTGATCGACTATGGCTAACGCTAACTAACAATGGTTTCCCATGGTTGATTTTCATATTGAGTGAGTGTTTTTCATAATGTGAAACTGGACAATGCATTAGTATTAAACTATAGGACTAATATTTAAACCCCAATATTTGGATTTAATAAAGTGAAGGGAATAATATTACGAAATCTGAAAAAATTAAGGAATCAATAAGGGCAAGGGATCAATATTAAAAACACAAGAGAGTAAAAAATCCTAAGAATAAATATTTTAAATTCAAAAACCTAAGAAATCAATAAACCATAAGAATCAATATTTTAAAATCAACTCATTAATAAACAAACGGGATTATTAATATTATAAACCAAAAGAACTAATAAACTCAAGGGTTTAATATTATAAACCAAAGGAATTGGGAAACCCAAGGGAAAAATATTAAAAACATAAGAGATCAACAAGGCCAAGGGATACATATAAAAAACAAAAAATATTAAAGTAAAGGCTAGGAATAAATATTTTAAATGCAAATGAATGAGAAACTGACATGATTAATAAAGAGATTAATAAATATTAGGAATCATTTTTTTAAATAAAAATCATTGATAAAGTCACATGATTATTAATATTATATACTGAGGGGAATACACATGGTTTACCATGCTTGATTTAAACATTGAGAAAATTGTTGTCACAATGCGACGTTGGACCAACTATGACTATGGTTGGCCATGGGTGATTTTCATATTGAGACGATATTTGTTAGAATGTGACATTTGATCATGGATGAGATTGATCGACTATGGCTAATGCTAATTAAAAAGGGGTTTCTAGGGCGAGAGGGATGATAATGGTTGACCAAGGATGACCATGGTTGAGTAAAGTTAACCATGGTTGACTATAGCTACGTAAACTTCTCCATCATTTAACATAGGTGAGAATAAGACTATGTTGGCAATGTTTGGCCATAGTTGATTAAAATGATTAAAATGTAAATATTATTAGTATTACTTATTCATATTAATATTAATAATATTTCTATTAACAATATTAATTTTAATATCATAAATACTATTAATGATATAGTTACAATGATTTTTTTTTTTTTTTTGCCTCAAAATATTTTTTTATTTTAAATAAAAGAGAATTATAATTACTTAAACCATTATTATACTTATTTAGATATTATTATATTTGTTTATATATTATTTTAATTATAATTAGTTTAACCGTTTAAACAATTATAACTATAATTAATTATTATAATTATTAATTATAATTAAGGCTCACCATGGATTATTATGGTTTAAGAAGGTTACCCATGGATGAATATCGCTAAGCAAAATTGTGTATCGAGCATTGGTGAGAATGAGTGACATTGATTGAGTGTGTTGGAAATGTTTAACCATATTTAATTAAAATAATCAGCATGTAAAAATTATTAATTATTAAAAGTAATCTTAATAGTATTTAGATTAAAAGTATTAATGATAATATCATTAATACTTTTAATAATATTGTTAGAGTGAAAAAAAATTTAAATTTATTTTTATTAATAATTATATTGCTAAGTACTACAAAATAAATATTATTATTCTTATTTATCAATATCAATGTTAATATTTTATTTTTTAACAATATTAATATACTTAATAATATTAATATTATAATGCAGATATTATTATCTTAATAATACTAAATATCAAAAATTTAAAAATTTAAAAACCTTATTAAAATTGTTAATATTACAAATATTATTTTTTAAACATTATTAATATTGTATTTAATGGTATTATCAGTGATATTGCTTTTAATATTAATTCAATTTTTATTTTAATAATAATAATATGAATTTTAATATTATTTTTAAATATAATATAAACTTTATTATAAACTGAACATTCTACGAATATAAATATTAGACTTAATTTAAATTTTAATCTTAACTCTATAACTTCTTGTTTTGAAATGAAATTTTAATATTATAATATAAAAAATAGCCATGGAAATGTAAATATTAGAATGTAAGTATTATTAATTATTATTACTAATCTTAATAATATTTATATTAACAACATTAATGATAATATCATTAATACTTTTAATCATATTGTTAAAGTGAATAGAGGTTTTATTTTCTATATTTTTATTAATAATTATATTGTTAATTATTAAAAATATATTATTATACTTATTTATTAATATTAATGTTAATATTATATTTTTAAACCATCTTAATATAATTAATCATATTAATATTATAATGTAAATGTTATTATCTTAATAATATTGAATGTTAACAATTTTAAAACAATTAATATTACAAATATTATTCTTTAAACATTATTAATATTAATAGTATTTCTATTAACAATATTAATTTTAATATCATTAATACTATTAATGATATGGTTAAAATGATTTTTTTTTTAAATTTCAATTTTATTAAAAAGACTTTACAACCCTCAAATTCTTTTTTTAATTTAAAGAAAAGAGAATTATAATTATTGGAATCTAAGCTTCTGTGATCCATCATATAAATTAGTAGAAATTATTTCGGTAATAATCACATGCACTGGAACGTGGTCGACACGTTTCAAACCAACCAGTGTGGTTCATCATCAGGTTCCCCTCCGACCTATTGTTAATACAATTGGGGGTCCAACTTACCTTCTTGCCAAGTTTTTAGCCCTTAAACTTAAACCCCTCGTAGGTCGTACAGAATCCTTTGTTAAGGATTCCTACTCTTTCGTTAAGGATTTGAAGGATGTTAAGTTGGATATTGATGATAGATTTGTTAGTTTTGATTTTGTTTCGCTTTACACCAATATCCCCATCAATGAGGCTATTGATGTTATTAATCACATTACTGATCCAGACACGGCCCATTTAGTAGAACTTTGCTTAACCTCCACTTTCTTCAGTTTTGAAGGTGAATTCTATGAGAAAACTTGTGGTGTTTCCATGGGTTCTCCCCTTTCCCCAATAGTTTTGAATCTGTTTATGGAGGACTTTGAATCTAGGGCTTTTTCCTCAGCTCTTTTCTAGCCAAAGTTATGGAAAAGGTTTGTTGATGATACTTGTGTTGTCTGGCCTCATGGCAAAGATAAATTAGATCAATTTTTCCTTCATCTTAATAGCCAATCGCATTCCATAAAATTCACCATGGAACATGAGGTGGATGTTAGCCTTCCTTTCCTTGATGTCCTTATCTCTAGAAATGGTGATAGTTCTTTCTCCCATCAAATTTTTCAAAAGAAAACTCATACTGAGCAATATCTTCATGCTAGCTCCCACCATTTACTTGCTCAAAAATTAGGCGTCCTTAGCACCTTAGCCACTAGGGCACTAAGAATCTCTGATGAGTCTCACCTTGAGGGGGAAAAGACCCATCTGTTGAATGTCTTTTGTAATAATGGTTATAGTATGTCGCAGGGCCTCAAAGCTTTCGTTAAAGTGGAAAAGGTCCTTCTGTTAAATATAAAAATAAAAAAGAGCCTAGTGAATGGTATGGCAGTGTCAGCCTTCCGTTCATCCAGGGTACCACTGATAAGATTGCTAAGATCCTTAAAAAGTATAAGTTATCCTCTTATTTCAAGCCCCTTAATACAATTCGTAGTTCTCTAAAATCGGTTAAAGATCCGATTGACCCCAGAGATGGAAAAGGTGTCTACATCATTCCTTGTTCCTGTGGGACTCCTTACATTGGTGAGACTGGTTGGTCTATTAATCAAAGGATCTGTGAGCATGCTGCTGATATCAAGCATAGAAGATCTCACTCGTCCGCCTTAGCTGAGCATGCAAAAAAGACTAACCATCATGTTTGCATAGAAGATGCTAAGGTCATTGCTAGAATCGACCATTTCCATCATCGTAAGTTGAGAGAGGCCATTGAAATTGAAAAAAGACCCATTAATCTCAATAGAGATGATGGTTGGAATATCAGCAGGTGCTGGATTCCTACCTTATATTCTTGATTTTTTATTTTTTTAAAATTTATTCAGCTTTTTATTTATTTTTATTGATTATATTTTTATTTTCGTTCTAATTTATTTATTTATTTATTAAAAAAATTAATAATAATAATAAATTAATTAATTAATTAATTTTTATTTATTTTATTTTAATTATTATTATTTTATTTATTTAATTATTTATTTTTTAATTAATTAATTAATTAATTTTACTCAATGTTTGATTATTTGATAGGTCGTTTGTTATAATTAAATTATATGAATAAGAATTAATTATATTTATTAATTAATAATAACTGATTATTATATAATTAAATTAATAATAAAAATATACATATATACACCACTATTTGTTAAATTACTTACCATTATATTAATTAATTGGTTAATTAGTTGTATAAATATATTAAAGATTTTATAAATAAATAAAATAATAATAATAAATAAATAAATAAAAATTAATTAAATAAATAAATGATGGAATATTTACTTTTTCAAAGTCAAAATAGCCGTTATCCTAACGGCTAGTTGAGCCATTTCTACATCTATTTATACTTAATGTCTGGATCTGATCTCTCACATAGTCCTGATGATGAACCACACTGGTTGGTTCGAAACGCGTCGACCACGTTCCAATGCATGTGATTATTACCAAAAAAATTTCTACTAATAATTATATTGTTAATTATTAAAATGTAAATATTCTTATTCTTATTTATCAATATTAATGTTAATATTAATTTTTTTAACAATATTAGTATCCTTAACAATATTAATATTATAATGTAGATGTTTTTATGTTAATAATACTAAATATTAAAAAATTTAAAATTTAAAATTTTATTAAATGTTTTGAAATTTAAAATTTAAATTACAAATCTTTCTAGGAGAAAAATCACTAAACACTTCTTAAGATAACAGGCGTATTCCATGATATTTCTTTCAAGACCGTGATATGTGGGAAACCAATATAAAGCATCAAGAAATATGTCTTCAGCTTTCTCTCCACTTATATGAATTCCATTTATACACATATTATATAGATGTGAACACGCTTGCTAATTTATGCTCTTTGTACCACAGTGGTCTCTGAATATTTTTTCAAAGAGATGCATATGAAAAAAATGTTGTAAAATTCCAGTGCTTTTTTTCCTTTTTCATTCAATAAATATATGTTCCTTGATATTGTTTCACATTTAGATTTTAGAAAACGGTGGAGGATAATGTATCCATAAACTATATACCAACCTTCTACTAAGTAGCCCAGACTTTTGGCGGAATCATATATTTTTTCTATTGTATCGAGGGTTGAAAGTTTGCAACCAATCCTCTTTTTATTTTTACTATCATGATGACTTTTGGCAGAATCATCTTTTTTTTCTATTGTCTCGAGGGCTAAAAGTCTGCAACCAATCCTCTTTTTATTTTTGCTATCATTCTTCTTTTAATTAGCATAATTCTGCAATCCAAATTGGCATTAATGGTTTGAATACATGAAATGCATTAATGGTTTAAATACATTAAAAATAAGCAAACTTATAGACTAGGAATACATTAAAGGCATTAATGGTTTGAATACATTAAAAAATAAGCAAACTTATAGACTAGAAATACATTAAAGGTGTTAATGATTTAAATACATTAAGAAATAAGCAGCCTTATAGACTAAGAAGACATTGTGAGATACATATTGCATTCTTTTGAAATTAAATAAATTGTGTTGACCAGTTTTTTGAGGTTAAAATTTTGCAGTTCTGTTACTTGTTCAAAAAAATAGATCAACCACTTCCCCAGTCAAGATAGGGACTTGCGGCCAGGAAGCCCTCATTTCCTTGTTTAATTATATAAACTAATTAATTTACTATTCAAATTAGTGGGACTTGCTGCCAAGAAGCCCCGTTTCCTTTTTTAATTATATAAACTAATTAATGTACTATTCAATTACTGTTGGTGTTGTCAAAGTGTCAAATAATTTATCACAAACCCTTCTTATCTGTGGACAAAATATGATTATTTAAAAGGTTCCGTAACTTAAATCACATAACTACTGTCATCGTTATTCAATCATTCGTTACCATTGCACTTATTTGATTTGGGCAAGGTAGTCGCCCAAATCATAAATTCGGCTCAGTCCCACCTTTCATTGACCGCACATTTTGATAGATCTACGCCCTTCGCCTTTGAACTCTAGATCTAACGGCCCCAGATTCACATCGCGCCCAAAAAGTGATCATCCATACAAACCTAAAACGGATGCGAAATGGGTTGTTTCACCATTTCTGCCTCTCATGACGTGGAAAGATTTTATTGGATCGCGTTCGTTTGAAGAAAATCCGCTTACCGCCGGAAATGAATGCGAAAACCACTACCGGGTTTTGCATTTCAAACTCAAACTGCTCCCACCCATGATTTGACTTACAATAAATGATAAATGAACAAAATCTAAATAAGGTTAACAGAGGTTCGTTATCGTTCACCACAACTTGTCTCTGAACAACACTTCCCTTGCCAAAGAGGGAACTACCATGAGAATCGGTGCCTAGTATTCCCCCAAGAGTTACACCCAACCAGTAAGGGAAATAAGGCAAAGCAAGGCCTTCTCTGGTAGCAACGTCAATGAGTTTCTTTAGGGTTATACCGCTCTCGAATGTCATCCTCATGCTATCGCGGAGTGCGCAAAATGATACCCTAGATTTTTTTTAATCATGTCCCTAGTGCAATGTTTTATATATATATATATATATATATATATATATATATATATATATATATGTATGTATGTATGTATGTATGTATGTATGTATGTATGTATGTATGTATTTTATTTTCAAATATTATTAGTGAATTAATATTTAATTTGTAAAATATAAACTAAAAATAAAATATTACAATTATATATATCAGATCGCCAAACCTAATTTAGGTTATCGAAACCTCCATAAACTAAAGAGATTTCTCTTGCACTCCAATAAGACTATTTAACAGTAAAAACAAACACCAATAGGTTAACTTTTTGTGCACAGAGAAATATATGTCTCATGTACTAATCGAAATGTACCCAATGAAATGGTTTACCTGTAGATGAGAAAATAAAATGGAACACGACCAAAATATTCACCATAAGGGAGTCTCACAAGGCATAGAACACCTGAATAACCAAGGTAATGAGAAAAAATTAAATGAAGAGACACGATAATATATAGCGTTCAACTAGGGTGGCCTTATGGTCTAAAAGAAATTGAGCGTTACAGAATTTCAAGCATCACCTTAGGTGCGTTGGAGGATGTCGATGACAAATTCATCTTCCTAATCAACGTGTCGTTATTCCTTCAACATCCATATGTTTCAAAATCCAAATAGACATGCGTTTCAAAGAGCACATTGGGGAATGTCGACGCCAAATTCATCTTCCTAATCAACGTGTCATTATTCCTTCAACATTCACACATTTCAGAATGCAAATAGACATGCATTTCAAATTTTAGCTCTAATCCCTCATACGTGGAGATAAATAAGATGCACAGTAAATTTTTAATGATGTTTTGGTAGAAAATTAATTTAATTAGGGTTTAAACACTTGATTTAGACATGCAAAGAGGTTATGGTTTTTAATTTCATTGATTGATTGAGTGGAAACGATGAGAATATATTGGCATCTCTAAATCTACACCATCCGATCAAAACACTTAATTAAAAAATGATTAAATCAACCAATTCCAATAGGGGGTTACGCCTATCGGTGTAAATGATAAACCCCATCTCCAGTGAAAGTGGTTGACCGTCTTGTCTATGCAGTTGGTAGACATGGAGCGTGTGGTGAATTCGATGGTAAGGTCGAAATGAAATCTGGCTTACAATGGTTTTAAGGATTTGGGTTAAATCATTGATAGCGTTAATTAAGATATTTTGTCAACATTGTATGCGTGAGTTCGAGTAAATGAACTACATGGATGTAACCTATGAATGGGTAAGCTAACATATAGGTTTGGTTTAAAATTCATGTTATTCAAATCCTTTAAAAGGATTCAAATTTGTAAATGGTCAATTTGAAATTGATATAGTTCAAGCGGGGTTTAAAAAAGAATACCATTTGGAAAGGAATAGATGGTATGTGGTCTTGATTCATTTACATCAATTGTGGTAAGATGCTTGTGTAAGGGAGTTAGAGATGGTTGTCAAGCGGTGGTATGGTTTGATGATTGCGAGTCAACATTCAACTTAAGCAGTGAAATATGTGGGTTTGACAATTATGTGAATGTCATTTGTGTGAAGTTGGTGAATGGAAATAGTTCTTTTTGAAGATTCGGCCTTTTTTTTTTTAGAATTGCAGGGAATGCATTAAAATGAGATCATACTTTGAGTCCGAAAGATGATAGCACATAGAGACACAATGCAGACAAGAGATGGAACAAGATCACACAAAGATCTTGAAGCTGAGTTGATATGTTTTGTTTAACCCTGGTTTGAAGATGATATTTGAAGACTACTATTGCAGATGCTGAGGTAAAATTGAATGGAAAAATGAATTAAAACGTGCTAATCCTAGAGGACATAAGAGAAATATGCATTTTTATTTGAGGAGGTTTATTATGCATAGTGTGATGATTTATTATGCATAATATGGATTCTTCACAGTTTGGTTAAGTTATTTTGGACAAAGCATGTAGTGGAAAAAGAAGAATTCTTTTGATTGGTGATTGAAAATTGCTTGATGTTGCAAACCTTTGTCTTACCATCACGTGACGGCATTTAAAGAGGGGATATTTAGGATGAAATAGTGTATGAGTTGTACATCATTCATTGAAGAAGTTGCTTGTTCTTTACACATAGGTAAAGAGATGTGAATTGATGTTGCATGGTGTATATAAGTGCAAGGAAATGTTTGCATTAAGACAACGAGTTTGTAAGCACTGATAGTGACATAGATGACACAAAAGAGTGGAAACCAGAGGGTTGATTTTGAAGAAATAAAGGTTTATTAATAACCTTAACAAGAACATGAGGTATGATACTTCAGGAAGGTATTTTTGAACATTGAAGATTGAAAGGTTTATTTATTTTCACCTTAAAATAAATATTGGAACACTTGAATAGAAATTCGACTAAAGACTTCAGTATGATGTGAAATGATAAGGCAAATTGATGATTTTTCATAAGAATTAAGTACGAAAGAGGGTGAAGATTTACATCCTAAATGTATTAAGGGTGTATGTTTATAACTTCAATTAAGTCAAAATATCCACTATCATTATTATTGGGACAAAGCTTAAAGTGAAAATAGATGTTAGAGTTAAATGAGAGTTTGGATAGCTTGAATTGAGATTGACTATTTTCATCCAAGATGAAAAATTGGTGTAAGTCTGAAGTCAAAGAGTCATAAGATAGGTCCAAAGTTTGAATGTAATTGGGTGCATGATCGGCGGAGCCAAACACCCAAAGAATTGGTCATTGTAACACATGCGTGTTGAAGTGTTGTTGCAGAAAATTGCAGCAAGAGGATTGTCAGAGATTGATTCCAAGATAAAGAGAAGCCAAGCGCAAAAGGAGAACTTGCATTTTGATAAATTAAAAGTGTGAAGGATTGTGGGAAAGTGGATTAAATGAAGTCCACACGTGAACAGAGGCAGTTCACAAAGGAGGGGAAGATGACTGTTGATAGTCATTTCCAGAGATTTGATGAAGAGTACAAGCGGGAGAAGGCTGAGATAACAATTCACCTTGAATTGTTAATGGAGTTGTTGCAGGAAAATGGAGAAAACTAGACACATGGTTGGACCATGAGAAAGAAGGTGAAGTGGCAGAAGCTACATGCAAAGAGGGAAAAGAAAGTAAACATACAGTTGATGGAAGAGCTGAGGAAGCTCGAGCAAATGTTGAGTTGTGAAGAACTCAGAGAGGCTCGGTTAAAAATGGATGTTTCCATTTGTGGCCTAGAACATGGCGAAATTCTGGGTGAAGAGATCAGTGAGGAAGATCTCATGAACTATTGGGATAGTTCAGAAGCATCTAAAAATGTGTTAGCGAGAGAAAAAGATGAGGCCATGAAGCCTTACTTTTTTTCTCACAGTTTATGTATGTTTGCAGGATGTGTGAAAGACGATGAGCAGTCTGATGGAACTGTCACAAAGGAGAATGAAACTCTTGAGGTAAATTCTGGTAGAGAATTCCTTTCAGAGAAGGAAAGTGTTGATTGGTTACAACGGGAAGATATCATAAATGACTTCTTATTTTGGGTAAGACAACAAGTTGAAGCTGTTATGGAACCGGAACAAAGTGGAAATTCCGAAGAAAAATTCCAAGGAGGTAAACAAATGTATTTGTTTAATGGGATTACTGAAAAAATTTTAAAATGTAATGATGCTGCAACCAGGACAATTCAGGAAGATTTCCAAAGGAAGAGTGGAAGTAGTGATGAGACATAAGAGAAATCTACAGAAGAACTGAATCAAATGAAGGATTCAGAGCAGTAAAGAGAGATGTCGACTGAAGCATCTAGTGAGACCATAAGGTCTTATGTGTTTAAGACTAATGATTGGTGTGTGATTACAAGTACATCACAGGGTGTTGAACAAACTTTGAAGTTTGTTAAAGAAGAAGAGTTGAATCTGAAATAGAATGATATTGAGATAGCAAGATCTCGGAAAGAAATGAAGACAGAGGGGTCTCATGGAAATATTCGGCAGAATATTGGAACAAAGAAAGAAGGACCATCTAATGACTGGTCAACAACAAACAAAGATATGGAAAGTTGTGTAAAATTTCCAAGATATACTCCAGTTGAGATTGTTAAGTTATATAGAGAGTTAGATATTCAGAGAAGAGAGTTGGAAAAGCAAAGGATCTATATTCAGGGAGAGTTGCTGAAAGACACATAACACAAAGACATTCTTGAAACAGATGTTGTGGAGGAGGGACTGACTGATAGTCTCACAGATAATTTAAATCAGCATACTGATGTGCTGATGGATGAGGAAATTTCAGAGCAACATACTGAAATGTTGCCAGAAGAGAAAGAGGCACTGAGGCCTTATGTTTTTTATTTTAACAATTGTTTTGTGAGTACAGATTTTATTGCCGATGCTGGAGAAAATATATTGGACCGAGAAATTGAACTGATAAGGAGGATAATGATGAAGGTATCCCGAAAGAATCCAGCAACAATAAAACAAAGAAGAAGCAACAAGATAAAGACAACAGAAGATTGTAAAAGCATAGCCAGTGGGGTGATGCAGCATAAAGTGTGGAGACCTGGAGAAGAAGAACAGACAGAAGAAACGACAAATGGAAAGTTGCAGCACAATATATTGGATCCAGGCAGATGAAGATCTCAACACATGATCAGGTGATCATGATTAATTTCAACCTTGGGAATCTGATGCAGGAGCATCAATTCCAATTTTCATTATTTAACTATGTAATAAGGGGGGTGAAACATTTTAATTATTTTATTAATTAAATTGTTATTTTTAAATAAATTATGAGAGAAATTATAAATGTGAGAATTTTTGTATATATTATTTTAATAATTAAAAGGATATGAGTGAAATAGGATTAGGTAGCAAATTTAGGGAGTAGGAATTCTATGTACGGGTCTTTGTTGAGTCCACACGTAAAATGAATCTAAATTACATTTAGTTGAGGATTGGGTGGACAAATTTGTGGGGTGAAATAAATACATTATTTATGTATAAATAAGAGTCTTTTTGTGAGGAAAAACAAGAGTTGAGTGTGTGAGGAGTACAAGAAGTGTGGGGAGTGGCTTGAAGGGCCAAGAGCCAAGAGGCCGCCCAATGTAATATTTGGCCAGAGAATTTTTATATTTTATGTCTGTAGTGTTTTGAATAGCTCTTTTCCCTTCGTGTAAATTTTGAGCTGAATGTTTTTGTGGTTTTATTTGAAGAAAAATTGAGTATTTTCAAATGAATTGAAGCAATGAGTTTTTATATGCCAGGATCTTCTTTCTAGCAGAACCCCGGCATCTCCAAGTAGTTGAGAATAGAATACTGACAGATGTGGCTTCATGTACAAACGTTCTAGGTATGACCACATTATAAGAATTTATTGTGATCTGAAAAGGCACGTAAGAGGGAATAAGATATATTTCCAATCGACTCCAATCAAAGGAAGCGACCATACTACTTGGAGGGGGTGTCGTGGGAAGGGAAGAACTGCCCTTTTGTGTTATGGGAATAGAAGGATTGCCCTCATGTACTGTGGGAACGAGATGATTTCCCTCTAATTCATGGGAATCTGAAGAAACAAAAAGAACTTGAGTGGTATGAGGTCCAATCTCTACCAGAAAAGCGTGATCAATTGAAGGTGAAATTAAGTCAATCGTTTTCTCAACCAATGGTTTTTTGGGAACAAACTCGTGGGATTCACTTTAAGAGAGAGTAGGATTGACCATATATGAATTCTGATTAATCACTTGAACAACTAGTGGAGGATTAGTGGAAATCTTATGATAACCAACGGGAAGTCGTTGTTGTGAAGTTGTAAGGTTTTATAAAACTTTGGAGGATTCATCCATATAAGGACAAAGGTGAATGGGATGACTCCCTTCACATAACTTACAGGGAAATTTTACTTTACCCTTTCTCCCATGGACCTTACAATCACTAGTTGAAGGTTTATCACCAGCATGATTTCCAGAGGTCGATGAAAAAAGCCGATGTGAGCTTGTAGACCACACTTCTAAAACCTTGGGAATACCAAGAAAATCTCATAGAAGGTGGTCACCCTTGCATAACTTGCAAGGAAATTTGACTTTATGGGGCTGATCAAATGGTTTATCCATAATAATTGCATCATTAGCATTAGTTGTCGGGTTGGTATTTTTCTTATTTTCTTCTTCTTATTCAACCTCTTCTTCTTCTTCTTAGCTTCTTGGTTACTAGAATCAAGAATCTCACCAAGCGAAGAGGAAGAATGAGGGGAATAAACAATGGGTGAAGAAGGCAAAGGTACAACTTTAGTGTCAACATGGGTTTTACATTGTTCACGAGGAGTCGAAATTAGTTGAGAAGCAGTTTGGGCTTTCGGAACTATGGGGGTCCAAAATAGCCAAACTGGCAAACCAATGGTTTGTCCCAGAAGGGAAAATTTTTACATATAGGGAGAGCCAATATTTCAAAGAGAGGGAAAAGGAGCAAGATTTCCATCTAAGGGGTTTCCTTGATTGGTAAACTCAGGAACTGTTGTCATTAGTATCAACCTAAGATCTAGTAAGCAGTTTTTTTTCGGGTAGGATGTTATTCTATGGTCGATTAATTTAATAAATTAACAAAAGATAAATAAAAAAGGGGTAATATAGGCATAAAGGATTACCAAAAAACAGTGAAATGCGATATACACCTTTGTAAACGAACGACTTGATGCACTGCATCCAACCTCCCCGAACGTTTTTTTTAGTTTATCATGGTTTACAAGGTTGCTAACTCAGTTACCTGTGGATGGATAGCAACCTAGTGGGGAATCCAAAAATATACGCAATGGTACGTGGGAGTGTAGTCTATAGTAGTGTTTTCTAATTCATAACCTTTCGATGAGAGAGTTCCCATATACTTACCATGTGTGGAGTGCCTATGATATACCCGAAAGTACTGGAGAACAGTCATTTACAATTTCGTACGCGAAATGGTATATCACCCCTGGGATACAACGCTATAACACTACATTTTATGACGTCGGAACACATCTCTAGCCTATAATTATAGATGTTTAAATTAAGTTCCAATTTCTCCTTATGTTAATTGAGGTAAATTTTAAGTTGATCTTGAATTATATTTCAATTTCAAGGCTTAGAATCAATTTCACCTGAACATGCCTATAATGCAATTAATATGAGGAAAGGACTCTATCCATTTCATTGAAATCTATCTAGTAGAGGGAAGAGATTCAAATAATGATGCAACACTCAAGAATGCAGCAAAAAAAGTTCTCCTATCTAGAACTTGCACTATCACTATTCCAATTTAGAGCATTAAAATATCCCACACCATGCAATGTAATATATGCATGATTCCCCTGAAAACTATGCAAATGTAATCTATGCACAATTTCCTTTTTATTTTCACTGAATGAGAATGTATTCAATTCAGTATTCAATTTTTAATAACTAAACATTGTAATCTATGTTCAATGATAAATCTCAAAACGACTTTCCAATGCAATGTGATCTAATGCACTTTTCTGAAAAGTAAACTTTGAGATGAAAACTAGATGAATGAAAAATCGATTTCTTTAATGGTCTCAAAAGAACTAATATTTCTCAATCAACAACAAATCAATATTCCTTCCAAACATATAAGAAACGAACAAAAATTTCAATTTACTCAAATTATTAAAGACTCAACCAAAATTCACTTTCACCACTTTGAGTATGGGATGGAATTTTTCACACCAAAAAGAAACTAACACCAAACAGACAAAATTTTATGCACACAGAGCAGGAAGATGACTTTAAAGATCAAAACACACTAGAATTTTAGGCATAAACCTTAAAAATCCTCAAATTAAAAGACCAACATGGGTAGACAGTTAAAACCAGAGGTTCAAGTGCGATTGTTTATGGCAAAAGCAGCACTGACAATGTGAATTTTTCTGGGAAAAAATGCGTTGATGAGAAATGCTTGGAAAAAACAAGCAATGTTTGAGAAAAATCCTAGACCTAATACCCTAAAACAAAAAATAATCATAGTACAGACTCAAAAGGAATCAAAATGGAGGATCATTGAAAGGTTGACCAAACTAAGAAAAAAGACCAAATGCAAAAGGAGGGTTGAAAGGGCTATAGGATCCCCAGTGGATTCACCATTTTTTTTTATAGAAAATCCCTTCTACGAATAAAAGTGATCTCTGTAGTCCTAATGAGAGGATCTAGCAAAAAAATGAACAGCTATGTGTAAAATTTCCTAGATTATATCAGAAAGTTCAAAGTAAGATCGATGACCTACCTCACTATGATGCTAATACACGCTGGTGTCATTTTCCAATATTCTCGCTTCCAAGTCCAATCCTCTTTATGTCATTGTAGATGAATACATGTAATGAAGATAAAAAAAAGACGAAAAAAGCATACATAGCATAATTAATTCTAACATAAGTTGTATGACATATCAGAGAGTATCACGCTAAATGAGTAATGATTTACACATTTATGGAAAAAAAACACATAATGTTAATAGAAATTAAGGAAAGCATACAACCACTTAAGATTCGATGTTGGAAGTCTCCTTTGGATGGGTTTCTAATTCCTAGCCAAGACCTTCAAGCACTCCTTTCTCCTTCACAAAATAGAATCATTTTGGCACAACTCAGCGCAAGGATGACAATTGTTGGAGTGGGGTCCCCTCAGGCACAAGTTCCAAATATATTTTTTGTATGTTTGTATGTGCGCGTTGTGTAGATGAAGTCAAAGGGATTTTTTCCCCAATGTTGGATGTAATTAAGATTAAATTTAAACTATGGGCCTCAAACCATGGTTAATTAAGTATCTACGTGCTAGGCGTATTATAAATAGATAGAGTATGTCTAATCTAAGTAGTTAAGTGTTAAGTGAGATATGTTATGAGATATTTATAGTATTTGCATCTACAAGGGTTTTTGGTTTGGGTGAAAGGCTCATGCTCGTTGTGTGCACTGAGACCTAGTCCTAGCTATGTGCGGACTCTGCTAGCTGTGTGTGGAAGGGTTTGTAAAGGTTTTGAAATGGTTTTGGAAAGACAACTGATGTATTGATAGATCTGATAGTTTTGGCAAAGCTCTCTGTGTTATGCATTTATGTTTACTATTATGCTTTGATAAGATCACGATATCTTTTTACTTATTGATGAATGTGTGAAGCTGTCTGATATGGTTATGCATGATTATTGATGATTAAGATATTCGTTAAGTTCTTACCTTGATTAATATATACATTTGGTTCTAGTCTCTTGTCTCTGCTAGAGAGAACAATATTTTTGTGTTAATTCTGTTGATAATTGTGCATTCTCTATGTTTATATTATAAAATATTGTGCGCATCTGAATAAGTTAACTTAGAGTTTTTTGAGGACCACTTCCTTAAATTATGGGTGCAGAAACCTGGTTCCAACATCCCCCCATATTGATTCGGGTGATACTTTAGTCTGTGCAAATAGATCATTGCCGAAAGGGCCAGTAGTTGGAGGGTTTGTTGGTTTATCCATAAACCCTGAACTTGGGTCAGGACCCCTCAAGCCAAAAAATGGTTCCATTTTTGGGACCAGGATCATCATTTTGAGGGAGATTTGATCTTGTGGCATCCATCATGCAACGAATTATAAGATTGGTTGGAAAAAAATATCCTTGAATTCGCGCTGCAGGAGAATAAAAGCACTAAATTATCTGATGAACAGTGGGTACGGAAGTATATTTATACTGAAGTGCATGAAATTTTATTTTGTTCCTTTTCGCACGAACTACAAGAGTGGTTTTTGTGCTTAGCTAAATTTCATCACTATATAAAATACGACTTAGTCACTGAGTGGACTCCTGAATTGATCCAACAAGTCGAGAAATTTGACAATAAGATCACACACGTAGTATATCACTGGATTGATCGATGCTTGGGCGAATTCATGACTAGATTTTTTGTTGACCAATTTGTGTTATATTCTGAAATAGAAAGAAGCTTTTTCAAAGGCCCTAGAGGTAAATTCCTATGCTCATTGAATTATTACTGAAAATTATATTGTGTGAATGAGGTTTTCCGTGAAAACATATTGCTTGAATGCATCAAAGAGGTTCAGTTACGCATAGTGGAAGAATTTACCAAGAAGACTTTGAAAAAGTATTGTATATCCCTTTGAAGCCTAGATATGATAGTGAACCTAGACCAAAAATTGACTCTGAAGAAGAAAGCTCATCATATCAGAAGCCCTTGAGTCTATTCCCCACTCCATCCACTCCACTTCTGAGCTCACATCACAGATCACCTACCCCACTGCGTAGTCCATCTCCACCTGCACCTCCACCTCCACTGGAAGTAGATATGGTTGCATCCATGAATTTAACTAATTTCAGAGGCATTGGAAATGAGTACACTGATCACTTTTGGTTTGTAACTGAGGTCGTGTGGCAGAATCAACAAGTAAATAATATTTACATAAGAAAAGCATAGCTGGATACTTCATTTCAAGATCGCGCACTAGACTATTAAATTAGGTATGTGCAAGAAAAACCTAATGCTACCCTGAAATAAATTAAATAAGCCCTAAAAGAGTAGTTTAAGAAAATTAAGTCATACGCACAGCTGGTGATAGAGATGAAGGATATCCATCAAGAACCAAATGAATCTGTATGGGAGGTTGATTGAAGGTTGAAGAGCATCATCAGAGATTTTGTATTTGTGACTAATGATACTCAACATAAGGAATGGTTCATTGCTATGTTGCTCTCGCATCTTCACCGGCCATTAGGTCAGCAAAAGGTTGCTACACAAGCCGAGGCTACAGAAATTGCAATGAAATTGGAGGCTACCCCAACACCTATTACGTTGGGAACTCAATAGATTCAGAGTTAGCCGGAAGTAATGCATCTTGAAATTCAAAATTTGTGCAAGGAAAAAGGAAAGGAGGTTTGCGCAGAGGTTTGGTGTATAAAATGCAAAGCTTCTGGGCACCATAAAGACTAGTCTTATTTTCAACAACTATCTAAATTTTGGAGGTCCTATTCCATTAAAGAACATTGTATGGTGTACTACCTATCAAGGTATTGGACTACATGACACAGATTATTTCCCAAGGATTGGAAATATCAGCCTGACTTGAAGAAAATATTTTGCAAGTTCTATTCGTCATTAGGGAAATATGAGCAACATTATCATACCTATGATACGATGTTGGATAAATAAGAGAACTATAGAATGTTGGTTGAGCCAACATCACCAGCATTCCCTTCTGGGTATGGAGGATTCCAAGGAAGAGGGAGCGGTTGAGCAGGTGGATCAACTGGTCGATGAAGAGGACAAGTGATTTTCTATAATTGTGGTGATGCTGGTCATTATGCGCGTAACTTTCTGAACCCGATGTGACAGTCCTATAGGTACTGTAGACAATTTGATCATTTTATAGAATATTTTCTTGTATTTATTTCTAAAATTCAGGAAAACTCCAACGCAGAATCTTCAGATGGTTCACGCAGAAAACCGTGAATAAGATCCTTGTGTGAATGTAGTTACGAGGATTGGTGTATCTACCAATGAGGATAAGGGAAAGAAATCTACCACTGATGTATGGATCCGGAAAGCACCTGAAAACAACAAAGGTTGCAACCTTCATTGTGCCAAAGAAACCTTTATTGAAGCAAGGAAATAATTTTCAGAAGGAGATACCTCAACAAGTGGTAGAACATTGAAGGAAGTAGGAGTAGAAGAAGTGATTAAGCCATTTTTACAAGCATGCATAAAGTTTTTGCGTAACAAGAAAGTTGTTGAAAATTTACAAGAATTGATAGACAATTGGGCAAATAAAGAAAAACACATGGTATAACAGCGAGCAGTCAACAAAATTTATAAGAAAAGTAATAGAATGGGCACAGAGATGTGTATTACTATGCAGATTGGTGCTTATGAAATAGACCAAGTCATTTTAGATTTTGGATCAGATGCTAATGTTCTACCTAAACAAACATGGCAACGCATGGGAGAGCCAAATCTGGAATGGTCTACTATCCGACTACGCATGACTAATCAACAAAAGATCATTCCTTTAGGAAGATTGTCAAAAGTTGTGGTCCATATAGAAGGTGTTAAGGTGTTGAGAGACTTTGAAGTGATACAGATTTTGGATGATATTGATCCCTATCTTGCGCTACTAGGATTGGATGGGGCCATTGACATGGATGGTGTTATCAATCTGAAGAAAAGGAGAATGGAATTTGAGAGAAATGGAATTAGGGTTATCATTCTTTTGGATCCTGAAAAAGGCCAAAGGTATATTGAACTAGTGCTCATTGAGGATGATATTGATCAAATCTATCGGCTAACTTTATGCGAGGAAGACTGGATTAATTCGATAGCAGATGGGAACCTCAAATGGGAAAATAATATTTCTTTTTTCTCAGACTTTGATGAAGAAGTAGAGAATTGGCAAACCCGAATGCATGAGGTGTCTGCACTGCACTGTAATCGTGTGACCCACTCTCTATGTTGTATAACATCTGAGGTATGTGATTTCCCACATTATGATGGCTCAACTGATGTAAACATGTTCCTAGGAGAAATGGAAAGGTCTATGCCTGTAGAAAAAATATTCCATGCTTTGGATCTTGGCTTGCGCGCTACTCCAACAAGATGGTGGGAAACACACAAGGAGAATATGGGATAATGGGAGGAATGTGCGAAAATGATGAGGTTGCGATTGGAATTCCCAGTAATTAAAGAGGGGGATTTATATTTTGGCAAAGTAGATCCGCACAGCCATTTGGCCAAGTGGAATCAAGTATGGGGTGAAGAACCAAGACCTGAATGGGTTCATATGTTTATTCATACATTGGGAAAGGTTCCAACTGAATGGTACTTGGAAACAGAGTTTTTTAGAGGCACTGGTGAGTGGTATGCACTGATAGATAGTTTTATTATTACCTTTAGCTTTGAAAGTGGGGTTGATATAGTTTGTGAAGCTTTGAGCCCCGCAATCATTAATGCACCGATACAGGAGACTGTGCATTGCAGACAATTGGCACTAATGGAAGTTAGGGAACTACATGTGCTCAAAGGAACCTTGATCCCCTTGAATATCAGACAAGTTGGCTCCATGATGAGCCTTGTGGGATATTACAAAAAACGCATTCCCTAGTATGAATTGATAATTGTGCCCATGACCAAATTACTCAGGAGAGGTGTGAAATTATGTCGGGATGATGAAGGTCAGATAAGTCCATATTTATTAAGGGATATGATGGATACTACTCGATATGCTTTGAACTACCTGGTCAAAAAACATGTGTTGGGGTGGGGGAGATCTGTAAATGGTTATCCTTAGTTGTGGATTATATGCGCATTTCGGTGCGACACACACGCGGTATCTATGTTGGGAGATTTAATGGTGTGTATAAGTGCCAAAAAATAGTTGTTGGGATAGTAAAAATGGATAAGATATATTTATTATCGTTTTTAGGAGCATCCAAGATACATTTAATGAAGGTATTTTTCCATATTTTGGACCATTTTTCAGTAATGGAACCTCATTAATGCTCAAGGAGTCGTTGCAGATGCACCACAAGTATAAACATGACCTATGGGGTCGTAATAGTTCCCTTTATGTTATAAGTGATTTTTGTGCTCTAAGATCTTTTTTCACCATTATATTTTTTGTGTCTATATCTGGTTTGGATCTAGGATTTGAGGACGCATTGCGTTGAGCAGGGCTAGGGTACGTAATTCCTGGAGAGATGACAACCACCAGACCAGGCGATGACCCTGCTGCACCAGAAGTAACCATTGTAGAAACCCCTGCACCATCAAAAATGAAGAAGGGTCAAACATCTCGAACGTGCAATTATCCTAAAGAAAAGACCTCAAAGTCGTGCCATTCCATGGGAGACAAAATGAAGAGGCCTATGGCCAAAATTCAGAGACTATTGAGGAAGGGGACAACGAAGTGGTATAAGTAGCCCCATTCTCACAGCTGCATAGTTATATTTATCCGCAAAAACATATTTTTAAAGCACCGAAGGACTTGGATAGGGTGTGCACAAGTATCCAAGTGCCATTGATCCCATATAACGTCCCAATGGAGGGGGATATGCTTGCAAAAATCCCTCAGCTGCAGTTTGATGACTAGTACATTATAGATGTTGAAAATTTTCCCAAGCTCGTGCTAGAGCTCTATCTTGATCAAGCTACCTATGAAGGAGGTATGGTGTGACTTGAGCCAAAGAGGGGAATGCTACGTCTGCATAAGGCGGACCTGCCTAATCTATTGCAGATCCCTAATTTTGGGTGCATTCCCATTAATGATATCTGCATCAGGTAGATATCTACATCGGGTAGCTATTCGCATTGGTTCATGATGATGCGCTCTGGCTGGGAGAGCACATCCAAATTGATGCAGAGTTGATTCATCGAATCACAGGTCTGTTGAACAAGGGGGCCAACCCTATGGCACATTTTAGAGGCAAAGCGGAGGAGAAAGCATTGTTGGATCAAATAAAGAAGAAATATGATTTCACTCACAAATCCCGGGGATTCTTTGTGGAGATATTAATGACCCTGTTTTCCATTTTGGTATGCTCATTTTGGCTTGCAAGATGATGCACAAGTGTAGGCCCAAGGAAGTGCCTGTGCACATGATTGCATTGGCTGGAAGATGTCAGAAAGGAGTTATATACAACTGGTGCAGATATCTCTTCAAATATTTTCTTTAAAATGTGCCCTAGGTCTAGGAGGAGGGAAATAACTTCCAATACACTTGGATATTGTTACTGATCACACTGAATGGATGGAGAACCCCCGAAGACACACAGTTCCCTAAGCTTGAAGAGAAGATGTGTGAAGCTACGCGCTACGCCACTTTGTTGAACTCATTTGACCCAGTGTGCATGAAAGAGAACAAAATCTTATGGGTTTTGTATGATGTGACCTTATATCAAACAGTACAATCAAAGCTGCGACTGTTCCCTACTATTTATGATCAATAAAAGATGGTATCCAAATTTAAGGCTACGTTTCACAACATCCACATCCACGCGAAGGGAATTGTCTAGGGTGTGTGGTATGAATTTCCTTATTTGTTAACTAAAGATGACCTTATCAAAGTAACATCAGAATGGTCACCTACCTGGTTGACTCCATCGACACAGCCGCACACTCTGATAGGAAAATCCATGGAGAAGGCTACTGAAAAGCCTGTAGAAACAACAATAACCACTAAGAACCTTGCTGAAAAGGAACCAACCCCGACAAAAATAAGAGAGACCATTGATACAACCACTATGTGAGATAAAAATGGCTTTGTGCCTAAGGAGGCTGAAGCAGTAGAAACATCAAAAGGCACAAAAACCGGTGCTCAGGCCACAGGTGGGTCAAGAAAAAATCAGAAGGGCTTGAAGAAAGCAGGACGGGAGGTCTTGACCCTTACACAGGGCAAGCTCAATGAGATCGCAAACACAGTCACCTCTACGCAGGAAGATTGATGGATGGACATGGAGGTCCAATATAAGTCATTATTGGAGATTGTAAAACTGGGATTACAATAATTAAAAGTTCAAGCGAGCCAGATCTAGGAGAGCGTGATCGAGGTGAGCTAGATCAATGCGCAGGTTACCAATGCACAACCATTGGATGTTGCCTTGCCACCATAAGGGGATGCACTATTTTTTCACATCCCCCTGCTAGCCATAAAGATGGATGCTAATCAACACGTTCAGTTTATGGGTACAGGTGATATTCATGTTAACCTTTCAGTGTTGCATGCATGTAAACTCCATTTTCTGCATTTCGTGATTGAAAATGAACTCCAATTTAGAGAATCAAATGCACAGAATGAGACTAGACATGCACAATAGTAGGTTGCACAAGCACATCAGCAACAGGCCAAATCAGCATGCATAGAAGCAGAGGCCTATTGCACTGCGCTAGAGGCGAATATCAACTAGGTGTGACGAGATACTCCAACTGTCTTGGCCATAGCTGCGCCTGTTGAGAAGTTAGAAGGATTGGTTGCTATGGTCAAAGCAGTGCAAGAGGAGGTTTAGATAATTTAGATGGAGTATGAGTAGAAAATCGCAAACCTCAAAACCAAGTTTCAGCTAAAGACCTCGCCAGAGGTGCACGCACAGAGGGCAGCGAAAGTAAAAATGTCACAAGACAACATTTTTGTCGCGATCACCCAGTGTGATGCATATTTGAATGAGGCCATGGACATTTGGGCCTCTGTCCAGAATAATCTGGTCGTGTAGCAGCTGCGCGACACACTCAATGCAAAGGAGTAGCAGTTTCAATAGATCTACACATTTTCACCAACTTTATTCCTCACATAGAGACTTTCTCGTCTGCAAGAAGGCCTCAGAATCCAAGCAGAGATTGTAGACTTGCACTACAAGGAACAAGTTCTCAAATAATGCATGAAGCCATGGGCAGAGGAAGTACTGCAACTCTCTCAGATGCTGGACAACAATCTAAATATTATTCAACAGACTCAGTGCAGCATGGAGATGTTCACTGAGGGGCCTACTCCAAATAAAATGGCTCAACAAGCGCAGTGTGCAACAACACAGAGCCCCGAGTTAGTGCTCCCTCTCTAGACTTTTGTCATTACGCTCAAGGATAAAACCAAGGAGACAACACCTCAGTGATGCGGGATGAGTCACATGTTTTTGTTGGGGGTCTGTTGTAGCGAGGTCCCCTGAGGCACAAGTTCCAAAGATATTTTTTGTATTTTTTTATTGCGCACTGCGAAGATGAAGTCAAAGGGATTTTCGCCCCAATTTTGGATGTAATTAAGCTTAAATGTAAACTATGGGCCTGAAACCATGGTTTGAGCTCATAATATCTATGCGCTAGGTGTATTATAAATAGATAGAGTATGTCTAAGCTAAGTATTTAAGTGCTAAGTGAGATATGTTATGAGATAATGATAGTATTTTCATTTGCAAGGGTTTTTGGGTTGGGTGAAATACTCCTGCTGGATGTGTGCATGGAGACCTAGTCCTGGCTGTGTGCGGACTCTGTTGGCTATCTGCGCAGAAGGGTTTGTAAGGGTTTTGAAAGGTTTTTGGAAAGACAACTGATGTATTGACATATCTGATAGTTTTGGTGAAGCTCTTTGTGTTATGTGTTTATGTTTACTATTATGCTTTGATAATATCACAATATTTTTTTACTTATTGATGAATGCGCGAAGCTGTCTGATATGGTTATGCATGATTATTGATTATTAAGAGATATGTTAAGTGCTTGCCTTGATTAAGATATAGATTTGGTTCTGGTTTGTTCTCTACGCTAGAGAGAACAATATTTTAGTGTTAATTCTATTGATAATTGTGCATTCTTTGTGTTTCTATTATAACCTATTGTGCACATCTGAATAAGTTCACTTAGTGTTTGTTGAGGACCACTTCATTAAATTATCTCTCAGCGTGCGGAAACCTGGTTCCAACACACTCCCATACTGCTACGAGGGAGACTTTGGTCTGCGCAAGTAGATCATTGCCGAAAGGGCTAGGACCCCTCAAGCCAACAGAAACCAACATTGTTCAACCAGCAGAGGTCAACAACAATAATGAACCCTTTGAGGAAGGTAGAGAATTTATTTATAGGGAAGGAGAGGGAGTTAGGGATCCACAAAAGGGGGAATAAGGTACACATCTTAAGGGTAAGATCCATAATAGTAGGATCAAAGGATTGAAATGGGAGAAATTGACCCAATCCTTATTCACCTATAACAATATCTTTGTTATCAAGGCTTCTAGTAAGTGAAGCTTCTCCTCCATTTTTGGAGAAACTTCCTGAAGAGAAGCACCGCACTTTTCCACTTAAATTATCACGCTGGCAACGCTAGAAACATATAATGGTGAAGGTGAAAAGTGTGAGGAATAATTCATGAGAACCACGTTGGGCCTGCAAATAGGGTTTTTGGAAAGCCTTTCCAGAATTACTTCAACTTGTTTCTTCTTTTGTTCTTCAGGGATGCTCTGATCATTTTTTCATGGTGAACATGTTAACATCTTTTGTCACTTTGCGAAATTTGGGGAAAATTTCAATAGATCAGGGCATGATACAGGGGGTGTGACAAAATATTATATAACATTCAAGCACTGCTTATAGGCTTCCTAGGTCTTGGAAGAATATGCTAGGATTTTCTGATCATAGATTGATTAAATGATCATGTAAGCATGCTGAAGAAATAGTTGTGGTATGATATTTCTTTCTTCTTGATAAATTCATAATTGGATTTTGTGTTAACCCTAAGGTTGAAATTTTATATATGTGCATAAACCTCATTGATATCCAACTAATTTGTGGGCTTGAATGGAGTTTCTTACAATCTAAGCTACCTCACTTAATTAAGTGAACCTTCCTTATGCATTATTGATATCAAAATTTACGCAATCAGAAACTTGCTCTATGTCTTTGTTTCAATCGTTAAACATATCACTTCTGAGATATTGAGGCTTCTTCTTGCTTTTATATATAAAGTGATAACAATTATCGCTATACAAGTCATAAAATGGTTGAAGTAGGTCAATTTCTTCTATCAGTGGAATGAGAAACTAGTTTATTCTATCTAAGTTTACTATGGTTCCTCCATCCCATCGTGCTGCATTATTTTATAGTTTATACTTTGCATATGAGATTCACTATATGTGAATGTGAGGGTTCTATGTAAATGAACCTTGTAAATGAAACCTAGTAGAATTATGGTTTACATCTGATTATGGAATGCATCAAACTATGAAGATATGCCTATTATTGGAAATGTGGATATGAGGAATGCAAGAAAATAGTAGATAAACATGAATACATATGAATACATGTAAAAATACATGAATATAGGAAATATATAAACTCAACTAACCCATGATTTTTACTCCAAAATTGCAGACTTCAATTGCGAATTAGCTCTTTCCCACCTCTTTAAAATCCTCCAAGTTATCTCCAATTCTCTTCTCCATGAAAGAAGCTACAATTTTATAAATAGTTTCCCAGCCCACCACATCACGAATTTGGTCTCAAATCTCTCAACACAAAACAAAACCCTCTTTGCAAAGGAAAAAATTTGGCACCAAAGAGCTAGTAACTCACACTAAGAATAGCTAATTTTTTTGTGGACATTTCAGAACAAGAGTTCGATAAATTTTCGAGTGGACCTCCAACTTTATGAAACTGGGGTGTGGTTTTGTTCTTGGTTTCTTGAGAGAGAGGATAGTAAAGCTTGAAACATCATTGCATCCTCATCCAAAGGCTCATAGTAAATATGGTTGATGGGTGCATGGAATGTAAGGGTGTAGAGCTCCAAACTTTGTACATGTTGAATTAAATATAATTAGTGTTATGCAATGCCACCCTCACTACAATGCATACTCACAAACTAACAAATAAAATAGAATACAACTATATTTTATTTTTAGTAATAAAAATAAAAGTAAAATTATTTATACAAATAACTTAATAACAGTATAAGGTAACAATGCTTATAAAATTATTATATATTTAAATGTAAATAATAATATTTTAAAAAAAAATTATACACATTATTAAATTAAAGATTAAATAAAAATAAATTAGATATTAAATGGTATATAAATCATTTAACATTTAAAAATTAAGTTTCAACAAATGTAATTAGTTGTCCTATGTAATGATATTTATGTATGTCGAAGAGTATAACCTTCTTGAAGCTCTAGTTGTATATGTTGCCATTGTTTCTCATGTATTGAGACAAATTAAAAGAATCAAAATTAAAATCATGTCAAGGTTTCTTCTTGTTTCAACATATACATAGAAATGTATGAGAAGATGCCCCCTTCTAAAGGTTTGACAATTTTATTTTATTTTTAACTAAGCTTCCACCTATCACAATGGTGTCAATTGCCCAGATTTAGCATTATGAAAGGTTATGACCAATGGAGGAATTTATATTGGGGCCTTTATATTTACTAATATTTGCACAACGTTACCACATTTTTCACACTAGGAATAACTCTCAAGGCCTTTACCAATGGACATGGAAAGAGCCTTAGGCTAGGAATGGGAAATATTACTATTCTTTTCATAATAATAGTTAGTATGAGGGAAGGAGAAAAATGTCTTTACTTATAAAATGAAGCTTCTCATGCTCAAGGGCCATGAATTTGGCATTGAGCAACCACATAGATCATCTCTAAATAATCTTAGGGATATGTGGGATATCAATTATATTAGGAATTTTTTCACACCATGTAAAGGAGTCAGGGAATGTACCATGGGTAGGGGAGGTAAACAAGGGCATTAGGCCTTAAAAGATTTTTTTTAGTCTCAAGGTTTATGAGGTAGAGTTAAAAACCACATATATCTCCTTTAATGGATATTTGGTCTTAAGTTGGGATATGGGCACCATAGGATGTCGTTCTCACCACACATGAAAGTTAGTATTTGTGTTACAATTAGGAGAGGAAAAAAAGGGTCATCTTAGTCCCTAAATTAATATTTATCATGCACAATTTCCATGAACATGACCTCTAGCTGGGAATATGGGAATTTAGTATGTTTTTCATAATAATAATGGGTCTCATGGCATTTACTACGGCCAAGGAAGGGAATTAAAAAAAAAGGACCTAGGTCCCAAATATCAGTGGCCAGTAAAAATACTTCAAACCACCACATAAATTACATTCTCTAAGGGATATTCTTTGGCCTCTAGGAGGGATGAATCTACCATTCAAAGTTTTTGCACACCATTATTGAGTCTTGGAGCCTCATCATTGGAACTTAATGAAATTAAGAGGCTTTAAAATCACATATGATGCTTAGAAGTGTAGGCTTGGTCAAAATAGGAACATAAGGTGCTTAGGCCTTATTTGGATATTTTATGATTAAGCTTTTTGAAGTAGTTCTCAAAGAACCACAAATGACCTCTGTAGGGAATCTTAGCCCTCTATGGGGTATCTTTAGTGTCATTAGTATGTTTTACATGGTAATAATGTGTCTTAGGCTTGTACCATAGAAAATGGATGAAAATAATAGCCTCAAACCCAAAATGAAACTTCTTTGACTTACACTGCATGAAAATGACAATAAAAAACAATATAAATCCTCTTTGAGGTATTTTAGGCCTCCATCTAGGATAAGGATTCCATTATGGGGTTTTGCACATCATATATGGGAGTTAGGGCTTATAACTTGGCCAAGGAATGAAAAAGGGCCTTAGGAATAAAATAAGTATTTCCCATGTTTAGTCCATTAAAAACATATTAGAATGAGAATATGGGCACAATTAGTAATTTTTGCAAAATAAGAATGAGTTTTATGGACTCTACGATGGATAGGGAAGGAAAACATGATCCTTAGTCCCTAAACAAAACTTATCTAGTTCAATGGACATTAACAAAGACTTAAACCACCACACATATCCTATATAACATATAATATCTAGCTTTTACGTGCATTATGGGTGTTATTTGAAGGTTTTTGTGTGCCATAATTTAGTTTTGGGGTCCCTAAGTTTGGCCTCAATATCATTAAGAGTTTTTTTGCACCATGTATGGAACTTGGGGCCTTAACCATGGTCAACGAAGGATAATAAGGTTCTTCAGTCATATTTTAATCTTCCCATGATCAATCTTGTCAAACAAGTATTTGAATTACCACACAAAACATATAATCTAGGGGATGTTTGGCCTCTATGGGCGATATTTGTCTTGATTAGTATGGTTTACATGATAAGAATGGGTCTTTGGGAATGTACTATATCGAGGGGAGGAGAAAAGAGGGCCTTATGCCCTAAATAAAGCTTCTAGAGTTTAAGGAACATGAAGTAACCCTCAAAAAACAACATAGATAATCTCCAAGGGATATCATAGCTTTCAACTTGGATATGGGAGCCATGGCATGTTATTCTACATAAAGATCCAAAATAATTGTTGACATGTATGGTTTTCTAATAATAGTGTGTATACATTCTAAGAATGTGAATGCTCTATTAGAAGTTGTGCACATTTTTGTAATATTCCATGTATATGTAGAACTATTTATAAAATAATATGGCTTTACAGTAATCTATATTTATATTAATTGACAGAGTTTAGATCAACATACTTTGAATTAAAATTAACAAAATCATTCTCTATGAATCTAGTGCAATAATCAACCATGGTATGTAACAACACCACAAAAACCCCAAAAAATAGTGTTCCATCTCTCTAACATGTGTGTAACAAATTCATACTAACCCTTAAAACCCTTTTGTATAAGTTTCAAACTCTCTTTCTTTCCCCTCCTTCCAAAGGGAGTATAAAACTATTATATATTTGAACTCATACTCTTATTGTATAAAAATATTATAATTTTATCATTATAAATGGACTCATAGACCCCTTTAATAGTGTAATTGAATACCCCAGATGTGGGTGCATTCTAGTAAGAAGAGGGGACATATGGGAACCATGTGGTGGGACACTTGGCCATCCCACATGGCCGCACATGGGTGCCAAACCATTGTTAATTTCTCAAGCAAGATGGTGTTAAATTCACTCTCCGCCACCTTCGTTTCGACGTACCCTAGTCGCAGAGCATTAAGAGCTCTCATCTCCATCTCCATGGCTATTAAGCAAGCTTCCTCTGCCCATTCGACCTCCATTATGCCCTCTCTCTTTTTCTCTATGCATGTCTCTGTTTCATCCCTTCAGCCTCTGGTTCTTGGCCCTTCCCAGCCTGGTCTCAGTCTTCCCTCAACTTGCTCTGGTGAAAACTCCTCTCCCGCACTATCAAGAGCGCCCTCCTGGTCTTGCACTTCTGCTCCTTTGAAAATTATGCCAAGACGTCACCATATGAGATGCAGAAGAGTCGGAGGTCGTGGCCTTCCATCCAGACCTCCTCTAACGCATGCCATGGGCTGAGAATTGAATCTTTTAGTGGTCTGGGAGGAGCCAAGCAGGCTTGATCCTGTCAACCTTTCAGCCCAATTTTCCTTGCAGCTCCATGTAACCCCTTCGGCATCTTCTAGCATCCACAACAAGAAGCGTCTGCACAACTCAACCATTCCGACTGAGCCTGCCTTCATCCCCTGCAAAATGAAGGCCCTCCTTGTGTAAAGTGCCTCCAGCAATAGCCACTGCACCAGCAGCAACACAGACTCCAGCAATGGCAGCAGCTCAAATAGTGATGCAGAAAACAAGACAGAGGACATTGTTCAACCATATGCCTCCTCTAAGAAGCTTGACTCTCCTATGTCACTACATCCTCAAACCACAAGCCACGGGCTGAGCAAGGAGAACAATGACGCGTTCTATGTCTGTAGGATCAAGGAAGAATACCCCAACTCTGGCAAGAAGAATGAAGGTCATCTCTAGTTTCATGTGCAGGGTGCTCTTCGGTCTTTTTATATTTTTAGTAGTGTTCTATAGTATGCCCATGTTTTGGAAGTTTCTATTCTCTAGCTTCAGCTTAATTTTGGCTACTATGTTTGCTGGTTTCCCTTTACAGGCAACATTTTCTGCATACTACTGGTGGACTGGTTTCCCCAGCTGGGGAAGTCCAATTTTTTATTTCAAACACTTGATAATTCCGTCCGGAATTGGCTTTCCAAGTCAGTAGGAAGACAACTGTAAATTTTTTCTTTGTATGATATAATAGATATAGCCCAACTTAGAAAAAAAATGGTGTCGTTGAATCCGTCTACCTAAATTTTAACATTGTAGATGGATTTAGAGACCGCCTTAAAGGGGTCTCTAAATTTTAACACTGTGGATGGGTTTAGAGACCCCTTTAAAGGGGTCTCTAAATCCATCTACAGTGTTAAAATTTAGTGAAATGTAACACTTTAGTATCAAAATTGCAATTTTCCATTTCTGGAGTGACACAATTAAAAATGACTAGCATAAATGACTAATTCATCTACTTGATGTACTTGTTTTTTGGCCATATTTTTATTCTTGGACTTTAGTAGTCATTTACATTAATCATTTTTAATTTTGTCACTTATTATCTAGTCATATATTTTAGTCCTAGAAAATTAGTCATTTAAGTTAGTCACCTTTAGTTGGGTCACTTATTATCTAGTCATATACTTTATCCCTAGACTAAATTGGTTATTTAAGTTAGTCGTGTTTATTTGGGTCACTTAAAATTGCTCAAATTTAGTAGTAATTCACTTGAAATAATTGTCATGACTAACTTTTCTAGTCACATAGTAACTAATCTCTCATTTTTTACTAGTGGCTACTTGCAGCAAATGCTCAAAAGTGTGATCCAACGACACTAGTAACCAACCAGTAGACTCAGTACAACAATTCCAAAACACTTGATGTTTCGCACTGGTCTTTCCACCACCACTATCCATGTTCCTTTTCATTGTCTATGACAAGAACATACAACATCTCTCAACTTAGCCTCCTGTATCTTCAACATCGTAGAAATGATTCAATATTTTCATACCAAATCAGAGTTTATCCATGTGCACCACAACAACGAGGAAACTCCAATGCGCATCACTTTAGTCTCACCCCATAGTTCGTGAGTTTGGGCCTTTCTTACGTTCGATCCTCTAAAGGCGTGAGTTCTTTCCGTTCTCACCTTCAACACGACCTCTTCCTAATGCTAGTTTCAAAAAGTATTCCTAACACCGGTTTCTCGTGGAAAGGTCGAGAGTTTAGGCCTCTCTCACTCATGAGATGACTCCAAACAAGGTTCTATTTAAAAATTTCTCATAGCTCCTCATAGCTTGAACGAATTTGCCGGCACCTCTTCCACCCTCAATTTCAATGCTAAGCTCCAAACACAAGTTTGCAGGCTCCACGCACTCATTTTGCGATGAAAAAAGTTGGCATCTTCTCAATAATCACACCCTAGACTTACTGTAACAATGCTCTCCCCAATAACAACAAATCCATGACCATCAAATGCTTTGCACAATAGTCATCCTCTACTCAAACTCACTCACCAAGTTTTCACTTGAGGCTGTGATACCAACTAAAAATTAAATGAGACAAAGTATGAGATAAAATCAAGAGGCTCTCCAGGTGATTCAACTTTCATCTGGAGAATGTCTAAGAACTCAACACACTTCATTCAATCAAAATACCGTACATATAAAATCATACATTAGTTGGGTGATTTGAACCACTCCCTAAATAATAGGATCTAGGGCCTAAATAGAGCATCTCAATCCTAATATACAACAAAAAAACAACCAAATATAGTAATATAGAAAATACAAGATTTCTCCATTAATCCAAGTATTTATACACCATTTTGCAACAAACATTTTGATCTTGTGGTATAAACAAATGTTTTATAAATTTTTAATTTATTTTATCAAAAATAATTTATATATATATAAAGGAAGAAATTTTTTGAAATTTTTGTTATATTATTACATTGAATACAATTATTTCATAAATGTAAGAAAAGAGCTAGTTACAACATATTTCCAAAAACTTCTACTTACTTTGATACAAAACACAAATTATTTACCAAACCACTAAAACTAAAATATTTTAACATTATTATATATAAAACAATTTATAATAATAAAAATAAAAACGGATTACTATCTATTAATTATTTCATACTTTTATATAAAATAAATTAAATTCGATTTAAAAACTCATTATTATTTTTTTATAAATCCATGACATCAATCCAACTATCAATGCGAGATACTGATATCCATAACTTTATCATGTAATACTGATGGGGATTATTCATTGGTGAGTGCAAAAATTAAATTACATGTTATCAGTAATATCCCTAGTCAATATGTTTAGGTGGAATTTTTAATTTATTAATGTAAAAGTATATTATTAACATGCTCCCGATTGGATGCACCGTAAATAAAACAATTGGAAAAAAACATGTTGAAAAACATGTGTATTTAAGTAATGGGAAGTTCAATCCCCCTAGATATGTCTCGCAAGATGAACTTACAAAAAAGAACATGCTCCCGAAAGGTTGATGCCAAGAATTTTTTAGGGTTTTGAAATGGTTTGAACTTACCTTATGGTCTGTTCCAAGAAAAAGTATTGATGAGCTTTTAGAGGTATTGAATCGCTATAGTTTATTTGGGGGATTTATTCACCTAATTTGGGAGGTGGTTGCATATGAGTTATGGGAAATTTATTTATGTTTTCCCAAGGCTGTGTCCCATGTTTATCATCACATTTTTTTCTTCCAATGGAATTATATGTTCTTGGCCTTTTCTCCGAGCTTCGACCCCTCCTTTTGTTTATGTGCCTCTCTACTCCCATACTCGGTATGCTTAGAAGCAGGCTATGGATATTTCCTAAACGCAAGTAGTAGCTATGGAAATATTACTTCTTTGTATCCTTTCAGCGTAAGAAAGCGTGGATGCATACCTAAATTTCACATCAACTCTGTGGGGAACAAAAGAATATTTATTTTGATTCAAGGACAAAATTACACAACATTTTTAATGATGAGGAATCCACGTAGGACTGCATGGATAGTGCACACAATAGATAACTATTCATGTTATTCCTGTTGAAAGAATAATTTGCTTATGAATATCTTGCATTTAAAAGAAAAGAAAGTATCCATTTTCTTAAAAAAATAAATTCATGTTATTCCTATTGAAAGAATAAATTGCTTATGAATATCTTGCATTTAAAAGAAAAGAAAGTATCCATTTTCTTAAAAAAATAAACGTGCATGTGAATATCATTTAACTATGTTATTTTCTTAGAAAGACTGCATCGTAAAAGATAAATTAATTGTGCTAATATTTTGGAAATGAAAACATATGAATTTTGTGCATAGAGAGACAATATCCAAGGTTTGTTTTATTTAAAATATTATATGTTTGTATAAATAGAAGTAATGGTTGTTGTGTTATAAAAAGCACGTATTCATATGCACAGAAACAATAGTTATTGCGCCGCAGCCCAGTATGACCCCAATGCGTAAGTATGTCGGCTTATATAAAATATGGTACTCAAAAAAGAGATATGATAAATAAGTAAAAATATAAATAAACCATAAGTATGGTAAATAAATAAAACCTTTTTTTATATTACTCAGGAGGTATGGTAAATAAATAAAAATATAAATAAACTAGAGGTATGGTAAATAAATAAAACCGATTTTTATATTTACTCAATAAACCACTTTATATTTACAAAAACTCAAAAACAGGTTTTATTTAGGTGAAGCCTATGAGACAAATTATTATTAATACCATGGGACAAATTATTAATAATACCATGGGCAAATACCATGGGCCAAATAATATATTTATAAAATAGGTATGGTAAATAAGTAAATATAAAAGTGGTATAAAGAGGTAAGGTAAATAAATAAAAGTATATCAAATACGATTAGAAATCAAGATCTAATTATATATGAAGTATAAGGGTCAAATACCATGGACCAAATTATTATTAATACCATGCCAAAAAAAACATTATTAACCCTAACATTAATATTAAAATATTAATATTATTACATTTAATATGTTTAGATTAATACAATATTAAATTTATTATATTGTAATATATATTAATATACCATGATATATGATATAGGTGGAGAAATAGGGGGAGTGACAAGGGAGATATGGAGATAAATTGAAGGAGAAGGGAGAAGAGGAATGAAGAGAGAGAGAGTGAGAAGAGTGGGAGAGTTAGAGAAGGGTAAGAGAGGGAGAGGGAGACATAAAGATGGAGGTGGGAGAGAGATAAGGAGAGAGGGAGGGAGAAGGAGAGAGGATTGGAGGGTAGAGAGTGAGAGAGAGAGAAAGAAGGAAGAAGGGAGAGGGTGGTAGGAGAGAAAGGGAGAGAGAGAAAGGATGAGAGGTGGAGGAGAGAAGGAGGGATAGAGAGATGGAGCTAGAGGCGAAGCGACGAAAGGAATAATAAATACATAGAGAGGGAGCGACGAAAGGAATAAGAAATACATAGAGAGGGAGTGACAAGGGAGAGATGGAGAGAGAGTGTGTATGCTTATGGGAGGGATAAAGATACATAGGAGTGATGGAGACAAGGCGGAGAGAAGGAGAAAGGAGGAGTGATGGAGACAAGGGGGGAGAGAAGGATAAAGGTATAGAAATAGTAAGATAGTTGGAGAGTGAGATAGAGTGATGGGGGAAGAGAGAGGATTGGAGGATAGAGAGAGAGAGAGAAAGAAAGAGAGATGGGGGGTCAAATAGAAGGATGTGAGAGAGGAATTATGAGAGAGAGGAAGAGAGTGATGGGGGAAGAGAGAATTGTAGGAGAGAGAGAGATAGAGATGGGGGAAAATAAAGGGAGGTAGGAGATAAAGGGAGAGAGAGGAAGGAAAAGGGAGGGGACTTGAAAGAGAGGAGGAGAGAGGGAGGGATATAAATATGGATTTGGAGGTGGAGAGAGGGAGGGATTGAGAGATGGAGAGAGAGAGAGATGGGGGAAGAGAAATGGAGGTAGGAGAGAAAGGGAGAGAGAGGAAGGAAAGGAGAGGGGACTTGAAAGAGAGGAGGAGAGAGGGAGGGATAGAAATATGGATTTGGAGGGGGAGAGAGGAAGGGATTGAGAGATGGAGCTGGATGAGGAGAGAGGGAGGGAAGAATAAATACATGGAGAGTGAGTAGTGGAGAGAGAGGGGGAGTGCAAGGGAGAGATGAAGAGGGAGTGTGTATGTTTTGGGGTGAGATAAAGAGACAAATAAGGAGATATGGAGAGAAGGGGGGAGAGAAGGAGAGAGAGAGAGGCATATGGTAACAAATTTGGAAAGTGAAGATAGAGAGAGAAAGGGGGGGGAGAGAAAGGAAGAGAGAGAGTGAAGAGAGGTACGGAAAGAGATATGAATATGGAGAGGGAGAGAGGGGGAGGTAAGAATAAAGACATAGAGGGTGAAAGGTGGAGAGAGAGAGAGAGAGGGATTGATAAAGAAGATGGAGAGAGAGGGAGAAAGGGTAGCAGGAAGGAAGAGAGATAGAAGCGAGAGAGAGAGAGAGAGACAGAGGGAGAGAGAGAGAGAGAGAGAGAGGAGGAGGAGGAGGAGGAGGAGGAGGAGGGAGTGATAGATAGATAGATAGATTGGAGAAAGAGAGTTTATGTTTTGGAGTTGATATAGAGAGATAGAGTGAGATATAGATATAGATGTAAGGTGAAGAGAAAAAAATATAGATGGAGAGAAGGAGGGAGGGACAAGGAAATTGATAGATATCGAGTGAGAGAGAGTGTGTGTATGGTGGGGTGAGATAAAGAGAAAAAGAAGGAGAGATGGATGGATATATAGATATATATGGGGGAGAGAGGGAAGAAGGTTTCCTGCAGTAGATGCGTTGATTTCAGTGTAGATGGTGATTTATAATCCTATTTGATTTCTTGCACTACATGAATTGATTTTGGTGTAGATGTTGATTTCTAATGATATTTGATTACTTACACTAGATGGATTGATTTTAATGTAGATTATTTCTAATCCTATTTGATTGCTTGCACTAAATGCATTAATTTCAGTGTATATGATGATTTCTAATCCTATTTGATTGATTTCACTTGATGCATTAATTTTAATGTAGATTTTTATTTTTGGTTATATTTGATTTCTTTCACTAGATGAATTGATTTCAATGTAGATTATTTTTAATCCTATTTGATTGCTTGCACTAAATGGATTGATTTCAATGTAGATGGTGATTTCTAATCTTATTTTATTGCTTTCATTAAATGCCTTGATTTCAGTGTAGATGGTGATTTCTAATCTTATTTGATTGATTGCACTAGATGCATTAATTTCAATGTAGATGTTGATTTATAATTATATTTGATTGCTTGCACTAAATGCATTGATTTAAATGTACATGATTTAACTAAATGCATTGATTTAAATGTAGATGATGTATAATCCTATTTGATTCCTTGCACTAAATGCATTTATTTCAGTGCAGATGGTGATTTCTAATCCTATTTGATTGCATCCACTAGATGCATTGATTTCGGGGTAGATGTTGGCTTTAAATCCTATTTTCCTACTTGCACTAGACATTTATTTGAGTGTAGATGTTGATTTCTAATCATGTTTAATTACTTGCATTAGATGCATTTATTTTAGTGTAGATGTTGTTCTCTATTATTATTTGATTTCTTGCATTAGTTGCATTGATTTCAGTGTATATGTTGATTTCTAATTTGATGTAATTGGATGTATGATGGTACATTAATTTTAAATTCATTGGATTAATAGTGTGTGTGCAATGATTTCAGTGTAAGCACAAAAAATTATTGACAATGTACATTGATTTTTGTGTTATAGTAATTCAACCTATTAATATTGGAGAGCAAGAGAGACAAGGATGATGTTTACTACAACAGCTCGAGCTAAATATTTAAATGGTTTACGATTCCAACTGTCATTTTCAAATAATCAATATGAAAATATGACAAAACTAACATGGGTGAAAATAAGAATAGTAGAAGAAAATAGTTTGAAATCAATCACAATGAAGACTATTCGTAATTGACTACATTCTTATTATTCACAGTTTCTATCATTCAATAGTATTACATTGTCACTTTGCATTTAAAATTTTATTTCATCATTAAAGTTATTTTACAATATTTATCATCTCAACAAACTGAGGTAACTAATCAAATTTAAAATTAAAATGACGCAATAAATCTCAGACATATTTAACATATTTAAAATGGTTATATTAATATTAGATGTATTTACATATTATTGATAAAATTAAGCATATGGTCCTCATATTATCGATAGATTTTCCTTGGTCGCACACGACTAAAACCAACCTAGATCCATCTTAACTCCAGATCTATCAAGCGCTGAGAGGGATCAAATCTCTCGAGGTGAAAGCCTTTCCTCAAGTTTTGCACTAAAAAAAGAGGTTTTCACCTCGAGAGATTTGATCCCTCTCAGCACTTGATAGATCCGGAGTTAAGATGGATCTAGGCTGGTTACATTAGTTTTATTGAAGAAAAAAAATGTATTTACATATATAAAAGAATTAACTATTGAGTTAGATTTATCGAGGAAGAACTATAGTGTATTACACGCACAAAAGAATAACTATTCCGTTAGAGAAATAAGTAATTGCATGCACAAAAATATTAACTATGGTATTAGTTCTTTTTGAAAAAATAATATTTGTTTACATGCACAAAAGAATAGTTGATGTGTTGTATTTCTTAAAAAGAAATATGTGTTTATTTGCATGAAAAAAAATAGTTATGGTGTTAGATTTCTTGAAAATAAATGTGTATTTCCATGCATGAAAAGAATAACTATTGTGTTAACTTTCTTTTGGAAAGGATTAGGTATTTGTATACAAGAATAATAGTCATTGTGTTAGGTTCTTTTGGAAAAAATAAAACTCATTTGCATGCACAAGGACAATATTTGAAGGCCCAATATATTTTGGATAAATTTTATGCAATTGCATGCACAAATATAATAGTGATTATGCTATTTTTCTACTAGAAAATGCATGTAGTTGCGATGGTAAATAAATAATAGTTATGGTGGTGTTATTTTTGGAAACATTTCCCTCTTCATGTGAAAATATATGGTGTAAACCATGGAGGTTCTTTTTAATATTACCGTGTTCTTGTGGGAAGAAGTAGAACATAATTATTTTCCTTTCTCATGATACTTGTGGGAAGAAGTAGAACGTAATTATTTTCCTTTCTCATGATACATGTGTCGTAGGGATAACGAGCATCCCTTGGTAATTTTTATTTATTTTACTTTATGCATGCTAGACTTGGATGGACAGACATGTGTCATAACCAAACACATGTAAATATAAATAGGCCATGTTTTGGTAGTTATGTGCTTTTAATTAATGCATGTGCAGTGTCAATAAAAGAGGCATATCTCGATAATTTGTATACATTTTATTTATGGACATGAAAATATGTTTGAAGCATCATTGGTAAAGATATATTATTGGTTTGATAAATATTTTATATAATCATGGTACCAAAGTTTACTCATGGTAGAAACTGCAGGAAAGGATTGCAACTTATGTGAAGCATGTATTATATTTAACATTATGGTAGGCAATGAACTAATGGTCCATGCATATTAAGGGATTTTTTAGCGCAGGATAACCCATTGCAAGGAATAACTAGACTACAAAGACTAGGAATTGTGAGGTAAATGATATCATAATTAATGTAATAGCTTCTAGATAGTTATATGCTAAACTTAACATGATGTTTATGTGTAATATTTTTAAAAATGGTCAAGGGATGAACTTCCTTACAACCATTGAATGAGGGGTGAACACCGTAAAAAACATTTAATAAAATTAAACATTTGTTGGCTTTTCCCTTTTGGATTTCTAGGGTATATCGATGTACATTGTTGTGTTTTCTTATTGTGTCATTCTAATTATGTCACTTCCTTTCATGGCGTTGACACTTATATCATCAAGTATGTGATAACTAACTTAATGAATGTTGATAATTATGTCAAGTTACAACAAGGAACTTTATGTTAATATGTCGCAACAATGGTTATTATGTTGTGTGACTTAGTATTCATTTTCTAAAGTTACTCTATGTGATGAGGATGATTTTATCTAATGCTCAATTAAGAAATATGAAATATTCAAAATATTACATGCTAGTAAATTTCATAAAAAATTTCTAATCTTATGTATTTTTACATGAGATTTATGAGGATTGTTACATTATCTTTGTAATAAAATAACTGAATGAATATATATATATATATATATATATATATATATATATATATATATATATATATATATATATAATTATAATTATAATTTACGTAAATAGTTGTTACATTTAATATATTGAAATTTAAACATGTTAAATATATATGTTTGTATTTTTAATTTTACTTAAAATTATATTAAAATTTATAAAAAATTATTAAATTATATAATTCAAAAGTAGTAAAAATATATAATTTATAAAATTATATACTTTATCTTAATAGTTTAAATATTTATCTTTATTTCTATTTTTTAATATAATTTTCTATAATTTAAAATGTATAAATAAATTTATTTATTTTTTCTTTTGTTTTTTAAATTAAAATTGGACAACCAAATTCTTATTGAAATTACGAGTCCTTTTTTGGCTTGAAAATATTGAAAATAAAAATCATATCTACAGTGATAAAGTACATGTACTAATCATCAATTCTAAAAAATCGTATATCACAAATTGTCAATGATTTGAGAATTTAACCTAGTCAGGCAATGGAAAATTGATGAAGAATATTTTTGCGATAAAGATCAAATAATTTTCCATGTAATAGCAAACATATATTGTTCTACACAAGAATTGAATTTTGGATATGGCATGATAGAAATCTTACATGGAAAAATCTTCAAAAAAAGGGGAAAATGTGGTTCGGGAATCTGTATTTTATGTCGGATGGATGGTGAAGACAACTCTCATTTGTCTTACTTTAATCCTTTTGCATGAGAGACCCTAACTTTACCATGAAATAATTTTAGATTTCTGACTCCAGAATATGCGACCACAGAGGAATGTATCAGGTGGTGGTACTGCAAGGGTAAGTCTTTCGGAAATATTCCCATCCTTTTTCACTGGTATCTATGGATTTGTATAAATACGTTGATTTTTAAGGACAAATTAAACACACCGGAAAAAGTATGTCACCAAATTTCCCAAGCTTGGGGGAAACTGAAAATTAAACAAAAACCTCCAAATGATTTATCAAAAATAATGTGCCCTTTTGAAATTCATTATCCAGTGGGTTTTTTTGATGAGGCCTCATAGAATCTCTAGTGTGGTTGTGGAGCATGGCTCATGATATCCCCACACTGTCATTACAAGATATATTGGTATGGGAGGATGGCCCGTACTAATATGCGAGCAGATATTTTGGTGTTGTGGGAATTTCTTTTGGTTAGAAAATCAACTTTATTTAGACAAGTTATGGGTCTTTGGAAACTCCAAATTTCTAATGGACAATATGAATAAGGCAACCTATTTGAATCTGGGTCACCTTGCTGATTGGCTGGGTAGAATCAAGGATCTCAGTTGATCCTTCTCTTCCATCTCCTTTAGTCATATTTATCGGGAAAAGAATACAGAGGCAGATCTTCTATCTAAAAGAGGCTTGACAGGGACGTTTGGTGAGATGCAATATGAGTTGTATGACACGACGGGAAATGGAGCGATTGGATACGTTATATTCTCTCAAATTAAAATGAAGGAGATGAGGGACAAATTATAGGTTATATTTCTAGCATAGAGGAACAATTGAGGAACCAGGGGCCTAGAGAAGTGATGCTTTCTTGAACAAATGGAACAAAGAACAAATAGGAAATCAGCGCGCTAGAGATGGACGTTTATAACTACAAAGGACCGATGTTGAAGCTAGTGTTATTTTTTATTTTTATTTTCTGATAGAAGATAAATCGAAACAAGGGAATTTCAAAGATGTATAAGTTAAAACAATGGGATAATTAGAATCGATACTAGAACATGTGAAGGAATTGTAAGAAATATATGATAATAGATCTGAATGTAAGTGAAACACTATAAAGGTTTTGAGCTGGTACATCTAATGTAAACCAAAAGTATAGTCCACGTTGAAAATCATTTTATTGGGGGAAACTAATGGTTTCATAGATATAAATATTTAACAGTACATTGATGATGATGATCATGGATGTAGCCTTGTTGGTTGATCTTTCCCATGAATAGTGCCGAACTTTCAGAGTTTATGGCAGAATTTAAGGTGACGTTGTAACAAACAAGTACATATGGTGTTATATCTTGAAATGACTATACATATTATGACACGAGTATACAATAATTGTGACAAGAATATACAATACAAATATTACAGAATAAGAATTAAAGCAATTATAATGCAGATAAATAAATTTAAATATTGATAAAAAAATAATAAAATTCAATTCATAATGTTAAAATATGGAGAAGATGCAAAATTTTGCGGCAAAAAACAAAGTAATACAAAGTGAGGAAAAATCAAATGCTTAATATTTTACCTGCATCAAGTATTATAACATAGTAAATAAATGAAATTCAATAATTTAATAAAATAAATAACATATTTTTTAAATATAAATAATATACTAAAAGTAAAATTTTACAATAAAAAATTTAATTAATAAAAAATATATAACTATAATCTTTAATTTTGCGAAAAAAATAAAATAAAATGTTATGCATTATATTATTATTATTATTATTATTATCCAACTTTAAGGTTACGACCAAGCCAAACACCAAAAATTACTTATGAGACCCCCTTGTTTGTGGGACAAAAGACATACCTGTTAAAATTTGAAGAAACCAAATATATTCATAAACTTAGCAGCTCACATGTGAGCCTTCACCTAGACACTGTCTCACTGAGAACACTCTAGATTGATCATTGTTTATCCAGAATATATAGGTTTACATATGTAGATGAGATTTGGAACTAACACCTAGAAAATAGGAACTACTTCCTAAACTAGGATACACGCATAACTAATGAACAACTCTCAACAATAATACATTATCCATTAATTCCAACACTCCCCCTTAATGGAGAAAGGGTTCACTAGTACTCCTAACATCTCCCTAAATAATTCAAATTTAAATCTTCCAAGGGGCTTGGAAGAATATCATACGCCTGTTGGTCTCAATCTCACCTAGGACTACAATGGTACATAGAAAAACTTGATAACTGAACTTTCAATTTTGTCTTCTTGCTAAAGAGTCCTTGCTTGTTCATTTTTTGGTGAAGTTTCATCTTCGCTTTTATTTCCATAATATAGTGGTGGAGCTTCTCCCTTTTTTTGTGTTTTTTGCGCCAAAGGTGGAATATTTCAACTCTTAATCTCCTCTTTCTTGATCTTGATTGCAAGCTAACATTGTTTGTATTCAATGCTGCAGGTTCTTGGGAATTATACTTGTCCTCAATATTTTCAATTGCTTCTTCCCGGCTGGAAATATATGCACACTTAAAAAAAATGTTAGATTCATAAATAGAACCATATTGGTTCATGTTAGACTAATCCTTTAAGAGAACTTTCATTTCTTCATCTTTCTCTGCGGACATAGTTTGTTGATTTATGTCTTCAACCTCTTTAATAAATTATGTTGTTGCAAACATATTGTCCTGCATTTGATTTGTATATGAATATAGGATTTTCTTCTCATCGAACAACAAATCATCAATAATATTCTTTCCATGCATCAGATTGATTCACTCGTCATGAGATACATAGTTCTCATCAAAATTGACTTCAGGGAAGTTTTCTTCATAAAAGGTTTCCGATTCTACCTCAGTGGTTGTTTCTTCATCATCACATGTTTTAATGTCAATTACAAGAACAGATTCATCATCCATAATTGCAGCTTCAAAGTTGTCATCTTTAGTTTCACAGCCAATTATGAGATTGAAAGCACAACCATCATTTTCAAGGACAATACTTTCATCATTTTCAGCCTCATTCAAACTTTAATTCAATTCTAAAATATCCCATAATAATTTTTCACTCTGAATCTCACCATATTCATGTAGTATACCAAATAAGATAATTTCATCAAATGCAAATGTTATAAGGTGCAATTATTATGCATTTATACTCATATCATGGTTTGATTTAATAAAATCATCTTCAACATAATTTAATAAATCTACCTTCCATAATATTTTTTTCATTTAAATTTCCCAACTTTCATAATTTATACCTAATAAAGAGGGTAGATCCGACGTTAACCTCTTAACGATTTCATCAAATTCAAGATATGCATTATGATCCTTGACATGATCAGCTATAGGTCCATCAACGTCAATCTAAAACTCTTCACCAAATTCAGCTGAAAAATATATCACACTGGTCTCTTGATGCTTTCTCCTCATATGTTTCAGTTTTCTTCAAGACTGTTTGAGTCTCCTTTGTTGATACATTACTGAATTCGCCACCAAACCAAATTCAGTGGCCTCTAAACACTCCTCATTTGCATCACATATTCCACTGGATCACATACGGTTTCTGGGCTCCTGAGCTCTTTATGGCTCCACTAGACAACAAATTAACACTTTGAAGAGATCGAAAAATCCATGGGGAAACCAACAATTTGTGGCTCTTCTATATGCAGATTCTCATCCAATCTTGTTACAAAATTGCACTCATTGTTTTACACAAACTTTGGGATCCACTGCGATACACAAAACTCCACACTACTCAAGGAAGCTCCACACAGGAACCACTCGAGAAAAATATCAATATTTTTATTTCTCTCTCTTCATAATTGTTCCAGAGACTCTCCGAATCCGCAATTACGTGACAGCACAGTGCTTAATGCATATGAAAATGTCACTCTCCTTTACAATAAATAGGTTAAACAATGCTTCTACATAGTGTTCAATGCACAATATAACATTTTTATGAATCTGTTTCAGAAATATGCCTATCAACAAAATTATCGATAACCCACAGACGTTGTTGCGAAATTTTGGCTCCTCGAGCACCTCTTTGCCTCAGATTTTGATCTGCCTCCATCAACGATTATCGACCTCCTTAGTCATCACTTCCACACAAGATGAATCTATCATACAACATGCTGGTTGCGACCCTCTAGTTAATGCACCCCTCTGTTTAACATAACCCACAAAAATAATGTTATGTTCCCTCCAACATACATCCAACAAATGCATTCCCTACTCAAGTTACGTACCCCCATTCAAATCCACCATCAATGCTCCACTAAAGGTTGCGTTCAACCCCATAACAACCCACGCTGCCCAAAAAAAAACTAAATGTAGCCCCAAAGCCTCCGCTACTCAAATATTTACTACACAGAGCCTCTGCTCCAAGCTCCCCCTTCGAAAATACTTCAGATGGCGATCTATCTCTGCTCACCTTAAGAAATTTTCTATCCACTATTATATGTTGTGCCACATGTTGTAAATATTGAACAAAACAATACACAGACGGATGCATTCCCCCGAAACACAGAGAATGCACAAATGAGGAAATAACATTCACACACAGACAGACAGCGATAAACACAGGAGAGGAAAAAAAATTGTTTTTTATTCCATCATACTGAAACATATGAAATTACATAGTTTAATACAAAATAGCCGAAGCCTGAGGACTTGAATGAAATTCAATGCTAGAGCAGACGTAAAACAAAAAAATCTTCCTTCGGCTTTGTTTCTCTGTTCCTACATGAAAACACATACAAAACACTGAATGGCGGATCTAAAAATTTGTATGATTCGGTTTTGAAAACACATCGCATCCGTCGCCCCATCACAAATAGCATACTGGTGATTTCAACTTTTAACATTTGCACTTATGGGAAAACATAAGAATTTTTTTATTTCGATGTGACGTGGCACATATCGCATCACAATGTAAACCATTTAACTTGCAGGTGCTTATCCATTAAACTCTTGAGCTTAACATGTGCCCCCTATTGCGATCACATCGCAAACAAAACAAAATAACCTGCGGGCGGCTGGACGGTCTGTTATAAACTTTTCGAAGTGTGCAGTTGCGGGTGGCTTAAAAAGGTTAAAAGAAAAAAATTGCGAAGTGTGGGCGGCCTAAAAGGTAAGTGGGAAATTTTTTGAAGTGCGATGAGGTTTTTGGGTCCCACCAATATCGCATCGGTGGAGATTTAACATTCGGTGAAGTGTTAAGTGGTAAACGCTAAATATTGCGAAGTGCAGGTTGCATGCACTTAAACACTGGGAAGTGCAGTAATGTGGAAAAGGTAAGGAATGAGGAATACAAAGGTTTTCGGTGGTTTGAAAATGCGGAAATTTTTTGTGGGTCCCATTGATATCACATCGACGAGGAAATAACTTTGGTGAAAAGCTTATGGGTAAAACATAAAAGTTGCGAGCGGTGAAGTGTAGGAAAATGTTAGTAATACGGTGGGTAATAGTTAAATGAAAAGTGTGTGCCTTGGGTACTCTGTTTGATCTTTTGAGTGGATTTCACAAAAATGACTTCAGGCCTGAAACCTACTTCTTTTCCTTCCTACAACAAAAAATTTACTCAAGCGTGGGCTGCTACCACTCCTTATTCATGGCGATGGTTGGGAGTTATTTCCAACACTCCCCCTTAATCACAACTGCCACCATCAATCATTCCCAAACACTATCTGAGATAAACAAAAATTCTTTGTCCCTATGGCTTTGTGAGGATATCACTATTCCTCTGACCTACAATGCTGCAAAACAATTTCACCATTGTTAACCATTTCCCTTATAAAATGATACTTTGCATCAATATTCTTTGCTCTCTTGTGGAAAATAGAATTCTTTGACAACGCAATTGTTGAGCTGTTATCAGAATAAATTGTGGTTCCTTTGTCTTGCTCATGACATAAATCTCTCAGCATCCTTCTCATCCAAACTTCTTGAAATGTTGTTGTTGTTGCTACTACATAGTCAACTTTTTTTTTGATAATGAAACTATTGGCTGCTTCTTGGAATCCCCTGAAATGGCTCAAGATCCAAAATGAAATACATACCTAGATGTGCTCTTTATGTCATCTACACTTCCAACCCAATCACTATCAGTGTAAACAATCAACTTAAAATTATCAGTTGAGGAGTATAAGACACCATACTCCTTCGTTCCATTCACATATCTTAAAATTCTCTTGGCCACTTTCCAATGTGTCTCCTTTGGTGTCTCCGTGAATCTATATATTAAAATTACTGCATACATTATATCAAGCCTAGTTGCAGTCAAATATATTAGACTGCCAACTATGCTCTTGTACAATGTCGGATTGACTTTATTTCCACAATCTTCATTTCTCAACTTCAACCCCATGACAGTTGGAGTTGTTTCTACTTTATTGTTCTGCATATTTAACCTCTTTAAAACTTTTGCAACATATTTTTCTTGGGAGATAAAAATTCCCTTTTCATTTTTCTTTACTTATATGCCCAAAAAATATCTCAGCAAACCCAAGTCAGTCAATTAAAATTCACTTTTCATGACTGTTTTAAAATCAACAATGAGAGAAACATCATTTCCTGTAAAAATAAAATCATCTACATATCAAACAACAATAAGAATTTACTGTCATTTTCTTTGATGTAGATTTTGGGTTCACCATCACACTTGTCAAACCCATTTTCCACTAGGTAAGCATCAATCCTGCTGTACCATGCTCATGGTGCTTGCTTCAGCCCATAAAGAGATTTCTTCAACTTACACACTTCTTGTTCTTGGCCTTCTATCTCATAGCCAGAAGGTTGTTCAACATACACCTCCTCTTTCAACACTCCATTCAATAATGATAACTTCACATCCATTTGATAAAATTTCCACTTTTGTTGTGATGCTATGGAAAACATTGTCTGTGCTGTCTCAACCCTTGCAACTGGTGCAAAGGTTTCCTCATAGTCTCTTCCTTGTTGTTGCTTGTAGCCTTTGACAAAAATTCTTTCTTTTTGCCTTTCTATATTGCCTTCAATGTTGCTCTTGGTATTGTAGACCCATTTCACTCCAATAACTTATTTTCCTTGTGGGAGGTCCACTAACTCCTAGTGTCATTCTTTTTTGTTGCTCCTATTTCTTTATTCATTGCTTCAATCCATTTCTCTTCTTTTGCTGCATCTTCAAAATGGATTCAATCATCAACATGAAAAAATAAAGCAAATAAATAATTCAGACCAAAATTACTATTTACTTATTCTTTCTCATAAATTTGATTTAAATTTCTGAATCTTGGTCTTCTTGTATTTGCTGAAGATGTGCTTGGAGTTTCACTTGAACTCGAGGGAGTTGCAGATCCCTGTGGTGTTCATGGAGAATCACTTTCTTGGTTTTGCACTGCTGCTCTATTGCTTTCTTGTAGTGTACTCTGTTGAGCTTGTGTAGGTGGAGGAGGAGCCACCGTTGAGGAATTATTTTTTGTAATCAATTCCTCTTTGTCTTCATGTGAAATACATGTCTTCACATTTACTGTTTTCTCTAAACTTCCATCCTAAGATTATTCTTAAATGAACTGAACATCTCTGTTGATTATTACTTTCTTGGTTGATCGATTATAGAGCTTATAGGCCTTGGATTCATCACTGTATCCAACAAATATACACTTCTCCCCCTTGCTGTCCAAATTCTTCCTTAACTGATCCCGGATATGTGCATATGCCACACATCCAAATAATCTCATGTGAGAGACAACTTGCTTTGTTCCACTCCATGCTTCTTCTGGAACTCTGTTCATAATAGCTTTGGTTGGACATCTATTTAAAATATAAGATGCACAATTGACAACTTCTGCCCAATACTCATTTGGAAAATTCTTTTCCTTCAACATACTCCTTACCATGTCCATGATGGTCCTATTCTTTCTTTCTGCTACACCATTTTGTTGAGGTGTATACCTTTTGGTAAACTTCTTGTGTATTCCATGCTCCCTGCAAAAACGTAGGAAGTCTTTGGAGATATACTCTCCTCCTCTATCAGTTCTCAACAATTTTATGTAGTGTTCACTTTGATTCTCAATAAGAGCTTTGCAGTGGTATAACTGTTCAAACACTTCACTTTTTTGTTTTAAAAAATAAACCCATGTCTTCCTTGTGTAATCATATATAAATGTCAAAACATAATAACTGACATCTAATGGTGGTGTTTGCATTGGTCCACACAAATCTGAGCGGACAATCTCCAAGGGTGCATTTTACCTTATACTCTTTCCTGCTGGAAATGATTCTCTGTGTTGTTTGCCCAAGATGCATCCTTCACATAGGCTGTCTGGTTTCTCTATGAGTGGTAATCCCTTTACCATCCCTTTTCTGTGCAACAAATTCAAACCTATGAAATTGAGATTTCCAAATCTCAAATGCCATAACCAGTTCTCATCTTTCATTTCTTCTTGAAATACTTCTTGTGTGACTACTACTAGAACACCTCCTTCCTTCAAGTCTGTTATGATCTTGAGAGGAAACATCCTATTGCTTGTCATATGCACTTTTGCAATGATAGAGACTTTACTATCAGTCCTCTTTGTCACTTCAAATTTCACACTCTCATCCAGATTGGAAAACGTTACTATGTTTCTAGTCATATGGTTACTACAACCTGAATCTAAGAACCATACATCTTCCTTTTTTTCTTGTGCTACATTACAAGTTACAAGCACATTACCATGGTTCTAATTTTCTTTTGTGAAATTTACACTAGGTTTATTACTCATGTCATTTTTCTTCTTTCTACATTCATTTGCATAATGCCCATATTTTTTGCAATAATGACATTGGACTTGCGATCTATCATACCTTTATCCTTGTGCTTGATTTTGGCTTGAGCCTTCGCTTGGATTCTGATTGTTTCCCCTTCCACTTGTGCTTGTAGGGCTGCTTCTTCCACCTTTGCGCGGGCTTATTCTTCTTCTTCAGTATTTTTATCTTCCTCGACCTATACCTCGACCAAAAGACATTTGTGTCTTGAATGCATGCTCCAATGAGGAGTTTGTTTCTCTGTTCAGTCTATGCTCATGAGACATCAGTGATGCATGAAGCTCATCCACTGAAAATTGTGAGAGATCCTTTGTCTCTTATATGGCCACTAATATGGCATCAAATATTGATGGTAGACTTCTTAACAATTTCTCCACTATTCTTCTTTCCTCAAGTGTCTCTCCATGAGACCTGATTTGGGTAACCAACCCAATCACATGTGTGAAGAATAAGTCTATGCTATCAGAATCTTTCATGCAGAGAGTTTCAAATCTCTCCTCAGCATTTGAAGTTTTGTTGTCTTTACTTTTTCCATACCTTGGTAGGCTGCCTGGAGGGTATCCCATGCCTCCTTATACTTTTTTGATGCTATAATCCTTGGGAAAATACTCTCATGTACTGATTTGAAAATATAGAAGATGGCTTTGGATTCCTTCTTCCTATTTTCTTTCAACAAATCTTTTTGTGCTTGTGTCAAAGAATTAAGTGTTGTTGCATCTGTTGGTTCTTGGAAACCATTATCCACCAGCTCCCAAATATCTTGTGAAGAAAATAGGGCCTTCATTGTAATGGTCCAATAATTATAATTCTTACCATTGAACTGTGGTAATTGTAGATTTGTCAGGCTTGTGCCTGCTGCTGCCATCTTGACTATGTAACAAAAAGAACTTTCTCACTTTTGTAAAATATTTCTAATTGTTGGAGACTTATGCTTCTACAAACAATCTTATAGCTTCTTCAGTAAAGAGAGCTCGTTCTTTCACTAAGAGCCTAGACCTGCTCCGATACCATGTGGTAAATATTGAAAAAAACAATACACAAAGGGATGTGTTCCCCCACAACACAGAGAATGCACAAATGCGAAAATAACATTCACACACAGATAGATAACGATAAACACAGGAGAGGAAAAAAACTTTTGTTTTCTATTCCATCACACTGAAACATATGAAATTACATAGTTTAATAAAAAATGACCGAAGCATGAAGACTTGAATGAAATTCAATGCTGGAGCAGACGTAAAACAAAAAAACATCCTTTGGATCTTTTTCTATGTTTCTACATGAAAACACATACAAAAGACTAAATAGCGAATCTAAAAATTTATGCGATTCGGTTCTGAAAACACATCGTGTCTGTTGCCCCATTGCAAATCACATATCAGCAATTTCAACTTTTAACATTTTTCGTTTATGAGAAAACATAAGAATTTGCGATTGCGATGTGACCTGGCACATATCGCATCGCAATGTAAACCATTTAACTTGTGGGCGCTTATCCATTAAACTCCTGAGCTTGTTATGCACACTTTGTGCTACCCTCTTGAGCTTGACACGTGCCCCCTCTTGCGATCGCATCGCAAATAAAACAAAATAACCTGCAGGCGGTTGGACGGTAAGTTATAAACTTTGCGAAGTGCACGGTTGTGGGCGGCTGGATGGTAAGTTATAAACTTTGCGAAGTGCATGGCTACGGCAGCTTAAAAAGGTTAAACCAAAAAACTTGCAAAGTGCAGGCGGAATAAAAGGTAAGTGGGAAATCTTGTGAAGTGCGATGAGGTTTGTGGGTCCTACCGATATCGCATCAGCGAAGATTTAACATTCGGTGAAGCGTTAAATGGTAAATTCTAAATGTTGCGAAGTGCGGGTTGCGGTCACTTAAACGGTGGGAAGTGCCATAAGGTGGAAAAGGTAAGGAATGAGGAATACAAAGGTTTTCGGTGGTTTGCAAATGCAGCAATGGTTTTTGGGTCCCGCTGATATTGCATCGGCGGGGAAATAACTTTGGCGAAAAGCTTATGGGTAAAACATAAAATTTGCGGTCGACGAAGTGTGGGAAAATGGTAAGTAATGCAATGGGTAAGAATTAAACGCAGAGTGTGCATCTCGAGTACTCTCTTTGATATTTTGCATGGATTTCACAAAAACGCGTTTCGGCCTTAAACCTGTTGCTTGTCCTTCCTGCAACAAAACAATTACTGAAGTGTGGGCTGCTCCCACTCCTTATTCATGGCGGTGGTTGGGAGTTATTTCCAACACCACATTTGCACTGTGGCCTTGCTTCCATGATTAGCTGGCCTCCTGCATGAAGGCCTTAATCCAGAAGATCAATACTGTGCAGCATCCACAGATCGAACATTGCCCACCCTGCGAGGAGCACACACCATGAGCATATCAGACAAAAAAATGTGATCTCACTAAAAAAAAATGTGATCTACTACGATTAGCTACGCCACATAGCAGAAATATCAACTATGCCACTGTCATGAGGTGGCTCACCGCATCATACACTCAATATCACTGCTAAAATCTGCCCTCCATGCAAAAAATACAGTCGTGCAGTTGATCGGGACCAATTTGATCCACATTCAACACTTCATCCAACAAAGATAAATGCCTCTCTCACCCCACCAGTATAACATTCTTCGCAACATCAATAGATTCATCGTTGCTTTACCATCGGTATGCGCTACTTTCCACAAATTCTTTATAGACCATACAATGGGGAACAAGACATCATAACAAAAAAAATTAGCTCATCGTGAGTGTTTTGGAACATGTCTCTATCACAACTGCAGTTGCAGCGAACACCAGCTCGACTCCAAGAATCGTTAGCCACCAATAATTATAACGTTTGTGACACAATACACCAACAGAGGGTTAGGTGATTTTCCTATACTTGACTGCGTTGTAGAAAATAATGTTTCCCTGCGTATCCAAGAAATGAAATTTCCCTACGAAAACACGGTCATCTGTAACCACAACTACCCATGCACGGGGGGAGGAGGCACCACAGTTCACGGCACCATGTTCACACAGTCACCAGACCGGCTCAGTGCACAGGTCAATCGGCCCACATAGGTACAAGAATTTGATACACCATGTAGCTTGCGAGCAGATCCACTCCACAACACCAATACATGCTTCTATTGCGCCACGATGCTTCCTCACGCTAGGTCTCCTTAGCCCACACTCCAGTCACACCTTGAAGCTTGCTGACATGGATCGGGAAGCTCAGTAGACTTTTGAAGCTCGCCAACAATATTTCGATTATGTGGGCAGGTTGATGTTATCCAATCCAATCTGAATCCTCACCTGCCATTGTTGATTAATGACACAACTGGTCTCCTCGACTTACATCTACCAAAAGCATTGTGGGCAGCTTAGCTCGTCGTCTCCATGGCTGCAATAGTTCAACATCTCTTAGCACAATGCCAAATCACTGCTCAAACGTGATCTCAAACTTTGTTGCTCCATTTCAGCTCTCACAACAACCTCTTCACACTCACATGACCAGATCGACTATCCCAACAGCCACACCAAACAAAATTTCAAACCCAAGACTAGTCACAGCTCTGATACCATGTTAAGATGGGAATAAACTAAATATATTCAGAAACTTAACAATTCATAGGTGAGCCTTCACCTGGAGACTACCTCAATGAGAACACTTTAAATTGATCATTACTAATCAAGAATATATAGGTTTACATATGCATAGGAGATTTAGAACTGACACCTAGACAGTATGAACTAATTCCTAAACTAGGATATACACATAACTAATAAACAAACTCTCTCCAATAATACATTCTCCATTAATTCCAACAACACCTCCACATAACGATTTGACTGCTAAGTTTACTAAGGCATACATAAGCTACCCCCTCTAATTTTGAAACCTGTAACTTTACAGAGAAAACACATGTTCTTTGCCATTACAGTCACTCAAATTGTATATTACCAAGTTACACTTATCAAATAAATAAATAAATACAATATAGTGTTAAATTAAAATATAATATTATAGAATGCATAAAATATAACTTACTAATATAATGTTACCTATTTGTTAAATATAACTCACAATTATATTATTTTGTATTTTATAACATTTCTTAAATAATTCGTGAATATATAAAATTTAAATAATTCGTGAATATATAAAATATGAATAAAATGTTAGCTCATAAATATAACTTATTTGTTAAATATAATTCACAATATATGTTATGTCTTTTAAAGCATTTCATCAATAATTAGTGAATAATAAATACTTTATATATCAAATAAATATAAAACGTGAATAAAATGTTAGCTAATAAATATAATGACCGAATATGAATATAATGTTAAGTATGTTAAGGGTGTGTTATATAATGAGTGCATTATATATTAAAAGAAAAATAATAGCAATAATAATTTGTTTGTATGTAAACATTATACATAATAATAAATTAAGTTATTAAATATATAAAAAAAAATAATAAATTAAATATCAATAAAAATGTTATATTATAATTTATTTTAATTTAGTTAAAGTGAAATGGTAAATAAAATAATTAAAATAATTTGAATAAGAGAAACATTTACGTAATATGATATGATTAAGAAAGTTAAAATAATTATTTAATTAAAGGAAATAAAGTTAACCAAATTCTATCTAAACCATTAGAAAAAAACAAAAATTATGCTATAATATTTTTACCCTAATTAGAAAGTGGTTAAAGTGATAATCTAATTTGACCCACAATTAAAATTACACATGAAAGGAAGAATGCAGTAGCAAATTTTGTTGGGTGCAAAGGAAAGAAATATTTTTGCATTTACTTTGATTACATGAAAATCGAATATTTTAAATGTGGTTTGTCATTTCAATATGCCCGCTTTTCGAAAAACACAATGAAATGAGTTTTCACTTTTATTTTTTTAGGAATTTAATTTATTTACTTTAGGTTTTCACTTTTATTTTGGAGTTGTATTCACATCAATTTAGTTTATATAAAAAATTCAATAGAGTAAATAAATAATAATGCATTATATATGCATGAATGGAAACAAAGGCACATTTCGCACTTAAAAAGGGTTTCTTGATCACCCAGGATTCATTTTTCAATTTGTTTTTCAAATTTATGATGAAGAAATAATTATTATTGTTATTGGGGTTTTAATGGAGGCATACTCTTTACCTTGGTACTAGTAGTGTATTCATGCGGCCAAGTTATTAGGCTATTGACTTGTGAACTGAAGGTTTATGTGGTAATTTAGAAGTCGTTGTTTTCCTGTTTTGGTGTTACTTTTTTCGCTTGAGCTCTTGCTTTTTAGCTCTGTTTCTCTAAAGGTTTTTTCTAGTGACAATAGTGTTGGGTTGCTTTGAGCTCATGAACCACGTGGCTCGGTCATCAGAAGATGCTCCAACAACCTCATTTTTTCCCCAATTAAAAAATGGTGTGGCAACCTTTTCTGATTCTACACCATAGGAAGTTTGAAAGGGTCAGTATACACAAGACTCCTACTGTATCCCACCAAAAGCCAGATGTTTTTCAGAGGTCCTCTGACAAAGATGTCAAGGTGGGGCATTTTTCACAAACATTATTGGTGGAAAATGGAGCAAGAGGAGTTGAGAATGTCTAGAAGTGTTATGCGGAGAGAGAAAAAAAAACAAGTGAACTTAGAAAACCTACAAGGCTTTAGTACAAATAAAGGAATTGACACTAGGGTTAGATGTGAATATGGGCATAGTGGAATCTCTATCTAGGTGAGCTATTGTAGGTAAATTTAGTTATATCACCTTAACCCACTCCCAGATTCTCTTTTGGGTGAAGGAGATTGGAAACCCATGATGGGATATACTCATGTTGTTAGAATGAATGAATGATATTTTTAATGTCCACGAGACTAAAAATACTCTATGGGACCACCAAATTCCTTGTTTTTGCCTTCTGCAATTCAATCCTTTTCTTACTCAAATTGATGATGAGCTGACCCAACCTTTTAACAGTTCCATCACTGAAAAGACAATGCCACGGAATTGATGCTAACATACTACAGCAACTGTCCCTGATGTCTCTGAAAGCGTCACATTCCAAAATGAAATATTTTTCTGATTCCACTGCCCCAGAAGTGCAAAAAGTACATACCCTTTCTTCCCAAGCTTCTTTAGGTCTCTTCCACTGTCCCGTTTCACACCAAATTTGATGTGAGTTAGTTCTTAATTGAGCTATAAAAACCTTTGCCCTCCATGAAATGCTAGCTCCAATGTATTCTTTTTGTTGGAGATCACAAGTGGGGTTCAATTCCTGAACATAATACTTCTTCTTTCTACCCAACTCTTTTCCCCATATACCCTTATGGAACTTCTCCAACACAAAATTCTTTAATTCCTTGCTATTTGTGGGACATGCATTCAAGTGAATATTTCATTTTTGCATCCATTTGTTGTTTTGTCTCATCCATGATTTCTTTCTTTCACTCATACCTTTATTGAAGATAACTTTTGGCCATCTACCTTCTCCCCTTTTCTCCATTCTCTCTAGGTACCTTATAAGACGCACCATGGCAATTGCTTCGATGGGAGCTGCCCCTGTTTCATTCAACATTATCTCATAGGGAACCAAACTTTTTATTTTGAACTTGCTCATAATTAAGAATTTTTTAATTGTTTCAATTTGTTTCCATTTTGAAACAGAGATGTTGCTAGCCCACAATTCACACCCATATAATATCACTGGACAAACTAGGAGTCCAAAAAGTACTTTGATCATGTTCCAATCCCATAACTCTACCTCTCTACATCTATTTTGAGGTGCATATAATGCTTTCCACCCTCCTAAAATTATTTTCTTTTTTCCATCCTCCCAATTAAGCTTGTTGTTGAAATCGATCCTAAGGTACTTGTATTCATTTACTTCTTCAAGAATGTTTCCTTCAAAGAAGAATGTATGCTGGCTTTGCTTCCTTTTATTAGAGAAAATCATTGTCTTGGTCTTACTGGTATTGACTTGCATTCCCACTTCTTTACAAAAATGCTCAGGGGCATCTAGGTGCATCTGCAATCCATGGGTTGATTTAGCAACCAGCACAAGATCATCGGCATATAGAAGAATCTTTATCACAAACTCCCCCAATCGAACACCCTCCCCACCTTGTAAATTTATCCACTCTTCCAATTTGTCAATATATAAACCAAAAATGGTAGGGGATAAAGGGAAACCTTGCTTGACTCCGATGTCACTTCTAAAACTTTCTGAAATGCCTGCTAAATTTCTAATCTTGACTTTCACCTCTTCATAAAGCCTATGGAAAACACCTTTATATTGTAAAGGAATTTCAATTTCTTCCATTCTACGCCACAACTTATCTCTAGGGACTGTGTCAAATGCCTTCATGAAGTAAAAAAAGCAACAAAATACTTCTTCTTTGCTCCCCCAAACCCTTTCAAAAATGTGTCTCAGCGTGATACCATGATCTACTGTAGAATGCTTCGGCCTAAAACCTGCTTGCCCTTTTTCCCTCTTTTATTTTACTTCTGCCCACTTACTGATTCTATTTTCTACCATGCCACTGAAAATCTTTGCAAACAGAGGATTGATCATAATGTTTCAATAGTTGGAAGGATTATTAATGTCTCCTCTTTTAAAAACGGGAATTTCTAGACTAGTTTTCCAATCCCTTGGGAACCCTTTTTGAATGATGTTGTTGAATATTTCCATGATGTGGGGTGCCAAAATGTTCATTCCCCACTTTAGATATTCTTCTTGAAGTTCAACCAAGTCCCTTGCCTTCCGTGCTTTAAACTTTTTAATTCCTTCCTCCACCTCATGTACTGTGAAAAGCTTTGTAGATGTGTTGATCCTGGGAGGAAGCTCAACCTCTAATTCTCTTTCATAGAGTTTCCTTGCATATTCAAACCACTGATTGGTTGTAATATTATTTTCAAATTGCTTCTTCCTTGGTTAAAGTGCTTGCCAAAAACGTTTTCGGTTGTTCTTGCCTAGATATATCAACTCTTCCTGCCTTGTTTGCATGAACCCATATTTTTTCTTTTTTAAAATATGCTTATATAACTTTACATTCATCTTCCCCTCTCCTTCCTTTTTCAAGCTTATCCTTGCCATTTTTCATTCATTATCGAACCATACATTCACAGGAAAAAAATTTGATTTTGATTTCTTATTTTTTGATATTTTTCACTTCTCAAGTGCACCCTAGATTATATGTGTTAACTCATGGCTGTTGAGGCTTTGGGGATCAATTTTATCCTTCTGAATTGATCTCCTCAACATTGTTTTGAAGATAGTGCAATTTTCTTGTGTTAGAAGAATTTTCCCCCCTGATGCTGGTTGTTGAGAACATGGGGTTTTCCTCCTATTCTGTCTTTCTTCTAACCATGATAACTTTATATAAATTTGGTTATGATCTTATTTTAAGTCCCAAATATGCTCTCCAATCTTAACTTCATCTATTCTTTCTATTAGGATTTGTGACCCAATAACATAGTCAACTACACTTGCCCCATTGTATGTGTGGCAAGTGAAGTTCCCATACTTTTTCCATCTCTCTAGACCATTGCAGATAATTAAGTTGAAAGCACCACACAACGTAAGCAACTCCTCTCCAAAATGATTACTAACTTTGTCATCTTCTGAACATCTCACCCATCGAGAATTCTCCTCTTCAATGAGCCAGATAGGATTGTCATCCTCTTTGCAACAAAGAATACTAGCTTGTTGATTTGTTGTTCTAGCATTGAAATCTCCCACTAAAAGAACTTCTTCCTATTGAGAATATGTGGCAATATCTTGCTTTAAAGCTGCATATGGGTCTTTGTCCCCTATTTTTGTAATTTTTTGATACCTGAGGCACAAAATAACATGCTGCAATTCTTATGTCATTCTCATTCTCTGTTATGTTGAACCATAAATATTGCGTATTTGTATCTTCTTTCACTAACTAAATGTGACGACCTTCTTTTTCTTTCACTAAAACCAGTATTCCTCCGTACCCTTTGCCATTTTCTGCTGCCTTGTTCCAAACTATTAACTTCAAATAGCCATCAAACATAGGAGTTTTGCAACCATCATGTTCATGAGTTTCTGTGAGACAAATTATGTCTCTACCTTCTGCAATAGGCCCTATCCCAGGTGCCCTCCTCCAAGGGTAACCTCTACAGTTCCAACAAAATAGACTTAGGTAGACCTGGGTAGGATTTCATTGCTACGCGGTTTGGCACAGAAGACTCGAATTTTAGTCTTCGCCCCTTTTCATCCATGTTGATCCTGTTGTTTTCCTCCCTATTATAGAGTTACCTGCTTTTTATTCGTTGTTAACTTGTTGCCTTGTTTTACCATGAGGCCCAAACACTGCAATAACCACTCTACCATTGTACAATCATTCTCTTTTCCCTTCTTTTCTTACTTCTCTAACTTTCTCCACTTCTTATCTTCTCTCTTCTTGTTTCTTGCTAGTTAAATTTGCATCTAAGAAGAAGTTTGAGCCTTTCAAGTGTTTATTTTTTCTTAAGAGATGATGTTTCTCTTGCACACTTGCCATGATGACTTTTATAGGTCGAGGTCTTTCCTCACATATCTTTCCCACCCTCCTTGCTTGAGAAATTTTACCTCTCCACTGTAATTTCTCTCTCAAAAAGTCCCTTGTCAAATTGAGAGTGCTTTCATTCTTTCCATAGTCTCTTATTCACCTGATGATATAGTTTGTTTCTCTCTCTTTCCTTTCTTTATGTTCTCTTTCCTGTGCTCTACGAGAACTTAGTATTCTGGTGAAAAAATGGATACACTTCCATTTCATGACCGAATCTGACATGGACCTAATCCTAAATAAGTTGTGGGTTATTGACACGGGTACCCTGTGGCTACAATGTTGGCATCCAACATTATTCCTGAGAACTGACAAGGAAAATCACAAGAACCTATGGATGATGTTGCTAGGTTTTCCTCTGGAACTATGGTCCAAGGAGGTGTTTATCAAATCTGCTAACTCTCTAGGCATATTCATACTCATGGAAGAATCTTCCCTGATTGTGGCTAATAAGAGAATCGTATGGGTCTTGGTGGAAATGGACATCTCAGAGGGATTTCCTAGGGCCTTAAAAATATAATGGGGTGAGAATGTTATTGTAAAACCTTTTAATTTTTTTAAAATTCCTTTTAGATTCCTAAACGGATGGGTTGCGGGTCATATAGTCAGTCCCTATAGTTTAAATTATCATTGGGGTTATAGGCCACAAAATCTCTGACAGGGTTTTTTTAAGTCCATTTCTCCTCTGGTGTCACATATCCCTTCCACATATCTACAAGGGATCTTGGGGATTTGGCAGTCAGTCTCTGCCCATCCAAATGTTGTGAAAGAGGAAAATATTTGGATGGTTATAGTTCATCCCTCACTCCAAGTTGCAATGAATGAACTGGTCGATGATCAAACCTTTTTGGATGAATACCCGTGTTCGATTCTCGAATATGTGCCCTTTTCTAGGCTATTTGCACAAAATGCTGATGATAAATATGTGGAGGAAAGTAAAAGTACACTAGAGCTAGAAACCATGAGTGGACCTCGCATTATTGATACAACTGAGAACTCTTCTAGAAGCGATGTGGAGGCCAATAAGTCTTAATTCTGTATATGTTCTCTTATTCAATCATTTTCATATGAGGACTCTTTGTTGTTAGACCATCTAGAATAGAAATCTCTAAAGAGACTCAACCACAACATTTATGACTCATCATTTTCTCCAATTTTTCCTGACGATGTTTTGGAATCGAAATCTATCAACCTTGCCATTAATAACAGAGCCTTCAATTATAAATTTGGCCTTGCCATAACCCTATTTCGAGAAGGGAAGGTAAGCCTATGACTTCAAATTTCAAAGGAAATCTAGACATTCCTTCATCAAATATTCTCAGACCTCCTATTTTTGTAGACTCCAAACCTTCTTTTGACCTTTCTCTCTTGATGGAGACCCTCCTCTTTACTAGGATGGATCATCATGAGATTACTCCTTGAGATAGTTTCTAACCCTCTTCTCCTTATAATATGGATATTATTAATTCGTCTCCCATCCCATATTTCTCAGGGGTATCTCCTATTACCCATTCAAAGATTAATAATAACCCTTTCCAAAATGTAACTATAAGAAAAAAAAATAAAAATAAAAAATTTCAAGCCATGGATGGGGTCCCTTTTGAGGCTATCCAAGGAGGCCTTATTTTAATTCCTCCTACAGACGGAGAGATTGTTTTTGGGGCCCTTAGAGTGCATAATCCCTCCAAGGCTCGTTCATAATGATTATCTTGTCCCTAAATATTAGGGGGGGTGAGGGGATCCTCTAAAATATTTTTCCTCAAAAATATGATGGAAAAAATTAGACCATCTATTATATTTTTGCAAAGAGACAATCATTATAGCGGAAAGGCTAGAGAATCCATCTGATACTTCTGTCCAAGTTGGTTTTCTTATTCCATGGAATCTTCTGGCTCTGGAGGACTACTCTCCAAATGGAACCCTGATGTTGCAACTTTGGAGGCATTATCCTCTTTTGTTCGTATCATCCTAGAAGGTTTTATCAGAGGTTTCCCTCACTTGATCAAGTTATTTAATTGTTATATCCCCTATGGAGAAAGGAAATACTTTTGCGACAAGGCCCAATATAATGAATTCCTCTCATATCCATGTCTCCTTTTAGCAAGTGATTTAAACTTTACTATTTATGTTGGGGAGTCTTTGGGGTCCCAAGCCCGCTCAGAACCTATGGCCTCTTATTTTTTAGAGGTGTTGCTACATTAAAATATTCGTGATGCTACCCATTTTCCTTTAGCTCCTACTTGGATAAATGGAACTATTGGAGAGGAAGCGGTTGCAAAGTATTTTGATATGTTCTTACTAGTTGATCATTTGGTGAATAAGGTGTGGAGATACAGATCTTAGATATCACAAGATAAACTATTGGACCACCTTTCAATCCTCCTAGAATTAGATTTTGGGAGTCATACGCACAAATACCCCTTCAATTTCAATCATACATGGTTGGAATTTGAGTCTTTTAAAGAGTCGGTGAAGAGTATTTGGAAAAACAGTTTGGATAAATCTTCCCTCTCTGTTATGGACTCCATAGTCCATAAACTTGTGAAACTAAAAAAGGAGGTGGTGGATTTGGAAAAGAAAAGGAAAAAGGAACAAAAGGAGGAACTAATGAACCTTGAACATGAACATGAAAAAATTTCTTAGTCCTTTTCTGAGTCATGTTTTCTAGTTGAATTAGCTCAAAGAATGTGTTCCATGGAAGCTAGGAAATTGAAAATTCTAAAACTAGAAGAATGGTCTTGGAGATTAAAAAGTAGGGCTACCTAAATCAAGAAGGGGGATGGTAATACTAATTTGTTTCATACATATGAAAATCACAAGAGGAACATTAATTATATTTGGGAGCTGGAATTGGAGGATGGAAAAGTTTCCACAAGGAAATATGATCTCAAAGTTTCTACTTCATCTCAATTTTCCAACCTTTTTAATGATCTGAGATCTCCATTATTAGCTCTCACCTTCAAACCATTTGTAATTTCTCGAGATTTTTCAGTATTAATAATTTACCATGATTGATGGTTCAATTTCCCTTGATGAAATAAAAGAGGTATTGAAGAATTTCCCCAAAGAGAAGAGTCTTATCCCTAATGGTTTCATTGTAGAACTCTTCCTTTCCTTTTTTTAACTGATGGGTCCTGATATTTGTAATATGGTGGAGGAATATAGAATATTTTGGAAATTTTCAAGAGTTATTAATGCAACATATATAGCTATGATCCCAAAAAGCTCCAAACCTAAGACTTTATTTGATTTTCAATATCTCTGTGTAGATTTATTTATAATATCATTTCAAAAATGATCCCTAACAAGATCAAGCCTATTCTTTCTGATAAAAATTCCACTACCCAAGTTGGTTTCTTGGCCAATAGATAGATTCATGACGCTATTGGCATCGCTCAAGAATCAATCCACTCTATTAAGTAAAAAAATCTACAAGCCTTAGTCCTTAAGGTGGAACTTAATAAGACCTTTGAAAAAATAAACTGAAATTTTCTTTGTTTAGTCCTTATTTAAATTCTTTTGGTATTGGAGACTACCAAATGGATAATGGGCTATGTAACTTCAACAAATTTCTCCATTATGATTAATGGCTCTCCCATAAGCAACTTCTCCAGCTCAAGAGAACTAAGACAAGGGTGTCCTCTGTCTCCCTTACTATTTTTCTTGGTGATGGAAGTTTTGAGTCTGTTGTTGTTTAAAGAAAAGTAGGAAAGAAACATCAAATGCATTAAAGTCTCATGTAATAAATTTATCACTCACATATTTTTTATGCATGACGTTCTGTTGATTGGGGTAGGATTTGTTTCAGAATTGCACGCTTTCCATAAGGCCATTATAATATTTTGTGAGGCTTATCTCATTCATTTAGTCTATTCTTCCTTATCATATGGTTGTTATGGATTTTGGATTTGAGTACCTCGGTTTCTTCCTGAATCCAAATGGTTATCTTAAAGTTTCCTAGAAGTGGCTCCTCAAAAAAATTGAAGAGAAGATCAGTTTGTGGTGTTACAAATTCCTATCATTAGGGGGAAGAATGATCCTAGTTAAATCCATGTCGGAAAATATAATTATTTTCTAGCTTGTGATATCCAAAATTCCAAAATCAATTTTAAACAATGTCGGACAAATAATGTACAAATTTCTATGGACTGGTAAAAGGAGAAAATAAGGGACACACCTTGTTAGTTGGGCCTCCCTTTACAAACCAAAATATTTTGGAGGGTGAGGCTAAAAAATATTTCCTAGTTTGGAAAATCATTAGCCATAAAAAAATTTTGGAGACGATTTTTTAATGTTGGTCTTTGGAGACAGGTGATTAAGGATAAGTATCTAAAGAAACAACCGATGGTGGATTGGCTTAGAGGAGCAACCAAAAAACATGACAACAAGGGTTCCATTGTCTAGAAGACACTTATGAACTCTTTTCCCTTCATCTTCAATTGGATGGCTTGGAAAGGAAAAAAAGTGATATTGGGTAAGGACCCCTTTAGAGGAGGGGTCTGTGTCTATAATTTTTCAGAATATTTGATTTATACTTTGACTTCCAAAGGCTATATATGCTTAAATTATGTATCTTCTCAGGTATGGTTTACATATTTAGATTTAGATATGGAATATTGGAGCTCCTTCACCAAGGAGTTAAATATAAATGGGGTGTGTCTGAATGATTCATAGGATCAACTGGTATGGAGTTGAGACAATACTACGCGAAAGTTCAAAGAAATTTTTGGCATACAAATATATTTCCTTCTTAGTTGTGGACTATGATATCAGATAGTGGACCAAAAAAATTTGGAAATGGAACATACCAAATAAACTCAAATGTTTTTCCTCGATAACACTATAAAACAAAATTCTTACCTAGAAAAAATTGCAAAAAAAGAGGCTTTGCAGGCCCAAACTAATGTTGTCTTTGTAGAAATCATGATGAATTTGTTGATCACGTATTCTTTGGTTGCCATTTTACTAAGAAAATATGGCATTTGGTCTTGAAGGTATTGGGCATTAGAGAACAACTTGCATATACCTCCTTTGTGGAATTTCTACAATACTGGGTGGGAAAATTTTAAAAACAATTTTCTTTCCCTATATTTGTTTCCTCGGGTATTTTTCTTCTAAGGAACAAGATAATATTCAAAAATGAAAACTTGAATGTTCTTCATCTCTCTGCCAGGATTATTTCTCACTATAGGTAACACTCCCTGTCACAATATCAGACAAATCTAAGAAGAATACACTTCCCTGGCTTGCTAATATCCAATTGGTTTCTTTGATGGTGTAGCATAAGAAAACTATTATGGGGAGGGTGGGGGGTGTGTGATTGATTGGCTGGCAGGGAAAGAACAATTAGAGGTTCTTAACCTTGTAATATGGAAGAGGAAAATTGAATAAAAGAAGAAGGAATTCCAAGAAATCAACTTCTAACATATTTATAGAATGCTTATCAAAAAAATCTCTCCAAATAGAAGCTAGACCCATATATTATGAAGAACTCAATGGATCAACCATCCAAAGTGTTCATATAATTCCTTTACGTTGATAGTCAATTTTTTTCAAATCTTAAACAGTTATGCAAGTACCATTCTTCTTATATCTCTCTAGTTTTAAAACACTCAAAGGATGGAAACCTACAACTATTTATGTTGTCCATTGTTTTCTCCATTTTTGTTTTGTCCAAATTTTTTTTCATTCAACATGTAAAACATGTAATCATTATATGGGATATGTTTCCTATTTCGTTTGACTATATTTATCCAGCCATTATAACTGTATTCTAATTTTTCTGCCAAATTTTTTTTTTTCCTATATAACAACCACTTTGTAGGTCTAGAAATCATAGTCCTTTGTAAGCTCAGACCGTGCTTTTTTTAATTCTTATTGAATAACAAGAAAGTGAATTTTTTTAACTCAAAAAAAACTTATAGGTAAAAAATGTTCAGTGATCCAGCAGATTTGATCTTGCACAATGCATCAAGGTCCAATGATCCAATGATAAAACCAATCAATAGATTTTATTTTTCATAGTGATCCAATGAATGATTCAAGGTTTAACAAGCCGACAGATTTGATCTTCTATTGTGAGCCAAGGCTCAGCTAGCCAATGAACCAGTGGATTCAATTGTGCACATCAAGTCAGGATTCCTCAACTTGCAACCACTAAGGGATTATATATATATATATATATATATATATATATATATATATATATATATATATATATATATATATATATATATATATATATATATATATATATATATATATACATACATATATATATATATATATACATACATATATATATATGTATACATACATATATATATATCTATACATACATATATATATATCTATATATATATGTGTATATATATATATATATATATATATATATGTATGTATGTATGTATGTATGTATGTATGTATGTATGTATGTATGTATATCGAAACTATGAATGAATTTGGAAAGCACACACAACCACCTAAATCTAAATTATTGAAGTAAAATTTATTTTATTTCTAAGTTGGTTTAATCTATTAAATAGCGAGCATTCACCTCCAGGCTGGCTAAACTAGCCAACGCTGGAGTGATGCTAATAAAAAAAACGAAAACTGCATTAGAACTTCATAATGTAGGCCACCCGTGACCGGGAAACCGACCCAAAAATTTGCTTCCCAAGCATGGGAAACCAGCATAATGCTAATGTTCCAGAACTGTGTGTGCATCAATAAACTAGAACTAGCTGTGCTATAGAGAATTCATTCTAAATTACCGAAAATACACCAATTCCAAGACCAAAAACACCAAAAAAAATAGAAGAGAACCTTTCATGAGACTAGCTGTATTTATGGGGTGGATTTTATTCCACAATTGGGCAGTTGTAGCCTTCATCCGGGTCGCCAACCATTTCTTTGGGCTTCTGGGCTAAGAAATCAAACAACGAGGGAGAGTGTGAACTTTTCAAGGCTGAGTTCTCACGCCTAGAGTCGTCGCTGCTTAAGGATGGACAACTGGAACTGTCATTGCCAGAAGTTTTGGAGCCATTTTTGACTGGGAGGTAGATTTCTTTCTGAGCAACCTAGGCAGGCTTGTCCAAGAAGGTGAACTTCCTTTGCCTCTTTCATGCCTCGGAGCTTTGCCCGGCCTCATAAGATGCCTCCGCTTAGAATGCAACTGTGATTGTTGTAGTAACCCGAGGTATATTCAAATCGCCGCAGAAGATGAAAATTGCAACATTGATGTTAGAAGGCTGGATATCTGCTTCATTTCTGGCCGAGAGGGGCGGCCTCGAACCACTGCTGCTACGTCCTCCATCGCTTCTGCCGCTTCCACCCCGTCGGCTTCGCATGCGATGAAGAGACTGCATTCTTATCTTTTGAATGGTTGAAATGGAATGGGAGAAGGCGGAGCCTTTAGAGGGGAAGGAAGGAACTTGTGCAGACCCAAATTAAGGTGAAAGCGTGGGCGAAGGCAGAGGAGAATTGAACTCAAGGATTGAGTGCAAAGAATGATAGTTGGGGCTACTCAGAATCGACTGCTTATGCGAATTGCAAAGAGAATCCAAGCGAAGGCAGAAGAAAACAGGAGGGCTTGAGCTAAAAAGAATGGGAATATTGAAGATGAGAGCAAGGGAGGGAGCACACGCCATTCTCATGGAATACCTCACGTACACAAGTTTAGTGGTGAGAGAGTGGAATAATGGTAAAGAGTAGGCTGCTTGCAGGTATTTAATGGCCAAGGTACCATAAGCAAATGTCGGCAAGTGGCTTGGACAGTTGTTGCGGTCCTCGCCAGCCACCGACCAGCTATTATGAAACATCCGCATCAGGGAATTGAAGTAAAATTTATTATTTAAAGAAATTAAATTCAAATAGGGGAAGGATATTGATGTAATTAAATCAACATTTTCAATTTTATTAATAGTGAAATGGATAAGTATAAAACTAGAAATATAATCAGTTGCAAATATTAAAAATAAAATGATACCTATATAAATTTGAAAAATAATAATCATAATTTTCAATGAATTCGCTTAATTATCGTTAGCCAAATCCAGGTGCATGCTAACTTAAATAAGCCATCAGAGAACACATAGTAATCATGAATCTCAACATAATGTGTATGGATGCAGCCTTGATGGAAATTATTCTCTCAATAATTGTTAACCAAATTCATGTGCATGTTAATATAAATACGCCATGTGAGAACACACAATAATCATAAATATCGACATAATGCATATGACCTTAAAGACAGTATAGAGGATAATGGATGCAGCCTTGATTTCCAACCTTGATACCTTGCAGATTCACAGACTCAGTATTTGAAAAAAGACACAAAAACACACATATAGACAATCCTATGTGTTCTGGCCACTTTAAGTTCTTACCAGTGCTCGCACACTGATACGCAGGCTTCTCGGAACAACCTAATGACTAGAATCTGGTTATTACATTGCGATGCAAGTAGATCAGGCTTATCATCCCGCAGATGCAGAGCAAGAAATAACTCAGACTCCCTTGACAAACCAAGAATCTTCAATTATCTAACACTAACACTCCAACATCCGATGCCCAAATGAGCCTTACTATCCTTCTTTTATAAGAAAAGAGAGGAGACAAACACTTGATAGTCGGTCCTACATGTCTAAAGAATCTTAGTAGGTTGATCAATCAATTGGGTAGATGTGGGTCAAACCGCACCAACTGTCGAAGAAGTGCTCTGAGTCTCCTGATGAGATCGAATCATTGTACAACTGAAAATTATGACCTTACAATGTGGATGTTTTTAATAAAATCCACGACAAAAAGAAATATTTACACAGTAGAGACTTTTAACCGGAAAGTCTACAGAAAAACTGGCCACTTTAAGTTCGTGACTAGACATCATGACAAAGTGGATATTTTTATGGAACCCACAAAAACAATTTAATAAGGATCATTAAGAATAGTAATACGAGGAAACCGGTATTTTTTGTATCTGGCCTCATCCCAGGCTTTTGTATAGATTCATCTGACGATCATTGGTTTATTTAAAACAATTTGATTTAATCTTCGTCATGACTAACCATTCATAGTGCCTGATCATGTATTGGTGTAAAATTTCATGTTCCTCAAGTATTAGGAGGTCACCAGCAGTATTGTAAGCATCATGGAAACATTCAATATTTCACTCAAAACACCAATTGCAATGGTCTTGAAAACAGGATTCATAATAGACTGGGTCAAGAGCAGTTTTATTTACTCCATAGTCATTCCAACAGTCTTTCAGCCATTCACTTTTCTTGTTTCTTTGCATTATCCATGTAGTCCCAAACTTTATTTTTGTATAATGTGTTTCTCCTTTTCCATCAACGTTCAAGATATCCCACCAGAGTTTCTTATAACCTGAAAAATTATAAACATTGTTAGGAAAAATGATAGAAGGATCATTCTGTGGCCATAAGGCACTGCTAATAGTCCATATAGGATCTCTGGTTCTATTTATACAAAAATATCTATGATAGACTCGGTGCCTATCTCACCCTTCAGACCATATCATGCTTATGTCATGAAAATCATTGCTGAGGCTTTCTTCTGCTACATGAGCATCCATCATACTTTTGGATTATACCATATCATGTATCCACTTATTTACTTTTGGATATACTTTCCTTTCAGGTACTAGATGAAGGATATCAGTATGAGGCTGCAAGTTGGCATCCAAAACCTTTGTATTTCTTAATTTCCAGGTTGGCTTCCATTGGACGATATTCTTCCCAAATTTTGTTTTCAGGAATACACCTGAGAACTTATTGTTGTTGGTTTGGGTTCCATTCTATTACAATTGTCATAAGTTGTACAGGCTATATATATTCTCTACTTAGGAAATCAGGAAGACTGTTATCTACCCCTTTGATATGCTCAACATCAAAATCAAAGTTTGCAAATAGGACTTGCCATCTGGAAAATTTAGCTTCACCAGGCTTCTTGATATATTTTGTCAAAACCTTCTTAAGAGCAGAGGCATCTGATCTGAGTAAAAAAAAATTATTTACAAGATGGATTTCAAATTTATCCACTGAATTCCAAGCATATTTCACTTATTTTTCAAAGGTGGAGTAGTTTCTTTCAGCTGGAATCCATGTGCCTAATGCAAATTGAACAATCTGTTCTTTGTCATCCTTTCTTTGTTTGAGAATACCTCCCCATCCTTCATTACTGGCATCAGATTCAAAAATATTGAAATCATCATCATCAACAACACATAAAATAGGAAGAGTTTTTACCTTGGACTTAATTTTTCTGACTGTTGCAGTGTGAGATTCAGTCCATGGCTTTGGATCTTTCTTCAGTCTTTGGTTTAGCAAAGATCTGTCTTTGGCACAGTCTTGATAAAAGCTGCTAACATAATTTAAACAACCCAGAAACCTTTTCAATTGAGTTTTATCAGTGATAATGTCTGGGAATTTATCAGCAAATTCCATAGCATGTTTTTGTAAAGAGATCTGTCCATTCTTTATAGTATGCCAAGAAATTTGATAGAGGTCTGAAACAACTCTATCTTTGTCTTACTTAGAACTAGGCCATTTCTTTTAACTATTTGCAAGAAAATATTTACATGCGTGAAGTGTTCACGAAAGTTCTTGGAAAAAATCAAAACATCATCAATATATATAATTAACCATTCAAAGTATGGTTTAAAAATTGAATTCATAACCTTTTGGAATTTTGATGGAGCATGCTTTAATCCAAAAGGCATGGCGTTCCACTCATAGTGACCTGCTAGGACGCTGAATGCAGTCTTGAATTTATCTTCTTCTTTTATTGCCACTTGCCAAAATCCAGATTTCATATCAAACTTTGAAAAAATCTTGGCAGCTGCAATTCTTGCCAACAGCTCACCTTTGTTGGGAATAATATAGGTATTAACTACAAGAACATAATTCAGAGGTTTATAATTTATGACCAATCTAGGGATGCCTCTAATTTGTTCTGATATTTTATTAACATAAAATCCATAACAGTTCCAAGGACTGTCAGACTCTCTGATTAGCTTCCTATCCAGTAGATTTTTTATTTCTTTTTCACACAAATCTCGGTATTCTTTGTTCATTGGAATTGCCTTACTTTTGCAAGGTCTACCTTCATAATCTGACTTATAGGGAAATTCAACAAAATGTTGTTTCCGGTGCCAGAAAGCATTTGGTTCTTCCGCACAACATTCTGATTCAAATCTTTGTTTTAAATCAGAGATTTGCTTCTTGATACTTGGAGAAAGGATTTGTTCTCCAATTCTCATTGTTGCCTTTAAATCTTTCAATTCATCTAATTTTTTACTCGCCATATCTAGTTGTTCCATGGCCTGTACCATGGTAGAAGTTCTGGGAGTAGATATATATGGCAACTTAATATTTTTACAACTCCCATTTGATTTTGGCACAGTAATTAAATAACTAGCTTTGTTGTCAACCAATCTGGTTGACCTGTGTGGTTCCACAGCTGCTAAAAATACATTGCCTAAAATGCATTCTATAGGAATATCTGCAACTGCAAATTTTATTTTGATGCAATGTTCATAAAAACAAATAGTAGCTCTGGGAACTTCATACTGTAATTCTTTATCACCCAATCCAACAACTTTTCTAAATGCTTTGACCCAATATTTGGATGGGATAATCTTACTATGGAAAACATTAATATCTGCACCAAAATCAATTAATGTTCTAAGATAAAACATATGCCCTTCAATACAAATTTCAAGCATTACATGATGATGCTGATACTGAATAGTTAGGATTCTCATATCTCTAAAACCAATAGCAGTATCTCTTTTTCCTTCGAAAATTTCAACATTTGTATTTATGAATGAACTGTAATCTTCTTCTTTTTCTTCTTGATGTTTGTCTTTGCCTTTTTCTAACTAATATAGTTTAGCTTTTAAAGTAGAGATCTCGGATTTTAAGGTATAGATTTCCCTACTTACCTCCCCCAAAGTGATTTGGCGAACTTTATCTTGCAGTTGGCTTCTCTAGAAAGCTTTAGTATTTCTCTCATAAGATGCGTCAATAAACAGTGGTTTTGAAGAATATTTCTTCGTGTTGTGCACTTGGCTTAGGAATGCTTCAAGAAGATTGTTTTTCATGTCACCTTCCTCAAGTGCTCTGATTTGGGACAAAATTTTCAATTCTGCATCATTAGTAGTTTGTGCCATAAGAAATTTTTCTTTTTGCTGCTAAAAAGGATTGGATTCTTCAGAATTAGAAGAATCGTCATTAGAAGAACCAGATTCAGAAAAGGAATGACAATCACAATTTTATGAATTAGAATAGAAACATGTGGCCATATGCGCATGTAATTCTTCATCAGAAGAGGAAGAACAAGAACTATGGGAATCAGAGGTGGTATTTTTAGCCTGAAATTGTTGAAGTTGGTCTCTCATAACAATATTTGGACAATTTTCAGTCCTGTGACTTCTTGATCCGCATTTAAAACATAATGTGGGAGACCCAATCTTAACAACTTTCTTGTTACGGGCTAAGGCTTGTGATTTCTTACCTCTGTTCTTTTTAGACTCTTCACCATCTGGACATTTACTTGATGTATGACCCAGTTTTCCACATAACCAGCAGGTCAATTTATCCCATTTTTCTTGCTTTTGAGTACGCAGGTGAATATAAGATGGTTGATAATAATGGGTTTTGGGGATATATTTGTAGTATCCTTTCCTGGATTTGTGCTTAACCCTCTTTTTTCCTTTATTATACTTGGTCAAAAATTCTCTTGTCTATTTCTTTGCCTTTTTAGATTTCTTCTTAGCCTTTCTTTTTCTGACAATGGGATCATTAAGAGAAAGTCCATATTAATGACAGATTGACTTACTGTCAGGCATTCTTGATAATTTCTGAAGAGACTTATTAACTTTCATATTTTTACATAAACCAACCATAGTTTTAGTAATAATGGAATATATTTCTCCCCATGTAGAAGACTCAAAAGGAATTGAAAAGCATCTTGTTGTCTCAGAAGATCTACAAAATTTGAAGGTAAAGCAGCAAGATAAACTTGTTTCCATAACATTTTTTTGGGTCTTTTACCTCAAATATGATTTGCATCCAATCCCTGTGAAAATCTTCATATTGAGATAATTTATAGCATTTGAGATTCATGAGAAACATTTCATTTTAATTCGTTATCTCAATTTATGATCCACACCAGTGTTCCTGAATCATAGAAGTTAGGGCCCCTATCATATTATTCTGAGGAGTCCCATCAGTATTATGAATGATGTCACCAATTTCATATTTCAGTACTTCATTTTCCATTTTCGCTATAAGGGCTACTGAGTTTTCTTTTTCCCACCATCTAAGTAATGTACCAGTAAAACATCGAATTATTGTTTTACAGGATTCTATTTCAGACTTACCCCTTAAGCACATGAGTTTATATTCTGTGAACATCATATCAAGCAACTGTCTGATCTGAACCACACTTAAGTTGTTAATATTCCATTCCCTATGTGCATCTCGATGGAATGTGTGAGTTTCAGGAATCTTCACTTTACCACTCAGGTCAGGAGCAGGATATCTTGTGAACTGCCTCTCTAGTGGTTCATACATTGGTAGGATCTAAGCTTCTGATCCCGAAGAAGATTTATCTTCTAGCTCTTTAAATAAAGAAGCTATAGTGATCTTTTCTGAGGATTCTGCTTCTTTGCTAGTCTGGATTACTTCTTTTGGAAGTAAATGAGGGAATCTTTCAATGGGCTTGACAAGATGCTGGATCTGTACATTCCTTTTATACAAAAAGGATGCTGGGAAATGCTTACCCACACACTTTATTTGAGATTTTTCTAACTGTACAGAGATTTTATCTATGAGTCCTTGAGTAGAATGAAATTCCTTTTCAACCTTGGATTCTACTGCTTCAATTTTCTCTAAGGACTCTCTAGTATAACTTCAAGTAAAGAATAAGTAGTGAACTAAATATGATTCAAAGAATTATTTACATCAGAAACAGATACTTGAATACCATCAAAATATTCTTTGACTGTGGTTGCCTTTGCAACATTCATTTCTATTCCCTTAACTGCAGTATTTTTCCAGTTTATTTGTTCACTGGCCTTTTGTATTCTTCCATCTATTCCTAAGGCATTGTCATCTTTAAACACCAATGGGATGGCCTTGGCAGAGCTCTGTGCTTCTCCTAAAATAATGCCTTTGTAGGGAGGAAAAGTTGTATTTGTTTCAACTTTACTACCATCTAAAGTAGTCCATGAATGTTGAGTTGTGGTAGATGAAATTGTATCTGTCATCATGACAGATTCTGATTCTACAATATTTTTCCAGGTGTAAAAAGATACCCATTGATTATTAGAATCCATATATTCTTTCCACTCTACAGCCAGTCTAATTCTTTCTTATTTAGATGTGCTGAGATCAAAAGATTCAGCCTCAGGATGAGTCATCAGATCCCAATTTAACATTGATTTCATCCATTCGGTATCCACTTTATGCTTTACACACCCATCCATCATAGAAAAGAGTTTGTGCATTTCTGGTATTGATGGCTTTTTGTAGTCGGTAGGGAGATCTATAAATCTGCTACTTGGAATTAAATTGTTCAACTGTTCCAAGTATTCTATGCCGTATCTAGGCATTCCTAGAGGTCTCAGTTTGCTGAATATTTCAGTAAGCCTTGGGTCTTCATATTCCAAATAAGGTAGGGTATGCATCATCAAAACATGATCAAACTCATGAGGAAAGGGGATGTATGAACACTTAGGATTTGGACATGGATTGACTAATGTAGAAGGTGGTGCTTCTTTAGTCCTTGGAAGATGGTTATAATGAAGAACAAGTTCAACAAGCTGACTCAAATTTACATTGGATTTACAATTTGGGCAAAAACTTCTACAGAGGAAAATTTAACTAACTGAGCAAACTCAAATAACTCAATATGTACAGAGGAAGGAACAAGAAGTATCTATTTCTTCAGGATTTTTATACAGAGTATAACTTTTGTAGAGCTGATCTATTCTTCTACGATCTATTGTTGATCTTCTAGGAAAGGAGATTACTGTAGAAGATTTATTTTCTTGGACATTAGCCGAAGTGATACTCTGCATACCAGGAGGCTTGGAATTTTGGACAACCCAATGTTTAGGGAAACTGAGGTCTTCCCATTTAATTATTTGGTGTTCTTTCTTTTGATTTTTTGAATCTATTAGAACCACCATACTGGATTTAGAATCTTGACTTCGAGTATGAAGGACAACAGGATATAGGTTGTTGGTGTGCCTGAAACACCCTCAGTGTCTGGATGGCTATATTATGTCTCTTTTTTCTCATATCAAATCCAGATGTCTAGATCTGCAGCTGTAATATATCCTTTATATGCTCATCAAAGACATATATAGATAAATTTGGATAATAATCAAAATAGACTGGGCCATTAGACAAAGAGTTTATATATTTGTTATGGGTGAGATCTCTAACTGTGGCGAGTACAAAAGTTTCTAGCCCTATATGAGTTAAAGCATTTATCCCAACCCAGGTACATCCCAAATGAAGAAACTGGGTTTTGAGCCTCTTGGCTTCTGCCTGAAGAAATTTTGAATCAAAGAGAGGAATGGATTGCACACGTTCAGAATTTTCTTGGATCTGACTTACAGATTATTTTATGGAAATTGTTGTAGCGAAAATCAGATGAAATGCATACAAATCAGAATATACATCAGATGCATTTATGCTTGGCAACTTCCATCTAGGATATGGTTGACATTATAAATATTCAAGCTCAGCTGAGTTTATAATACGGCTTGAAGAAGAAGCAAACATATCTCTAAGAGGATTTTGTTCTGCTTTATATTTTTCATCTATCTCTCATAAAGAAACTGATCTTCTAACTGGATCCATTAATAAAGAGTAATTTTTTGAGTACTAACCTTCACAAACCAGATGACACTTCTAGCTTTGATACCAATTTTATGCAGGGGCTTCCAACTGAAGCTTGCAACAGCAACACAGGCTGACTGGACTTGCCGAGTCTCTTCTTTGTTTATACTTATTCGCCCATACATGAACCCATACACAAACCTACTTGAATATTTCACACTCTGGCGACCTTTCTTTGTGGCTTCCCTCGCATTTTAACAGTATTGGTGTCCCTTCTACCCTTTGGCGAACTTCTAGTGAACTTCTGGTGTAAATAAATAAATAAAATACTACCTCAACAGACTTTAAAATACGCTCAGAGTTTTTAATACTCAAATCATGCGGAATAAATCTCACTCTTTTATTGATCAGTAGATTTCAGATTACATAGAGATACAGAATCTATTGTTCTTTCCTGAGATAGACTATGATGGCTTTTACCAATATTTGCTCTTAATGATTAAGATAGCTTTCTGGAGGCTACCTGGCCAATTTGAAAAGGAAATTCATTATACTCAAGGAATCATAGAGAAACTCTCTGTAAAGTTAGAAAAGTCTCAGATAAAGTGTGTGGATAAGCCTATCCCAACATCTTTTTTGTATAAAAGGAATGGACAGATCCAACATCCTGTAAATCCCATTAACAGATTCCCTCATTTACTTCCAAAAGAAGTAATCTAGTCTAGCAAAGAAGCAGAATCCTCAGAAAATATCACTATAGCTTCTTTATTTAAAGAGCCAGAAGATAAATCTTCTTCAGGATCAGAAGCTCAGATCCTACCAATGTATGAACCACTAGAAAGGCAGTTCACAATATATCCTGCTCCTGACCTGAGTGGTAAAGTGAAGATTCCTGAAACTCACACATTCCATCGAGATGCACATAGGGAATGGAATATTAAAAACTTAAGTGTGGGTCAGATCAGACAGTTGCTTGATATGGTGTTCACAGAATATAAACTCATGTGCTTAAGGGGTAAGTCTGAAATAGAATCCTGTAAAACAATAATTCAATGTTTTACTGGTACATTACTTAGATGGTGGGAAACAGAAACCTCAGTAGCCCTTATAGCTAAAATGGAAAATGAAGTACTGAAATATGAAATTGGTGACATCATTCATAATACTGATGGGACTCCTCAGAATAATATGATAGGGGCCCTAACTTCTATGATTCAGGAACACTGGTGTGGATCGGAAATTGAGATAACGAATTAAAATGAGATGTTTCTCATGAATCTCAAATGCTATAAATTATCTCAATATGAAGATTTTCACAGGGACTGGATGCAAATGATATTTGAGGTAAAAGACCCAAAAAACTGTTACGGAAACAAGTTTATCTTGCTGCTTTACCTTCAAAGTTTGTAGATCTTCTCAGAAAACAAGATGCTTTTTAATTACCTTTTGAGTCTTCTACATGGGGAGAAATATATTCCATTATTACTAAAACTATGGTTGGTTTATGTAGAAATATGAAAGTTAATAAGTCTCTTTAGAAATTATCAAGAATTCCTGACAGTAAGTCAATCTGTCATAAATATGGTCTTTCTCAAAATGCTCCCATTGCCAGAAAAAGAAAGGCTAAGAAGAAAGCTAAAAAGGCAAAGAAATAGACAAGAGACTTTCCGACCAAGTATAGTAAAGGAAAAAAGAGGGTTCAGCACAAATCCAGGAAAGGATACTACAAATATATCCCCAGAACCCATTATTATCAACCATCTGATATTCACCTGTGTACTCACAAGCAAGAAAAATGGGATAAATTGACATGCTGGTTATGTGGAAAACCGGGTCGTACATCAAGTAAATGTCCAAATGGTGAAGAGTCTAAAAATAAAAGAGTTAATAAATCACAAGCCTTAGCCCGTAACAAGAAATTTGTTAAGATTGAGTCTCCCACATTATGTTTTGAATGTGGATCAAGAAGTCACAGGACTGGAAATTGTCCAAATATTGTTATGAGAGACCAACTTCAACAATTTCAGGCTGAAAATACCACCTCTGATTCTAAGAGTTCTTGTTCTTCCTCTTATGATGAAGAATTACATGCACATATGGCCACATGTTTATGTTCTAATTCATAAAATTGTGATTGTCAATCCTTTTTTGAATCTGTTTCTTCTGATGATGATTCTTCTGGTTGTGAAGAATCCAATCCTTTTCAGCAGCAAAAAGAAAAAGTTCTTATGGCACAAACTTCCGATGACGCAGAATTGAAAATTTTGTCCCAAATTAGAGCACTTGAGGAAGGTGAAATGAAAAACAAGCTTCTTGAAGCATTCCTAATCCAAGTGCGCCGCACAAATAAATATTCTTCAAAACCACTGTTTATTGACGCATCTTATGAGAGAAATACTAAAGCCTTCCAGAGAAGCCAACTGCAAGATAAATTTCGCCAACTCACTTTGGGGGAAGTAAGTAGGGAAATCCATACCTTAAAATCCAAGATCTCTACTTTGAAAGCTAAAGTCTCTTAGTTAGAAAAAGGCAAAGACAAATAGCAAGAAGAAAACGAAGAGGATCACAGTTCATTCATAAATACAAATGTTGAAATTTTCGAAGGAAAAAGAGATATTGCTACTGGTTTTAGAGATATGAGAATCCTAACTATTCAGTATTAGCATAATCATGTAATGCTTGACATTTGTATTGAAGGGCAAACGTTTTCTCTTAGAACATTAATTAATTCTGGTGCAGATATTAATGTTCTCTATAGTAAGATTATCCCATCCAAATATTGGGTCAAAGCATTCAGAAAAGTTTTTGCATTGGGTGATAAAGAATTATAGTATGAAGTTCCGAAAGCTACTATTTGTTTTTATGAACATTGCATCAAACTAAAATTTGCAGTTGTAGGTATTCCTATTGATTGCATTTTAGGCAGTGTATTTTTAGTAGTTATGGAACCACACGGGTCAGCGAGATTGGCTGACAACAAAGCTGGTTATTTCATTACTGTGCCAAAATCAGAAGGGAGTTGTAAAAATATTAATTTTCCATATATATCTACTCCCAGAATTTCTACCATGGTACATGCCATGGATCAACTAGAGATGGCCAGTAAAAAATTAGTTGAATTGAAAGATTTAAAGGCAACAATGAGAATTGGAGAACAACTCCTTTCTCCAGGTATCAAGAAGCAAATATCTGATTTAAAACAAAAATTTGAATCAGAATGTTGTGCGGAATAACCAAATGATTTATGGCACCCGAAACAACATTTTTTTGAATTTCCCTATAAGTCAGATTATGAAGGCAGACCTTGCAAAAGTAAGGCAATTCCAATGAACAAAGAATACAGAGATTTGTGTGATAAAGAAATAAAAAATATACTGGATAGGAAGCTAATTAGAGAGTCTGACAGCCCTTGGAACTGTTATGGATTTTATGTTAATAAAAGATCAGAACAAATCGGAGGCATCCCCAGATTGGTCATAAATTATAAAACTCTAAATTATATTCTTGCAGATAATACCTATCCTATTCCCCACAAAGGTGAATTGTTGGCAAGAATTGCAGGTGCCAAGATTTTTTCAAATTTTGATATGAAGTCTGGATTTTGGCAAGTGGCAATAAAAGGAGAAGATAAATTCAAGACTGCATTCAGCGTCCCTGCAGGTCACTATGAGTGGAACGTCAAGCCTTTTGGATTGAAGCATGCTTCATCAAAATTCCAAAAGGTTATGGATTCAATTTTTAAACCATACTTTGAATGGTTAATTGTATATATTGATGATGTTTTGATTTTTTCCAAGAACTTGCATGAACACTTCAAGAATGCAAATATTTTATTGCAAATATTTAAAAGAAATGGCCTGGTTCTGAGTAAGAGAAAGATAGTTGTTTCAGACCTCTGTCAAATTTCTTGGCCATACTATAAATAATGGACAGATCTCTTTATAAAAACATGCTCTAGAATTTGCTGATAAATTCCGAGACATTATCACTGATAAAACTCAATTGCAAAGGTTTCTGGGTTGTTTAAATTATGTTAGCAACTTTTATCAAGACTGTGCCAAAGATAGATCTTTGCTAAACCAAATACTGAAGAAAGATCTCACGCCATGGAATAAAGCTCACACTACAGTAGTCAGAAAAATTAAGTCCAAGGTAAAAACTCTTCCTATTTTATTTGTTGTTGATGATGATGCTTTCAAGATTGTTGAATATGATGCTAGTAATGAAGGATGGGGAGGTATTCTCAAACAAAGAAAGGATGGAAAGAACAGATTGTTCAATTCGCATCAGGCACATGGAGTCCAACTGAAAGAAACTACTCCACCATTGAAAAAGAAGTGAAAGTTGCTTGGAATTCAGTGGATAAATTTGAAATCCATCTTGTAAATAAAACGTTTTTACTCAGATCAGATGCCTCTGCTCTTAAGAAGGTTTTGACAAAAGATATAAAGAAGCCTGGTGAAGCTAAATTTGCCAGATGGCAGGCCCTGTTTGTAAACTTTGATTTTGATGTTGAGCATATCAAAGGGGTAGATAACAGTCTTCCTGATTTCCTGAGCAGAGAATATATACAGCCTATACAACTTATGACAATTGTAACAGAATGAGATCCAAACCAATAGCAAGAAGTTCTCAGGTATATTCTTGAAAACAGAAGCTGGGAAGAATATCATGACCAATGGAAGCCAACCTGGAAATTAAGAAATACAAAGGTTTTGGATGCCAACTTGCAGCCTCATACTGATATCCTTCATCTAGTACCTGAAAGGAAAGTATATCCAAAAGGAAATAAGTGGATACATGATATGGTATACGCCAAAAGTATGATGGATTCTCATGTAGCAGAAGAAAGCCTCAGCAATTATTTTCATGACATAAGCATGATATGGTCTGCAGGGGGAGATAGGTGTCGAGTATATCATATATATTTATGTATAAACATAACCAGAGATCCTGTATGGACTATTGGAAATGCCTTATGGCCACAAAATGATCCTTCTATCATTTTTCCTGACACTGTTTATAATTTTGCAGATTATAAGAAACTCTGGTGGGATATCTTGAACATTGATGGAAAAGGAGAAACACATTATACAAAAATAAAGTTTGGGCCTACTTGGATAATTCAAAGAAACAGGAAAAGTGAATGGCTGAAACACTGGTCGAATGAATATGGAGTAAATAAAATGACTCTTAACCCAGTCTATTATGAATCATGTTTTCAAGACCATTGCAATTGGTGTTTTGAACAAAATATTGAATGTTTCCATGCTGCTTGCAATACTGCTGGTGACCTCATAAGACTTGAGGAACATGAAATTTTACACCAATACATGATCAGGCACTATGAATTGTTAGTCATGACGAAGATTAAACATCAAATTGTTTTAAATAAACCAATGATCGTCAGATGAATCTATAAAAAAGCCTGGGATGAGGCCAGATACAAAAAATACCGGCTTCCTGGTATTAATATTCTTAATGATCCTTCTTAAATGGTTTTCATGGGTTCCATAAAAATATCCACTTTGTCATGATGTCTAGTCACGGACTTAAAGTGACCGGTTTTTCCATAGACTTTCTGGTAAAAGGTCTCTACTGTGTAAATATTCCTTTTTATCGTGGGTTTTATTAAAATCATCCACATTGTAAGGTCATAATTTTCAGTTGTACAATGATTCGATCTCATCTAGAGACTCAGAGTACTTCTCCGACAGCTAGTGCAGTTTGACCCACATCTACCCGATTGATTGATCAACGTACTAAGATTTTTTAGACATGTAAGACCGACTCTCAAGTGTTTGTCCCCTCTCTTTTCCTATAAAAGAAGGAGAGTAAGGCTCATTTGGGCATCATATGTTAGAGTATTAGAGTTAGAGAATTGAAGGGTCTTTGCATGTCAAGTGAGTCTGATTTATTTCCTTCTCTGCATCTATGGGCTAATAAGCATGATTTTCTTGCATCACGAAGTAATAACCATATTCTAATCATTAGGTTGTTCTAAGAAGCCTGCGTATCAGTGTATGAGCACTGGTAAGAACCTAAATTGGCCAGAACACATAGGATTGTCTATATGTGTGTTTTTTTTGTCTTTGTTCAAATACTGAGTCTGTGAATCGGCTAGGTAGCCTCCAGAAATCTATCTTAATCATTAAGGAGAAAATACTGGTAAACGCCATCACAGTCTATCTCAGGAAAGAACAATAGAGTTTGTATCTCTATGTAATCTAAAATCTACCGATCAATAAAAGAGTGAGATTTATTCCGCATGATTTGAGTACTAAAAACTCTGAGCTTATTTTAAAGTCTTTTGAGATAGTATTTTTTTTATTTCTTTACACCAGAAGTTCGCCAAAGGGTAGAAGGGACACCAATATCATTAAAAGGCGAGGGAAGCCACAAAGAAAGGTCACCAGAGTGTGAAATACTCAAGTAGGTTCGTGTATGGGTTCATGTATGGGTGAATAAGTATAAACAAAGAAGAGACTCATCAAGTCTAGTCAGCCTGTGTTGCTGTTGCAAGCTTCAGCTGGAAGTCCTTGAGTAGAATGAAATTCCTTTTCAACCTTAAATTCTACTGCTTCAATTTTCTCTAAGAAATCTCTAGTATAACTTCTTAAAGAATAAGTAGTGAACTGAATATGATTCAAAGAATTATTTACATAATAAACAGATACTTAAATACCATCAAAATATTCTTTGACTGTGGTTGCCTTTGCAACATTCATTTCTAGGCCCTTAACTGTAGTATTTTTCCAGTTTATTTTTTCACTGGCCTTTTTTATTCTTCCATCTATTCCTAAGGCATTGTCATCTTTAAGCACCAATGGGATGGCCTTGGAAGAGCTCTGTGCTTCTCCTAAAATAATGCCTTTGTAGGGAGGAAAAGTTGTATTTTTTTAAACTTTACTACCATCTAAAGTAGTCCATGAATGTTGAGTTGTGGAAGATTAAACTGTATCTGTCATCATGACAGATTCTAATTCTACAATCTTTTTCCAGGTGTAAAAATATATCCATTGATTATTAGAATCCATATATTATTTCCACTCTATAGCCAGCCTAATTCTTTCTTATTTAGATGTGCTGAGATCAAAAGATTCAGCCTCAGGATGAGTCATCAGAGCCCAATTTAACATTGATTTCATCCATTGGGTATCTAATTTATGCTTTACACACCCATCAATTATAGAAAAGAATTTGTGCATTTCTGGTATTGATGGCTTTTTGCAGTAGGCAGGGAGATCTATAAATCTGCTACTTGGAACTAAATTGTTCAACTGTTCCAAGTATCCTATGCCATATCTAGGCATTCGTGGAGGTCTCAGTTTGCTGAATATTTCTGTAAGCCTTGGGTCTTCTTGTTCCAAAGAAGGTAGGTTATGCATCATCAAAACATGATCAGACTCATGAGGAAAAGGGATGTCTGAACACTTAGGATTTGGACATGGATTGACTAATGTAGAAGGTGGTGCTTCTCTAGTCCTTGGATGATGGTTATAATGAAGAATAAGTTCAGCAAGTTGACTCAAATTTACATTGGATTTACAATTTGGGCAAAAAACTTCTACAGAGGAAAATTTAACTAACTGAGCAAACCCAAATAACTCAATATGCTGACAATGTACAGAGGAATGAGAGGAACAAGAAATATCTATTTCTTCAGGGTTTTTATAGAGAGCAGAAATTTTTCAGAGTTGATCTATTCTTCTGTGATCTATTGTTGATCTTCTGGGAAAGGAGATTACTGCAGAAGATTTATTTTCTTGGACATTAGCCGAAGTGATACTCTGCATACCAGGAGGCTTGGGATTTTGGACAACCTAATGTTCAGGGAAACTGAGGTCTTCCCATTGAATTGTTTGGTGTTCTATATTTTGATTTTTTGAATTCGTTAGAACAATCACACTGGATTTAGAGTCTTGACTTGGAGTATGAAGGACAGCAGGATATAGGTTGTTGGTGTGCTTGAAACACCCTCTTGTTTGGATGGCTATATTATGTCTCTTTTTTCTCATATCAAATCCAGATGTCTGGATCTGCAACTGTAATATATCCTTTATATGCTCATTAAAGACATATACAGAGAAATTTGGATAGCAATCAAAATAGGCTGGGCCATTAGACAAAGGAGCTACTATCCCTCATATCAAAGAGTTTGTATATTTGTTATGGGTGAGATCAATGACTATGTCGAGTACAAAAGTTTCTAGCCCTCTATGATTTAAAGCATTTATCCCAACCCGGATACATCCCAAATGAAGAAACTAGGTTTTGATCCTCTTGGCTTCTTCCTGAAGAACTTTTGGATCGAGGAGAGGAATGGATTGCACACATTCAGAATTTTCTTGGATCTGACTTACATATTCTTTTATGGAAATTATTGTAGCGGAAATCAGATGAAATGCAGACAAATTAGAATATACATCGGATGCATTTATGCTTGGCAAATGCCATCTAGGAGATGGTTGACGCTCTAAATATTCAAGCTCAACTGAGTTTATAATACGGATTGAAGAAGAAGCAAACATATCTCTGAAAGGTTTTTGTTCTGATTTATCTTTTTCATCTAACTCTTGGAAATAAACTGATCTTCTAACTAGATCCATTAATAAAGAGTAATGTTTTGGAGTATTGACCTTCACGAACCAGATGAAACTTCTGGCTCTGATACCAATTTTACGCAAGGGCTTCCAACTGAAGCTTGCAACAGCAACACATACTGACTGGACTTTCTGAGTCTCTTATTTTTTTATACTTATTCACCCATACATGAACCCACACATGAACCTACTTGGGTATTTCACACTCTGGGGACCTTTCTTTGCAGCTTCCCTCACCTTTTAATGGTCTTGGTGTCGCTTCTACCCTTTGGCGAACTTCTGGTGAACTTCTGGTGTAAAGAAATAAAAAAAATACTACCTCAACATAATTTAAAATAAGCTCAGAGTTTTTAGTACTCAAATCACGTGGAATAAATATCACTCTTTTATTGATTAGTAGATTTCAGATTACATAGAGATGCAAACTCTATTTTTCTTTCCTGAGATAGAATGTGATGGCGTTTACCAATATTTTCTTCTTAATGATTAAGATAGCTTTATGGAGGCTACCTGGCCAATTCACAGACTCAGTCTTTGAACAAAGACACAAAAACACACATATAGACAATCCTATTGTATTGGCCACTTTAGGTTCTTACCAGTGCTCGCACACTGATACGTAGGCTTCTCAGAACAACCTAATGACTAGAATCTGGTTATTACTTTGTGATGCAAGCAGATTGGGCTTATCAGCCCGCAGATGCAGAGCAGGAAATAACTCAGACTCACTTGACACAAAAAGACTCTTCTATTCCCTAACTCTAACACTCCAACATCCGATACCCAAATGAGCCTTACTCTCCTTCTTTTATATGAAAATAGAGGGGGAAAACACTTGAGAGTCGGTCCTACATGTCTAAATAATATTAGTACGTTGATCAATCAATCAAGAAGATGTGGGTCAAACAACACCAGTTGTCAGTGAAGTGCTCCGAGTCTCTCGATGAGATTGAATCATTGTACAACTAAAAATTATGACCTTACAATGTGGATGATTTTAATAAAACCCATGAGAAAAAGGAATATTTACACAGTAGAGACTTTTTACCGGAAAGTCTACGAAAAAACCGGTCACTTTAAGTCTATGACTAGACATCATGACAAAGTGGATATTTTTATGGAACCCATGAAAACCATTTAAGAAGGATCATTAAGAATAGTAATACCAGGAAACTGGTATTTTTTGTATCTGGCCTCATCCCAAGCTTTTGTATAGATTCATCTGACGATCATTGGTTTATTTAAAACAATTTGATGTTTAATCTTCGTCATGACTAACCATTCATAGTGCCTGATCATGTATTGGTGTAAAATTTCATGGTCCTCAAGTCTTAGGAGGTCACCAGTAGTATTGCAAGCAGCATGGAAACATTCAATATTTTGCTCAAAACACCAATTGCAGTGGTCTTGAAAACAAGATTCATAATAGACTGGGTCAAGAGAAATTTTATTTACTCCATATTCATTCCACCAGTCTTTCCGCCATTCACTTTTCTTGTTTATTTGCATGATCCAAGTAGCCCCAAACTTTATTTTTGTATAATGTGTTTCTAATTTTCCATCAACATTCAAGATATCCCACCAGAATTTTTTATAACCTTGGACTTAATTTTTCTGATTGCATCAGTGTGAGCTTCAGTCCATGGCTTCAGATCTTTCTTCAGCCTTTGGTTTAGCAAATATCTTTCTTTGGCACATTCTTGATAAAAGCTGCTAACATAATTTAAACAACCCAATGTTCAAGGAAACTGAGGTCTTCCCATTTAATTGTTTGGTGTTCTATCTTTTGATTTTTTGAATCTGTTAGAACCACCACACTGGATTTAGAATCTTGACTTGGAGTATGAAGGACAGCAGGATATAGGGTGTTGGTGTGCCTGAAACACCCTCTTGTCTTGATGGCTATATTCTGTCTCTTTTTTCTCATATCAAATCCAAATGCCTGGATCTACAGCTGTAATATATCCTTTATATTCTCATCAGAGACATATACGAAGAAATTTGGATAGCAATCAAAATAAACTGAGCCATTAGACAAAGGAGCTACTATCCCTCCTATCAAAGAGTCTGTATATTTATTATGGGTGAGATCTCTGACCGTGGAGAGTACAAAATTTTCTAGCCCTCTATGAGTTAAAGCATTTATCCCAACCTGGATACATCCCAAATGAAGAAACTGGGTTTTGAGCCCCTTGGCTTCTGCCTGAAGAACTTTTGTATCAAGGAGAGGAATGGATTGCATACATTCAGAATTTTGTTGGATCTGACTTACAGATTCTTTTATGGAAATTCTTGTGGCATCAATCAGATGAAATGCAGAAAAATTAGAATATACATTGGATGCATTTATGCTTGGCAACTTCCATCTAGGAGATGGTTGACACTCTAAATATTCAAGCTCGGCTGAGTTTATAATACGGCTTGAAGAAGAAGCAAACATATCTCTGAGAGGATTTTGTTCTGCTTTATCTTTTTCATCTAAATCTCGGAAAGCAATTGATCTTCTAACTGGATCCATTAATAAAGAGTAATTTTTTTTAGTACTAACCTTCACAAACCAGATGACACTTCTGGCTTTGATACCAATTTTACGTAGGGGCTTCCAACTGAAGCTTGCAACAACAACACAAGCTTACTAGACTTGCTGAGTCTCTTCTTTGTTTATACTTATTCACCCATACATGAACCCATACACAAACCTACTTGGGTATTTCACACTCTGGAGACCTTTCTTTGTGGCTTCCCTCTCCTTTTAACGGTCTTGGTGTCCCTTCTACCCTTTGGCGAACTTATGATGAACTTCTAGTGTAAAGAAATAAAAAAAATACTACCTCAACAGACTTTAAAATAAGCTCAGAGTTTTTAGTACTCAAATCATGCGAAATAAATCTCACTCTTTTATTGATCAATAGATTTCAGATTACATAGAGATATAGACTCTATTGTTCTTTCCTGAGATAGACTGTGATGGTGTTTACTAGTATTTGCTTCTCAATGATTAAGATAGCTTTATAGAGGCTACCTGGCCGATTCACAGACTCAGTATTTGAACAAAGACACAAAAACACACATATAGACAATCCTATGTGTTTTGGCCACCTTAGGTTCTTACCAGTGCTTGCGCACTAATAAACAGGCTTCTCATAACAACCTAATGACTAGAATCTGGTTATTACTTCGTGATGCAAGCAGATCAGGCTTATCAGCCCGCAGATGTAGAGCATCAAATAACTCAGGCTCACTTGACACACAAAGACTCTTTGATTCCCTAACTCTAACACTCCAACATCTGATGCCCAAATGAGCCTTAATCTCCTTGTTTTATAGGAAAAGAAAGGGGACAAACACTTGAGATTCAGTCCTACATGTCTAAAGAATCTTAGTACATTGATCAATCAATCAGGTAGATGTGGGTCAAACCCCACCAGCTGTCGGAGAAGTGCTCTGAGTCTCCCGATGAGATCGAATCATTGTACAATTGAAAATTATGACCTTACAATGTGGATGCTTTTATAAAACCCACGAGAAAAAGGAATATTTACACAGTAGAGAATTTTTACCGGAAAGTCTATGGAAAAACCGGTCACTTTAAGTCCATGACTAGACATCATCACAAAGTGGATATTTTTATGGAACCCACAAAAACAATTTAAGAAGGATCATCAAGAATACTAATACCAGGAAACCGATATTTTTTGTATCTGGCCTCATCCCAGGCTTTTGTATATATTTGTTTGACGATAATTGGTTTATTTAAAACAATTTGATGTTTAATCTTCATCATGACTAACCATTCATAGTGCATGATCATGTATTCGTGTAAAATTCCATGTTCCTCAAGTCTTAGGAGGTCACCAGCAGTATTGCAAGCAGCATGGAAACATTCAATATTTCGCTCAAAAAACCAATTGCAATGGTCTTGAAAACATGATTCATAATATATTGGTTCAAGAGTAGTTTTATTTACTCCATAGTCATTCCAACAGTCTTTCAGCCATTGACTTTGCCTGTGACTGGATGCAAAGGATATTCGAGGTAAAAGACCCAAAAAAACCTTTATGGAAACAAGTTTATCTTGTTGCTTCACCTTCAAAGTTTGTAGATCTTCTTAGATAGAAATATGCTTTTCAAATACTTTTTGAGTCTTTTACATGGGGAGAAATATATTCAATTATTACTAAAACTATGGTTGGTTTATGTAAAAATATGAAAGTTAATAATTCTCTTCAGAAATTATCAAAAATTCCTGACAATAAGTCAATATGTCATAAATATGGCCTTTCTCTTAATGATCCCATTGCCAGAAAAAGAAAGGCTAAGAAGCAAGCTAAAAAGGCAAAGAAATAGACAAGAGACTTTCCGACCAAGTATAGTAAAGGAAAAAAGAGGGTTCAACACAAATCCAGGAAAGGATACTACAAATATATCCCTAGAACCCATTATTATCAACCATATGATATTCACCTGCGTACTCACAAGCAATAAAAATGGGATAAATTGACCTGTTGGTTATGTGGAAAATTGGGTCATACATCAAGTAAATGTCCAGATGGTGAAGAGTCTAAAAATAACATAGGTCAGAAATCACAAGCCTTAGCCCGTAACAATAAATTTGTTAAGATTGAGTCTCCCACATTATGTTTTACATGTGGATCAAGAAGTCACAGGACTGAAAATTGTCCAAATATTGTTATGAGAGACCAACTTCAACAATTTCAGGCTAAAAATACCACCTCTAATTCCCAGAGTTCTTGTTCTTCCTCTTCTAATGTAGAATTACATGCACATATGGCCACATGTTTCTGTTCTGATTCATAAAATTGTGATTTTCAATCCTTTTCTGAATCTGGTTCTTCTGATGATGATTCTTCTAATTCTGAAGAATCCAATCCTTTTCAGCAGCAAAAAGAAAAAGTTCTTATGGCACAAATTGTTGATGATGTAGAATTGAAAATTTTGTCCCAAATTAGAGCACTTAAGGAAGGTGAAATGAAAAACAAGCTTCTTGAAGTATTCCTAAGCCAAGTGCACAACACGAAGAAATCTTCTTCAAAACCACTGTTTATGGACGCATATTATGAGAGAAATACTAAAGCCTTGCAGAGAAGCCAACTGCAAGATAAAGTTTGCCAACTCACTTTGGGGGAAGTAAGTAGGGAAATCCATACCTTAAAATCCAAGATCTATACTTTGAAAGCTAAAGTCTCTCAGTTAGAAAAAGGAAAAGACAAACAACAAGAAGAAAAAGAAGAAGATTACAGTTCATTCATAAATACAAATGTTGAAATTTTCGAAGGAAAAAGAGATACTACTACTGGTTTTAGAGATATGAGAATCCTAACTATTTAGTATCAGCATCATCATGTAATGCTTGACATTTGTATTGAAGGGCAGATGTTTTCTCTTAGAAAATTAATTGATTCTGGTGCAGATATTAATGTTATCTACAGTAAGATTATCCCATGCAAATATTGGGTCAAAGCATTTAGAAAATTTGTTGAATTGGGTGATAAATAATTACAATATGAAGTTCCCAAAGCTACTATTTGTTTTGATGAACATTGCATCAAAATAAAATTTGCAGTTGCAGATATTCCTATTGATTGCATTTTAGGCAATGTATTTTTAGCAGTCGTGGAACTGCACGGGTCAACCAGATTGGCTGACAACAAAGTTGGTTATTTCATTGTTGTGCCAAAATAAGATGGGAGTTTTACAAATATTAAGTTTCTATATATATATATCTACTCCCAGAATTTCTACCATGGTACAGGCCATGGAACAACTAGAGATGGCTAGTAAAAAATTAAATGAATTGAAATATTTAAAGGCAACAATGAGAATTGGAAAACAACTCCTTTCTCCAGGTATCAAGAAGCAAATCTTTGATTTAAAACAAAGATTTGAATCAGAATGTTGTGCGGGAGAACCAAATGCTTTCTGGCACCGGAAACAACATTTTGTTGAATTTCCCTATAAGTCAGATTATGAAGGCAGACCTTGAAAAAGTAAGGAAATTCCAATGAACAAAGAATACAGATATTTGTGTGACAAAGAAATAAAAAATCTACTGGATAGGAAGCTAATCAGAGAGTCTAACAGTCCTTGGAACTGTTATGGCTTTTATGTTAATAAAATATCAGAACAAATTAGAGGCATCCCCAGATTGGTCATAAATTATAAACCTCTAAATTTTATTCTTGCAGATAATACGTATCATATTCCCCACAAAGGTGAATTGTTGGCAATAATTGCAGGTGCTAAGATTTTTTCAAAGTTTGATATGAAGTTTGGATTTTGGCAAGTGGTAATAAAAGAAGAAGATAAATTCAACACTACAGTCAGCGTCCCAGTAGGTCACTATGAGTGGAACATCATGCCTTTTGGATTGAATCATGCAAATATTTTCTTGCAAATATTTATGACAGAATTTAGAGTTTTAGGCAGAAATTATGGGTGAGGTTGTTACATAAAAGTAAAAATGGTGTTATATCATGAGATGACCATTCACAATTATTACAAAATAAGATATGAACCAATTATATTATAGATAAATAAATTTAAAAATTAATTAAAAATAATAAAATTTAATAAAAAATAATAAAATTCAATTTATAATAATATTAATTCATTGAGAAGCTGCAAAACTTTTTGATTAAAAAAAATTAAAACCCCTCACAATATAATCACAGAGTATTTTTTTTTTTTTTCATAAAAAAAAAGTAATATCTAGTCAATAGAAAAATCAAATACCAAATAACATCCCTACAATAGGTATAACAAATATTTATAGCTTGACTGAATTGATGGAACTACCCATCACAGTTACTTAAATGGAACTGTATATGAAGATGCTCATAAACATCTCTATATATGGACTAGTGGTAATTTTTTACGGAATATAATGTAACTTTTAACATAATTGGGTTACGATAAAGGATGTAATTGTGTTCACCCTCTGTAATATTCCCAATTTTTCACTAGATAATTGGAATATTAGAGTTCTTAATCTCCTTATTTAATTAAGTAAATAAAAGGGTGGAGTGACCCATAATCCTCAAAGATGAATAAGACCCACTTTTGATGTGTGAATGTGGATTAATTAAACACAGTTCTACATAATGGAGTAGTGGAGAAACTATTAATGTGAAAGGAGTGGAGATCATGTCTCATTAATGAGATAGATCATAGAGGTTGAAGCAGTCAACTAAGATCATGGAGGGAATCTAATGTAAGATCGTAGAGCATTCATGATGAAGTGATGGAGGAAGTAGTGCATTTAATGCACACATGATGGAGAGGGTGCACATTTGTAAATTTATGTAGATGTTCTATGCTTGATGCAACTTTAATTCTTATCCCAATATCAGTCAGCAATCACATAAACATTAAAGTAAAATGTTGATAAAACATACCAGTAGATCGACAGAATACAAGCTAGAAATATATAAGTGTGTTGGTGCGTTACAGCGGTCAACAAGATGCTTCAACCAGCAAAGTCTCAATATGGTCAGCCAACCAGCAACATCACACAACCCTCTAGGACAGCGAAACGGTCAACTCAAAAGTCAACCAAAAAATTCAACGTTGTCAGTCAACAGTCAACACAAACAACAACGGTAGCTTTTTTTAACGCATAAAAGTCAAAGTCAACGTCTTGCCTCGGGAATAGTGCCAAAAAATTGCAGATTTAGAAAATCAAACTTTTGGGAGTGTTTCAGGTCCTTTTGACCTTGCGTTGAGAAAAGTCAACGCTGGTCAAAGTTTGTTGTAGAAACCCTAGAACGAAATCAGAAATGTGCTGCTGCTTGGAATTTCCCACGTGTGGAGAGAAGAGCCACCAAGGTCATCGAACTAATCAGATGAGGAGAGAGAAATGTGTGAGGATGAGATGAGTGAAATTTCCTCCAATGTTGACCAATATATATCCATCAGTGAGGGTGTGTGACACAACTATTGGGGCACAAAACCTTAAGGCCGACTTGCACATATCTTGAATAAATTCAAAATGAATGTTCTGCTCCTCGGATCAAGATGATCTTTAGATCAATCTTGCACCTCTCTGAAAGAGGAATCCAATAAAAATATTGGTATCTTCATCTGAGCATCACAACATGGAGTTTGGACCTAGTTTTCCAAAATTAACGCTCCCTCTCAACTTGGGAGAACTCCATCCACCTGTGCAATCCAAACATCGTGCATCATCCCATCGTAACTTGCTTTGCTGGATTCTCTATTTCAAAAAAAAGGTGGTTCAGTCACAAAGATATCATTCCCGGCTGACAGATTCAACCCAGAGGTCTAAAACCTCTATAGGACTCAAAGAGTCTCATACCAACCCGAAGTTGGTTTATCTGACCCGAAGTCAGGAGGAGGTCTGAAACCTCACTTGGACTCAAGAGAGTCATATACTAACCCGAAGTTAGTTTCACTGACTTGAAGTCGGTTGGAGGTTCGAAACCTCACTAGACTTGATCCCATATCAAGTGGTTGGACACATGTCATCCTATATAGAGAGTATAGAAATATCTGATGCGTCCATCAGTATTTTCTACTAGTCTCTATATTTTCCCACCTCACTAGCAAAATGAGAGGTACTTCCCATGAACCTGGGACTCATTGGGTAGGATGCATACAGGGCATAGATCATGAGAGGAAAACCAACTCAACATCATAATGGTGGGGTAGAAGCAGACCAACAAGGTTCGGAAAGCCTAGCCCTGTGGTTCCTTAGAGTTCCAAGAAGCTATTCTAAAATCCCCCCAGAACTCACAGAGCTCATCGTCCAATAGGACCCTAAGAATAGGGTCATTCCACAATTCCAAGATTCTCATAGAAGGTTAGGAACATGGCCTTCCCCAAGGGCATTGTGAGAATATCCACGACCTGCTCATCAGTTCCTATATGATCGATCCTTACGGCGCCTCACTGTACCATATATTGGATAAAGTGGTACCAACCATTAACATGCAACACTATTACCGATGAAATAGGTAACTGCACTAGTACCTAATTTTTGACGTAGCAAGAAAAACACCCGATTTTGAAAAGTGATGATGCAGAATCAATTTTTTTTTTTTAGCATGTTTTTGGCACTTTCAACTTTTTTAATTTTTTTTCTATGATGCTTTTTATGTCGATTTTGAATAGTGGTGGTGTATCATCACCAACGTTTTTTTAGAGGATTGATTTTGACACTATACATTTTCTAATGTCTTCTTCTTCCATGAGATGTTTATTTTTAAGTGCATTTATGTACTTGTGTTTTAAAAAGAAAAAAATAATTTTTTTAAAAATAAAAATTTGTAATGATATCTTCACTTTTCACATAGATAAAAAATGAAAAAAGGGTCAATATTATAAAGTTTATATTTTCTACAAGTTTATGTATTGCTAATTAATTTTTCAATGCACATCAAATAATTGTCACTAATAAACCAATATTTTGAACAATATGACAAAAAAATACAAATTTTCAATACAAATAGAATGCAAAAAATACACTTTTAGAGACTTTTTGTTAAAAAAAAACATGTTAGATAAGCTAATTTTTGGGAAAATCTTAACAAAAAAACTTAAGAAAATAGCATTTTTATTGAATTTTATGTCAAAAAATAATAGTACTCACATGTTTTTTCAAAAAATAAGGATTCTTCTCATAAAATATCAAAGTTTAAACATTACAATTAAAAATGATTAATAGATCTCAAAAATGAGCTTTGTTTGCAAGCATAACTTAAAGATCCTCAACAATATCAACTAATACATGTTCAACGTCATCTAGAACATCATTGATGGCTTCTTCTGCAAAATTTTCTACTTCATTTTGTTCATTGTCATCTTCTAATGGATCTTTCATGTGTGCAAATTTTCGAAAGTGTCCATTTCCAATCATTCCATATAATGGTGGTTGAGGACCTTTGCTTTTTTTGCCACATGTGATTCATTAAAATCCCCTTTCCTCAAACTAACTTCTTGCTTCGCATCTGGAAGGAATTCAAGAGCGTTAATTCTTTGTTGACTAAATTTGCATTACACTGGGTCTTTCTCAATGGTAATTGAATTTCTTCCTTTTGGTAGGCAACATGTTAGTGCTGTACCTAATCATCAAGTACAAAAGAAATAAGTAAGAAAATTAGTATAAATACATAAAAAGTAAAAAATAAAATATTTAAATTTAAATTTGTATAATAAAACTTACCTGAACCTGAAAATAGATCCAAAACCCAATCTCCTTCATTTGATGGTGTCAATCGGCCTGCCTCTAGCCCCCGGCTAGGTGGAGGGCAGTTCCAAGAATCGCCCTCTGCCCAACTGGGGGCCGAAGGTAGGCTGGGCAGCCCTCGATGACGCCACCCGGCTGGCCTCTACCCAGCTGGGGGCGATTCTCGGAATCACCCTTCGCCCAACCGGAGGTGATTCTCCAAATCACCCTCTGCCCAGCTGGGAGCGATTCTCGGAATCTCCCCCCACCCAGCCGGGGGTGATTCTCGAAATTACCCTCCACCCAGCCGAGGGCCTAAGGCAGGGCGGGCGGCACCATCGAGGGTTGCCCAACCTCCCTCCGGCCCCTGGCTAGGCAGAGGCAGGCTGGGCAGCCCTCGATGGCGCCACTCGGTTGGCCTCCGGTCCCTGGCTAGGCGGAGGGAGATTCTTGGAATCACCCTCTGCCCGGCCATGGGCCAGAGGCTAGCCAGGCGGCATCGTCGAGCGTTGCCCAGCCTGCCTCCAGCCCCCGGCTGGGCAGAGGGCGATTCTGAGAATCACCCCCGGCTAGGCGGAGGGCGATCCGAGAATCACCCTCGGCTGGGTGGAGGGTGATTCCGAGAATCACCTGTGGCTGGGCGGAGGGCGATTCCGAGAATCACCCCCGGCTGGGTGGAGGGCGATTTCGAGAATCACCCCGATTGGGTGGAGGGTGATTCCGATAATCGCCCCCGGTTGGGCGGAGGGCAATTCCAAGACCCACCCTCTGCCCAGTCAAGGGTGATTCTTGAAATCGCCCTCCGCCCAGCCGAGGGCCAAAGGGCGGCCGAGCACCGCCGTCGAGTGCTGCCCAACCTGCCTCCAGCCCCCGCTGGGTGGCAAATTAATTTTTTATTTTTATTTTATTTTTTTCAAACACAAACTATTTAAAAAATTTAATTTTTTTTAAACAAAAACTATTAAAAATATATATATATTCAATTAAAATTTTAAAATATTAAAAAACAATAAAGACAAATTAAAAAATATGTTTTAAAAAATAAACAAAAAAATATAAAAAAATAAAAATAAAATTATTTTTTAATTTTAATTATTTTTTAAATTAAAACAATTATTATTTAAAATATGAAATAACAATAAAAAGAAATTTTAAAATATGTTTTAAAATATAAACAAACATATATAAGAAGATTTTAATTTTAATTTTTTATTTTCTTAAAAATAAAACAATTATAATTTAAAATATAGAAAAATAATTAAAAATATATATATGTTTTTATATATAAACAAACAAATATATGAATAATAATTTTTTCATTTACTTGTTCATTTTTAAAAATTGTTCAAGTCATATAATTTCTCCATAATTTCAGGGTTTGAGTATCTCGAAAACTTAAGATTTACAACTTGTCATTAAAGTTTTTATGCGCTGCAAAATTTTATCTTTAATGTTATGGTTGAAAATATTTACAATTTTAGGGTTGTTTAGAGTCAAGATATTTTATGTTTAACAACATGGATAAAAATTGTTCGAAATGATAAGCCCCTCAGACATGATTTTGTTTATATTTAACATCATCTATCAAAAAATTTAGAATTTTACGATTTTTCACTGTCCTAATATGTTGTCTTTAATTCCATTGTTACAATGTGTCAAAAGTGTGACACTATTTTTTTTGTTATTCCAGCATCAACTCGTTTTGTTTTGAGGGTGTTTTTTCAATTATTTTTCAAGAAACAATTTTGTTTTTAGCATAATTTTATAAAAAGGTGAAATTTGACCTTGAGAAAACAACAAATGCATTCTGGAATACACACTTTTTGTTTTTGTTGTTGAGTCTTTTTGGGCTAGAGTTCTTGTTTTGAGGTAATAGTTCTCATTTCATTTGTAACATTGTTATTCTTGGATCGATCGTGGAACATGGGATTCTCTGACAACTGAATCCCACTGTGGTTATCATAGAGGATAACGATGGCATCTAGCACATGCTCAAACAACTCACTGAAGAGCTTTCGCAACCAGGTGACTTCACAACATGCCATACATGTTGCAATGTATTCAGCCTCAACGGTGCTCAAGGCTACCGACTTCCTGCCCAAAGCAATCCTACGTGTGAAGCAGCATCCAGATGTGCTCTAGCAATCCACCACACTGCCAGCCCAATCGACATCAGTATATCCATGGAGTGTCATGCTCCTGGCAGTGTATCTTAGCCCATGGTCTATCGTGCCCCAGAGATATCTCAAGAGTTTCTTGGCACCAACCAGTGAATGTTATGAGGATCAACCATATGTTGACTCAAAGTTTTCACTAATAACATCAGGGCCCATATGAATTGATGATACTCAATAGGATTTTCTAGCACGAGCCCAGCAGCGCTACCACTAAACTTATTAAAGTTGAGCTCCATCGATGTTGACACGGATTTACAGTCCACCATACCAAATCTTTCCAGAAGCTTCACAATGTATTTTCCTTGAGAAAAGAAAATCTCGCCAGGTCTCTGACAGACCTCTAGGCCTAGGAAGTAATGCATCAGTCCTAGGTCCTTCATCTCAAACTCAGCAGCGAGCTCCCTCTTGCACTGATGAATGAGAGGGTCAGCACCTGTCAGGAAGAGGTCGTCCACATACAACACCAGAATGAGAAGATTTTCTCTATCAACCTTGAAGTAAAGGTTCGGATCAGCATTGATATGAGTTAAACCCAGATTCATCAGGTAGCTATCTATCCTCTCGTACCATGCTCTAGGTGCTTGCTTCATCCCATAGAGGGCTTTCTCGTTAGGGGAATTTTGAGGTCTAAAATGGGCCTCATAAGGAAATAATAAAATAATATCTAATTCAATAAAATTAATATTTATGAATTTGCAATTCACTTTTTGCACCACAATCTATGTAACTATAGTTAAATTCAATTCAAAAGTTGTACCAAAATAAAATTAATAAAAAAATTGTATTGATGTGACTATAAATAAGAATTAGTGTCTCAAGAAAAAATCATTATCATTGAACAACTAATGCATTTGTCCTTTGTACTTAAATAACTTAAAATAAAATATAAATATAAATTCATAAATTCTTAATTATATAATATTTATATATTATTTTATGTATTAATTTATTCAAAAAGTGTGAAATGACATTTATTATGAGTACTTTACTTTGAATTTAAAAGTACTTAGAGCACTACCATGGTTAACCATGAGTTCTTATCCACCATTGAGAATGTGATAAGTAAGTACCTTTAACTCAAGCAATGCCACCTCAACCATTAAGCATGATGTCATCCACTAAAATGTGATTGATTCTCATAAAGTGAATTTTGATTGTACATTTTCCTTAGGAGGCCCATTTTAGACCTCAAAATTCCCCTAATGCGATCCCGGACTTTGAACCCTAGAGGTTGCTCCACATACACCTCTTCCTTTATTGCACCATGCAGAAATGCGGTCTTCACATCCATCTGATGAAGACTCCATCCTTGCATAGCAGAAAGGGCTATGATAGATTAGATGGTGGTATATCGAGCCACAGGTGAAAATATATCATCATAGTCTACGCCTTCCTTTTGAGAGAAGCCATGGGCAACGAATCTTGCCTTAAACTTTTCAACACTTCCATCAGATCCATCCTTGATCTTGTAGAGCCATTTCAAGGTGACAAATGCTTTTTCCTCTAGTCTTGTAACCACGTCCCAGACATCATTCTTCATTATGGACTCATACTCTTCGTGCATAGCATCCTTCTAGACTTCATGCTTTACGGCTTCCTCAAAATATCCAGGCTCAAATTGTGCAATAGTACTCATGGCTACTAGATACCCTTGGCATCTACTCAGCTTCTTGCTTTCACAGAATGTCCCCATTTGGGACATATGTCCCTCGGCATCCTCGAGAGTGTCCCTGAGCCATGATGGTCTCTTCCATATTAAATGAGGTGGATCAATCGGGTCCATTGGTCCTTGAACATTGGGCATCATCTCATCCTTCAGTTCTTCTTGATTTCTAGGCCTTGCTTCATGATCTTCCTCAGATCTCGGAAGATTGACTACTTTCCTCAGGGAAGCATCTTCGTCAAAGGTAACATCGTGGCATATCTCCACTTCCCTTTGACTAGGCACATAGACTCTATAGGCCTTCAAAGTTTCATTGTAACCCACAAACGTTGTGATCTCCCTCTTGATGCCAGCTTCTCTACAAAAGTTCTTGAACTTTTTCATAATATATTTAGTGCCATTATCAGTCCTCAATATCTTTATCTTCTTCCCTATCAGATTTTCCACCAAGTCTTTGAAGGTACGGAACCACATGAAAGCCTCATCCTTCTTCTTCAAGAAGTATATCTAGGTTTTGCGAGAGAATTCATCTATGAACGTCATATAATAATAAAATCCTCCCAAGGATGTCACGGGCAGCATACCAGATAGATTAGAATGTACTTTTTGCAAGACATCAGATGTCTTTGTGTCACTTGAGGGGAAGGGTCCCCTTGTATGCTTCCCTTCGGCACAACCCTGACATATACCGTCATGATTATTTGAGAACTCAGGCATCCCCATCACCACCTTCCTTGCTTCGGGAAGGGCCTTGCAGTGAAGGTGTCCAAACCTCTGGTGCCATAGTTCAGTCTATTGGATAGTATCACATGTCATCGCTCCCAGTGGACTTCCTCCAACCTATTAGAGTGTATCAACTATAAACCCAATCGTGATAGCTTCCTTGAAATTCTTCTTCCACATGTGCACCTTCCCATCAATTTATGCCACATTGAAACCTTTGTCTTCCATGGTCGATATAGACACAAGGTTCTTCTTCAAATTAGGTACATAGAGTAAATCCTGCAAGCAGAGGACTTGACCTTGAGACAAGTGGAGGGTCACATTCCCTATTCCTTTCATGGGATATGTGGCATTATCTCCAAGGATAATTTCCAGATTAGTATCCTTCTAAACCATATCAGAGAGTGCTTCCTTGAACCTAGTGATGTGCCTTGAGGCACCACTGTCTATCAACAAGACATCCATAGTGTTGGGTGGAGATGTAGCAGAGAGGGAATATACAAGAATGAATTTATTTCTTTTATCAAAAACATATGATTCCTCATACCTGGAATTTCTCAACCTTTTGAAAGGTTTACCATTTCCGCCGAAGGGAGCCTTCCTCTTCCCCTTGAGCCTATTGTTCCTTTGATTTCCATTCCTCCGGTTGTTGTTGTTGTCATCATCATCGGGAGAATCCTTGTTGAAAGGGAATTCTCTAGCATAATGACCTGGCTTGTGACAAGTGTAACACTTGCCCTTATTTCCTTGGGCCCCTGTTCTTCCTTTGTTCCTTGGACCACCAAAGTTCTTCTTTCTAGAATGAGTAGCCAAGGCAGAATTTCCTTCATTTTCATATTCCTCCATCCTTGTCTCTTCTTGTACACATCTCGATAATACTTCATCAAGATCAGGTATGACATTATTATTGAGAATGGTAGTGTTGAATACATGCCATTCGGATGCATGACCTCCAACTGTGGTGAGTACCATCTCTCGATCAACTATTGTCTCCCTAATAGTAAGTAGATTATTACTGATCTCGGTCAGCTTCAGAAATATGATTGAACAGGCTCATCCCTAATTTTCTTCAGATTATTTAATTGGTTCTTAAATAATAGGACTTGATTCTCATTTTTGTCCTTGAACATGTTGACTAAATTATCATACATCTCCTTGGATGTGCCTAGCTCAGATATGTAGGTAACCAAACTCTTATGAATTGAGTCCCTGATCATCAGATTTTCTTTGATTTCCCCCTTCTTGTACTTTGTTTTGGCAGCAGCAGTTGCAGTGGATGGAGGCTCTTGGATTTTACCCTGCACATATTCCATGACATCTTGGTCTTCAAAATTAAGATCCAATGTCATCTTCCAAGCATGGAAGTCATCCTTCCAAGTCAATTTGTCATCATCCTTAAATCCATTGTAGTTTGAGGAAGCCATCCTCTTCTTCGGTGATTGCTACAAACTAGGGCTTTATCTTCACCTCAGCTTCGACACCATGTAAAATTTATGTAGATGTTATATGCTTGATGCAACTTTAATTTTTATCCTAATATCAGTCAGAAATCACATAAACAATAAAGTAAAATGTTGATAGAACATAGCAGTAGATCGACAAAAGACAAGCCAAAAATATATGTGTGTTTGTGCGTTACGGCGGTCAACAAGATGCTTCAACCAACAAAGTATCAATATGGTTAACCAACCAGCAATGTCACACAACCCTCTAGGACAGCCAAATGATCAACTCAAAAGTCAACCCAAAAAGTCAATGCTATCAGTCAACGGTCAATGCAAACAACAATAGTAGCTAGGTCAAATCAAAAAATTCAAAGTCAATGTCTTGCCTCGGGAATAGTACCAAAAAATTTGGATTTTGAAAATCAAACTTTTGGGAGAGTTTCAGGTGCTTTTGAACTTGCATTGACGAAAGTCAACGTTGGTCAAAGTTTGCTGCAGAAACCCTAGACTGAAATCAGAAATGTGTTGTTTCTTGGAATTTCCCACGTGTCGAGAGAAGAGCCACCAAGGTCATCGAAACAATCAGATGAGGAGAGAGAAATGTGTGAGGATGAGATGAGTGAAATTTCCTCCAACATTGACCAATATATATCCATCAGTCAAGGTTGTGACACAACTGTTGGGGCACAAAACCTTAAGGTCAACCTACACATATCTTGAATAAATTCAAAATGCATGTTCTTCTCATCGGATCAAGATGATCTTTAGATTGATCTTGCATCTCTCCGAAAGAGGAATACAATAAAAATATTGGTATCTTCATTTGAGCATCACAACATGGAGTTTGGACCTAGTTGTCCAAAATTAACAACATTGCATGTAGACATGATGGAGGTCTTGGAGAGACAACACAGTCAACCATGGAGGATTATGTCCACATGAATAGTGTAGTTTAGAGGTGTGCCAGGGCTTGGGAAGGCTCACTTTGTATATAAAGGAGATGAAGGCAACATTTTAGGCAGGCTTCATTCATGATTTGATGATCTCTTTAGATCTGGATTCGTCAGGTGGCATTTCCATACACTCTTATGTTGTTTAGCTAAGTTTGTAGTGTTGTTTAGCACAGTCAGTTCTTGAGTGGGAATCCCACCCTTACCCAAGGAGGACCTCTGTGCCTAACCTGGGAAGGTTATTTTGAGCTGCCATTCATCATCACACATTGGTGCCACACCATTTCCACTCTCTGCAGAACACATACCTTTAGGAATTACACAATTTCTGAAGATCAGTTTGGGAGGAGGAGTTTTTCTTCAGTATATCAGCTGGAGAACCGGTGGAGGATTATTCCTATCACCTTGGCCTTCAATATCAGCAATCCCAAGGCCTCATTTTAGATCTGGAATTAGGAAAAACTTTATTGACCTCCTATCAGCAGCAGTCCCATCAAGGATTGTGCAGTCCATCATTTTAGATCCAAAGGAGGAAGGAAGTTGCTAGCATTTCAGCTAGTAATCCTGTGAGGGATCATCCCCTCACCTTTCCATCACCATTTCCATCATCTTGGAGCTTATTGCAGCACATTTCAACAGGCATTGAGTCTCTCCCTCTTGTACAACATAGTTTTTCCAGCAGCTGCATATTCAGTTGTTGCATTTTGAGGAGGAGGAAGAAGAGACAAGATCTCAAGCTTCTAGCTTGGAGATCTGAAGGATGGATCAACCCTCAAAGCTTATATATGTTTGTACAACACATTTTCAACCATATTTGGATCAGATCTAGCTTCAGATCTGCATAACCCAGCAGTCAAAGGTCCAAACCCTACGAGGGTGATTTTTCAAACTCATAGGTCTAGAAAATCCTTTCTAGGTTATCTTGGGTTTCCCTCACATTGGCCAGATCTTGAATCTTTGCATCATCAGGGCTCCTGAGCTCCGTAGATCTGTATTTCCCTTTTTAGCAGCTAGAAGTAAATCATCAACAAAAGGGATATCGCAGTATTTCTTCCTACTCCAGTTATGCAATCCTAGTTGTGGCATGCTTTCAGGGTGATTCTAGGCCATCCCTTTGGCTAGATTACCTCATATTTGTACACTGTTGTAACTATAATCCATCTACAATGAATAAAATGGCTCAACTTCTCTGTATGTTCTGTTGTTATCTTTATATTTATTTCTTACTTTGCTGTAGTTCTCATATTTTGTTTGAGCATTACTACATTCTCCCTTTTCGGATATTACAGTGGTATCAGAGCACGATCTTTGGCTCAACTTGTGGACACTTCATCTTTTGCATCAAAGGAAGAAATAGATAGTAGAGATATACTATAATGGAGAGATTAAGTTTTGTTGCATATTTCTTGAGAACTATGAAGGATCTCTCCAAGGAGATCAATGAAATGAAGAATTATAGGCAAATAGAAACCTAAAGAAGGTTTCAAGATAAAGAAGGTCCTAGTACTTCTTATCAACAACAAAGAAGATCAGAGGATCATAGATATCCTCATAGATCCACTTTCTTTGAAGAAGGTGAATGGCATAGAAATGAAGGAAGAAGGGAACTTGAGACTCATGAGACTCTCAGTTTGTATCTTGAAGAGTACAAGGCACAGTCTATAGCATTCAAGGAGAATCTAACTCTCCAAAAATACTTCAAAATCAAAGAAGAAAGAGGATCCTATAGCAGCAATAGAAGAAAGAGGCAAAATAGATTCTATTTTCCTACATTTGATGGATCTTCTTCAAGCACTGTTTAGGCTTGGAGGAAAGGGTTAGATGCATTTTTTAGGCCACATCCTATGGCTTAAAAAGAGGTTTTACAGATTGCAGCACTTCATCTTCTAGGTGAAGCCAATGATTGGTGGTTTGATCACATGGCGCATGCAAAGGTGACTAAATAGTCAGATTTCTTTCACAAGTTGAGAAAGAGGTTTGATGTGAGAAAACCAGAGATGTGTCACAAAGAGACATTTCCTAAGGAAACAAAGGAAGATTTCATTCTTGTCACTCTAGAAAAGGGGTCACTACGTTCACCACCAGCTGCAGAGGGTCTTGTATCTGGAGAAGAGACACTTGCATCTTTGCAAGATAGTATTAAGCTCTTGGCACATAGAGTCCCATGCATGATTTAGGAGATGCATGAGGAAGAGGAGGTAGATTCCAACATTGGTACATTGATTAAAGAGCATTCATCACTCTTACCAGCAGTTGGAGACTCCATTGTCCCGGTTGGAGGAACTCTTGTGGTTTTGCAAGAGGTTCCCAAATATCAGTTGATCCAAGGTATGCATCCACTTCCATCTCATATTGTTTAAGTACCTCTTAGTGAAACTTATGGGGACATGCCCTCAAGGCTAATGCATAACCAAGGGTTAGAACAACATGCTAATTTGGAGCAGCATCATATCATTGCACAAAGGACCCTTGACCTAATCAAGGAAGAAATGAAGAACCATCCTAGTTTTTCATTGATGAACTAAATTCAACTCTTTGAGTTGAAGTTTAGAGTTTCAAAATATGGGACGAGTATGATCCTATGTACAATGGCTAGCTATGAGTACAACATTGTGCCTTGCTTTGAGACAACACATGTATCACCTTGCAGATCTACAACGCTATTAATGAGCAACAATGAGAAGAGAAGGACCCATTCCTTATGGGAGCAATCATATGGCAGCTTCATTCATGAAGCAATGGAGAGAGAGATGATAGATGGTAGACATCTTGAGATGGGAAATATTTTCCCCTTTCAATATGACTCTTTCTCAATGAGAATCCCATAGCTCAAAGAGAAACTTCTACCTATAGAAAATCCAAAACCTCATTGGTTTTGGAAGGCCATTTATGAGAAGAAGGTCTCATTAAGAGATCTCATTGGAGGTGCACTTCAACATGCCATGGGGTGCAAATTTATTCATCAGTTTGAGGAGAATGGTATCCTACAAAGGGAGGATACCATGTTTATGCAGAACATCATTCATCATCCACATTGGGATGAGTGGGTGAGGATGATAAGAAAGGGGTTGCGTGACCACTTGCAGATATATGACATGGGCCAACAAGAAGCTTGGTTACGTTGGTTTCTCTTGGGTGAGTTTGGTTGCTACCCAAAGGCTCCTATTTCTTTGATCCATGCCTTGAATAACACTCATGTAATGAATAAGGAGGCATGGTTGTGCTGGCTACTCTTGGGTGAGTATGGTTACCACCCAATAGCTCATATTTTTATGATTCATGCCTTGTGTATCAATGATGGAATGTAGAAAAAGAAGGCATGTTCACTTTGGTTTCCCTTGAGAAATTTTCGCCATCACATGACATCTCCTATGCCTATGTGTTTTGTGTTGTGTAGAACATGGCATGGTGCTCTCATGATGTGTATTTATGGTTTTTTCTTGTATTGGGCTGATGTGACATTCCACATGTATATTAGTATGTTTTTACTCCATGATGCACATGATGAGGTGAAAAGGCAACAAGATCTCTTATTGCTTTGGTTGCTTTTGAGGGAGTTTTGCTTGTCCATCTTGCATGGTGGAGATGGAGGATGGCAGCAAGAGGACCTACTCCAATTTTTACTATTGGGAGAATATGGTTTGACATCTTTGTCTACCCATATGTCTCTATTTCTTATTTTGCATAATGTTGGAAATATTCTTGGATCCAACAAGGCCAACAGGGCTAAGAATGAGGCCATGTTAATGCTCAATCTACTTCATAAAGCATGGGATGAAGGGATGTTGTGTGAGATGGAGCTTCTCCTTTGTGGGAAGAACCACTTTATATTATGTATCTCATGTATGGATGATGATTTTTGGCAACTTATGGTTGTCACATGGAGCTTCTTGGAGAAAGAAGGACATCTAACTACATAGTTGGAGGTCATTCTATGCATTCCTGGGAGACAAATTTGGAACCAAACATGCATAACACATTGCAGCAAATGGAGGCCTTCCTTATGTGGATGCCATTTGGAGGGGAATAGATGGCTTTGCATCTTCTTTTTCAATTTCTTGAGGCCAAGAAACATTTTTCCGGGGAGGATTGTAATATTCCCAATTTTTCACAAGATAATTGGAATATTAGAGTTCTTAATTTCCTTATTTAATTAAGTAAATAAAAGGGTGGAAGGACTCATAATCCTCAAAGATGAATAATATCCACTTTTGATGTGTGAATGTGGATAAATTAAACATAGATCTACATAATGGAGTAGTGGAGCAACTACTAATGTGAAAGGAGTGGATATCTTGTCTCATTAATGAGATATATCATAAAGTTTGAAGCAGTCAACTGAGATCATGGAGGGTATCTAATGTAAGATCATAGAGAATTCATGATGAAGTGATGGAGGAAGTAGTGCATTTAATGCACACATGATGGAGATGTTTCACGTTGCATGTAGACATGATGGAGGACCTGGAGAGATAGCACAGTCAACCATGGAGTATTATGTCCACATGAACAACACAATTTAGAGGTGGGCTAGGGCTTGGGAAGGCTCACTTTGTATATAATGGAGATGAAAGCAAAATTGGAGGCAGGCTTCAGTTTATGATTTGATTATCTGTTTAGATCTATATTTGTCAGGTGACATTTTCATGCACTCTTATGTTGTTTAGCTAAGTTTGAAGTGCTATTTAGCACAGGGTGTTCTCGAGTGGGAATCCCACCCTTACCCAAGGATGACTTGTGTGCCTACCCTGGGAAGCTTATTATGAGCTGCCATTCATCATCAAGCATTGGTGCCACACCATTTCCACTCTCTCTAGAACACATACCTTTAGGAATTACGTAATTTCTGAAGATCATTTTGGGAAGAGGAGGTTGTCTTAAGTATATCAGCTGGAGAACCAGTGGAGGATAATTCATATCACCTCTGACTTTAAGATCAGCAATCCCAGGGCTTCATTTCAGATCTAGCATTAGGCCAAACTTTATTGACCTCCTATTAGCAGCAGTCCCATCAAGGATTGTGCAGTCCATCATTGCAGATCTAGAGGAGGAAGGAAGTTGCTAGCATTTCAGCTAGTAATCATGTGAGGGGTCACCCCCTCACCTTTCCATTAGCCTGGAGCTTATTGCAGCACATTTCAGTAGGCATTGAGTCTCTCCCTCTTGTACAATGCATTTTTTCCAGCAACTACATATTTAGTTGCTGCATTTTGAGGAGGAGGAAGAAGAGACAATATCTCAAGCTTTTAGCTTGGAGATCTAAAGGAGGGATCAACCCTCAAAGATCAGATCAGTTTGTACAACACATTTTCAGCCATATTTGTATCAGATCTAGCTTCATATCTGCATAACCCAGCAGTCAAAGGATCAAACCCTAGGAGGGTGATTTTCCAAACTCATATATCTGGAAAATCCTTTCTGGGTTAGCTTCGGTTTCCCTCACATTGGCCAGGTCTTGAATCTTGGCATCATCAAAACTCCTCAGCTCCATAGATATGCATTTAACTTTTCAGTAGCTACAAGTATATCATCAGTAAAAGGGACAACGTAGTATTGCTTCCTGTAGCTCTCCAGTTACACAGTGCTAGTTGTGGCATGCTTTCAAGGTGATTCTAGGCCATCTCTTTGGCTATATTACCTCATATTTATACACTGTTGTAACTGTAATCCATCTCCAATGAATAAAATGGCTCAGATTCTCTGTATATCATGTTGTTGTCTTTATATTTATTTCTTACTTTGTTGTAGTTCTCATATTATGTTTGAGTATTACTGCATTCTCCTTTTTGGGATATTACACCCTCGACCTTCTCCCTAGTTAGGCCCTTCACCTTCAAATTTTATATAATTTTTATCTGTAACATTTATCTTACAACCTCTATAGTAATTGGTGGAGCAACACCTATAACTTCGTGGATTTATGGAGTCTCGTGATTCCATGAATTCGTGTGCACATTAAATTTGATTTCTTTACCATTTTCACCATAGAATCACCATTTCATACACCTTGCAAAGTGTAATTGGTATTAAAAGTTGCAAAATTTTGTGAATAACTAGTCACTCTTTATAGAAAAACAAGTTTCAACTTCATTTAGGTTTATTTTTCATTTAGAGAAATAGGTTTCAACAATACCCAAAGGTAAACATAAGTTTTATTTGGGTGAAGAAACATTATTCGGTACAACATCTCCTTAATGCTTTGGTTAATTTCCCTTGCAAAATAATTTCTTCTACTATTCTCCATGTTTTCCATATGATGACTCAAGCATCCTTTGCCATCCTACGATAGCCCAAACAACTCTTGTTTATTAATTTTCCCCACAATGAAATTTGATATTTGATTTTTTCACCTTAATGGGCTTGTTATATGGAATAGGTCATTGCTATAAACTTAAGCCCTCCCAAGAGAATTTTTCCTTGCGTTGTTTATGAAGCTCAATAGAATACAAAATGTTATATCAAGAATTCATCTTTGGATTGGACACTAAAATTTGTTTCTTAGTCAAACAAACCATTTGAAAGTGCCTTCCCTGTATCTAGAGATTTTGGACTTCAAATGCTATTTCTATTGCTGATTTTTTGGTCCAAATCAATATTTCTCTTTTCATGGTGGTGTTGTTTGATAATTATTCCTTTATTCATATGAATTCGATCTACTAGAGATGAAATTTTTCTAGTTTGGATATGGTACATATTATTTTTTTATGTACTGTCAAATTTTCGATCTTGACGTTAATCATAAAAATCATTATCAGAGTGATAAAAATCAAAATGAATAGGTCCAGGTTCGATCATTTATGTAGTCCAAAAAAATTCAATTGGCATGAAAATTCAATTCTTCGTAAGAAAGCACGAATTATTTGTAAGACAAGCACAAATATGCTTTCTATTTTTAAAAAATTGTAAATACCTAGACTTTAAAAAAAAAGGTCAATCAATTTTTTTAAGGGTATATTAAGAAAGGTTTAGTTGTGGGCATTGTAATATTTAGAGTTTTATTTAAATAAAACACATTCTTATTATTAAATAAGGGTTTTATTTAAATAAATTATTTATTTGAGTTTAGAAAAAAAAAGGCGCGACCACATTTTAAATGATGGCTTCCTCAAGTGATTTGCCATAAACACCGATTTTTCTTGAAAACAATATGAATTTTTGTCTTTACAGATGAAGAATTTTTTGCAAGCCCAAGATTGATGGGATACACTACAGAATAAATATGTAGAGATGACCCAAGAAGCACTAGCTACCATGACCAATAATTAGAGAAACACAGTTATCAAATTGAGAATAAAGAGCACCGAGCGAAATGTTGGATCCAGAATTTAGTCAATGACTCTAACTTTGAAAAATAACTAGCGCAATAATAGCAAATAAGGCTTGGGATATTTTCAAATTTTCATATCAGATTAATGATAAAGTCAATGTTGTTAAATTGCAGACTCAGTTTGAAACCTTGAATATGGCTAACATAAAGAATGTTGATCAGTTCATGACTAGAGCGATGGGCATCTTCAATCAAATCGGCCTTATTGGTGAAACGATTACAGATTAGAAGATCATTGAAAATGTAATGCGGATCCTTCCGAAGAAATTTGAAATGGTTGTAACAGTGATTTTGGAGTCAAAATATCTTACAACACTATCAGTAGAATAGTTGACTAGATTGCTTTTGTCACAAAAAACATGACTTAAACTAGGAGAAGATTCTATGGAACAAGATTTCAAGGCACAAATATCTCTCGACAAAGGCACAGGAAGAGGATATAGGGGAAAAATAAAGCTAGGTAGTGGAAAAATCATATCTACAAAACATCATCATTCAACAAAACAACCGAAAAAAATTGAGACACTCACAAAACAAGCCACAATGAAGCATAAAATGGAGCAACAAATTTAATGTGCAGTGTTATTACTGTAAGAAATTTTGACATTATGAATGTGAATGCTGAAACAATCAGATCAACAAAGAGGCAGTGTCCATATCTCCAACAATGAAGGAGAATCCTCAAAACCCATGTTTATTTCCTACGATGTTTCTGAAGACAATCATATTGAGGACCTTTGGTTGCTAGATAATGGAAACAATAACCATATTATAGGTAACAAAAATATGATTTCCTACATTGATGCTTCTCAAATATGAAATTACTCTTGGTGATTGTTCTTGTATAAAAGTTGGAGAGAAAGGTATTGTGTTTTTTCTTACTAAAAAAAATCAATAGAAACATATACATGATGTTTATTATGTTCCACATCTAAAGCACAATCTCATTAGTGTAGGTCAATTGATAGAACATGACTATGATGTAATATTTCAAGGGACAACTTGTTATATTTATGACAAACCTCCCAGTAGAATACTTATAACCAAAGTAGAAAAAATAAATAATAAAATGTTTACCTTGACTCTCCAAAGTAAAAATATATCACAACCATTTGCGCACAATATTACGAAGATATATTATTCACAATTATGGCATTCTAGGTATGGTCATATTCCATTTAAGAGTTTTAGCCTTCTTTGAAAACATTCTATGGTCACTGGTTTCCTTAATGTGAATGAAAAATATTGTCAATGTGGAATTTGTATTCTTGAAAACCATAAAGGAGATAGATTATCCTCATCTTCTAGTAGAGCAAAAGAACCCTTAGAACTAGTCCACATAGATATTTGTGGACCATCATAAACACAATACAATGGTGGATGTCTCTATTTTCTAACCTTTATTGATGACTATAGCAAAAAAATATGGATTTATTTTCTTAAAAATAAGTATGATACTTTCTCAAGGTTCAAAGAGTTCAAGGGTGAAGCAAAAAAGAAAAGTGACAAGATTTTGAAAGTACTCAGGTTAGACAGATGAGGAGAATAGAGTTCCAAAGATTTCATAGAATTTTGTCGATAGCAAGGTAGCATTATGAAAAACACAAACATATACACTTTACAATAGAATGGAGTAGAAGAAATAAAAAGCCAATCAATCATCAATAATGAAATATGCATGCTTCATTAAAAGGAGTTTTCTAATGTGTATTAGGCTAAAGCTATTGCTACTCTAGTATATATTCTCAATGTATCTATGATAACCAATGTCAAAGATACAATACCTCAAGAGGCTTGGGATGGTAAGAAGGTGAATGTGTCTCACTTTAGAATATTTGGTTGTGTAGCATTTTCACATATTACAGAGAATTTTTGAAGGAAACTTAATGGAAGAACTGAAAAATGCATCTTTGTAGGCTACAATGAACATTCAAAAGCCTGCAGACTTTATAATCCACTCACCCAAAAAATTCTATTAAGCATAGATGTTAAGTTGTTTGAAACAAATCTCGGTGTAAGAAAATTGATGAACCTTCATATCAACATGTTCATCCACAAAGGTTTCCAAGATTGTAGGTACAAGAAGATCCACAAGACTCTGAAAATGGTACATATTCCAACAATGAATCATCATATTTAGAAAATATTCAGAAAACCAGAAGCATTAAGGATATATATGAGAAAAAAATGATTTTTAGAAAAGAAAAAAAAAATCCTTTCTTTTCTGTCAACCAACCCACTTTGAAGAGGTACTAAAAGAGAAACATTAGGTTGATGGCTTGAATAAGGAAACCATGGTCATAGAGAAGAACAAAACTTGAGAACTGGTTGACCGCCCAAAAGACAAAACTAACATTGGTGTCAAGTGGGTCTACAAGATCAACATTAGTGGAATTTTAAGGTCTAAAATGGGCCTCCTAAGAAAAATGTACAACCAAAATAAACTTTATAAGGACCAATACGATTCAATATGATGATGTCAACCATGGGGGATGATTCACCATTTTTCAAGTAAAAGGGTAAAAAAATATAATAAAAAAAATAATAAAATAATAAAACCATTTTTTCAACTCGTATTTTCAACTTATCTCCCAAATATCTTACTCAAATTTCGAGTGGGAGTACTCGTTGGATGCAAAATTTAATTCCTCATCCATGGAGTACCCATGTTGCATACTTTCGATGGACCTTGCTATGCCAAAAATGAGAAATACATGAAAATACGTGATTGCAAACAAGTTTTTCATGTATTTCTCATTTTTCGTGTAGAAGGGTCCGTCGAAAGTATGCAACATGGGTGCTCCTTGGATGAGGAATTAAATTTTCATCCAATGAGTACTCCCGCTCAAAATTTGAGTAAAAACTTTGGGAGATAAGTTGAAAATAAAAGTTGAAAAAGTAGTTTTTTCTTTTTTCCCTCTAAAATTTGATGATGTCATCAAATCTTATTTTATTATTTCCACTATTGTTTTATAATTTCCTTAGGAGACCCATTTTATACCTCAAACTTCCCTTAATGATTGCATGAAAAAGGGAAAAATCGAGAAACATAAGGTAAGAGTGGTTGCCAAAAGGTTCTCTCAATAGATTGGCATAGACTATGGTTAAACCTTTGTTCCAATGGAAAGGTTACTTACAGTTAAAACTATTTCTGCCACTACAACTCAAAATAAATGGAAATATTTTCAGTTTGAGTTAGTAAAATCTCCCTTTTTAAATGGCACATTGGAAGAAGAGGTTTATTTGGATCAACCATATGGTTTTGAAGTTTCAGGACAAGAACATAAAGTGTGTAAGTTCAAGAAAACATTATATGTAATGAAACAAGCTCCCTGTGCTTGGTACAATCGAATTGAGCCTTACCTCATCAATAGTGGATTCTATAGAAGAAACCATGGGCCAAATCTTTATCCCAAAACAAATCATGAGGTAAAATTCTCATTTTTTTCCTCTATGTTGATGATTTTCTCTATATATGTAATATGATGTTAGAAGAATTTAAAGATTCTATGAAAAAAGAATTTGACATGAATTATCTTGGCCTCATGAAATATTTCTTTGGAATTGAAATTCACCAATATGTAAATCATTAGAGGAAATTTCATCCTAAAAGTGGCCTCTTAAGGAAAAATAACAAAATAATAGTTACAATAATAAAATAAAGATTATGAATATTGGAGGGAAAAGAAGAAAAGTGTTTTTTTATTGTATTTTTGGCTTATATCCTTATAGGTTTATTCAATTTTCAAGTATAGACACCCCATTGGATGTGGAATTGAATTCCACATCTAATTGAATTGTTTTACATATGATGTACATGAAAATTTCATGGGCTCTTTTAAGTTTTAGGTTTAAATTTCGTCTAATGGGAATTTGTTTTTGTCAACAAAAATATGCCACTAACATAATGACATCCTGCACAAGTTTAGAATGATCCGCTGCAAACTGGCTGACACTCCAATTGCTCTAGGCACCAAGATGAGAAAACAAGATGAAGGGCCATCAATTGATTCTACTTTGTATAAAAGTATAGTTGGTACTATCTTGCATCTCACTACAACTAGACCTAACATCATATTTTCAACTAGTTTTGTTTCGAGATTTATAGAATCACCCAAGAATTTTAATTGGAAAGTTGCAAAAGGAATCTTAAGATATGTGGCAGAGACATTAAATTATGGCTTATTGTACAAGAATTTTGAATATTTCTCACTCTTAGGCTACACATATAGTGACTGTGCAGGAAGCTTATATGATTAGAAAAATCACAATAGAATATGCTTTTCACTTGGGAACAAATTTGATATCATGGACATTGAAGATACAACCCATTGTTTCATTTTCTTCTACACTGATTACGTTGATACAACTTTTGTAGTTTTCAAGCAGTATGGATGAGAATGCTATTGAATGATCTTTCACATGTTCAAAAGGATCCAACTCCTATTTCATGTGATAACAACTCTACGATTGCTTTATCCAAAAACCATGTGTTTTAAAAAAAGAGAAACATATTAACATACACTTTCATATCATTCGACAGTTTGTTAATAATGGAGATATATTTCTTGATTTATGTGGATCAGGAGATCAACTCGTGGATATTTTTACAAAACCATTGGGAAAAGCTATATTTGAATTTCAAAGGGAATATTTGGGCATTGTAAGTGCCAATTATTGTAATAGTTGAAATTAGGAGGGGTGTTGAGAGCATTAAACTCCCTATCTCATTTTTGCCTGCTATGTGTCATAGTTAATTTGAGTTCATTTTAGTTAGTTGAGTTCTAGTTTAGCCCTAGTTGAATTATTTATTTCTATGTGTTCCCTTGTCTCCTTTGTAATCTATTTAGTTTTTAATAAGTAATTTGAAGAGTTAGTTCGCTCCATTTTTATTTTTGAGCTTATTCTTGTCCTCATTCTTTGTATTTCAATTCTTGTCTTTAAATTCTGCATTCAATCCAAACTAACAGAAAGTAAAGAATGTCTGTTGAAAAACATTTAACTTGGTCGTAAATGTCCGTGATTGGCCACATAGGGTGGGCACCCAACTCAATGGATTGATATGGAATTATTGTCATAAATATTATTTGCTTGATAGAACAAAACATTCCCATTGAAATGATTGCTATACATATTATTCGGCGGAAAGAAAGGAACAATGTCAGTGTAATGATTGCTAGAAATATTATTTGGATAAAAAAAGGACCACTCCCATTTTTTTCCTTAATTCCACTTTTAAATTGTTGATTTTGATCCCCCTAAAACATTGGTGTGAATTGTACCCATGGCATGGGACATGGTAGAATGTTGTGTCCAAGAAGAGATCCAATGTTGCAAATATAAATTCCCATGGTGGGATACAATCCTCATTTTCTTCCAATGATGGCACTTGGGGCCTTCTAGCTACTTGGGAAAAATGTCCACTTGTCCAAGTTTCATTGGGTAAACTAGGATGAATGCTATTATAATGTGTTGGTTCTCCCATAAGAGTAGGATGCGTTAGATTTTAATGGAAATTCATGAAGTTGGAATTCATCTACCTCCCACTAAGAATATGTTCACCAAGAACAATAGTTTAGACTTGGTGAACATCTCTAGTAGAGTTCAAGAAAGGTGGTCTAGAAAAAGGTTGCCCTTGTTGAATCCCTCCAGTTGGATCATGTTGAGGCCTCAAACAAGTCTATGAATGCATATTTTTTCCTAATGGATCATGAAAATTCTTCTTAAGACATCGTTGCTCAGAGTCGATCCCTTGGGCTTGATCATGTAGTGGCCAAGAATGAAAAACACTTAATGGGATTTCCATGAATTTACTATCACAAACATGTTCACTAGTTATAGGAGGTTGATTGTGACACATACCTTTAGTATCATCTTGATTCAAATTTGTATGGAATGCTCCCCAAGGAGGAGGTTCACTTGCAAACATAATCACACCTTGACTTTATTCTCCATTGAATGCCAACAGAGTTGCAAGTGGTATTAAGGGACCAATTTTAGAGCTTGAAAGTTGAGGAGGTCATTGTAAAAGGTTGTTTCAATTAGTCTAACACATCCATTGATATTGTACAGGTGGGGGTTTTCATGGAGATAGGGATCTAAGACTATTGCAATTTTGTATTTGGTTTACAAATACAGATGGTGGACAACCAAAACAAATATTATGAAATGGTTTTTTCAAATCAAATTCCATCTGCATAGAATGTACAAGCAAAAACTATAGGGTCCCACTATGATCAATTTATAAATATATTAAACAAGAAGATATATTTATGCAAGCCTGAGATTGATGTATCAATCCATTTGCACTTTTGAAATTTTGTTGCAAGCAACCACCAAGACGTTTCTCTTCCTTCTATCCACAAACTCTTGTTTTTACCCACATCTTCCATAATTCTTTTATTGGAAATTTTGTTTTGAATCGGCTCCCCTCTTCACCAATGTTATTTCTCTTTTGTACTCTACTTCTTTGTCATCATCCAAGAACTCCACTTCAATAGAAATTATTTCATCATGTTCACCAGAAGCATCATATCCTTTTTTGTACGAACTTGGGTCATTTTTTAGTACAAACTTTGCAAATAATGGAACATATGAAACATATACCCCTTCTCTCACATAATCAGGGACATCAACAAAAATATTATACCAAAAAAGGTAGTATAGAATCTTCAATAGTCCAAACACTTCATCTATGAAAGGTAGTGACCACCTTTTCTTTATTATCCTTGTACCTTCATTTAGTGCACTATGGAATTCATTGGCTTCCACCACTACAAAAGTCCCTAGCACCTGAAAAATGAAATTCTAAAGATTAAAAATACATAAGAGAATCTTTGTTACACGTCATTTTGTCACCATGACATTTGACTGTTCATATGGGTCTATCACCATCCATATAATGTTCCCTTAGAGGTCAAAAACATTCATGTTCCTAAATCAAGTCTTGGAAATTGGAGAAAAGCTTTGTAAAACCCTTAGAAGGTTGCCTGCGTAGTTTTTCTAGCCTTTTCCTACACATGCGTTAACGCTTCTTCCATTAGTTGCGACGATCGCCGCTATGTCGCCACTAAAACCTATGCACCCCCATGAAAATCAAGTTAAAATAAAAAGTAGCTTCTAGAAGCCTAGTTGGTCAAATATTCTCCCAATTGGAAGCCTCTAGAGTCGCGCCAGTTCGAGCTTTATCCCTCCACGCATGGAGCTTTTCCCTTGGTCCAAGGAACTCAAATCCCTTCATGGGAGGAATCCATTCCTCTCTTAATGGATTTGAAACTACTTCAATATCCCTATATATTGAGTTCAAGTTTCAGGTTGAAGGGTAGATACCAATGTGAATAGAAAATGATTTGTATATTTTCCAAGCTTGAGAGAGTTCATAGAGTGCATACTTTCTATACTAGTGAGTTGTTTTTGACACATTAAAGATCACACCTTTGTGCCCATGACTTCATACTGGTCATTGTAGAGAGGAAGGATTATCAGATTTAAGGAAAACGATTGCTCAGACACCTGGGAGGAATCTGTACAACATTAAGGCATTCAGTTGTAAGATTTCTCTTTCTAATTTATGATAATATATATGGATCTCTTTTTCTCATTTTTTTTCCTGAATTCAGGGAAATGATGTCAATATGTCTTAAACTCCTTGGTCACTAGGTTGGATTCGTATTTTTGATTATTATATATTTCAGATGCTTTGATTATTTGTCTTGTCTATGGTTGCAGATTTTACTCATTAGTGAAGAACTACTTTGGTACGACGGAAAAAGGACTACATCAGACATTTGGATTGAAAGGTAGGCGAATGTCCTCTCTACTTTCCTATTGTAATGATCTTAAAATAAAAATAATCTAGAGAAAGAGATATTCAAATGGACCTTTGTTTCTAGTTACTCGTTGGATTACTAGGGAGATCTCTCTTGTCTGCAAGAGGGATTAATCCTAGTAACAAATTGGTGACCATACTGGGGACTAGAGCTTCGTTTTCTTTGTTTGTGTTCAGTTTGAAATTTTATTTTTCTCATTTTGACTTCTCTAAGTGTGTTTGGGTAGATGAATTTTTAGAATCTCTGAGAAAGAAAACTTATATTTTATTTTTTCTAACCTTTTCTATGTTAGCGTGGTTTTCTATGGAAAACAGAGTGACAACCTGCGCAAATTTTCAGTTCAATCCAGTGCACATGTGCACTATTGTCAACTGAGATGTTGTGCACCCCTTGGAAAATTTTGAAAAAAATGAATTTCTCTCTTTCAGAGCCAGACAATCAAATTCTTGAAGTTTGCCCTGATCTACTCCAGTTGTCAGAACCTGTGTGAGAACTCCTTTTCAACAATTTTGATCTTATGTGATTAATCATCCTATTTTCATTTTACAAGTTAGGATTTTCCCCAGTTTACTATTTCTTTGTATGGAAGATACCTTCATTTGCCTCAGATCACCAGTTTTATGATTTTGTCTCCTTGAGCCATGAGGATTATAGCCAACCTTACATTTTATGAATATATATTTCTTATTCATTTTCAAAAAAGGAAAAGCTTCTAGATCACTGAAGCCTAATTTAACACAAAACTCTCTTACGTGATTTCATTTATGCTGGGATAAGTAGGAACATTCTTAGTTTGATTACAACTAAGAGAAATCATCTAGAAAAAATTCATAGTTATCTTAGTTAGTGTTCATAATTACAACTTTGATTTGATTTTGAAGTTTATAAATTTAGGGTTTTCAGGAATTTCTTTCTTTTGGGAATTTTTTGTTTGTCGAAATTGTAGTTTTTGACTTGGTTGTCAATGGAATTTTATTCTAAAAGAGAAATTAATCATATTTGGAAATTTATTTCTTAATGAAATTGTTTTCTTTTCAGAAGGAATTTTGTTTAAAGTGTGAGAAAGTTTGTGTTTTAAATTCAAAAAATCTCCCAACTTTATCCTAAATATAATTAATTGAAAAAGAGTTGCATTTGTCATATTGATGCATTTATAGTATTTTCCATCAGGTCACAACATCATCAAAGTTCTAACTCCATACCCTTTGCGTTAAATAACAACCAAATCAATACAACCCCTAATAAAATCAATCTAGACATTTTTACATTTTCTAGGGCTCATTCCACCAATATAACTTATGCTAGTGTTTTGGAATAGGTTGTAATAAACGTTCCAAAGCAGTCAAAACAAACAAGTAGTATCTTGTGGTAGGAAAATCCAATTGTTGCATTTGTACTCTGGGAAGCTCTTCTTAAAAGAGTCAAGCACGAGGTCATGTGAGACCCAATGAGGTAATTGTACCTATCTCATTGGTGAATATAGAAGACGTGTACATAATACAAATGGTAAAACTTGGATTAACCATTATCGAGGAGCCTGGGGTCACTTGTTAGCAAAACTCAGATTTACCATGTCGAGGAGCTTTCAAGGGGATTGAGCTTGATACTCTACCCTTGCGTGTATATTAGATTGTAGACTTTCCCCCCAGGTGCATTTGTCTCAGTTGGTGACCTTAGTGCCCATAATATATAGGATTTTTCCTAAGGTGACGGCAGAGTGAAGGTCCCACTGTACCTGGAACAGACGTTGGCTAGACTCACTTGGACTTTCCGGAGGGTATTCTTCACTTTGAGATGGCATAGTGGAGGCACTTGCACCAAACTGTTTCATTAAGCATGTTTCCAAGGTAAGTGTTCCAACGTCTATTTTTCCACATTAACTTCTATGCCATTGGATTTCATCACCAACTAGTTTTCTTATTGTGGAAACATATTGTTTGTGCATGGTTTGTATCTTAGATTTTTTAGGCGTGTGTTCAAATTGCTTGTTTTCTTAGTGACCTTAGGTGTATTTTGTTGAAATATTTTTTGATTTCGTGTGTTAAACATTAACTGTGGATGAATTATCGAGACACTCCCATAGAATGCAGGGGAAACCCCTTGAATATACACCCAGGCAATTGGAAAATATTGAATCTAAAAGTGTTCAAAAATCAGGAACCGGGTCTACTGAACAAGGAGAAACATTTGTAATAACACATCCTGATTTTGAGGTTAATCAACCTCAGATAATAGAAAGAAATCAAGAACTACTAGAAATTTCTGAAGTTATCACATTTGAATCTATTACCGGTGAATTTTTAGATACTCAATTCATTGAACCCGAAATATCTGAACTTGAATTTGAATCTACTTTGCCTGGGTCACATTCAGAATTCATAGCCCAAACTTTTGGTCGTCTTCGTTCACCTCGAGTGAAACTTTTCATTACTGAGAATCTTCCTCCTATCCTAATTATTATTGAAGAGATTACTGACACAGAAGAAGATATCACAATTCCTTCACTTCAAGAATCTTTAGATCTAAGGTATAGTGAACCTATTTACCCTTATGTTCCTTTTAGACCGAATCCTTGGTATCAACAAATTACCAAATTTATACATAACACTGGTCTCAATTATTCACCACGCCACATTCCTTTTTACTATATACCCATAGGTAGTTGCATGGCTTCATCAAGCATGTCAAGCAAGGCATCCATGTTTTCTTCATCACCAGAAATTTTTTTGAATGGTGGTCCATCAGTTCCTACTAGATACCAGTCGCTCTCTGGGAATTTCTCAAGAGAATATCCATCTTCTGAAAATCTTACACAAAAAATTGGTCTTAATGAATCTACCACCGAATCTTTGACAATGGAACAAGTCTATAGGATGTCCAGAAATATTCCTCAAACTAGTTCTCAAGGTGGAAATTTACTGCTTGGGGGGGCAGTATACTCCTCAAGGAAAGCCTCTTCATGGGTAGTACCCTATTCCGAGGCCTCAACATATTCAAGGGAAGTACCCTATTCCAAGGCAACAACCCCTTCAAGAACAACAATATCTTCAAGGGTAGTAGTTTTATCAAGAGCAACTATCCTTTCAAGGAGGTCAACATTTTACTGGAATTTATCCAGCGAATTATCAAACTTATATTCCAATACCTCAAATTGGTTATGGTCAACCTTATGCATTGCAACCTGTAATGGGAGCTTCTTACCCAGGCATTAATACTGTGTGGAATCCATTATTGAATAAACAACCTTTGCAAACTACTTTACAAGTACCTTATAATCAACCTGGTTAGCCAGTTGGACAATTTGGTTATACTCAAGTCCAACAACCTATTCATAGTGCACTCCAAATCATCCCTCAGGTATCTATACCTAGTATTCAGGAAGCTGTTCTAAGTACTCCAAGTACTCATATCCAATCTTCTATGCAAACTTCTATTCAACAACCAAGTACACCTATTCTTGGAGTTTCTCAAGTCCCTATTGACACAACCCTTCAAACGACTGCAACAACTGTAGGAAATCCCTCAAGTTGCTGCTCATCAAACTGGACTTGCAGTTCAGTCTACTATCAAAACCTCTGTAAGACAACCTGGTGCAGCTATAGTTCAACAAAGCCAACCTTTTGTTGGTTAGTTTGTGCAAATTCAACCATTCCAAGGGAATTTCAATATGGACCAATGGGACAAAATCCAATGTACCAAGGTCAACCATACCCTGGTTATACATATCAAATACAAGCTCAACCTTATTTTGGTATGGCTAACCCTGGATACCCCGGAGGTATTCCAATCCCATATTCTCAGGCTATTCCAGGTTATCTTGGATATCCAACTCTTGGTACTAGTATTACTCCTCAAGGTTATCAGTTTGTGAAACAAGGCCCTAACCGTCGGTTACCATTCATTGCAACTTTAAATTTACCAGATTTGTCTCACCTCATGAATGATCCAAGTTATTATCTTCCGTTCTGGCTGGTAATACCAACTAAGTTGCCCAGTATTATACCTAAGTTTGAAGGAAATTCAGGAGAAGACCTCTCAAATCATGGGATGACTTATCATCTTTGGTGCGCATCCAACTCCTTAATTGATGATTCCATTTGACTGAGAATTTTTCAGAGAACATTGATCGACTTAGCTCCAAAGTGGTATATTTAGTTACCACATGGCTCTTTCATTAATTTCAACGCTTTAGCAACAACTTTCCTAACTCACTTCTAGTTTCCAGTCTGTTATGACAATTGCACAAAAATTTTAACTTCATTAAAACAAAGTACGTCTACATACATTTCAGATCACATACATGAATGGAGACATAGACGACATTTAGTGAAGGTTTTCATTCTGGATCAAATTTTGGCAGAATGGTTTATTAAATCATTACTTCCAAAGATCATTGAAGACGTACCTAAGGGAGTTGTTGTCACAGAAGAACAAGTCACAACTCAAGAACAGTACTTAGTCCTTGTACACACACAGTCTGGTACTATATATGAAAAAAATCATGATTTACCACGCCTAGGTCAAATTACTCCAACCCCTTTTGGTTCTCATTCTACAGATGGTGTAATTGGTATAGCTAATAATAAAAAGAGTAAGAAGAAGTCATCTAAATCTACTTCTCTAATTATAACTTTACCAAATTCACCTAAAGGATATTCGTCCCTCGAAACTTCTGCCAAAATTCACGTTGTAGACTCTGTTAGCACCCAATCTGAACCTCAGGCTGAAAAAGGAAAATCAGGGTAACAACTAAACCACGCTCAGCCTTGTAGCTAGCCCTACAAGGACATGAGAGGGCTCTCTCCGTAGAATAGATATTCAATAAAATGGTAATGAACTAATTTTAGGCTAGGTATATAAATGGGAAAAAGAGTTTTTATGAATTACTGAAATTTCAAGGATGTATGGGACAAGAGGACAATATGAACTGAGGAATTAAATTGGGATACAAAATATTTCATAGGGCAAGATAGGCAGGAGGTTTAGCAATCAAGTCTAAATAAGATGAAATGGAAAGACTGTTGAGAAGTTGAAAAGGGCATGATAAATGAATCCTTTTCAAACAGAAGAAAATACATAGAGTATGAATGATTCCCCAAGGCAGAGCATATAAAATGGATTCTACCTTTCTAACTTGAAAACATTCAACTGGAGATGTTAATGAATGAATGGTGTAACATAAAAATGTACATATGAAACATAAAGGAGAAACATATGCTAAAACTCATACCACATGGATCCCATAAATCAGAGCTGCATCACTTTATTTAATTCCCTGCCAAACTGTACAACGGAGCCCAGAGCTCACTGCCACACTTTTCCCAGAACTCAGATCCTTTAAAAATGATTGGAATTTACAATAAATAGACATAATTTGCCGGAATACAAATCGATGGAAGTGGAGAAATCAAAACTGAAGATAGAAGGCCCAAAGCCAACAGTCTCTTCGTAAAGGAAGAGCTGCATTACATCTGGCCAGTGAGAAGGCAAAAAATGTAATGTAGATTTCTCTACAACGTAACTGAAGATGTGACTGTTACAATTTGGGTTCTCGGCCTCTGGCTGTCGCTTTTCTTTCCATTATTTCTTTTGAATAACTGACTTTTAATAAGATGGCGTTGCAGTAAACTGGAATTACCTACTTTTCGTGAAGGGAAAAAGACGTTTAAATTGGAAAAGGGAAGGGGAATGGAGGCGGGATGATCGCAATCGCAATATCAGAGTGGAGCGGCAATATAATATAATGAACAGTAATCACAATCGGAATCGGGATCGGGGAGCAGGCGGAGTGATATTAAATATGAAACAACTTCCGATGTGATTGGAGGGGGAAAAACCTTTGTATGAATAAATATAATCAAAATTTTCGGATTACAAAGGGAAAAAGCCTTTTATTTATGAATGGGCGGATGCATAGTAAGGTGGGTCCGGGATCAATCGCAATCGAAATATTTGGAATTTGCGATGGGAAAATTGCGATGATCACACATCGCAAACGGGAGTTTTGCGATGGAAAATTTGCAACGGAAAGTGCGATGGGGAAAATTGCGATGGGAATTTGCGATGGGGGAAAAATTGTGATGGGAGGAAGTTGCGATCGGAAAAGGGCGCGATCGGGAGTTTTTGCGATGTGAATTTTGTTATGGGAATTTTGCGATGGGAATTTGCGACAGGGATTTTGCGATGGGAATTTTGCGATGGGAATTTTGCGATGGGAATTTGCGATGGGGATTTTGCGATGGGAATTTGCGATGATCACACATCGCACATCGCAAATTCCACATCAACAAGACACTTGAATCTCTAAACTTGCAATCTTGTGATTTTGCACTAAAGTGGTGGGGTTTATATATATGATATAACTTTGTTATAAGGTTTGTGGGGTATTGGTTGGAGAAGTGTTTAAGGGGAGGGACTTTGTAATATGAAGTTTTTTATTATAAATTCCAAAGGCATGGAGGGGAAGTGGTTGGGTAATAAAATCGCATATCTTATTAAATGATTTACAATGCGATATTATAATCGGAAGGGGGAGGGAAGGGGTTTTTAAAGGGATTTGAACATAAGGTTAAAGGGGAAACATGGGAAATAGGTGGGGCTTAGGGAATAGGGGGCTTTTACTTCACTTAAGCACAAAATTCAATCCAGAAGCCAGTTTTGAGAGTGTAGTATACCATTGGAAAGCTCTTTCCGGGCTCTTTCTGATGGATCTGTTTTGAAGATGATTTGGCGCTAAACATACTACGGAAAACTTCTCTGACGGCAGAGACATCACTTTGTGGAGATAACAGCTTCTGAATTGTGGCTGAAAGGTAAAGTATCATGTCTTCACCTCAAAACATGGTTTTTAGGTGAAGCTTGCATCAAACCAAACAAATGATATCTTTGATCTTCCTGGTGCTATGATTTTGTAATTGTTGACTTCCTCATGACCCTGCTAATCTTTATTGACACTTGACTCATTTATTTTGACCGTGATGAGACCTTATATACTAAAGAGACCCATCCTATGACCTACTGATATGATTTTGAGAATGAAAGTGACTGATGACTGAAAACCATAGGGAGGAAAATCAGCAAGTACCTTATGAGGGAAAACTGATGAAACATTACTGCCATAAATGAATCCATGACCTAGCGGAATGGTGAAATTTATTGGTATGAGACACCTAATATGCAAATGCAAAAAGAGCAGTTTTGATCACTGATGGCAACATGACTAGACTGACACTAACAGACTCATCCACGACTAAAGCTAAATCCGGTAATAAGAAGAAACGAAAGAATAAAAATAAACAAAACACATCTCCTAAAGAGAAAACAGAGAAATTGAACCATCAGATGAAAAGTGGAAACCTCGTTATCCTTGTCTTATCTATGACGAGAATCACTATACCAAAGATTCCCCACATCTAGCCGATGTATCCAAATTTGTCAAAGTTTCACCCACACCTATTTTCTAGAAGGATCCTTTTCCATCTAAAGATAGTAAAATGATCGAATCTTCTTCCAATTCATCGAAAGATATTTTAATGATGTCTCAGGTCATGGTTGTGACACGATCTCAAGACTATGGATCTAAGAGTCTTGTAACTGGTAAAGAGACTGAATCATCTAGTCAACCACCAACAATAAATCCTTTAGTTTCTGAACCATTACAAATCGATAAACCTAACCCTGATTTAGAGATTAAACCGCCTGCTAAATGTGTACTTTGAAAATTGGCTTTCAATCCACATGCACAAGCCGCCAAATTTACAACATTGTTGAATATTTGGCCATATCCCCTTGAGCAATGTCGGCCCTTGAAGTGCTACAATCTTGTCCAACACAAAATAAATTACTGTTATCAGCCATCGAAGCTATTGATCCTAAAGACTCGAATCTAATGGTTTTTGATCTCGAAAATTTTGTACCTAGACTCCCACATCAAATGGCTTTTCAAATTCCAGTATTAGTCAAATCAAGACGAGTTTTTCGCACTGTAATTGATGAGGAGGCGTATACATGTATAATGTCATTAAACTGTTGGAAAACCCTTGGTTATCCAACACTCAACCAATCACCGAATATCCTTAAAGCCTTTGATGGAAGAGGTTTCCACCCATATGGAATACTCCAGGATCTGCTTATAGAAGTAGAAGGAAAAATTGTAAACCTAGAGGTGGAAGTTATTGATGCCCCTCTTGATTAAAACCTTCTTCTGGGTCACAATTGGTCTTACGCAATGACTGTTGTTGTTTCATTGGTATTTCAGATGCTAATGTTTCATCACAAAGGAAATATTGGTAAAATCGATCAGTTGTCTTACTTCTCTTTAGACCCTACTTCTACAGATACTATCCAGCATGTCGGAAAATCGGTTTTCCCATACGAAGATGTTGGCGTAGGGCTAATGAAGTATTCCACTCTCATGGGAAATTTCTCTATGCCCTCTCCCAACGTACCGCAAACTATTTCCAATATCAATATGATTACATCAAGCACAATTCCATTTGATGACACATGGACTGTGCCTTTAGAATTAGAATTGGACTTTTATTATGGCGAGATTCCTTTACGTCCTTTTGAATTGACATATGTAGCAGTACAATCGTGTTCTGACACGCCATCAAATTCTACTGATCAAATGACTATGGTCAATGAATAATCATCTTCTATATCAAGCTCAACTTTGAAAACGTTTTTGGATCCCTTTAAACATGCATTTGCAACTGATGAAAACATTTGAGAAATATTTTCATCGGATGAATTTCCATGGGATGTTCTACATCATTGATCTTCTTTTTTTCTTGACCTTGATAGACTTGAAAATGATTTTTCATCTATTTTTACAATTGATTATGTCAAGGAAGCTCAAAATCCTACATCCATAACACATTCGGATTCTGAGACAAATTTTGGAAATATTTCTACAACAATTCTTATTGGCATATCGATTAAACCTGAAATAATTGAAAACATTCATATAGGTGCTTCTTGTTCGATTGAAGAGATAAAAACTTACAAAGCCCTATTTCAATAATTCAGAGAAATTTTTGCTTGGTCTTATGAAGAAATGGTAGGTATCGATCCTAAGATTGTTATTCATGAAATTAAGACAAACCTGGATGGTAAGGCTATTAGACAAAGATTACGTCCAATACATCCGCGAAAAGCTTCAACAATCAATATTGAAGTTGAAAAATTATTACGTGTGGGATTTATTTATCCTATTCCTTTGACGGATTGGGTATCTAACATAGTTCCCATAACGACAAAACAAGATATTGCGCGCCCAACATAGTTCTGGAGTGTGCGGTGGTCATATGTTTGGTTTTGCCACAACCCAAAAGATATTGCGCACTGGTTATTTTTTTTCGTCTTTATTCAAATATTGTATTATCGCAGTTTGAAAATTCCACAATTTCCAAATTTTTTATCGAAATATGTGTGCACCTCCAGCTCCTCTTCACCCAATCATTGCTATTGGTTCTTTCACAAAATGGGGCATAAATTTCATTACATATAACCCTCACTCGGTCGGGGGGCATGGGTATATTATTATTTCCATAGATTACTTTACCAAATGGGCCGAGGCGATGCCTACATTCACAGATGATGGAAAAACTACAGCTATTTTCATATTCAATCATGTGATCGCTCGGTTCGGTGTCCTTCAAGCTATCATTACGGACCATGGGATCCATTTTCGAAATATTATGATGACCAAACTTTCTGATCAACTCGTCCTATGCTATGATAATTCTACACCATATTACCCATAGGCTAATGGTAAATTTGAGGGTGTCAACAAGGTTTTAACCACCATGATTAAACATGTTGTCGGAACTCATAAAATCTAACTGGCATACCATGGTTTTTTTTCTACATTATGGGTATACTGTACCTCTGCAAAAACTGCTACAAGGTTCACTCCAAGTTTCAACTTGTTTATGGTTTAGAATTTGTGTCACACATTGAGTGTGAAATAACGTCACTCAAATTAGCCATTGAGTTGTTACCAGCTACCTCTGAAAAGGAGAAACACTTTCTATACCTAGCATAGTTAGATGAGACTCGTTGTACCACTGCATTAGCTATCAAAGCTCAGAAAAAATATGTTAAAGCTCAATATGATCAAAGTGTTAACCCTAGAATTTATTCAGAAGGTGATCTAGTTTTAGTATACGATCAAGCTAACGACAAGCTAGGCGCTGGTAAATTTGAACCGATGTGGCATGGTCCCTATATTTTTAAGTGTGTGCTTGAAAAATGAGCCTATGAATTAATTTATTATGACAACGTCTCTTTAGATAAACCCAGAAATGGTATTTATATCAAGAGATATTATGCATGGATTTTCGTGTGAATATCTCCCTTGTACATTAGTTACATTTTAGAACAGTGTGACTTAGATTAGACAAGTCTACCTTAGGATAGTTATTTTTGTTTTACAAATGTTACTACTTTTGCTGGTTATCTTGATTACTCTTGATATTGCACATGTCGGCATTTCTTCAAACGTACATTGGTTTTGTTAACAGTGCTTGTCGTAGTACACAGAACATTTCTTTCGTGGCTTCGATTATCTATTTACCCATCGATGAGTTAGTCTCTATACATGGGATATGCCTTGGTCAAACAATAAACAATATTGCAGAATATAGCACAACCATTGTGTTATTATCTGATGCCCTCACATTTGACATTCGATCATTAGGTTAGATTCAAAACTCATTATATTACATTTAAACAGAGTTTATGCTATCAGGAATCCAACTTTGTTAATATTGTTTTTAAAGATTCATCTCTTGGAAAGAAAATTTGATTATATCGAATATCAACGCATTTCAGTAAATTTAAACGCAATAGATGATGCATTAGCTAATTGAGTTTTAAATAGACATCTGCAACATTAAAAAAGTAAAACAAAAAAAACATTCAATCGATGTTGAACAAGATACTCAGAGAATGAAGGTAGTAATATCATTAGGTTGAATAATTTTGTGTCAAAAAATATTACATTGTCTGTGATCATAGGTTCAAACACCTTATGATATAAAAGATACTGATACAAAAAAATGTCAATCTACATTGATCATCAACTATCCATGATGATGATCATGATAGCAAACTATGGCATGTAACACCCTGCATAGAAGTCTCCTAAGTGGACCTGGGACACCAGTCACATGTCTTTGAATCTTGAGAGGTACATCATTTGTTCATGTCTCAGGAATATCAATAGTCAACCTCTCTAGGTTGTGCTCTAGCTCTTCCAGGATCTCTGCTACATCATTCTATGGTGGACTTGCAATGGGTTGTGCCTCTCACCTGTCAAAGAAATGAAGCGCTGCTGGTCGTGTTAGACTGACATATGCATTTAAATTTTTTATTAGTATTAGATGATAAAAAATCAAATGAAAATTAGATAAAAGATTCAAAATGATTCGCTAACCTGTCTCTTCCCACTGGACCCCTAGTGGAAGAGATGTATCAAGATCACTTCTACAATCCATCCCTGCATAAGGAAAATATTCAATCATGAAGATTTGGATCCTAAGCCATGTTAAATATTGAAGAGTAAAATGAACCACTGCACCACCTTTTCCACCATGGCGAGCCATCAATGCTACCCAGTGCAACATACGAGGTTCCTAAGGACCTTCGGGATCCATCGGAGACTACTGAGGCATAAGAGGTGGGATCCTCTCTAAAGAAAAAGATACAAGAATGGCGCCATATCTGAAGTTTTTTCAACTTCCCATTCTTAGCTCTCATGAGTTTTCCCTTCATATTAGCCAACACTCCTTCACTCCAATTGAATATTGTTCCTCCAAAACATTTAACTATGGTCTGCATCTGTATGTAGCAGTGGGAAGACCTCCTAGTCTAGTCCCAAAAAAGGAGATGTCCCTACCTCTACGAGGAAATCCAGTGAGGAAATATATGTCCTTTGGCTTGATCACAAGCCGATGGTCTTCTATAATGAAACATTGATCTCGTACATCCCATGCATTCACAAGGCAGGTCATAAACTCAACCTGTGCTTTCATGCCTTGAATCGCCAAAAACTTGTACAAGCCACAATTTTTTAATGATCACATAGTTGTAACATCATCCATGGATTCATTTTCCAAAAGTTCATGCTCTCGTTCCCGACATTCCAACATGATTATATGCCTACACATCAATAAATTAATCATTAAAAATCAGTTGGAGGGATTTGAGTCATTTTTTATGGAAAGAGTTATGTTTTTCAAAAACCCATGGTGCTTGCGCAGTTGTTGTGTTTACACAGTACATTTTTTCTCACACGTCATGCACAGAACCCACGACAACCCGACAATTTTTATTTTATAAAATTTTCGGGATGCGTGATTTTCTCCACGAGAACCTGCACACCCCTGAGGGTGGATTTTAAAACATTTTTCCCTTTACAAAATCCCATGAAAGATTAAAATTATAAATTAAACGGATGAAAACAAAGACAATGATGATGTGGATTACCTGGTGTAGAAGGTTATCAAAATGGTCGGTCGGTTCTTCTGATATCAGCTCCGAAGGTTTTTGGGCAAAAACTCTCTCTGCTCTGTTTTGAAAATCAAAAGGTGAAAATGACTTGTTTAAACTAATTTTTGTAGTTTTAAATAAATAAAATAATATTATTTTATTTATTTTTACTTTTAAAATTTTAAATCAAAATATTTTTCCTTTTTTAGAGAAGATATTTATGATTGTTCAAGTTTTTGTGCAGGATACAAGATTCTGGTGAAAATAATTATTTTGACAATTGAGTACACTTTTATTACTTTTTCGAGCTCTGTAAAAATATGAAAAAGTGAAACCCTGGAGTCCTGTTTTAAGCCCTTTTTGAACTCTCTAAACATGAAAATATCACAGAGTACTTGAATATTCGAACTCATTAAAGTAAATGAACAGTCATCTATTCAGTATAATTTTACCGCTTTTCTGGACTGAATTGGACTAGTTACGAAAAATGTATACGTTGACTAATCATGGTCAATAGAGTTCTCTCCTGTATTATTTTATCCTTTTTTGGGCTTGAGGGACTAAATTTATAAAAAATAACAATCATGGAGTTTACTTGTGTTTTTCTTTTGACTCCCTAAAACTGAAAAACGTTGAGTTATTCCTATAATGGACTCATTAAAACTAAACAATGCAAGACCTGTCGATCACAACAAGACCGAACCACTCATTCTTATGGTTTTTTTTTAATACTAATATGGACTCATCCAAAGGATGAGATTACACAACAAGAACATTTTATCCTCCTCAATATTGAAAAAAATAAAGAGGTACTTGCCAGTAATGATGGGGGGAAAAGAGAGAAAAAGAATCCATTTGTTGTCCTTGTTTTAGAAAGTGGCATGTCGCTCTTGAACATGACACTTTGCTACACTTGTACCTGGGTTTCGAAATATTTTTTCTTATTCAAATTGAGATTATTTAGCCAGTTTCTGGGTATTATCTTAGGTCAAATGCTGCCAAGCCATTTACAGTGTTGTTATGTTTTCAAGAGAAATTTCAATTTACCATTCATTGCAAACATTTGTCTCCATTCCTGTTGACCATACCTAAGTCAGTCCTTGCAAAAAATTTCTTCAAAACTTGATCTCATGGTTTCATGTTGTAGGATTTCCTACGATACATCACTTTCTATAGACATTAGCTCATTATCTAGAAAGTTGATCTAGAATCCTATCAGTACCTTGGAATCTGCATGCCCTAATGGCAGGGTTCTTGCCTTCGACGATAGGTTTTCATCATTGATCTTCGATCAGATGATTCTATGAGTGATCGAATGCAAATCATTCATTCACACTTCATAGATTGTACTAAAGTACTTTGAGGGCCATTTTCATTATTTATGGTTTTTCTTGCACTTTTTAACCATTATCATCATTGACCGGTAATCAAGTGGTTTCTACCATGTTCAACTCTGACATAATCAATCACATGGATAAATTAATACTATTTCAAGAAGTAGAAATCAAGACCCTGGGTCTAGTTTCCACAATCTAGGCTACAAGGAGTTTTGTTATTTATAATATAGTAGACTTCTCATGGCAGATGGTTCGCCCATAGTGTGTCTACTTTTGATGTAATACTGAAATCATATCTGAACCAGAAAAATTAGTTAGTTTTACTTCGAGTATGGGAATGAATACCTCAATGATGATATATATTTTCATTGAATGTTTTTACAGGTTTTCGACCAGTGTCTCCAATCCAATCCTCGGAATGATAAAGCACTTCACTCTTCAAAAAAAAATTCTCAGACTTCTCAATTTAGGGGGTAATCTGTTACACGTCATTTTGTCACCATGACATTTGAATGTTCATATGGGTCTATCACCATCCATATAATGTTCCCTTAGGAGTCAAAAACACTCATGTTCCTGAATCAACTCTTGGAAATTGGAGAAAAGCTCTGTAAAACCCTTAAAATATTGCATACATGGTTTCTCTAGCCATTTCCTGCACATGCGTTGATGCTTCTTCCATTAGTTGTGGCGATCTCTGCTCTGTTTTCCACTAAAACCTGTGCAGCCCCATGAAAAGCAAGTTAAAATAAAAAGTAACTTCTAGAAGCCTATTTGGTCGAATATTCTCCCAACTGGAAGCCTCTAGAGTCGTGGTTGTTTAAGCTTTATCCCTCCACTCATGGAGCTTATCCCTTGGTCCAAGGAACTCAAATCCCTTCATGGGAAGAATCCATCCCTCTCTTAATGGATCTGAAACTACTTCAATCTCCCTATATATTGAGCTCAAGTTTTAGGTTGAAGGGTAGATACCAATGTGAATAGAGAATGATTTGTATAGTTTGTAAGTTGGAGAGAGTTCATAGAGTGCATACTTTATATAATATTTAGTTGTTGTTGACACATTGACGATCACACCTTTGTGCCCATGACTTCATATTGGTCATTCTAGAGAGGAAGGCTTATCAGACTGTAGGAAAATGATTTCTCAGACACCTGGGAGGAATCTGTACAACATCAAGGCATCTAGTTGTAAGATTTCTCTTTCTAATTTATGATAATACATATGGATCTCTTTGTCTCATTGTTTTCTTTCTAAATTCATGGAAATTATGTCAATACTTAGACTCCTTGATCACTAAGTGGGATTTGTATTTTCGATTATTATATATTTCAGATGCTTTGATTATTTGTCTTTTCTGTGATTGCAAATTCTACTCATCATTGAAGAACTACTTTGGAACGACAGAAAAAGGACTACATCAGACATTTGGATTGAAAGGTAGGAGCATGTCCTCTCTACTTTCATGTTGTAATGATATTAAAATGAAAATAATCTAGATAGAGAGATATTCAAATGGACCTTTGTTTTTAGTTACTTGTTGGAGTACTAGGGAAATTTCTCTTGTTTGAAAGAGGGACTAACCTTGTTAACAATCGCAAAGAAAGAAATTACAGTGAGATAAGAAAAAAACAATTTCAAGTGTTATAAGCCATCGATAAAAAAGACACAAAAAATAAAAATAAAAAATAATAGGTTTGGCTTCTTAGGGATTATAAAATTATTTAAAAGGATACAAACAAGATATCATACATAATTAAATAGAACTATCACCCCAAGCCTTCCATACAAAACCAATAAATCACATTTAGCATTTCCATCCAAAAAGAATAATATTCAACACACCTAGTGCTTCAAAAGCAGTGAAAAAAGCATCTACACTGGAAGGCACATAAAATATATAACTCTTCCAATATCGAGAACCACCAAATTTATATTAAAATACAAGAATATATATATATATATATACATATATATATATATATATAGTATGAATAATCCAACGGGGGTACAGAAAACCTATATGGAGTTAAAATCTTGGACACAATGGAGGAGGATCCTTTTTAATTTTAGAGAAAATCATTGAGCCCTAGATAACATGAGGTTACTTTTATCACTTACGTGGAGGCTTGTGCTTCACTTAAATTAACTAGCTTGATTTGAGGGAGTGGACATGTAGGTGGGTGGAAACGGAGATAACACATTGACTTGGAGGGGAATTGAAGCATTGGAGCCCTTAGAGGATAATTATACTTTTATATGAGGAGTGTCATTTCCTTTGAACCTTGATTGAGTATTGTCATCACCTTGGAGCTTGACATGGGTCATTTACTTCACATGTGTGGGACAACTTGTTTCTAGCAGCTTTCTTGTAAGGGTGTAGGCCCATTTTCATATTATTATCCTTCATTACCTATCATGTATACAAAGGAAGGAAATAGCCATTTAATTTCTATCATCATCATCTTGTGATTAGTGATGTGAGGAGAAGAGTGCTATAGTCTCTATTTTGTTCATTCTTTGTTGTACTTTATCTCTCTTGTCTTGGAGTGCTAGGGTTTCTTTGGCATTCTTGATGTCTAGGGTAAGGGTTTGTACCTTAAGTATGAAAGGAGTTAGGGTTTAATGATAAAACATATATTTCACCTGTTTTATAAGAAGAGGAAAAAGAATACATCTTGCTTGCACCCAGAGAGATCTTCTTATATTGATACTAGCTTGTGAAATATACTTGGTGGAGTTAGGATTTTCATGTTGTTCCTTCACTAATGTTTTGGACAACTTAGAGGGATGCATCATTGTATCCAAAGCTAATAGTATGTATTCGAACTTCATCTATTTTACATACATACATACGTACATATGATTTTTTCAAATATCCAAAATCATCTTGGTGCGAACTTCACTTTTAGTTATCAATGTATTTTTGGTTTCGTAATTTCCAGCACTTATATTTCTCATTGAATTGACATAAGCCTGAAAATATTGAGACTAGTAATATTGATTGGAGATATTAGGACAAATTTATTGTTGTAATTACTGATGTCATAAAGTGACTTTCAGTTCCAGTTTATCTCTACCATATTTGGGTGGAAATTCCAACGACGAAATCCAAGGGAATAGATAAAAAAAAAAGTGTTGGAAGTTAAATGTATTTTTTGTTTTTTTTGTTTTAAAATATCAACGCCCATTGAATATCCAATGAGATTTTTTCAATGGTCAAATATCCAATGGAATATATTTTCCTATCAATTATCTGACATTTTCCCTATAATCCCCCCTGTCGTCAAATATTCGATGGGAGTTCTTTTATTGTCAAATATTCAATGCTTTATTTAATATGAAAATGTGTCATCCAATATGTGATAAATGGAAATAAACCATTGCATAATGTTCAATTACACCATTAATGGATTTTTCTAGTGACAATGTCTAATATGGGACCGCTCAATGTTGATTTTAACTAATTAAATAAGTATAACATTAATATTATTATTGTATATAATATTATTAATATATATTGATGTTTTTTTTGTCTAAGTAAGACTAATTCCATTAATATAACATATGGTACAAGGAGTGTCTGGCTTCTGGAACGCTAAACTAGCCAATTCCAGAGGCATTATAAGTCAAAAAATCAAAATAGTGACTGCCCCAGATGGGGAAACCAATTGAACTAGTCTTACTGCAGCTGCCCACATAAGGGAAACCAGCTTCATACAAGAAATAGTTGAGAATTATGAAAATATTCAAAAGAGACATAGTGACCCATAAAATTAACCAAACTAAGTAAAAAACCTGTTCAAGCTAGGTGTCATTGTGCGGAGGCAGTGGTTCCTCCACAGTGAAGCACTTGTACTCATCGAAGGAGTCGTCTGAATTCTTCGTATATGGCGTTGCTGGTTCAGGAGTTAAGCCAGTGCATGTAATGCCCTTGCAACCCTCTTCTCCAGACCAATTTGAGTTATCGCTTCCACTACTACCGCCATCGTTGCTGCCTTTGTCATTGCTGCTGGAGGAGAGGGTGCCCTGAATGATGGGAAGGGCTTCAGACTTCTGAGATGGTGGAAGAGGGGCCAAGTCAATGATGGGTTTTCTGAGATTTTTTATGGGGCTCTGGCTAGTAGCAAGGAAGCTTCCTCCTTGAAGATGATGGAAATGGTAGCTGTGATGTGAGGGCGGTCCAAAGCATAGGTGTAGTGGAATTGGGCAGAGTGCTCAGTAGGTGGAGAGGGCAGTGTCTCCAAATGAGGCAAAGGCGGGGAAGAGTGAATGGTATGGTGGCGCAACACCGAAGTGCCAACCGGAGAGATAGATCGAGACCGTCTAGAATTATAACCTCAGCCTCTGCCATTGTGAGTTGCAAGATAGTGGCCCAAAAACTCATCAGGAGATGGAGAGGAAGACTCAGAGTGGATGGAATGCGGAGGATGAGTTGCCTGCCCAGGCCCACTGCCTCGGCGACAACACATTCAGTGTCACCTAGGCATAATGGAGTTGTTGGAGGCGTTGAAGATGCAGATGGGCGGAGTGGGCTGAGCAGAGGGAGCATAAGGTTGAGGAATTAGAGGCTCTGGAACACAATTGAAATTGCAATGGAGGCTATGGGGGAAGTGGTAACCAGGGGTGAGAAAAATGCAACAATAGAGGCTGCACCGCCTCCCTGTGGGCGTTCGTGAGCTCAGCTCCGAGACCACAGAGGGGAAAATGCAGCTTGAAGGTGATGGAGGGATGCAGCAGCGTGGAGACATTTTGAAAGGGTGGTGGTCGCATCGACGTTCGGGTAAGTTAATGTTACAGCGTTGAGAGTAGTTTTCAGATATAAATGCCCATGGCTTGAGCCCATGCGTGACCATGTGGCTAAGCCATGTCTCACGTGTTGGGCTCACCGTCCACCTGCCGTTAATGTTCACTTGCATCTGGGAAATATATATTAATGTTAATATCAATAATATATTAATATTAATATTATATTATATTATTGTAATATATATATATATATATATATATATATTTTTTTTTTTTTTTTTTTTTTCCATGGAAAAAAAATCTTTATTCATATTAGAATAACGGACCGGCCGAAAGGGTTTTACAATGCTCCATGAGCTGTATAGTTCCGGGATCAGAATTTATAATCTCTTATTTACATTTTGAATCTTTACAAAAAAAAAAAAAAAACAAACAAACAAAAAAAACAAACAAACAAACAAACAAAATATGATCAAAACTTTTGAGAGTTTTGTACTGTCCAAAGTTTATATCATGAGAGCTTCATCTAAAACAAAGGTATCATCAGAGCTAATGAGACGAACAGGTTGCAAAATCAGAGCTTGTTTTGATATGGGATCAACTTCTTCATTTAATTATTTGAAAACATGTCTGAAAACAAGAGAGGAGAATTTGGAAAAGAGGTGCTAGATGGCCTTCAAAACTGCTTGTAAGTGTGGAGCCATAATACGAGATCACTGAGAAGCCCATTCCACAACAATCTTGGAGTCACCAAAACACTTCATCTCCATAATTCCTTTGTTATGAGTAACAAATAAACAACCCAGAGAGATTCCAGTTCAGCTTTAGTGTTTGAACCTTGACCAAGAGCGAATTTGATCTTAAACTTTCTTCGATAAGGGAGGAAGAGAATGGCACCTGCACTAGCAAGTGGAGGGGAACCTTGGCTTGCACCATCGAAGAAAGCCCATGGGATGGAATGATTGATGATTGGAGGCTGAATGGATCTTGATTTATTTATTTTGGGTTGCCTTGAATGCTCCTTTGTCCACTGGATAATCAAGGAAGCTGTCAGCTCTTCTAGGATTTGTACCCCGTTAAAAATGGAAGAATTACGAGCCCACCAAATCCCATAAACAAATAAATAGGGTAGCGCAGCATAAGATCTTACCCTAGGGAGGTTTCACCATTGGTAAGCATGAGTGAGGAAGGAATCTACAGCGTCCAAGTGAATAGATGTGAAGGCTTTTGAGTTAGTGGACTAGACCGCTTCTGCATAAGAGAAAAAGAGGAATAGGTGAGGCCCATATTTAGGGCATGATCTACAAAGAGAGCATACACTAGGCCCAACCCACCCATGTTTCTGTAAATTTTCCCAAGTTAGGAGCCTGTATTTAAAGACCAGCCATAACACTAATTTGGATTTTAAATTCCCAATAGATTTCCATATGAGTTTCCACCAATATTCCTTACTTGAATTAGAGTGTTCCTCTATATAAGCCTTATAGCCAAGTTTTGCAAAGTAAGCTCCAAAGATAGAATTTTTTGTCCAAGCCAGAGTGTCCTCTGCTTCTAGATCTAAATGAATGAAATTTTTCACTAGTAGTAGAACATAAGTTGACCATTCAAGTGAATCCTTCTCATTGAGGTGAAGAGAGACCGCAGATTTCCATCCATTTGATCCCCAAGCTCGAGGAAATGAAGCGGTTGCATCTGCAATAGTGTGAATCTGATTTGAGTTTAGAATATTTCGGAGTCTTTCAGAGAGTTTATAAGAGTTTCGAGCCCCAACCCAAGGGTCCAGGCCAATCCGTATTTTATCTCCTTTACCAATATTCCATGCAATCCAATCTCCAATCAGGGGAAAGTCTTGGACAAGAGCTTTCTAGAAAATCAAGCCATTCTTGTGAGATTTGTTCTGACAATGAAACCATTCTATGACAGTAATGCCCTTCAAGTATTTTTCACATATAATTCAACTCTAGAGGTAATTCGGATTCACCGACAGTATCCATAAATATTTAGCTGCTAAGGCTTGACAGAAAATGGGGAGATTTTTTATTCTCCAATCGCCAAGTTCCTGGGTAGAGCTAAAGACGTCCATTTTGATAAGGGGATACCTTCATCCTTTTTATACGCAGTTCATAAGAAGGAGAAACATAGTTTCTTGATTTTATGAAGGATGCCTTTAGGGATGGTTACAATGGAGGCCCAATCAACTGAGATTCTTTGGAGGAGAGATTTTATGAGCACCAAGCACCCACCTCTAGACAGGCAACTGTTCGTCCATAACTTTATACGATTTTCAACTTTTCGGCAGAGCCATATCCAGCCCTTGAAACCATATGAGTTTGGTTTGAGCATGAAACCAAGATATTTAAATCCATTTTCCCAATTAGACACAGGAAATGGTAATGAAGATCTAATATCAGTCAATAGGGGAGCTTGGGATATGTTATGAATAAGATAGGACTTTTCCAAATTTATAAGCATCCCCGCGGCCTTTTGAAAAGGTCCAGACTCTTAGCAAGAGAGGAGGCATTATATTTAGTAGCACAACCAAAGAGAAGGATATCATGAACAAAGAGGATATGAGTCAAGGTTTCATCACCAGCTATGGGGATACCTTTAAAAGCACCAGAGCAACAGACTTGTTTTATAATACGGCTTAATGCTTCAGAAATCAATAGAAACAAGAAAGGGGACATGGGACACTCTTGAAGAATCCCTCTGGAAGGATGGAAAAAATTTGATGGGGTGCCATTTATTAATACCGCAAAGGAGGCTGATTCAATATAGCCCATGATCCATTGGACAAAATCTACATTCATCCCAATATGCATTAGTAAGAGTCGAAGGAAATTCCAATTGACCCTATCATAAGCTTTGGATAAGTCCAATTTGAGCACAAAAGAGTCCTTTTTATTGAGCTGCATGGAGTGCAATTCTTCTTGAGCTAAAGACACGGCATCATGAATTTGACGATTGTGGAGAAAACCAAATTGTTCTTCCGAGATGATAATGCTGAGGATGGGCTTAATACGTTGAGAAATGATTTTAGAGATTATTTTGTATATCAAATTGCAGCAAGAGATGGGATGGAAATCCCCAAAGGATAAGGGAGATTTCTTCTTGGGAATGAGCACAATGAAAGTAGAGTTTAGAGAGCTTAAAACCTTCCCGGAATATTGGGACTCCTTAACAACTTTCAGCAAATCATCCTTTAGAAGATCTTAGAAACCCAGGTAGAATTCAATAGTGATACCGTTTGGACCAGGACTTTTATCTTTACTAAAAGAGGAGAGAGTAGATTTAAGTTCTTCCTCGTCTACCACCTTTGTAAGATTTTCATTCATTTCTTCTGAAATCAAGCACGGGAACAACTTGAGAACTTGTAATATTTCCTGAATAGGACATCCCTTAAGAGCAGTGAAAGCATATCTGAAATGTTGGATGCCAACACTTTCTTTTTCCTTGAAATATCGGACTTTTATATTATTGGAGTCCATAATTTCTCGAATAGTATTAATATTCCATCTGTGAGAATCATATCGATGGAAAAACTTGGTATTTTCATCCCCAACTTGGATCTAGATAACACAAATTTTTAATCTCCAAAGATCTTCTTTTGAAAGAAGATCATGCCGCTTATGTTCTAGTTTTTTTAAAGAATATAAATCAAAAGAAGAAAAACATCCATTGGAGGAGGAGTAGAGATTGGCAAGCTCAAGTTCAATCTTCTTTAAACTAGCAAGTTGTCTAGAACGGAATTTATGGAACCAGTTCTTTGTTACTATTTCTATATTTTCCATATTTGAGGCCTATTGTTTCATAAAAGGAATAGGGGAATCAGAGGAAAGATGTGTGAAATTATTTGAGATAAGAGGTTGATATTCTTCCTCCATAAGCCAAGCCGGATTGAATTTTAAGGGGGGGGGGAGGTTTTATTTCAGGTGCATCAATAGAAAGAATGATGGGATGATGATCAGATAAACCACTAGATTTGACCCAAGACTGAAATCTAAGTGGCTTGTCAAAAAAGTCCTCAAAAATAAGAAATATGTCCAGTATTTTAGCAACAAAATCAGCTCCTTTTCACATATTCTGCCACATGGGAGAGAGCTTATGGGGCTTAATATCCAGGAGGTTATAGGAGTCCAACAGGGAAAGAAGGAAAGGAGCCAAGGGATCAAAATGAGCAGACTCACCCCATACTTCCTGAAGGGAGAGGGTGAAATTGAGGTCACCTCCCATAATAATAGGCCTAGGAAGATCAGGGATAGAGGAAAACAGGGAAGACCAAAACTATTTTTTGTCCAAACAGGGGCCATAAATATTTAATAAGGAAAAAGTAGTTCCAGACACAAGGTCAAAGAAAGATGAGAAAATATATCCTTGGTGGAAAGAGGAGGATAAGATAGTTATAGAAGGGTTGCAAGCTATCACCAGCCCACCAGCCAGTCCCACAAGGTCAATTGAAGTAAAAGACCATTCCTTTATCCAACTTGAGAGATAATCCACAACACGGGACCCTGGCAGCTTAGTTTCTTGAAGGATAATAACATTAGGAGAAACAGTTTGAAGTAACCGCTTGAGGGCAAGTTTTTAAAGGGCACCCCGATACCCCGCACATTCATGGAGAGCGAGATCATTTGGAACCCTTGGAAGGGACTTTCCTAGCTCTAAGGGCCCATTGAATGGTTTTCTGTCTCCTCACATTGATATCCATGGAGGCTTGAGATTGAGCTTTGGAAAAAAGAGATTTACGTCCAAGACTGATTTTGGGTGACGGGTCAGAGACCAGGCCACCTTTTACAGTGGGGACATTATGAAGTGAAGAACGAGAATGAAATTTGGAAACATAGGAGGGATAGGGGGTCGAGGAAGGGTGAGGATGGGGAAAAGCAGAAGAGGATAAACAGGGGGGAAGGAGGGGAAGAGGAGTGGGAAACCAGACCCGAGGGAGCAGGAGAGGATCTTAGGGGAATACATGGGAATATCTGTCTATCCAAAATACATCAGATGCAGGAAATAAAGTAGAGGAAAGAGGTGAAGAGGATTAAGGGAGCATATCTAAAGATATCAGATCGATAGCCTCAGACACCAGCTTGGGAAAGGTCTTTGGGTGCTCTGAAACTCCTATAATATTGGTTTGAACAGCTGAGTCTGAAGCTTCGGGCTGGACCTTCTCCATAAAAACCCCTGAGATATCCTGCTTGGATTCTGAAGAAAGGTGAGGAATTGCATCAGCCTTAATAACTTTCCTCCATTATTTTTTGTATATTAAACGGGAGAGGTCAGGATGCGGGCAATGTGCTACAAGGTGGCAAACTTGTCTACAAAGGAAACATCGGAATGATAGTTTCCAATAATCAAGTTTCTGAAACCACGAGCTACCGTGTAATTCCAGGGATATTTCTTCATATAATCCATCATGAACGTCTAGTTCGACTTGATTTTTTGCACATATTTGATCTAATTTCGAGTCCCAGTGATCTTCAAGAGCAATGAAATTTCCTAACTTGTTTCTGATAGCTTCAAGCAAAGGGCGCTACCAAAATAATTGAGGGTGACCCGACAAGATAACCCAGACCCTATGTAGATGTTGAGGTGCATTATCGGCATTAAAGTGTATGTCCCAGTTATGTAGCTCTAAACCCGCAGGACCCCAATTCCAAACACGACTTAAAAGTTTCAATTTATCATCTGTAGCAACAAGTTTGAAGAGAAGCTAGCTGCGAGAAATTTGGTGGAAGGACGGGGCATAGCCCAACACAGGTGACCAGTGTTTATTAATCCAAGCTTGAATATATTCTAGGGTAGCCATCCGACCACAAAAACGACCCACCAGAGCTTTATCCAAATACTCAGGGACTTTTGAAATAGCAATGTCCTTGCCCACAATAAGCTTGATCGAATTTGGTGTAGTGCAGACACCCTTCTTGGCATGCTTGATTTTACGATCAGGGGCAGGAAGGTTATTACCAAGACGAGCAGTACAATCACCATTAGTGGGAGCAAAGATGCCATCATGCGAGGAAGAGGAGTGCGCAGAAGGATGATCAGTTTGAGTACATTGGGAAGTACAGTGAAATGAGGTAGCTCTTCTCATGAAGTCGAATTGTCCTGGGATAACGAGCCCCGCCTCTGGACTGTAAATAAGATCTACGTCATCAAAGCTCATGGAAAAGTCAGCTGAGCAGCAAGTCAATCGGATGGAGGCACGTGCAAGGAAGCGAGGGGAGGCAGAAAGAAACGTGTACAACCTAGAACCTAAGGCCAGAAAAAACTATCCACCCCCGTGAAAAAGGAGAGGGAGAGCCACATACGTGACTGGAGAGACTCGAGGGCCGCAGAGGCCGAAAATTGCCGAAAAAGTCAGAGCTCCCCGATGTTACTTATTAACTACTTCAATATAAATTATAAATTATATATATATATATACACACACACACACATACCCTAACATCTTATAACTTTGACATAGTTTCTATATATATTAGTTGTATTGATATGTTGGATCGACATCGGGGGCTTCTAAGGATTGAAGACGTTATTTCCCTCATAGAAATTGCAAGGGTTTGATGCCAAGGAGAATTCTAATAAAATAAACTAAAAAGAGTTGTAGAGAATATGGACACACTGAAGGTGGACATGAATATCATCCATTTTTAAGTTATTCATTATATGTCTTTGTATTGAACATATTTTCTTTAAATGCTTATATGTATATTGTATTTTAGATTGTATGTATTTGTATTTTAATTTTTTTTTCTTTCTATCGTAAATGTTTTTTATAATATCCTTTTGGGAGGTGCTTGACGTATGTTGTCATCTTGATGTGGACAGAAATATTATTTGGTTATTTTTGTTAGGGTTGATTAAGGGGTTAAGTTCAGTTAGGGGTTAATAACTTTATGGGCTTAGGGATAAGGGGTTATTGATTAAGGGTTTCAGGGTTAGGGGTTAAGGGCTTAGGGGTTAGGGGTTTAAGGGCTAAGAGGAATGGGGTTAGGGCTATGAAATTATAATGATGAATGCAAAAGAAGATCAATATTTTTTTTATTGTCGTTGTGACTATATATCTAAAAAAGTGTCTCACTTCCTACATGTCAAGAAAAGTAACATCTTTCTTAGATTTTTTCAACATATTCTTAAATATCTTGATAAATTGGACAAGCATGATCATTAATTTGTTGTCCTTTTTTCTTTGTCTCACCTAAGTTTTATTTATATTTTTCCTTCTTGTCTTTGTTTTCTTTATATATTATATTTGTAAACAATTGTTATATTAATGTTTAAATATTTTATATATATATACTAATATTACTTTATTGATTGTAATTATATAGTATGCCCCCCCCCCCCCCCCAGGGAATTTATCAACAAGGAAGAGGTGGTTGTAGTGCAAGTTCCTGTTCAATATCATGGACCGATTAATATTGAGGATCAAGCTAATGATCCTATGGAAGAAATTAATGATGTTGATAACATAGTTGAATAAGATGTAACAAATAGATTAATCCAAGAGACATTTAATAGTTTTGGAATGAATGATGATGGAAACCGTTATGATTATTGTGATTTTGATATACTTGCACTTGAGAGGGTAACTAAACCTCTTTATGAAGGCTAAAAAAGATCTCTTCTCTTTGTTGTATTGTTGTTTCTCAACTTAAAAGTGGTGAATGGTTTATCAAACATATGTTTCACACAACTCCTAAGGTATCTAATATATTTTGTGACATTTAGTACTATATACATGATAAAGAAATTATTTTTTTCATTGTTTTTAATGTTAGTACATTGATTGTATTTTAATTAGTTTGTAACATTTGGATGAAGTATGTAAAATTAATATTGTTTAGTACAGTAAACAGTACTACTTTTTTTTATGTTGTAGATTATTAGGTGAATTTATGTTACCATCGTCAAATGTTTTACCGCGTACATACCAATATTTACATTCCATTATAAAATATATTTAAATGGAGTATCAAGCTATTCTTGCATGCCCGAATGATGATATTCTTTATTATAAAGAGCATGTGTTAAAATAAAAATTCGCAAAATGTGATGACAGTAGATATCAAACTGATAAAGTAACTAGAAAGGTGCCTCACAACATTCTTTGTTATATTCCCATTGTTCCACATCTGCGACAAATTTTTAGGTGCAAAAGAATAGTAGAAATTAAGGATTACCATGAATCGAAGTGAATATGGTGTTCTTCAAATGCCTGCAGATGGATGTACAGTTTGGAATATAGAAGGAAAGTGGCCAAATTTTAAAATACAACCTCATAATCTTAGGCTTTCATTAGTAGCTGACAAGGTTAATCGATTTGGAGAGATAATATCTACTTACTTAGTGTGGCCCGTTTTTTTATCAACAATAACATTCCTCTAGTGAAATCAATCAAGAGGGTGCACATAATTTTCACAATTGTTGTTCTATGTATTAATTTTTTTATAAAAACAAGATAACACAATAACATCTCATTTATCTTGTTTGTTTCATAATTATGTCCTATATTTTTTGGTTTACTCATATATTTTCCATTATGTCTTATAACTTTTTTTATTTACTCGTATATGTAGTAATTATGTATTGTATGTTCAATAAATTAGGTAAGTACAAGGTCAAAGATATGAACGCATATATCGAGCCTCTTATCGATGAGTTAATGGAGTTCTATAATGATGTCAGTATGTATGATATCTCTAGACTAGTATATGCACAAAGGGAATTTGAATTTGGTGCAATGCTTGTATGGAAAATTTATGATGCCTTAGGGTTAACACATTTTTGTGGTATGTTATAATGTTACCCTACACTTTAATAGTGTTTAATTGTATTAAGTTCATTTCAAATATTTTTTTTTAAATAGTTCGACCTTCACTGTACATACTTAAAATAAATGAAATAAAAATTATTCCATCTCTATAGGTCTTCAAACAAAGAGTAAATTTTTGTGTCTAGTTTGTGGTCCTAAGATGAAATCTCATCATTTAATAAGCTTAGGAAAGTAGGTGTTTGATGAGTATAGGCACTTCCTTTCTAAGAATCATAGGTACCAAAGCATTGAAAAACATATTTTCATTGGGAAAGCAAAAGACTGGATTAAGACCACATAGAATGACACCTCATGCATGGACATTGCAATATAATAGAGTATCTCAAGGTATGGATCAAATTTCCTATGTATCGATATACATGATATGTTTGGATTATTTTATATTTTTATGGAATTTTATTCATTATACTAATTAACAGCTTAAATTTTTGTTATAATATCTTTAACTATGATTCACATTGTAGGTTTTTAAGGCATTAATAATAGATCACTTCAATGAGGAATGAAAATTTATCCCGAGAAATTCAATAGACTCCCTTACTATGAGAACCTAAAAATTGTTAATTTTTTTGATACAATGCACATCAGGAAAAATGTAATAGAGACCTTATAGTGAATCTTATATGGAAGGAGAGATAAAGAAAAAAATTTCAAGATTTGTAATGACATTAAAGAGGCTAACCATGCGTTTCAAAGTGTGACTCATTCAAATATCTATGGAGACGACCAAATTATAAGCACCCTTCCATGATTATTCACAGAGCAGCAAAGAAAGGGTGTTAAAGGGGTTATTGAAAAAATTAAATTTCCAACTAGATTTTATTCAAACATAAAGAATATCCTAACAAAGAAAGGTGAATTAGGTGGGGTAAAATCTCATGATTGGCATATGTTCATTAAGGTAATTATTTTTGTGTATATATTTATACATTGGTGAAACATATTGTTAATTAGTGGTTTTTTTTTTTTTTTTTTTTTTTTATGGTGGGCCTTAACATGACCGACAACTGTTTTTGTTACAATATGTTCTACCTCTATCTCTCCTGGAAAGTTTTAACAACAATGTCAGACAATTTATATATGATCTTGGAAAATAAATGAGGTAAGTGAAGATTTATGTGCAAAGTGTAATTTGTTTAATAGGTTTTTGTGTCGCATATTTTTTACTGCATGTATTTTACTTGTCATTATGTACTAATACTTTTTTTGTTGAAACCCCTTATTTTTTTGCTTAATTTTTAGATGGTTGTCATCTAAAGAAATTGATAAAGAAGATATAAAGTATTGGAGGAAACAAACTCCTTGTTTAATGTGTAAAATGTAAAAGTATGTACCTCCAACATTTTTCAATGCACAAGAACACTATATCATACACCAAGTCGAGGATATTGAAAAATGTGAACCTATACACACAAGACCAATGTAGATGGTTGAGAGGTACTAAAAATCACTGAAGGCTTTGGTAAAAAAAAAAGAGCATGTACAAAGGCTTCTATGGTTGAGGGATATATGGTATATCAAACCATCGTTTATATTAATCAATATAGTCTTGAAATAGGAAAATATATTAAGGTATTGGATCAAATTTGGGATGTCAACTCCATGGAAAAATTTGAAGGGGAGCACCTATTGGGGAAAGGTAGAAGGAGCAAAGTGATATGTAACTATATAGTGGAAATTTATAACACATTTGATTTTTTTGTTTTTTTTGTATATAGTACTTGTTTAATTTTTTCTATTCCTACATAATCCATTATTATGAAGGTATAACATGGTAATTAATTATATGTGTGTGTGTGTGTGTGTGAATTGTTTTATTTTAATACAATCGCTCGAGAGTGGGATGCAATACATTTATACATTGTAAACAATCTTGATTGGATGAAGGTGTGGATTGAACAAGGAAAACAAGCTAATAATGGTAGGTTATCATGGTATGGTATGTCCGCATTGGTCAAAGAAGCTCAACATAGTGGAAATACAAATCTTTTATAGAGGTAAATTGACTTAACATATGGTTTAAAAGATTATCAAGCAAGCATATTCACCTATACTACTTATATTTTTTACAATTATATTGATTCATATGACATGTTCTTTTCTTAATTTGAGAAATTTTCAAGTATAAATATGCTTAGCAATTGTAAATTCATTTTCTATGTGTTTGATGTATTTCAGTTGAAACACCACAACAAAATGTGGTGTGATGGCCTTAAAGTTCAAAAGTTTGGATGAAAACATGAAAACTTATGATAGTGGGATAACTGCAGTATTTCAAGTTATTAATGTTTCCTCTAGAGGTGACAGACATCTAGAAGTCTCTGATAATCGATACTATGGGTATGTGCATGATATAATTGAGTGTGATTTTGAATCCTTCAAAATAGTTGTGTTCAACATCAAATGGTTTACGCTACGAATCCATGAGTGTAACCCTGGTAGAAATATTATTGATCATGCTAATAGATTTACCATGGCTGATACAAGGAATCTTGAGCTAGTATTAGATCCATATGTTCTTCCAAGACAATCTGAATAGCTATGTTAGGTAGACATTCGAGGTAAAGATGGTTGGTCAATATGTTGTTAAATATGATCCCAGAGGAATGCCCATAAAGTATAATGTAGCGGAAGAAGATGATGTAGAGGAGCAGGGGATTCATGTAGTGTCAGAAAAATAATTCAAATAAGTTCCAGGAATATATGTTAATAAAAAAAAATGTTAATTTGGATTAACTAGATGATATTGACGTTGTGTCAGACAAAGAACTTGAAGAAGTTGAACCAAATGTAGAAGAGCATGTTCTGATGATGATATAGATGATGATGATGGCTATGTTGATATGGAAAATCATTTGAACATGAATGATGAACTAGATGATACAAATGATGATATGGATTATGAATAATATTAATTATACGAACATGTTGAAAAGTATGAGGTATGCATTTATATATTTTCAATTGATTTGTTCTCTTTCGTTCACCTTAAATTTTTATTTTCCTAGTTTTTGTGTTTGAATGTTACTATGTTTCTTTCAAATATATTATAGTAGTGTTAACAGTGCTGGACCTAGCAACGTTCATGGGATCTCCCCAATATGAAGTCCCAACTAGACCTCAAAAATTTTGGTGTAGGAGTCCCATATGAAATACGACCTGGTTGTCGAAGCAACGAGTTTTAATGATGTGCATTGGATACAATAACACATAGAGTGGTGTATTTTTCAATCTGGTTAAAATGTGTGTGACTCTATAGAAAGTTAAGTCTAATACATGGAGGTTATAACACACAAGGGGAAAGTAAGTGAGCCCCTTAAAAATGAATGAAATGATCATGAAAATCATCAAGAGATTCATTAGGTGTTTTTCGCAAGCACATGATTGTATTGAAAACATATTTGTAATCATACCTATCAAAGGAATGGTAAATATCCTTGACAAGATGTTTGAAAGAGTGTATGGAAGAAGTTGGAAATGTGTAACACCATTCCTTTACACACGCTTCGAATGTGAGGATGAACAACCTCACATAGTATCCTCACAATGAATATTATGTTTAGTGAAAAATTTGAAAAAAAAGAGTGGTGTACTCAAGAATGGTTGTTCCACCCTCGCCATCAAATTTAAAATTTGAAAAGTCATTGATTATTCCCGCGAGCACTTTCAAATTTTCAGTTACGGAAAAACATGTCAGGGTTAAGATTTGGGAAGGATCCATTTAAGGGTGTGGAAATTTTAAACATACTTCATGGGCCCATCTTTTCATCTCACCTTACTTCTAGTGCCAGAAATGTCGACGATTCTCGACCTGCCAACATTTAGGGGTTATCCCCGATATGATTTCCCAAGTATACCTCACAGCATTTGGTGTATGATCCCCATCCATAATACATCTTGGTTTCTGAAACAACGGTTTTTAATGATGTGCCTTGGTTTCAATAACGCATAGAGTGGTGTATTTATGACTTTGGTTAACAAGTGCGTGACTCTGCAGAAATATAAGTGTAATGCATGAAGGTTATAACATATGAGGGGAAAGTAGGTGAGCCCATTAGAAGCCTATAATAGTATGCAACTTGAAAATAACACATGAACATAAAGAAATCACAAGCTAATCTATGAAATGGTTCACAAGTTAACAGTGATGAAAATATACAAAAGCATGCATTCAACAAGATTCATACTAATGCAAACGAAATATCCATAAGCATAAGTGTAAGTGAGATAAAAATACATTGCAATAAAATTATAATAGTCCTACTATTTTCATAACATATGCATGAAAACGTGTAGGCTCTAAGCTTTTATTAAAGTGAAAATTCCAATCATACATATACCATTGATTGACCACTGGCCCCAATAGTTGAACATTAAGTATACACTAGTTTCTCCAAAGAAATATACTCCCTCTATGCTACGGAGAAGCCAAGGCTCTCAAAAAACTCCCAAGCTGCTAATTATAAGCCTAAGCCTAGCCAAAAGCTTGTCTCCCCAAAATCCCTTTACATGAGTTATACGGATGTATTTATAACAAAAGAGGTGACTCTTCACCTCCCCTTTGTCACTCTTGGACTTCCCTCATGACACTTCAACTTATTTCCAAATGAATCCTTACATTCCACAATTGGCACTTGGAATTTCACTTACAAATTATTTACAAAATAATATTACAATATACTCATACCAATATAGGAAAAAACTGGGTAGATCCAACTAGACAACATAATAAGACAAAATAGATTAAGCTTGAGTTTGGGGAAACTCTATCTCAACAACTTCCACTTGTTGTTTCTTTGTCATGTAACAGTGCCAAGATTTGAACTGTGGGATGAGTCCCTCAAACTTTGTGAAGGTGTGAGGATCAAAGCCATCTCTAGCCTCCATGGAATCTAGATACACTGATTTGGAAGTGGTATGTAATCCTGTCTTTAGTAGGAGTAACATTGTGTTGATTTGGACAAGACCATCAATGTACTTGTGCATGTTTTTCCTGTTTACTTCAAGATCTTCCCTGGTGGCAATTTTTCTACACTACTCCAAGTATTTTTCAATCTCCTACGTGACATGATTCCTGTGTTTGGCCTCAGTGAGTGAGAAAACTGATGGGCTCCTGTGTGATTTCACCAATAAATTCACATTGTTAGGCAATCGTGCATACAAGGCATGAATGTTGGCAATGAACGAGGTGAGCTATTTGTTATTTTGGATAAGAATACAAACCTTTGGTTTCTCCAACTTTGCCTCTTTCCTTGTTTTCTTTCACAGTTCAAGCGATGCCCCTTTCTATCGCATTGAACATTCATGCATGAAAACAATTGATGCTTGTAAAAACTTAAGTGTTTTAATATGATATTTAAAATTTTGTTGCAAGTCTTGCAAGTGGAAAATTTCCTTATGCACAGAAACAAGCTCCTCATAAATATTCTTCATGGTCTCTTCCAATGTCAATATTTCACCAAGTATCGTTGCCTTCCATTCTTCCAGATAAACCTTTGTGGGAGTTGTGTTCTGAGCCTCTGCTCGTATTTGTTCAACATCTTGCCTAACAACCTATAAATTATTTTCCAAATATTTTTCCTCGGCCATCATATTCTCTTTGTTTGACTTTGATGCACTTGTGAAGGCCAAGTTAGCTATGAAAATGGCATTGGGATTCCTTCTGGTGTCTGCAACTGTCACCCTTTCTCTGATGAATGTAGGAGATGTGAGTTCGTCCAGAAAATGTTTCTTTCATGCTTGTACAATTATTTTAAGAAGCTTTCCATAATTCATATTGTATGTGTCCATAAATAGACCTTCATCTCAGGCACAATTTCCTCTCCTTCACTTGGAGCTTGCTCTTCTAAAGGAGGGGGGGACTGAATGATGACCTATTGTGTGCTTGGCATCAAGTCAACATCTTGGTTATGTGGCTCTGGTTCCACCTCCATGTCTTGAATCAAAATCAAATCTTAAATCTCTCGAGAGAGCTCCTTGTCCTACAATTGTTTTCTCTCCTCTCTTGGTAGTTGGTTCTGCTCTTTCTCCTTGTCTTGTTTCCATGCAACTTCTATTCTTATACTCTTCATCTTTCTTCTTCTTCCTTATTTTGTTTTTTTTACTCCAATATCCTCTTTTCTTATTCTTCCCTCCACTTTTTTTCTGCCTCATGCATCCTATATTTCCTCCTTGAATTTAATACTAAGGCCGCTCTTAGAACGATCGGGTCTGCTTTCATATTTTGGCTTCTCTCTCCCCTTAGGCTACCTGCAACCTTCCTCTTAATTTTTCTGCACACTGGGTTACGCAATTCCTCTAGTTTTGATTTTGGAGCGACTTATTTATACAAAATTAACTTATGAAGTTCCTGCAAAACTGCCCAGCTCACGGTACTTAGAGGCATTATAACCATTATTCCTTGGTTCCTCCTTCGGCCTATAGAATGTCCCGCTTAGGCACTAGAAATGAATTCTCACGCAGTGGTATCTACAAACATTTCGAGGATCGTATGTGTTTAATTCCAGAGTACCTAATGAAAATTTCTCTATCACCTTTCCTTCGGTGTCCACAAAGTTCATATTCTTGATCTCGTACAATCTGATTTGCATAAGAAGAGTTGGCCAAGTTTATTTCTTCTTCTTGTGAAATTTGCTGACAACCTTGTGGAGAGATGATATGCAATGTCTTGCATGACTAACTTATTGATGGAATACCTCAATTAAATAATTGTCAACTTCTGTCTGTCGAACACTCTGAGGAAAGTTCCATCTGATGAGGTAAATAAATATGTTATTTTTGACACTGCTTCCATTGCCCCATGTGACATGCAAGGTGGTTCTTCCTCAGAAATTAACTTGTATAACGAAATGAGGAAAAGTTCAGATATTTTTTCCATTACTCCTCTATGGCTGCACTCTGAAAGGAGTCTACAGTAGATGTGCATGGCAATCTCTCATGGTGTCCATGTCAAATTCATGCCATGGAATGAATTGTGAACACAAATTGCATCCAATAAATAATCATACATGAAAAATATATTTTTCCCACCCATGGGAGGATTTGGGGCATTGGCTACATGGAAAATCATCTATTGAGAAAAAATGGTTGACTAGTTGAACGATTTCCCTTCATTCACAACCCAATTCAGTAAGAATTCCCACCCTTCGAGGAAGGTCTCAATGCTCCGCTAACCATAGATTCTACAAAATAGAAAAATCAAGAGCTTATAGACCCACCTGATATATTTTGACTTGTAAGTGTTAGTGAGTGTTTGATGGAAATTTGATGGCTCTTTCACCTAGATTTTAAAATTTTCCTTTGTACATAAGTAGATGGGGATAGCATAAAAGTAGGAATACATGAGCGTTTTTTACTCCAGAAAATGATACATGAGATGATAATATGTTGCCAGAAAAGAAGCAAGCCTTTTTCCATTGGCATTATTCAGAGTCATAGTCTTGATATCTATATGCGAAATTATCCAACTGACAATGCCTACACATAGGAAAGTCAAATATCTGCAGACAATCTTATGTAGTCCTGATCATTGAACATTGATATATACCTTTCAGTCTTCCAGATCAACTTTGAAGCTTCTTGCTAAGAATGTTTCATTCACTTTCTGCCATGTGATATCTGATTCCTTTTCTATGAACAATTGAGTATCTAACTAAATTGGAAAGATTATTGGCGTACTCTCAAATGCCTCCCTGGTACTTCTCTTTTTGGTATCCTTTGAAGCATCTCTCTTTGGTGTCATGATAACAATGACTGATGAATAGAAGTTCTCAACAACTTCTATACCTATAGGAGAAAAAAGGCACTCATGGAAAAGATAAATTAGCTTCAGAAAATCAACTCACAAAGTAAGATCACAACAAAAATAACTAAAATGAAGGGGAGAATTGCACAATTATTGAGGTCAAGGGAGAGGGACTGATTGCATGAACTTCATGTTGCATAGTCTCATCATCCAGTGATGCGGCCTGAGGCTAGGAACTATGCAATGCACAATTAATATTGGGCAGATTAAGGGAGAGACTACGCCATGTGTAGTCTTAGTGGCCAAGGGAATAAGATGAATCCCTATAACTATGTAATGCATAGTTGGGTCAGCCTAGTATTGCGCATTGTGTAGTCTCAAAGGCCAAGCATCAAGCTTGAGCCTTGGACTTGTGTAATTCCCAACTAGGCAAGGCAACTGCTATCCAAGTGAAGTATATATATGCCCAGACAGAGTGTGGAAAACTAGAAGATCTGAGTGATGGTGCAAGTTTAAGTGTATAATTGACTAAAGATAGATAGACTAGTGAAAATCAAGTGTGGAATATCAACATGCAAAAGGAAAAATAAACATGCATGGAGAGTCATTGAAACGAAGATCACTAGGGCGAAAAAACAATAAAATGGATGCGTCACTTGTAATAGGTGAACGTGAGACTGAACCAACACTTATGAAGGCTAATATAACTTTAAACGCAAAAAAATATGAAGAGAAACAAGAAAAACAACACTCATAGAATCTAAATGAAAAAAATCGAAATAAAAAGAGGCAAAAGAAGACAAAAGCAAGACTCACCCAAAAAAGCATCACAAACTCCACCAAAGGCTCCTTGATCTCCTTAGGAATGCTAGAGCTCCAATATTGAATGTAAAAAATATCTCTAGAGGAATCTATTAAATAGATCTAGGTCGATTAGGGTTTATGATGTGCATGCCTAATATCAAGGAAAAAATTACACTTGGTGGAAAATTCCAAAAAGAGGAGTGCCACCTTCGAGAAACTAATTATGAATATCTATTTTCTAGGGATTATTTTTTCCTCTTTTTTTCTTTTTTTTCTTTTTTTTTCAAGAAACTTTCCATGCACACTATCAAGAAGGATTACACAGTTCCCAAGGACTAAGAAACTCTTTGACTCAGTGCATTGCATAGTTTCTAATATCAAGGGATGCTTTGTACAACTTTTGAGCTTAAGGCTAGGCTTCCATCGAGGACAACATAGTTTCCAAACTCAAGGTTGGTTTTCTTGTCGAGATTTACTCAATTATGAACCTCAAGGCTAACCCACCTTCCAATATTATGCAGTATCTGGAGGCAAGCCCAGCAATGTTGCAAGGTCAAGTTATTAGTTAGCTTGTGTTTGAAAGATATCAAATTGATATAGACTTCATCACAAGCACAACATTAAAATATAAGTCTCCATCATAACATGAATAATTGATGAGTGTAAAATATAATCTCTTGTACTGGAAAAAAGGGAAGGCTCTGAAACGAAATCATAGGAAAAATTTTGGAGGTTGGTTGTAGCAGCTACAACACTTGGCGACGCACAAGTAGACCTCCATCTCTCTGTATGGGTATTGTATCGTGAAAAAAGGTTCTATCTCTTCACAAAATATTGTTCAGTTCATTGATTATTATAGCTTCTTTACGTATCTTGAGTTAAAGACATAGTCCCTACCATTATTTTCATCAGCGAAACACTTAACCAATCCTAGTAAAATTGAGTTGTTTAGATTAGGGATGAGGAGTATATAGATATAAAATTATAAGGATTGTCATTTAAGGAACAAAAACATTACTCCACTAATAGCGATCCTAATCGGTACCCTAACACATTTTCTTGTTTCACCTCCCTACGTAGGAAGCCTTTCTCTTATTTCGCCCTTTATTTTATTTTTTTCATTTTTTCCATTTTGTTCATAGAACTGTGCATAGTCACTTATTAATTTCATGGAGTGGAAGAGGGATCCTGAATTATTGAGAGCAGAAGAGGTTTTCCCTTCAAAGAAGGATATTTATACACCCCTGACATACTTGTTAAAGTTTCCTCCCCTCCTTACTCTACTCGACTTAGTTGACAAGGAAAAATAAAAAAATCATAAAACATTGATTACAGTAGGTGGTATTAGTTATAGATTCAAGCATCGTGATTCCACTATGGTTTTCTCTGAGAAAGAACATATTTTCCATCAATGTATCATCGACTAAATATGCAAGATCCATGCAGAGAGAAGGAATGAATAGATAATCAAACGTTGATAGTAGCATAACTTGCTCTTCAACTTCACCATGCTTGCTTCAAAAAAAAATAAGGTCTCATGTTGAAGCTATCCTACAAATGGAAATAAATGAAAAGAGCAAGGAACAAAAGTAAATCAAAACAAAACAAAAATAAATAAAACAACAAACTATCCCTATTCCTACACTAGCCAAGAATAGGCTAGGGTTGTATGTAAAATGAAATTTCCCATGTAACCACCAATGCATCGGCTGGCCTATATGGGCGAGGGATTGCATATCAAAAATATATTCAACAATAACAACAAATAAGAAAGATAAAGCGATACATATCGTAACATTCAAATTTTGAAAATGCACGCAGAAAAATATGAGACAAAAGCACATGCAAATAATTTTGCGGATGCATTATGGCATTCGAACACACTGTGACAAAATTACATGCAAGAACAATCTCTTGAACTTCCAAACTGGGCGAATATAAAGAAATAAGAAAAATTGATTTTCACAACAGAGCTCGCTAGGTATGAATCCTCCAAATATTGAGTGATATGATCGTGCAAAATAGATGGAGGGCGCAAAAATTGTGAAAGAGATTGATTTTCAATTTGTGCAATGGAACGATGAGGATCCTTTGGAGATACAACATTGTTATTATTAGAATTGGAACTTATTTTTAGACTACGAGAACATGACATAACTATCAACACGGGTTGAAGTGGTTCAAAAACTTGTGGTAGTTCCAAAACATCAAAAGGTAGATCATAAAAAATTGGTGGCTTAGAAATATCAACAATAGAAAAATCAAAGTTGTGACGAGATGAATCAATGAAAATATCACGACAGTTATGATAAGAAATTTCAAGATAGAAAACAAAGGCATCCTCATGATCTAATAAATCGTAAATATGGGGATATTGAAAACAAGAAATTTCACCCTCTATTTCTTCATTGATCAGATGATGGATTGAAGAGACCAGGAAGAGAATATTTTTCCTCTCTGTAGTCAATGTAAAACCAACATTCCACAAGTTATGAGTGTGATCAGAAGTAACATCATTATAAATTGATTCTTTTCAAGATTCAATAAGAATGATATATTCATGGAAAATGTATGGATAATGACGGAGAGGTATGGAAGGAGAAAAATCAACCTGCACTGCAGATTCTTGTTTAGAAATAGACTCACACACATAGTCATCGTAAATGATATCACAAGTTTGTTTTTAAACACCAATCCCATCCTGAATGTGATCCTCATGGACATCAAAAGAAACGGTTGAAACAAGTGAACACAACAACTCACAATCAATAGGACCAAAGGGATCAACAGATGGAGGATGAGAAGATAAAACATCGTCACAAAAATCAGATTCGCAGTCCAAAATTATGCTGAAATTTTGAGTATGTGGGGTGAGAGAAGTTGGTGGTAAGTTAGCGGATGAACTCTCAAGTTCTCCCAACTCAACCTGTGGAAATGGAGCCATTTTATGAGGAGAGAACTAAGAGTCACTTGGAACAACAACTTCCATCATTGGAGATTGAGGAGCTCAATAACCAAGGTATCCTAGGAGACTTTTGAAAGATTCATTTTCTTATGGATTCATCAAAATATGAACTAGAAATTCAAAATTATCTTTCATTAAATCCCAATAAATATCATCTTTAGAAATTTTGAAACAAAAATGAATGAAATGATCATGAAAATCATTAAGATATTCGTCAGCTTTTGCTTCGCAGTCGCGTGATTTTCTTGAAAACATATTTGTGATCATACTTGTCAAAGGCGCGGTAAATATATTTACAAGATGTTCGAAAGAGTGTATGGAAGTGGTTGGAATTGTGTAACACCATTCCTTTATGTGTGCTTCAAATGTGAGGATGAACAACCTACACATAGTATCCTCATAGTGAATGTTATGTTTAGTGAAAAAATAGAAAAAAAGAGCGGTGTACTTGAGAATGGTTGTTCCACCCTCACCATCGAATTTCAGAATTGAAAATTCACTGATTATTCCCACGGTCACTTTCAAATTTTTGGTTATGTAAAAATAAGAAGCAATTTAAGGGTTCATAAAGTTAAAACAGACTTTGTGGGCTCACTAAATTTCATGTGTCCCTCCTTCTAGCACTAGAAATTTCGACATTGCTAGACTCACCAACATTCAGGGGATCTCCCCGATATGAAGTCCCAACTAGACCTCACATTGTTTGGTGTAGGAGTCCCATTCAAAATACGGTATGGTTGTCGATGCAATGGGTTTTAATAATTTTCCTTGGCTGCAATAACACATAGAGTGGTGTATTTATGACTTTGTTGAACAAGTGTGTGACTATGTGGAAATCCAAGTGTAATGCATGAAGGTTCTAACACATGAATAGAATGTGACTGAGCCCCTTAGAAGCATGTAATTGTACGCAACTTGAAAGGAACACATGATCATAAAGAATCACAAGCTAATATGTGAAATAGTTCACAAGTTAACAATGATGTAAATATACAACACGCATTCAACAAGATTCATACTAATGAAAACAAAATTGTTCATAAGCATAAGCATAAGTGAAATAACATAGATTTCAAATAAAAAAATAATAATCCTACTATATTCACAACATATGCATGAAAACGTGTCGGCTCTAAGATTTTATTAAAGTGAAAGTTCCAATCATACATATACCATTGAAGAACCACTAGCCCCAATAGTGTAACATGAAGTATACACATGCTCCTCTAAATAAAGATAACCCCACTATGCTACGGAGAAGCCAAATCTCTCAACAAACTCCCAAGCTATTGATTCTAAGCCTAATCCTAGCCAAAATATTGGCTCCCCAAAAGCCCTTTACATGAGTTATGAGGATGTGTTTATAACAAAAGGGGTGAATATTCACCTCCCGTTTGTGACTCTTAGACTTCCCTCATGACTCTTCAACTTCTTTAAAAATGGCTCTTCACATTTCAAAATTGATATTTGGAATTTCAATTAAAAATTATTTACAAAATAATATTACAATATACTCGTACCCATATAGGAGAAAAATGGGTAGAGAAAACTAGACAACCTAATAAGACAAAATAGATTAAGCTTGAGTTTGGGGAAACTCTAGCTAAATAATTTCCACTAGTTGTTTCTTGGTCACATAATAGTTCCAATATTTGTACTACTGGATGATTCCCTCAAACTGTGCAATGATGTCAGTCTATAAGCAGACTCTAGCCTCCATGGAATCCAAGTCCACATATTTGGACCCGGTCTATGATTTTGTCTTTAGCGGCATAAAAATTGTGTTGATTTGGGCAGGACCACCAATGTACTTTTTCATGCTTTTCCTATTTACTTCAAGATCTTCCCTGGTGGTTATTTATCTGCACTTATCCAAGTATTCTTTAATCTCCTAGCTGACTTGATTCCTACGTTTTGACTTAGTGAGTGAACCAACTGATGGGATCTTGTGTGATTTCACCAATAAATCAATATTGTTATTAAAATGTACATACGAGGCTTGGATGCTGGCAATGAATGAGGCAAGTTGTTTGGTATTAAGGATAAGCATCTGAACCTTTTCTATCTCCAACCCTATGTCTTGCCTTGTTTTCTTTCCTAGTTCAAGTGGTGCTCCTTTGTATCGCATTGACCATTCATGCATGACAACAATGGATTCTTATACAACCTTAAGAGTTTTAACATGATATTTACACTGAATCTACTGCAATATGTGCAAATGGAAAGCTACCTTATGCATGGTAACAAGCTCCTTCTAAATATTTTGCATGGTCTCTCCCAGTATCGATATTTCATCGAGTATTTTTGCCTTCAGTTTTTCCAGATAGACCTGTGCGGGAAATGTGTTTTTAACCTCTGCTCAGAGTTGTTCAACCTATTTCCTAACAACATACGAGTTATTTTTGAATTGTTTCTTCTCGACCATCAGATACTCTGTGTTTGAATTTGTTGCACCTGTGAAGGCCAAGTTGGTTGTGGCAATGGAATTGGGATTCCTTCTAGTGTCTACCACAGTCACCCTTTCTTTGATGAATGCAAGATATGCATGGTCTTCTGGAAAATGTTTCTTCCATGCTTGTACAATATTTTTTTTGAAGCTCGTCATAAGTCAAATTTTATGTGTCCATAATCGGACCTTCATCGAGATGCACAATTTCCTCTCCCTCTCTTGGAGCTTGCTCTGCTGGATGAGGGGGAGAATTAATGGTGATCAGTTGTGTTCTTGCTATCAAGCCGACATCTTTGTTTTCTGGTGTCGATTCCACCTCCATGTCTTGAATCACAATCAATTATTCATTCTCTTAAGCGAGCTCGTTGTCCTACAACTTTTTTCTCTCCTCTCCCAGTAGTTGGTTCTGCTCTTGATCCTCGGCTTGTTTCCGTGCAGCTTCTTCTTCTTCTACTCTTCGCCTTTCTTCTTCTTCCTACTTCTAATTTTCTTCCTCCAATCTCCTCTGCCATTTTTCTTCCCTCCAATTTTTTTCTTCTTGTTGCATCATCTATTTCCTCCTTGACTCTACTACTAATGCCACTATCATAATGATCAGGGTCGCTTTCATATTGTGGCTTCACTCTCCCTTGGGACTCCTACAACCTTCCTCTTACATTTTCCATGCATTGGGTTGTGTCCTTCCGTTGGTACTGCTTATGGAATGACTTGTTTCTGCGGAGTAACCTGTAAAGTTCCTAAAGACTGACCGGCTCACGGGACTTTGAGGCATTATAACGATTATTCCATGGTCCCTCCTCCAGCCTATAAAATGTCTAGCTTAGCCACTAGAAATGAATTCTTGCACAATTGTCTCTAAAACCGTTCCCGGTATCGTATAGATTGAATTCCACAGTATCGAATGAAAATTTCTCTATCGTCTTTCCTTCGGTGTCTACGACTTTTAGATTCTTGATATCGTACAATCTAATTTTCATAAGAAGAGACTGCTAAGGTGATTTATTTTTCCCATGAAAAGTTGCTGAAAACCATGTGGAGAGATGATATACAACTTCTTTCATGAATAACTTATCAGTGGGATACCTCAATAAAATATGAGGTGATTTATTTCTGCTGAACACTCTTAGGAAAGTGCCATCCAGTGAGGAAAACCAATATACTATCTCTGAAACTTATTCCATTTCCCCATGTGACACGCAAGGTGGATATTCCTTAAAAAACTTGTATAATGGAATGAGGAAGTGGTTATTTAGATTTTCCATTACTCCTCTTCGGCTACACTCCGAAAGCAGTTTTTAGTAAATGTGCACGACAAGATCTCATGGTGTCCAAGTCCAATTCATGCTAGGGAAGGAATTTTGAGAACATATTACATACAATAAATAAGAAAACATGTAAAATATAGATTTCCCACCCTTTGGAAAATTTAGGGTGTTGACTACATGGACACTCTGTTGTCGAGACTGTTATCATGGCCCCCAACTTCCCAAGGCTGAAAGTGGGACTGAAGGAAGGTAACCACATACCAGGCTTTAGGTCAGGTATTTATACCTAGCGGAACTAGAGAGGGCTCTCTCATTGTCGCTTTGTAGAGAATGGATTGACTGAATATCTATTGATATTAGGATAGGTATGTAAGCTCAATAAATAGGATTTTTGTTTGATGTTTTAAGTGCTTGATAGAAAGGTCAGTGAGAAAGTTAGGTCTAGGGTTTTTAGGTATGAATTTCAAGGTAAATTTGCATAGAATGTGTGAGGCTAGATAGGTAGTTTGAAAGCATGCTTAATTGGTAATTGAGTATAAGATGAAGTGATAGAGAATCTAAATTATCACTGAGGTGAATTAATTCATTTAGAAGTAAATAGACATATCGTGTAAACTTTGTCTAAAACAAAGCATGAATAGACATGATTTCTGCTTATAAAATTACAAGATAAACACATGAAAAGATGTATCTAAAAGATGAAAATATATCATTTAACATGAATAGATAAAAAATGGATGAAGAAAAAATTCTCCAATTCATACCACAATATTCTCAACACAAATTCTGGAATATTGTCTTTGATTCCATTCCAAAATGTTGTTACAATAGCTCCACTTTAAAATAAGAATATTCAACCCACAAAAAGACTGAAGAGAGTCTACTTATAGATAATATGAACCATTACACCTCATCAGGTCGAAATACCATCCAACATGCATCATAAATACATGAGATGAGTCATTTCCTACATTATAGGGAGGTTAGAAATGAATCCCTAAAATTTAGCTATGAAGTAGGAGTGTGTGTCCCTTACATTAAATTACATGTTCCCTTATGATAAGATGCAAAAACCAACTCAATTACTGTATTGAAAACTCATAAGACAACAAAAACTTGAATTTATAACATTTTATGAGCTTGAGAAGTGTCTCGAGGAATCCAATGCAAATGTGTAACATTTCTGATTGAAGCGTAACAGAATTTTACAGAATCATAGCAAAAGTTTGTAGCCATTTTTGAGGCACTTTTAGAAGTCCAAATCCAATTCTTAAAGACCAGTCAAATAGCCCATTGTTTCTTGTTTCTAGAACATCTTGAATTTTGTAAAATTACCCACGGAAGGCCTCCAAAAGTTCATTCTCCCAAGGTTACTCTAGAATCATAGAAAGGCCTCCAAAAAAGTGGCAGAACCATAGAAAATGAGTGGTCTTTTGGCCTTTTCTGAAAAATTAAAGCCTGTAATGCAAATAGGGTTTCTGATATGTGATGTACTCATCAAAATTCATCCAACCACATGAGAAAATTATCATTTGGATGCCCCTAAAATAAGCGTAACAATTTTTTTCTACGCTTCTGTGAGGAGGAAATTTCCAGATTTGTGCAAAAATCACAAAAAATACCAAAATTCTTAAAAACTTATAAAAATTGGTTTTATAGCACCTGTGAGTGATGGGCTAAACATCCAAGGAAGATTCAGCCAACAAATCTAAGCTATCCTTCTCTTTAAGCTTAATTTGAGTTTCTTTTAGCCTTTTCTTCTACTATTTTAGCCTTATTTGTGAAATTTTGTTCATGGTGCGAGAGTGATTTTCCATGTGTCTTTGGAGGTTTTTATCTACCTTAGCTCTCTTAAAGAGCTTCACCAAATGTTAATTTACCCTTTCCAACCAGAGTTCTTTGTCTTTATTGATCTTCATATCTATTAGCTCATCAAAGGTCAACTTTTCAGGTGGATGAGATGACTATATTTCTAGCTCCAATGCCATTTTGAGGCCTCTTGTCTTTGGCCTTCTTGGCTTTGTTTCAGTCTCCATGTCTTGCATTTGATCAAAATCTATGATATTCTTACCTTTACCTTTATCTGCCTCTAGGCCTGGTTTAGGTTTGGTTTGTAATAGTTGCTTCACCTTCAATTGAAAATTCTCTTGCCGCAGGAAAGTGATTCGAGAATTAGCAATGGAGAAGATCTTCCTCAACTCTACTATTTTCTCATCCTTCTCCCTAATGATCTCCTCAACTGATTTGATCTCAACCTGCTCTGCTACCTCAACCTCCAATGGCGTTGGTTCACTATGTTGGTGCAAAGGTGTTTCATCTTGATGCATGAGAGGTTTATCCTCTATTTCACTTTGTTCAGCAATAGTGTCAAGTTTAAGTACACTTTTGATAGATTTGGGAACAAATACCTGTCTCTTTCCCTTATCCTAGGTATGAGTAAAATCCAAAACCCTAGGACCCTTTTAAATCTAAGTTTTCATGCTGGAAGAGCCAACCTCCATTGGTGTGCTACGCATGATAGGAGGGCTAGTGGTGGGCATTGTTGCTACTCTCTCCATGAAGGTTTCCCAAGTCATGTTGATGGATGAAAGGTGATTCCACACAATGAGTTTGACCAGAACATGGTGAAAAGTACTTGGGCAATGGTCTTTCTCTCTTCTCTAAAGCTTCTCATTCATTTTGATCAAACTAAGTAATGTGGCAATTCAAGTGATTTGATGGAGGTGAAATGCATCAAAAACTTGATATGGTACCTATAAAACCTAGAAAATATTCCTTCAAATGTGAACTAATTCATTATTAACATCATCAAAGGAGCATATTTTTTAAGGAGGCATTTGAAATGGAAGAGGTACTCCAATTCCTCTCTATCATGAGGTTTGAGAAATTGTTTGTAATCTTCAAGGTCTAAGTCCATGCCCTTGAATCAATTCTCTCCATGACTAGGAATACTTGTTGTTGAAGAAATTACATATACTGATAGGTTAAACTCTACACTTGCAATGATCACCTTTGCCATGTTGAGATTAGAGGCAAATAATATTTTAAGTTGAAGATGGTATCCTTCCTCTATGATCTTCTCACAAAACCTCAAACATCAAGTCCTCTCTAAACATCTTTTGGCCAAGGGTGAAGCATTGATTTCTTGCATGGTGTTGGGTTCTAATTTGAGGTGGTACCCTCCCTTGAATTTTTTCTTCTCACTCTCCATCTTGTCTATTATTGAAAGGATGAAACCTTAATGTGTAGATGAAATGGGTATGTGTAGTGTAATTTGGGAAAAATAGAGTATAGGGATGGGGTGCAATTAGAGGGTGAGATGAAGTGTTTTAAAGCCAAGGAAAATTCTGGAAAAAAATTAGGACATAGGCTTACATGTTGGCTCCATGATATGAGTGAAATAAGGTTAAATGGATGTGAGGAAGGTGTTCAAATGAGGGAAGCACATGAATTTCCTAGTTTAACACTTGAAAATTGGCTAGTAATTAGGATTTGATGAAAATGGCTCTTAGGAAGGATATGGATGATGGGGGATGGCAGTATGATGTGTGTGGGAGGTGTAGGATAGTGTTATATGAGAGGGTTAGGGTTTATTTAATTGGAATATTTTAATGATATGAATAAATGAAAATATAATGGAGAATGAAGTGAGCATGAAAATCAACAATGAGCTTGATAAGTTGACCACAGGAGGGTATAAGAAGTTGACTTACTATTGTAAGAGTTCTAAGAACTGATGCCAACAAGCCTTGAGCTTGTTGGCTTGGGAGCCCAAAAACCCTTAATTCAACACTTTCTGGATGTGTAATACAGTGTAGCAGAAGCGTAACATTGATTCCAGAAATGTAACAACCTACTACAGAAGCGTAACAACTGGTTACAAAAGTTTAACAATGGCCAGCAGAAGCGTAACATAAGTCACATAAGCATAACACAATGGCTCCAGAAGCATAAAAAAAGCAATAAAAATGTAACAAAGTGGCTCCAGAAGCATAAAAAAGGCAGTAGGATCATAACAAAGGGCTTTAGAAGCGTAACAAAGGCAACAAAATCATAACACAGGGCTTCAAAAGCATAGCAACGTGTTCCTTGGAGTAATTTATCATGTTTTTTTTCGAACACTTGACCACTAAGGAGTGCAATGGAGGTAATATAGGAGCTCTACCACACAACAAAAGAGAATAACGTGTTTGGATGAGCTTCTTTTGTCCTTTATAAGATTTGAAATGAATTTGTTGTCCTGTAGTGAAACAATATGACAATTTTTCCTTTTGAAATCCTTTGACATTAAAACACATTTTTAAATAAGACAACTTGTCTTACTGTTTCCTCTTAAGTATGCTATCTATCCTTTAAAATACTTATGAGTGAAATGAAGGATTGTTTTCCTTGTTTGATGAAAAAATCAACTTTTGCAAAGGAAAAACAATGACACTTAGACATTAGACCTAGATGAGATGGATTGAAAGACATAAGTCTTCTAAATGATAATGAAAGTGATGAGATTTAAAGTGATGATGGCCATGGATGAGATGAGGGGAGCATCAATTATGACCTAGACTCCTTGAGTGACCAAAATTTATTTTGAAAACTTGTTTGAAAAGACCAAAACGTTTGACCTATAAATAATAGGAAAACAACATAAAGAGTATGTTTGATCACTGAAATATTGACACTAACATTGGCTCCAGCTAGGGATGGTAGCTCCTTCAGGAGGTTACATGGACACCATAGATCAGGTAACCTTACCATTGGGCAATGGAGTCAAACTTTGAAAAACTTGAAATAATGAAATAAATTTGGAAATGAATTTGAATAAAATAAACTGACTTGACTCTGACTTGATAACTGATTGACCTTTTTGAACTTTTTAAAATAAACATGAGCTGAATGTAGAAGTCTCATGGCCTTCTCCTCAAGCTTCAAAATTCTACAACAACTTCCTTATTGCTTGGACATCAAACTAAACTGATATGTACAATGAAAGTGGACTTCATCTTCAATGATCAAGTAAGGTAATGTTTGAGGAACCTGTCATTGATTGGTCCTCCCAGAACTTCTTGCCCTTCAATATCCTCTAATAAAAATGATTTATTACCTTTGAATGCAATGATATTGTAAGGACCTTTCCATAGGTTATCAAAAAAAATTTGCTGACCTTTGTCTTCATTCCGGGCATCCCAATGAAGAACAACATCTCCAAGCTTAAAATCATCATATTTAGTCTTCTTATCATAAATATTTTTTATTTTCTCATGAAGCTTTGAAGTATGAATGAAGACTTCATCTCTTAACTGTTGTAGATCAATAATTTGGCTAATACTTCGTTGGATATCATTTTGTTCATTGTCAATCTCTTGCAGAATTTTCATCATTGGTACAACTAAAGAAGTAGGGAACATTGTGTCAACACCATACACAAGTTGGAAAGGTGACATGTTGATTCATATCTTCATGCTAACTTTATCCGCCCATAGACCATTGGTGAGCTTTTTGTGCCAATTTCTCTTGTTTTCTTGCAACATCTTCTTGATAATGTTCACTAAATATTTATTTGACAATCCAGCCAGCTTGTTGCCTTGAGGATAGTGTGTTGTATAATGACCAAGCATAATGTGATACTTATCCCAAAATTCATCATTTTCTTGGAATTAAATTTGGATGCATTTTCAGTGATAATTTTGTATGGACAGCCAAAATAAGACATAATATTTTTCTCTAAAAACTGAATAATGATAGTGTCAGTAGCTTGCCTCATGGGGATGGCTTCAATCCATTTAGTGAAGTAAACTGTGGAAGTCAGTAAACATTTATTTTTGGTTGATGATCAATGATAGATATTGCCAATGAATTCAAGTCCCCATTGTTGGAATGGCACTTGCACTTCAATTGGTTTTAAGGGTAAAGGAAAGAGCTTCCCCTTTCCCTGAAAGATTTGACATTCATGACAATTCATAACCATTTTATAGACATCAAAGAATATACTTGGCCAATAGAAACCCACCCTAAAGATCTTGTTATTTGTAGTCTTCCAATAAATATGACCACCATAGTCACATTTATGAAATTCAGTCATCACTTTTTCAAATTCTCCTTTAACCAAACAATTCAACAACACTCCACCGGGATCTTTCCAATACAAGACAATGTTAAGGATGCAATACTTAAGAGATATCAACATCAAATATATAGCCTTATTACTTGGAAATACAAGAGGAGGACTAAAGTGTTGCAAAACATGAACTATATTAGCATACCAAAGTGATGAAGAACAAATTTTAGATACCTCAGGTAATGTTTCAGCCTCTTGCTCCTCAGATAATGCAGTAATAAAATTAATGTCCAAAGCAAGTAGATTCGAATCTGCCATAAGCTTTTCCAGGCCTTGTCCTTTGATCAACTTTGTAGGATTGATCTCCAAGTCATATTCCAACATAGCAGTGATCCACTTACCTTGTCGCCATCCATTTACCTCGCCACCCTTCAAGATCATTCTGCATAAGCATATATTTGACAACAACATTTGGGACATACGCAATGACGTGAGATTGGAGAATATAGATCTGTAGTTCCTTCAAATATTTGACTAACGCCAAGGATTTTTCTTAATAATTTTTTAATTCAAGGTTGTGTCCCTTATGGTTCTAATGAAGAAGGTGATGGGCTTCTCCGTGTTCTGATTTTTCTTTTGCATAAGGACAACATCTAGAGTGTGCTCCGAGGAAAATGAAAAAATGATGAAATCAAGTGTGTAATCTGGCCTAATAATAATAGGAGCATGATATAAGGCCAATTTAACTTGATTGAATGGATTATTTGCCTCTTCAGAACATTTTACTTCACTATATTTCTTCAGCATGTCAGTAATTTGCCTTAAGTGTTCAACAATATTGGGGACAAACCTTCTCGACGATTGAATTTCCTTTTTTCTCCTAGGATATTCCAAGGTATGAATTGCTTCAATCCTTGTAGGATCTATCCTAATTCCATATTTTGATATGATATGGCTCAGAAATTTACCTTCCTCCATAGAGAAAAGGTTCTTCTTTGGGTTCAGTGATATGCCAAACTTTCTACATCTCTGAATTTTTTTTTTCAAGTGTTGTAAGTGCTCCTCATATGTCTTGTAAAAAATAGTGATTTCATTAACATATATGACCAAAAGGACATCCTTTTAATTGGCGAAAGGAATATCCATTGCTCACTCAAAATTCGCCCCTGAATTATTCAATCTGAAAGGAATTTTGGCATACATGAAGGTGCCCCATGGTATTGTAAAGGTTGTATTTTCCTTATCATTTGGATGGACTAAAATCTCAGTATACCCGGAGTATCCATCCAACAATGAAAGTCTGGAAGATTCAACTACCCTTTGCAGAATATGGTTCATCTTTGGTAGTGGGTTATTGTCTTTCAGTGATACTTTATTCATATTTATGAAATCTATAAACAAATGAATCTCTCATGTCTTCTTTCTCACTAGCACAAGATTATACATCAAATTTGAAAAGAGAAGTGGAACTATAATACCAACAATAAATAATCTATTTACCTCCTTTTGAATGGAGGGAAACAACTTGGGATTCATTCTCCTTAACTTCTGGCAGAAAAGTTTTTGATCCGGCTTTAAGGGAATTGTATGTTGGATTATACTCTTATCGTACACTTTAAAATTAGAATATGTCCAAGAAAATACATCAGAAAACTGAAACATAATCACTGTGCATTTACCTTTCATTTATGCGCTCAAGGATTTTGAAATTTTTACCATATTTGGCTTTTCCAAAGTGCCAATATTGATATCTTCCACTCCCACTTATGTTGGTAGCATGGTTGGTTTGTGTGCAACATCGTCTTGATCAAAACTCTCCTCCAAAGGTACTAAACCTCTTGGAATGGAGTTTTCTTTCAGCTGAAGAACTTGCATCTCTTCTGTATGGAATTATTGGTCATATTCATAGCACTGGTTATCCATTTCTAAATTCACAAATTCATCTTCTTTCTACAAGAAGTTTCTGATTTTTTTATCACGTTGAAATACCTGTCAATACTGAACATTATCTGGAATGGTAGGGTGGTGTTTTATGCTTATCCCATACTTCTTATTAGGATACAATGGAATTATAAACATGTTGGCTGAAGTAGCAAGAGAATCAACAATAACATTGTTGTCCCTTGGGATCAACGACAACGTATATTCAGAGAAGGTCTTGAGGATATCTAACACTATATTTCGGTAAGCTCGCATCCTTGGATGCTTGGCCTAGTAATCCCCTTTGACTTGTTTTATTACTAGCTCAGAGTTTCCATACACAAAAATATTTTTGGCACCTAACTTCTTGAGAAATTTCAGACCGACTATCAAATCCTCATACTCAGCTTCATTTTTTAAATAGTCGAAAGCCAGCTTATAAGAGGACATTTAAACATTGGGAGGAATGTTTATTGACTGATTTATAGGGCTGTGAATCCACACTCCAATTCCAACCCCTTCTTTACCCAAAGATCCATCGAAGTCCATGGTCCATAAACTACTTTCTTCATCAGGAAGTTGTAAATCGGATGAATAAACTTTACTTGTTGCTTGAGAGAGTTCTGTTGTACCAAATATTTCAGTTTATTTCACTGTTTCATCTCTTTTTTGGAATGATGTTCTTGGTTCCAAACCAATTAGCATATTTTCTTGAATTTATGCATTTTCCATTTCTAAAACAGAATTTGAAAACTCGAAATTTTATGCTTTCTCTTCAATAAAAACTTCGGAAGATGTTTAACATTTATCATTGAATAAGATAAAGGACTCTAAATCTATGTGGACATCATGTGTGGGATGATTATTAGGATTTTCTCAAATAATGATCATGTACTTCATTTTACTTTCTCGGTATAGTTTCCTGAGTTTCCCAAAGATGAGAATGGTAGCATATGAAAATTCAAGCTTTAAGGTACCTCTAAGTGTTTCTCCCCAAGAATGGGAGAGAAAAATTCCATATTTTGGAGGGATGTCAGCCATAACAACTTCCATGAGTAAATTCTTGTTAGGGATTTTCTCTAAAGATACCACTAGGTCCTTAATGAGGCCAAGACATTTTACCCTCCCTGAATCAAATGAATAAAGATCATGATAAGGTCTTGCGATATCCAATCCTAATCTATCCATAATGGCTTTGGGCATAAGTTTGTGAAAGGCTCAAGAATCAAGCATGGCGTTATGGAGGATAAAATCATGGATTTTGAGGCTTAGATAAAATTGAGGGACATCACTATATTCTAGATCACCATCAACAACAGGACCAAATAGAAACTCTGGGTGATCATCACTTACATTAACCATGTTAGACATCTAATCCACTCTAAGCAACGCAGCTACTTGAACTTTGTACTGATCATTATTAACTATTTCAGTTACAGGAATGAAGACTTTCAATTTGGCAATTTCATTTTCAAGACTGAAAATATCAGAATGTTTTTCTACCTCTTTCAATGGTGCATCTTTCCTTTCGAGCTGATCTTTGTGGGAAGTCTCCTTCTTCTGTCCTACTTATTGAACTTATTTATCCTTTTTCTTCCCGCTAGAGGAAGCTTCATTGCCTTTAGCATGAATAGGAATAATAGGTCCTTTGTATTTACTTTGATTTGGAGTAGCAGTTTCTTTATAATAAGCATCTACTTGAGAATTCTATTTTTTCTGATTGGAGTTTATAGGAACATTCCTACTCCTCAAATGATGTTGTCTCTACACTTTAGAAAGAGAATTTTGATATCCCCTTTGATAATCTTTTGTCCACACTGATAACATGTCATCATTTGACAATACATATTCATAATCATCCGGTGCACAAATTTCTGTAGAAAAATGATCTTCTTCAGTAAGAAAATAGGTTGCTGATTTTCCTCAAATAAATGATTCTCACCAAAAAAATCTTCTTCATATTCTTCATTAGGGCCTTCAGTGTAGTTCTGTTGAAATGGAGTGGGAATTTTTTGTTAAATTTGTGGATCCTAACCCCTTTTTTCTCTTTGCTTGATCTTGTACCGAGGCTATTGATTTTAACCCCTGAAATTGGGATTTCTAATGGAGGGTTCAACTTGTCTATAAATGATGGAAATTTTATCCATCATCTTCTCCATGGTATTTATCAAGGTGTCTAATTCTCCCTCTAATGAATTAGATGTTTCCTCTTTGATGGTGACCATTTTCTCTGTCTTGATTTTAGACTTTTTGATGATCAAATTAGCTTCCATGCTCACTGCGTTTCTATGCATTTCTTTAAGAGTTGATGGGTTTTTTTCTCTTAGCCGATAGGCCATGTCAGGATTGAAACCATCAAGGTAATGAAGTAATGCAAGGCTTAGAGGAGGTTTAATATTCTCAAGAATTAAATCATATATTTTATTGAATTTAGCTATAAAGTCTTGGACAAACTCATTGGGATTTCTTTTCAAGGCGTTATATTGAGCTAGAATCTGCAATGGATTCTTCTTCTCTTACCATTTCACCATAAACAAGTCAATCAGTTGTTGTGAAGTACAAACTGAACCAGCTGTGAGAGAGTGGAACCATTTCTTAACCTCTCCTGAGAAACTATGTGCAATGATACGCATCTTGGCATCGTCATTGTCAATCTCTTCACGATATATGAAATCACTCACTTTGGAAATGTGTTGATAAGAAGTAACCTCTAATGTTCCATCAAAAAGAGGTAGTATCTGACCATAGTTTTGAGGTAGTGAAATGAGTTGTTGGGTTAAAATTAGTGGAGTGAATCTGGCCATGATTAATGGAGGGGGTGGTGGAGGTGTTGATGGAGTAAAAACTTGTAGAGGTAATGATGGAATGAAAGGAAGGGATGATGATGTAGCAGTATGAGAAGGTGTAATAACAGGTGGTGAAGCAAAATCATGCTACTGATATTGGAAATGAGCTCTTTCTGAAGTTTCTTGAAACTTATCCACTAAGCCTCTAAGTTTGTATAAATTAGACCAGACTTCACTATCAACTTCGGAATAAAAAGACTCAGAAAATACTACAAATATATAAAAATAAAAAGGATCAAAGGTAGTTTCTGAAATAAAGGTTTCAGACTTATACCTAAACAAAGATATTTCAAATTCTGAACTAGAGAACAAATCTTCTGAAGAAAATCTCGTAGGAAAGGAATTTGATTTGACAAGTGGAGGAATAGCTCTTCCAACTTTCCGAGACTTGGTTTTATGCTTTCTTAAAAGACTCTGAGGGTCATTCATAATTCGTGACGGATTTGGGTTCGGATTTGACCTAGTATGTCTTTTAAGAGCCAACTTAGATAGGATTTTTGAACTTTGGCTCAAATTTAGAGTTCGGTCTATTTAGAATGTTAGAGCTTGTCACCTACAAGTCTAACCTTCAGAGGACTAAAGAAATATTCCCAAGGAAAGTTTTGCAATTTCTCCTCAGAAATGATGCTAAAAAATTTATCAATCCCACCAACTTCCCAAGGCTGAGAGTGGGATTGAAGGAAGGTAACCACAAACCAGGCTTTAGGTTAGGTAGTTAGACCTACCAAGGCCAGAGAGGGCTCTCTCGTTGTCACTTTTCACTCAATTTATTGAATGAATACATATTTATCTTAGGCTAGGTATGTAAGCTCAGTAAATAGGATTTTTGTTTGATGTTTGAAGTGTTGGATAGAAAGGTCAATGAAAAGGCTAGGTCTAGGGTTTTTAGGTTTGAATTTCAATATCAATTTGCAGAGAATGTGTGAGGCTAGATAGGTAGTTTGAAATAATGCTTAATTTTTCATTGAGTATAAGATGACGTGATAGAGATTCCGAATGAGCACTAAGGTGAATTCATTCATTTAGAAGTAAATATACATATCGTGTAAACCTTGTCTAAAATAGATCATGAATAGACATGATTTCTACTTATAAAATTACAAGATAAACACATGGAAATATGTATATAAAAGAGGAAAATATATCATTTAAAATGAATATATAAACATAAAGAGGAATAAAAAATGCTCCAATGCATACCACAATATTCTCAACACAATTTCTGAAGGACTGTCTTTGATTTCATTCCAAAATGTTGTTACAATAGTTCCACTCTAAAATAAGACTATCCAACCCAAAAAAATACTAAAGAGAGTATACTTGTATAAAATATTAACCATGACACCTCATCAGGTCGAAATCCCATCCAAAATCCATCATAAATACATGAGATGAATCATTTCCTAGATTCTAGGGAAGTTAGAAACCATTCCCTAAAATTCAGATATGAACTAGGAGTGTGTACCCCTTACATTAAATTACATGTTCCCTCATGATAAGAGGAAAAAACCAACACAATTAATCTAATTCCAACTCATAGGACAACAAAACCTCGATTTTCTAACATTTTCTGAGCTTAACAAGTGTCTTGAGGAATGCAATGCAAATGTGTAACATTTCTGACAAAAGCATAACAACAATTTTCAGAAGCATAGCAGAAGTTGGCATCAATTTTTTAGACACTTTTAGGAGTCCAAATCCAGTTCTGAAATAACGGTCAACTAGCCATGTGTGTATAGTTTCCAGAAAATATTTAATTTTTCAAAATGACCCATAGGAAGGCCTCCAAATGTTCATTCTCCCAAGGTTACTCTAGAAGCGTAGAAAGGCCTCCAAAAAACTGGCAAAACCATAGAAAATGAGTGTTTTTTTTGCCTTTTTTGAAAAATTAAAGCATGTCATGCAAAGAGGGTTCTTAATCTGTGATGTACTCATCAAAATTCATCCAACCATATGATAAATTCATCATTTATATTCCCCTAAAATAAGTGTAACAAAAGTTTGCTATGCTTCTTTGAAGAGGAAATTTCCATATTTGTGCAAAAATCACAAAAAATACCAAAATTATTGAAAACGTCTCAAAATTGGTTTTCTAGCACCCATGAGTGATGGGCTAAACATACAAGGAAGCTCCAGCTAGAAAATCTAAGGTATCCTTCTCTTTAAGCTTCATTTGAGTTTCTTTTAGCCTTTTCTTCAGATGTTTTAGCCTTATTTGTGAAATTTTGTTCCTGGTGCGATAATGATTTTCCATGCGTCTTTGGAGGTTTTTGTCTCTCTTATCTCTCTTCCAGAGCTTCTCCAAATGTTCATTTACCCTTTCCAATCAGATTTCTATGCCTTCATTTATCTCCATAGCTATTAGCTCATCAAAGGTCAACTCTTTAGGTGGATGAGATGTCTGTCTTTCTAGCTCCAACTCCCTTTTGAGGCCTCTTGTCTTTGGCCTTCTTCATTGTGTTTTAGTATCCATATCTTCCAATTGATAAACATATATGATATTCTTACGTTTAAATTTATATGCCTCTAGGCCTGGCTTATGTTTTCTTTGTAACATTTGCTTCACCTTCAATTGAAAATTCTCTTGTTGCAGGAAAGTGATTCGAGAATTAGAAATGGAGAAGATATTCCTCAATTCTGCTCTTTCCTCATCCTTCTCTCTAATGATCTCCTCGACTGATTTGATCTCAACCTGATCTACTACCTCAACCCTTAATGTTGTTGGTTCCCTATGTTGGTGCAAAGGTGTTTCATCTTGATGCATGAGAGGCTACTCATCTATTTCACTTTGTTCAAGAATAGTGTCAAGTATAAGTACACTTTTGATAGATTTGGGCACAAACACCTCTCTCTCTCCCTTCTCATAGGTATGAGTAAACTCCACAACCCTAGGAACCTTTGAAATTTTAATTTGCATGCTGGAAGAGCCAACCTCAGTTGGTTGTGCTGACAGTGATGGTGATGGTGTGGTATGCATGACAGGAGGGCTAGTGGTGGGTGTTGTTGCTACTCTTTCCATGAAGGTTTCCCAAGTCATGTTGATGGATGAAAGGTGATGCAACATAATGAGTTTGACCAGACAATGGTGAAAAATACTTGGGTAATGATCTTTTTTTTCTGTCCTGAACCTTCTCAGTCATTTTTTTCAAACTCCTATACAAGTAATGTGGAAAGTCAAGTGTTTTGATAGAGGTGAAATGAATCAACAACCTGACATGGTACCTATACAACCTGGAAAATATTCCTTCACATGTGAAATAATTAAATATTAACATCATCAAAGGAGCATATTTTTTAAGGAGGTGTCTGAAAGGGAAGAGGTACTCTGGTTCCTCTCCGGCATGAGCTTTGAGAAATTTTTTTGCAATATTCAAGGTCTAAGTCCATGCCCTTGAACCACTTCTCTCCATGACTAGGAATACTTGCTGCTGAAGAAATTATATCTAATGATAGGTTAAAATCTACACCTGCAATGATGACCTTTCCATGTCGAGATTAGAGGTAAATAAGATTGTAAGTTGAAGATGATATATTTCCTCCATGATCTTCTCACAAAACCTCAAACATCAAGTCCTCTCAGAACATATTTTGGCCAAGGGTAAAGCACTGATTTCTTGCATGGTGCCGAGTTCTAATCTAAGGTGGCACCCTCCCTTGAAGTTTTTATTCTCACTCTCCATATTTTCTATCAGTAAAAGAATGAAACCCTAGTGTGTAGATGAAATGGGTATGTGTAGTGTAATTTGGAAAAAAGAGAGTATAGGGATGGGGTAGACATAAAGAGTGAGATGAAGTGTTTTAAAGCCAAGGAAAATTATACAAAAAATTCAGGAGATAGGTCTGCATGTTGGCTCCATGATATGAGTGAAATGAGATGAAATGGATGTGAGGAAGGTGGTCAAATGAGGGAAACAGGGGAATTTCCTAGTTTAACACTTGAAAACTGGCTAGAAATTAGGGTTTGATGAAAATGCTCTTAGGAAGGATATGGGTGGTGGGGGATGGTAGTATGATGTATGTGGGAAGTGTAAGATAGTGTTAGATGAGAGGGCTTGGGTTCATTTCACTAGAATATTTCAATGATATGAAGAAATAAAAAAATATAATGGAGAATGAAGTGAGCATGAAAATCACAATGAGCTTGATAAGTTGACCACAAGAGGGTATAAGAAGTCGAATTACTGTTGTAAGAGTTCTAAGAACTGATGCCAACAAACCTTGAGATTGTTTGAGTGGCTTGGGAGCACAAAAAACCCTAACTCAACACTTTCTGGATGTGTAATACCATGGAGTAGAAGCGTAAGACTGGTTTCATAAATGTAACAACCTGCTACAGAAGCATAACACTAGTCAAAAAAAGCATAAAAAAAGTTATAGAAGTGTAATACAATGGCTCCTGAAGCATAAAAATGGAAACATAAACATAACATGATGGTTACAGAAGTGTAACAAATGTAGCACAAGCGTAACAAAGGGCTTCAGAAGTGTAACAAAGGCAGCAAAAGTGTAACAAAGGGCTTTAGAAGCGTAACAACGTGTTCCTTGGAGTAACTTATTGCCTTTTTTTAGAACCCTTGACCACTAAGGAGTGCAATGGAGGTAAGAGAGGAGGTCTACCACACAACAAAAGAGAATAGTGAGTTTGGATGAGCTTCTTTTGTCCTTTATAAGCTTTGAAATGACTTTTTTGTCCTGTAGTGAAACAATAAGAAAATCTTTCCTTTTGAAATCCTTTCAGATTAAAATACATTTTTAGATAAGAAAAATTGTCTTACTTTTTCCTCATAAGTATGCGAGCTCCCCTTTAAAATACTTATGAGTGAAATGAATGATTGTTTTCATTGTTTGATAACAAATTAGGCTTTTTCAAAGGAAAGACAATGACACCTAGACAACAGACATAGATGAGATGGAGTGAATGACCTGAAGTGATGAGATTTAAATTGATTATGGCCATGGATGAGATGAGGGGTACAAAAATTCTGACCTAGACTCCTTCAGTGACCAAAATTTATTTTGAAAAATTGTTTGAAAATACCAAAAGGTTTGACCTATGACTACTAGGAAAACAAATGAAAGAATATGTTTGACCATTGACATATTGACACTTACAGAGACAATAAGTCTGAAAATTTGAATGGTTTCCCTTCGTTTACAACCTTGTTTAGTAATAATTCCCACCCTCCGCAAAAGGTCTTAGTGCTCTGCTGATTGTAGATTCTGCAACATAGGACAATCAAGATCTGATAGGACCTCCTGAGAGGTTTTGTCTTGTAGGTGTTGGTAGGTTTTTGAAATAACTTTGATGCATATTTCACCCAGCTTTTAATAATGTACTTTGTACTCAAGTAGCTCGTGGTAGCATAAAATTAAGAATCCATGAGAAATTTTGGCTCCAACAAATGATACATGAGATGATAATCTGTTGCCAAAAAAGATGTGATAGCATTATACATATTCATAGCCTTGTGATCTATATGTGAAATTATCTAGCTGAAAACATCTGCACATGGGAAAGTTGAATACCTGCATGAAACCTTATTTAGTCTCAACCATTAAACATTGATATATACATATCGTTCTTCTAGACCTTGTTTGAATTTTCTTGATGAAAATGCTTCATTAACTTTATACCATGTGATATCTAATTCATTTTCTATGAACAATTGATTATATGAATAAACTCAAAATCTTATTGGCGTACTCTCAAATGCCTCCCTAGTACTTATCTCTGTGGTATCCTTTGAAGCATCTCTCTTTGGTTCCATGATAACAGTGATTGATAAAGAAAAGTTCTCAACCACTGCTATGCATGTAGGAGAAAAAATGCACTCATGGAAAAGATAAATTAGCTTCAGCAAATCAACTCACAAAACAAGATCACAACAACAACCACTGAACTAAAGGGAAAAAATGCACAATTCTTGAGGTCAAGGGAGAGGCACTAGTTTCCTGAACTACACATTGCACAGTATCACCAGCCAGTGATGCATCTTGAGGCTAGGAACTCGTAAATGCACAGTTCATCCTAGGTATATTTAGGGAGAGACTACGCATTGCGCAGTCTCCGTGGATATGGGGAAATGTTAAGCCTTGGAACTGCACAATGCACATTTGGGTCAGCCTAGTACTATGAAATGCGCAGTCTCAGAGGCCAAGAATCAACATTAAGCCTTAGAATTGCGTAATGTCTAGCTAGGAAAGGGAACTGCTAGCCAAGTGAAGTGCAGATCTTCCTGAAGAGAGTCAGGGAAAATTTTATGGATGGAAAATTATCTTGAAGTTTAAAACATTGGCAAATCTCACTAGTTCCTAATATGAAAATTGTAAACTGTTTATTGATATATTTGTAAAATTATTCAAATTTATAATGATTTTATATATACTCTCTATATAATGTTGGAGATTTTTAAGGTAAAATAAATTTATATTGTAAAATTTGGGCGAAACATTTTTATAAAAAATGGAAATTGGTGAATCTTTTTTTGGAAAAACCATGGAAAATTAGCCCACCTACGAATATTAGCCCCTAAAAGTTTCCATGGAGAGAGTGTGGGAAACTAGAAGAAATGAGTTATGGTGCAATTTAAAGTGCATATCTGACTAAATATAGATAGATCAATGCAAATCAAGTGTGGAAGATAAACATGCAAAAGGAAAAACAAACATGCATGGAGAGTCATTGAAACGACGATCATTAGTGTGCAAAAACAAGAAAGCTAATGTGACACTTGTAAAAGGAGAACAACGGCTAAACCAACACTTATACAAGATAATATAAGTTAAAACACCAAAAACCATAAAGAGAAACAAGAAAAATAACACTCACAAAATTTAAATGACAAAAAGCGACAAAAAAATGACAAAAGCAAGATTCACCTATAAAAGCACTTCAAACTCCATCGAAGGCTCCTTGATTTCCTTGGGAATGCTAGAGATCCAAGATCAATGTACAAAATTATCTCTAGAGGCTTCTATTAAATATATCAAGGCCGATTAGGGTTTATGACGTGCATGCCTAAATTCAAGGAAAAAGGGACACTTAGAAGAAAATTCCAAAAATAGTAGGAGTGCCACCTTCGAGAAACTAATGATGATTCCCTATTTTATAGGGAAGTTTTTTTCTTTTTTTTCTTTTTTTTGGGAACTTGTCATGCACACTATGAATAAGGGTTATGCATTTCATGTTAGTGCCTAAATGTTCAATGATCAAATATACTCTTTCGGGTTTACCTGGTAGTGGTCCTAGATAAAACATTTATGTTTAAAACCAATTCTCAATTAAAATTTTGATCACTAAATGTTTTTCAGGTATGAATGCTACTCCCTACACTCCAATAATGGTAATAATCATTTCAAATTCCATTTCATCCATTATCACTTAGGCTTATAGGTCATTCACCACAACTTCATCTAGGTTAGAGTCTAGGTCTCATTTGCTTCACCACTATAAGAGTCAATTATGTCATGAAAGAATGCGAAAAAAACCTCATTTTCACCATACAATTCATTTACATAGTGAGTTAGAAAAGATATGGAAATAATTAAAGGCACTTTTTCTTTCATCAAATGAAGCATGTGACATGATCAAGTTCCAAAAGTGATGCGCTATGCTTCTGAGGTGGTGTGTTATGCTTCTAGTATGTGTTATGATTTTATTATTTGAGATCCAAATCAGTTGTACAAGGTTTGAAACCAATTCAAAATGATTCATACACCTCCAAAACACTAATTGGACACCATTCCTACCTCTCGCAAGTCAAATTTCATCAGAAATTGAGTGGTTTCCTTCATTAGGTCATCTTCACTACGTTTTTGATGTTTTTAATATTTTACTTGTTTCATATAATTAAACCCTACTATAACCATATAAAAAATTCATATAACATCCATAAATCATACCTCAACACTCTGTATCACTTATAGACTTCCTTTCCATCAATCTCATCAAAACCCAATTTTTCACTACATTTTGGTAGAAAACTAGGAAATTCCTATGTTTTGATCTTTTGGCCACCTTACTCATACCTATTTCTAGAAATTTCACTTGCATCCTATTTCCAAATCATCACCCTACCTCCTCAATTTTTTTGGGATTTTTCCCTAGCTTCTTTCCACCTCATTTATGCCCCTAAAACCACCCTACCACTATCCCCTTTTTTCCTAAATCTTCACTTTCCCCACCCATTACATCTAGCTAGGGTTTTATCTTATTGACAAATGCTATGGAGGGAGAAAATAATATTCATAAGGGATGCCACCATTCTATGTTTGAGCCAACTCAGACCCATGGCATCATTTTTAGAGCTTCGTGATCATTTGCTACAGTTTACATTGCACACAGGGACAATATTTCTTCAAAATTAGTTTCTGAAGTAATGGAGATGGATTTTTATCAATCATAGGTGAAATAAATTAAAAAAACTTATTAATTCTACAAACAAGTTTTATGATTTGATAGAAATTCCAAAAATGCTATTGCTCCAGCTTATTTTATGCACTTTTGAATAGCTTGTCTTCAAGTCACTTTTTCAGGGGTTTGGAGCAGGGGTTTGTAGTGGTTGATGACTCCATTTTGTAGCAGACATCCTAATTTTTCTAACCATACCACTTACATCCCAAAATCCTCTAGGAAGACCTCAAAACTCCCTCTCAAAGTGGTGCGATGATTCTACTGAGAGCATGCTACGCTTTTGCAAATTTTTAGTGATCAACTTCAAACTTGGATTCTGAGAAAATGGGAAAGTATTTTAGACAAGCGGAGGAGTTTTTTGTTCATAACATACCAAAGAACAAAAAAATCTCTCATTTTTTCAAAAACGTTATGGTTATAGAGATATTGGTCCATCTTAAAGCCCTACTTTTGCAGAAATGTTTTTGGAAAATCTGGAAAATGATCATTGCAGAAGCGTTGCGCAGTGGCGCGATGCAACGCTTTTTTTCAGGGAATCTAAATGGTGAAATTTTTACATGGTTGGATTGATTTTCACTTCAACATCACAGTTATGACCTCAAGTTTTCATGTCACCCTCCCATTTTGAAGAAAAATGAAAAAAACATCACTTTTTTTTTATGATTCTACAGCCTATTTTTCCTCTATGTGGCGCTTCTAGAGTGAGATTGGGAGAATAAGTTTTTGAAGGCCTTAAAGGGGGTATTTTCTTAGTTTTGAGGATCAAATGGAATTTAGACACACGGGGCTACCTATCCTAACTCTCAGATTTGTAAATGGGTGCCTAAAATTCAGCCAAAATCAGCTCCAAAGTGGCGTGACGCTTCTGTTGGGAGGAGTGACGCTTCTGCTAGGAGGTATGATGCTTTTGTCATTGGATTCCTTTGGACAATTTTCAAGCCAAAAAAACTCCAAAATTTGAGGTTTAGTTGTCCCATGAGGTGTCTTTTTTTAAGGAGAGTTTTTTTTTTTCCTCTCTTTGTGGATGAATGATGTAATTAATAAAGGATACATACACTCCTAGTTATTAGCTAAGTTTGAGGAAATTGTTTTTAACTTCCCTAGAAACTAGGAAATGACTCATAGGCTGCATTTATAAAGTGTTTTGGATCATATTTAAACCCAATGAGGTGGCATATTCTCTATCTTCTATATTTACTCCAAACTCAAGACTTTAAGAGGTGGGATAGTTGTTATTTACAGTGTATCTATTGTACAAACCCTTTTTTTAGTGAAATTAAAGAATGGTGCAGCTATACTCTTGAGATTCCAGTGGTATGATTTTGAGCATTGTTTCTTCTCTATTTCTCCATCAAGTTAAATGTTATGTTACCTTTTTCATCACATGCATGCTTATGTATGTTAATCTTATGAGTTTATAAACAGAAACCATTGCCTTCTATGCTCTATTTTATAATATTTTCATGGATGTGTTTACTCTTCTGATGAATGAATTCATTTAAATTCTCATTTTGAATCCTCCTCTTTAAAAACCCTATAAAAAATGACAAATTAATTATTTTCATGAGTTTAAATACCTATCCTCATCCTTCTTTATGCAATTTAACCTTTAAAATATCACCTCAACCCTAATCCTAGTTCCTTGATTGTCATTCCTATCCAACAGAACTTCAAACAATCAAAAACCATAATCTACTGAGCATCATAACTAGACTAATATCATTATATATTCAGTCATCTCATTGGCTAAAAAGTGACATTGAGAGAGCCCTCTCTGGTTGTGTTAGGGATAGATACCTAAGCTAAAGGTTGGTTTGTGGTTATCTTCCTTCATTTCCATTCTCAACCTTGGGAAACAGGGGGAGCGATAACATTGTTGGCATAGTTTCCAGGGATAAAAGGTTAAATCTTTTCCAAGAAATAACGACAAATATTAGCTCTAATTGCTGATGGTGAATAGTGATTAGGCACAGGAAGGTTGTGCTTCTTTAACCTGGCAACTACAGTGTCAAAGAATCCAAAAGCTAAGAGTTTTCATGGCGACTTCATTGTTCAAAAATCGGTGGATTGAAGAAATTTTTGGTGAATTTATTGTTTTCAAGATGAGTTCTCTATCTAGAAGATATGATCCTATGCATCGAGATCATGTTCTAGGATTTCCAAATCATATTCCTCAGGTAGATTGGAAAACATACTTTCCAAAATTCAGAGATGGAAAAGGTGATGATGCTACACTTCATTTAATAATATTTCATATGCATGTGTGTAATCTGAGGATTAATTTTCATGAATATTGTTTAATGAATATGTTCTTGATCACATTGTAAGAAAGAGCACGGTTTTGGTATGAAAGCTTGCCTCTTTCTTGTATCTATTCTCTCAAGGATTTTCACTCAGTATTTTTTGAGAAGTATAAAGAAACCTATCCTTCTTTGCTTTTGATTGAGGATTGTTGTGATCACTTTGAGAATTTTATTCAAGAGATATAAAGTGATTATGGAAATGAAGAGTTTATGGATGATGAACTCTTGGATGCTTTGAATGAAAACCATTTTCACCACGATGAGAAGATCATGGATTCTACTTTGGACGAAAGTGAACTTGAGAAGAATTCTTCAAAGGATGACATTGATATTCCATCCACTACAAGGAAAAGACCCTCTACTGGAGGTTATAAAGGAGGTTTTCAATGTTATAAAATTGGCCAAAAGTGTTAAAAAAACATTTTCTACAACATCCGTTTATGGTTACGGAGGTTTTGGTAGAGCTTTTAACGGAAATTCAACACAACTAAAAAAATTGGGCGGTCGGACGCTATTACGGATGTTTTTTTTCATCAGTGCACTACTAAGGTTTAAACGCACTGGTGCGTGTTATCTAGACGGTGGCCCCAGGGTGGTCGAAGGTTCCTGCACCGAGCCCTCAAGGTATAAAACCACACCGGGCGCAGTGTTGGTGATACAACGCACAGGGCCGTGCCCATAGGTCGTCGTAATGTACCGGTACGTAGACATATAGAAATGCACCGGTGCATCATACCAGAAAAACGCACCAATATTTATAATTGGTATTGGTATTTGTGTGTTGCCCATATGTCGTACAAATTCACCAGTGCATAGTCTCACATAAAAGCATCGGTGCACAATATCGCACAAACACATCAAGATTTTTAATTGGTTTTGGTATTTGTGCGGTGCCCATAGGTCATAGAAACACATCGGTGCACTGCAGCATACAAAAGCACATGTGTACAGTAACTGACACGCACCGGTGTTTATTTTGTATTTTTTAGAAACATTGACCTGTGACAGTGCAATTATTATGATTTTTCTAAATTCATTATTCATCAAAAGTCGACACATCTTATAACAAACTCATATTAATTAAATTTTTATTAATGCATTTTAATGTCATTTTGGATTAATTTGTTATGTCATATCATAATTATTGTGGTTTTTTAAAATTCATTATTCATCAAAAGTCGACACATATATATCTTATAACGATATTCATATGAATTAAATTTTTATTAGTGCATTTGAGAATGACAATGGAGAATGCAATAGAATTAATTAAAACACACACACACACACACACATACACACACACACACACATATATATATATATATATATATATATATATATATATATATATATATAAGGCAATCTTTGTCATACAAAATGGGACAGCTATTGTTATCCCTTTGTCTTTCAATTGGGACACTATGTCCATTACATTAAACAAAATGTCTGATTTCACAGACAAATATTTCAAAAAATACAACGCCTTGATTTGATATCCAAGCATAGTGATCGTCATTCTTCGCTTGGACTATTGTCACTGCTAGAGCTACTTCCATGACTTTGGTTATTTTCAGAAATTTTTTGTTCACGGTTTTGATTGTTTTCTTCTTCTTCTTCACCTTCCATCTACAAACATAAAAATAAACTGAAATGAGTGTATATACATTGGTGAGAATAATGAAAATTGCAATATTAAATAATATACATCAATGTAAATCGAAAAGAAAAATGATGTACCATAGCAACACTTGACTCATAAACTACAAACATTCTTTCAAAACCATGTACCATGCCATCTTTCAAAATTTCATCTGTTGGCGCAATTCCATACTTGGTTTCCTGCAATTTTTATACCCCATAACAAATCATATATTTAATATAAGAGAGTTTTTTTGTTCTATTAATTATATACAGAGCTAAGTAAAACAAGATCAATAGATGCTTACAAATTCCACAATTAATTTTTGATATGCCAACATATACTCACAACACATATTTAACCCAATTTCAATCAATTCGTCTGATGGTTCTTCTTTGTATGTTAGCACCTATTTGAATACATTCAATGATGACTTTTGTAAAACAACTTAAAAAATACAAAAATGAAATCTAGTTAAGTTGTTATAAGGAAGTAACAATTGCTCACAAACTTAGATATCAACCCTTTTCTTCCTTGTCGTCCTGTTTTATGTGCTGAATGGGTTTCATTTTCTTTTCTTTTCTGCAAGAAAATTATTGAAAATTAATATTTAATGCTAAATTGTTTATTTATTGTACCTAATGATCGAAAAATTCAATGATTACATATTAAATTTGAAGCACGTTGTTGTTGAGATGGCTCCTCCTGCAATGCAATTTTTTCCAGTTCTTTGACCATCTCCTTGTATACCTTTTTGGACATTCCTACTGGCATATTTATGATATCAACTCATTCATCTTTCAAGATTTTCATAATCTTCCTGAAAATGTAACATGACAATAAACTATTTAATTTTTATATTGATATATGAAAAGTAAATATAACAAAAGTGATATTTATAAATAATTCTAGACAAACATTTAAAGGAACATTACTTTTTTATTCCTTCTTTCTTGTTGTTGTACGTTTTTTCTATTAAAAGTCTAACATGTCTCATTGACCAATTCTCTGGAAACTCTTCCTGTAGTTTAGATAAAATATGGTTCTTGGAATCATTGGATTGGTTTTTGTATTGTAAGTGGAAAGAATGTTTATATATTCATTCAACTAGATCCCTCAAACTTTTGTAAAAGTTTTTCCCCCTTTCGTTAACCTCTAGCACCACTCTAGATGAGTAAAGGAACAATTCATTTTCATTTGCATGTTCTATTTTTTTTATTTTCTTAGAACAACATTCCTTTTCTAAGTTGTTGGTCCCTGTAGAAAATTAAACAGATGTGAATTAATAGATTGTTTGACACATGTTATCTAATAATTTTAAGTATATTATTAATGACAATTAAAAAAAGAAACTCATATTGGATCATTAGTATTTTTTTATTCACCTGATTCATCCTTTTGCAATTTTTTAATCAAGCTTTTACGCTCTTCTGGTCCTAGACCAGAAATAATCTTATCGATCTTCATCATTTAATGGCTCTACATGATACACAGTAAACAATACATATTAGTTAAACTTACATATAGTTCAAAAATAATATTTTTTGTAAATAATTTACAAAGAACTTTCCTTTTTTTCTTTTCTTGATGTGTTATCAATATTTTTGTTACTTGATCTCTTATCAGTCATTTCTTTATCAATCTGAAACCTATACCATATCATTCATTAATATACTTATAAATAAATTGTCAACTTTTCAGGTAAAAAATAAATCTCAAGAAACTGGTGCACCTTTCATGTTGTATGCACCGACATCAGTGCGTGGGAGTATTATAAACGCACCGCACAAACAATATAATAGACCATATGGTGTGTGGGGGTATTGTAAACACACCACAAAAACAGTGTAATAGACCGTACGGTACTATCCACGTAACATAGAGCATTAGTTCCCTATTTTAGATATGGCGGACTGATTTTAAAAAAATTGTTTTTAAATTTTTTATTACAAAGTACTTGCACGGTGCGCTGTATAATATAGCGCACCGGTGCGCTCGGTTACGCAGGGCGCACTGATAAAAAAAAAATCTTTTTTTTTCAAAAATTCACGCAAGGGCTGAATGGATTGGGATCTGACTATGCAAGTCGTCTCGTGGGTTGGATGCCAATATAAAATGAAAATACCTAATTCTGAAATCACAGAAACGGGGAGAAGAAAGGGTAGGAAAAAAAAATGAAGGGTTTAGGGTAAAAATGGATAAAACTGCAGAAAAATTAAAAAAATAATCAAATTTAATCACGAGATGGTTTGAAATTCTATGATACAGGGTTTGAATCACTAGAGGTTTAGTTTCTGATTGTCTGAATGCTTATGTTCGAACATATTTTTCTTCTCCACAGTACTCTCGTGCTCTCTTGCTCCAGGTATGTCACCTGTAAATCTCTGGCTGAAAATTTTAGCAAAAATAGTGAAATAATGAAAAGTGTTTAGTATTTAAAGTATTATTTTATGAAATTAGATTTTCGAAAATATTTTTCCGCCCATTTTTCAATTTGCCGCTTTTTTTTCACTTAAAAAAAATAGAGTTGCGCTTTTTTATTTGCATTTATTTGTCATCGATGCATGACTTAATAGCACTGCACCGGTGCGTCCAGTTGTAATACGAAACCGGTGCGCAATAACTAAAACGCCCCGATGCAGTTATATGTACAGTAGCATCGATTTTCGGTTAAGGCACTGAAATTAATTTTAGGTGTGTACACTAAAATTTAGTGAACTCCAACCATAGAAATTGAGAATTAGAATTTTTTTTATTCTTGAGAATTAGAATTAGAATTAGAATTGGATAAATTCTTGATGGAAATAACCATTCTTCCAATGAATGTTGTTTATTGCAGGAGGTCCCCACTGATTATGTTGAGAGAATGCAATGTGCGGCGTGTGAAGATGCAATACTATAGGGCCCAAGTGGGAAATTGTGGCATGTGAACCTGTGCTATGCTAAGACGTAGGAATTTTTCACAAATGGTTGGGAAAGTTTTATTTCTGAGTAGTTTATTGAAGTTAAAGATATTTTAGTTTTTAGACATGTTGGAAATGTACATTTTGCTGTGAAAATATTTGGGCCATTTCTTTTCAAAATTACACCTCTTCTTCTTTCATAAAAAGAAACTTGAACCTTTCCATAACCTACAACAAGAAAATGTGCCCCATGATCTGCTTGCTGACCCATGATCTGCTTGCTCATTTGTAAGTTCCTCCTCCATCTTGACATCCAATTTCCTATTTTTTCCTTTGTGCTTTATTTCATCTTAACAAAATTTATACAATCTTTGTTTTACGAGAAACTGACCTTGAATGTTCTGGGAGCAATGACAACAAGTCCTTCATTCTTCATTTGTTAGCAGAAGAAAATTGATTTTTGACTAGACGATGTAGTTATTACAAATGGAGGCAATGGTTTCCCGTATAAAATGAGTATAGGGTTGAGCAGGGGAAATACATTGCAAAGTGGGCTATTACATTTGCTTTTCCAATGGGAAACCAATTTTCAGGTGGAAATATGGTAGCTGCAGGTATCTATGCTTTTCTTCCCATAGAAATGGTCACTAGATTTCCATTTATAATACAAGCAGACTTTTTACTGGTTTTATCCACAAGACCACAACTCAGACAAGTTAGAGATGCCATTCAAGTTCAATTGAAAGCCGAATATGTGATTTTATGCGACGTCAAATTTGCCGGTAAAATTTTATGTAAGCTAACCGAAGCTCAAGCAATACTCCTAGTTGATTTTAAATACATTTTGGAGAATATGTCCCTTCATGGGACCTACCAGCCCGATCAACAACGTCACTTGATATTTCTCTGTTGTCCTTAATGGAATGAGAATCCTTCCCTTTATGGTGCCTCTTAGCTTTATTGACTTCCTCGATTGATCTTTCTCTACTCTCCAATCTTTCCCTTCCACCCTCAATCGAATGCTCTCTGTCGGTCTCAACCTGTACTCCTTTTCTCCTTTCGTACTCTGTCGAGCTCTATAGTCGTCTACATCCCTGTAAGCGTCTTTGTACATCTTTCTATTTGAATGACTCATTTTCTCTGCTATAAACTTCTCATCCAAAATTCGAACTCTCGTCTATTCAAACCCTCATCTCCTTAGAAAAATTTGTGCCCACGATTCGAACCCTCTACTACTCCAATACATCACTTTACAGAATAACCATGTTCCAGTGCACGGGGTTTTATAGGCACACTGGTGCGGTTTCGTAAGATCGAGGTTTATGTTTTGGCGTGGTGTTTTTTGATGCATCGGTGTGGAAGAGTTGTGAAGCACCAGTGTGTCTTAGTACTAATATGCACCGGTGCATGTTAGGATGATAAGTGAGCCGGACGAAAAACCAGGAATCTCCGCTAGAAATGGTGTACTGTATAAAGTTATTTTTTTTGGTATGTAAGATCATAATAAAATAATGATAATTCTAAAGTACATGAATTTATTTGCATTATTTTCTAAACTTTATTATGTTACAAAAATTCATATTATTCTAGATTTATTATTTTACAATTATTTACAAATTTAAATATTTTAATAGAATCATTTCACATTAATACAATCACAATTTTCACATTAATACAATTAAAATTTTACAAATATTTTACATACAATTACAATTAAAATTGGAATTAGAATTAGAATTAAAATTACAATTACAATTTTACAATTTCACATACAATTACGATTAGAATTACAATTACAATTTTAATTTTACATACAATTACATTTACAATTACAATCATTTCACAGTAATACAATTAAAATTTTACAAATATTTTACATACAATTACAATTACAAATTTAGAATTTTAAATACAATTAGATTTACAGTTACAATTTTACAATTTTTCATATATACAATTACAATTATAATTATAATTACAATCATTTCACAATAAATTAAATATTACAATTACAATTAAAATTTTACATTAAATATTTTACATACAATTACAATTAAAATTATAATTACAAATACAAATACAATTTTACAATTTTGCATACAATTAAAATTTCAATTTCAATTACAATCACGACACAATATATTACAAATATCATGGTAATTTAATATTAAATTAATTAATAAACATCACAATCATGATAACCATCGTACAAACATCATAGTCGACTGAAAAACACATTCAAATTTGCTAACATCATCGTGATGATGATCATACAACAAAACACAATTAGCATTGTATAACATCATCACAACACAAAGATCAAATATACATCTCATGTCAAATAAATCATGCTATCACATACACATCTATCTGCAAGCTGCACATTAAATGAGCATATCTAACATGACTTAACAATATACACATCATGATGATCACCATGTAAATTAAGTACAACCGCAACATGAACATGTTACATGGACTATATATATATATATATATATATATATATAACTGAATAATGTCAAAAATATACAATTGTAATATAAATGTCATGGATCAGCTGGTGGTACAACATCACACATTAGTCGAGGTTTGCTCAATTAATGGTGCACACCTGACGCATGGTCCAGCCTCGCCATGATCATGAGTATCGATGGATGTTGCAAAAGTTGTTGACTGACATGGCTGATTGTCCAGCCTCATCTCCATGATGATTCCTGCTAGATGCTAGTGGAGGCTCATTCTCATCTGGTGCGGCGCGAGGTGAACGATCATGAGATGATGGTATGCTATGCCTCATAGACTGTCCATCACATGCTATGGCTTGATCATAACGTGCAATAGTTCTCGTCAGCCGCGTAAAAGCTGTTGTAACTCCTATGAAATGTCGCATCAAGTTGTACATGTCACGCGACATGCCTCTCCACATCCGTAATAACCTATCACTGGCCTCTGTGTCTCTGTAATGAGCGGGCCTGATGCCCGCCTCAGAAATCAATGCAATGAGTTGGTCGCCCAACTCCATCCTGTATCTAGTATCAAGTCCACCGCACCTAGAAAAGCAAAGGCTCTGCACCGGCTAGGAGCATGTCTCTCCGCACTCAGTCTCCCGATGTCATACTCAGCATGCGTTGATCGTCATCAGATCCACACTGATCGTGGTGGTGCCAAGATAAGCCCTCGTCATCAAAAGAGCAATGTCTCGCAAAATATATACAAGCATAATAACAATAATTAGATAATTTCATTACACAATTTAATAAAATCAAGTTAAAGAACATGTTAGAATAAATTTAAATGCCGCAAATAATAATTTCATCATCCGGTACCATCATCTGTGAAGAGGATGTTGGCACACCCTCGCCAATCCAATCCAGCATAAGGACAGGGGTCATAATGAAGGGATGCAACTCGTCAACACTGGCTAGTAAGTCCAGTGCATCATGCGATATCCTGGCTGGAAACACAGTCTCTCCCCTCTTAGGCATCATCTGCCCCCACATGTGCATCTGTGCCTCCAACATCGGCCTACGAGGCTGCCGAAAAAAATTAGGCCTCATCTATGGAAACCTCTAAAAAAATAAAAATAAAATATCTGAAGCAAAAGGGAAGTTGACCCTCCCTTGTGCATGAGCATGACATCTATCTAAGGCTGTACAAAACTACCGCAAAAAAATGGCAGACCACCTGACAAGTCATGGCTCCTGTACTAAAGAATCAACATAATATAGAAGTGAGAAACTAATGTGTTTCCCGTCACTCGTGTTGTGTGAAATGGTCGAAAATAGAAGTGAGAGGCACTGCACCTCCTCACTACCAAATGCACCAATACGTAGCTAATCTCCAGCAACCTAAAAATCTACAGGAGACAGTACTAATGCTCCAATGTATCTCTCAGAGTAAACTAACTGACTCCTTGCTACAAAACCAACTGGAACCTCTGGGAACGAGGGAAAATCCATCCCTCTCCTCGATAGCCCTGTAATTAAATATATATCCTCCTCAGTGGGTGTGTACCACTAGTTAGGACCAACCTGGAAAGTCTATCGGTGGGCATTTCACCTGCGTATAAGATGTCTCAAAAACACACCATGGGCCTTCAGGGAAGTAGCCTCCTCATAGAAATTGAGGAGGCCTACCTACCTTAGGAGACCCTGGGTAGTTGTTGTAATAGGGCGAGGTTACGCATCTCTCCCTCTCTCGTGCCTCCCACAGGCGAACCATGTCATACTGCTCTGCCTGTTGTTGCTGTTGTTCCCCCTCTTCTCTCTAAATCATTGACATATTAAATAATTTTGTTTTATTAAATGAGACATGTATCTAGGAATATACATATATAATTTTTTTTGGAAAAAAAAAAAGCAGACCAGTCGGTGCGTTGTTTGTTTGTCGTGCACTGAGGGTGGTGCCCTAGATGACATTCAACGCACCATATGCGATGCACCTAAAAAATTTTAAAGTGCCGTTGACTATGTATGATGTTAGAAGAGTGGTGTGCTCACTAAAATATACACCCCAGCACATATAGTTGTGTCAGCGCACTGAATTCCTGACTAATTACATAGTCAACAGTGCGGTCTTTTACTAGGCCACACCGTTGACCCTGTCAGAATTTGAATGTGGTGCACTGACAGACACTAGGGCAGATGTTTATGTCAACGCACCACATTGACGCTATTCCACATGGTCAATAGTGCGGCAGGCTAAATGACCACACCGCACTTTTTTTTTAAATTTTAAAATAACACGGTGAGCCTTTCGGTACTGCCTTAGAAACGGTGTGGATATCGTTAGCATCAGTTGCAGTGCGTCTTGTAAAATTTACAGGAAGCACCGCTTACCGATGCGAGCTGAACTGCTCATGCGCACCACGCAAATTTTTTAGAAATTATATTCACAAAGCATGCATATGTCCTAGATTCACTTAATCTCACACTATTTAACTTTATGCAAGATACTAAATCATTCCACTGTTAATATTTTGTGAAAAATTAATTGCACACACATGTAAAGCATAAATAAAAATAATCGCACATAACACAGTTGTTTTTAATAGGGAAAGCCTGAAGCTAAAAACACCAACTATATATTATGTATCATGGAGATCATATGACAATCCTCATACAAATATTATCAAGCTCTCAGTAGAGTACAATCGTCATACACTAATCTGGAACAATCTTGCAAATCCATGCACCAATCTCTGCCTCCTGCTAGCTTTCCTCCACTCGCAATCCCTGCTAAAGAATAACTTTGAATGAATTTGAATTACTCTTTCCTTGACTGTGCTATCCTCATTGGCAACTCCAATGTGTGTGTGATGCAATCAATGCATCACTATAGTCACAACAGATAGTCCATCTTGCCCTTTCACCTACCTCTCCACTAGGTCTCCACTAAAACTACCATGCACTGTAGTTAACTGCTGTATTTTTCAGTTGATTAATGAGTTATTATTTATGAATTAATTCACTCCGCTCTCACTAGTGTATCATTCAGTTAGACTAGATACAACTAGCTCAACTAAGTCTAACTGAGTTAAACTGAATACAACTCCATAAACTACTCTTCCAACTATGTCATAACTCTGCCACTTGAGTTCTAACTGAGTCCTCCATGCATTAGCTCCAGTAAACCCTTGGGAATTGCGTAATTCCATTATTCCACTGATGTGCCACATCTGTGCACTGAAACAAAGTGCTCCAAGAGAATAAGTTGTTGTTTAAAGTCTGATTATTATTAAGAGATAATAATAATCAACATGCATCTATTTTTAGATCAGCAATCTATAAATAGACTTCGCCCAATATTATAAAAACAAAATTTCATCTATTTTTCCAACTTGATCAACCATCCACAAATAGCATCCTGCAACTTCTGAAATATGATCATCATGTCTAAAAATAGACATAGTTTAAAAATAGAATTGCGCAAAAAATAGCCTGCGGGCCCACTTAGTCATTAGGGGAATTTTGAGGTCTAAAATGGGCCTCCTAAGGAAATTATAAAATAATAGTGGAAAAAATCAAATAAGATTTGATGACATCATCAAATTTTAGAGGGAAAAATGAAAAAATTACTTTTTCAACTCATATTTTCAACTTATCTCCCAAAGTTTTTACTCAAATTTCGAGCGGGAGTACTCATTGGATGCGAAATTTAATTCCTCATCCAAGGAGTACCCATGTTGCATACTTTCTATGGGTCCTACTACACGAAAAATGAGAAATACATAAAAAACGTGATTGTAATCACGTTTTTTATGTATTTCCCATTTTTCATGTAGCAGGGTTCATTGAAAGTATGCAACATGGGTACTCCTTGGATGAGGAATTAAATTTTGCATCCAACGAGTACTCCCACTCGAAATTTGAGTAAAAATTGTGGGAGATAAGTTGAAAATACGAGTTGAAAAAGTAGTTTTATTATTTTATTATTTTTTAATATTTTTACCCTTTTATTTAAAAAATGGTAAATCATCCCCATGGTTGACATCATCATCTTGAATCCTATTGGTTGTTATAAAGTTTATTTTTGTTGTACATTTTTCTTAGGAGGCCCATTTTAGACCTCAAAATTCCCCTAATGGAAGGCGACTCTTTTCACTAAGCTCATCATCTTTTTTAATCTCAACACTCCCTCTCAACAAGATCGGGATTATCCTTCACCCTAATCCTGCTTCTATGGTATTCGAATTTGCTCCTCGTGAGTGCCTTCGTCATAATATCTGCATCCTGATCCTCCGTAGGAATGTACTGAAGCAACATGATCTTTCACTGCACACAATCTCTGATATGATGATACCGGATATCAATATGTTTAGATCTATCATGAAACACAGGATTAACTAAGAGTTTAATGCAGCTCTGATTATCACAATGTATCACTGTGGGATCTAAATGTGAACCGAACAAGCCAACCAGAATATTCCTCATCCAGATAGCCTCACATGCAGCTTGACTTGCTGCCATGTATTCCACTTCCGTTGAACTGAGTGCCACGGATCTTTGTTTCCTGTTGTACCAAGAAATTGTCATAGATCCGATACTGAAAATCCCTCCCGATGTGCTCTTTCTGTCTATTGGGCTTCCAGCACAATATGCATCCATAAAGCCATGCAACCTCACTTCATCCGTCTATCTGTACCATAAACCATACTCAGATGTGCCCCTGAGATATCTCAGGACATGCTTGTCTGCCTTCCAAAAGAGCTTGGTAGGCATAACCATTGCTTGTGAAAGTTGGTTCACCGCATAGCATATGTCCAGTCTTGTATTGACTAAATACATGAGTGAACCCACCAACTGTCGATAAACAGTGGCATCCACTACCTCTAACGATGTAGCATCCTCTTTCTTCCAATTTCCTGGAAGAGGAGTGTCGATAGGCTTACAGCCTTGCATTTGAAACTTCTCCAATATCTCCCAGGCATACTTTCCTTGAGACACAAACAGTTCACCTTCCCGCTGCCATATTTCCAATCCAAGGAAATAATGAAGGAGGTCCAAATCCTTCATCTCAAACTCCTTTGCAAGATCTGCCTTGCATGAGTGTATCAACTGCTCATCACCTGTTAGTATTAAATCATTAACATAAAGTACAATGATTAGAAGCTTACCCTCCACCACAATCTGGTACAGGTTTTCATCTACCTCACTCTTGGTGAAGCCAAGTCCGGTGAAATAGCTGTCGATCCGAGTGTACCAAGCATGGGGTGCTTGTTTCAGCCCATACAACGCTCTTTTGAGCCTGCACACATGTGACTCGCTGTTGAAGATCTCAAATCCTTCAGGCTGCTCAATGTACACCTCTTCCTCAATGATCCCATTAAGGAACGTAGTATTCACATCCATCTGATGAGTGTGCCAACCCCTCTACACTGAGAGAGCAAGGATGGTTCTTATGGAAGAATACTGTGCGACATGTGCAAAGGTTTCTTCATAGTCAATCCCCTCAATCTGTGAGAAGCCTCAGGAAACAAATCTTTCCTTATACTTCTCGACACTCCCATCAGCAGCTTGCTTTACCTTATAGATCCATCTTGATCCTACAACTGATTTTCCCACCGGCCTTGGAACAATCTCCCAAGCACTCTTTCTAACAATGGAGTCATACTCCTCCACCATGGCATCTACCCATGTGGGCTCCTACACTGCGTCTTTGAAAGAAGATGAATCTGCCATGATACACTTGCTCATAAGAGCCATGTATCCAGTAAATTGGTCATGTGACTGTCTCTGTCTGCGTTGTGATGTAGGGACTCCTACATTCTATGCCGCATCAAGATTCAGTCTCTCAGCTTCTGTGGTACGCTTTCTGCCTTGTCTGATGTTTGGTTTTGCATGAGTGGACTCCTCCACTCCATGAATCTCCTCCTGTGGCTGATCCACATCTAGAGGCTCATCTTTGGGAACAAGAAGTTCCTCCTTTGCATGCAAGTGTAGCTCCCTCTCAAGCGACAACTTCATGGCTTTCACCTCATTGAATTTTATATCCTGTCGCACAACATTCATCTGACTGTCTGGAAAATAAACACGTTAATTATGGGATTTTTCTATGTACCCCACAAATATCCCAACTTCTACAATCGGCTCCAGCTTCTTCCTGGCATCCTTTGTCACATGAATGTAAACAGGTGAGCCAAAAATATTCAAATGAGAAATATCAGGCTTCTTACCAGTAAAAGCTTCTTCAAGTGTACTCATGCCAAGTACTCTATGAGGACAACGGTTTTGCACATAAACCGCAATGTTGCATGCTTCCGCCCACAAGTGCATTGGTAGGCCCTGATCATGCAGCATCGCTCGAGTAGCACCCACGATCGTTCAGTTCTTCTTCTCCGCGACCCCATTCTGCTGTGAGTTATGAGGCGCTATGAGTTCTCTCTGAATTCCTTCTTTGCTATAGAAGTATTTGAATTTGTCTGAGATTTATTCACCACCATTATCACTCCATAGATATTTCACTTACTTCCCAGACTCCTTCTCCACCAATGCCTTAAACTCATAGAACTTTGAGAACGTTTCACTCTTCTTCTGCATGAAGAATATCTAGCATCTATGAGAATAGTCATAAAAAAATATAACATAATACCTATTTTTTGCGGTTGAAGCAACTGAGAAAGGTCCACACACGTCTGTGTGAATTCTCTCCAGGATCACCGAAGCATGCTTCTTCTTCTCATGAAAGGTGGCCTTCACAAAATTACCCATAGTACATCCCTTGCACTAATCTAACTGCACAAGAGTACCCTTGGGAGGTCCAGTATAAATCTGCTACAAAATCTTCAAAGCGCCATGGTGAAGATGGCCCAATCTCCTGTGCCATAATTTTCCCTCATCCCGACTCACCACTTCTTATGCTTTGCCTACCATTGCAGTGTAGCCATCTACCTCCATCTTGTAGATATTCTTAATTCGAACCCCTATCTTCTTGGCTTGACCCATTGTTTTATGTCAAAGGAAGGCTTTTCCCTCACTGAAAACAACATCATAACCTTTTTCTTCCTGCATTGCGACTGAGACCAAGTTCTTATTCAAACCTGGAACATGCATAACATTCTTCAACAAGAATGGTTTACCAGACTCCCTCTCAAAGGTAATGGTCCCAATGCTAGTCACACTATACCGACCATCATCGCCCATATCTATATGCATCTGGAGGTCCTTCTCCTCCAAGTCACTAAACAACTCTTTGTCTCCCGTCATATGGAAAGACGCACCACTATCAAGATACCACACTGATCCCATATAGCTTTAAACCAAGCATGCGATCAAGGAGAAATCAAGTTCAAATTGCGAGGCTAAGGCCTCTCCAGCTGCAGATCCAACAGCCTTCTTCTTCTTCTTCTTCTGTGGACAGTTAGTGGCGAAATGTCCATGTTCGTGACAGTGAAAACACTTCACTTTGAAAAAATCCTGCTTCTTGCCTTTAGCATCGGATTTTGAAGAATATTTCTTCCCCTTCCCTTTCCTTGCTTTGGCAGCCAAAGTTCAATTCTCTTCATCTTCATTCTGGTACCCCGCCTTATCTCCTCCTGCACAAGATCCGACCAAAGTCGCTCCCATCCCGGCAGTTTCTCTCGTCCATTGACAAAGTCTTCATAGCTATGCCAACTCTTCGAAAGGCCAAGGAGATCCAAGCTCACCAAGTCTTCATCATCAACAGTAACCCCCACACTTCCCAGTTCATCCTTGCAGTGGACAAACTTCGTGAGGTATTTTGGAATACTGTCGCCTTTCTCCATTTTTATTTTTCTGAGCTTGTATTTAAGCGCCAAATTCCTCTGGTCACTTCTGCTTTGGAAAAAATCTCTTAAAGCCTTCCACATTAATAATGGAGTGGCTTTCCCATGAAGGCTAGACACAATATGGTCCTTCACACCTTCCAACAGAATCCTTCTCATCTTTGCTATCTTCTTTTACCATGCATCAAGTAATGAAGCATCGCTAGATCCCAGCTTAGGAACATCACCATATATGAACTCCTTCAATCCATTATCCTCCAGCACTGCCTACATCCTGTCCTTCCATGCTATGTAATTCAAGCTCCCATCAAGGGCATACTCCAATCGCAACCCATTGAAAGCCATTTCAATGTATACTCAACTTCTGCACCGAGAATCTTAGGTAGCAAATTCGAATTGTCGACCAACACAAACTCACTTTACAATTGCAATCTTCAATTAACAATGCTTCGATACCATGTAGAAATTATATGAAAAAAACATGCATATGTCCTAGATTCACCTGATCTCACACTATTTAACTTTATGCAAGATACTGAATCATTCCACTGTTAATATTTTGCGGAAAAATAATTGCACACACATGTAAAGCATAAATAAAAATAATTTCACATAACATAGTTGTTTTTAACCAAGAAAGCTTGAAGCTGAAAACCCCAACTATATATTATGTATCATGGATATCATATGAAAATCCTCATATAAAGCTTATCAAGCTCTCATTACAATATAATCATCATACACTAATCAAGAACAATCTTGCAAATCCATGCACCGATCTCTGCCTCCTGCTAGCCTGCCTCCATTACGCAATCCCTACTAAAGAATAGCTTTGAATGAATTCGAATTACTCTTTCCTTGACTGTGAAATCCTCATTGGCAACTCCAATGTGTGTTTGATGCAATCTATGCATCACTATAGTCATAACAGATAGTCCATCTTTCCCTTTCACCTAGCTCTCCACTGGGTCTCCACTGAAATTGCCATGCACTGCAGTTAACTGTTATATTGTTCAGTTGATTGATGAGTTATTATTTATGAATTAACTAAATAATTAATTCACTCCACTCTCACTAGTGTATCATTCAGTTAGACTAGATACAACTATCTCAACTGAGTCTAACTGAGTTAAACTGAATACAACTCCATAAACTACTCTTCCAACTATGTCATAACTCTGCCACTTGAGTTCTAACTGAGTCCTCCATGCATTAGCTCCAGTAAAACCTTGGGAGTTGCGTAATTCCCTTAGTCCACTGATGTGCCACATCTGTGCACCAAAACAAAGTGCTCCAAGAGAATAAGTTGTTGTTTAGAGTCTGCTTATTATTAAGAGCTAATAATAATTGACATGCATCTATTTTTAGATCAGCGATCTATAAATAGACTTCGCCCAATATTTTAAAAACAGAATTTCATTTATTTTTACAACTTGATCAACCATCCACAAATAGCATCCTGCAACTTCTGAAATATGATCATCATGTCTAAAAATAGACTTGCGCCCAAAAATATCCTGCGGGCCCACTTAGTGAAGGCGACTCTTTTCACTAAGCTCATCATCTTGTTGAATCTCAACAATTATTTTTCTTTTAAATGGTTAATGTTAAGTTTATTTGAAATTATAATCCGCTAAAAATATTAATTATGTAAAAACAAGAAAAATACCTATACATTTCGCAGTCGAGGAGGCATATTGGCTGTAGAATTTGCAAAATAAAATTTTCCCACTATTTTGCAAAATGCACAGCAACAGTGCATGAAATGGGTGCAATGGGAGCACTGATGTGAGGGAGTCTCAGACAACGATAAATTGCACCGGTGTTTGAGAGCTCTGGAGCACTGAGAAAAGTGAAAAATGCAGTTTTTTGGCCGTATTGTTTTCTTATTTAACCTTGTTCCGGTGCACAGGGTTTTATAGGCGCACTGGTGTTGTTTCTTATAAGCACAACAGTCAGTTTCTATTTTGGCACGGTGTTTTATAATGCACTGGTGTCGTTTCTTAATAGCTGTTACGAAGGTAAATCCTCTCTACGGACAGAGATGATCCCTCTAGCCCTAGGGTGGGTCTAGTAACAAAAGGACACGCTAAAGTGTTGCTTCCTAGTTAACGAATGAACAAAAGACATGGTAGATTGACCTACCTTGAATCCAACACTGTCGATGTTGCAGAAAGAGTAGTGGTCTCTCGCTCTTGCCTTGGCAAGTCACGATCCGTTCACTGTCACACTCAGATACCTGCACATAGAACAAAGAACAAGAACAACATATGATAGAATAGTTTCACTCACAACTATTAGCCATTCAAAGAGGGCTAAACATATCACATCAAATAAAAATCATAACACAATAGTGGAACCAAACAGTATTCATGTATATTAATGAGTAGAAGGAAGAGTACAACCGATGCTTCGACATCGAAATCTCCTCCAGCGGGGTTCAGAAGAAATTCGTCTCAACTGTCGATCAGGGAATTCAGACTCAAGCTCTCTCAGAAGTCAGCAACTCAAGCACTCTTAACACAATATTTCTTACTCTATCTCCTATAGCAGCTTAGTTGTAGTATAATTCTCCTAGTTCAGCTATTCAGCCATTCTGCTATAATTCATTCAGCTAGCTTCTACTAAAGGAGATAGTTTCTTATATAGAGGGAAGAGAGGAGGTTGGGATCCCTACAAAGGTGGGAGGGAGTCTTGTCCTTTAGGAGAGTTCCAAGGGAGGTGGAAAATACTAACTAAAGGAAGGATTCTGTGGTTGTTTCAGTTCAACCACTCCGAATGACTCATCCCCAAGGTGGTTGGAATGGAAAATAATCCTCTATTTAAAAAAAAAAAATCCATAAACAACTTGGCATGGGTGTCTAACTGGAACAGAGTGCCACCTGGCATGGACTCAGCTTTAAATTTCCTGGTCGGCGCGAGGGTGTAACGGGCTACTCGCACCAAGGCAAAAATAGGGATTTTCACAGCTCTAATCAGGGAAATGTCAACAAGAAGAATATTATTTCATCAAAAGGGATGTAAGGATGGTATTTGCAAAGCATGAAACTACGTATTGGTCACAGAAACAACCCTCCAATGTGCGAGTTAGGGATTCCAGGGACAGTGACAAAATGTTGTGTAACAGATACCCCCTAAATTATGAAGTCCAAGAGAGAGGGAGGGGTGAAATGGTTTATGAGAACGCGTTCGAATCAAACATCGCTATCAGAAGACCTACAATTACAAATAAAACTGATATCTGTGATACATGAATCATGTGGCATGGGCACAGCCATCCATAATAGAGTATATAAAAACTGAAATCCGAGGTATGGACACATCCATCCAGCAGGAAGGATCAATAAATAGACTCAGGTATGGTCACAGTTATCCAATCAATAGATTCATGCAATAAGTCATAATAATCCACAAAAATTTTCAGCCTGGAGTTTATTGGAAAAAATCTAGGGTCTTGTGCTCCATCTCGACCTGAACAAGTACAATTTCGAGCATGAGAATGTATGAGCTAAAGTCGAACATGTAGGAAAATCGTCCGATTACCAGCTAATGATGAAAGTTGTTAACGGATGCGAGAGAAACCACCAATGATGGCAATGGTCCTCAAGGTAAAAAAGGTACAATATACATAATGTGAAAATGGATCTTTTGTCGAACATCCGCAGAATCACTCGATCGAAGGCCAATGATGTGAACCTTGCATCGAATGCGAAAAACCTGCCATTGAGGCATGCAGGCTCCAAGGTACCAGAAGGGAGTCTCTAGATCAAATTCCTGGATAATGAGCTGAAGTCGAAAGGAAGTGACTTGGTCGAAGGAGGGACATAATGTTTCCCATATCATCAACACGAGACAAAGGAACATGATGAAAGTGGATCAGGACCAACAGGAGATCAGAGGAAGGTTGACAACTGCAGAGGAAAACTTCTCTTGAACATATCAACAGCACGACACTAGATTTGTCAGTATTTTGACATCAAAGGATCTGAGGTCATGATGACGTGGCAAAGAGCAGATAAGAGGTCAAAAGAGGTTAACCAAACCCATGGAGGCAAAAATGACAAATTGAGATGTCCCCAACCTGACACGAATGCAGAAAAGTGCCATGTTCAATGGCGACATACTGCCAACATAACTAAAACTTGGTTCCATTTTCCCCCACCATTTCTGGCGAGTACCCCAATTATTTTTAAAACAAGCTTGAAGGGGATAGCATATGCTTGTACTATAAGTTTTTCCTTTGGACAAATCCAACTTAGTACATTTTACGAGCCCAGGAAGGAGGAACTCGAAATAAAATCATGATGACGAAGTCCAATGTCATCAATGTTTAATGAGTCTGACAAAGGGAGAAATCAGCATCTTTTCATGTTTAGAGAGTTTGAAAAGAAGACAGAAAAGAAAACTCCAACAGTCCCTTTTCGTAGGTAGTCTCACAGATCCGAAAAGGTAGAAAAACTGTGTCTGCGAGAACCTCTTAGTCGCGATAGGCTAAGGTATTCTTTTTTCGTAAATAATATATCCCAGCCCGAAAAAGGGTTAAACATATACTGGGTAGATATCGTTTCACATCCATTTAATGAGTTCAAAATGACAAGAATCTCAGCAATCATTTCAATTTTAGAGAGTCAAAAAAGAGCTGGAAGGTGACTCTAGTAGTGACTTTTTCATGTTTTTACCAAGTCCGAAAAAATTATAAAATATAACTCATTACTTCATCATTGTCGCATGAAAAACCTGTTGTTGCAGAAGAGACATGTGTAAAACCCATTTCTCGAAAATAATATAATAAAATAATCGAAAAACATGCCTTAAAACCTAATTAGGGTTGTGAAAAAGTTATAAGATGCCAAAAATGGTAAAAATAATTACTTTTCATTTTTTACCTCTTGTGGAGTAATATTTACCCATTTTACTATGCAATCTTACGGCGACGATAGCGGCCAATCCAGTAGATCAATCGCAAATCCGTCAACTCCAGGTAAGAGCCGAGATCCCTCTCATCATTTTAAGTCATTTATTGATTCTTGTAATTGTCAATTTCAAATTTTGGGGGAGGAAATGTAAAAATTAGGGCTTTGCGGTTGGCGAGGTTTTGGGCACGAAGTCGCGCCAACTACTCGATTTTAAACACTATGGTGCGCCAACGGCACAAATCATTTCTATCAAAATATGCAACAAATACCCCAATTGTTTATATATTTAAGGGTTAAAATTGACTAATACCACTAGTGTGTGTGTTTTTGCAGGTAAAAAGAGGAAAAATGGTCATTGAATGGAAAGAACGGGAACATAGTGAAGAAGATGAGCTAGCCATGGAAAATGAGGGAGTCATGGAAGCCCTCAGAAACTGTGGTTTGAAAAAATTCTTCTTAATGCCATATCTTCGAGCCCAACCAGAATTACTACAGTATCTGATCAATACATGGGATGAAAATCAAGATAAGTCATCCTTCGGGATCAAGAACTTGAGATTGTTGTCTCTGATGTGTACTTCATCACAGGATTATCATGGATAGGTGTAGCACCAATCCTAACTGACACCCGACCTTGCATGGAAAACATGACCATGGTGATAGACAGGGTATTCCCAGGAGCACGGAAGGGATTAGGTAGTGGGAAATTTGATATAAAAAAAGCCCTAATTTGACATTACGCATGGTACTGCATACCATCACATGGGCTGCAATATCACAAGCACTACATGAAGCAACAAAGACACAGTTTCTTCTTGTTGTGGACTGCATGGCTCCAACCATCTACAACTAGGCAAAGGCTATGACCATAAACATGAAGCGCTAACTAACCAAATGCAAGAAGACAAAAATGAAGCAATTTGGTTATGGATCTATTCTGGTATCATTCTTCTTGGAATGACTACCCATTTTTTAGCGATAGGAGGTTACAGTCCCAACACCACCAGTGAGAGAACCACGGATGGCTCGATGGGCAGCTTTGATGCCAAGGGCAGGGGGCGGTCAACAGATGTCCTGGAGACCATAATTATTTGATTGGCTCTGTCGACAGCTGATTGTCATGGAGGATTGGCCCTAATCTGGCACAGATTTCACTGATGATCCAGACCTCCCACTCCCGACAGGAGAATATTGGGATGAAGATTTGGGTGAGACTCATTTTTTAAGTTTTATGGGTATTATGATTTTTTATTTATTTATGCATGTTCTAACAGTAAATACATGTGATGCGTATGTTTGCCCAGAGAGACCTGCCAGCATGTCACCAATAGCGAGGCAAATCCCTCGCGATTTAGACCCTCAAGGCGAGGGCGACGAGGAAGATGAGATAGTGTGCAACCTGGAAGGGATCACACGAGGAGTCCCAGATTATGCACGTTTTGATGATGTGCCTCGCGCCTACCAGAGACATACCATAGGGGTGCGTAACCAAATTAACCACTTATTGAGGCAGCTAGTATGGGGCCATGACATGTTATCGCAAGCACCAAGCTAATTAGACACCTAGGTTTTATTTTATTTGCATATATTGCGAGACATGATGTCTCAGGATGTAACAGAAACACACAAATTTTTTTGATGTTATGATGCACACAGTTGCAAACATGCGATATATATATACATCTATTTCCCTACATGGATCTCTTACATATGATGATGCTTTTATAAATGATGAAAATGTCTATCTAATACAATTTTAGCCACTGTATCAGTTAATGTGTTCATTCATCTAGGACTATGTTGATAGGTAATAAAATCAAAATGTATTTCCAACAAATAAATACGTAAATACAATCTCAGAATGTGTGAATTTCTAATTGAATAATGATTATTGAGTTGCAGAACAACAAGCTGTGAATCTAGATTTACAAGCCACGTGCATATGCCGAGGTTGATTGCCTCAGTTAATAGCTCAATGACATCGCTATATTCAACGAATTGTTTGTATTTTGTCCTAGACAAATAACTTGCAGATCTATCAACTCACCAACATGATCATAAATTACCTAGGCTGCCAAAGATATATTCCTGGTACTGCGGGAAGCTGAAACCAATATAAGGGGTAATAGACATCTGCACAATAAGCAAGACCCAATAAGCAAGAAAACTCTCACAAAGCACATCAAACCAGAAAACATGTACAAAAATGAAAACAACACCTATGTACACCTATTACGGATGAATGACTCATGCATAATATTATTTTAGATACAACCCATTTATGGGTTGTTCAAGAGGATGACCTTCCTAGTCAATTAGCTCATAGGCCCCATTTTGCAGCATGCGTTTAACGATGTAGGGCCCATGCCACATAGGTTGAAATTTTCTTGCCCCCATCTTATCACGAGTTGGTCATACAGGAGGACGAGATCTCCTTCAACGAAAGAACGAGGGGAAACTGATTGATCAAAATGAGCTTTGACCTGCTTTTTCTATGCTTCGATAACGAGAGCAGCAAAGCAGCGGGTTTCATCCAGCCTTTATAAATAAAGGAGATGCTCTTCTTCTAGCGAAGTATTCGGCAGTAATTCAACAACCAATTTGAGCGAAGGTATTTCACATTCAATCAGGAGAGTAGCTTCCAAGCCATAAACCAACTGGAAAGGAGTGAACCCGGTTGCATTTTTCACTGAGCTTTGGTATGCCCAAAGAGCCAAAAATAACATCAGTTTCCAATTTTATTTGTGGATCCCAATCGTACGTTGAAGCATCATGACAAGAACTTTGTTCACAACTTCAACTTGGCCATTGGCTTGAGGGTAGTACGGTGTTGAGCTGTCGTGACGCAGAACCAACTTAGAAGTCAACTCTGCCACCATATAACATCGAAAATGGGAACCATGATTGGTAACGATGGCTTGAGGTGAACTGAGCAGTTGTCTTACCATAAGCGGCAAGTGTAGGCATTTCTTTGGCCCATTTGATGAAGTAGTCCATGGCTATGATAATATAAGCATGCCCCCCGGCAGAGTGAGGGTTACACATCATAAAATCGATGTCCCACTTCACAAAGGGACCAACGGTAATGACAGGGTGAAGAGGAAAGGGTGGCACACGCAACTTGCGTTGATAAATTTGGAAATCATGGCATTAACAAACTACGACAATACAGTCTTTGAAAATAAAAGGCCAAAAATAACCAGCACGAAGAATCTTCTGTGCAGTAGCATAACCAGACATCTGACTGCCACAGGTGCCACTGTGACAATCATTCAGAGCTTTCTCCACTTCCTCGTGAGTCAAACATCGTCGGAGTATGGAATCTACTCCAATGCGATAGAGAGTATCTCCAACTATACGATAAGGTTGCGACTAATGGCAGATGCGTCGGTGGGAATCCTTCGTCAACTTAGATATAGAAGATGAAGTTTGTAGATAGACAATGATATCACCATACCATGGATCAAGGGTGCTAATCAAGAAAAGAAAATCGTCTGGGATGAAGTCCTCAGAATGAGAAGGAGAGGAGTCGGAAGGGAGAGAACAAAGTAAATCAGCAAATACCAATGATTTCTTAGATTTGGCAGTAGTAAATTCCAAATCAAACTCTTGGAGGATGACAATCCACTTTGAGTATTTTCCCCCCAGCAATTTTCGAGACAATATGTTCGTCATGGGGTTGCATTCAGAAATCATCATCACCATACGCAAAAGAATATAATGACGAAAACATTGAACAGCTTGAACAACGACCAACGCTAACTTTTCGACATGGGAATAACGCGTTTTAGGGTCAATAAGGTTACGATACAAGTAATAAATAACATTCTCATGACCTTCATCATCGTCTTTCACCAAAACCATGGCAATTGTGCTGAAAGTGGTAGCCAAATAAATGGAAAAATCACGATGATAATCTGGAGGTCGGAGGATAGGAGCATTGACCAACAATGTTTTCAACGCATCGAACGATTTCTGAGCGATCTCATCCCAGCAAAAAGGAATGCCCTGCTTTAACAATGTGTAAATCCTTTAGCTACTTCGGTATAGTTAGGTATAAAACGGCAAAGAAAATTATCTTTCCCTTGTAAAATCTGCAACTAATGTAATGAGGAAGGATAGGGGAGATTGATAATAGCCTCAACCTTGAGAGGATCCAAGAAAATTCCATCTTTAGAAATGATAAACCCTAAGAGTCTACCAGAATCGAAATAAATGACACACTTATGGGGATTAAGCCGAATTTTATAGTGTCTACAACGAAGAAAAATCTGACGAAGATGTTTAGGATGATCTCTATGCTTAGCTGAATAAGCCAGAAGGTCATCCAGATAAGGTTGAACGATGTGACGAATATCATGAAAGGCATAGGACATCGCGCGTTGAAATGTGACCCCGAAATTCTTCAAACCAAAGGGAAGCTTCTTATATGCGAAGGTACCCCAAGGACAGGTGAAAGCAGTCTTGTGTTGATCATTCAGGAGAATGTTGATCTGATTATAACCCGAAAAACCATCCATAAGGGAAAAAATCTCACTCCCAGCATAGTCGTCAATGATTTTATCGATGAAAGGAGTAGGATAATTATCCTTAGGACAAGTGCGATTGATATCACGATAGTCAACAAAGACACAAATAGTGTCTTGTTTCTTATCTACAGGAACAATGTTAGAGACCCATTCTATCAATGGAATTGGATAAATGAAACCAGCTTTGAGAAGCTTTTCCACTTCAGCCTTAGTGGCAACAGCTTTCCTAGGATGCACTGGACGAAGATGCTGACGAATAGGCTTCGGACTGGGATAAGTAGGAATCCCATGTACCATGATGTCAGGATCAATGCCAGGAATTTCTTCGTAGGACCATGCAAAGACATCATAGAATTCATGAAAAAGGCTAGTATAGGCTTGTACTTCATCCGAAGCACAAGTAAACCCAATATGGATGTTCTCAACGATTCTCAGTTTAATGGAAATGTCGATAGGCATCGTCTAAGTAATGTTACTCAAGTTACCTTCTGAAAAAACCTCATCGATCTGAACAGGTGTTGAAGTGGAGGAGAAGGAACCTGAGAGGAAAAATGCTCAAGACAGGTAGACATGGCCTCGACGCTTGGTAGAAACGAGGAGCGATGATGACCAACATCCCACGGTAGCTCGTCAAGAGACAGGGTTTCCATGATAGCCTCATCGGAAGGAAACACTTCTTTCGATGGATCCAGTGAATCAAAATCACCAAGACAAGGGGATTGAGAATAGATTTCGAGAGTGACACTCGAAGGAGTAGAATCAGAATCAGAATCTGATGCAACAATGAGTTCACAATAATCAATTTCAATTGGACTCAAAGGCATCAAATCGCCGAACGAGTCGATTTGTTCAGGAGAAGTGATGACCCAGGGGTCATCGATTTGAGAAATCATATTGACCTGAATATTATTTGGTGGTGGAAGAGGAAAAACACCCATGAGGGCAGGATCCTTGAAAAGTTCTGGCCCTACACTCTCGTAAGGAGTAGGAATCTTGTCCACATATGGAACGTTGTTCTAAGAAGAAGAAGTGAAAAAAGGAAATTTATCAACAATAATAATCTTTAATTCGTGTGGGAACTTCAAAACACAAAAGTGGACAAATATTATAATTGAGGAGGAGATTATGATCGAGTTTTGCATCAACGAATTCGACCTCGAAATTGACTGTCTTCCCTTATAATGTGATCGGAAAACTAGCGAGAACACCAAGAGGTTTAGATTCTCTTCTATAAAATGCTTCAAGGGAATTGGGTGATGAAGTAAGAGCTGGAGAACTAATGGCTTTCCAAAAAGTAGATGAAATAACACAGGTAGATGCACCCTCATCCACGACAGCCCGGTGAATATTCAAACCATTAATACCAACTTGAATGATGAGCGCAATTTGGTGTGGGAGTCGCAGGACGAAATTATCTAAATTGAAAGCAAGCAAACTAGTATCGGCAAGATCAATCCCACCTATCGCAGATATCAAAGCTTTCCGTTGCGAAGGAAAACTCTGAAGTACTTCTAACGCAGACATTGTGGACGGCACCTGAGCCAAATATTCAACAATACTGTAATGCTGAGCGGCACGGGCGTTGGGATTGTATGAAGACTTACGGAGCACACCTTTGGAAGGTGGTCACACAACGGATTCAGTGTTAGGCCATTCAATCTCAAGAGGACCAGAAATAGGAGGGGGAGGAGGACCATCAGCAATCTCTTTCTCTGATACCTGATGTGAACCAGAATAATCTTTCGATGGAGTAGCAATAGAAACAGGTGCAGAACCGTTCATCATGAACACTTGCGAACCAGATGGAGCAGACGACTTAGGGTGCTCTACTGTCTGAGTCTACTGAGGAAAGGGTTCCTTAAGAACGGCCGGAGCTCCTTGGATGCCTTTGAGCAATCGACTCACTTCAGACCGTCGAGGACATTCCTTGGTGAAGTTCTCATCATCACAAATCAAACAAGGATACTTCGGTTTACATTGAGAACTATCAGCAGAACGAGTTTTTGGAGAATCCTGTTTCGGGGTATCAGCTTTTTCATTACCATTACCCTTCTTCTTACCTTTGGTAGTGTTATTTGTAGGATTGGCCTGAACAACATTCACTTCTACGAGTATACTAGAATTCGAATTTGACTGAGAAGCTACATTATTGGAGGAAGTAGACTTCTGCTTCCCAGAGTTAGATGAAGGAGACTTCTGAGAATTCTATGATATGGAACCAATAATACCATCAACGTGTTAGAGTCGGTCTGTTCATCCCTCCGTCAGAGATCAAAAATCTCTTTTGTTGCCTTTCATTTTTAGGTGTCTCATTCAGTTCGATCATCTGCATTCCATTAGGAGCATCGATCTTCTGACGAAAGGGTCTTGTCACTCATGCCCCTCATGTCTTGTACCTGCTCGCTACGGTCTGTTCATCGAAGTTCATCGAAATCAATTTTAAAGTCATTCACAGTCCTGTTTTGGTCTTTTGGTCAGCAAAGAGTTTTTAGGGTTTTTTAGTCATTAGATCTAGGGTTTAGTCTTCAAAATGTTTAATAATGCCAGCAAGCCAGAGGGAGGATCAGAATAAGTTTTCATCTCAAGAAATTTCATCGTTATAAGGATTGATCATGACTTTTCTTCAAAAACCTTGTTTTGAAGAAAATCATCGTTTTGTCCTTTGTAATAAATGCCATGTATATTTTCCAAGTTTTTCAGTTGTCAAAATCTTCAGGCGCAGCCCTGGTCACCTTTGCAAAGTTCCAGGCCATTCATCCCTGCAAGACAAGCGAAAATCAAACCATTCAGTCCAAGAGCAACAAAGAAGCAAAACAAAGTTTCAAAGAGAAGTGTCAAAGTTTGCAACATGACAAATGGGTTTTTGAAATCAAGAGTTAAATCCTTGGCATATATATCATGTTTATGTTCCAAGAGTTCATTTGCATACTAAATACATCAAAGAGCCAAAGTGGAAACGTGGAGGAGCAACGCAATCAAATTGAAGGCAAACTGTGTGTAAATTTTGGTGCGCGGCGCATTGGCTAAGTGGCGCGATGCATTGGGCGCGCGCGGCGCATAGGGCCATTTTCCGCAGTGTAAAATTACACAAGTGCGGCGCACATGGCACGCGCAGCGTGTTGGGTTTGGTGTGCGGCGCACAGGCCTGAAACGCTAATTTTTGGCCATTACTTCCTAAAACTTAAATTGACTCAGTTTTTCTGCTCAAATGAATTCATGTGACCCTCTAGTTGTCATTTAAAAATGTTTGAGATTGGTTATGAAGATTTGCATGCCAAAACCAAACCCTATCACCGTGTTGAGATTTGCTCCATGGTTTTGGAAGTAGAGTTTTAAAGTTAGTTTTGGTGCCAATCTTTTCCATTCCTCATTGTTTATTCCTCTCCCTCACTGTTAATATTATCATTACACACCTCCCTTATTCCCTTATATCACTCTCCCTCTCATATCACTTATTCTCATCTCCCAATCCTTTCACTATCTATCATTATCCCTATCCCTCAAACCTTTCATTTCCTATCATTCCTATTTCCCATATCACTTATAAAATCCCCAAATCCCCAAATTCCCAAACAGTCAAGTGACTGTTCCTTATCACTACCTTATCAATTATCACTTGATTAAAATCCCATTTTTCCCACTGCCCATATTTTCCACAGTTCTTTCCCTTTGACACATTTGGCAATCAAGACAAAGACACCAAACTCTTCATATTCACCTTAGGCAACATAGATGAAGAAGGCATCGAGGAGGCGTGAAAAGACATGATATTGGCCAAAGCTTCTTTGGCTGAACATGGTACTTGATGAGGGACCTCCAGGCCAAATTTCAAGGAATTTGGAGAAAATTTTGTTAATTTTGAATTTTTGGTCACAAAATAGGTTTTTCTGCCCGACGCGTAGCGCCACCTTGCGCGCGCTTATGATTGGGAGATCTTCTGGAAGAAAACTTGATATTTTTGGATTTTTTATGAAAATTTATGCATGCTCAAGAATTTTCTAAGGATTTCATCAAGTTCTGGGTGGCCTAAAGGGTCAAAAACACCTTGAAAATGGCCTTTCTTCCACCTTTTACACACACAGGAACCAGTCTTGGGAGATTGATGTTTTGGAGGGGCAAATGGACACCAAATCCAGAAATTCCACTTGGGTTGGAAATTAGATAGGTAGGGCTTTCCAACGAGCTATCATGAGCTCAATTTTGACGTCGGGAAGGGCCTCAAAATCAGCTCCAAAGTTGTGCTACGCATAGAGATTTTGGGCGCGGCGCATAGAGAATTTTGGCCTATTTTTCACTCCACAGCTCAGAATTTCGCCTAGTTTTGGCCAGTTTCACTTTTTCATGTAACTTTTGATCTACCTTGATGTAATTTCATAACCATGATGTAATTTTGGCACATTTTTACTTGTTCTAGAAGATTCATTCACCAAAAGGTGAGATGTGAGTGAATGGATCAGTTTCCTAGCATATAGAGGCAAGTTGTTTCATGGCCTATTTTCTAGTTCCTAGTTTAGATATGGTTGAAACAGATCCTAGAATGATGAGCTCGACCCCTAGAGGCATGAGAATGGGTTAGGCTTGTCTATATGATGTTTTTTCTCAGTCATTTTCATGGTTGGATACTTGGGAATTGTTTGGCACTTCATTGTACATACACTTATGCATTTTTGGCAAAGGAATAGACCAGGGTTTGCAGCCCTCTTTGGGATCCTTGTGGCTCTGTGTTTTGATGGTGTTCTTCTCTATGTATTTGTAAGTTTCACTGAATGTTTATGTGTATCATTTCCCTTCTATGTTCTTCTTAAATTAAACAAATCAGTGTTAAAGGTGGAATCCAATAGCTTGCTTTGCTCTGCCTTTAGTTTTGTTTGATTTTACATGTTTTCATCTGTTTGGAGAGGATCCTTGAGATCTCTTTCCCTCTTCAGCCCCTCAGCGGTCTAAATCATCCATCCATTCAATTTCGAAGCATCAAAACCATTGCTTTCCCTGCCCCAATTAGAATTCTGCAAAAACTAGGCCTAATCCCCGCACCCAAAACTGCTTTTCCCTTTTTTCCAACGAAAACCCCCAAAATCAAAATCAAACTCCTTTATTTATATACCTAGCCTAAAATTAGCTTTTGTTTCAGTCATATAAAGCCCTATTGATTACTTTTCACTGAGATTGACCCGGAGAGAGCCCTCTCCTGTTCTGGTAGGGCTAGCTACCAAACTGAGCGTGGTTTGATGTTACCCTGAACTCCGCCTTCTTTGAGCCTGAGGTAGATTTAGGCAATAACACAACAGATGGAGTCACTGGTGGTTTAGAGGTTCCAGGTCGAGGAACATCAGGCAAGATATCGTATAATGCGCCAGACTGAGAATACATGAGATCAAGGTACTGGGCATAAGCAATGGCTTGTTCCTCGGTTACACATGCCCCCATAGCAATGTCTTTGGAAATTTTATTGAAAAAGGAGGTAGTGAACCACTGAGTCAGAAGTTGATCAGGTATTTCAAATTTGATCATGCAATGAGGACACCGCCACTCATGAATATGATCTGAGATATGAGTAGCTCGATCTTGTTTCAAAGAAGTGAGGAGATGCGTCTTGATCTCATAGTGGATCGGTAACTGAAAATGTGTAAGGAATGCCATGGAAAAATAATTGAAACCTTGGAAAACTCCACGAGACAGCTCAATGTACCACTTTGCAGCGGCACCAATAAGAATCTACTAGAAAATACAAAGACGAATAGAATCTTCAACCCAAGAATTATAAGAACACCATAAGTGGTATGTCATAACATGCATTTGGGGGTGTTCACCAGGTTTACCCTCAAATTTAGGACAATCACCAGGAATCTTAGTCGGAACCTGTAATATTCCCAATTAGCCAAGCTAATGGGAATATACAATTTTGTTTCAATATTTTTTTTCATGAATAAAATTGTAAAGGAGGATCAATAAAACTCCTAATCAGAAAAATAAATCAATGCCACATGTGAACATGGAAAAATCTGGGTTGTTTACATAAACACACTTAGCTATGAAAGAGATTGGGGCATTTGACCAAGTCAAGCAGGACCAAATCAACAACATTTTCTAGATACAATGAATCTCCTAGAGGTACATCGCAGTTCTAGTTGGAGGCTTCTCATGTGAATGCAGCTAAATCATTGAGATGGTTTAGGGTTTTCCAAGAATTTCATCCTTGTTACACAGCAATTTTTCACCGTCCCTGCAATCCCCGTCCCGCACATTGGAGGGCTCATTCCGTGACCTGTGAGCAGTGACATGACTTGAAACCACTTTCATGACATCCCTCTGAACATGAGCTTTCATTGCCCTAAGGAAAACTCCTTGTGAAAAACCCTAAAAATGGCCTTTTCACCATTGGCGCAGCTAGCCAGTTTAGTACCCGCGCCAATGGGGAAAATCCTTCAAAGAGGTCGCGCCAATTAGCACTCTGTCTCAGAGTCACACTCGCGCCATCCATTTTAAGGAGTGTTTTTAAAAATAAATGGCGGAAGTTTCGTCCTAACCAATCCATAAACTGGTATCTAATTTGAGTTGGGAGTTTTGGCTCTGGATCTCCATGTAGAGGAAGTGGTTTGCCACCTCTCATGGAAGCTTCCTTGAGGATAGGGCCAATCCCATGATTATAGGGATCCCAACTCCCCTTCCTTCATCTATAAAATCTTGCTCATCTCCTTTTCAAGCTAATCTCCAAGTTCCCAAGAGCCATTAGAGCCTTATGCTGCAAGAGCCTTGATTAATTCCCTAAAGGCCGAATCTAAGCAAGGAGACTATTGTCAAGATCCAAAGATAGAGGTTTGTCCCATCCCCGATAGGCTTTTTCGAGACGTGTTCTGCTAGCGACCCTCTGAAGGAGAATTCAGCGTCAGAGCTATGGTTGTATTCTTCTTTGATTGATTAATAATAAACAACTATTGGTTATGGTTCCACTCTTGTTATTGTTTATGATGATGAGTTATGTCCTTTCTGACTGACATATAGTTGCATCTACTAGATTTTACGCTTGCATTTGTTTTGTTTCTCACGTGTGCAGGTGTCCGATCACGAAGATCGTGGGGATTGTGATCTGCCAGAGCTAAGGAACGGGAGCGCTAATTTATCTACAAGCGACAGCGTTGGATTCTAGGTAAGCCTTCATCGCTAGTTGGTTTATTTGCAATTATGAACCTACACTATAGCGTGAACGATTGTTGCTAGACCTGATCTGGGCTAGTAGGGATCGCCTCTGTCCGTAGAGGGGATTTACCTCCACAACAATTTGGCAACTTCGGTGGGGAGTTGGCTTGTTGTTTGCTTTATAAACTATAGATGGAGCCTGAAGTTAGCCAGATAGCCTTCGAAACGCTATTTCTCTGCATTAGTGAAGTAGATCAAAGCTGCTTCAGTCAATCTCCGGTTTATTTTATGAACTGAACACTTGGAGTATTGTCTTGTCTTTTCGGTTGTTTCTCTATTCTACTTGCTTGATCGGCTCTTTTGGCTGGCTCATTTTGTGTTTGGCTTTTGGTTCAGCTCCAGATGATCATATCTGACCTCTGCTTTTCCGAATTTTCACCTTTTCATAGTTGGCTTTATTGGCGCGAGTTTAGCCCTGACAGTCACACCAGTTGGCGCATTTTTCCAGTTCATCACTCGCGCCATTCCCTGTCTGGTGCGAATTACAGTCAGACAGTCGCGCCATCTCCTATAGGTGCTAGGGTTTACCCTTGTTCAGAAGTTTCTTTTGGTTAGTACTTTGCTTTTGGGTTTGTTTTAGATCCTGCTTGAAGTGGTGAGTCTGGTCTTGGTTGGGAGAAATTCTTTGTTTTTTCATTTTCAGGTGTTGGCGCTTGTTGTCAGATAGCAACCCGTGCCAATTGGGCATTGGCGCTAGTTTTCAGTGAGCAAGTCGCACCAGTTGGCGCTAGTTGTCAATGACAAAGTCGTGCCAATTTCAGGGTGTGTGAAAATTGATATTTTTTCCCTAAATCCTTCACCAGTGTGTCTTTCCCTTCCGGTCTTTCCTTTATATGAGCATAGATTACACTGCTCATTGTTTTGAATGTCTTCTTTCCATGATTGTTTGATGTAAAAGGGAGTGAATGCCTTGTTTTGATCTCATGCTTTGGAAGTCCTCTTTTTGTTTGACCTCATATGTCTTGTCAAATTTTGAGGAATTTTGTTACAAAGTGTTTTGAAACAACGATTGCATTCTTAGTGTTTGTTTACATCTTTTTTGCCTTCACCCTTCATTAAGAAGATTTGTGTTCATTTAGTTTTCGTCTCAAAGTTTTCTTTTCGATAAAATCCATTAGATCACATTGCATTGAAAAGTATTTTTTGAGATTTATCATTGAACTTAGATTACATTGTTTAATGATTGAAAGCTAAAAGTCGTGTGCATTAAGTAGATTCTCATTTCCTAGAAAAATGCATTGAGTGCATTCTTATCATTTGAAGGAAAAGGAAATTGTGCATAGATTACCATTGCATAGTTTTCGAAAAAGAGGATTCTGCATAGATTACATTGCATTATTCACATCGTTGAATGTTTGAAATTACTTTTGGATAGTGAAATTCATCTAGTTTGGAAAAATTTCGTTTACAGTGTTGTTGTTTGTTGCATCATTGTTTGAAAATCTTCCCTTAACTAGATAGCGTTCATCGAATTGAAAAGATTTATTTTCTCATATAGCTACATATAGGAGATTGTCATATGACACTCGCTAGGGCCTGAAAATTGAAACATAATTGAAGATTAACATTAAAATTTATTCAATTTACACTAAGGCAGCATTGAAACATTAACGAAACATTTAGTGGTCTAGGCTAGAGACGTGTTCCGGCGTCTTTAAACCTAGTAGCTGTTGTTCGCCTCTTGGCTTTAGACAGCACTAGTACGGACTTGTGCTCCCCGTACCGTCGAGTATATAAAGGGATACCCCACTAGGTTTCTATCCTTTATCCATAGGAAGCCGAGTCTCCCGCCCTATACCTGTGATACATCGGACACAACATTCGGGGATATTGCCTGCACGTACGTTAATTCCTTGGTTGATTTCTCTTTCATTTTGAAACCAAGGTGTATATTGTAGTTCATGGTTATTTGGTACACCCTTTGCCTAGTATTCCTGAGCAGTCATTTTGATCTTATCTGACTCCTTAAATTTGAAAACATCACCAAGCACTTGTCCTTTCACGCTTGCTTCAAAACTAAAAGAGATAGAGTCACCTTTCATCCGTTTCTCGGCTATTAAAACATGAAATGATGGTTTCTAAGTTTCAATGTGGTAAAATAAATCACCTGCGATCACACGCCCTTTTAGAATTTGCTTGTTGGCTATTTGATTGTGTGCCTTGGTTTTTAGTCCGTGTGCGGTTTTGAGTTTTTGATGGCAACTTTTCTAGAGTTCACCAACCAAGGAATCCCCTTCGATGGGAATCCTAGTCATTTTCCTCCTTTTGGGAATGTTGGTGCTCCTTACATGGCAACGTTGTCCCTTCCTGGGTTAACTGTTGGGTTGCCTGTTTGGTTGTTTTCAACCTCTGTGGTCCCGAATGTCTCAGCTACTGTTCAATTAGTTCCTATACCTGAACAACATCATGTTGATTCTAAGGTGGACCTCTCCCCTTCTTCGCCTGTTTCTGCGTCCTCATCTTCTACTTCGCCTGGTGAAAGTCTAGATTCAAGTAACCAAGTGGCTAAGAAGAAGAAGAAGAAGACAAAGAAGAAGAAGTCTGATAAAGGAGAGGCTAGCTCTGCAGCTATTGCGCCTAAGAAATCTCCTCTTGATAAACCTCCCAACCCTCCACAGAAAGTCAAGTTCCCTTGCATGTTGTGCACGGGAGACCATATTCTTCAAGACTGCCCTGGCATTCCCAAGGTGCTTGAAGTATGGTCTAATAGTCATCCGTCGTTTCCTTTGGCTTTCGGGAGTCAGGTTGGGGGCACGTCTTCAGCTAGTGCTGGTAAAACTCTTAGGAAGCAGGGTAAGATTACCAATCCCTGTAAGTTGTGTGAAGGGCACCATGCCATTCACCTTTGTCCTTATATGGATGAAGCCAAGCGAGTGTTGGACAACCCGACTATTTCTACACCACGCCTTCCTGCTGGTTACAAACAAATTTCTTTGAGTCTTCCACCTGCTGATGCCACGATTGGTCAAGAGTCATCCTTGGTCAATCCCGCTCCCCCGGAAATTCAAATTCAAGAATTCATTCCCGACCAACCATTGGTTGTGGTATCGGTTGAGCTGGCCCCGTCTACGGTACACCAGGTCTTTTCTGTAGAGAGTGGATCCCATACCCCTCAGGTTCTTCTTGTTTCTTCAGATTCTTCAGACTTGGAGAAAGATTCTCCTGTCCCTATATCTGAAGAAGTTGCTCCTCTGCCTCCCGTGATGGAGATCCCAGAGGATACTCCTCCCACCTTCGAGATGGAGGTTGTGGAAGATGCTCCTTCTTCTTCTGTAACACCAGGGGAAGACCATCTTGGTTCGATGGTAGCCCCTCCGAGTAGTTTGGTCACTTCCTTTGATTGGAATAGATTCGCGGAATACCACCTTCTATCTTATGTGCCTTTCGAGATAACAATACAGGCTTTTGGTCTAGTCGTACCCAACACCATTATAGACGAAGGCGTGTTTGTTAGTATTTTATCCTCAACTACTTGGCAAGCTTTTGGCTCGCCGTTTCTTGTGCCTATTACACAGAATCTGTTGGCATTCAACAGAAGAACGAGTCAACCATTAGGGATCCTTCCAAGGTTACTTGTTACTTTGGGAGGCAAAACCATCCATATGGACGTGATGGTTGTTCCAGGCCCCTTGGATTTCAATCTGCTTTTGGGGCGTGATTACACCTATGCCATGGGAGCGCTTGTCTCCTCCCTTTTTCGTGTGGTCTGTTTTCCGCATGAAGGACGGATCGTGACCATTGATCATCTTTCGTTCTTTTTTCCTGATGTGGCAGCGGGCCCGCCATCATCCCTTCCTAGTTTTTATCCACCTGTTGTATCTGCCTCACCACAGGTCAACTATGTGGCTACCTACCCCATGCCTGTACCTAGTGATAGTGCCATTGTGAATTAGGTGCTGGGGGCATTGGGTCCTGACTTCCAGGATGTTTTCCTTCCATTGGGAGTGGAAATCTTGGAAGCGATGACTTCTTGTTCATTATGATGAAGTCGGTCGGAGCATGGTTCTTTTCCTATGTCAAGCTCCTTAAAAAATGAAACCAGGTTGTCGGAGCACAGTTCGTTTTCTTGTGTCAAGCTCCTTAAAAAATGAAACAAGCTGGTTGGAGCATAGTTACTTGTCTTGTGTCAAGCTCCTTAAAAAATGAAACAAGGGTGTCTGAGGATAGTTATTTTAATGTGTCAACCTCATTAAAACAATGAAACACGTTGTTGTTCAATTCGAGTCTTTGATAAGATCTCGTAAAATCCCAGTCGAGTCTTTCTCTTGATCTCGTAACTTGAACCTTCACTCCATCTGCCTTTCATATGGACTGAAGCTTGGGGGGCATGTACCTCGAATTGAGTCACCATGTTGGGGGCATGCTTACTTTTTCAAGCATAGTTTATCTTAGTTTCAAGCTTGTGTAAAAATGAAACCTTTCCCATTTTACCTTTTGTGATTTCCATTCTATCAGCCTGTTTTTGCCAGATGAGCCTTGGTTTTCTCATTCCATCGTCACTATCTACTTGGCCAATCATACACCTTCACTTGGTTGTTTTACCCATTCTTGAGGAACCGATGCGATGAGTGGTCTTGTTAGCCAGCCTCTTGACCTTTATCTTGTTTTGAGCAGTTCCACCATTACTGGAACCAGTTGCTACTCTTCATACCACTCGTTCCTCCAGGAGGAGTCATCTTTCAGCTCTTTTCTGACTCTCTAAACATGAAAATATTGTTGAGTCCCTTGTCGTTTTGATCTCGTTAAAGTGGCTGCGAAACGACATCTACCCAGTATACGTTTACCCCTTTTTCGGGTTGGGATAGATTATTTACGAAAAAGGAATACCCTAGCCTATTGCGACTAGGAGGTTTTCTCAGAAAAATTTTTCTACCTTTTCGGATCTGAGAAACTATTTACGAGAAGGGACCTTTGGAGTTTACTTTTCTGCTGTCTTTTCAAACTCTCTAAATATGAAAAGACGTCGAGTTCTTCCTTTGTCAGGCTCGTTAAACCCTGATGACATTGGATTCAGTTGTGATGACGATATTCGAGTTTCTCCTTCCTAGGGCTCGTTAAATGTACTAGGATGGATTCGTCCGAAGGACGGATTTATATGACAAGCACATGGTATCCTCTTCAAGCTTGTATAAAAATAAAGAGGTACTCGCCAGGAATGGTGGGGAAAATGGAACCAACATCATTGTCGTGTTAGCAGTATGTCGCTCCTGAACATGGCACTTGTCTGCGTTCGTGTCGGGTTGGGGACATCTCATCTCATTTTTTCACTTGCCTCCATGGGTTTGGGTGATCCCTTTTGACCTCTCATCTACTCTTTTCCTTGTCACCATGACCTTTGATCTTTTGATGTCAAATTCTTCCAAATCCACTGTCGTGCCGTTTATATGTTCAAGAGAAGTTGACCTCTGTAAGTACCAACCTTCCTCTGATTCTCATCTGATCGTGATTCACAAAAACATTATGTTCCTCTGTCTCGCGTCGATGATGTGGGAAACACTATGGCCCACCTTCGATCAAGGTCACTTCCTTTCGACTTCAGTTCATTATCCAGGAAGCTGATCTAGAGACTCCCTTCTGGTACCTTGGAGCCTACATGCCTCAATGGCAGGTTTTTCACATTCGACGTGAGGTTTTCATCATTGGCCTCCGATAGAGTGATTCTACTAGTGTTCAACGCCAACTCATTGATTCACATGCTGTAGATTATACCTATAATAACTTGAGGTCCATTGTCATCATTGGTGGTACCTCTCACGTCTGTTAACAACTTTCATCATTGGCTGGTAATCAGACGATGTTCTTTCATGTTTGACTTCAACTCGCTTATTCGCATGCTTGAACTTGTACTTTGTTCGGGTCGAGATGGAGTGCAAGACCCTGGATTTTGTCTGTTGAAATCCAGGCTGCAATTTTGTGGATTCTTATGATTGGTTACATGACTCATTCACTGGATGGCTGCGACCATACCTGAGTCTATTTATCGATCCTCACTGGATGGCTGCATCCATGCCTCGGATATGGATTATTACATACTTTGTTATGGATGGCTACGCCCATACCACATATATATCATGTATTTAAGATATCAGTTGTACTTCTCTACGCAGGTTTCCCGACGGCGATGTTTTCAGTTGGACACGTTCTCGTAAAGCATTTCACCCCTCTCTCTCCTTCAGGCCTCATGCTTTAGGGGGCATCTGTTACACAGCAATTTGTCACCGTCCCTGAAATCCCCATCCCACACATTGGAGGGCTCATTCCGTGACCTGTGAGCAGTGACATGACTTGAAACCACTTTCATGACATCTCTCTGAACATGAGCTTTCATTGCCTTGAGGAAAACTCCTTGTGAAAAACCCTAAAAATGGCCTTTTCACCATTGGCATAGCTAGCTAGTTCAGTACCCGCGCCAATGGGGAAAATCCTTCAAATAGGTCACGCAAATTGGTGCTCTGTCTCATATTCGCACTCGCGCCAGCCATTTTAAGGAGTGTTTTTAAAAATAAATGGCGGAAGTTTCGTCCTAACCAATCCATAAACTGGTATCTAATTTGAGTTGGGAGGTTTGGCTCTGGATCTCCATGTAGAGGAAGTGGTTTTCGACCTCTCATGGAAGCTTCCTTGAGGATAGGGCCAATCCCATGATTATAGGGATCCCAACTCCCCTTCCTCCATCTATGAAAGCTTTCTCATCTCCTTTGCAAGCTAATCTCCAAGTTCCCAAGAGCCATCAGAGCCTTATGCTGCAAGAGCCTTGATTAATTCCCTTAAGGCCGAATCTAAGCAAGGAGACTATTGTCAAGATCCAAAGAGAGAGGTTTGTCCCATCCCCGACAGGCTTTTTCGAGACGTGTTCCACTGGCGACCCTCCGAAGGAGAATTCAGCGTCAGAGCTATGGTTGTATTCTTCTTTGATTGATTAATAATAAATGACTATGGGTTATGGTTCCACTCTTGTTATTTTTTATGATGATGAGTTATGTCCTTTCTGAATGACATATAGTTGCATCTACTAGATTTTACGCTTGCGTTTGTTTTGTTTCTCGCGTATGCAGGTGTCCGATCATGGAGATCGTGGGGATTGTGATCTGCCAGAGCTAAGGAACGGGAGCACTACTTTCTCTACAAGTGACAGCGTTGGATTCCAGGTAAGCCTTAATCACTAGTTGGTTTATTTTCAATTAGGAACCTACACTATAGCGTGAACGATTGTTGCTATACCCGATCTGGGCTAGTAGGGATCGCCTCTGTCCGCAGAGGGGATTTACCTCCACAAAAATCCTATAAGAGGAAGAGGAGGACAATAGAAGAAGGTTTTTGATTGTGTACATTTATGATTATATTTTCTGTTTAGACATATACCATTCTCTGTTGTTTAACTGAGAATAGTGTTGCTTAGCACTTGGGTGTTCCTATGCAGGGATCCCACCTCTTCCATTGAGGATTTCTTGGAAGGTTATTGCTGATCTCATCCACTATCAGGCATTTGGCCAAGCTAATATTCCAACTACAACGCAGATCCTGTTGAGGATTTGGTTGTCCTTGCAAGCTGCAACAAGTGGAGATTAGATCTGCTCAGATCTAAGCCATTTCAGAGCCCCTTTTCACTCGGAAAGTCTTCTATCCCATGGGTAAGAGAGTACTGAACCTTTGGAGCTGATATTTCATATCTTGGAATCAGTCCAACTCAGTATTTCAAGCTATAGCATAGTTTCACTTCTAGGACTCCATTATTTTTAAGGAGGAAATTGCATGGTGTCTTGACCAACTTTTTGAGGAGAGATCTCTGGTGCTGGGCTTTGATCTTCACCTTGGTGATCCATGGATTAGATTTCTGATCCATGCTTTGTACAGATTTGATCTGACCCTATTTTAAACATATTTAGAAACTTCTGAATAATATTGCAGATCTGCTACTTTAATCTTAGATCTACTCTTTGTATTGCATGATTTGATCAAAACCCCAAGGGGATCTTGTAAAGGAGAATTTCTAGTATACAGATCTGAAATGGATCTGATATTTTGTACACAGATCTGCTCTATATCTATATTTTAATACACAGCTCCTAAAACTCTTATAAAAACGTTTTTAAGCTATTTTTCAGTCAATACATGTGTTGCAACCCTCTTTCTTGATGATTTTCTTCTATTTTGTCTTCTACATTCTGTTGTATACTGTAAGGGCATGATCATGGATCTCATTTGTTGTTGTTTATATAAAATTTGATCACTATTATTAATCTCCTACTCATGCTCTCAAAAATGCATTATTTCTAAATCAGATTGTTGCACATAGCTACAACCCCTCTCTTTGGGTGTTTTTCAACTAGACTAGGTGGTGGGAGGTCTGTTTACCTCACCTAGTTTGATTTGTTTTTTCTCCTTTTGGAGCTAGACACTAGATCCACTGATATAAGGGATCTAGGAGCTAAAAACTCATTTCAGTGCACATATTTACAAGGAGTGCATTATTTCAGTAGGCTTTACTGTGTATTCCCATTCTGGGATATTACAGTGGTATCAGAGCTCCTTTCTTGGCACAGCCTATGATTTCATTGAAGATCCAAAGACAATATGAACTCAGAATAATATGAGCCTCTTATTGAGAGGGAAAAGAGGTATCATAATAGAAGCCAGAAGAAACTTGATTACACCAATGATGATCAAGACAAGGGTAAAGCCCCTGAAACGGGAAGTGATAAAGAAGGAGAAGAGTTTGCAAGAACTATTTTGGTTGCTATGCAAGATCTTTCTAGAGAGATCAAGGAGATGAGACTAGACAGGCTCAAGGAGTCTCCTAGGAGGTTTCGTCCCTTTGAAAGCTCTGGCATGTCTCACCACTGGAATGATCAACCAGTGAACCAGCCAAAAGCTCCACAACGTTCTACTATGCCTACCTTCTTGGCTGTGGAGAATGAAGGGCCTCATGAGCAAGAATCCCTTGAAAACTATTTTGAAGAGTATGAGTCCTAGAATCAGAGATTCTAGGACCATCTAAGTTTTCAAGAGTTTTTTCACCTCAAGGAAAAAAGCAGACCAAGGCATCAGTATAGAGATGGTGGATTCACTCAGAATCATGATCGACATCACTCTATGGGCAGATTATTTTTACTCAAGTTTGATGGATCATCCACTAGTTCTGCCAAGGCATGGGTAGAAAAGATGGATATCTATTTTTAGTTGAACAAAGTCCTTGAGATGGAAGCCATCAAGATTGCAGCGCTGCACTTTGAAGGTGAGGCACACAACTGGTGGTTCCATGGGTTGTCAAAATTGGGCCATGCCAATGTGACTGCCTATTCTGAATTTACTAGAAGACTGGTGGAGAGGTTCGACAGAAAGGATCTAGATGCGCCTTTCATGATCCTTGCAAAGTTGAAGCAGTCAGGAAATGCAGAATCTTATATCTCTGAGTTTCTGAGATTATATGTTATGGTTCCTTATCTGTCTACAGCAAGGAGGGTGTACATGTTCATCGATGTCTTAGATGAACCTTTGCATGGGTTGGTTAAATCTACCAAGCCCACTACACTTCATGATGCCATTGAGAGGACTAGAGACCTTCAATATGCCTTGCCAAAAGCAAAGGCAACCTTTCAGAACAAGCCCTCTTACCTTTCTAATGTGAAGGAAGAGAAATTTTCTCCTTCCAAGGAGAGCTCATTCAAGAAGCCTCTTGATATTGAAGTCAAGAGGGAGCTAAGGAAGAAAAGGCTATGTTTCACTTGCCAAGAATTGCACCTAGACATAGATGTGCTGTTGGGAAATAACACTACATAGAAGTCTTCTCAGATGTTGAGGAGGAAGAAGAAGATGATGAGCCAAGGAGAGGTCACAGCGCTGACATTGTCGAGGGAGATCCATCACCATCGGGAGATGGGAATGGAGATTTTTCTCCTATTGGAGGAACTCTTGCATCCTTGAGCTAGGTACCTAAGTACTTGACCCTAATATTTCATGGTTCAATCATGAATCAGAGGGTATATGTTCTTATTGACAGTGGGGAAACCCACAACTTTATTGATGCTCATCTTTTGCAAAGAAGGGTCATCACCACTGATACCTTTGTGGGATTTTCTGTTCTAGTCCCAGGAGATAGAACAATGCAATGCAGGAATGATGTCCCATCACTTTCAGTCACCATGGGATCCTACACTTTGGTGGATCACTTCTTTTTAGTTGACATACCAGACACCAATGTTATTTTGGGTGTTCAATGGCTGATTACATTGGGGAAAGTCACCACTGATTGGGAGGCTTTGCAGATGGAATGGGTGGACAAGAAGAGTGGTACACCTCTAATGATAAGAGGCATGCATTCTTACCCCTCACCTAACACTTCCACACAGACAAAAAAGATGGATTTGTGTAGTGGAAGCAAGGACCTCACTATCCCTTCTCTCATGTTCATGAGATTGTTGCAAGGGACACTCTCATCTAGTGGCAAACCACCAGGGAGGCCACCAGATTCAGATCTAGTGGGAGGTATCTCACTACTTGATGCTCCAAAATAAGATCTAGGAGGGAAGGGATCATTAGGAGTCACAGCTACAGTGTTGGAAGACTTGAGCAAACACCAGGAGGAGGGAGATTTTCCTCTCTCATCTTCCTCACCATCCTTCATTTTTGATTCTGCATTGTTGGAGGAGGAAAAGGGAAGGTATATCCTTCCTACTTGTACCTTTGGCATAATAAATGTCAAATAAGAGATCAGCAACATGGTATGCAATCCTATTGATGCATCATCAGCACTATCCTTATTGGGGATTGTAGATATATATTGGAAATCCCAGCTGCTGGTGGATTATTCCAAGGATCTCTACACTTGTATGATGCTTGATGACCAGGTGCATGAAGAGGATTATTTAATCCATGAGGGAGTAATCTATCATCATGATAGAATCTTCTTGCCTAGAGCCTCCAAGTTCAAGGAGAGGATGCTACAAAGAGCCCTTAAGGAGTTGTGTTTCATCCCTACCTATCCTATGAAGATCTATAACACTATTATGAGATGTTTTTAATGGGAAGGCTTTGAAGGAGAGCTACATCATCATTTTCTAGAATGAAAAATCTATGTGGAGTTGGGGTAGCCAAAGGACTCTATGCAAGAGTCATTTCAGTCATTTCTTCCTTCCTTTGGGAAAGGGGAAAAAAATGTGCACAATTCCAAGTGTAGAATAGACATTGATGGTGAGAAATCTGATCATGTAATGCAAGTTTTATTTTCTGATTTGATGTATTCTTTCACCATGTTGTTGTAGGCCATGGATCCTAAGAGGAGTGTTGTATCATATGAATCTCATGGAAAACTATGGGCCACTGCAATTTCTGAACTTGGCCACTTCCCTGCTATGTAAAGGGAGGTTCCTTTTCATGATGGGTGCTTCCCAAAAGCACCAAACATATCTCACACTTTCAGCCATGGTGAGATAACTTGTGCAACAAGTAAGTGGGTGGGAAACCACTTACTATACCTTGATCTGATGCAGGCAGGAGATGCATTGCGCTGACACCCTATGTGGGACTTTGACCCAACCCCTCATGCTCAAATTTATGTTTGTGTATATGTAATTATGCTTCCATACTTGGATGATATAGTTGTGCTTGTCATGGGATTGTAATTATGCACCTTATGCTACATGCTTTAGAGAGAGTATTGGACCAACCATGTTTGTTTCTGTTGATTTCTTGACTCCTTGTGAGATGTATTTTGTACATCTCATGATGATTTTGGAGGAACAATTCATGGAGGCCTGGATTGGTGAACACTTGGCTCATGATGAGATCTTGATCTTTGATGGTGTCACCAATGAAGGATGAGAAGTGTTGCAGCACTCACCCTATCAGTTTCTTGAGGACAAGAAACATTTTGGAGGGGAGGACTGTAATATTCCCAATTAGCCAAGCTAATGGGAATATACAATTTTTTCTCAATCTTTTGTTTCATGAATAAAATTGTAAGGGAGGATAAATAAACTCCTAATCATCAAAATAAATCAATGCCACATGTGAACATGGAAAAATTTGGGATGTTTACATAAACACACTTAGGTTTGAAAGAGACTGGGGCATTTGACCAAGTCAACCAGGACCAAATCAACAACGTTGTCTAGATACATTGAATCTCCTAGAGGTACAACGCAATTCTAGTTGGAGGCTTCTCATGTGAATGTAGCTAAATCATTGAGATGGTTTAGGGTTTTCCAAGACTTTCATCCTATAAGAGGAAGAGGAGGAAAATAGAAGAAGGTTGTTGATTGTGTATATTTCTGAGTATATTGTCTTTTTAAACATATACCATTCTCTGCTTTTTAGCTGAGAATAATGCTGCTTAGCACTTGGGTGTTCCTATGTAGGGATCCCACCTCTTCCATTGAGGATTTCTTGGAAGGGTCTTGTTGATCTCATCCACTATCGAGCATTTATCCAAGCTCATCTTCCAACTACAATGCAAATTCTATTGAGGATTTGGTTGTCCTTGCAAGATACAGCAAGTGGAGGCTAGATTTGCTCAGATCTAAGCCATTTCAGGGCCTCTTTTCACTAGGAAAGTCTTCTATCCCATGGGCAAGAGAGTTATGAACCTTTGGAGCTAATATTTCATATCTTGGCATCAGGCCAACTCAATATTTCAATCTATAGCGCAATTTCACTTCCAGGACTGCATTATTTTGAAGGAGGAAATTGCAGGGTGTTTTTACCCACTTTTTGAGGAGAAATCTCTAGTGTTGGGCTTTGCTCTTCACCTTGGTGATCCATGGATTAGCTTGTTGATCCATGTTCTGTATAGATCTGATCTGACCTTATTGTAAACATATTTAGAAATTTCTGAATAATATTTCAGATATGCTACTTTAATCTCATATCTACTCTTTGTATTGCATGATTTGATCAAAACCCGAAGGGGATCTTGTAAAGGAGAATTTCTAGTATACAGATCTGAAATGGATCTGATATTTTGTACACAAATCTGCTCTAGATTTGAATTTTAAAACACAGCTGCTGTAGCTCTTATAAAAACATTGTTAAGATATTTTGCAGTCAATACATGTGTTGCAGCCCTCTTTCTTGAGGATTTTATTCTATTTTGTATTATACATTCTGTTGTATACTGTAAGGGCATCATCATGGATCTGATTTGATGTTTTTTATATAAAATCTGATCACTATTATTAATCTCCTGCTCATGCTCTCAAAACTACATTATTTCTGAAGCAGATTGTTGCACATAGCTGCAGCCCCTCTCTTTAGGTGTTTTTCAGCTAGACTAGATGGTGGGAGGTCTGTTTACCTCACCTAGTTTGATTTTTTTTCTCTCCTTTTGGATTTAGACACTATATGCATTGATCTAAGGGATCTAGGATCTGAAAACTCATTTCAGTGAAAATATTTCCAAGGAGTGTGTTATTTCAGTAGGATTTGTTGTGTATTCCCATTCTGAGATATTACAGAACCGGAGGCCAATATGGATTATGAATAATGGGATCATTTGTCAAATTTGACACATCAGGTAATTCCAACATATCAAGAAACGGTAACTAAGTATTGAAAGTCATCGGAGGTCTGTTGATAATTACCTGTATGTACATTCCACCCAGTCCAAGCAGGATTATGTCCCCATATATTCTGTCTTGAAGGATTCAGATCATAGGGATTAAAAACAAGATAATTCGGTTGATACTGGGATTGAGGACCAAGATATTGAGTCGAAGCAGACCACTAAGGTCCTTGCTGAGTAGCATAAGGATTTTGCTGCGAAATGTAAGCATGACTTTCAAGTGGTTGATACACAGGTTGATTTTGAGGATATGGAATTTGAGGTGCACTATATACTGATTTATTTTGAGGGTATGAAATTTGGGGTGCATGATATACTGGTTAATAGGAAACTTGAGGGTAATAAGCACCCTACAGTTGCACAGTTTGACCTTGCGGAGCAAGTTGAGCAGGTTGTTGAGTAGGATAAACAGGTAAAACCGGCTGCAGAAACGAATAAATCTGCTAGTGGGCAGGTTGCAATGGTTGTTGAGTTGGTTGAACCGGTTGTTGAACTGTTTGTTGAGGGCCACTAGGTTGACTTTGTGGTAAAGGTTGGCCTGATGGTTAAGACATTCTACGATGTCCATGATGACTAGGTTGACCCAAAGAAGGACCATAGAATTGTCCTGGTTGCACATTTGGACGTGTGGATGTGATTGAGGTGCAACAGGTTGTCCTTGTGGAGGATAAAATTACCCCCCAGGACTAAAATATGATCCTGGTTGAACCAGAGGTTGACCTAAGAGACCAGAGGGTTTTCCATGTTGGACCAAAGGTTGTCCTTGTAAAGGTTGGCCTTGTGCACCGTATGTTTGTCCCTCTGTACCAAAAGCAGAGCCCTGCTAAACTGAAGGTTTTCCTTGAGAGGATTTTCCTTGTAAACCAAAGGGTTTCATAGGCAAAGTAGGTCCCAAATGAGTAACAGACTGATAAGGATCATAAACGGCCTAATAAGGATCTATAGGAGGCATATAAACTGGATTCCCACGCTCATCATAATGGTGCAGATATACATATATAGGATTACCAGCAGCATCATAATAATGAAAACGAGGATCTCTAGGAACCTAAGATTGCTACGAACCCTGAGAATTCAGCTGCTGAATAGCTAACAGTTATTCTTCAAAAGTGAAACTACCAGGAATCACAGGGGTAATGGAAACTGAACTAGAAGCCACACAAACTGTAGGTTGGACTAGAACAGATGTAACAGTAACCGACGGATCTAATGCCGAAGGTAAAGGTACTAACGAAGATTGGATCGAAATTCGAGGAGGAGTTATTGTGATGGATTATGCAATGGACGCAACACCAGACATAATCTGACTCAGAGACCTATAGCCAACCAATAGTGACACCGAAGCTGAAGAAGATTGGACAGAGGCATGAGAAAGATCTTTAGGAAAGAGTTGATATTCTCCTATGGATACAGGCATTCCTTCACTGCCAATAGAACTGGAGGAATCCATATCTGAGTCTTCCGTAAGATATTCAAAAAGAGTACGAGGACTAGGAGGTATCAAAATAGCAACAAAAGGCGATCTAGATGTAAGAGGATGAAATTACCCTTCTTCCCCAAAACCAGACCAAGCATTTGAAGGAGGCCAATTGAACTCAACTGGATCATCAAGCGGAGATCGAGTAGCAAGGGGCTGGATAGATGGTAGAATGGGCTGCGAGAACTCAATAGATCTAGTGGATTGAGGAGTTTTGAAAGAAACGTCTAGAAACGAACCACCACTAGGAGGTAGTGAGGATGACGAAACTGGATGTTTCGCCACTTTGACTATAAATTAGAACATGAAGGAAAATAGATAACCAATCGAAGGTACAAAAATTAAGAACCAAGGAAATCAATCAAACCAAGTAACAAAATTTTAATGGGTGTGTAATCGTGGGTGATTAATTTTATAACACTGAAACAAAAATTAATTGTTTCATGTTTTAATAGTCGAGAAATAGGAAAAAGATGACTCTAGTCACTTTCAATTTGAAACGAGCGTGAAAGGACAAGTGCTCGATGATATTTTCTCTTGTTTAAAGAGTCACAAAAAGATCGAAATGACTTCTCAGGAATTCTAAGAAAGAGGGTGTACCAGGTTTCCGTGAACTGCCATGTACACCTTGGTGATAAAATGAAACAGAAATGACCAAGGACTTGACATACGTGCAAGTAGTCTCCTCGAATGTTGTGCTCGGTGTATCACAGTTACAAGGCGGCAGACTCGGCTTCCTATGGATAAAATATTGCAACCTAGAGGGATCTCCCTTTATATACGCGACGATACGGGGAGCACAAGTCCGTACTAGCATTGTCTGAAGCCAAAAAGTGAGCAACAACTGCTAGGTTTTAAGACACCAAAACACGTCTCTAGCCTAGACCACTAGAAATTTTTCGTTAGGTTCCAATGTTGCCTTAGGTTCATTGAGTAAATTTTGAAGTTAATATTGAATTATGTTTCAATTTTCAGACCCTATCGAATGTGTAGGCTCAAATTCCTAGATGCAAGCTATATGAAAATGAATATCATTTCAATTCAATGAATTCTAGCTAGAAGAAGGATAGAAATCTTTCAAACAAGCAAGCAAGAAAAATATGCGAAGAAACTTCTAATGCCCTTAATGCAATCAAGCGAAAACAAAATTCCTACCTAGATTGAGAAATGCTAGTTATGTAAAGGAAGTTTCATTTTCAATGCAAAAAAATTATGCAAAGATATTTTTTTATTTTTTCAATGAAATGAAGCACACATTGTACTAATTCAATGGAAAACAAAATAAACACTAGTTTGAGTTTTGCGAATGTAAGGTTTCGAAATTGAATGACTCCACCAAAACGAAACAGACACAAAAACATGAAAGCTAATGGAGAAAAATTTCAAACAAGAAAGAGAGTTCTCAAAACGACCCAAAAGAGAAAAGCAATCGAAGCTCAAAGTCTTGAAGAAGAAGGACTAATCGAAAAAATGAAAATACCAAGCAATTAGCAAAACAAAGGATCAAGAAAACTCAGTCTAAACACCTGCAATGAGACTGATAAAAATCAAAGAGACTCGTAATCGAACAAAAGGCTTGGTATGCAAGAACACCTAGAAACCCTAAGGTCTTAAATGACACCGACAAGACAATGGACAAATGACTGAGGGAAACAAGTCTACAGTAGGCTACATAGTCTCCAAAGGCTTAAACACACTAAAAAATAACCCAGAGGCAAGAAAAAATGACCAAAAAACACATTAGGGAGGTCAAACCAAAACCTACAGGGATGGGCATGACTGTAAGGCTGTAATATTTGCCATACAGAGGTTGGCGCGAGTGCTAAAAGAGAAATATGCACCAATCAGTGCGACTCTCCAGACAAAAAACACACCAAGCTGGAAATATACGGGAAAAAGTGGAAAAACCTTAACCTAATGAGTAGAGGTCAACCTTGACTCTCTGGAGCTGAACAGAGAATGGAGACTCAGAAAAAAAAAACCAGAAAAATATAGATAAAACCAATAATAGAAACCGACCCAACAGGATGACACGACAAGCTCGCACTGGTTCCCTAGCAGATTCGCTAGTTTGTTATGAAGGCAAATCCTCTCTGTAGACAGAGATGATCCCTCTAGCTCTAGGGTGGGTCTATTAACAAAAGGACATGCTAAAGTGTTGCTTCCTAGTTAATGAATGAAAAAAAGACATGGTAGATTGACCTACCTTGAATCCAACGTCGTCGATGTTGCAGAAAGAGTAGTGGTATCTCGCTCCTGCCTTGGCAAGTCACGATCCGTTCGCTGTCACGCTCAGATACCTACACATAGGAAAAAGAACAAGAAAAAAATATGATGGAATAGTTTCACTCACAAATATTAGCGAGTCAAAGAGGGCTAAACATATTGCATCAAATAAACATCATAACACAATAGTGGAACCAAACAGCAGTCATGTATATTAATGAGTAGAAGGAAGAGTACAACCGATGCTTTGAAGTCGCAATCTCCTCCAACGGGGTTCAAACGAAATGTGTCTCAACTGTCGGTCAGGGAATTTGGACTCAAGATCTCTCAGAATTCATCGACTCAAGCTCTCTTAACACAAGATTTCTTACTCTATCTCCTCTAGCAGCTTAGCTGTAGTATAGTTCTCCTAGTTTAGCTATTCAGTCGTTCTGCTATAATTCGTTTAGCTAGCTTCTACTAAAGGAGATAGTTTCTTATATAGAGGGAAGAGAGGAGGTTGGGATCCCTACAAAGGTGGGAGGGAGTCCTATCCTTTAGGAGAGTTCCAAGGGAGGTGGAAACTACTGACTAAAGGAAGGATTCTGTGGTTGTTTCAGTTCAACCACTCCCAATGACTCATCCCCGAGGTGGTTGGAATGGAACCTCCGCCTCTATTTTTAAAAAACATTCCATAAATAGCTTAGCGCAGGTGTCTAACTGGCACAGAGAACCACCTAGTGCGGGCTCAGTGTTAAATTTCCTGGTCAAAATGAGGGTGTAATGGGCTACTCGCGCCAAGGCAAAAATAGGGATTTTCATAGCTCTTCTCAAGGAAATGTCAACAAAAGGAATATTTCTTTCATCAAAAGGGATGCAAGGATGGTATTTGCAAAGCATGACACTGTGGATTGGTCACAGAAATGACCCTCCAATGTGCGAGTTGGGGATTGCAGGGACAGTGACAAAATTTTGTGTAACAATACCGGACCAGGCGGTTTCGGTTTTGGTGCAGTGTTTTATGATGCAACAACACGGAAGATTTATGAAGCACCGGTGCTCTACAGTAATACGACGCACCGGGCAGGTGTGTACGGAGCGCACGGTGTCCGGTGTGCCAATGTTTTGTGCGCACCGGTGCAATTTTGGATGATAAACACACCGAGCGGAAAAAATCCACAAAACCCTCCACCTGCCAACCTCTTCTAGTAACCTTCGCTAGAAACAGATATATGGGATAATTTTATAAGAGGTTCCTTAAAAACATCTACTAGAGGTTCTTTTCCTTGTAATGATCTTTCGAAGTCGATGATAATTTGTAGCAGTCTTGAATCTTCAAGTGATAAAGATATATATTAATATGTTCTTTATAGCTACCCTTCATCCCTATCTTCTTCTGAGTTTTTAATTCAGGAAGAAATATGTGTAGATCATAATTTTGAGTTAGCTTGTATAGAAACCCTAGAGAGTCATAATTTAGCCATTGAGGTCAAAAAAAGTGTAAAATAGGTTCATTGTCTTGAGTTTGATGAACATGTTCAATAGCTTTCAAATGATCAAGATATAAAAAAATTTCAAAGCCAAGAAAATTATCTTTTTGATATACATGAAAATCCACTTTTAGATATTTGTGTTGATGCTGATTTGGCCACCTCAATGCAAGATCTGTAGGAACATAAAAATCTTGTCTGTAATCTATATGATATGGAAGATAACATTGCTGCATTTTTATTTAAGAAGGATCAGCCAAATGAAGAATATCAATAATCCATTATATCTGAAAGCATCTCCCTTATTTTTTTTTATCAACAAGAGGTAATGTTTCATGATTTTCAAGACCCCTTGGGCAGTCTTTTGCAAGCATCAGAAAAGGTGGAGTTTGTTTTTTTCACCAACATGGGTTTTGGGCTTAGATTTCATTTTTAGTTTCTATTTACTCAATATTTCTTTATGCCTCGTGGATCTGATTACAAGCATCAATCAGTTAGTCATTTACAGGGAAAATTTTAGGGGCTAATATTCACAAGTGGGCTAATTTCCATGCTTTTTCCAACAAAAATATTTGCAAATTTCCATTTTTCTAAAAATTATTCGCCCAAGTTTAAGTATAATATTTTTTTACCTTCAAAATCGCCAAAATTGTATATAGAGACTACATAAAGTTATTAGAAATTTGAATATTTTTATAAAATTATTGCAAAACATTTTACAAATTGTATATTATGGACTAGTTAGATTCGCCAATGTTTCTAAACTTTAAAATAAATTTACATCCTTAAAATTTTCCTTGGCCATGCACTTTATTGGTTACATTGGATCTTTGAATTCACTTGATCAAGTGATTTATGGATTATTTAGAGTAGGTAAGTTGTGATGAATAAGCTCAACATTCTGAGCATATTTTTCAGTGTAAGTTTCCATTAGAGTTTGCAGCTGATGATGTAAAGTTCAACTTTCACTTTGATTTGAGTCAGTTTGAGGATTGTAGCCACAGTGACTCCCTTTCCCAATGGATGAGGCTACTTGGTATATGGTGTTATTGACGCCTCCTGAAGGAGCTACCATTCCCATCTGGAGCCAATGTTAGTGTCTAAATGTTCAGTGATCAAATATACTCTTTTAGGTTTACTTAGTAGTGGTTCTAGGTAAACATTTTAACCTTTCAAACCAATTCTAAAATAAAATTTTGTTCACTAATTGTTTTCTAGGTATAAATGATACTCCCTTCACTCCATTCATGGTCATCATCATTTCAAATGTCACGCCATCCATTATCAGCTAGGGTCATAGGTCATTCACCACACCTTCATCTAGGTCAGATTCTAGGTCTCATTTGTTTCGCCACCATAAGAGTCAATTATGTCATGAAAGAAGGAAAACAAAACCTCATTCTCACCATAAAATTAATTTACATAGGGAGTTAGAAAAGATATGGAAATAAGTAAAGGCACTTTGTCTTTCATCAAATGAAGCATGTTACATGCTAAAGTTGTTAAAAAAATAAAGTTTTTCACAAAGCTTGTGATTTCACCAGAAGACAAAAAAGAAATTCTGGGATTGTTATAAAAGGAAAAAGAGGCTTCTTAAACTCATTTTATCCTTTGATGTTCGATAGAGACCCTATTTTCCCACCATCGTACTCCATAGTTGTAAAGGGTTGAAGAAAAACAAGCAAATTTGTACCAAAACTGTTGCGATATGCTTCTGGCTTGTGCCATGATTTTGGTATTTGAGCTCAAAATTAGTTATCCAAGGTTTCTAACCATTGAAAAAATATTCATACACCTCAAAAACAATAATTGGACACCATTTCTACCCCTCCCAAGTCAAATTTCATCACCAAATGAGTGGTTTCCTTCATTAGGTCATCTTCACAACGTTTTCAGTGTTTTTCATCTTTTACTTGTTTCAAATAATAAAACCCTACTATAACCATATACAACATTCATATAACATCCATCCATTGTTCCTTAACACTCCGTATCACTCACAACCTTCCTTTCCATCAATTTCATCAAAGCCATAATTTTCACTACATTTTGGCAGAAAACTAGGAAATTCCTATGTTTTGATCTTTGGGCCACCGTCCTCATACCCATTTCCAGAAATTTTACTTGCATCCTATTTCCAAATCATCACCCTAACTCCTCAATTTTTTTTGGATTTTTCCTAGCTTCTTTACACCTCATTTCTGCCCCTAAAACCACCCTACCACTATCCCATGTTTTCCTAGATCTTCACTTTCCCTACCCATTACATCTAGCTAGGGTTTTGTCTTGTTGAAAAACACTATGGAGGAGGAAAGAAGATTCATAAGGAAGGCCAATATTCTAGGTTTGAGCCAACTCAGACCCATGGATAATTTTTAGAGCTTAGTGATCATTTGCTAGGGTTTACACTGCACACAGGGACAATTTTGCTTCAAAATCCGTTTTTGAAGTAATGGAGATGAATTTTACAAAAGTGAAAGAGGTTTTGTAAACCATATTAGAAATAAGAAAAGCAATTAATTTTGTGCACATGTTTTATGATTTGAGATAAATTCCAAAAATATAGTTTCTCCAGGTCATTTTCTGCACTTTTGAATAGGTTGTCTTCAAGTCAATTTTTCGGGGGTTTGGAACAGGGGTTTGCAGTGCTTGATGACTCCATCTTGTATCAGAAATTCTAAGAATTCCAAACATACCAATTTAATCCCAAAAATCATCTGAAAAGGCCTCCAAACTCCCTCTTAAAGTGGTGTGGCGCTTCTGCTCAGAGTGTGCTACGCTTCTGCAAATTTTTAGTGATCAACTTCAAACTTGGATTTTGAGAAAATGGGAAAGTATTTTGGACAACAAGAGGAGGCTTTTATTCATAACATACCAAAGAAAAAAACTTCTCTTTTTTTTTCAAAAAAATCTATGGTTAGAGAGATATTGATCCATCTTTAAGCCCTATGTTTGTAGAAAAGGTTTTGGAAAATCTAGAAAATGGTCATTGCAGAAGCGTCGCACAACGACACGATGCTTTTTCTCAAGGCATATAAATGGAGAAATTTTTACATGGTTGGATTTATTTTCACTTATAAATCATATTTATGACCTCAGGTTTGGATGTCACCCTCCCATTTTGAAGAAAAATGAAAAAAACACCACTTTTTTCATGCTTCTGCCACCTTTTTTGCCTCTGCGGGGTGCTTCTGGAGTGAGGTTGGGAGAATGAGTTTTTGAAGGAATTATAGGGGGTATTTTATCGGTTTTTAGGGTGAAATGGAAATCAGACACATAAGGCTACCTAGCCTAACTCTCAGATTTACAAATGGGTGCCTAAAAGTCACTCAAAATCAGCTCCAAAGCGACGCGACGCTTCTGCTAGGAGGCGTAATGCTTCTGTCATTGGATTCCTTTGGACAATTTTTAAGCCAAAAAAACTCCAAATTTTGATTTTTAGTTGTCGCGTGAGGTGTATTTTTGGTAGGAGAGTTTTTTTTTTCCTCTCTTTTTGTAGGACTGATGTAATTAATCAATGAGACACACACTCCTAGTTATTAGCTAAATTTGAGAAGATTGTTTCTAACTTCCCTAGAAACTAGAAAATGGATCATAGGGTGCATTTATGAAGTGTTTTGGATCATAGTCCGACCTAATGAGGTGGAATATTCTCTATCTTATATTTTTACTCCAAACTCAAGCCTTTTTAGAGGTGGGATAGTTTTTATTTGCAATGGAGCTATTGTACAAACACTTTTTTCAGTAAAATCAAAGGACATTACAGCTATACTCTTGAGATTCTAGTGGTATGCTTTTGAGCATTTTTTATTGTCTGTTTATCCATCAATTTAAATGTTATGTTACATTTTTCATCACATGCATTCTTCTATATGTTAATCTTTTGAGTTTATAAAAAAAAATCATTACCTTCTATGCTCTATTTTATAAGATTGTCATGGATTTGTTTACTTTTCTGATGAATGAATTCATTCAAATTATAATTCTGACTCCTTCTCTTTCAAAACCCTGTACACAATGAAAAATTAAGTATGTTCATGAGTTTACCTACCTAGCCTCATTCTTATTTCTTCAATTTAACCTTTGAAATCTGACCTAAACCCTAATCCTAGTTCCTTGACTGTCATTCCTATCCAGCAGAACTTCAAACAAACAAAAACCTAATCTACTAAGCATCATAACTAGCTTAAGATAATTATATATTAATTCATCTCATTGGCTGCAAAATGACATTGAGAGAGCCCTCTTTGGTTGTGGTAGGGCTAGCTACCTGACCTAAAGGTTGGTTTTCCATTCTGAGCCTTGGGAAACAGGGGGAGTGATAATAGTTCCCAAGGACTGGGAAACTCCTTGAATTAGTGCATTGCGCAGTTTATGAGCTCAAGGGATGCTTTGTGTAGTTTCTGATCTTAAGCCTAGGCTTCCATCTAGGACTGCACATTTTCCAAGCTCAAGGTTGGCTTTCTTGTCTGGATTGTGCAATTATGAACCTCAATGTTTGCCTTCCTTCCATGATTGTGCAGCTTTTGAAGGCAAGGCCAGCAATGTTGTAAGGTCAAGTCCAGAGTTAGCTTGTGTTTGAAAGATATCAAGCTGGGATGAAATTCATCACAAGCACAACATCAAAAGATAAGTCTTTATAATAATATGAATACTTGACGATAGTAAAAGATAAGCTCATGTGGACAGAAGGGAAGGCTCCAAAATCAAAGCATTTCCAAAATTTTGGAGGGTGGTTGTAGCAACTACAATAAGTAGATAGATTTGGTATCAGGGAATTAAGAGTGATGTGAGGGTGGGTGGAGGGGCCATATAATATTTCACCTTCACGTGGTTGGCCTTTTTCTATATAGAATATATTATTCTTGAAACGAAGAGAATCCCATTTACATTTATACCATCATTTCCAGTTTTGATTTTGGTTTGTTAAGAAGACGTATCTGGCGAATGGGGCAATAGGTGAACCAGGAAACATGAGGATTGGGCAGACATGTGAAGTAAGGTCGGCCGATGACTACCCATGAAATGAGTTCCCATTAGGGGGTCTCATAATTATTTTTAGAAAATTGACTAAATTAATTTTTAGGTGTTAAAAGCTGGTTTATAATTGATTGATTATGAAGCATGGACGTACTAACAAATGATAATAATTTGTTGTCTTCGATGAGCTAATGATTTGTGTTGAGTGATTTTCATACCAAGGTGAGTGCCTGTACCCTGTGAGCGTTCGATCACCAATGTGGCATTGCGTGCTAGGAATGCCAGGGTGATTATGCGACGAGTTGGATGTTAGCTAGACTTGGCAAGGGGAACTTGCACAAAAGAAGTAAGGGTCACCTATGATCTCCCATGCCCACTCAAAGTGGATAAAAAAAGAAGTATGAACTAGAGTGAAACCTCGGGGATATCACATTCACAACATAGAGGAGAGCACCCTCTGTGCACCTACATGAAGGCAAGACACCCTGACGCCCACATGAAAATAGGCATGCATAATGGGAGACATGATGGTTGACTATGGGAAAACTGAACAAGTGAATTGAATTAAGGGAGGCATGTGCATAATAAGGATGTGTGACCTACATGTGCCCAATCACACAAATATGACTTTCACGACATCGTGATGGGTGGATGAGTTGTGCACATTGAGTAAATTGGGTGAGTTGGGCGATGGTTCAAATGGGTTACATGAAAATCAGGAAGACATATGAAATATGCAAGGAAAAGATGTGCGATCAGTCGGGTGAATGATGGCATTTGAGTGAAGAAACCGACAAGAAAATTCATAGTGTGACATTCACAGCAGGCAAACTCCCATGCCTTGGCCATGACCACATGAAGGCGAGGTTCCTGGGCACCTGTGGGGTGTTGCATGTTGGGCACGCTAGGGTGCCCACCCAACAGGGGTGCCTATGCGACGAGTTGGTGGGTCAGCCTGATTTGGAAAGAGGCGCCCATAGAAAAGAAGTAAGGTGTTGCCATTAATACCCATGAAAAAAGTTCCCACAAGGGGCTCTCATAATGATTTTTTGGAAAATTGACTAAATTTATGTTTAGGTGTTTAAAGTTGGTTTATAATTGATTAATTATGCAACAAGGTACTAACAAATGCTAATATTTTTTTTCACTGATGAGCTAATGATTTATGTTGATTTATTTACACAGTAGGGCGAACACCCACACCCGCACATAGTTTAGGTGCTTGCACACCCATCAGGCATAGCTTTTTGGGCACGACAAGGCGCCCATCTAGTGGGGGCACCCATTCAATGAGTTGGTGGGTCAGCCAAACTTGGAAAGGGTAACTCGCACAAATGAAGTAAGGTCGGCTCATGACTTCCCATGAAAAGAGTTCTCACAAGGGGGTCTCGTAATGATTTTTAGAAAATTAACTAAATTAATTTTTAGGTGTTAATATTCAGTTTATAATTAATTTATTATGAAACATGGTACTAAAAAAATATAATATTTTTTTTTCATTGATGAGCTAATGATTTGTGTTGACTAATTTTCACATCAATGTGAACACTCGCACCCTATACATGGTTGCACGATGGTGGACTGCTCGGGCACCCATGGGGCATCATGTGTTGGGCATTCCAGGGTTTCTACCTAGCAAGGGGAGCTATGCAACAATTTGGTGGGTTGAATCTACTTGGAAAGGGGCGCCCATAAAAAATAATTAATTTCGACCCATTATTTCCAATGAATAGAGTTCCCAAAAGGGTGTCTCATAATGATTTTAGAAAATTGACTAAATTAATGTTTAGGTGTAAAAATTCAATTTATAGTTTATTGATTATGCAACATGGTACTAACAAATGATAATATTGTGTTGTCATTTATGAGCTAATGATTTGTGTTGACTGATTTTCACAACAGGGAAAACACCTGCACCTTAGGCACGCTCGTACGAAGGTGAGGCGCATGAGCATCCATGGGTCGTCGTGTGCTTAGCATGTGAGGGTTCCTGCCATACAAGGATACCTTTGCGATGGGTTGGTGGGTCGAACTGAATTGCAAATGGGTGGCCACACAAAAGAATTAAGGTTGATCCATGACTTCCCAAGAACAGAGTTCCCACAAGGGGGTCTCATAATTATTTTTATAAAATCAACTAAATTAATGTTTAGGTGCTAAAATTTAGCTTATAATTGATTGATTATGCATCATGGTACTAAAAAATAATAATATATATTTTGTTGTCATCGATGAGCTAATGATTGGTGTTAACAAATTTGCATGGTAGGGCAAATACCTGCACCCTGGGTGCACCCGCACGAAGGCAAGGTGCTCAGGCGCTAATGGGGAATCATGTGTTGGGCATGCCAGGGCACCTATCTGATGATTTGGTGGGTTATCCTTAATTGGAAATGAGTTCCCACATAGAAGAAGTAAGGTCAGACCATGAATTCCAATGAATAGAGTTACCACAAGGGGGCTCATAATTATTTTTAGAAAATTGACTAAAATATTTTTAAAGTGTTAAAATTCAATTTAGAATTGATTGAATATGCAATATGGTACAAAAAAATGATAATATTTTGTTTTCATTGATGAGCTAATGATTTTTCATGAGGTCTGCAGAAGTCTCTTGAGCTAGTCGTGATGTGACTTGAGATGCGATGTCACCATTATTCTCATCACCGTCATCATCATCTGAAAGTGTTATCAGTTCAGATAATTTATTTTTTCACTATATATTCTTTGCAAGTTTCACTTAATCGATTTCTAGAGGGTTGCAAAAGTCTCTTGAGGTAGTCATGATGTGACTTGAGAATGGGGAAAATGTTGAAATTTTTTCAATTTGTGTTCGTATGCATTGAAATTTGACATGGTTATGGTATATGCATGCATTGACGATATGAGATGGTTTTGAGAATCAAATACAACTCGCAAAAATAATTTGGCAATCAAACATAAAAATTATAAAATATATAAATGTTAAGGAGATGAAATTATTTATTAATATTTACCAGTTTCAAGCTTATAATGTACTTCATAGTCCATAGGTTGAGAAAAATCCTCACCCTTCCATTTTAGGAAACTTATTACCCTTCATTATCATATTTTTCATTATTGTTGTCATCAACAACATCATCATCACCATCATCTTTGTCATCTTCATCATTTTCATCATTGTCATATTTTTCATCCACATCAACATCATCATCATCATCATTGTAATCATTATCATCGTCACCATCATCATCATCATTTTAATCATTATCATCATCGCCATTTTCATCATCAACAAAAACATCAACATCATTGTCATCATTGTCATCATTGTCATCATCGTGCCTCAATGAATCACACATAAATTATTATATCATCTCTTATGCTCCTAATTTCAATATTTAAGGATATGAGTCCCCATGAATGTAAATATGATGGCTATCTAGGAACCAATTATCATTGATGTCAAGCATATTTTTACTTGTTGTGAGCCTACCCCTGAGTACCAATCCACCACTTAACATTTACAAATTATTTCAAATTATTCTTTATTAATTGACCCCACACAGAGTGACCTGTGAAAGGAGTTTTTTTTTTTTTTTTTTTTTTTTTTTGCATTGAAATTTGACATGGCTATAATAGATACATGCATTGATATTATGGGATGGTTTGAATACTCATTTAAGACTCACAAAGAATTCTAAAAACATATGGTAAAATTATAACATAAATGTCAATGGGGATGAAATTATCCATCTAAAATATTCATGTTATTGGGTGCTTACCATGTTAGATATTGAGACCGAATGTTAGTTCATAAATAACCTATTCATGGTGAATATATCCCTCCTATATGTGAATTTTAAGCTACAATGACCATATGTGTTGGTTCAATGAATTATCGATGGTTCTTGACAACTATGCTTATGATATGTTAAATTGACTTGTGCATGTTTAGGATATTTGGCCATGGTAAAAAATCCTCTTATAATGGTCTCCTTGTTACTTTATCTCTAAAAGCCTAATATACATTTAAATAGTGGAAAAATTGCTAGCAAATTTATGATATCCAAGAATTGTAGATACATATTTGGATTAGTCTATGAGTTCAAATTCTTACTCGGTTAGTGAATGTATTTTTTATCCTTGACCTGCTCATCATGCATTGCCCTTCATAATGAAAAATTTGGACTTGACTTCACATGTTCCATTCGTGTGGCCTGAGAAATCCTCCTATTTTAAGGATGGGCACTATGATGCCTTGGAAACAATAGTTTCAATGGTTTTCATAGTTAATGTTACTTGGAAATGTGAAAATGGTATTTCTTGGAAAACACTTTTTGTGTATATACTTTTTTCTCCTCAACCCACTCACAGATAGCCTTAATTGTGGAGAATTTATACTCAACAGCATCGTGCTCCATTCTCATGGATTGAGAAATAATCCTCCCATTCAAAAGACAAGCACCAAGATGCCTTGAATGTAATAGTTTCCATGATCGTTATAGTTGACATTAATTATAAATAAGAACATAATTTTTATTCGAAAATTATTTTGTATACAGTTAAAACAAATTATGAATATGCTTAACTAATGGATCCTCTTTTAGTTTTCCATGAAACCTCCAACACATATCTCTTATATTCAAACAATGTATTATCTTGATTCATTTTACTATTCAATTTATTAAATAGATAAGAGAATTATTCATGTGCCTTTAAATTCAACATGAACACTTGACATATCGTTGGGTGTCATCATATTTATATTCTTAATTTTTAATTATATTAATGAATGGATTGTTTTTCTCGATAACATCATTCCTTGTTGATACTACTATTGATGTCTGTTATCATATTTCATCGCACTGATGAGATCAACACCATAACTGGTTGATTTTCCTAATCTCAAAGTTTTCTTTGTTTTGAATTAACTGGCTTAGGGCCCCCTAATTTCTTTATCCAGTTTTCTCATGTATTAGTTTTTTCCAGTGGGTAGAAAATTACTTATCAAATCATGCAAAAAACTCCTAGTAACCTAAATCATTAACATTTTCTACTCAGATAGCAAGGATAATACATATTCTCATTTAGAATACTTACTTCCAAACACAATATGTGTTAATATATCTTTCATTATATTTTGAAACTCTTAGTAGACCTATAAATCACTCTCACTTGATTCAGTTCTCTACTTTCATGTATCCAACATTGTCGGTGTGCTCCCCCGACTTGCATATGCAAAGTCGTAGCCTCCTCTCAATTTTTTTTTCAAAAGAAAAAAACACTTTCTTTTCATTATATAAAAAGAGAGTACATTAACATAGATCTATCTCAGTATAGTCATATTATCCCTTATGTACCATGAAGAGATAATTTAAATATTATGAATTTTTATACAAAATTCCTCCTATCTATCAACCATTGTTGTGTTTCTATATCTATAAGTGAAAACTACCTATCTATATCCCATACAAATAAGTTCTATAAAATAATATGCAGAATATTGATGGTCTCCACCATTTATGTGTCACTATTCATTTCCAAAAAAAAAAACATGTCCATAAGGGAGAATATAAAAGTAACAAAACATTGCACCCTAAGAGAAATTAATTCTACCAGAATTTACCAAGCCATTTGTGACGCTAGTATTCACAAAGACTGCTACTCACATGAGGCTTAAATATATTACTTAATTCACCTCTTTTGTAGATTGGGAAATATTGAAATCACCGCAGTGAAACAAAACACTATAGAAGAGTCAAATATTTGATATTCGTACATCCAAATGTGTCGAATTTTATTTTCCTGATCCATACAACTTATTTCAACTTTAACGTTCATAAAAAAAAGGCTTCAATATTCCAAAGGGAAATGACTCTAATTTTTTGCAACCCTTCACATTTAAATGTAGCATAAATCTATGCTTAGGTATATCAATTTGACCTTCATTACTTAAAATTAATTTGATCTAGTTAGATTAACGAACAAAAGGGATTGATGGAAAAAGAAAAGCTACAAAATCATAGCTACACTCCAAAATCAACAAACACCTTCCCATAAAGGAGTAGGCCTAGACCAACTCTGATGCAAAATTAAATATTTATAAGAAAAATTAATTAATTGATCAATCAATTAATTATACACATATAAATACATGAGTGCGATATCAAGATAGTGAAACTATATTGATTACACAATCAACTTGGTTGAGTAAATATCTCAATCACACACCAATATAGGAAGCTATTTAGTTGGAAAATATTTCTCAACCTTACTAGATATAACAACCTCCTAAAGACTAGGGACAACCTCCTTTAATTAGAAATAATCATAACTAAAACAAATAGGACTTATAAATCTAATACACATATGCACTTGCAACTCGACCAAACATATATAAATTCATACGCACCACTTTACACTTGGTAACATAACACTTGAAAAAAGTGATACACCATCTCTCTTTCCATGACTTTCACATTGTAATCCATCTCCCATACACAACCACAATAATAAGTTTAGACAACATTACAACGTTAATGATATAGCTTCACCATATAACATAACTCCCAATTTAATTACTTGAATTACAATAAAAAGGAAAAATTCATATGAATCAAAAAAAAAAAAATACATTTTCTTTAAACCTAGACAATTTCTAACTTATAAAATTAAAAATGAAATAACACATGTACTTTGTATCTAGACAATATTTAACCAATTTAAATTATTTGTTTTAGTTCCCTAATTATTCGTAACATCCTCTTCAATATTTTAGATTTCATCTACCTCACTTAATAAATATTTAATAATCATGATTAACATTGTGCCACTCAAAGTGAGAGTGATTTAATAATTATTATTAACTTTGTCACCCCGCAGTGAGAATGGTGCACATTATTGTCATTATAATATACCAAAATATTCCACAATGCAACCTCTCTACATGGCTTCATCATATTCTTTGCATGATATCATTACATGAAAGCTATGCATCCTAGAATAGAAGTTAACTTCTCTACGAAACCACCCATCCAAATTACAATAGATATCATCAGTTATCGTTGTCAATAAGAACGTGTCGTTAGATACCTAAACAATAATTTTTTCACTTATCGTAAATTTTAATGTAATCGATTGTAAATATAAAATCCATACATAAGGCTAATAAGACATACATGCTCCTGATCAACTATTTACTTTCTGACAACTTCCAATCTACCTAATCCAAGATTTATAAGTTTCTCTTCATAGATGTACCAATTATCAATATTGATTATCCCCTATTCAACATGTTACTTTCACATAACTTCCAACCACCCATTCCAACATTTGCGAGCTTCTCTTCATAGGTGAACCAATGATAAATATTCATCGATGGTAGCCCTAAACCAATGATCAATGTTAATTGATGGAAACCCTGCATTACAAATCAGTTAGTGATGTTAGTTCTGTCAAGAATCTCATATCTCATCCTTTACTGGATTCCATTGAGATTTCCTACCATGATGAAGACTAGTGTCAACCTGTAGACTATGAACATGTTCTCTTCTGGTGCCAACAATGTCATGAGTATGGGCACTTATTCTAATATTTCTTGATCTGCAATGCAGAACTGTAAGAAGAAAGTGAAAAATTAATTCTAAGGGTTTTCAAAAAGTTGCAACTATACAAAGAAATCCAAAATATAAATATGTTCAATCAAAGGCCAATGTTATCCCAACTAGAAATAAGTGTTTGACACTTTCAAATATGGATGAAGATGTAGAGATACCTGAATATCAAATGAATTTGGACTCAAATGTGGAGGAATCCTAAGCCAAATCCTCCCTATTAAGAAAGATCCTAGAAACTTCCCCGCAAATACCAAATTTGGAAGAGACACCCATGTCAGATGTGGTAAGAATGGATGTAGCGGGCTATACTGAGATCTTAAAAAATGATGAAAAATATTTCTATATATACTTAAGGAATGGAAAGATAAGGACCCGAGCACCATTAAAAATCACTAGAAATTACATTTTCACGAAATTTATCTTAGATTGAAGAATTAGTAAATGATAGTAGAGGTGGAGGCCATATCAACATCTAATGCTTTGGGAGTACACATGCAAAGCGACAAAGGAAATTCCCAAATGCACAAAGAATTCAAGAAAAGGGGAAGAGGGATTAACAAATATTCGCTCCATATAGTCAAGGAACATTTAGAGAATAAAGTCAAGTGACTATGTTGTCGGAGGTGTGTTCCTCCTCCAAACACTGCACTCAATGAATATTATCTCCTGGAATATCTACAAACTCAATAGCCAAGGTAATAAAATAAATCTTAGATATTGAATAAAAAAAGAAAAACCCACCTATTTTTAGCTTACAAAAAGACAAGAGTCTCAAGCGAAAAGGTTTAGAAAATTGTTGATAGATGTTGGAAAGATGTGAAGTGATTGCTTTGAATGCCAAAGTGAGTGTAGGGGATTTTTCTATTCCTTGGAATATTTTTGAAGTAACATTCCAGGATTGGAATGAACTACCACACATTCTCTTAGTATGGTTTCATCATGTAAGAGCAAAGGAGTTTGGGTGTAAGTTGTTTACGGTCCTTATATTCCCATGAGAAACCTGGATTTTTTGGCATACCTTAGAACAATTCGATATCTCCATCTAGATAAGCTTTGGGTTTCCAATGGAGACTTTAACTTCATTAAATATTTGGAGGGAAAGAAGGGAGGGATCATGAGAATCGATCCCAAGGTGCAAACAATGTAAACTATCAAATGAGTACAATACCAAGTACCCATTTTTTTGAGGTAGTAAAAAATCATCCCATTTTGAAAAGTGTTGATTCATAATACACATTTTTTTACCATATTTTTGACACCTTAAATTTTCTTATTTATCAAGTATGAACATTTTTTTAAATGTTAGTGATTTTCATGTTGATATTGAAAAGTGTTGATGCAACGTCAATCCCTTTTTTTAGAGAGTTTATTTTTGACACTTTAAATTTTTTGATGTATTAAGTGTGGGTATATTTTTTAAAAATATTGGTGTTTTTCATGCAGATCTTGAAAAACATCAACATTTTTTTTAAAGGCATATTTTTGACACTTCAAATTTTCTTATATCTTTAGTATGCACAATTTTTTTTAATGTTCATTCTTTAACCATTTTTCAAATTTCCTTATTCTTATTCTTTCTTTTCATCCTAAGATGTTTGTTTTTTAAGAGTTTTCCAAACATGTGTTTTTTGTTTTCCTTTGCAATGTTTTTTTATAATGAAATTTTTAAATTTTCTTACAAAAAAATAAAAATAATAATAACATTAATATTTTGAGGTTTATAATTTTTATATTTCTATATCGTTAATTAATATATCCATGTGCATAAAATAATTTTCACTGAAATATAATAATTTTAAACACTAAACAAAAAATATACAATTTGTATATAGATATAATTAAAAAAAAATACATATTACAAGAACTTTTCGCTAAAAATGACATGTTAAATAAATTTTTTTTATGAAACAATTGAATAAAAAAATTTGAAAAAATAATTTTGTTCGAAAGATGATGAAACTTCATTTTTTTCCAAAAAAAATAATTTAAATAAATTTTTAAGTAAAAATAACAAAAAAATGTAAAAATAAAACATACACTTCAAAAAAAAAAAAACAATAACAACAACAACAACAACAAGTACTACCTAAAAATAAAAATAAAAAACATAAAAATAATTCGGATTGCCACAGCCCAAGGCCCATTTGGCCATTAGGTCAGGTGGAAACCAAAATTTTAATTTTTTCTATTTTCTTTTAATTATTTTTTTTATTGTTTTTAAATATTTTTTTTAATATTTTTAATTTTGAATGTTTTAATTTTATTTTACTATTTTTCAATTTTGTATTTTTTTGTTAATTTAAAAATCAAATATTAAATTATGTTTTTTGGGAAATATGTTTTTTCTATTTTTCTATTTTTTTTAATTTTATTAAAAAAATTAATAGATTTTTATCTCATATATATATATATATATATATATATATATATATATATATATATATATATATATACCTTTTATGTATGATTTTTTTTGTCTTTTTTAATATATTTTTTATGTTTAATTTTTTTTCCACGTATTTTTTTTGTTTTAATGTATATTTTTATTTACTTGTTATTATTTTTAAAAAAATTGTGTTTTTTTGTTTGTTTTAGTTTTAGTTTTTATTTTTCTTATTATTTTAATTTTTGTTTGGTTTCTTTTTTTTCATGTTTTTTAATTTTTTATGTTTTAGTATATATTTTTATTTTTATTTTTTATTCTTTTAGCATTTTTTGTGTTTTTTTTGTAAGCTTGGCAGGACTACATCTTCATCATGTCAAATATACCACCCCGATCGAAGTGGGGAATTGAACCACTGACTTCACATCACGCAGTGCCTTAACAGAGCCTGATCACCGTCTATCAAAGACCCCATGGACTTTTTGTTTTTGTTATTGTTTTTATTATTTTCAATGTTTTAAATTGTGTTTTCTTTTGTATTTTTCATTTTTATTTATTTCTTTTTGTGTTTTATTTTATTTTTTCTTGCAGGGTCAGTGTCAATCCTCAACTAGCAACCTAATATCATTATGTGTCAATTTGGTAGTTGATTTTAAAGTTTTCTTTATAATGGATCCAGTTCGCCCTAACAATGTATCATTTTCATGGTTGGTCTTTAAGTTTTCATTACAATAGGTCAATTTCGGCTACATTGTGTCAATTTGAAGGTTGATTTTAAATTTTTGTTGCAATGTGTCATGTTGTGTTAGACCAATATTTTAAAGTCGTTAGACTTTTATCATTTTTAAAAATATTACTCTTGGTATAATGACCCTTTCATTTAGGTGCTCATTTTTTAAGTTTTTTTAGTCATAAAATTTTTCCATAATATCATGGTTGAAATATGTCGAAAACTTAAGGTTTTTTGTAATTATGATCTTTGGTTTTAATTCCATGGTTGAAAATTTGTCAAAATTTTAATATTTTTCTTAGTCATGATATTTTATCTTTAATGCTATGGTTAAAAACAGTTATAAGTACTTAATCTTTAACATCATGACTTAAAATTGTTGGAATTTTAAGGTTTTTCAGAGATATGATATTTTATCTTTAATGGCATGCCAAAAAATCGTTGAAATTTTAAGGTTTTTAAGAGTTATAATATTTTATCCCTAACTTCATTACTAAAAAATGTTTAAAATTTACCTCCAAAAAAAGACGTTATTCCAACATCAACACTTTTTATTTCTAGGGTGTTTTTTGTACAAAAATATTGGCTTTTACTCCCATTTTTTAAAAAGTGTTGAAAATTTACTTCAAAAAAAATTGTTATTCCAGCATCAACATTTTTTATTTTCAGGTTGTTTTTCATGTTTTTTTTGGGTTTTTTTTCTAGTGTTCTTGTTTTGAGTTTACAATTCTCTTTTCATAATTTACATTTTTTGCAACAGTTCATAGATCTTCTACATCATCTTTAAGTGGTCGACTCTAATACTATCAATGGGATTTAGAATTGGAATATCATGGATTATGGAAGCACCAATTTGCCAATATATTAGACCATTTTTTTGCATTTTCAGCCTTATTGGATTGTGATCTCTTTTCCAAAGTTGTTATTATTCCGAGCATAGGCTCTTACCATTGGTCGATCCATTTAGAATTAGGTCTAATAGCTACCGCACACAATTGACCCTTTAGATATGAAATTTGTTAGTTATAAGACCCAGATTTTTTTTTACAGAGCCAAAATTTGGTGGGAGGACTTGCAAGTCCAAGATTGGAATCACATGCACACTTTCTAACTCAAGCTAGAGGAATTTAGGATAAAACTCAAATAATGGAAAAAAGGAGTTTAGACATATCTCTTTTGAAAAATAGGTCTTGAAGAAACACATGCAATAAATACAACCACATATTATCCTAGAAAGGTATATAGATGCTTCGATTATGGAAGAAGACCAAATTATTAATAAAATAAATAGCGTTAGGAGCAAGAAGAGACACTTTGGAATAAAATATATTGTGTGTAATGGTTGAAAGGAGAGAGGAACTCCAAAGGTTTTCATAAATCCATGATTAAAGATTGTGATAATAATATGATATTATCTTTCCTCTAGTGATGGACATTGCTTGGTGCAACATGAGGAGCTTGAACAAGAACTTGTATCATAGTACCATTTCTTTCTTATGGACCCCTCACCTAAAAAATGTATCGTTATTCAATGAATTACTCTCATATTCCTAATATCATTCACCTAGATCAAAATGAGGCCCTGATAAGGGAATTCTCTTTTCCAAAGGAGGAAGAGGTGGCAATCGAGATGCCTAAAACTAAAGCCTAGGTTCCAACGACTTCACAACAAACTTCTTCCAGGCCTATTGACCCTTCATAAGATCTAAAGTGCATGCACTAGTTGAAGAATCTGTCTGCTCCCAAAAGGTATGGGTAGGTCTTAATGCTACTTTTATTACTTTAATTCTTAAATTAGTCATAGTAAATAATCCTGGTGGATTCCGACCAATTATTCTTTGCAATGTCATATATAAAAGTATATCACCAATTCTTGTGAACCAACTTAAACCTTTATTCAACAACATTGTTTCTCCTGAGCATATGGGTTTTGTAGATGGCCATCAAATTCTTGATGGAATTGTAACAACCCATGAGGTTATCCACTCTCTGAAGAGGTCCAAACAAGCTACCATGCTTATCAAATTGGACCTCTCTATAAATTATGACTAGTTAAACTAGGATTACCTTCTTCAAATTCGTCAAGCCTTTGGGTTCTCTTCTCAATTACGCGCCTTGATAAAGTCCCTAATCTCAACCCCAATTTTCTCTATTATTCTAAATTACTATCCAACCATGAATTTCAACCCTGATAGAGGTCTCCATCAGGGAGATCCTATCTCACATTTTTTCTTCATCTTGGCAGCAGAGTGTTGGGAACATATATTGAAGAAGTTGGGTGTTAGGATATCATTAAGGGACTTCACCTTTATAGTGATGATTTTACTATCACACATAAACAATTCATTGATGACATGATCCTCTTGAACCTACCAACCATGAGGGAGACTAACGCCCTTAAATCTATCCTCAATGACTTTATGGAGGCCTAGGGTACATGGATAAATGGAAAAAAGTCAAATGTTTAATTCTTTAATAATAATGTGACTTTTTAAGGACAACTAGCTCAACTCCTGGGAATTTCAAATAAGTAATATCCTTGTTGCATATCTAAGAGCCCCTTTGGTAGAGAACTCGAGATATGCCTATTGGCAATGCATTCTACAAAAGATATCTAATAAGCTGGATAGTTTATCATTTTGGTCACACAATTTGGAAAGTAGGTTGGTCCTCATCAATTATATTCATGTGTACTAGTTGTCATCCTAATATACTCCTAAATTTATCTTCAAATCCATCACTTATCTCTATAAATATTTTGTCTGGAGAGGAGTAAATAATATTAAGAAATGGTTGCTAGTTGCTTTGTAAAATATTTGTATCCCTAAGTGTTGTTAAAATAAATCCCCTCTGCGGACATAGGTGATCTCTCTAGCCCTAGATTGGGTCTAGAAACACGAGAATATTTCTAATGAAAATATCTCTTAACTAACATTTACAATGCAACAAGAAAAGAGACATAAGTGTATTTTTCCAAACTACGCTTGAATCCGTTGATGATGACCTTGATCCACGATCCTTTTAGGCTCGCTCCCTACTATTGATGGTACACGAATACCTGTGGATGATCAAGAGGCAACATCAAACATAATACATGATCCGGATTTATGTAGGAATTCAATAAAATACAGAAATAGACATAAACACAGAGATGCAGCGGAAACAATTCTTCATTTCATTAATATCAAATAATATAAATATGCTTACACACATAATGGAAATAAACTAGCTAGGGTCTTGGTAGTGTATCTCTGATAAGAGATGTGGCGGCTACAAACCTCTGAACTGTGTTACAATGAGGCTCGAGGGCCTATTTATTATTTAGAAATAATGGAGAACTCTAAACGTCCAAAAACCTAACCCTAGGAGATGAAGCGCAAAAAGTATGGGCCCCGTTTGGGTAAATTGGTGTTTCAACTTCCCGGGGGCATAACTTTGGTATACGATCATCGTTTGACGTGCTCAATAGCTCGTTATAAAGATCTATCCGAGGAGTACAGATTTTTATGTGATAAACATCGGTCCATGGACCCATGTTGCTCCCATTGTTTCCAAAAAATGTTGTTTAGGGCCTCAAAACAACGTCGGAAGTTTAGGAGCCGAAAGAATGCTAAAAATAGTAAGTTGTGCTGCAACTTAAAAACTGAAATAACTGATAGTAGGGGGTTCAAATGGAATATTTGGGTGGCCACCAATATCCACCTAGATCATTAAGGCCCCAAAACGGCTCCGGGAGTGCAGGACCCGAAAACCTGCTAAAAATAGTAAGTTGTGTTAAAAGTGAAAAGCTGCAAGAATTGATGGTGCGGGTCCAAATGGAATAGGTGGGTGGCAACCAATATCCACCTAGATTATTCCTCTCTCATTAGGAAGCAATGGTCCCCATTGCGTTGAGATCCTCCATGAGATGAGGCAAATTCTGTTGAAATGGGTATTCGATTTTTTGAAGACATCATGGACCTGTGGGTAGACATGATGGATGCGTTTAGTAAATTTGGTTTCTTTATCAGCCTCATATAGTACATGTGTGGATTTTGTATGTGTATTTGTAGGATTTATGTCAGCATCAGGCGACAGTGCGTCGGGGGTCAGATCAATGGAACGCTTGTCTTGACAGTGTAGAGGAACCTCTGTGAGTGAGGAGAAAATTTCCTCGTATTGCTCCAATACTTTGTCCATCTGTTGCAGCCGTGCAAGGGACCCTTGTGTCGAGGTTGTGGCCACAATATTCTTATTTCCTTGTGAGCAATTTTTAAGGAAAATAAATTTCCTAGTTTGAGAAAGAATCTTACTGCGTTGTTTTGCAGTAGTCAAAGAGATGACAGGAGGCGATACTACCTCTGATATCCTGTACAAGTTATTTCCTAAAGTAATAATAACAACATGAGGCCTAGACTCATACACAACATGTCACTTCCACAAGTATGGTTGGCCCAATAATACATCAGCTACATCAAGAGGAGCAACATCACACAATACCTCATCCGTGAATGGATTGATACTGTACGGAAGGCGACACTGCTACCGGATGCGGAGATCTCTCCCTGGGTGAAGCCACCAGATGGTATACGATTGCAGGTGTGCTATGGTCGGTAGGCCAAGAAGCTTCACTACCTCTACTGAAATGAGGTTCTTTTGGCTTCCACTATCGATAAGGAATTTCAATGGAGAACCCTTCACCACATCTGCGAATAGAAGAGGCACTCACCCTCCTCTGGATCCTTGGGATCCTCCCTCTAGATCTTGGTGGTGACAACAATGGCACTGGGATCCACATCAATGATCTACTTCCCTTTTTCATTTCCCTTGTCTGGTTCTGGCTCATGATCAGAAAATGCATCTGATTCGGGTGCCTTTAGTTTGGCCACAAACGACTATTTGGCCCAATACTCGTTTGTGCTATGAGTGGGGTTGTTATGAAATTCACACCACTTCCCCGTGTCCTTCTTTGGATTTTTGGTGTTTTTTTGAGTCACACCGCTTTGGCCTTGCCCATTTTTCTTTGGTTCGGGGGCACCTTTCCCTGGCTTCGGATTTGCAGATCCAAAGTCTCGCTTCTTCTACTTAAATTTCTGCTCGCTCTTGCGGCATAGCGATATGTCATCCCAAGCGATGTAATGTCAAGGAGCTCCATTTCCTCCTGAATTTGTTTGTACAAACAGCCGCGGTACTTGAGCACCAAATTTCTCTCTGAAGCTTCAATACCCAACTTTTTGCGCAGGGTATGGAAAAAATTTGTCAATTCATGCACATCTTGATCCCTTTGCTACTACAACATGGTCCATTGGATGTATTTGTCTTCACAGCTCCTCACGGGGTAATATTGTTCCTTGATTTCGTCTCAGAATGAATTCTAAGTGGGTATGGATGAGAACAGAGAGTGTTCCCCTTCGTCCTCTTTCTCACAGTATGTTTCACACCAGTCTTTGACATGGGGGGCGGATTTGAGGAGTGCAAAAATAATCTTTTCTTGGTCGGAGAAATCATGGACCAAGAAATACCCTTCCAGAAAATTCAACCATATATCTACGATGTTTGCATATATCTGACCTTCAAATACAGGAATGTCAAATTTTACATGTACCTTGAAGGGAGTGGCGCCTCCATAGTAGTTGTTGGATGCAAATGCATCGTAGGTGGGCAGTTGTTGAAGGATTTGAGCAAATTTATCCATCATCGCGTTCCTTTGTTTCTCAAGGGCCTCCTCGAGCAATATTTTGTTATGATCTCCTACTCCCTCATCTTTCATTTCTTCCACCATGGGAAGTCATCGGGGTTTGCGAGGTTGATCTTGCAAGGGTTCAACTAGATTGAGCCCTAACTCCTTATACCCTGACCGCGTTGGGGACATGCAAAGAAAAATAGAGAAAGAGCAGACTGATCAGATATCACTGATCCAGATTTATCTAGGAACGTAATAAAATATAGAAATAGACATAAACACAGAGATGCAGTGGAAATAATTCTTCATTTCATTAATATCAAAAAACAAAAATATGCTTACACACATAATGGAAATAAACTAGCTAGGGTTTTGGTAGCGTATCTCTGAGAAGAGATGTGGTGGCTACAGACCTCTAAACTATGTTACAATAAGGCTCTAGGGCCTATTTATTATTGAGAAACAGTAGATAAATCTAAACGTCCAAAAACCTAACCCTAGGAGATGAAGCACCAAAACTATGGGCCCCGTTTGGCTAAATTTGTGTTTCAACTTCCTAGGGGCATAACTTTTTCATACGATCTACGTTTGACACGCTTAATAGCTAATTATAAAGATCTATCCCATGAGTACAACTTTTGGTGTGAGAAACATCAATCAATAGACCCATGTTGCTCCAAGTTTTTCCAAAAAATGTCATTTAGGGCCTCAAAACTGCTCTAGAAGTTCAAGACCCGAAAAAATGCTAAAAATAGTAAGTTGTGCTGCAACTTAAAAACTGAAAGAACTGATGGTGGGGGTTCAAATGGAATAGGTGGGTGGCCACCAATATCCACCTAGATAATTAAGGCCCCAAAACAGCTCCGGGAATGTAGGACCCGAAAACCTATTAAAAATAGTAAGATGTGCTGAAAGTGAAAAGCTACAAGAATTGATGGTGCGGGTCCAAATGGAATAGGTGGGTGGCCACCAATATCCACCTGGATCATTCCTCCCTCCCTAGGAAGTAATGGTCCCCATTGCGTTGAGATCCTCCATGAGATGAGGCAAATTCTGTTGAAATGGGTATTCGATTTGTCGAAGATGTCATGGACCTGCGGGTGAACATGATGGATGCATTTAGTAAATTTGGTTTCTTTATCAGCCTCAAATAGTACATGTGTGGATTCTGTATGTCTATTTGTAGGAGGTATGTCAACATCAAGCGGTGGTGCGTCGGGGGTTAGATCAATGGAGTGCTTCTCCTGACAATGTAGAGGAACCTCTATGAGTGAGGAGAAAATTTCCTCGTATTCCTCCATGAATTTGTCCAGCTATTGCAGCCGTGCAGGGGAGACCTGTTTCGAGATTGTGGCCACAAAATTCTTATTTCCCTGTGAGTGAGTTGTAAGGAAAATAAATTTCCTGGTTTGGGAAACAATATTACTACGTTGTTTTGCAGTAGTCAAAGAGATGATAGGAGGTGATACTACCTCCGGTATTCTGTAAAAGTTATTTCCCAAAGTAATAATAATAGCACGAGGCCTAGACTCATACATAGCATGTCGCCTCCACAAGTATGGTTGGCCCAATAATACATCAGCTACATCAAGAGGAGCAACATCACACAATACCTCATCTGTGAATGGCTTGATAATGTACGAAAGGCAGCACTACTAGCGAATGCAGAGATCTCTCCCTGGGTGAAGCCACCGATGGTATATGGTTGCGGGTGTGCTATGGTCAGTAGGCCAAGACACTTCACAACCTCTGTTGAAATGAGGTTCTTTTGGCTTTCGCTATCGACAAGGAATTGCAATGGAGAACCCTTCACCCACATCTGTGAATGGAAGAGGCACTCCCCCTCCTCTGGATCCTCGAGATCCTCACTCTAGATCTTGGTGGTAGCAATGATGGCACTGGGATCCACATCAATGATCTGCTTCCCTTTGTCATTGCCTTTGTCTGGTTCTGACTCATGATCAGAAAATGCATTTGATTCAGGTGCCTTTAGTTTGGCCACCAACGATTTTTTGGCCTGACACTCGTTTGTGCTATGAGTGGGGTTGTTATGAAACTCACACCACTTCTGCGTGTCCTTCTTTGGATTTTTGGTGTTGTTATGAGTCACACCGCTTTGGCCTTGCCCGTTGTTCTTTGGTACGTAGGCATCTTTCCCTGGCTTCAAATTCACAGATCCAAAGTTTCACTTCTTCTACTTAAATTTATGCTCGATCTTGGTGGCATAGCGATATGCTTGTTGAATATTTAGTTAAACTGAGAGGGGGGGGTGAATCAGTTTAACACATACATAAGCTTTTTAAATTTTTCATAAAACTTATTTACAGCTTAATATGTGAACAGTCTTAAAAATTTTGCAACAAGTATTAAATTAATGTGACACCAAACTCATTGTGAGAGCAGCAAACATTAAGCAGATTGAATAGATCATATCAACACATAGGTAACACACATAGAGACATCAAATATAAGTGGAAACCCATAAAGGGATAAAACCACATCTTATTTTGTTGTGATGCAAAGGAAAGCTCCAACTCCCTCTCACCACTGTTTTTCTGCAGGCACCAACCTACAGGAGGCTCCAACCTCAGCCATCTACAACTGACAACTATCAAGTTTCAACTTGATAGGGAAGCTCCAACTTCCTCAATTTATCAAAAGAAATGGTTTCTAATTTACCTCAGATATCAGCTCTATTCTGTAGTATCTCTTTCTGCTCCTCTCTTCCTTATATCCTCTGCCTCAATACTCTGCATTCTCTATATTCACTCTTTCTAACCTCTCTATGCATATCAAGGTGATATTACTTATAGAGATTTCCTGATGACTGTTTTTTTCCTCTAGGAATTCGAAATGGATAGCCATACCTCTTAGTATTCTGCCTTCTCATTTCTTTTCCAGCTCACTCATAAAAATATAATTGTATGTACTAATTTTAACATTACAGTGGGATATTTGTTCTCTTTCGGAGACTTTCCAATGCATCACAAACAATATAAATCAATTAAACCATTTACATTTAATTACAATGAGAACTCCATCTCACTCATTCAGCCTCTTGTTTCACTGCGCTTTTCCTTTCTGTGACTGTGTTTGTCCCTTTTTCTTCTCTGTATGCCTTTCTGTTTATTGTTGTTTTGTAACTCCTGTATGTATGTAACTGCACTTTTTATATCATGCAAATAAATTCTCGGCATAATAATAATAAGGCGTTTTTAATATATGCACTGTCATGTTATATAACTTAAGTAACTTTCGGCGATATAATGATAAAATATCATTTTAATGCATCAAATGCCCTTATGGGCCCACTCGCCGAACTTTCTCAATTCTCCGATGCGATGTATCACTTCTTGACTATTTCCGATTGCGATTAATCGTAATCGCAAATTCCATTTATATGTTTTGATGCTCTGCTCCTTCTCCGATGCGATTAATCACCTCTTGACTACTTCTGATTGTGATTAATCGCAATCGCAACTTTCATTTATATGTTCCGATGCTCTACTCCTTCTCCGATGCGATCAATCACTGTTCACTTTGATATGTTGTTGTAGAGGTAAATCCCCTCTGTGGACAGAGGCGATCCCTACTAGCACAGATTAGGTCTAGCAACAATCGTATCACGCTAAGGTGCAAGTTCCTAATTGCAATAAACCGAATTACAAATAAGGCTTACCTTGAATCCAACGCTGTCGTTTGTAGAGAAGGTAATGCTCCCGTTCCCTTGCTCTGGTAGATCACAATCCTCACGGTCGCCGCGATCGAACACCTGCACACGCAAGAAACACGACAAACACAAGCGTAAAACCCAATATATGCAATTATGTATCAGTTAGAGAAGACACAACTCATGATCATAATGAAAAATATGAGTGGAACCATAAACAATAGTCGCTTATCATTAATTAATACCAAGGAAAATACAACCTGGCTCTGATGCTGAATCTTCCTTCGGCGGGTTGTCAGCAGAATACGTCTCGGTAAAGCTCGTCGGGGATGGGGAAAAGCCTCTCTCTTCGATCTTCAATCTCCTTGCTACTGATTTGGATCTATGAGGACTATTGCAACATTCTTTAAGCTATGAAGGCTCTTGGAGACTCAACCATTCATCCCTTCATCTATTCAACCCCTTCATCAATGGATGAAGGCTATATTTATAGAGGAGAGGAGGAGGTTGGGATCCCTACAATAGTGAAAGGGAGGCCCTATCCCTTTGGGGGTTCCCCATGAGGTGGAAACAAGAGGCCAAAGGAGGAAGGCCGTGGTTATTCAGTCGAAACCGCTCCTCATGACTCATCCACAAAGTTGTTGTAATCGAAAATTCACCTCTTTTTTTAAAAAATTTCCATAAGCAGATTGGTGCGGGTGCTGAACTGGGACAGAGCACCAATTGGCACGGGCTCAGTGTTAATTTTCCTCATTGGTGCGAGGACATAACGGGCTACCAGTGCCAAGGCAAAAACAGGGGTTTTCAGGGGTCTGCTCAGGAAATGATCAACAGAAGGAATGTTGTCCTCGTGGCAAGGGATGCAATGATGGTATTTTCAAGGCACGAAACTTCTTATTGGTCACAAAAATGACCCTCCAATGGGCGAGATGGGTATTGTAGGGACGGTGAAAAATTACTGTGTAACAGATGCCCCCTAAAGCATGAGGCCCGAAAGAGAGAGAGGGGTGAAATGATTTACGAGTACGTGTCCAACTAAAAACACTGTTGTCGGAAAACCTGCATAGAGAAATACAACTGATATCTCAAATACATGATATATGTGGCATGGGCGCAACCATCCATAACAGAGTATACAATAATCCAGATCCAAGGTATGGACGCAGCCATCCAGTGAGGATCGATAAATAGACTCAGGTATGGTCGCAGCCATCCAATGAATGAGTCATGTGACCAATCATAATAATCCACAAAATCACAGCCTGGATTCTAACAAACAAAATCCAGGGTCTTGCACTCCATCTCGACCCGAACAGAGTACATGTTCAAGCATGCGAATAAGTGAGCTAAAGTCGAACATGCAAGAACATCGCCTGATTACCAGCCAATGATGAAAGTTGTTAACAGACGTGAGAGGTACCACCAATAATGACAATGGCCCTCAAGGTACTATAGGTATAATCTACGGCATGTGAATCAGTGAGCTGGCGTCAAACACCCGTAGAATCACTCGATCAGAGGCTAATGATGAAAACCTCACGTCAAACGCGAAGAACCTGCCATTGAGGCATGCAGGCTCCAAGGTACCAGAAGGGAGTCTCTAGATCAGCTTCCCGAATAATGAGATGATGTCAACAGGAAGTGACCTTGATCGAAGGTGGGCCATAGTGTTTCCCACATCATCGACGCAAGACAGAGGAACATAATGTCTTTGTGAATCAAGATCATATGAAAATCAGAGGAAGGTTGAGACTTTTGCAGAGGTCAACTTCTCTTGAACATATCGGCAGCACGACTGTGGATATGGCAGTATTTGACATCAACAGATCAGGGGTCATGATGACAAGGAAAAGAGAAGATGAGAGGTAAAAATGGATTACCCAAACCCACGGAGGCAATCAAATAATGAGGTGAGATGTCCCCAACCCGACATGAATGCAGACAAGTGCCATGTTCAAGAGCGACATACTACCGACACGAAAATGATACTGGTTCCATTTTTCCCCGCCATTGCTGGTGAGTACCTCTTTATTTTTACACAAGTTTGAAGAGGATACCATATGCTTTTCATATAAGTTCGTCCTTCGAAAAAACCCAACCTATTACATTTAACGAGCCCTATGAAGGAGAAACTCAAATATCGTCATCACGACTGAATCCAATGTCATCGGGGTTTAACGAGTCTGACAAAGGAAGAACTTGGCATCTTTTCATGTTTAGAGAGTTTGAAAAGACAGCAGAAAAGTAAACTCCAATGGTCCCTTTTCATAAATAGTTCCTCAGATCCGAAAAGGTAGAAAACTATGTCTGAGAAAACCTCCTAGTCGCGATAGGCTAGGGTATTCCTTTTTCGTAAATAATCTATCCCAGCCTGAAAAAGGGGTAAACGTATACTGGGTAGATGTCGTTTCGTGGCCACTTTAACGAGATCAAAACGACAAGTGACTCGACAATATTTTCATGTTTAGAGAGTCAGAAAAGAGCTAAAATTTGACTCCTCCTGGAGGAACGAGTGGTATAAAGGGAAGCAACTGGTTCCGGTAATGGTGGAACTGCTCAAAAGAAATAAAGGTTAAGAGGTTGGCTAACAAGACCACTCATCGCAGCGGTTCCTCAGGAATGGGTAAAACAACCAAGTGAAGGCATATGATCGGCCAAGCAGATAGTGACGATGGAGTGAGAAAACCAAGGCTCATCTAGCAAAAACAAGATGATAAAATGGCAATCACAAGGGGTAAAATGGGGAAGGTTTCATTTTTACACAAGCTTGAAATCAGAAAAATCTGCTTGAAGTTGGTTTCATTTTTACACAAGCTTGAAACAAAGATAAACTATGCTTGAAACTGGTTTCATCTTTACACAAGCTTGAAACAGAAACAAACTATGCTTGAAAAAAGTAAGCATGCCCCCAGCATGGTGACTCAATTCGAGGTACATGCCCCCCAAGCTTCAATCCATATGTAAGGAAGATGGAGTGAAGGTTCAAGTTACGAGACCAAGATAAAGACTCGACTGGGATTTTACGAGAACTTATTAAAGACTCGAATTGAACAGGAACGTGTTTCATTATTTTAACGAGGTTGACACATTAAAAGAAATATCCTCAGGACACCTTGTTTCATGGTTTAAGGAGCTTGGCACAAGACAAGGAACTCTGCTCCAACAGACCTTGTTTCATTTTTTAAGGAGCTTGACACAAGGAAACGAACTCTGCTCTGACAACCTTGTTTCATTTCTTAAGGAGCTTGACACAAGACAAGGAACTCTGCTCCGACCAGCTTGTTTCATTTTTTAAGGAGCTTGACACAAGAAAACGAACTGTGCTCCGACGACCTCATCATAATGAAAAAGAAGTCATCGCTTCCAAGAGTTCCACTCCTGATGGAAGGAAAACATCCTGGAAGTTAGGACCCAATGCCCCCAGCACTTGATACACAATGGCACTGTCACTCGGTATAGGCATATGGTAGGTAGCCACATAGTTGACCTGCGGTGGGGAAGATACAATGGGTGGATAAAAACCAGGAAGGGATGATGGCGGGCTAGCTTCCATATCAGGACCAAAGAATGAAAGCTGATCAATGGTCACAATCTGTCCTTCATGCGGAAAACAGACAACACGAAAAAGGGAGGAGACAAGCGCTCCCATGGCATAGGTGTAATCGCGCCCCAAGAGAAGATTGAAATCCAAGGGTCCTGGAATAACCATCACGTCCATATGGATGGTTTTACCTCCCAAAGTAATAGGTAACCTCAGGAGGATCCCTAACGATTGACTAGTTTTTTTGTTAAATTCCAATAGATTATGCGTAACGGGCACAAGCGACAGTGAACCGAAAGCTTGCCAAGTAGTTGAGGATAGAACACTAACAGACATGCCTTCGTCTATAATGGTGTTGGGTACAACCAGACCAAAGGCCTGTACCGTTATCTCAAAAGGCACATAAGACGAAAGGCAGTATACCGCAAATCGACTCCAATCAAAGGAAGCGACCAAAGTACTCAGAGGGGCTACCATCGAACCGAGATGGTCTTCCCCTGGTGTTATGAAAGAAGAAGGAGCATCCTCCACGACTTCCATCTCGAAGGCGGGAGGAGTATCCTCTGGGACCTCCATCATGGGAGGCGAAGGAGAAACTTCTTGAGGTACAGGGACAGGAGGATCCTTCTCCAATTCCGAAGAATCTGAAGAAACAAGAAGAACTTGAGGGGGGTGAGATCCACTCTCTATGAAAAAGACCTAGTGCACTACAGGCGGGACCAGTTCAACTGATCCCATGACCAATGGTTGGTAGGGAATGGATTCCTGAATTTGAATTTCCAGAGGATCGAGATCGACCAAGGATGACTCTTAACGAATCGTTAAATGAACTAGTGGAGGACTCAAAGAAAAATTTTTGTAACCAGCCAGAAGGCACGGCGCAGAAACAGCTGATTTGTCCAGAACTCGCTTGGCTTCATCCATATATGGACAAAGTTGAATGGCATGGTGCCCTTCACACAACTTACAGGGATTGGCGATCTTACCCTGCTTCTTAGGAGTCTTACCAGCACTAGCTGAAGACATGCCCCCAACCTGACTCCCGGAAGCCAAAGGCAATGGCGGATGACCATTGGACCATTCTTCAAGCACCTTGGGAATGCCAGGGCAATCTCGAAGGAGATGGTCTCCCGTTCACAACATACAAGAGAACTTTAATTTTCGTGGAGGGTTGGAAGGTTTATCAAGAGGAGATGTTTCGAAGGCAGTAGCTGCAGCTTTAGCCTCAACGGAGTCGCCAATTTTTTGTAGAGGTAAATCCCCTCTATGGACAGAGGTGATCCCTACTAGCCCAGATCAGGTCTAGCAACAATCGTATCATGCTAAGGTGCAAGTTCCTAATTGCAATAAACCAAATTGTGAAGAAGGCTTACCTTGAATCCAATGTTGTCATTTGTAGAGAAGGTAGTGCTCCCGTTCCCTTGCTCTGGCAGATCACAATCCTCATGCTCACCGCGATCGAACACCTGCACACGCAAGAAACATGACAAACACAAGCGTAAAACCCAATATATGCAATTATGTATCAGTCAGAGAAGACACAACTCATGATCATGATGAACAATACGAGTGGAACCATAACCAATATTCGCTTATCATTAATTAATACAAAGGAAAATACAACCTGGCTCTAACGTTGAATATTCCTTCGGCGGGTCGTCAACGGAATATGTCTCAGTAAAGCTCCTCGGGGATGGGGACAAGCCTCTCTCTTCGATCGTCAATCTCCTTACTGTTGATTTGGCTCTATGAGGACTATTGCAGCATTCTTTAAGCTATGAAGGCTCTTGGAGACTCAACCATTCAGCCCTTCAGCTATTCAGCCCCTTCATCAGTGGATGAAGGCTATATTTATAGAGGAGAGGAGGAGGTTTGGATCCCTACAATAGTGGAAGGGAGGCCTTATCCCTTGGGGGGTTTCCCATAAGGTGGAAACAAGAGGCCAAAGGAGGAAGGTCGTGGTTATTCAGTCGAAACCGCTCCTCATGACTCATCCACGAAGTTGTTGTAATCGAAACTTCGCCTCTTTTTTTTAAAAACTTTCCATAAGAATATTGGCGCGGGTGCTCAATTGGGATAGAGCGCCAATTGGCGCAAGCTCAGTGTTAATTTGCCTCATTGGCACGAGGACATCATGGGCTATCAACGCCAAGGAAAAAACATATGTTTTCAGGGGTCTGCTCAGGAAATGATCAGCAGAAGGAATGTTGTCCTCATGGAAAGGGATGCAATGATGGTATTTGCAAGGCACAACACTGCTTATTGGTCACAGAAATGACCCTCCAATGGGCGAGATGGGGATTTCAGGGATGGTGACAAATTACTATGTAACATATGCCGATGCGATGAATCACTCTGATGCGATGTAACATTGTTTTCTTTGATACCGGAACTCAAACATATATGAATCATCGTTTAAACCATATCAGGTCTGGAACTCAATTGCAATCGCAAATTTTGTTAACATGTTTTGCTGCCAAGTTTTTCCGATGCGATTGGTGAGGGTGACACAATATAAGACTTTGTTTGTTTTAACTCGAACATTAGAGCGCTACATATAAAAATATATATGCTTTGGACCTTTGTATATAAGGCGAAAAATATGTACCACGCTGCATATATATATAAGTTTTCCGCTTCAGCTTTAATATATCCTCCAGCTTGGGTTAAGATTCTGGGAATTTTATGTAGGGGTCCCACACTATATGTATAATATTATCTGTCAACATAGTATTAAGTCTTTGGCTCAAAGTTAAACCTAGCACTTAATATATATATTTATATAACCTCTCGGGCTCCGTAGTTCGTTTAATGTTTCCAATCCCAGCACTTAGCCATGTTCTTTATTCGAACCTTAGTCTTAATGTTACAAAGGGTTCCGGTTCTTTTAATTACAAACACCCGCGCTTATAGCATTCACTCAAGGTTTATATATATTAATGCAGCTCCTATATCATATGGTGGTGCACGGGTCTCACGCTCTACCGTTCACCCTCGTTAGTTAATCATCTCCACATTATATACATTGTTATAGGTCCGCACCCTTTGTATCATTTCATTCGAATCATCAATCAACTTATAACTAAACCCAACGCGACATTTTAATACAAAACCATTCCATGGAGCCCACATCTATTTGATAAACTCTACACTCTTAGTACGTTCCAATTGATAGCACCCTTTGAACATATATATATACAAGCCTAAGTCAATCCTCGACCATGGTTTTAACCCTCGGCATAGCATAATGTATTACCTTGCATCAAATATATAATCCACACATAACCCATTCTTATATGTGCATTCAACTTTAATATATATACAATATTTCAATAGATATCAACCCCGATATATTTTAACACATATACATTCCCGGGGCCCACCTCCATTAACATACCTCTTGCATCCAACGGCTGACAGTTTATCGCATCAACCCCAATGATCCAACGGATGTCATACCATATCGCATTTTTTATTGGTACGAGGGTTAACACTTCAAACTTGCGCGAAAAAAGTTGTTTTACAAAACCTCCTGAGGACACGTGCCCTTCAATGACACATATCCTGTTCTTTTTGGCAATACTACTTACCACATCAGCCAATGCGCGAACCCACTGGTTCTGTGGCCCTCCAGTTTTACTGTTCATGTTCGGGGTTCCACTTCAATTCATGGTTCCACTTCAATAAAGAATTGTGTGTCTTCGTTATATACTTATACTTATAATCTCTGTTTAAAATTTTATTTCTTATTTCTTCAGCTCTTGAATATATTAACCCTGCTTCATTGTTATGTTAATACAATGCTACCAATGCTACCATAAGGTTTATTCCCCTTATACATAGAGCCTTGGTTCCTTCCTTTCTGCACGATTATGCATCTCCTGCAATCATTTCACTGTTGGTTCGTTAACGGCTCTGCCTCTGCCTCTATTGTTCGATTGTTTCATCTCTGCCTCTGTACATATCCAGTCACTGTATTTCCTATTACTGTACATATCCTATCACTATATTTCTACTGCTCTGCCAAATTTTCACTCCTGTCACTGTATTTTCCTCATCCTCTGTTGTTGTCCTTTGTCTGTCTCTACCTCTGCTTCCTCCTTTGCCATCAATGACAACATTTCCAACAATGTCGTGCCAAACTATTTAATGTCAAGGAACTCCATTTCCTCCTGAATTTGTTTGTGCAGACAGTCACGGTACTTGAGCACAAAATATCTCTCTGAATCTTTAATACCCAACTTTGTGCGCACGGTATGGAACAAATTCGCCAATTCGTGCACATCTTGATCCCTTTGCTGCCACAGCGTGGTCCATTGGATGTATTTTTCTTCATAGCTCCCCACAGGGTAATATTGTTCCTTGATTCTGCCTCAGAATGAATTCCAAGTGGGTGTGGCCGAGAACAGAGAGTATTCTCCTTCGTCCTCTTGTTCACGGTAGGTTTCCCACCAGTCTTTCACATGGGGGGTGGCTTTGAGGACTGCAAAAACTATCTTTTCTCGGTCAGAGAAATCATGGACCAAGAAATACCCTTCCAAAAAATTAAACCATATATCTACGGCATCTACATCTATCTGGCCTTCAAATATATAAATTTCAAAGTTTACTTGTACCTTGAAGGGAGTGGTGCCTCCAGAGTAGCTATTGGATGCAGATGCACAGTAGGTGGGCAGTCGTTGAAGGATCTGAGCAAATATAACCATCATTGCGTTCCTTTTTTTCTCGAGGGCCTCCTTGAGAAATATTTTGATAGGATCTCCTACTCCCTTTTCTTTCTTTTCTTTCGCCATGGGAGGTCATCGGGGTTTACAAGGCTTATCTTGCAAGGGTTCAACCAGATCGAGCCCTAACTCCTTATACCCTGACCACATTGGGGACATGCAAAGAAAAACAAAGAAAGAACAGACCCCTATGATACCACTGATTCAGATTTATGCAAGAACGCAATAGAATACAGAAATAACCATGAACATAGAGATGAAACATAAATAATGCATCATTTCATTAATATCAAATAAAAGAAATATGCTTACAGACATAATGGAAATAAAATAGCTAGGGTGTTGGTAGAAAATATCTTAGAAGAGATGTAGCGGCTACATACCTCTGAACTATGTTACAATGAGGTTGGAGGGCCTATTTATTATTGATAAACAATGGAGAACTCTAAACATCTAAAAACCTAACCCTAGGAGATGAAGCACCAAAACTGTGGGCCCTGTTTGGGTAAATTGGTGTTTCAACTTCCCGGAGGCGTAACTTTGGCATACGATCTCATTTTGATCCGCTCAATAGCTCGTTAGAAAGATCTATCCAGGGATTAAAAAATTTTGTGTGAGAAACATCAGTTCATGGCCCCATTTTTCTCCCGGGTTTTCCAACAAACGTCATTTAGGGCCTCAAATGGCTCCGGAAGTTCAGAACCCGAAAAAATGCTAAAAATAGTAAGTTGTGTTGCAACTTAAAAATTGAAAGAACTAATGGTGGGGGTTCAAATGGAATAGGTTGGTGGCCACCAATATCCACTTGGATCATTAAGGCCCCAAACCGGTTCCGAGAGTGGAGGACCCGAAAACCTGCTAAAAATAGTAAGTTGTGCTGTATGTGAAGAGCTGCAAGAATTGATGGTGCTAGTCCAAATGGAGTAGGTGGGTAGCCACCAATATCCACCTGGATCATTCCTCCCTCCTTACGAAGCAATGGTCCCCATTTCATTGAGATCCTCCATGAGATGAGGCAAATTCTGTTGAAATGAGTATTAGATGTGTTGAAGATGTCAAGGACCTGCGGGTGGACATGTTGGATGCATTTAGTAAATTTGGTTTCTTTATCAGCCTCAGACAGTACATGTTTGGATTCTAGATGTGTAGTTGCAGGAGGTATTTCAACATCGGGCCGCGGTGCGTCATCGTCGAGATCAATGGGTCGCATCACAGCAGGTGTAGAGAACCTCTGAGTGAGAGAAAAATTTCCTCATATTCCTCCATGACCTTCTCCATCTGTTGCGGCCATGCGGGGGAGCCATGTGCAGGGGAGCCATGTGTGAAGGTTTTGGCCACAATATTCTTGTTCTGTGAGCGAGTTGTAAGAAAAATAGATTTCTGGTTTTGGAAATAATCTTCACACGTTTTTTTGCATTAGTCAAAAAGAGATGATAGGAGGCGGTACTACCTCCGGTATCTTGTACAAGTTATTTCCCAAAGTAATAATAACAGCACGAGGCCTAGACTCATACACAGCATGTCACCTCCACAAGTATGGTTGGCCCAATAATACATTAGCTACATCAAGAGGAGCAACATCACACAATACCTCATCCGTGAATGGCTTGATACTGTATGGAAGGCGGCACTGCTGGCAGATGCGGATATCTCTCCCTGGGTGGAGCCACCCGATGGTATACGGCTGCGGGTGTGCTATGGTTGGTAGGTCGAGCCGCTTCACGACCTCTGCTGAAATGAGGTTCTTTTGGCTTCCGCTATCGACGAGAAACTGCAGTGGAGAACCCTTCACCCACATCTGCGACTGGAAGAGGCGCTCCCCCTCCTTTGGATCCTCTGGACCCTCCTTCTGGATCTTGGTGGTGGCAACAATGGCACTGGGATCCGCATCAATGATCTGCTTCCCTTTGTCATTGCCTTTTTCTGGTTCTAACTCAGGATCAGAAAATGCATCTGATTCGGGTGCCTTTAGTTCAGCCACCAAAGACTGTTTGGCCCGACACTCGTTTGTGCTGTGAGTGGGGCTGTTATGAAATTCACACCACTTCCCGGTGTCCTTCTTTGGATTTGTGGTGTTGTTCTGAGTCGCATTGCTTTGGCCTTGCCCCTTGTTCTTCGGTTCGGGGGCACCTTTCGGATTCGCAGATCCAAAGTCTCGCTTTTTCTGCTTAAATTTCTGCTCGATCTTGGCGGCATAGTGATATGCCGTGCCAAGCGATGTAATGTCGAGGAACTCCATTTCCTCCTGAATGTGTTTGTGCAGACAGCCGCGGTACTTGAGCACCAAATGTCTCTCTGAATCTTTAATACCCAACTTTGTGCGTAGGGTATGGAACAGATTCGTCAGTTCGTGCACATCTTGATCCTTTTGTTGCCGCAGCGTGGTCCATTGGATGTATTTGTCTTCATAGCTCCCCACAGGGTAATATTGTTCCTTGATGCCGTCTCGGAACGAATTCCAAGTGGGTGTGGTCGAGAACAGAGAGGGTTCCCCTTCGCCCTCTTGCTCACGGTAGGTTTCCCACCAGTCTTTGACATGGGGAGCGGCTTTGAGGAGTGCAAAAATAATCTTTTCTCGGTCAGAGAAGTCATGGACTGAGAAATACCCTTCCAACAAATTTAACCATCTGTCTACAGCGTCTGCATCTATTTTTCCTTCAAATATAGGAATGTCAAAGTTTACCTGTACCTTGAAGGGAGTGGCGCCTCCAGAGTGGCTGTTGGATGCGGATGCGCCATATGTGGGCAGTCGTTGAAGGATTTGAGCAAAGTTATCCATCATCACGTTCCTTTGTTTCTCGAGAGCCTCCTCGAGCAGTATTTTGATAGGATCTCCTGCTCCCTCGTCTTTATTTTCTTCCGCCATGGGAGGTCGTCGGGGTTTGCGAGGCTGATCTTGCAAGGGTTCAACCAGATCGAGCCCTAACTCCTTATACCCTGACCGCGTTGGGGACATGCAAAGAAAAACAAAGAAAGAGCAGACCCGCTCTGATACCATTGATCCGGATTTATGCACGAACGCAACAAAATATAGAAATAATCATGAACATAGAGATGCAGCGGAAATAATTCTTCATTTCATTAATATCAAATAACAGAAATATGCTTACAGGCATAATGGAAATAAAATAGCTAGGGTGCTGGTAGCGAATCTCTGAGAAGAGATGTGATAGCTACAGACCTCTCAACTGTGTTGTAATGAGGCTCGAGGTCCTATTTATTATGGAGAAACAATAGAGAACCCTAAACATCTAAAAAACTAACCCTAGGAGATGAAGCGCCAAAACTATGGGCCCCGTTTGAGTAAATTGGTGTTTCAACTTCCCAGGGACGTAACTTTGGCATACTATCTCCGTTTGACGCACATGATACATCATTAGAAAGCTCTATCCGAGGAGTACACATTTTGGTGTGAGTAACATTGATTTGTATATTAATTTCATTCCCGGTTTTTCCAAAAACGTACGTTTAGGAGCCTGCGAAAACGGATGCGGAAGTTCAGGACCCGGCACTAAAAATAGTAAGTTGTCTTGTAACTTAAAGCGGCCAATCATGGGGTTTCAAATGGAATAGGTGGGTGGCCACCAATATCCACCTATATCATTAAGGCCCCAAAACGGATCCGGGAGTACAGGACCCGAAAACCTGCTAAAAATAGTAAGTTGTGCTAAAAGTGAAAAATTGCAAGAATTGATGGTGTGGATCCAAATGGAATAGGTGGGTGGCCACCTATATCCATCTGGATCAATAAAATACATAATAATCTTAAACATTAGCAATCTAGAATATCAAGGAGTACTAGAATATTTGCATAAATAATTAGACAAATATAGAAAGCAAACATCAGATGTTATTATTGATTAATACAAAAAGCAGAGCTTACAGCCCGGGCCTTGATGTTGGAGGCCTCCTTTGGTGAAAATATGAGTCCATCATCGAAGCTCTAAATCATTCCTTCTTCTTAATACTTAGGTGTTATCACAATGCTATGGTGCAAGGGAACGGGATTTCAGACGAGTCTAACAATGACCAACCAAGCTCTAAAATTTTGGGATTAGGGATATGAATTTATAGGAAGGGAGAAGAGGTTGGGAGCCCATGAAACTGAGGAGGAAGGCCCACTTTTTAAGGCATGAACCCCCATGGATAATATCAAAGCTGTAAAATCAAAGAGCTTGACCCTATCATCGTCGTTTAACAACCAACTCGTCGCCTTGGAACTTCTAGAGGTCGAAGATTCTCCTCCATTCGAGGAAACACTGCTAGAAAGGGATCAAAGTGGTTTTCCAATAAATAAGGGAACTGACAGCATTGATATAGAACTATGAATATGACATCAATGCGAGAATGGCACCAGGAAAAAAAGCTGACCTAGGAAACTAGGAATTTGACCAAGTTTCTTCAGTAGTCTTCCAAGGAAGTTTTCTTTAGATCTTCAGGAGATGTCTTAACACATTTCTTCATGGTGGAAACATTGCACAGGATTTGACACAGTACATTTCAAGATAAGAGATGGGAAAATTAGCATGGTGACAAATTATTGTGTAGAATATGCCCCCTAAAGCATGAAGGAAGAATAGGGAGTGATGGCTGAAATGCTTTATGAACCAAGGCAAAGAATGCAGAACACCTCTGGAAAACCTACCAAATCAAACATATTACAAGATATTACATCTTTGGTATGAATATAACTAACCACATATCTCCGCACTAGGCATCAAACAACACATGAACTCATGGAGTGGTCGTAGCCATCCGTTTAAAGAGATCATAGAAATGGATCCATGGTATGGATGTAGCCATTGTATAGATAGGATCATGTATATAATCATGAATACCCAATAACTCCTCGTAGCCTGGATCAAAAATCAAATGTGACCCAAGGTCTTCACCGCGATCTCAATCAACCAAATCTACAAATCTAGCCATGCGAATAAATGTTTTGGAGTCGAACATGGTAGAAGCCACTTGATTACCATTCAATGATGGAAATCGTTAATAGGCGTGAGAGAGACCACCAATAATGATGATGGACCTCAAGGTACAACAACAAAATCTACAAGTGTAAATGAATGTGTTGATGTCAAACACTTGTAGATTCATTTGATCGAAGGCCAATGATGTGAACCTATCCTCAAACACGAAGAAATTTCCATTGAGGCATGCAAGCTCCAAGGTATTGAAAGAAGTTTCTAAATCACCTTCCCAGATAATGAGTTGAAGTCAACAGGAAGTGATTTTTCAAAGGAGGGCCATGACGATTCCCACATAAATGACACGAAACAACAAATATCTTAAGATGATAGGAGTGATTCGAGATTGTAACAGAAACTACAAGGAAAAGACCCTCTAGTAGATGTTTTTGAGGAAACCCTTATAAAAATAGCCCAGATATCCATTTGTAGCGGAGTTCTCTAGAGGCGGTTGGCGGGTGGAGATATTTTCAGATGTTTTTTTTGCAGTGTGTTTCTCATCATAAATGCACCAATGCATTTTATGCAAAACACACCGGTGCGTACTAAAAATTGGCACACAGAGACACTCTTCTCTCCGTACAAACCCAGTTGGTGCGTCTAAGTACTCTAGCGCACCGGTGCTCTACGTATATTCAGGCCTGGTTCGTCTCCGTAATCGAGCGCATCGTAATGATGTGCATTGCACCCTTGATAAAACTGCCCGGTGCGTCCCAAAATCCCACACACCAAAAAAGGGTTAATTAAAAAAAATTACCAGCTGTAAAAACCTCAATTTTTATTTTTCAATGGTATACACCTCTCAAGCACCAGTGTGAGTTGGTCTTCTCTGACGCGCCCTACCATTGGTGCTTCTATTGCACGCATTGTTGTCGTCCATTGCGCACTATGAGGAGTTCAAAATTTCGAAAACGGTGGGACAATTTGGTTTTTTCAATTCCTTAGGAAAGATGCCTCCTCGACACGCAAATGTATAGGTAATCTACTTGTTTCTCAATAACCAAAACTTCTAGCGGATTGAAATTTGAAATTAACTTAAAATTAACCATTTAAAAAAAATTGTGCATAGTGATTTTGAGCCATTCGGCTCGCAACGTTCACAATGCTACTTGTAAATTTACAGGCTGCACCACAAACGGTGTTAACGGAAACTGCACCGAGTTCCCCTGCGGTACCGAGAAAATGCGCACTAATAGAATTTTAAAAATAACATAGCGGTGGGGTTGTTTAAATGATCGCACCCTTGACTATGTAATACTGGCGGGAGGGTGGTGCATTGACCAAACTAACTGCCTCAGGGCGGATAGTTAGGTCAATGCATCGCCCGCCCGACAACACTACATAGTTAACGATGCGGTCGTTTACAGGACCGCATCGTTTACCATGTACTGTTGTTGGGTGGTGTGTTGACCAAGCTATCCTCCATGGGGCAGATAGTTTGGTCAATGCACTGCACAAAAATATTCCCTAGTTTGGTAGCGAGTGAACATTTTCCATTCGCACCGAGCGCAGTGTGCGATAAAAAAGTGTGCACTGGTAACGTTGCATGACTATTTTTTTTGGGACACCAAGTCTTTTTTTTTTTTTAAACAATTATATATATATATATATATATATATATATATATATATATATATATATATATATATATATTTCTCATTTAATAAAAAAAATGTATTTAATATGTGAATCATTCAATGACATCAATGGAGAGAACAAAGGGAACAACAAGAACATATGGAGGACCATTATAACATGATTCAACTATGGGAGGCATGAGAGAGGGACATACTTTTGTACCCTCGCCCTATTACAATAGCCACCCAGATTCTCCTAAGGGAGGTAGGCCTCCTCAAGTTCTACGAGGAGACTACATCGCTGAAGGGCCATAGTGGGTTATTGGGACAACTGATCTACAGGTGGGATGCCCACCGACAGGCTTTCTGAGTTGGTCCTGGCTAGTGGTACAATCCCACTAAGGAGCACATATATTTTATTATTGGCCTATCTAGGAGAGGGCGGGATATACCCCAGTTCCCAGATTTCCCCATCGACTATGCAACAGGGAGTCATTTGGCGTACTCCCAAAGATACATTAGGGACAATATAGTTTCTCCTACAGATTCTCAGGTGTCCAATGGTCACTTACGCATTGATTTTTTTGGTTTAGAGGAGGTGAGGTGCCTCTCACTACTACTGATGGCCATTGCACACTATAGCAGTGACGAGAAAAGCATTATTTTCCCGCTTTTATTTTATGTTGATTATTTATTGCAAGCGCCATGACTTGTGATATGGTCTGCGATTTTTTTGCGGAAATTTTGTACATCATTAGATAAATTTTGTTCTCAGGCATGTGGGAGGTTGACCTTCCCTTTTGCTTCAGATTTATTTTTTTATTTTTTGATACGTTTCCAGAGACGAGGCCTAATTTTGTTTGGTAGCCTCGTAGGCTGATGTTGCATGTATGGATTCAGATGTGGGGCCAGATGATGCATAAGAGGGGACTGTTTGACTTTTCATCCAAGATATCTACTAATGCACTGGAGTTGCTAGCCATTGTTGATGATCACTCGTTCATGATGGTGTCATGTCTGTGCATCATTTTAGATTGGCAAGGATGTACCGACATCCTCTTCACACAAGATGAGCCACCGGTTGCAAGAGATAATATTAGTGTTTTCTTTAAATTAATATAGTTTCATTCTATTGTCTTAATTAATTAATTAGAATATAATTTATTCTAACACATTCTTTAACTTGTTTTATTAAATTTTTTAATGAAATTGTCTAATTATTGTTGTGTACTATATATTTTGTAGATAATGGGACATTCGTTGGGGACATGATTCCACCCCCACCAAATGATCCAAGTGTATATATTGACGAGGAGATGGTGGAGGCGGTGGATCAGGGTGAAAGACTTGATCCTCAGGTACAGATACCGACCGGGGTGTGACATAGGGCGGATAACCAATTCAGGATGGAGTTGGGCGACCAACTATGTCGACTCCTTGTTGATGAGGGAGCCCGCCCTACTACAATCAGAGAGATCCAGGCCGATCGTAGGCTCATAGAGATCTGGAGAGACATGCCCCACAATCTGATGACCCTCATGCATCATATCGTTGGAGCTTCCAGATTACTGGTAGCTAGGATTGATAGCCGTCGTGGAGATGCATGACAGATCAACTTATCTGATGATCATCATTATAGTACTCCACCTCCTCCTTCACCTTGCACCAGAGATCATGAGCATCCAGCATACATTCCTAATCAGCAGGCATCTTCTGAGCAGTCTGCACCATCTCACTAGACACCTATTCTTGAGCAGGTGCGGCCGTCGACTAAGAAAGCACCTAATCCTTATCAGGCAGGTCCATCTGAGCAAGAAATTCCATCTAAGCAGGCCACACCATCCACTGAGTAGGTTGCACCATCTAAGACTCATTAGTAGGTAGTTCCTAAGCAGAATGCACCTTCTAATGAGCATACACCTCCATATTTGGCACGGTATCCATCAGAGCATGAGGTTGCACCATCGATTGAGTGGGCCTTGACTAGTACTAGAATTGATGTAGTACCACCAGATATTTGACATTTATATGCAGTTATATTACAGTTGTATATTTTTGACATTATACAACTATATATCTATATATATATATATATATATATATATATATATATATATATATATAGTCCATGTATCTTATGTTCATGTTGATGTACTTAACTTACATGTTAGTCTTGATCATGATGTGTATATTGTTAGGTCATGTTCGATATGTTCATTTAATGCGCTTGCACATAGATGTGTCTGTGATAGCAGTTATTTGACATGAGATGTATATTTGATGTTTGTGTTGTGATGATGTTATACAATGCTTGTGTTTTTGTTAGATGATCATGATCACAACGATTAGATGATGTTAGCGAATTTCAATGTGTATTTTAGAATATGATGTTTGTACGATGTTTATCATGATCGTAATGTTTATTTTTAATATTAAATCATGATATTTATTAAATATTATGTCGTGATTGTAATTGTAATTCTACATAAAATTGTAAAATTGTAATTGTAATTGTAAGTGTAATTGAAATTTTAATTTTAATTTTATGTAAAATTGTAAAATTATAATTGTAATTGCAATTGTAATTGTATGTAAAATATTTGTAAAATTTTAATTGTAATTGTACATAATTGTATTGTGAAATTGTAAAATTGTAATTGTAATTGTATGTATTGCCATGATTCAATTTTATTAAAATTGTAAAATTTGTAAATTTGTATATTTGTAATTGTAATTTTAATTTTAACTGTAATTGTATGTAAAATTGTAAAATTGTAATTGTAATTGAAATTTTAATTTTAATTGTATGTATAATTGTAAAACTGTAATTGTAATTGTAATTGTATGTAAATTATTTCTAAAATTGCAATTGTAATTGTACGTAATTGTAATTGTATGTATTGTCATGATTCAATTTTATTAAAATTGTAAAATTTATAAATTTGTAAAATTGTAATTGTAATTGTATGCATAGTGATTCTAATTTTAATTTTAATTGTAATTGTATGTAAAATTGTAATTGTAATTGTATGTAAAATTGTAAAATTGTAATTGTAATTGTTATTGCATGTAAAATATTTGTAAAATTTTAATTGTATTTTGAAATGATTGTAATTGTAATTGTAATTTTAATTTTAATTTTAATTTTAATTTTAATTGTATTTAAAATTGTAAAATTGTAATTGTAATTGTATGTAAAATTGTAAAATTGTAATTCTAATTGTAATTGTATGTAAAATGTTTGTAAAATTCTAAATGTAATTGTAATTGTATTGTGAAATTGTAAAATTGTAAAATTGTAATTGTAATTTTATGTATTTTCATCATTCAATTTTATTAAAATTTGTAAATTAATTATCTGAACCATAACTACCGTAAGTAAAATGTATACCGTAAATATTGTTAAATTACCATAATTGTAAATTTGTAAATTTGTAAATTTGTAAATTTGTATGAATATAAATAATTCTAAAATAATAAATCTAGAATAATATGAATTTTGTAACATAATAAATTTTAGAAAATAATGTAAATAAATTCATGTTTAGAATTATCATTATTTTATTATGATATTACATACCAAAAATAATAGTATACATTTTGAAGATATCATTCACACACATTTAAAGCATTCAAGTAGTTATATTCTTTTAGGAATTGACATAACAAAAAAGAACTTGGTATAGTGCATTGTTTTCGAGATCAACATAATTGAAAATTATCAAGTGAAATGATTTTAACATTAACACAATGCAAACCAATTAATTCAAAATACATATTATAATGTTTCGAAAAAAAGAGTCTTAGTTATAAGGTTAAGTCTCTTCTTTATAAAAGCCCATCTTAAATAGTATAAATGATGAAATAACAAATGTACCATATCACTCTTTGTTCTCATGATTACCCTCATTATCTTTCAGCTCACTTGGCATGATAACACTATTGTTCTCAAAAATATGTTTTGATTTAGGGTCATGTCTCAATGTGAACCACCAATCCCTATCCAACACATGTGGGTAAAAAAACACCTGGTTGCAGTGTTTGGGGAAAACATAAGGCTCCTTAACTTCATCCCACATCTTTCTAGAGTTGATACATATCAACCTACTATCGTGATCTTCCTTTACATTATTCTGATAAAAGGTGTCCCACCACTTGCACCTAAAAATAACACATTGGAATGAAGAGAAGTACACTTCAATATCTCTTGTATCTTTCCAACGTAGCCTATCATCCCTCGTACTAGGTTTTGATCACGATGCCTAGCTCGACTAGATTGATTGAACTAGAACTCCACTCCATAGTCTTGTATCATATGTCCATCATCATAATTTTATGTGCGAAAATGGTGTCTATATGCCCACATAGATTGGAACAAATGCACCCATAAAAAAGTTAGAAAATCATAGTCTCATTTGTCTTATAATAATCTAATTGTTAAAATATGAAATATAGATGTTACATTTCAAAGGTACATTATTAAGTTTAAAATGTACATAAATAGAATATTACTGAGTTGTTGAACCCAATCCCTACGTTTAGTGCATCCTCTTCAACACACGGGTAACTACTGGTTGCACCGTATTTCTCTCTGACTTGGTCAACAACCCAACTATTGGGGCATATAATTGGAATATTTTATTTTAAATTATCGGGATAAGGCACACTTCTACCATTCAACCATCCAAATTATTTCCTATCACTATCCCATTTCATCCTCTTTTGTTTGTACAATGTGACCCACAGTTATGTCACTTTGGAATTGTAAAGAATCAATTTATTGATTTCTTCAATTTATGAATTTGCTGATAAAATCAAACCGACATATAGTACATATGAGATCAAAATATACATCATATCGAAGTTCAACGTGAATATTTACATTGTGTAAATTTGAAAAATTATAAGTTTCTTACTCTTTATCAAGCGCCCTTTTCCATTCATTTGGAGAAACTCCCCTTCTATTTTGTCTTCATCCCTTTCATCATCTCAAATAACCACACCTGGTATGTTGTCTTCATCCCTTTCGTAGTTCATTGGACCATCTAGCTTTCAGAGAAGGTCCACAACATTTACATACATAATACCCTTTTTTTACAATACCTGTGAAATTATTCTATACAATATGCATGGCAAATTAAATAATATCATGAAGATCATAACAATTACAATGAATTAAAAAACTAATATACGAAATAATATTGTTACGTATATAAACAAATAAATAAATATGTAATTTACCAGAGAAAACTCCTAAGCCTGGATAATCATGTGTCGTGTGAGCACATATGCCATACAATGTAAAAATCGTCTCTGTTGCGATGGGTCTGGATACATCATATGCATTTATCTCATCCCATAATTCCTTCAATTCATCTACCAATGGTTATAAGTAGATATCATATTCTTCACTTGTCTTCTACAAAGGACTATGAGAGCCAACATAATATGTTCATTATCCATGAAAAACCATGGGGGGATATTTTTATTAATCACTACTACATGCCAAACAGAATAGTTGGTGTTTTGGAGGGAATATGGGTTGACGCCCTCCATGGATATGTTGAGTCGCAGACTTCATACTTCATCCTTGAATTTTTTAGGCCATGTATCCTCTATATGCTTCATGGCTATTGAATTTGTTGGCATTTTCATAACTCCCAACTCACTTATGTGTGAGGCATGTCATCCTTGCAACATAGATAATGCTTTGCAACAAAAGAGCCTTTGAATCCTTGGGATTATAGGCATGTGCCTCAATATATTAGAAGGGGGACCACGTGATTTACCCTTATTTTTTTATTTATCATACCTGTCATGCCTACATTTCAGACATATTTATTTGTCTGCATATTCTCCTCTATATAGAATACAAGAATTTGGACATGCATGATATGATATGTACTCAACACCCAACATTTTCAACAATTTCTTTACCTCTTCGCAGCTACCGAGCAAGACATTATCACTCAAAAGAACCTTATTTTTGTATAACCTTTAGTTGGCCATGGACAATATTAAATGCACATTAATGATGATAATTATTAATGTTCATAAAATTGACCATTTGTAATGTTGATTGTGTGATTATATTTCTCAAAATATAAGGTACTTGATGGTCAATTACCTCAAATTTTCCAAGAAACATGCATTCGACAAGAAAATTTTTTCTTTCAAGTTGTACAATAAAATCATTGTCCCCAACTAGGTATACTTTGACTAACCACCAATTCCAAAGATAGGGGTGGTGGAAGCAAATTTAAGGCTTTCGAAAAAGGCATATGTGATATGAGCATCATCCCCTAGCTTATCATTGTTCTGGAATGCATTTAACAATATTGTCTCCATGGCAGTCATATCCCTTAATTAATCATCCATACCAACCTTTATTTAATATTCTCCATTTCCAGCTTGTGAAGAACTAATATTTTTGTAGTCATTCCTAATTGGTGAATCTGGATATAGTGGGAATTGAATAAGTGGTTGATTCAACAATTCATGGTATCGTTCCTCTCTTATTTTTTCTCTTAATTCAGCCTTCTCTCGATTTTACATTGTCGTGGGGTGCAACCAAAGATGGTAGGTAGGTCGCCCATCATCACTAGAATCCCAATAATTTCAAAAAATGTATTTGAACATGATTAGTACAAAATCGATGATATCAATTAGTAAACATGTCTGCAATGCATGATTAATTGGTTTCAAGTTGAAATAATTACATTAATATACCAAAAATTTATTATTACCATCATTGTCCTAGGATTGTAGCTAGAAGATGGCATGTTACAATTGGCAAGGTGAAGCGACTGTCCATTTTCATCTACCAACTGCGCCTTGCGGTATGGTGCTCCTGATAAGAGCTTCGACGTTTTGGAGCTGTTTGAATATTTTGTGCATCTGAACTCTATTATTAATCTGCATGAACCTACAAATTTGTATACATTAATTTTATTCAGCTCATTGAAATGGATAAAAAAAATCAATTAGATAATGAAAATATAAATAGAATCTGAAGTAATTACGTCTAGATATGGATAGGGAGAACTTCGCAATGGAATTTAAGAAATATTACGGAACGAGATGGATTTTGAAGAATTGTCCATTCAATATAATTATGAGATGATCTCCCTTATTTGAGAAAAATCAACAATAAATTTTGGTGTACATACCTAAAAGTAATTTTGGTGCCTTAAAAATGGACTTATTCTTATCGGTGCCAATGTATTGTTAACCGCACCAGTGCATTTTAGTTACTGTGTACCGGTGCGGTTTCATTAACTAACACACTGGTGATTCTAGTTAACAAGCGCACCAAATATATGGAAATTATTAAAAAAAAAATGCAACTTTATTTTTTTGAAGTGAAAAAAAAGCGGTAAATTGAAAATGGGCGACAAATTATTTTTAGAAATCTAATTTCATAAAAAAGTTCTTTAAATATAAAAAGCTATTCATTATTTCATTATTTTTGCAAAAAATTTCAAGGAGGGATTTTCACGAGAGACATACTTGGAGCAAAAGAGCGTGAGAGCACTGTGGAGCAGCAAAATACTTTCGAACAACAGCACTATTTAGAGAATCATAATTTCAAACATCTCGTGGTTCGCACAAAAACCATGTAGTATAGTAAAATTGTTAAATTTTACTGTAATAATTGTTTTTTTAGAGTTTCTGTTGGATTTAATACATGCATAGTAAAAATTTTAGTGTGAATTTTCAGAAAAAATAAAAATAATAATAAAGATAAATTAATTAATTAAAAAAAAAATCATTCTTAGGTTAAACCCTTGCTTCCTCTTATTTATGTGACTTCACAATTAGGGATTTTCTTTTTATATTTATAGTTTTTGTATTACTATATATATAGGCATATGACATCTAACCTGCGGGACCACTTGAAAATTTGGATCCCAATCCATGTCTTAATTTGTGCGCGTTGTTTAAAATAGCGCACTGGGCACGTACTGACAAAAAAACACTATTTGATAAAAACGGTTTTTTATTCCTTAATGTTTTTATTAATCAGTGCACCAATTAACATATAATGCACTGGGTCCCCTTGTTGACAAAGATCGCCTTGCGGTGTTTCTATTATATTGGCGGTGCATTTATAAGAACCTATTGCACTGCGTTCAGTGCATACTTTGGGAAAGGCTGATATCAGAAATATGCTCGTAGGAATGTCCAAAAAGGTGTACAAGGATATGGTCAAAGAAATATACATAATTACATCGAACGAGGAGCCATATTAACAACAATGTGCTTCATTTGTAATATGTAATCATTGAATTCTATGGTTTCGCTGCTCCAAACAGGTCATCGTGGAATTTTTGATATAACGTTTTTTCTACGAAGGTTTAGAAGCTGAAATTTTTAGAGTGCGAAGCCAAAATCTTGAGAACCATCTTCGCAAAATTTCAGAGCTTGGTTTGTAATAGTTTCAGAGATATTATCTGTGGAATTTAGGGTTGTTTGCAGGCTCCTGAATTTAACCTAAACAGGTCATCACGAAATTTTCGCTATAAATATTTTTCTACAAGGTTTCATAAGTAGAAATTTTCACAAAGAGAAGCTGCAATCCTATGAAATCAGCTCCAAAAATAGAAGAAAAGAGAGATCAACGCCTTAGAAAGCAATTCTTGGATGCTACAAATGACCAAAACCTCCTTCTATATATAGGAGTCCATGGGCCCACAATATAATCCTATCTGACCTAACAATAACAATGTAAGGGCACAATAATAACAATATTGGGGTTACAGGGGTACAACAATAACAATAAAGGGGCTACACTAATAAAAATAAGGGACTAAACTAGTAATATAGGGACCTAACATGCCCCTCTCCTTCAAAAAAGTGTTGTCCTCAATGCTTGAGTAGCTTTGGGTGCTTCTGTATAAAATTCTCATCCTCCCATGTAGAATCTTCAGTGTGTAAGTTCTTCCACTTGATGAGATACTCTGAATTGATCGATTTCGTAGCTTTCGAGTTCTTGTTTCCATGACCGCTTCAGGTTCCAATATGATTTTTCCTTCCTCATCAAGTTCTGGCAATATTGTTTGAACTGGAATATTTTCACCTATAACCTTCTTTAAGCATGAAACATGGAAAACTGGATGCACTCGCAAAGAAGCAGGAAGCTCCAATTTGTATGCCATAGTACCAATCTTTTGCAACACCTTGTAAGGACAATAGTACTTTAGCGATAATTTATTATCCTTCTTAGCTTGCTTGAGGGACATTTGTTTGTATGGTTGTAGCCATAAAAATACCCAGTCTCCTACATCAAAACTTCTCTCACTGCGATGTTGATCTGCCTGTTGTTTCATTCTATTTTGTGCCAAATTTAGGTTATCCTTTAATAGTTGGAGAACTTCTTATTGATGCACGATGTGATCTTCCACTACTTGAACCTTAGAATTTTCTCTTAAAGATGATGTGATGGATGGTGGATGATATCCATAAAGTGCCATAAATGGGGTCATTTTTGCTGTAGTATGGAAGGAAGTGTTATACCACCATTCAGCGAGAGGTAACCACTTGACCCATTGTGTTTGTTTATCGAATACAAAACAACGAAGATATCCTTCCAAACATTTATTTACTATCTCAGTTTGACCATCAGATTGAGGATGATAAGATGAGCTATGAGCTAATTGAGTACCAAAACAAGAAAATAACTCCGTCCAAAAATTTCCAGTAAAAATGGGATCTCTGTCGCTCACAATAACCTTTGGGTTTCCATGTAGCTTTTGAATTGTGTCCATAAATATAGTAGCAACTGTACTTGCTTTAAATGGATGAGATAATGCACAAAAGTGTGCATACTTGGTAAGTCTATCAACTACCACCATGATGACACTCTTTCCTTCGGACTTAGGTAAACCTGTGATAAAATCCATTGACATCTCCTCCCAACGTTGACTTGGAATGGATAAAGGTTGTAGAAGACTCAGGGTCTTAATTGTCTCAACTTTATTTTGCTGGCAAACCAAACATTCCACCACAAACTTTTGAATTTCAGATTTAAGGCCATCCCAAAAAAAATATTTCTTCACCTTGTGGTAAGTTTTTAAAATCTTGAGTGTCCTCCTTAAGGAGAAGTGTGCAATTCCAAAAGAATATTTTCTTTTAATTGGGAATTTTTACAAATATATAAGCGATCTTTGTAACATAAGAAATAATTTTTCCAAATAAATGTATCAGATGTACTAGGATCTTGCTGCAACTTTTGAATGAGTGTCCACACTTCTTTGTCCTTCTTCCATTCATCCCTTGCTTTGGTTATCCAATCTAGTTGGATAATAGAAATGGCAGAAAGAAATGCTTCCACCTCTTCATTATTTCTTGAGAATGCATCTGCAACAACATTTAGCTTCCCTTATTTGTAGATTATTTCAAATTCATAACCCAACATTTTTGTGACCCATTTTTGTTGCTCTTCTGAAGATAGTCTTTGTTCCAAAAAGTGTTTACGACTATCATGATCAGTTTTTACCTTGAAGTGTCTTCCCATTAGGTAAGGTAACCATTTCTTTAGTGCATGTAGTATTGCTAACATTTCCTTCTCATAAATAGCTTTCTGTAAATACTTTCCTTTGATTGGATGACTTTCAAAAGCAATGGGTCTTCCTTCTTGCATTAAAACAACACCAATTCCATTTCCCGAGGCATCACATTACACAATAAAGGTTTTTGTGAAGTCTGGCGTAGCTAAGACCGGTGCTAGGCACCTTGCCTCTTTAAGATGTTCAAAGGCCTTAGTTGCTTTAGGAGTCCATGAAATTGCATCTTTCTTCAATAATGTTGTTAGAGGTGCTACTATTCTCCCATAATTCTTAACAAACTTGCGATAATACCCTATTAACCTGAGAAATCCTTGCAACTGTTTTATGGTTGTGGGGAATTTCCATTCCTTAATGGCTTTAATTTTGTTAGGGTCTACCTTAACACCCTTGTGAGATACAATATGACCCAGATATTCCACCGCTTGTACTCCAAATAAACATTTAGATGTTTTTGCATATAATTTTTTCTCCTGCAATAGTTTGAGCACCCTTTCAACATGTTGAACATGATCCTTCCAAGACCTGTTGTAGATTAGTATATCATCAAAAAATACTAGCACAAATTTTCTAAGGAAGGGTTTGAAAATGGAATTCATCAACCCTTGAAATGTAGAAGGTGCATTGGTAAGGCCAAAAGGCATGACCAAAAATTCATAACGACCCTCATGAGTTTGAAATGTTGTTTTTGGAATATCTTCAGTCTTCATTCTAATTTGATGATATCCTGAACGAAGATCCAACTTGGTAAAATAAATTGTTCCATGTAATTCATCCAATAATTCATCAATCACAGGAATGGGAAATTTATCTTTAATGGTGAGCTTATTGAGCTCCATATAATCTAGACACATGTGCCATGATCCATCCTTCTTGCGCACCAATACAACTAGAGCAGAGAAAGAACTTTGACTAGGTTGAATTATACCAGCCTCTAACATTTCTGCAACCATATGTTCAATTTCGCTCTTTTGGACATAAGGATATCTATAAGGCCTGATGTTTGGAGGAACACTTCCTGGAATCAAATGAATAGCATTATCATGATCACGAATAGGTGGGAGTCCTTTGGGGGTTTCAAACACCTTGGAATGATTGTCCAAGACTTTTTGGAGATTTGCAGAAATAGATGATTTTGATGTTGGAACTTCTAGTGAGCATAATTGTGCAATTACGCCTCGCTGTTCTTTCTTTGGAAGCTTTGTCATGAAATTAGAGCTTATTATATTTCTCGGGTTCCCTGCGATACCCCGTAATTCGACTTCCTTTCCTTCTGAGAAAAAAAGAAAAGAAAAGTAAAACTAAAAGTTCTTGAAAATTAAAAGCTATTGTCCCCAAAGATTGTAACCATTTTACTGCTAGCACAACATAAACACCTCCCATAGGAATGGAAACCATTAGACTATTCAATACATATTCCCCCATGGTTCGCTTCATATTATGGCATTTTCCAGAGCAATTTATAGTTCCTCCATTTGCAACCATCACTTGACATTCTGGTGTTGGGTATAGGAAACAATTCAATTCCTTGGCTACTTTACAATGAATAAAATTATGGGTACTACCCGAATCAATCAACACTATTACATTTTTCTTCTTTATATGTCCTTCTATCTTGAGAGTTTGCGGAGTGGTAATTCCTACAAATGCATTACATGATATGGCCGTACTCATTTCTTCCTCTTCTAGGGTTGGTTCTCGATGTATATCCTCTTCTTTTGAAGATTCTTGTTCATTTTCTTCTTCCTCTTCACAATCTATGCAAAATAATTTATTCTCAGCACACTTATGACCTTTAGTGTATTTGCTATCACAACTGTAGCAAAGCCCTTTTTCTCTTTTTTCTTCCAATTGTTGTGGTGTCAAACTTGTAGGTTGTGGAATTCTAGGAGTAGCAACACTTCCATCTTTATATATGTGAGTGGTAGGCTTCCTTGTTGCCATAATTTTACATTCAATTTTTCTTGCCAACCTGAATGCATTTTCCAATGAATCAGGTTCCCAAATGTGAACTTCATGTTGGATGTTATCCTTTAAATTCACTATGAAGACATCAATCTTTTGTTCCTCTGCAATATCAGTTACCCTTATATTCAATTTTTGGAAGTCCTCAATGTGCTCCGCCACTAAACCCTTTTGTTTGAAATTTATCAATTGGCTAAAGAAGGTGTTGCTTTTTTTATCCTCATAATGTGCTATCATTTCCTCCGTAAAAATTTACCAAGTGAAAAAAAATTTATGGGAGCAAAGCCATCGATATGATACAAATGTATTTTGTTCTAAATGTAAAGTTGCAATGCATACCTTTTGTGTGTTTTGCACATTATTGAGATCAAAATATTGCTCCATCTGTAGTATCCATGTTACGAGATCCTTGCCATCAAACTTCCTCATATCCATCTTTGGAATATGGTGGTTCTTCCATCAACATTAGAGTTTATGAAATCATGATTAACATTTATTTTGTTCTCATCATGAATTTCCTCTACTATCTTTTCACCATTAGGAAACATTTCTTGTATCAACTTTGCCAAACCTTCGATGTCTACTTTTAGATCATTCTTCATGGTTTCTATTTTTTCATCGATCTTAGCTTCCATGTCATCCATCTTAGCTTCCATGCCCTCCATATTAGCTTCCATGCCTTTCTTCAAAACATCAATCTTATTTTCCACGCCTTTCTTCAAAACTTCCATTTCATTTTTTGACATCTCATGTTGCATTTCTTCGTCTTCATGAGTCATAGTAGAGCCTTATGAAGGCGTAATGGGTGTCGAATTATTTTTAGGGGAATTTTAGAACCCAATACTAATATCTCTTCTTCAATATGCCCTTGGAATAAATTCAAACTAATTTTTTTCAAACAAGACTTATGTAATTCGAAAAAAATACACACATTTTTCTTGCTTTTTAGGAGCTCAATATTGAAACTGAATTCTCTCTGTGATTTCAGATCTTCAATGTCTAAAATTCATCCTTGACATAGCCCTCTAATTCCTCTTTCTAATGCCACAGGTCTGACCTGATTTGGACTCTTCAAGACAAAGTTATGTCCAATCTTCCACAATGACCTAATTATGGATTGGTTCAGTAGAGCGCACTTGTATGACTTGCCACATGTCATTTTTTTCTCCTTCGGCTCTAAAATATATAGACAGGAAACTAAAGTCTGTGTACTTGCGGCCACTTTTTACAGAATCGAAATCCGACGCTCAGAGAGAGAGTTATGACGTTTTTCCCACGGTCACCTCTTTGAGACAAAATTCGGGAGCGTGAAAAAATCCTAACTTCCACAGATCATATCTCCAAAACTATTGTGAACCAAGATCTAAAATTTTTACAGGAGGTTCTTCCAAATTTCAACTTCGATCTATGAAACTTTCAGCTTTTGAAACCTCGTATAAACATATTTATAACAAAACTTCCGTGATGACCTGTTTAGGTTAAATTCAGGAGCCTGCAACAAGACCTAACTTTCCAAGATCATATCTCTGAAAATATTGCAAACCAAGCTCTGAAATTTTGTGACGATGTTTTTCAGGAATTTGGCTTTGCACTCTAAAACTTTAAGCTTCTGAAACTTCTTAGAAACAAAGTTATAGCGAAAATTCCACGATGACCTATTTGGAGCAGCGAAACCCTAGAATCCAAATCTCTAATACCAAATGTTATGAAACCAACTCCAAAAATAGAAGAAAAGAGAGATCAACGCCTTAGAAATCAGCCACTTCAAGGGGGAAACCTCCAATACATTACATAAATGAACAATTCTTGGATGATACAAATGACCAAAACCTCTTTCTATATATAGGAGTCCATGGGCCCACAATATAATCCTAGCCGACCTAACAATAACAATGTAAGGGCACAATAATAACAATATTGGGGTTACAGGGGTACAACAATAACAATAAGGGGACTACACTAATAACAATAAGGGACTAAACTAGTAATATGAGTTCAACATGTTACATTTCAGGTAATATTACATGAAAATATCAAAGACTAAGCCAATTTTGATATAAAATAAAACAATAGGAATATTAAAAGGTATATAAATTGGATAGAAAATGAAAAATATTTATACGAGGCAAATATAACAACAACGTGCTTCGATATGTCTGTAATCCATTGAATTTTTAGTAGGTACAATAAATAAACAATTTAGCATTAAATATTAATTTTCAAGTATTTTCTTGCAGAAAAGAAAAGAAAATGGAACCCATTCAGCATATAAAACAAGACGACAAGGAAGAAAAGGGTTGATATCTATGTTTGTGAGTAATTGTTACTTCCTTGTAACAAATTAACTAGATTTCATTTTTGTATATTTTAAGTTGTTTTACAACAATCATCATTGAATTTATTCAAACAATTGCTAACATACAAAGAAGAACCATCATAAGAATTGATTGACATTGGGTTAAATATGGTTTGTCAGTATATGTTGGCATATCAAAAATTAATTGTGGAATTTGTAAGCATCTATATTCTTTTAGTTAGATCCATCTACAATTAATAGAACAAACAAATATTTTATATTAAATCTATGATTTGTTATGGGGTATAAAACTTGCAGGAAACAAAGTATGGAACTGCGCAAACAAATGAATTGTTGAGATATGTCATGAAATTTGGTTTTGAAAGAATGTGTATAGTTCATGAGTCAATGCTTCAATTATGGTACATTTATTTTCGATTTACATTGATGTATATTATTTAATATTGCATTTCTTATTATTCTCACCAATGTATATACACTTATTACACTTTATTTTTATGTTTGTAGGTGGAACTTGAAGAAGAAGAAAACAATCAACACAATGAACAAAAAAATCCTCCAAATAACCCAAGTCATGGAAGTAGCTCGAGCAATGACAACAGTTCCAACGAAGAATGAAGATCAATATGTTTGGATATCAAAACAAGGTGTTGTATTTTTTGAAATATTTGTCTGTGAAATCAGACATTTTGTTTAATGTAATGGACATAGTGTCCCAATTGAAAGACAAAGGGATACCAATAATTGTCTCATTTTGTAGGACAAAGAGTGTTATATATGTGTGTGTGTGTGTGTGTGTGTGTGTGTGTGTATGTATATGTATATGTATATGTATGTATATATATGTGTGTGTGTGTGTGTGTGTGTGTGTGTGTGTGTTTTAATTTATTCTATTGTGTTATCCATTGTCGTTGTAAAATTTTACACCGTTGATTAAATACATGGATGACTAAATATTATAATGAAGAGATGTGAAATATGATGATATGATATAAAAAATTAATCTAAAAATCACATTCAAATGCACTAATAAAAATTTAATTGATATGAATATTGTTATAAGATATGTGTCAACTTTTTATGAATAATTAATTTTAAAAAATCGCAATAATTGCACTATCACAGGTCGATGTTTCTAAGAAGTACAAAACGAACACCGGTGCGTGTTTGTTTCTACACACTAGTGTGTTTTTACGACCTATGGGCACTGAAAAAATACTAATACCAATTTGAACGTCGGGTGCGCTTTATCGATGACTACCACTCGAGAGGTTTGATAGGCGTTGCATGCACCGGTACGGTTTTCCTTTAACATGCCAGTGTTTTTTTATAACTTAATGTCCCAATTCGTTTTAACACCTAAACGGCCTGGTGCGTTTTTACACCTTAACGACCTAGTGCATGCACCTTCCATCAACTCGTTGCGTCTTGTTGGGTGACATGCACTGGGACGTTGCTAAATAACCAACGACATCCGAAATGTTTTTTCCATCCTAGTGCTTGGTATATATATAGTACTGGTGTGTACATGGTAAAATGCACCGGTGCGTTCACACATGATGTCCGCACCAATGAGAAAAACATCCGTAAAAACCTCTGACTGCCCAGTTTTTTTTAGTTGTGTTGAAGTTCTATTAGAAGCTCCTCCAAAACCTCTGTTACCAAAAAGGGATGTTGTAGAAATTTTCTTTTTGAAAATTTTGGCCAACATTATAACACTAAAAACCTCCTTTATAAGTTCTGCTAGAGGTTATTTTCATTGTAGTGAGTGGAGGTCAGATAAGAAAAGGATTTTTGACAAAAAGGACCTCTCTTGAACATATTGCTGACATGACTCGGAGTGTGGCAACATTTGACTCGAATAGGATCAAAGGTCATGTTGACAAAATTTGGTAATCAAATGAGAGGCAAATGGATTTCCCAAACCCATGTAGGAAAAGTGACGAATGTAGGATTTCCAAAACCCAACATGAACTATAGATGAGTGTCATGTTCAAGAGCAACAAGCTGTCCAAATTACACATAGGATGTTCACTTTCAATTTCCCCCCATTATTGCTAATGAGTACCTCTTTATTTTTTATAGCCGGCATGAAGAAGATAGCATATACTGAGTGTGTAAGTTAATTCTTCAAATGAATTCATCCTACTAATTTTAATGAGCCCTAGGAAGGAGAAACTCAGTCTTTTCATGGTGACAAGTCTTTCGTCGTTTAACCTTTAATGAGTCCAACGAAATTCTAACTCAGTGACTTTTCACGTTTAAGGAGTTTGAAAAGAAACAAAAAGGAAACTCCGTCATTTCTCTTTTCATAAATTGTCTCTCGAATCCAGAAAGGTAGAAAACAATATTTGAGAGAACCTCTTGACCATGTTTGACCAAGGTATTTCTTTTTCTTAAATAATAAATCTTAGCCCGAAAAAGGGGTAAATGTATACTGAGATCATGTCAATTCATTCACTTTAACGAGTTTAAAATGACAAGTGCATGGCAATATTTTCACTTTTTGAGAGTCTAAAAAGAGTTGAAAGAGGACTCCTCCTAGAGGAACGAGTGGTATAAAAGGTAGCAACTAGTTCCAGTGATGGTGGAACTACTCAAAACATATAAAGGTCAAGAGGTTGGCTAACAATACCACTCATCGCAGATGTTTGTCAGGAAAGGGTAAAATAACCAAGTGAAAGCGTATGATCGGCCAAACATATGGTGACGACGAAATGAGAAAACCAAGGCTCATCTGGCAAGAAACAAGCTGATAAAATGGCAATCATGAGAGGTAAAATGAGGAATGGCTTCATTTTTCCAGAAGCTTGAAACATGAGAAAAAACTTTGCTTGAAATTGGTTTCATTTTTACACAAGATTGAAACATGTGGAAAAACTATGCTTGAAATAAGTTTGCATGCCCCCAGCATAATGACGCAATTTCAGGTACATGCCCCTTAAGCTTCATCTCATTCACCTAAGTAGACTACTGGTTACTAACCGGTGGATGAAATGAAGGTTCAATTACGAGATCAAGTGAAATACTCAATTGGAATTTTATGAGATCTAACCAAAGACTCGAATTGAAAGGGGATTTGTTTCATTTTTTAATGCGGTTGACACAGTAAAAGAACTATCCTCATGAAACCTTGTTTAATTTTATAACAAGCTCGACACAAGAAAATAACTCTACTCTGAAGAGCTTGTTTCATTTTTTAAGGAGCTTGACCAAAGAAAAGGAAATTTTCTCTAACATTGTGCTCATGGCCCATTAAAGGTCATGGCTTCCAATAGGTTCTCATTAAATGGGAGAAAAACACACTAGAAATCAGGGTCAAATGCCCCCAATACATGGTGTGCTATATCACTGAATGGATCATCATTAGACATGGGCATGGAACAAGTTGCCACATAATTAACCTATGGAAGGGAAGATACCACTGGAATGTAAGAACCATTAAGGGATCATGGTTGATTGGGAGCCATATTAGAACTAATGAATGGTCGATGATCGATGGTCACAATGCTTCCTTCATGTAGGAAACAGATCACACGAAAGAGAGAAGAGACAAGAGCTCCCATGACATAAGTATAGTCATGCCCAAGGATTAAATTAAAATTCAAGGGAATTTGGACAACCATACATCTATATAGACAATATTTCCTCCCAAAGTAATAGGTAACTTAAGAATTATCCCTAATGGTTGAGTGTTTCCTTTGTTAAATGCGAACAGATTCTGGATAATAGACACAAGTTGCGAAGAACTGAAATCTTTCGAAGTAGTCAAGGAAAGAATACTAAAATATGTGCTTTCATCTATTATGGTGCTAGGTATGGCCACATTATAAGCCTATACCGTGATCTCAAAGGGCACGTAAGAAGGAAGACGATATCCTACCATTCGACTCCAATCAAAGGAAGCGTCTAGGCTACTTGGAGGGGGTGCTATGGGAATGGGAAAAATACACCCTCGTGTTACAGGAATGGGAGGATCACCCTCCTGTACCGAGGTAACGGGAGGATTACCCTCCAATTCATGGGAATTTGAAGAAACAAAAAGAACCTAAGTGGTATGAGGTTCACTCTCTACACGAAAAGCATGATCCACTAAGGTGGAATTAGGTAAACCATTTTCTCAACCAATGGTTGGTCAGGAACAAACTCATGAGATTCACTTTCAGAGAGAGTGGGATCAACCAAAAATGAATTCTAATCGATCACTTGATCAACTAGCTAAGGATCAGAGGAAACCTTTCGATAACTAGGAGGAAGACGAGGTTGAGAAGCAGTAAGGTTATTCAACACATTCAAGGCTTCATCCATATAAGGACAAAGGTGAATAGGATGATTCCCTTCACATAACCTACAGGGAAATTTGACTTTACCCTTTTTCCCATGGGCCTTATTATCACTAGTTGAGGGTTTGTCACCAACATGATCTCCAGAGGTTGATGAAAAAGGTCTATTTGAGTCGGTAGACCACATTTCTAATACCCTGGGAATACCAGGACAATCTCTAAGAAGGTGGTCACCCTTACATAACTTGCAAGGGGATTTGACTTTCTATGACTGAATCGAATATTTTCAACATTAGTTTCACTGGAAGCAATGGTTGCTTGGTTTCCCCCTCGCTTATTTCTTTTATTCTTCTTCTTCCTCTCATTCTTCTTCTTAACCTCCTAGTTACTAGATTCTTGAATTTCACCAGGTAAAGAAGGCAAGGGGTCAACTTTAGGATCAACATGAGGTTGAAATTTTCTAGGTGAAGGAGAACTTGGTAGAGAATCAGCTTGGACATTTGGAACCATGGGGGTTGAAAATAACCAAACTAGAAAACAATGGTTAATCCCGGGAGGGACAACGTTGCCATATAGGGAATACCAACATTTCAAAAAGAAGGAAAAAGACCATGATTCCCATCTAAGGAGATTCCCTGATTGGTAAACTCAGGAACTATTGTCATTAGTCTCAACCTAAGATCTGATAAGGAGTTGTGCATGGGTAAAATGTGATGCAGACCCGCTACAATAATATCAGAATATGTTGTGGAAAACAAGTTTAAAAATCCCCACAAAATACCTTTACTTCACAACAAAGTTCAGTCCTTGGAATTTATCAACATACAAAAGCGCGCGAAATAAATAGTGGAATTTTTATAACATACGCAGAAAAAAACAAAACCCAAACCTATGCATAAACGCAAACAAAATGTGAATACGTGAGAGTTCATTCTAGAGGGACCCACACAATTCTGACCAATTTTCGACAATCTCATTTCACACAAAATACAAGTTAACTTAACACGTTAAAGTCTATTCCCTGCGAATTTCGATTTTGCACCACGCTGACATGTGTCTTCCACTTCGCATCACAGAATTTTTAACTTACCCCACGACGGGCCTTAGTGCTAACACCTAAACTTTGCAATGTGTGGTCGCTGCTTCAATCTCCACCGTTGGCTTCTACAGGAGTTGACGGTCTGCACAACTCCCTCTCCATACCACTTCGCCTCACAAGTTATTAAACTTAAATTGCGAAATCTCTTAACTGAGACTCATATTCTCTACGATGTGTGATGTCTCTCTGCCTGCGATGTGATCTTCCACCGTTGGTCGGTTGGATCCAACGACCCTCGTCGCGCCTACAAATCCGATTGATATATGATCTATGGTTAACAAAATATTACATTCAACAAAGGAATGTGTAGAACTAAGGCCTCGCCATTCATTTACTTTTTCTTCTCTATACTCTCATTTCTCGCTACAGATGGCAGAACCCCACAATGGTGGATTTGGTTCGGTTTTATGCCTTTCCAAAAAATCCCCATATGGTTGAGAAACTGTCATTCAGTTTCCAAAAAAGATTATTCAACTAAATACTTAACTAATCCTAATTTAACCATTCTTTTTATTCTGCAAATTATAATGGTTGAGTTAGCCCAAGTTAACTTAAACAAAATACTTTAAAAAAAAAAGTCTTCAAATTCCTAGGACTGCTAGTCCTCTTTCCAAGCCACAACATGTGACCAGCTTGTCATGTTGATGGCTCTACCTTAATGCTCCTACATCAGGCTCCCAGGGTAAATTAAATTCATGGCTCCTGTCCATGATCTTCTCAACAGAGTACCCTGCGCTTTGAATTTGGGCAGCGTCCAACCAAGAACAATCCTCTAGAGGATGGTCCTTCCATTTGACCAGATACTTTAAATATTATTTGTTTCGAGCCTTCCTCTCCACCTATGTGTCCAAAATATGTTCAATTTCCAAAGGTTGTGCTAGAGGCATTTGTTTAATCCATGCTCTCTCTTCATCCTGGGTGTCTCATGTTCGTCTCTCTGAACTGTCTTCTTCATCAACAGCAGTGTATGGGTACAGATCTTCCACATTAAAGATGGGCGATATTCCTACACATGAAGGTAACTGCAATTCGTAAACATTTGTAAAAAATTCCAAAGAATTCTAAAAGGACAGATTTTTTTCATATTCATTTTCTTGTATTCGCCTTTAGGAAACGTCTCCTTGTGCAAATGTGTCAGTACTAGGTCTCCTACTTCAAATTGTACCTCCCACCTTTTCGAATCTTCTCGTTGTTTATATTTTTTGTTGTTGTCTTGTAGCTTCAATTTGACCTGTTCATATAAATTGTTGATTGCTTTTGCGAAATATTCACCATCAGTACTCCTATTTTCTAACTGACCCAAATCCCACAACTCAAATACTCCACGTCGGTGCATTCCATATACAATTTGGAAAGGACTTCTACCCGTACTTTTTTTGGGTGAGTCATTATAAGGAAACTCTGCTTGTGAAAGAAAATGATCCCACTTTTGGAATTTTCACCAACCAGACTCCTCAACAGATTTCCTAGAATCATGTTCACAACTTCAATTTTCCCATCTGACTATGGATGATAAGCAGAACTGAAATTTATTTTGGTGTCTAACTTCTTCCACATTTTTTTCCATAAATTACCTTTGAAATTTACATCCCTGTCTGAGATGATGGACTTCGGAAAGCCATGTAATCTGACTATCTCTGTAAAGAACAAGTGTGATACATGTGTGGTATCACTTGTCTTTCTGCATGGAATGAAATGTGCCATTTTGGTGAAAGATCCACCACCACCATAATGGAATCGAATCCCCTTTGTGTCTTTGGTAGACCTAAGACAAATTCCAAGCTAACTGAGTCCCATGGTCTGTTAGGAATGGGTAAGGGTGTATACAACCCTGCATTATGGCTATGTCCCTTTGCATGTTGACACAATTTACACCTGTTCGTGAATCTCTGTACATCCCTTCGCATTATCGGCCAATAGTAAAAGTGGCTCAGCTGATCCAAAGTCTTATCTATGCCAAAATGTTCGGCCAAACCTCCACGGTGTTTTTCCTTAATTAAGTTCTCTCGCATAGAACATTCCGGAATACACAATTGTCCTCCTTTGAACATCAACCCATCCTACATGTTATAGTCCAACCATGGACTATAGTCCCTCAACAGTGGATTCTGGCAGGCTTCATAAGCTTCCTTAAAATCTGCATCCACTTCATACAAATATTTGAGATCCTCAAATCCCAACACTTTCACTGTGCTTTCTTGTAAAATCATACTTCTCTTGCTTAACGCATCTGATACCTTATTAGCCTGACCACTGATGTGTTTCAAAAGAAATGTAAAACTATGCAAGTACTCCACCCACTTTGCATGTTTATGATTCAACTTGTGCTGCTGCATAATATATTGCAATGCAAAATTTTCTGAAAATAAGACAAATTCATTAGCCAACAAATAATGTCTCCAATGCCTCAACACTTGGACGACTGCATAAAACTCTTTGTCATAAGACATATACTTCTACCTGCTCTCATTTAACTTCTCACTGAAGTATGCTACTATCTTATCTTCTTGGTTGAGTATTGCACCAATGGTTGTCCCACTGGCATCACAACAAACTTGGAAAAGTTTGTTGAAGTCTGGAAACTTTAGGATTGGTTTTTCTGTAATCTTCTTTTTTTTAAATTGAAAACTCCTCTCAGTAGGTTTTGTCCAATGAAAAGGTTGATTTTCCTTCTTAATGGTATCGAACATAGGTGCACAAATACCACTGAAGTTTTTAATAAACTTTTGATAGAAACTTTCCAATCCATAAAAAATTATTACTTTAAACAAAATTTTGGGAGATGGCCAACTAACTATGGCTACAACCTTCTATGGGTCCATTTTCAACTCATTCTCAAAAATTACAAAGCCTAGATAAATAAATTATTTCTTGAAAAAAGAACATTTTTTTAAAATTAATTAACAATTTATTTTGCTGCAATTTTTCTAGCACATACCTGACATGCCGAAAATGTTCTTCCTTTGTTTTGCTGAAAATAATTATACCATATAGATATACAATCACAAAATTACCAATGAATTCTTTCAACATCTCATTCATCAAAAGCATGAATTTGTTGGGCACATTGCTCAGCCCAAAAGGCATGACCAACCACTCGTACAAGCTTTCATTGGTCTTGAAAGTTGTCTTCCATTCGTCACCTTCACTAATCCTGATCTGGTGATAGACGCTTTTCAGATCTATCTTTGAAAAGTATGTTGCTCCACTCATACAATCCATCATATCATCCATCCAAGGTAAATGAAACCTGTACCTGATAGTGATCTTGTTTATCGCCCAAGAATCAATGCACATCTGTCATTCACCTCCTTTCTTGGGAGCTAAAACGGTCGAAACAACACAAGGGCTCAAACTCTCTCGAACCAGTCCTTATTTAATAATTCATGTACTTGCTTTCTGATCTCCTCATTGTCTTTAAAACTCATCTGGTAAGCAGCCTTGTTTGGAAAATTGGCTCCTGCAATAAAATCAATATGGTGATTAATGCTTTGCTTTGGTGGTAATTTATTTGGTAGATCATCCACCAAAATATCACTAAAATTTTGCAGCATGTCCTGTATTTCCATAGGAAAATCAATGATTTATGTATGCATCAATACTACTCTTGGCCTCTGCACAACTGCCTAATTCACTTCATTCTCCTTAGTCTGTCGTGGAAACTGCTTCCTGCCTATCAGTAGTGTTTTAGTACCACTAGTTTCTACAGTCTCTTCTTCTTTCACGGGAACTAGCGTATGCTTTATCCCATCCTTCACAAATCTGTAAAAATTATTTTCCCCATCATGGACGACCTTTCTATCATATTTCCATGGTCTTCCCAGCAGAATATGGCACATGTCCATAGGCATAATATCGCAAGTTATCTTGTCCTTATACTTGCCAATGTGACACTCCACCTCACACTACTCATCAACCAACGGTTGGTGTCCTTTATGCAACCAAGACACCTTATATGGAGTCGGATGCTTCGACTTCTTAAAAGCCAAATTTTCCACCATCTAAGTGGCTACCAGGTTATTGGTACTTCCACTATCTATAATCAATTTGCAGTATTCTCCATGTGACTTACACATAGTTCGGAACAATGCTTTCCTCTGTGTCAGGTCAGCCACCTCCTTAGATGGTTTTAGTGAAACCTTTTTCAACACCAAGGCCTCTCCTGTTTCAGGCACATTCTCCACCTCTTGTGGTGCTGCCTCTACTTCATTAGGTTGAGAAACATATGCTCTGCTCTGTCCAGCTGGTTCATTTTTAGGACATTCAAAAGACATGTGTCCCCATTTGTGACACTTGTAACACTCGTAGGCATTTCCTCTACCTCTGCCATTACCTCTTCCTCGCTGGTATGGCCTTCCTCCTCTAGTGTTACCTTCCTTCTCAGTCTGTCCCAAAGTTTTCGAACTGATGCCTTCTTCATTACTGTCGCCAGCTCTACCTCTGCCATAGGACTGTCCTCTTCCTCTACCAGAACCACTTCCTCTTCTTGGATTCTACTTCCTGGAAATATTTTCTTCTGCCTTCAAAGCACATTGGTATGCCTCCTCTATATTTTTTGGGGAAAGAATATTGATCTCATCCAAGATTTCCATCCGTAGACCATTCACAAGTCTTTCTCTCCTCTCAGGGGTATCTTCAACATACCCAGCCCTCAAGTTCAATTTATAGAACTCTTTTGTGTATTCCTTTACAATCATTTTCCTCTGTCTCAGGTTCTGCACTTGTTTATAAAGGGAAATTTGGTAATTTTTAGGCAGAAACATTCTTTTCATCTTTGCAATCATTGTGTCCCAACTTTTGATCAAGGGATTGTTCAGTATTCTCCCTTTTTATTGCACATTGTCCCACCATAGTGTGGTGTGTCCTTTCAACTTAGTGACAACAAACCTAATTTTTCTTTCCTCACTAATTTCCTCATACTCGAAGTATTTATCCAACTCGTTTATCCAATTCAGCAATGCTTTTGTGGATAAACTACCATCATAATTGGAGAGATGTGGTCTTGGTTTGCTGCTAGCCATCAAAACAAATTTCAGTAATCTAATTTCTAGTGGCTCATTCTCTGACTCATCTATGTGTGCCTCTAGCTCCTCATCTTCACTGTCATCTCCACCTTCAGGGTCCCTATGCCTTCCTGCTTCGATTGCTGCCGAACATGATGACAACACTATAATTTCTTTGCGTAGTTCTTCATATGCTACTCCCCTTGCAGCTCTTCCTTGACCTCTTCTCCCTGCTTCAACTCTTCCCTAGCCTCTTCTTCCTATTTCCATATTCACTTAGGAAGAAAAAAATTCTCTAATACTAATTGATGCAGACCTGCTGCAATAATATCATAATACAATGCGGAAAACGAGTTTAAAACTCTTCACAAAATCCCTTTACTTCGCAACAGAGTTCAGTCCGTGGAAGTTATCAACATACATATGCACGTGAAATCAATAGCAGAATTTTTATAAAATATGCAAACAAAAAAAAACCCAAAAAAAATGCGAACACACGGGATTTCGTTCTAGAGGGACCCACACAATTTCGACCAATCTTCAGCAAACGCATTTCGCACAAAATACAATTTAACTTAACACATTAAAGTCTATTCCTTGCGACTTGCGATTTTACGTATCGCTGACACGTGTCTTCTACTTCGCATCGCAGAATTTTTAACTTACCCTGCAACGGTCCTTAGCGCTAACACCTCAACTTTGCAATGTGAGGTCGCCACTTCAATCTCCACAGTTGGCTTCTGGAAGATCTGACGGTCCGCGCAACTCCCTCGCCATACCACTTCGCATCACAAGTTATTAAACTTAACTTGCGAAATCTCTTAACCAAGACTCCTATTCTCTGCGATGTGCAATGTCTCTCTGCCTGCAATGTGATATTCCACCGTTGGTCGGTTGGATCCAACAACCCTCATCGCGCCTACAAATCCAATTGATATATGCTCTGTGGTTAACATAATATTACATTCAAAAAATGGATGTGTATAACTAAGGCCTTGCCGCACATTTACTTCTGCTTCTCTATTCTCTCCCTTCTTGCTACAGATGGCAAAACCCCACAATGGTGGATTTTGTTCGGTTTTATGCCTTTCCCAAAAATCTCCATATGGTTGAGAAACTTTCATTCAGTTTCCAAAACAATTTATTCAACTAAATACTTAACTAATCCTAATTTAACCATTCTTTTTATTCTTCAAATTACAATGGCTGAGTTAGCCCAAGTTAACTTAAACAAAATACTTAAAAAAAAAAACAAAGTCTTCAAATTCTTAGGACTGCTAGTCCTCTTTCCAAGCCACAACATGTGACCAGCTTGTCACATTGTTGGCTTTACCTTAATGCTCCTGCATCAAAATGTTATTCCGTGGATAATAAATTTTAGAAATTAAACACAAAATAAATCAAAAAGGGGTAAGCTAGGAAAAAAGGTTTACCAAGTATCCGTGAACTGTAGAATACCTTGTGGCCAACGAAGAATTATGGGCAGGCAATCTCCATGAATGTTGTGTTCAGTGTATTACGTTTTCAAGGCGACTAACTTAGTTACCTATGGTAGGCTTGCAACCTAATGGTATCTCCCAAAATATACGTGACAGTACGTGGGTGTCCAATCCATAGTAGTGTTGTCTAATGTGTAACTATTCAATGAGAGCATCCCAAATATACTTATCATACATCAATATACTTCCATACATGGACGAGATATAGCGCAAACTAAATGAAAAAAGAAAAAAAATCCATTTCAATGAAGCCTAAACTATTTAGGGTATACATACGAGCAAAAGGTAATCAATGCAATGACAATAATCCCCCCCAAACTAGCTCAAAACTACGAAATGCAATTCTTTTTAATTAAATTCATTTTTCCCAAACACATGCAACTTATTAAAAAATGAAAATACTTCACTTTTCCACTGAGATGCACAATTTTATTTTTAGAATTTGAAATGAAATCAAAATCAAAACAAATGAATGAAAGAATAAATAAAAATCCTTTCACTTTTCCTTCAATCGAACAAAAAAAAAAATTGCTTTAAAAAATCCATGAATGAAATGCTTTTCACTCTTTTAAAAACAATAAAGATAATGCTAAATTAAAACCAAAATGAAAATCAATTTCAGTTGCTTTTGGATTTAGAAAAAGGACACACTCTTCTAGACTTGTGAATCAAACAAGTTGTGATCCTATGTTTGACACTAAATAGAAGCTAAAATTAGAGATGCAATGATGACCAGTTCACACGACAAATAACTTTGAATCAAGTCAAGAAAAATGTGAAAAAAGGTGTTTGAAATGGTGAAAAATCTCCCACTTACAAACAAATCAAAGAGATGAAAACACTTGCTCATAGAAAATAAGTAATTCAAGCACACAACAAGGAGGCCACTGAGATTTTACAGACATCTTTCAGGGGTCGAGACACACTAGAAAATCAAGGGGAAACCTTAATTTCTCCTAGGTCTAATATCAATTTCTCTGTGTTAAGAAGAAGAGTGATGAAAGGAAAATCAACGCAATTGTACTATATAGAACGACTCTTACAACACTACTACGCAAACAGAAAGCGCATTGGTCGCTAAAAACAAGGAAAAATAAAAAATAGTTTCACACAACACCAAAACTAACACAATGAAGTGACTATCAAACCTTACACAAACTAACAGAGGCATAATCAGGCTTATATTTCAGTAATCGGTTAAACTAATCCAAGATCAGTCTCGGGAAGGAAGACTTAAGAGGCTAAGCTCCCTAGTGGAGTCGCCAGTTCTGTTGACAAGATATATCCCCTTTGCGGACATAGGCGATCTCTCTAGCCCTAGAGTGGGTATAGTAACACGAGATTCTTTCTAATGCAAATCTCTCTTAACTAACATTTACAATGCGACAAGAAAAGATACATAAGTACCTTTTTCCAAACACTACGCTTGAATCCGTTAATGATAACCTTGATCCACGATCCTTTTAGGCTCGCTCTCTACTGCTGATGGCACAAAAATACTTGTGGATGATCAAGAGGCAACAAAAAATGTAATACAATACATAATAATTGTAAACATTATCTATATAGAAGATCAAGGAGTACCATAATATTTTCATAAAAAATTAGACAAATATAGAAAGAAAACATCAGATGTTATTATTAATGTATACAAAAAGGAGAGCTTGCAACCCAAGCCTTGATGTTGGAGGACTCCTTTGGTGAAAATATGAGTCTTTCACTAAAGCTCTAAATCATTTCTTATCTTGAACACTTAGGTGTTATCACAATTCTAGGATGAAAGAGAACGAGGGTTCAGATGAGTCTAACAATGACCAACCAAGCTCTAAAATTGGGGGATGAGGGATATGAATTTATAGTAAGGGAGAAGAGATTGGGAGCCCATGAAAGGAGGAGGAAGGCCCACTTTCTAAGGGATGAACCCCCGTGGATGAGATCAAAGCTCTAAAATCAAAGAGCTTTACCTTATTACCATCTTTTAACAACCAACTCATCGCCCTAGAAATTCTAGAGGTTGAAGCTTCTCCTCCATTTGAGGAAACACTGCCAGAAAGTGATCAGCGTGGTTTTCCAAGAAATAAGTGCGCTGGAAGCACTGAGCCAAAACTATGAATATGACATCAGCACGAGAATGGCACCAGGAAAAGTGCTCACCTAGGAAACTAGGAATTTCACCATGTTTCTTCAATAATATTCCAACGAATTTTTCTTTGGATCTTTAGGGGATGTCTTAACATATTTCTTCATGGTGGAAACATTGCACAGGATCTATCAAAGTAAATTTCAAGATCAAGGATGGGAAAATGAGCATGGTGAAAAATTATTGTGTAACACTAAGTTGGCCATGAGATTAGTATTAAGAGACTCGAAGATTCTAAACAAGCTTTGGGGGAAAAATTATGGTGGTGATTGCGTCATCATGGGGAAGAACTATGAAAACAAATATGGGATAAGAAATATTACCACTCCTCTCAATAAAAAAGGTTACGAGAAATTGAGCATTCTCTCGGATCTTCCATATGGAATTTGGTATAAGCGAACTAGAACTTAATTCAAAATCATGATTTTTGGGAGATACCTAATGGATGCACCCCGTTATTTTGGAAATATGCTTGGAAAGAGATGCCATGGTTTGGGGATCAAGTTGATCCCAGAGTATTAGAATATTTTACTTTAGAGCATCAGAACATTACAATATTAGACTTTTGGAAATAGGAAAAATACTCTATGTTATGGTGAGAATGGAGCAATTTAAGGTTAGCTAGCACACCCAACCCTCTCTGCATGGCATATTTTAGCTTAGGAGCTACAAAGCCAGAAAAATCTATTGCTCAAGATCATGATAAAATTTGGTGGGGGTATCAAACCAAAGTGATGTTTACTCTTAAGGAATCCTACTCTCTACTATTTGGTCATCAGGACATCCACCAAGATAGTACTTGGCGAAAAAATTGGACAAATGATATTTAGCCTAAGGTCACACAATTCCTTTCACTGATTGGAAGATGAAATATCCTCTAGTGGGATCAAATTAGGAAAAAAGGATTTCAGGGCCCCTCATTGTGTCCCCTATGTTAGAACCAATAAGAGACAATGGAACATCTCTTGAATGTATGTGCTTTCGTTAACCATTTTTGGATGCATATCTTACTCCTTTTTCGATTTGCAACCTCAACGGTTTGGTGGAAACATTGGAGAATTATAGATACAATATATTTAATAACTTTGTTGTGAATAGAACATGGAATATTTTTCTTGGTTTTTTCATGTGGGCACTTTGGAAAAAAAAGGAACAAACAAATATTTAAGAAAAATAAACAGGAAGGCATGATCTAGAAACTTATTAAGAAAAATATCTACAAGACACTTCTCTTTGAATCATGGTCCAATAGGAAACTTATATTTTATGCAAGTGTGAGCTCTCTCCTTCAATGATATTCGGCCTCCCTCCCAAGATCTCATCTCAGTAGAATATCCTCTCCTATCATGTTCACTCTCACTCCTAAGGTTTTTGTGAAGTTAAATTTTAATGGTGCTTCCAAAGGTAATCCTCATCAAGTGAGTTATGGAGGGATTTTCTACGATTAGGAAAGTCATACATTGAAGGTGTATGCTGCAAAGAGAGGAGTTACAAGAAAAAATGCAATGTAATTCCTTTCCTTGGAAAGAGGTATGCCACTAATAATCAATGAAGGATACTTAAAACTGCAAGTCATTAGGGATTGTCAGTTGGTTATAGGGACTCTTAGGAAAATCATCAATGGAGATCCTATGTAAAAAATTTCCAAGAGATGGAGAGTTGAGGATATCATCTTCTGTATTCAAACACTATGCCACTCCATTCATTAAGTCATATCTTCACATTATTCTTGAACAAGCAACAAAGCAACTGATTTCTTGGCCAACTTAGGGTGTCAGGATAGTGACATTTTTCTAACTAAAACATGGTTTTAATAAGGGACACCCATCTATAAATAACCTTTGCAATATCCTAGATGTTGAAAGAAGGCCCCCAATCAGGGTGTTGGACAATGTGACGGTGGAGAGTGGGGGTGTAGAGCCCGCGACCCCATTGGATCCCATGGAATTTAAGAGGGGGGGTCTCATGGCCAAGCCACCCCATGAATTACAGATGTGAACTATTCCTACCTCATTCATTACCATGCCAAGAATTTCTCTATTCAATTGTTCTGTAAGGAGAGACCCTGTTATCCAAATTTTATGGTGTGCTTAGGCTCCTCTCTCACATTAGCTGGGACAATTCTCTAGTTTTTAGTAATGAGGGATCTATGCATGGTAAGAATATTGCAGAGCCATGACATAATTCATGGCCTTTTCTTGACACAAGGCCACTTGCATTTCGCATCGAAGTGGAAGTGACTTGTGTATGCATGCAAGCCAATTTAGCTTTTAAGTATCAAGAGATATGTTTCTCACATGGGATGATGGATATTGGAATAGAATTAGGATTTGGGCACATAAAAACTTCATCTAACAGGACTCTGTGGATTCCATTGGAGATGGAGAGCGAAGTTGTTGGTGGAATTATCATGATGTTAGTGCACACAAATTCATAGAATGAGGAAAATGGTTGGATATATCAGGGTATTGTATTATTATTTGGCTTAGTTATTTTATTCTTTGGTTCTATGTCTCTCCCAGTTGTAATTTTGGTGGTTGTGTTATAAATTATAGGGAGGAGTAATTTTAGGTGACCTTGTCTAGAGTTTTTCATCTGCATCTTTGATTTATTGGTCCTCCTTTACTTTTTGGCTTAGGCAGCCTAAAATCCCTAGCATCCCTTAGATTTTACTTATTTTTCGCATGCTTAGTCTCATTCCTCTCAATTTTGCGTTGTTATGAAAAAAATTTCTTGACTTGTTCTTCCCCTTCTGGTGCAATATGCCTCGATAAAATATGCACAATCACTGATGAGCCGAAGGCAGAAGTCCCCTCCTTCTTTTCAACCACTTTGTCTCATTCCTCTCAGTCTTGGGTTGTTTTGAGAAATTTGTCTTGATTGGTTCTTCCAATTTTGCTGTAATATGCCCTAACATCGTATGCGCAATCACCGAGAAGATGAAGTTATAGGTTCCCATGGTAGGCCACGTGCTTAAGCCTAGACACAGGAAGCTGCAACTATCTTAAATTTTTCTACCCCCTTGAAAGTCATGAAGAAATCCACTAACCCGAAACCCTCACCACCAATGATCTTCAAACATATTTGGACTTTGAAATATGGGAGAATGTAGCCAATTGGTTTCCAAACCCTGGTCATACCACGGGAAGACAGAGCCAGTACTTGAATTTTATCACCCTCCATTGGTAGGTGAAAACTCTTCTCGACAAGGTTTTGAAAGAGAAGCATGAAGGTTGTAATGCTATCACCTCTTCTTTGAATGAAGTCAAGTGGGTGAAACAATATCAATTTTCTTGTTTGGCTAGTTTATATGTCTAACTAGATCACCTGAAAATTCATCTTCAGTGTGAACTCAAAACTATGATTTCTACTAGTACAAGTGCCTAGCACCTAGCTCCAATGACCTCTTTAAACTCTTGATATCATGGTATGTTTTTTAGTAGATGTTCTTCTTCTTTATGTAGTTGGGTATATGGAAGTTCTCGTAGTTTTCAACATGAGATATTTTATTTTTTCATACTTGGACTTTAGTTAATGATCAACATATATGGTTTCCCTTGAGAAATATTGCAACCTACCATTTTATGAAATAAGAAATGAAAACTTAATTCTAGTATGAAAATAAATAAATAAAAATATAAAAATAAAATATCGTTAATTTTTAAAATTTTAGTGTTATTTTTTATTGTGATATTTTACTGGAAAGGCGGAGGAGGAAAGAAAAAAACTACGCAAAAAATGTGAGTTATTGTTACATTACTTTATTGACCACAAACTTGGTTCTCTCATATATATATACTGAGTTGTGGCTCCTCTCTGTTCTTGCTTCTCATTACAGTAACCCAACCACGGTTATATAAACACCAAACTTACTTGAGAATCTATATGATCTTTCTCTGCTTCATATACAGAGGCTTCAACTTCTCTCTTTGAAATATTTTAAGTGTCTTCTGCATCCATATGCATGTCTACATAATGGGTTTCACTTTTGTAGTCTTCACGCCCATCATCCACATTTGAGTGGGATTCTCCAAGCTTTTTTGTCCTCCTAGAGTCTTCTTCATTTAATCTCAGACCTACGACTCACTTCTCTATTGATTAATCAATAGGTCGTGGCACAACTTGCTATTGCATCCCCCTTTCCTTTGTACCAAATTCTACTTCTAGAATCTTCCATGCTACCTGAGAAGATGTAGCTTTTTCTACCATACACAAAAACTCCTCATCTAATATATATTTTATAAGATCCAATATTAAAATATCACATACTTCATCATATGGGTTATTAGACTAGTACTCAATCAACTCTTTACATTGAAGAAGTTTTTTCATTTTGATAATCTAAAAATCAAAAATTTTAACCAGTAAATTTTGTAAGTGTTACCAAATCCATCCTGATCCATTCATCCTTGAATTGTTATGTTTCATCTACTTGCCTTTTAGATGTATTGGTCATGGCGAGAACCTCTATAAGCTCTTTGGAATACTGTGGTTCTTCCTTTCAATTTCTTTTCTTGGTTTATTCCAGTCTCGCTTTGTGACCCATAAATATCGTCTTTTTGTCTTCTATCTTCTTTCCAGATCACTCCTCAGATAAAATATGGTTTTCAATATAAACCCCATAATAAAAAATATGTTATTTAACTCTCTCACTCACAAAAACAAAAATAATAATAATAACAATAATTCACAATTAATAAATACCAATATTATTAAATAACATAGTCATTTTTCTCTATAAAGTGGTATGCTTTCCCTTTTTTCTTAAAAAAAAAAGAAACTCTTTATTCTTTTATAAATAAAAATATTTTCAAAAAGGGGTCTGGCCAAATTAGAAAAAAAAATGTGATCCACGCTTTAACCTTTCAATCTTTGAAAAGAAATAGAAACCTTTCGAATAACCTTTGATCCACATTTTGGCCTCTAAAACTTAAAAAAAAAACCTTTTGAATACATTTATTTTCAAAAACTTTAAACTTTATAACTAAGCCTCTTGGTGTTAAATATGTTAAATGAGCCTTTGAATTCGCAACAAACGAAGTCTCTGGACAACCTAACGCACCTTTCGATATAGAGGGGGAAGTGTTAGTGCCAACGTGCACACGGGACATGTGTCTGCCACATGTTCCAACCATGTTACTGCCGTGGGGGCGGAGAAATTGGCAGGATAGTTAAAATTGGTTGAATTAGACAAAAAAAAGTTAAGAAATCTTGTCGTAGCAATGTTTGAATCATGTTTTTTAATAGTGGAATTGGATTCAGCACCATCAAAAACATCTAAAATACTCAAAATATTGAAATTTGATAGCTATAACCTGGATTTACAAAATTCTCTGCCAAATTTTCTTAAAATATTACCAAAATTTCCATGATTTCAAAGAAGAAAAACAATCTGGTTAAAATACAATTTAATTTAGAGAAATGTAATGCCTCTTGTGTTATAATGGAGGTGCAGTAGCTCACCCTATGGGCTATTGTCATCGTCTTTTTGAATTTTTTTTCTTTTCATGCAAATTGTAGTTGCAGATTTTCAGAGACCTTAGTAGAGGAGAAAAGCTTAAAAATATATACATGAAATATATACAAAATCATGCCCTGTTGCTCAATTAGTTTATTAATTATAAATTTGATTTTTAATATACATAATTTGTTTTTTCAGGATGTTTCTTGATTATTGAGTAAATTGAGATATAAACATCAAATATTTAATATAAACCTCAAATTTATTAAATATAAAATCAAATTTATTAAATATGAAATCATGCACAATCTAACTTTTCTATCCTTATCATTTTAACAAAGTTAAAAGTGATATAATTATAAATTTGTGTCACATCCATACATACCATCAAAAACAAAAACAAAAACAAAAAAAACAAATATATATATATATATATATATATATATATATATATACTTTCTATCCTAAAGTTAATCCTATAATCAAAGGGTAAAATCAATATTCCATTCCGAATTTTATTTAACATAAATTGACATTACTAAACCATACCATACTTTATTAATTTCTAAACTTATTCGACTGATAAGTTCCAACCTCTGCACACCAAGGAATTTCTTATTATATGTATGGTTTTTATGCAAAGGTTCAACATCTAACTCCGTCAACATTAGAATCTTATGATTAACATGAATATGTTTATGCATACCCCTTCCGCATTTTGATAATATATTTATCCTCGTTACTAGCGAGGCATGGATGGCATGTCTGAGTGATTTAATGAGAAGGTACTGGGTAATAAATCCACTTAAGAGTTGTTAGGTTTGTCGTGTTATAGTTAATGGTCTCAAATACTCATCCCACACTTACCACTGTCAGATGTATTTAGAAATCAGCGACAGGTAAGAAAGTGGGAAAGTCTTTGGCATTTCACCACTGCCATAACATTTTGGTTCATTTCGCACCGCCATAGCTCCATCGTTTTGTTGTCTCAAGGTTGAGCATTATGTCTCTGAGCTCTTGGCTCCCTACTTTGCTAAATGACTCTACCTTGTTAACTGAGCTTACTTAGACATATTTACGGCTCTGTCATTTTTCCAAAGGTGGAGGTAAGCCCTTTCATGGTTGTTGCGGTCGTTGCAAAAATGGAGGAAATTCGGACACAAATACCATAGGTAAGATACAGTTTCTCGCACTTATCTTAGCTGGAATTTATCTCCGAACCTTATTTTTTTTCTATTCAATTTATCTCATAATTACTTAAGGTTCTTCCTCGGATTTCCCAAGTTAGCATCGCGGAGTATTTGCATTCAGGTCTTGTCGATTTAGCAAGTAATGACATCAAACCAGTCCCTTGATTTCTACATGTCCTGCTAGAAATTTGATGTTATAATTTATAATTTTAAAATATAGGTAACCCATCCAAATGGTTTATCTCTACAGGTATATTTCTTCACCGACTTGAACCTGTTTCGCAGTTCTCTGTCCCAGTCGATCTATCCTCTTTCTAATGGAACTTCGGGTTTCTCCAGGTATTTCATATATTTTGTTTGTTCGTCTACTAAAAATCATCATTGGCCTTTCACGTTAGTGGAATCCATTCGATGGTTTTTCGGGCTTGGAAGGCTCGACCCTTCTTTCACAATGTCTCTACAGATTTGAATGTTTTGTAAAAGGTTTACTTAAGAAAAAAATGCACAACAGTGCTAGACCTCTATTGAATAAGGGATTTTTCTCTGAGCTTATGGAATCATTGGGTCTTCTACCAGTTTTATTTCGTAGCACTGTGAAAGTTTCAATTTGTTTTAGTAGAGATATTGTGAGCGGATATTGACTCGTATTATTCTTTCTTATGTGATCCTTCTCGGACTTACATACTTACTTATAATGAAAGTATTCGAATTCATTCTGTCTCTACTGTATTTTTATAGTGAATGCATAAATTCTTAAGCTCGAATTCTTTACTTATTTACTACATTTTTATATGATTTTGATTTAAGGGTTGTTCCCTTGGTTGACCCCATAAATTCATGTTTGGTATTTAGAAGAATTAGAAACAGGGTTTGGGATCTAAGTTATTTTCTTTCCTTTAACAAAAGGCTTACTGTGTGAATAAATAATATACGTTTAGGGTAGTTTTCAGTTACATGATAATTTTGGATTATTTTCCTTCTTTTTTCGTTCAGCGACAGTATTTTTCCAAAATCTGTTTATTAAGTTCTGTGACTGTTAGATTTAATAAGGTGACTGGACCACCTGCATTTCTTCGTCCGTGTATAGAGGGTTTAAGGGAGTGACGAGCGTTGAGTTGGGATTTCGACCCTAAGCTCAGATCCAACAACTTACCTTGTTCTTGCCTTAATAACAACTTGAATGCTTTCTGTTCATTAGATGTTATTTGGATAGATGATACTACAGTTAAGACAAGAATTCGATTGTTTCTTTCTGTGTGAAATAATGTTTTCAAGAAAATAAGTGCATTTAAATTGTTTTTCTGAAATGAGTATCAGCATTAAGTTATTAGGTGACAGATATGTATATATTTTCACTGCAATCTCTCTAGGTTTATATGTCGAGTACTGATAATTCGGTTTAAACTTGCATCACTATTTTATTCTACAATTTTTGAAGGTATTACTTCCTAGAAATGTTATCACAGTATTTGTTTCCCTTTTATAATAAACTAGTGCTATTTTATACAAATAAATACAGTAATTCTTTCTATCCATAAATCAGTACTCCTTCATAGAAATATCTGTCCATTTCTCAAAATATAAATTTATAGAAATTCACCATTCATGGCATTTTCCAGTGATAAAATTATTTTAACAACAGATCCTATATTAAGTAATTACTAACGCATTACTGGTGCATTTTCTGTAACTCCAATACTGAACAGATTAATTAACTTATCTGGAAGTAAATTGTTGCTGATGATGTTCCTCCCAACCTTAAAGAGAGGTCATTACGTCCTCCTCTTTCCCCCGTGCTCCAATCCTGGAAGGTACGGGTTAACAGTGGATATTTCTGTTGTGACCTCAGGACACCTAGTCCAGTCAGTGCCAGAAATTATTCAGGATTTTCTAAGTGTTTCCACTGGTCACTACCAGCTCTGGAAAAATTATCACTCTCCCTTTATCCAAGAACATAACCCTTTCTCCTCACTGGAATAAGTCTCTTAATCCCAGAGGAGCAGGTAATTGTTTCCAACCGTCCCCAACCATCTTCCAGGTTCTTGGAAAACATTTACCATTAGCTTTTACTTTTTATGGAGTTATTTTCCATAACTGATTTTATTATTTTTAATAAATAACTTTTCAAAAACATTAATAATTCCAGTATTTTCTTAAAACAATAATTAAAAATGTCTTTTAACTAGTTAATCAACTAGTTATCAGTAATGCAGCTATCGCAACTTCCCCTCTGGAAGTAACACTATCCTCAGCATTTCACTCTAGCTCTGAAAAGAGCTCTATGTAAGCCTCACGCACAAATCTTTCGTCCTCCCAAGTAGCCTCATCTGAGCCGAAGTGCTTCCACTACACTTTAACCTGGGTGATGACTCACTTCCAGAGCATAATTTCCCTCCGATCAAGTATGTGTTGCGCCTCGACCAGAAACTCTTTGTCTGGTTCTACCTGTATGTTTTGCCAATGAATTATGTGCTTTGAATCATGCACATAATGCTTCAATAGGGACACATGAAACACATTGTGCACTCGTATGTGGCTGGGTGAAGCCAGCCAATAGGCCATAGGTCCTACCCTTTCCAAAATTTGGAAGGGTCCACAGAACCTGGGAACCAACTTGGCACAAGAGGTCCACTGCAAGGTACTCCCCTTGGGTTTAATCCTCACATACACACGGTACCCAACTTTGAATTTCCGATAAGACCTCTTTTTATCTGCATAGATCTTCTGTTGATCTTGTGCAGCCTTTAAATTTTGTCTTATCTTCTTTACTTCTGATTCCATTTGAGCCAGCATATCTAGTCCCAACATTAATTTTGTTTCGGGGCTGTTCCAATTTATGGGTGTGCGACATTGCCTCCCATACAAGGCCTCGAAAGGACTCATCTTCAGGGACTCCTGATAACCATTTTTGTCAGAAAATTTAACAAGATGCAAATAGTCTTCCCATTTGGTTGGTTGCTGCATCACATACATGCGCAGAATTTCTTCCAATACTTGGTTTACTCGCTCTGTTTGACCGTCGGTCTGGGGATGATAAGTTGTACTAAAATTTATTTGGGTCCCCAAACCTGTAAACAGAGTCTTCCAAAATGTTGAGGTAAACTTAACATCCCTGTTTGAGATAACCTTCTTTGGAATACCATGCAGTCTGAAAATTTCCCTCATGACTATGTCTGCTATCTGTATAGTCTTGTAAGTAGACTGCACAGGTATAAAATGTGCAGATTTACTCAATTTGTCCACTACCACCATGATAGATTCATTTTTCCTTTTTGTTTGCAGTAACCTGTAATGAAGTCCAGGGATATGACTTCTTACTCCCATTCAGGTACCGATATGGGCTGCAACAATCCTGCGGGATGTCGGTGCTCCACCTTAACCTACTGACACTCCAAACATTTATTTAGATATTCACCAATATTTTTATGCATACCAGGCCAGAAATATATTTTTCTAATTGTTGTAAACATTTTCTGATATCCTGGGTGACCCACATAGTTACTTTTGTGGTATTCATCCATAATCAGCTCTTTTAAGTCCACACGGTTTGGTACATACACCTTTCCTCTAAAGGTGAGCACCTGATCATTATTTTTTCCATATTCAGAAGTACCTCCTTGCTTTCTGGTCTCTTCCATTTGCTACCATAGGAATTGATATTCCGGATCTTTTTGTGCTTCTTCTTTCACTTGATCCAAAAATTTACTTTCCAACTATTTGTAATAAAGCTCATAAACAAGATGTAGTTTTCTACTTAGAGCATCAGCTATCCGGTTTTCCTTACCCTTCACATGATAGATGTCCATATCAAACTCACTTAGAAAGGCATTCCATCTTTCCTGTCTTGAGTTTAGATCAGCTTTCCTGAAATAACTGGTCAAGATACTATGATCTGTTTTTAGCACAAAAATTTTACCCAGCAAATAGTGTCTCCATACCCTGAGTGCATGTACTACTGCTATTAATTCCAGATCATAGGCTGAGTATCTTTGCTCATAATCCTTCAACTTTCTTGATTCATAGGCCACTACTTTTCCTTCCTGAGATAGAACTGCCCCAACACCCTCTTTACTTGCATCTGTACACACTTCAAATTATTTGTTGGGGTCAGCTACCCTCAGCACTGGTGCAGTGGTCAAAAGTTGTTTCAAATTTTCAAAATTGTTTTGAAACTCAACAGTCCACTTAAATACTTTTCCTTTTCTATGCAATAAAGTAATGGGAAAAGCAATTCTGGAAAATCCTTCAATAAATCTCCGATAGTACCCAGCTAATCCCATAAAATATCGAATATCTGCCACATTCTGGGGTACTCTCCATTCCATGATTGTCTTAATCTTCTCTATGTCAACAACAATCCCCTCTGCTAAAATGTTATGGCCTAGGTACTGGATTTCTATTTTAAAGAAATCACATTTGTTGAACTTAGAGTACAACTGGCGTTTTCTTAACATTTCCAACACAATCCTCAAATGCTCTTTATGTTCTTCCTGGTTTTTTAGAATATATTAAAATTTCATCTATAAATATAAGTACAAAACTATCCAGGAATGGATGAAAGATTCCATGCATTAACCTCATAAATGTTGCTGGTGCGTTTGTTAAACCAAAGGGTAACACCACAAATTCATAATGCCCATACCTGGTACGGAAAGTTGTCTTGCATATATCTTCATCCTTGATTCAGATCTAGTGATATCCAGATATTAAATCTATTTTATAAAACACTATGGCCCCCTTCACTTGATCAAACAAATCATCAATCCTTGGTAATGGATACTTATTCTTAATTGTTAACTTGTTAAGTTGTCTATAATCCATGCACATTCATATGGTTCTGTCCTTCTTCTTCACGAACAACAATGGTGCTCCCCAAGGGGACACACTTGGACGAATGTAACCTTTGTCCAGCAATTCCTGTAACTGCATTTTCAATTCAGTTAATTCTGGAACGCTCATTCTGTAAAGAGCCCTTGATACAGGTGATGCTCCTAGCATCAGATCTATAGTAAAATCAATATCTCTCCTTGGTGGTAATCCATGGATACTTTCTGGAAAAACATCCATGAAGTCTTGTATCACTGGTATGTTTTCCATCAAAGGTGATTTTTCCTTGAAGTTAGCATATCCAACCTGAATAACATATATTTGGCATCCCTTCCTCATACATTTACTCATTTGGGATGTTTTGATTGGACATAGTTATAGCGGCTTCTTGACTCCCTGAATCTCCTTACGTGTTCCATCTTGCATTCTATAATAAATAATCTTTTCCTTGCATTCCACTAAGGTCCAATGTTTTTCTAGCCAATCCATGCCCAGAAAAACATCAGAGGACCCTAATGGCAATATGTTCAAATCCACATTCAACTTCTATGCTGCAATTTCTAATATACAATTTGGAATATTATCAGTCACCTTTCTTTTTTCTCCTGTGGCTAGTTGTACCAGCCATGAGTTTTTGAATTTCTGTTCTTTTAATGTACACATTTCTACTATTTTAGGACTAACATAACTTAGACTTGCACCTGGGTCTGCCAAAATAGATAAAGATTGGACAGTAATTTACCTTCCAACTCAATCATCGTTGCTTGATAATCTATTTGTCGATCCTCCAACGCCACGTTAATACGAGGAATGTTTCGTGCCACATCACCTACTATAGAAGCCTCCTACAAGTTTACAACTGTGTCATTTCTTTCTCGATGTGGGTAGTTTTTATAATATTGTGCCTCACCATACCCCCAACACTGTAGAGGTGGCTTGGTCACCTACCCTTGCTCAGGTTTACTAGATGCCTCTGTAAGCTTTTCTTCTACTGGCCATCGGGTTCTTTGATGGTTTTTGACAATTTTTTTGCTGACAGAATTACATGCAGAATTCTTAGATTTATTGCTTTTGGCGCCTTTGAAATTTGAGTTACTTTTCTGTCCTTTCCTTGGCTGCCAACTTTTTCCAACCTCCCCTTTAGCCTTGAACTACTGATAACACATTCATTCCTTACGAATGGCTTCATCCATGGTTCTGGGACTTACGAATTCAATTTTTCTCTTTCATATGTGTTGGTAGGTTGCTCAGAAATCTTTGCACTTTAGCCTTTTCTTCTCGAAGGTGTGGAACATATCGTAACAGGGAGGTGAACTTGGTGATTTATTCATCCATAGTCATTTGTCCCAGCCTTAAGTCATGAAATTATTTAGCTTTCTCATCATAGAAATGTTATGTCAAATACTTATCTTTAAAGTATTGCTAGAACGATTATCAGGTGACATCTTGTTCCTCAATGTTGCAAACATTCTTCACTTCTTCCCACCATAGAGTGGCTTTCTCGCTTAACTGGTATATGGCCAATCTGACCTTCAGGTTGCTACTGTACTCGTACACCTGAAAGTACTTGTTCATGTTTATTAACCATGCTTCTGCCACTTCTTCAACTTCACCATCAAATGTTCGTGGTTTTATTTTTCGAAACTCCCCCTGAAGCTCTACTTTCTGTTTTTTAACCTCTTGTTGATCCGACAAATTTCCATATTCTGCTTCATTGTAGTTTTTGTTCTTGTTACTTCACTGGGATGGGATTCTTTCGACTCTGTCAGTGGTGTTGTCTCTTGTTTGTTGTTCATCACCTTCTTGCATGCCCCTATCAGCACTAGGGTGTTCCACTTCTTAGTTTTGCTTGTCGAATATGCTCTTAAGTATCTTTTTCTACTCTTCAATTAATCGTTCGTTATCCCTTCGAACTCGTACCATCTCTTCCTGTAGTTGTAATGTATTCAATAGTACGCTAGTTTGATGTTGATGTTCCTCCAACAGTCTACTCGTTTGCTAGTGTTGATCGACACTCAGCTGAAACCACATCTCAGGGTTCATAACTGGTTGAGCTTGGGGTTCCCTGATGTCCTGGGGTGGTTGTTGCATTGGCCCCCTTCTCATTATGTTTCCTGTTATGCTTCTATTCTGTGCATCATTATATACACAACGTAAATTGTTAGTTGACCCTTAGGGTCCCAGCATATGAACGATGCTCTAATACCACTTGTCACATCCATATATACCATCATTAAAAAAAATAAATTACTTTCTATCCTAATGTTAATCTCATAATCAAAGGGTAAAATCATTATACCATTCCGAATTTTATTTAACACACATTGACATTACTAAACCATACCATGCTTTATTAAAGTTCTAAACTTATTCGACTAATAAGTTCCAACCTCTGCACACCAAATAATTTATTGTTATATGTATGGTTTTTATGCAAAGGTTCAACATCTAACTCTGTCGACATTAGAATATTATGATTAACATGAATATATGTATATGCATACCCTTTCTGCATTTCGATAAGATATTTATCCTCGTTACTAGCGAGGCATGGTTGGCATGTCTGAGCGATTTAATGAGAAGGTACTAGGTAATGACTCCACTTAACAACTGTTAGGTTTTTCGTGCTATGGTTGATGGTCTCGAGGACTCATGCCACACTTACCATCGTCGAATGTACTTATAAATCAACGATAGGTAAGCAGGTGGGAAATTCTTTGGCATTTCACCGCTGCCATAACCTTTTGGTTTATTTCTCACCGTCATAGCTCCATCGTTCTGTTGTCTCAAGGTTGAGCATTTTGTCTCTGAGCTCTCAGCTCCCTACTTTTCCAAATGAATCTGCCTTGTTAACCGAGCTTACTTAGACATAGTTACGGCTCTGTCATTTGTCCAAAGGTGGAGGTAGGCCCTTTCATGGTTGTTGTGGTCGTTGCAAAAATGGAGGAAATTCGGAAACAAATACCACAGGTAAGATACAGTTTCTCACACTTATCTTCCCTAGAATTTATCTCTAAACCTTACTTTTTTTCTATTCGATTTATGTCATAATTTCTTAAGGTTCTTCCTTGGATTTCCCAGGTTAGCATCATGAAGTATTTTCGTTTAGGTCTTGTTGATTTAGCAAGTAATGACATCAAACCAGTCCCTTGCTTTCTACATGTCCTGCTAGAAATTTGATGTTATCGTTTATGATTTTAAAATATAGGTAACCCATCCAAATGGTTTATCTCTCCAGGTATATTTCTTCATCGAATTGAACCTGTTTTGTAGTTCTTTGTCCCAGTCGATCTATCCTCTTTCTAATGTAACTTCGGGTTCCTCTAGCTATTTCATATATGTTGTCTGTTCGTCTACTAAAACTCATCATTGGCCTTTCGCGTTAGCGGAATCCATTCGATGGTTTTTCGGGCTTGGAAGGCTCGACCCTTCTTTCACAATGTCTCTACAGATTTGAGTGCTTTGTAAAAGGTTTACTTTTTAAAAAAAAAATGCACAGCAGTGCTAGACCTCTGTTGAATAAGGGATTTTTCTATATGCTTATGGACTCAATGGGTCTTCGACCAGTTTTATTTCGTAGCACAGTGAAATTTTCAACTTCTTTTAGCAGAGATACTGTGAGCGGACATTGAATCGTATTGTTCTTTCTTATGTGATCCTTCTCGGACTTACATACTTACTTATAATGAAATTATTTGAATTCATTCTGTCTCTACTGTATTTTTATAGTGAATGCATAAATGCTTAAGCTCGAATTCTTTACTTATTTACTGCATTTTTATATGATTTAGGTTTAAGGGTTGTTCCCTTAGTCAACCCTCTGAAATCATGTTTGGTATTTAGAAGAATAAGCAACAGGGTTCGGCATCTAAGTTATTTTCTTTCCTTTAACAAAAGGCTTACTGTGTGAATAAAGAATATCTATTCAAGGTAGTTTTCAGTTACATGATCATGTTGGATTCTTTTCCATCTTTTTCCGTTCAGCGACAGTGTTTTTCCAAAATCTGTTTATTAAGTTCTGTGACTGCTAGATTTAACAAGGTGACCGAACCACCTGCATTTCTTTGTCTGTGTATAGAGGGTTTAAGGGAGCGACGAGCGCTAAGCTGGGGTTTCGACCCTAAGCTCAAAGCCAACTTCTTACCTTGTTCTTGCCTTAATAACAACCTAAATGCTTTCTATTCATTAGATGTTATTTGGATAGATGATACTACAGTAAAGACAAGACTTCGGTTGTTTATGTTTGCGTGAAATAATTTTTTCAAGAAAATAAGTACATTTACATGTTTTTTTCTGAAATGAGTAGCAGCATTAAGTTATTAAGTTATTAGGTGACAGATATGTATATATTTTCACTGCAGTTTATCTAGTTTGATATTTCGAGTAATGATAATTCGGTTTAAACTCGCATCACTGTTTTATTCTACAGTTTTTGAAGGTATTACTTCCCAGAAATGTTATCACAGTATTTGGTTCCCTTTTATAATAAACCAATGCTATTTTCTGCAAAGAAATACAATAATTCTTTCTACCCATAAATCAATATTCCTTCGTACAAATATCTGTCCATTTCTGAGATTATAAATTTATAGAAATTCATCATTCATGGCATTTTCTAGTAATAAAATTATCTTTAACAACAGAGCCTATATTAAGTAATTACTAACGCACTAATGGTGCATTTTCTGTAACTCCAATATTGAACATATTAATTAACTTATTTGGAAGTAAATTGTAGTTGATGATGTTCCTCCCAACCTTCAACAGAGGTGATTACGTCCTCCTCTTGCCCCTATGCTCCAATCTTGGAAGGTACGGGTTAATAGTGGATATTTCTGATGTGACCTTAGGACACCTAGTCCAGTTAGTGCCAGAAATTATTTGGGATTTTCTGAGTGTTTCCCCTGGTCACTACTAGCTCTGGAAAAATGGTCACTTTCTCTTTCTCCAAGAACAAAACCCCTACTCCTCAATGGAATCAGTCTCTTATCCCCAGAGGAGCAGTAACTATTTCCAACTGTCTTCGACCATCTTCCAAGTTCTTGGAAAACATTTACCATCAGCTTTTACTTTTTATGAAGTTATTTTCCATAACTGATTTTATTATTTTTAGTAAATAACTTTTCAACGACATTAATAATTCCAGTCTTTTCTTAAAACAATAATTAAAAATGTCTTTTAACTAGTTAATCAACTAGTTATCAGTTGTCACAATTTGATTTTATCATATATATAATTTGTTTTTTCTTGGGGTTTCTTGATTATTGAGTAAACACTTGAACTTTTATAATTTTAACAAAGTTAAAAGTGACTCACAGTGAACTTGGATCTTTGTAACTTTGCATGAGAAAGTAATTACATTTTAATTTGGCACTCGCTAACTTTAAGCAAACTTTATTTTTCTAGCTATCAGCCATTTAATGTGGTGTGTCATATCCTGCCCACAAACGTTTAAATCTGACTATGAAGAGTGTATACCACACTGTATAAAATGGCCAATAGCCACAAAAGAAAGAAAGAAAAAAAGTTTTGCCCTAACTTTGAACATCGTTTCAATAAAGTCGTTACCACTCCTAGTCACTTCTTGATTTGACAATGCGTTAAGGGAAAGATATTTTGAAGTATTCGCCAATGGATATAGACACACTGTTCTTGATATTTCTGGATACATGTAAATTATAGCAATTTTATTGCAACTGAGCAAGTTAGCCCAACTCATTCATTAGCAATGTTACATCAAGGGGCAGGCTGGCCACTGATGGTTAGGACATGACGAGTAAGCAACACAATAGGTATATAAAAACAACACAAATGGCTTGTGCTTTTATATCCCCCACAAGCTAAGGTCCCATCAGTCGAGGAAAGGGAGTAATAATGAAGACGAGGAAGAGTTGCATTGCAACGAGGGGAAGAGCTGTCATACATGTCAAGACAATTTAGTTTCACGTGAAGATGTTTTTGCCATACAACGTCCATTGAATTGATTTGATGTGTCAACGCATGCAGATTATAAGACGCACTACCTAGAAACCACTTCTCTGATCTCGTATCTTGTGATTCAATGATTTCATTGTCATAATAATTTATGGGAAGCCAATTTTTTTGGCTTTTAAAAATCCTTAAAACTATTTGAGAGGTTAGTTTTATTTTTTCATTAAAAATATAATTTTATTGATAAAATATTAAGATCATTAAAAAATTAAAATAAAAATTAATATTTTAATTATAATTATTAAGATTTTTCAATAAGTTAATTTTTTTGTTTGTTTGTTAGGTAATGTAAGTCTTAAGATTATTGGGATGTCTAATTTATGATTAAGCTAGAATTTTATTTTGCTTGAGCCACATTAACTTTTAATATGAATAAATTTTTTCCCAAAAAATTCAAACGAGTAACCTTTACACCATAAAATATTTAAACAAAATATTGTCACCACTGTCATTATCTACTCTACTCTAAATCATGTGAGCTTCAAGAAATTAATTTCATTTATACATTTCAAATTACAATTTAAATGATAAATATTATTATCAAAACAAAATTCTGAACCAAAAAAACCAAATAAATTACCTGGTTAAAGTACATAATTTATGATATTGTCCGAGATTATCCAAATTGTTTTTGGAATTTTAAGAAATCCATTGTAAATGTATATATCACTTCTTAAAAATCAAGTTCTATCATATTTAAGATACGGAGTGGATAAAAATTTCCCAGTGGTTTTAAATTGATTTTCTTTTTAACATTTTCTAGAATTTTAAATCTATTTAAAACACTTCAAAATGAATAACTACTTAAAAAAAAAAAAAAAAAACATTCTCACATAATATGGCTCTGTTCATTGTGTTATATCCATGTCATCTTATCCATTTATCTGCCACCACGTCTTGTAATCAACCATACAACAGCAAACCACCTAGATCTACATATCTATGTAGATAGAGTGTATTGTTTCGTACTTCCTTGTTACAATGGGTGAAAACCTCAAACAAATGAAAACACATGGAATTACCTACGTTCTAGCTTGTTATTTGAGAGAGACGTGGCCATTTAATCAACATTCGATAAATATGTGTGGTAACACTCAAGAGCAAGCCAAGCCCAGCCATGCCCTGCCACGAGGACAATGTTAAATCCATCCCTTCAGCCCTTTAGTGGACAGAATTCGCTCAGTACTTCAATTTTTCTAGTCTGAATACTATATAATACTGCAAAATCACTTCTCTGAATTTATTGGTAATTAGTGTAAGGCAGCCTTCTAGGAAACACAGGTTATTTACAGGCCCAGCCGCTGCTATGAGGAACTCAAACAATACTCTAAACAGTACTGGGTCAGAGATCGAAGTAGATCATGAGCACCATGACTCCCAAAGCTTCATCGAGTGCTCCAGAGCAGTAATGAAAGCACAGGGATTCCGGCGCAAGGGTCAGACCTGGTATGAAATTTAAGGAATAATATTCGAAAGTTGCCTCTTTTTTCCTTCAACGCTTCTCAATCTTTACAGGAATACTGGGTAGCAACCACATCTACAAATGCATTTATAATAGAGTCAAAAAAATTGGTTTTAATTCTTTGGAGGACTTTGGATAGTTGTTAGAGTTAGAGAAGCTTTTAAATGCTAGTTCATCTGCAATGCATAAATGTTGAATTTGGAAAACTTCAGTCTCCTTTCTTTACTGGCATAAGGATTAAAGGAATCTGAAAGTTGGGTCTGGTTTCACAGGTTTGTAGAGCTAGACTTGGAGAGCGATCTAACTGTGCAGATCAATGGCTGGAGCTTTTATCTGCACAAGGTATCTAAAGACTCCATAATGTTTTTTCGAGATATATTATATGAGAAGTGAATGAACTTAGCAGCTTGTGAAGTTTACCAGCTAACGAATTAGGTAGAGATATAGTTATAGAAAATTCAAGTATGGTTGCTGCCTGGCTTTATCTACTTTCTGTGCAAAATAGAGTCCCCTTTTACGTATCTTACCCACATGAAATTTTGTACCCTAAATAATTTCTGTAACATAAAATCCTTTTAATTGTATACATATAACATGTACATACAGATTTCCTCTAGTTGTATAGAGATAGAGATATATTCATGAATGGAGATTTCCTGCAAAGTAAGAAAAATAGTTTTTTTCTATTCTACAAGCTCTTCTTTTAAGTGACAAAAGATTGAACTCATTTAGTGAATTCTAATTGTGAAATATATATTCTGTCCACATTTTAACAAAATTGTGTGTTTACTGATGTGCAAGTTCCCTCTGCTGTCAAGAAGTGGAAGACTGAATCAATTACTGGTCTGTAGTGGGTCAGTGAGTCTGGATTGCATAAGGCTGGACGATATCCCTGGTGGGGAAAAAGCTTTCGAATTAGTAGCCAAATTCTGCTATGGAATATCAATCGACCTGACTGCAATGAACATAGCTGCTATAAGATGCGCAGCAGAATACCTGGAAATGACAGAGGATCTGGAGGAAGGTAATCTTATTTCTAAAACAGAGATTTTTCTGGGCCTTGCAGTGTGGTCATCGTGGAAAGATTCTATACTTGTGTTGAAAAGCTGCGAGCATCTTTCTCCATGGGCAGAAAATATCCAGTTAGTCAGAAGGAGCTGTGATTCAATAGCATGGAAGGCGTGCACAGATCCAAGGGGCATAAACTGGTCTTATACCTCTGCAACTACCAACAGGCACCCAAGTACGGAGCCTCCTCATGATATTTGGGATGAAATCAAAGATGAGTTCAATGACAAGGGTCAATCAGCTCCACAAGGCTGGTGGTTTGAAGATGTCTCAATGCTGCGTATTGATCATTTTGTTAGGGTTATCTCGGCCATCAAAGTAAAGGGTATGAAACCCAACTTGGTAGGTGCCGCAATTATGCATTATTCCTCTAAATGGTTGCCAGGAATATTAAACTTAGAGCAAAGCAGTAGTGTGGGTAGAATAGAGGACATGAGTAGCAGCTGGGATGTTGGAAGTGATGGGCTAGTAAAATTCAGAATCACAGGAGGGAGGAGAAACGACGAGAAGAACAAAGAGAAGAGAATGATGATAGAGAGCATAATAAGCATAATTCCTCACGAAAAGGACGCAGTTTCCTGTTCTTTTCTGCTGCGCCTCTTGAAAATGGCGAACATGTTTAATGCCACTCCTGCCCTTCTAGCTGACCTGGAAAAAAGGGCAGGGATGCAGTTAGAACAGGGCACGTTAAGTGACTTGCTCATCCCACCTTACAATTCGGGCGACAATGTTCTGTATGATGTTGATCTGGTGAGGAGAATCTTGGATCAGCACTTACTCATCATCCAAGACAAATATGGCTCCAACTTCACAGCTCATGCCAATCAAATTATTTATGATGTGCAACAGGGATATGATGCTGAAGATCTTCCGCGAATCCATGCAGCTACAATTGATGCTAAAATGCAGGTCTCCAAACTTGTGGACAGTTACTTGGCAGAAGTTGCAAGAGATCCCAATCTCCCCCTTGCTAAATTTCAAAGCCTGGCCGAGGCACTGCCAGATAGTGCCAGAACATGTGACGATGGTCTCTACAGAGCCATTGATACTTATCTCAAGGTATTCTCTGTCCTCATACACTATTTGTTTACATCAATTTTTTTAAGAAAAAATTGATTTTTTTAAATTAAATAAATTTAAATTAATTAAATTATTAATAATTAATAATTATTTAATTTTCTAAATTAATTTAATTATTAATATAATTAATAATTATTAAATTTACTTTTACTTAATTTGATCTAATCAAAATATTTAAATAACAAAACATTACCTCACATCACATAATATAACTTTACTACATACTTCCGATACATACATACTAGAAAGCATCTCTTAATTCAAAAATGAAAAAAATAAATTTATACACCAAAAAATAAATTATATATTTAAATAAAGAAAGAAATAAATTTATACTACTTTTTTATTATATTAATTTATTCTAATTTTTTAAATTAAATATAATGGTTTTTTTTTAAATATAAATAAATGGAGTAATATACTTGACCGTTTAATATACAGTTTAATATAGAATAAATGCATAATTTAAATATATAATATTTTTAGTGTAAATTTCGATCTATTAAGTATGGGCATGGATTACATATTTTCAATTTTATTTTATATAATAATTTTTAATATTAAAAAATTCACATATTAATTAATTCGAATTTTTTCTTTCATTAAATTAAGGTTGATTTAAATTTTTTCAAATATTTAAAAAAATATATCTATTTTTATTTAATTTAATTAGATTATTTAAATAAAATAAATTTAAATATTTTGAATTTAAAATATAATAGTAATATGTAATTATTTAATTTAATTTAATTTAATTTAAAAAAATATTTAATTTAATTAGATTATTTAAATAAAATAAATTTAAATATTTTGAATTTAAAATATAATAGTAATATGTAATTATTTAATTTAATTTAATTTAATTTAAAAAAAATTGTGTAGTATTATTAGTACAATTTATTGAGGATGAGTCTTTTTATTATGGTGATAAGGATTAAAGGATCAAATTTTATTGGGGTAGTTATGCCTTGTGTTTGTGTTAAAAAAATGAAATGCTAAAAAATCTAAATCAAGCTTAAAGTCGACTTTGATAAATTAGGTACCCTTAAAATGGTGGCTCTTTCTTATCTTATCAATTCTTAGCATATACTTCGAGAAAAACGTATATAAATAGTTACACTATTATATAATTTAAACATTTTAATCGTTGTAGGAGGAGAATCATAAACATTTTGTCCAATAATTTAAATTAACTTCAATTAAAATTTTAATTAAAAAATAAATTAAATTAACTTACTTATGTAATCTCATGGAATGGTTAACATTACACTTTGAACAGAAATTTGTTTAATCTATTTGAAGTTTACCTCTTTCAGTGCAATAATTGATATTGATGAGAACGTGCCTGTGTGTGCAGACGCACCCTACACTGACAGAGCACGAGAGAAAAAGGTTATGCCGGGTAATGAATTGCCAAAAATTGTCAATCGACGCTTGCTTGCACGCGGCCCAGAATGAACGTCTGCCTGTGAGAAATGTACTGCAAGTTCTCTTCTGTGAACAGATAAGGGTCAGAAATATTATGACATCAACATCCAATATTAATGATCATCAGTTAATCCACCTTCACTCTGAGAGTCCGAGAAAGAGCGATTATCACATTTTAGAGCAAAACAGCTGCATTAACCGTCCAGCCGCTACAGCAAACGACTCACTGGAGGTGGAAGAACTAGGGACGTTGCAGGACATGAAAACAATAAAGTATGATTTGGAAAAGGTGAAGCTCCAACTCACGGAGCTTCAGCAACACTATTCCCATCTGCAACGGGAATTTCAGAAACTAGCTGCTGTTTCCAAACAAAAGAGCAGTGGTTCAGCTGCTAGTTCACCTTGGAGCTCAGGCTGGAAGAAGCTAAGCAAGCTTAAATCCTCTTCTCTTTTCCTTACCAAAGTGGTTTCCAATAGCAATGACCATTTTGCAGGCCAAATCCCTGATGAATCTATCGATGTGCTTGCGCACCAACAAACGCAAAATTCAAGGCGCTGGAGAAATTCTGTCTCCTGATTGTTCACTTGCGTTCTGGCTCCTTATTCTGCTTGTTTAATGTACTTATTTGTATGTAGATCTCATAGAGTTCAGCAATCATGTTTTAACTTCGACTCATAATCATAGTAAGCGATTGCAAATATAAAAAGACATACCGGAGACTCATATGATACACACGCTCCTCACGCTCCTCATCAACGAGTTTCGGACAACTTCCAATCCACCCAATCCAAGATTTATAACTTTGTTTTTCTTCACAGATGAACCAGTGACCAATATTATTCATCTATGGCAGCTGTGCATTACAAATCAGTTATAAGTGAGGTTAGTTCCAACCAGATTTTACTTAATCTTAGAGTCTCAATCTTATTCAAACAGCTATCTTTTCTTTTTTCATTATCTTTAGTACTAAATTTTGTTCCTTTTTAATAATTTTTGCACGACCCAGAAGAAAGCCAGCTTGTTTTTCCAGTAAAAGGGATCTTTATATTCTAATGTATGTTAATCAATACGAGGACCTTTTTAACTAACGGGAGTGTGTGTATTCTTTTATAATTGGGAAGTATAGTTCGATATTTATATTTAAACATATATATCAATTCACTGAAACTCCAAATACTTTTGCTCTCATCTTTTGAAACAACAATGATGCAACGGAGTTAAAAAAGGGACTTATAATATTGGACTTTCGCATATAACTATGATATGCCCCACACACAATTCAATACACGCGAGGTTCATAATATATATCACCATACGCATATACTCCCATTAATGAACCTTTGCATTAACCTCTTATCTTCGAATTAATCGCCAGATCTCATTGTATAACACCCCTCCACGATATATTAACGAACACTCTCCTCATGGAACGCTTATAGGCTTCGACCTTGATTTAAAACAACTCAATCAATGAACAACATTAAGGTTCGGGCCCACGCTTATTACCTGGCAATAAGTGTCGAACGGATCGGACAATCCAGCTTTCGTCGTGCTACTATTGATGAATCCAACGGACTAAAACGCATATCGCGTTTTTCTCCCATCCGAGATTTAATGCTCCAAAGTTGCGCGAAACTCGCGGTATTTAAATACCACTCAGGGACACGCGTCGGTTGGTTTGTGATATCGCGTTAATTTCCTCAATTCCACTTACCACTATTTAACTTGCGCGAAGACCATAACTGTTTTCGGATTCCGCTTTTACTGTGTAGTGTCCCGGTTCCATCTTCATAGTTCCGCTCCTTTCAAGCCCTCCTTTGTGCAATTACTCCATCTACACATATAAAACTGAAGCCATTTGTCACGCAACCTGATTGCTATACCCAAGCTCAGCCCTTACGGTTTTTACGGTGACATCGATCTCTCCAGTGGGTTCTCCACGCACAAATCAACCGCGTTCATTCTTCAACAGTCAATGATCTCTGCTCGGGCTTCCATACAAATTCAATATCGATAAACATGATCGGCGTTCTCCTTGGTTCTATTCAGCAATGCTGATACAAATTTAATCAATATTAAAAGAATCCCAAAAGGACCCGAATGCTCTACATACAGAGTTTATCGAACCTGTATAATCATGATCATGCATCATATAGCATGAAAATATATGAAAAATCATCAACAGTCTCCAACGCATAGCAGGAACGACCAATTCAAAGGCACCAAACACAATTCCAATGTTCAACACAACACCATCTTCAAATAATAAACTCACAGAGCAGTTAAATAAGACCAACAACGTGAGGCACCAACCACATGCAACTATACCAACTTTTAAGCAATTCAACAATCCAAAAACTCACAAATTCAACGCATAATGCATACCATGAGTCCATCATACATACTGTGAATCAGATTTCGAATCAACACATAATAGAGATGTTTCAAAGTATTGGAAACGTATGCAATTCCACAATGAACCAAGAAAACAATATGTGGATTGGAATGTAGGCTTGATGGTTTTATTTGGCTGAGTCTTACGACAAAAGACTACCATGGAGACATTATGGTAGACTCGAGTGTATACATTATGGCGAGGATTGCAAAAAATGGTGCTGCGTTGACAGACATGTAAGGCATGCATAGAAAGACTCTCAGGCTATCAACAGAACCTCAACGTTTTCAACAAAGAATATGATATGCCCCTGTAACAGGCTGAGAAAAAAAGTTTGAATTTGCAAACCTGGGAAGCCAATTGTTTTTTCACTATTCAGGAATTATGGGCAGAGGTACAAAAACCAATGGCTCAAATTTGAGCAGGGAAGATACCATGTTAAATAATACAAGATAATAGATGAGAGTATATTATTCACAAAGATATAGATTGTTAAATAATACAAGATAAATGCTAAACAATACAAGATAATAGATGAGATATGAAAAATAAATCATGAAAGTGCATATTATATATAAGTGTGCAACACTTGACAAAGAATTATGATGACATAAGGACCAACACTTCTACCTCCAACTTAATGGTGAATGTTTCTTTCAAAGGGGACTACTTCACATGTGGGTTAATCAAACCCTTACAATGAATTGAGTCATTATTGGCTAATCAATTAGTTGTGGATTAATTGATTCCTTCACCAATAAAGGGGAAATAATATGCCAGGTTAATAATTGGGGGTTATGCCATATTTGTGATGGTAGTTATCTCACAAGCTCAACAAAGGAAAATGAGGGAGAATTTTTTAGGTTATATGATGCTTATAATGGGTTCATCTCACTCCCATTCATATTGATAATATATTGTGCCTTATTGTGATTTTTTTTTTTGTGACAAGGCACTCTCAACCTTGAGTGCAAAAATATCTCATCACAATTGCAGTAATCTATGTGCCATGTTATATGTTAAGCATTTGAATTTGACAAGTTCATTGTACATGAAACTTTTTTCTATTTCTATATATAATTATATTTATTAAGTGAGCATTTAGTTATTCACATAATAATATTATTTATATTTCAAATAATGTTTTAAACTTAAAAATATTACAAAATTATTAAAAATATATTGCATTATTATTTATATTTCAAATCATTTGCATCTATGAATATTTTAAATAAAAAATATTAAAAATATAATGCATCAATTATATAACAAAAAAAACAAATTTAATTAGAATGTCATCTAAGTTGTAATGGTTAATTTGAAAGGAAAGAAAATAAAAAATGTTAGGATATCATTTTAGTGTTAATTTTCTATCTATAATATAAAATAACAAATTACATTTAAACAAACTTTTAAACATAATTTAAAAACAAAGATCTTTCTGGGCTCTCTAAAATAAAATTCAAATATAATAATCCATATTTCTTACATGGATAAATTATAAATTTTATTAATAAATGATATATTTTGAAAATATAATAAATTAGACGTAACAATTGTCTAAATAATTGAAAAGGTTTTTGAACATATGCCATGATGAAACAATTACCATAAATAAATAAAACTATTAGTTATTCAATGCATCTTAATTTGAAAAAAAATAAAAAATTATAATTTGATTAATATTTAAAACATTTTATTTTAAAAAATTATAAATATTATTATTAATACATTAATCAATAAAATCAGTAGGTGTGATTTAAATTATATAATCAATTATTCACAACGCATATTTAGTGGTGATATTATATATATTGTTATTATACTTGCACTATGAATCAATACGGCATTTTATTAAAAATGAATGGTCCTTAAGAAAGTGATTAGCTAAGTTTTTAAATAGTTTAAATTCAAGAGCTCCCAACAATTGTTACAAATAAAATATTTTTATTGGTGAATGTAAAGAAATAATATGGAAGATAAGGAATTACCTATATTCCCTGCCAATGCAATTGTTGAATGCTATACACTCTCTCATACTCATATTGATGCTAAAAATAAGCTAAGCATATGTAGCAGATCTAATCTACACATCAAATGCATATGCTCATGGGTAGTTCTAGTAATTATCAAAATGCATATCTTTTACTTTAATTTAATTATATTTAAACTAAATTAAACAACAACTTTATTACAAAGCAAATCCTCATAGAGATGTTCAAACTCAAATTGTAACAATTATTTCTAATTTAATTTAACTATACTTTATTGCAAAGCAAATCTTCATAAACATGCTCAAACTCAAATTGCAACATCTCTATAATTACATTAAGGGGATATATATATATAACTTATATTTTTTGTTATTATAAATTCTTATAATAATATTTTTATTTTTAGCATTATAAATTTTCATATTCATATATATACTTTAGGAAAATGTAAAAGTTTTTAGATGGTAAACAATATGGCATTTTTATTGTAGTTAGGTGAAATTGGATTAACAAAATATTAGTAAAAACCTAAATGGATTAGATTCTAAACCTTAATACTAACACAAATTCTTATTTTTTACTTTAATTTAGCTATATTTAAACTAAACTAAGTGACAACTTTATTACAAAGAAAATCCTCATAGACATTCTTAAATTCAAATGGCAACATTTAGCAAATCCTCATAGACATGCTCAAACTCAAATTGCAACAATTATTTCTAATTTAATTTAGCTATACTTTATCACAAAACAAATCTTCATAAACATGCTCAAACTCAAATTGCGACATCTCTATAATTACATTAAGCGACACGTAATAGCCGTAATAGCTATCCATACACATTTCCAACATCACATTGCAACATTACTATATTTAAACTAAGCAGCAGGTAGTCACTACCTTGTAGCCTTGTTAAATTATAATTTATTTAAATTATTATTATTAATAAATAAAATTATATATATATATATATATATATATATATATATATATATATATATATATATAATAAAAATGAATATTTATTTCCATTTTATAATTAAAAATAAATTATTATTATTAATAAAAAATTTATATGGGTTTTATATATATAATAAAAGTAAATATTTATTTCCATTCTATAATGAATGTTTTTAATTTGTAAATAAGTTTTGGTACAATATTATAAGATAATATATGGCTTCTCAATACCACAAGTCCAAAAACTTTATTTTTTATTTTTTCATTTTTATTTTTTTCTTTCTAAATAAAACTAATTCTATTTAGAAAAAACATATGGTACAATCAGAGCTTGCAGAAAAGCGAATCTAAAGAGCAAGGGAGTCGGAAATGATAAACTATCAACTTCGGTCCCAAAGAGCATCCACGTCATAAGAAAAGATAACAGGGATAATAGAAAATAGAGAGCTAGACTAAGGAGTCGAGCCAAAATGGGTGGAGTCTCCCAATTGACATTTTTTTCCCTTTCTTCTTACTAACTTTGACCCAGCCATTGTGACTTGGCTGGACAGGAACCACTTGCAAACTATTCTGCACTAAAAGAGGAGTCTCCTTCTCTGAATCAGAGGAAGAAGACTCATGAGTGCATTGCTACGAGATCGGAGGTGCTGAAGGATCCTCGGGATAGGCTGAGGGTGCATCCTTCGGGTGTTCCAAATTCTCCCCTTCCGCTTCAATATCCTCCTCATCAGAGCTAAAGGAATCTATGTCATCTATAGGGGGTCTATCACATGGTTTCCAGCTCTTGGATTTGGATTTGCAATAGATGTTCTTCTTTTTGTCGAGGAACGTTGCACATGTATTCTGTAGATGCCCCGTCTGATGGCAATAGCGACACCTGAAGGCAGTGTTCTCATAGTCTAATGTTTGCGTCCAATGGAAGTCCCCAATTTTGAGGTTGATCTGATCAAGCAACCCTTTGCTAAAGTCTATTTCCGCACATATTCTGCCAAAAGTATATATGTCTTTCTCCCCCCTTGAGGTATCCATAGCCAGGAAGTGGCCTAAGGTCTCCCCAATCCCTTGAAAGATAGTGAAATGCCATAAATGCGCAGGGAGGTTTGGAAGCCTGACCTAAATGGGAAGCTTGGTGATGATAGCTGTAGAGGGGTTGAAGTCTGGGAACCAGGGGGTGAGGAATAGTCCTTTTGATCCCCAGAACCAAGGGCCTCCCATTAAGGCTTTATGGTAATCTTCGTTGAAAGCAAAGGCCACAATAAAGAAGCCTTTCGAGCATAAGAAGACCTTGTTGTTGTTGGTCTAGTTGGAGTGGATCCACTGGTATAGATCAGTAGTACGAGGCCATAATCCATTAAATCTGCACATGATGGTTGTTTCTGCAAACGTCTGATATTGATCTTCCAGAAATGGATGAGTGATTTCAATGGAGGGAATTACCTCCATTTTGTCCACCAAGAAAGGCTTGGGAGCCTCAAATGGTTGGGCAGTCTTCTTGGAAGGTTGTGCATGAACATCATCTTTATAGGAGAAATCAGGAGCCGAGGAGGTCTGCCCAAATGCTCCTCCTCTTAGACGTAGGGTGAGCACCACTAAAGCATCTCTTTCAATACTGTAATAAGACAAGGGCATAGGGTCTTCGAGATGTTTACCTTCGTAAGTCAGTCTCTGAAGGGCTGAGGGGATACCCAACCTGAGTTCAAAATCTCGCAGGAGTTCATGCACTAGATCCGTAGCACACACCCAGAGCAACAACGTTTTTCCGGAGATAAGTGAGATCTGGATCTGAAAGTCGGAGGGTGAGTGGTCTGAAGTCCTCAGCTCTCCGCTTCGATTTTGTGCCTGATCTGTGCCTAATCCTTGCATCCCCGAATTCGTGAGGCTTTTGGCTTTGATTGAGGCTAGAAGATGAGTGTGGCCCTCCTGGATCTGAATAATTTCAATTGGTGGCGGCACCTCGACAGATCTATCCAGCTCATCCGTGAAGCAGAGCATCTGCAGGGTCGCAGCGGTGATCAAGGCTGCAGCTCTTGTCCCTTCTTGGACACAGAAGGAGGCAGCGTCTTGCGCGATCTCTGTTGCTGCTTGAGCTCCAGAGTCGCATTCTAGAGTGTCCCCGTGACCTTCGTGCTGAACGATGCCGGCGACTGCTTGGCGAGGAGTAGCTGAGAGCCAGTGAGGCTGCAAGAAAGAGGAGCCGCAGTGAGCTACGGTTATGAAAACCTTTGAATCTCCTGGATCTACCATGGTGACTGCAGCGGAGCCGAACACATCTGGAGCTATTGCAGAGTCGGCGTCGGTGGCCCAGCATTCAGGAACCCTAGCACTGGCCATTGTTCTGATCCTAAGGTATCCAAGTAGGTTAAGAAGATATAGTACCAATAATTTATTTTAGATAAAACTTGTTCATATCATATTTTTTCAGTTAATCAATCTAATTAAAAATGTAAAAATGCAATAACTATTTTTTGAAATAAATATCAATATTTAATTTATAATTATTATTAACAATATCCTCCAATATTTAAAGGATGTTAAATTCCAATCATCCACATAATTACGATATTGATTGATATGCTTATTTTAGAATAAGATTTAGAATTATAATTTAATTATCAATATTTATTTGGTAGATGACAAGGATTTAACCTTCATAAAATATTATAGAATATTCTTAGTAATATAAACATCAATGGCTAACATTATTTCCAAAAAATTAAAAAAAAAGACCTATAAACAAGTGTTTATCAAATAAGTTATGGTTTTTTGTAAATGTGGTATTCATAAACCATAATTCTCCATAGTAAAATGAAAAGTAAATTTCATTTTATACAACCTACAACCAATCAATATGGATACCTGAAATAGTACCATTGAGAAATCTCCATTGTTGGAGTGAGGTATGTGCATTTGAGTAATTAAACAGGCTTAGTCTAAAAACCCACTGAATAACCTAGAAATTTTGGTAAGATTCTGAAAAATTTCGGCAAAAATTAATTAGAAACTTGTTTAGAGTTGTTAAACTTCAGTATTCTGGGTGCCTTAAGAATTTTTGATATTGCTGAATCTTTTTCTACTATCAAAATGCAATTCAAACACTCCAACTCACTGATTTTTTGAATTTTTTTTACCGAATTTCAACAAAAAAACTGCTATCCAAACAATTCTGTTGCATTGATAGACAACTCCATTGAACAGAAATGTGCCGTGATCGGATTTAAAAGCAAAGGAGGTAAAAAGTCGTAGTGTCCAGATAGATCGGCAGATAACTTTTTTTGAATTTTTTTAACGGAATTTCAAAAAAAAAAAAAAAAACCAAAACTGCTATCCAAACAATTCTGTAGCATTGATAGACAACTCCATTGAACAGAAATGTGCCGTGATCGGATTTAAAAGCAAAGGAGGTAAAAAGTCGTAATGTCGAGATAGATCGGCAGATAACAACAATACAATCGGCTTGTACTTTCATATGCGCACACGGTAAGGGCCCCATTGGTCGAAGAAAACGAGTCATAATGAAGACCAGACATTGTTGAATTCCCATTACGGGAAGTGCTGGCATACATGTCCAGACAATTTAGTTTCACATGATCATGTCTCTTCATGCAACGTCCACTGAATCTTAGAGGATAATATATATTTTTGAAGTTTTGGATTGGTTTTGGTCTAAAATGTGGTTAAAAATAAAAAATTTTAAATTTAAATGTCAGATATGATTTAAGAAAATTTGGCAGAAATTTTTGAAAATATGAACAATTAAGATCAAGTTCTAAAATTTTGGATACCCCTAACATTCTAGTATTGAACTCATTTCTACCATCAAAAAACCATTTAAGCATTACAAGCTTGATAACAAATTTTGCCAAATTGTAGCCTAGCCAATTTAAATGGTTGAATATCTACTAAACAGTGTTTCCACTATTTTACTGCCAAACTCAACAATTTAAATTAAGACGTTATAATTTTTAACCAGATTTTAAAAATAGATGAGTATTCTTATACTTTTAAGAGTATGATTTTGTTTTTATATTTAAAACTATAATTTAAATTATAAATATTACTATAATGAAAAACAATTTAAATGATAAAACATTATGATTATTGTTAAATTTAATTGAATAAATAGTGTGGATGCATTATTGCCCATATTAGCTGAGGAAAACTAGTCGTTAATGAATTAGTTAATTAAAATTATTAAATGATTAAAAAATATTGACTCAATAAATATAATAATAAATTTTTTTGAACAATAAATATTATAATAAAAAATTATTATGTAATATTTAATTAAAATTTTTAAATTGATAAATGAAAATTTTATTTTAATAGATATTATAATAAAATGTATTATGTAATATTTAATTAAAATTATTTAATTGACTAATAAATACTAAAATAATAGATAAAAAAAATTCAAAATTAAAAAGAATTTTGAAGAATTTGTTATTAGGGATAATATATAAACCTAAAGAATAATTAAGATAAAATCAAGGAAAAAAAGAAGACTAGGAGAAATAAGCAATGGCTGAGGCAAAAAAATATTATGTAATAATTAATTAAAACTATAATTTAAATTATAAATATTACTATAATGAAAAACAATTTAAAGTCTTTGGGTATAATAGATCTGAGAGCCATAGGACCTTTCAAAATTCTCTTAATGGATTAAAAGGAAAATCCTGGATCTTGTTTCCAAGGTTCACCTCCCTTTTATCCAAGGAACCACTGACAAGATTGCCCATGTCCTGAGAAGGAATAATGTCTCCTCTGCTTTCAAACCCCTTTGTACTATTAGAAATTCTCTCAGATCTGTCAAGGACCCCCTATCGACCCTAAAGACATGAAGGGTGTCTACATGATTTCTTGTTCCTGTTGCACACCCTACATTGGTGAAATAGGCAGATCCATCAGACAGAGAATCCAGGGGCATACTGCAGACATTAGGCACAATCGATCCCGCACATCTTCTCTTACAGAACACATGGAGAAATCGTGTCACCATGATTGCATTGGAGACACCAAAGTCATCGCTAGGGTTGACCACTTCCACCATAGGAAGCTTAGGGAAGTCATTGAGATTGAGTGGCATGCTAAGAATCTCAATAGGAATGATGGTTGGAAGTTGAGTAAAAGCTAGAATCCAGCCCTCTCTTAATAATTGAAGTTGAGTAAAAGCTAGAATCCAGCTCTCTCTTAATAATTTTTTTGTTCCCCCCTTACTTATTTTTCCTATTTTTCCTTGTCTCCCTCTTTCCTCTTTTCTTCTTTTTCCCCCTTTCTCTTCTTTTGTCTAGTCTTATTTGTCCCTAGATTTTGTATTTTATCCTCTTCATGTTTGTGTTTTTATGTATTACCCCTTATGTTTTTTCTATAATACCCTATGTATCTTAGTAATAAATTCTTCATAATTCTTAGTAAATTAAAATTTTTATTTTAATATTATCAATTAATATTTTGATTAATTATTACATAATATTTTTTGTCCCTACTTATTTCTTCTAGTAATTTTTTTTTCTCTTGATTTTATCTTAATTATTCTTTAGGTTTATATATTACCAGTAATAACAAATTCTTCAAAATTATTTTTAATTTTATTTTTTTATCTATTATTTTATTATTTATTAATCAATTAAATAATTTTAATTAAATATTACATAATACATTTTATTATAATATCGATTAAAATAAAAATTGTATTTATCAATTTAAAATTTCTAATTAAATATTACATAATAAAAATTTTATTATAATATTTATTAGGTCAAAAAAAATTATTATTTTATTTTTTGGGTCAATATTTATTAATCACTTAACAATTTCAATTAACTAATTAACTAATTCATTAACCGCTAGATTCTAGTTTCAGCTAGTTTTCTTCAGTTAATACTGTGGAATGATGCATCCACACTATTTATTCAATTATATCCATTGGCTTTCACCTTGTCCTGAGGATGAACCACATTAGTTGGTTCGAAACTTCGACCAAATCCTAATAATGTGATTAATTTAGAAAAACATTTATCTAATTATAATTATTAAAATAATTAAATGATATTTTAGTTGAAATATATTATAATTAGATATTTTTCAAAAAATTAACTTCATTTCTATATTTTAAAATGATAAAAGATTACTTTCTAAACAATAAAATTATAATAAAAAACAAAAACAAAATAACTTTAAAAAAAACTTTGGTAAAAAAATAAAATTTAATAATTATTAAAAATGATATAAAACTACTAAAATTATTTTTTAAATTAAAAAAATTACAATAAATATATAAATATCATAAAAGAAATAAAACTTTCCAAAATGTTTTTAAGCTTTTCCTTTTTTAAATAAGTTTTAGAATTTTAAATTTATCCAAAACTCGAACTAAAAAAGATAAGTTGTTTTAGAATATTCATAACTCCTCAAACTTAAAAACCATGTTGAAGCTTTAGTAGATAAAAAAATTTGCTTAAATTATTAAATTTTTTCCTTTTAAATTGTATAATTTTTTTCCCATTTTTAAAAATGATAAATGGTCTCTCCATGTTATCTTATCCATTTATCTGCTGCCAACCATATGTCGTCTTCCTCTGCCACCACATCATCTAATCAAACTTTACAATACCAAGCCACCTATATTTCTATAAATATAGAGTATTTTTTCATACTTCCCTCAACTGTCTTCAATCAATGAAAACCATGAAAGCATGTACTTGTTATAGATAATACTAGGGGAGGGACGCCAGTTGTTGGGCACCCTCCCTTCCACCTCATATGCTAACTTGTCCATCTACGTGGAGACGGTACGACACTTGCCCAAATGACGCATCCACGTGTGCCGGTTGGTGACAACGTTAAATGCAAAATAAATGTGAAGGTTTTAGGGTTTGGTCCGGAGGTTTATTAACAATGACCATTAACCCCTGTTCATTCTTGCTCGAGCCCAGAGTGTGGCCATTCGGATCTGCTGGTGTTGGTGGCTACAGGTTCCAGAACCTACGCGACCTGTCCGCCATTGCTGAATATGTTAAGCTGCTTCATTGCCTGCCATCGTTGGTTGCTTGTTTCAGCCAGTTCGTGAACCTGTTCGTTGGTTCCGCCATTATTATGTTGTCTGGTTTTAAGGCTTATCAGTTTGTGAACATTGATGGTCGCCGCCTGTTCCTAAACTTGTTTGCAACATCCTCTATTGCGTCCGCCATTGCTCTAATGCTGGACCGCTAGGATATCCATTGTTGTCCGCCAGGGTTTGGGTTCATTTTCTCCGTTTGCTCGAATTCTTCAGGGTTTGGCATCAACCTCTTGAATTATTTCATTTTAAATCTGTTTTTGCAATTTTGGTTTATAAAATTTTAATTTTGTTGTCTTTTTGCAGGTATTTTCTTCCATGGTTGGCGTTGGAGAGGTTTAGGGCATCGTTGTGGTGGCTTCTGCAACCTCAGTAGTTCTCGGCGGCGACGACCTCTCGTAGGATTCACAATCCTACCAACAATTCTCTGTGTTTTTTAACACTTATTATTTGTGTTTTTTAACACTTTCACTCGCTGTTCGGTGGAATTTAGCTCTTCTTGTTGTTTTTTCGGTGGAATTTAATATGTTTTACATATATCTGTGGGTTTATCTGTGGGCAGTTATGGGTTTATTTTTGGGTTTATATGTGGGTTTATCATTGCTTGGGTTCCTTAGCAAATTGAATTTAACATGTTTTACATATATCTGTGGGTTTATATGTGGGTTTATTTGTGGTTTTATCATTGCTTGGGTTCCTCGGCAAATTGAATTTAACATGTTTTACATATATCTGTGGGTTTATTTGTGGGAAATTATGGGTTTATCTATGGGTTTATCTGTGGGTTTATCATTGCTTGGGTTCCTCAACAAATTGATTTTGGTGTAATTTAACATGTTTTATATGTCCTATGTTTTACTGGTTATCTGTGGGTTTATCATTGCTTGGGTTCCTCAACAAATTGAGTTCAGTGGAATTTAACATGGGAATGTCGAATGTAATTTGTTTTTGCGTTTCTATGGGAATGTCGAATGTAACAGTTATGGGTTTATCTGTGGGTTTATCATTGCTTGGGTTCCCCAGCAAATTGTGTTCGGTGGAATTTAACATGTTTTATATTTTCTGTGTTTTACTGGTTATCTATGGGTTTATCATTGCTTGGGTTCCTCAACAAATTGAGTTTGGTGGAATTTAACATGGGAATGTCAAATGTAACTGGTTTTTGGGTTTCTATGGGAATGCCAAATGTTTATCTGTGGGGTTACCATTGCTTGGGTTCCTCAGCAAATTGAGTTCGTTGGAATTTTACATGTTTTATATGTTCTATGTTTTACTGGTTATTTTTGGGTTTATCATTGCTTCAATTCCTCAGAAAATTGAGTTTTGTGGAATTTAACATGGGAATGTCAAATGTAACTGGTTTTTGGGTTTCTATGGCCTGGGTTTATTAGTGGGTTTATCTATGGGTTTATCATTGCTTGGGTTCCTCGATAAATTGAGTTCGGTGGAATTTAACATGTTTTAAATGTTTTATGTTTTACTGGTTATCTGTGGGTTTATCATTGCTTGGGTTCCTCATCAAATTGAGTTCAGTGGAATTTAACATGGGAATGTCGAATGTAACTAGTTTTTGGGTTTCTATGGGAATGTCGAATGTAATAGTTATGGGTTTATCTGTGGGTTTATCATTGCTTGGGTTCCTCGGGAAATTCGTAGGTCGGTGAGGCTCCTTGGATAACTGAGAAATCCAATGCCTTGTACATATTTCTCTTCCATGAAGTCATGCCTACTATAGGGTTTGGTTGCATGTAAGAGTCAAGGAATAGGGTTCTTCAATCATGAAGGATTTCAAGGCTTTTCTTCAGTGAATATTGAGAAACATTTTTAATTACCAAATGAGATTTTTACAGTGTATTTTCAAATATTAACTCATCAATAATGTTGAAGTGTAATCTTCTTGATTCGGGCAAGGTCATTGGTGCATTGGTGCATTGATCTTCAAGGTCATGTTATTTATTTGTTCGTAAAAATTTATGATATGATTTTAGCCGACGTTAGTCTGAATTGATATGATATGATTTTAGCAGAGAATTGAATGGACAATGTGGTAAGGTATGTTAACAGATTTTATTGAAGGGTTATATGTTTCCATTTTGTATGCTGACATTATTTGTTTTCCAAAAAATTATGGCATAGTGTTACATGTAACAGGAAGCTATGTGTTATGTGTTGTTAGCTGAGTTTTGTAGTGTGTAGTGATGATATCCTATGTGTTCAAGACATCATACAGTTAAGAATAACTAACCGAACTAGTATAAAGAGGTATGCTTTGTAGCATGTTGTGTGTGGATAAATATGTGACATATGGTTTGTGAAGTATGATGAAAACATTTAAATTCTACATAGTGTAGTATAAAGAAAATATATTAAGATATAAAATTCCAAACATATAGTCCATCCAAAAATCCACATCATAATGTGGGTACAACCAAAAACATATAACATCCCTATTCTTTATGGCCTTGAGAATCTTCAGTGCCAAACCCTGAGTTACCTAATTTAGCCAAGTAGGTTGGCCTTCCTAAGAATGGTTGATTAGGTTGTGGTTGATTGCTGCCATATAATTGAGACCAATTTGTCCCTTCCAACCATGGAGGAATTGAGTATCCATACCTCACACTTGTGCTAAGTGGAGGTGTGTGATGAGCATACATTGAATTCACACCTCATGTGGTAGGAACAAGGAAAGTGGGTAAACCCCCATTTTGATAGTGAGGCACTTGAATTTTTATGAGGTCTTGGAATAATGTTGTATTATTTTCAATATTGTCCAATGTGTTGGACATGTCCCTAGTTTCATTCTCATTAACTGTGCTTGCATTTATGTCAACCATATCAGTCATCCCTTGTTCCCTTTCAAGCATTTGTTTAGCCTTCCTTGCTCCCTTTTCCTATATTGACATTTTTTTTTGTTGCTCCTTATTTTGCCTTGCTCTCTCTCTTTCAAGCCTTTCATTTTCTCAACGTTGTGCTGCAATAGCCCTTGATGCCTTCTTCTCCTTGGCTTGATCCTTTTTTTTTCAATTCCTGAATTTCCATTTTTTTCTTTTCAAACTCAACTAGGAGTTTTATATAGTCTTATGACGTGAGTAACTGTGAAATTCGCCCCCAAAAAACACTACCGAGTGTTCCTTGCTTCTTTTTAATTGACACTCTTTCTACTGGTAGCTTTAAGAACTGCCCAAGTAACTTCTTCCCCCTCCCACCTACATGTCATTTCTTGGCACTTCAGTATCCATGGCACTTGATTGAACTATATTTTTTTCTTCATATGGTGCCTCATTACGTGCTCCATCTTCTTCCATTGATTTATTGTCCACAAAAAAATGAATAATGTCACTGTTCAATTCAACCAGTTATGAAGGCATGTTCATGCTTTGTTCATTGGTTCTTGAGGCACTATGTTCATTCAAATTAATCATGGCTTCTACTAGCCATGATGGTGAGTTTACTTGGATAGGCAATGACAATTGATCATTTTCAATGTCATTAAAAATATCAACAATTTCATTTTCAACTACAACTGCATTAACAATATCAACATTTTCATTTTGAACTACATCTGCATTAGCAATATCAGCAATTTCATTTTCAACAAAATCTCCATTGTCAACTGCATGTTCAACATTGTCATTAACAATATTAGCAACAAGAGTTCCATCTGCTTGAGTTGGTAGAACAACCTCCATGTTGATATCAATTTGTTGATGAATATATTGTGTTTCACATACCTTCTCATCATCAGCAGTATATAATTGTCCTCGAGAGAGGGAAATTATATTATCAACTGCAACCACATCAACATGTTGATGTACTTCTTCTTGCACTTCATTCTCTTCTTCCTGACCATCCACATGAAAAGCTTGCCTACAAGTAGTATCATGCATAAGAGCATCATAATTTAGTGGCCATATTCTTGTACTCCTAAATTTAGCCTGATATTTGATGGTGTCAAAGCCCTTTTAAAAGCCTTACTTGCAAGCTCTGCTAACTCGAAATTTTTCTCTTCAACCCCTGGATTCTTTGCCATCCATGCAACATGCTCTGACCTGAAATAGTTCTTAAAAGGGCCAAACACACTAACATCAGTGGGTTGCAATCTGTGAGTGGTATGACCAGGCAATGTTAAAAGGTCATTGACCAAATTGTTTGCTTCCTCAATTGTTTTCACAACCATCTGACTTCCATGGCCATCTAATATCAATAGGTGTCTTTTATTAGGTGAGACACCACCTGAAACAGATGCAGCAAAGTGGCAAAGTCAATTTAAAAAAAATTATTTAGTCACCCATGCATGGGGATGTGCAGCCATGCATGCTCCAGGTTCGCAGTTTTGTATATAATTTTTCAATTGATTTTTACCTTTGAATAGATAAGATCCTGGGATTAAAGCACCAATTGCATTGACACAACATATAATGGTTATCCAATCCCTACTCTTAGGAAAAATATTTGGCACGTTTCAGGTGCCTATCTTGGAAATTACCCTCATGCCACAATTCCTTCCCATCTGTAAACCTGTTTCATCATAGTTCCATATATGGTCTGCACCATAATAATGTTTATCGTATGCACTAGAAAGAGTGTCATAGAACTTACATACAACTACAGGGCGCAAATTTAATGCTTTGTCTCTGTCAAGGCCCTCAGCTGTACACAATACAAGGTCTGGATGCCTTTTTTTAAACCCAAACCACCATGATTTACTAGGAAACCCATCTTTGAATGGGTTTTTCCTCCCTTGATAGATTTGCGCAACTATGGATTTGAGTTGTATCAACTCTAGCCCATGTCCCAATTGGGCCATTTATTTACACCACTCAACCACCTCTGCCTCCTCCTCTTCAGCCATAATTGTAACAGGCCCTCTACGTTTGGTGTGAGTGAGCCCATTTATCCAATAATGTATTGACGAGGGAGGAATACTCTGTTTCTTTGCAGATGCCCGAACAGAATATCCATTCAACTCTGTGTCATTAATTACAGCGAACATTTCTTCTTTTGTCTAACCTCTTATAGCACTGGTATTTTTAGTTGAAATTTCACCTTGGACTATGATTGATGGTGGCTCTGTGACTAATGGTGTCACAACATCAACTTCAGCCACATGGTCATCCTCAAAAATAATGCTTGGAGCATTGTTGACATTGAGATCATCTGTTCTTTCTTTATTTGATGAAGTGCATTGCAGCTGGGCACCCCTAGTCACTCTTTTGCCACTTCTCCTTGTACGAGCTACATAACTTACTCTTTCCATGGATGCGACTACCTGCAGAATTATTGCATGCATTTAATTAAGAATATTTAAAAGAATGCTTTCATACAAGCCAAATATCCTCTCGTAACATCATCTCTTCCAATTTATAACAATTTATAATAGTTTACAATTAGTTTGTGTTTTATTGCATGCATTTAGTTAAGAATAATTGAAAATAATGCTTTCATACAAGCCAAACATCATCTGGTAACATCATCTCTTCCCATTTATAAAAATTTATAACATTTTACAATTAGTTTGTGTGTTCATGCCGAATGTTTCTGAATGTCTTTCCTTTTGTTACTCTTTTCTTATTTCTTGTCTTGTCATATTTGATTCCTATGCTCAGCTAATGCTGAAATATATGTTGACTTCAAGTTCAAATGATACAACTTCTATGCTCATCTATTTCAGATAGATATGTTAACTTCAAATGCTACAACTTCTATTTTCAGCTATTGCAGATAGATATGTTAACTTCAAATGCTACAAATTCTATGCTAAACTACTGAGATATTTTCCACAGGCTTCTATGCTCAGGTACTCATGTTTTGTTTTTGGTTATTTTTTTCCAGCTTCTATGCTCAACAAGTTTTTCCAATTGTTTTACTTGGCCTACGAGAGTTTGATTGGATTTTTTACACTGGTGGATTTGGCCTTTTGGATTAGTGAGCTTGAAATGAATTCCAGTCTGATCTTTTCGTCATTTGAAGTCATTTTGTACCCTGAAGCTTAATTGGGTAAGTTCAAATGATTGGGTAATTTTGAATTCTAGTATGATCTTTGTGTCATTTGAAGTCATTTTGTACCCTGAAGATGAATTAGGTAAGTTCAAATGGTTGGGTAAGTTTGAATTCCAGTCTGATATTTGTGTCATTTGAAGTCATTTTGTACCCTGAAGCTGAATTGGGTAAGTTCAAATGATTGGGTAAGTTCCACTGTGCACTGCCTTTATATTTTTTGGATATAGAACATTCTGATCATAGTTACTGAATTCATCATTCCTAGACCTTTACCCAAATCTGAATCATCATGGAATCAGGGAATTGGTGATCTAGACCCACTCTTTAGGATTAATTGAATTCTATTCAGGGATCCATTTCCAGTTATAGGATCTGGATACTGTCATTTAGGTTTTGAATCCTAAGTTAGAAACATGTTCAAATGTTAGGGGAACTTGTACAAAATCCTTGGATTTTAAAATGATGTCTCTCCTCCAATAATATGAGCAATGCACAAACCCTTTTACCGTTACAAAATTATCCTTGCACATTTGACATTTACACCATGAAATTTGAACCTCCATCAACCTGTTAACAGACATTTCTCTTTACTAGTTCAGTTAATCTAGGTGACTATTTGCCAAGGGACTCTAAATTTTTTGAATCCATCAAATGTTACAAACTATGGCCGAAACTCAGGGATTGAGGTGTTGAATTTATGAAATCTATAATATGTTTTAGTTTCAATTTCAATGCTTCCTTATTCACCAAAATAAATTAGCATCTTACATAACATGTTCACTTAGCATCTTACATAACAGGTTCACTCAAAGAAGATCATTATATTGTTTATTATTTTTCACAACAACGTTAATTCCTCATAAAGCTAATTTTTCTGGGCCAATAATTCATGTCACTCTACTTTGTGGGAGGAATTCAATTTGAGTTGCATTATTTGAGTTCCTTTTGTCATAAACTTGGCCTATGGTTCTACTATCTTGTTTATGGAATTTCTAAAAATAAACAACCCTCTTGTCAATGTGCTGCAAAAATTAACGTTTTACAATGCCTTATCTTATAAATCTGAGCCCATAAAAGTATGAATATTAGCAATCATTCCATATACAGGAAGATAAGCGACAACCCAAGGTACAAATGACTTCAATCTCTCATTGGGATGAATTTTTGTTCGACTATAAACCTCTTGTAGAGATTGTTTGCAATTCTGTTTTGGGGTTTTTTGAATTCAATATCCCATTGGGATGAATCTGTGTTCAACTATAAACCTCTTGTAGAGATTGTTTGCAATTCTGTTTTGGGGAAATTTAGCATACACACTCTCTTTAAAACATTGAAACTTGCCTTGGCATAGGCATTGGGATGAATCTGTGTTCAACTATAAACGAGTTTTGTTCTTTGTTCTATTCTTTTTCATCTGTAGCTGAATTGGGTAAGTTCCATTGTGCACTGCCTTTATATTTTTTGAATACAAGAAATTTTGATCACAGTCACTAAATTCATCATTCCTAGTCCTTTACCCAAATCTGAATCATCATGGAATCAGGGAATTGGTGATCCAGACCCACTCTTTAGGATTCAGTGAATAATATTCAGGGATCCATTTCGAGTTATAGGATCTGGATACTGTCATTTAGGTTTTGAATCCTAAGTTAGAAACATGTTCAAATGTTAGGGGAATTGGTGCAAAATCCTTGGATTTTAAAATGATGTCTCTCCTCCAATAATATTAGCAGTGCACAAACCCTTGTACCGTTACAGAAATATCCTTACATGTTTGACATTTACACCATGAGATTTGAACTTCCATCAAACTTTTAAGAGGCATTGCTCTTTACTAGTTCAACTAGTCTAGGTGACTATTTTCCAAGGGACTCTAAATTTTCTGAATCCATCAAATGTTACAAATTGTGGCCAAAACTTAGGGATTGGGGTATTGATAAAATCTATAATATGTTTTACTTTCAATTGCAATACTTCCTTATAAAAAAATAGGTTCACTCAAAGAATAACAAGTTCACTCAAAGAATATCATTATATTGCTTATTATTTTGCACAACAATGTCAATTCCTTATAAAGCTCATTTTTCTGGGCCAATAATTCATGTCACTCTACTTTGTGGGAGGCATTCAATTTGAGGTGCATTATTTGAGTTCCTTTTGTCATAAACTCGGCTTATGGTTCTACCATCATGTTTATTTATTTTTAAATAAACAATCCTCTTGTCATTGTGTTGCAACAATTAATGTTGTCTTGAATTCAATCTCACATTGAGATGAATATGTGTTCAACTATTAACCCTTGTAGAGATTGTTTGCAATTTTTTTTGGGTAAATTGTTTTGAATTCAATCTCCCATTGGGATGAATCTGTGTTCAACTATTAACCTCTTGTAGAGATTGTTTGAAAATCTGTTTTGGGGAAATTGTTTTCAATTCAATCTCCCATTGGGATGTATTAGTGTTCAACTATAAAAATCCAATTTCATGAAAATTAAACTGTAAGAAAACTAAAATAAATACTTGTAAGAAAATAGAAATAAAGGCTCAGAAATGAAAATAAAAGTGTAAGAAAACTGAAATAAAGACTCAGAAATTAAAATAAAATTGTTAGAAAATTGTGTTGTAATTGAGAAAACTAACCTGAATATAAAGTGAAATGTTTTGGATTGTGTTATGTGCTGGTTTGTCTCCAGGGTTAGTGAATAGTTTGAATGTGAAAGACTTCAGCAGTGGTTGAACTTTTTTTATAGTTTTTTGCAGTTGAATTTAATTGGTGACAATGATGGACATGGATTGCAATGGCTTCATTTTGCATGTGTAATCAAGATTGAATTTGATGTGATCCAATGGTTGGGAATTTGTTTTTGTTGATCCATGTGTTTTGATCTATTTTAATGGCAAATCATTTATTGAATTTATTGGGTGGGTGTCATTTATTGTACACAGTGGGTTCAAATGTTGCTATTGGGTGGGTGCCATTTATTGAACACAATGGATTTAAATGTTGAATAACACACCAGTTATGGTTGACATACATTTATTTTTATTATGTCCAGGTATTGATATTTATTGATATTTACTTGTCATACACAGCATCACAGCTAGCTTTTTGTACTTATTGACTTGACCATTTTGGAAAGAAAAACAGTTTTATAAGTGTTTTAGTTGACATGATAGGATTTGTAATCTTGATACTTATTAAACTATTTATGGATAATTGTGGGCCCAATCAATAACTTGGGAAATTTTAGACTTAATTTAATATATATTTGGACTTCAAATCATTTCTTTATATTTAATTATTGGTTGCATATATATATCTATTTTTAATGGATTGATGGGACCAGTGCTATAACAATCACTGATCCCTACACAACATTAGACATCTCTCCCCTAATAACCAGATTATATAGTTAACATTTTTTGTCATTTAATTTAATTTAATTATTGAATTTAAAAAAGTGTGACCTAATTGTCACATTTGAATAAAAAATTGCATTCTAATCACAGAAGTTTTTTTAAAGAGAAATACTCTACCAACTTTAGTGGTCTTTCCCGAACCTATAAAAATATACCAAGTGTCTACATTATACAGCAGCATGCAGATCTAGAAAATTTAATTCAAACGGTGGGTACCTGTAACGAATTCTTTGCATCCTTTTATATTGTCCACTCTTTAACACACAACGCACCTCACCTGCCATTCTTTCAACGCGTGAACGCCAAGGTTAAAACAACATTTCAACTGGACTGTTTGCAGGCTTCACGCAGAACTTCCAAGTCGTGGTTAACAATGTTTCTCATAAAATGAAGCTAAAATACGGGTTTGAGAGTTGCATAGAAAGGATTCTTTTCCGGTGAATGTTGCTTCTCTTCGGCATAGGTTAGTTTCAGTTGACCTGTGTTTTCTCGGCATTTATTTATTTACATCTAAACAGCAAATCTTGGTGTAGAGGAGCGAGTTTGCACACTATTTTTACTTACATTAACCAATTCCACCCGCAGACACCACTTACACTGAGTATTGCTCTAAATACAACGAAGGAAGCTTGGAGAAAGTCGTCCTCAAAAAACAATTATTGAGACTTTTATATTCCGGTATCATGCATTATATGTATTTTGATTTTAAATATGGTGTTAATTATTGGTACGTCGTTACTAATTAATAAAAGTGCTTTTATTCATGATGATTCTTTACAACTTGGTTTTTTTATGATAACATAGAGCAATTTGAAAATAAATCACAATGCAATATCAAAATCAAGTTATAAATTGTCTATGAAAATAAACAATTAAAAAGCAATACTTTATCTCAGACCATCGTTGTAATGGTCAAAGTGGAAACATTTTTGTAAGGTCTTTTTAATATATATATATTATATATTTATATTTTATTTCTCAAGTATCAATTTAATAACGGTTTAAAAATATTTTATTGATTTTAAATTTGTAACTTGAAAAATTATTTATAAAATTATTAATTTTAATAATCTATATAGATTTAGTTTATTATTATTATTATTATTATTAAATGTTTATTTAGCAAAAAGAATATATCACAGAATAATAAATATATATTATTATTAGAGTGATATTGAGTATTATAAAAATGATAGAAGTGTAAATTACATCAAAATGTAAACTACAAAATAAAAGAAATTCAAAGTTCAACAACTAACTAAATAAATTATAAAATACATCATTAACATTTTATTTTGATATCTAGCTTTGAAAAGAAATCAAAATGAATGTAAATGATATTAAAAATGATAAATTGTTCCTTGGTTATTTTGAATAACATAGATGATGTCTGAAAACTCATTATGTGATTTACAATTGGATGAAGGACTCATAGATTAGTTTATGTTGTAGTGTTAAAATCTATGCCAATAATATCTCTCATAGGAATTGAGCTGTTGAATGATCCATGCATATCCACTTACTCAAATGTGTACCCTTACACAACCTTAAAACATCCTATAAAATAACTTGCAACATCGTTCAAACATATGCTTCCTCCATCTATGTTTTAATGTGTAACATAATCAATTCACAAAATTCTGAGGAGTTGTTAATCTTATTTCAAGAAGAATTGAACTTTCAAAATTGTTTTAGGTAATCCTTATAATAAATCTTATTTTAGAATTTACAAAATTAATAACATGCTTGTAAAAACATTGACATTTCCCTATAATTTTATAGTTGTATATGTTTAACTAAATATTACAACTTTAGATTCTATATCTTAAGGTAATTTCATTTCAAATGATTTGGACATGTTTTTCCTTATTCACTTTACTAATTTGAAATGAAGCATAAATATCCATAATTTAATATGGTATTAGTGTCAATTAAACTTATTCTATTATGGTGTTGTGGAAAATAGAGCATTTCATTAGGAGCCAATGAGTCAACTATTGAGGTGATGACCTTCTTGTGCACTTTGGACTATGGTTCTCACATGAACCATTGATTTTCAACCTTTAATTGAATTATACTAGTGACCCACAAAAATGTTTTGATACTTAATATTGAAACCGCCACTACCAAGGTTGAAGGTTAGACAACTAATTCTGAGGTTAGTTTGTGTTAGGTTAATCGTATTAAAGTCTAAGAAACTCTGGGAACTAATTCAAGAGATTCTTGATGTATTTATATGTACACATTGTACATCATTCTTTGTGAGACATTCATTAAGATAAATTTGAGTTTGTGTGTTGTGTGTCTTACATTGGTATCAGAGCGGGTGATATTGTTTTTTGAATGAGAGCATGGTTAATTTTCTCACTTAGGAGGTTAATTTTTATATAAAATCCATGCGTACTGAGTTTATTTTTTTAGCAGGCGTGGTTTGTTTGAAGTTTATGGATGTAAGAATGTACCATGTCCATTTTGAGGAGAGGAGTGTTTGAAGTTTATGGAGGGAAGAATGTACCAGGTTCACAAAATTCATTTTGAGGAGGACATTACTACTGTAAATCAAGTTAAAAGCAACGAAGGTAAAATATGTTGTGAATATTGATTAATAGTAGCATGGTGAAATATTATGATTTATTGTTGTTAATGAATTTTTATTGGTGAAATTAATTTCTTTAGAGGCCATATTGTGTTGGTGAATCATAAACTCTGTTGGTGAATCTTTATTCCTTGGTGAAGGAGAATTTTAATTTATTATTTTGGAAGATGCTGGTAATTTTTTTTTGGAAATGAACTGTTATCATATTTACTGCACTGAATGAGAAGTTATAGTGGTGGTAGATATGTTATTTATTGCAGTAAATGAGAATTTACAATGATAGATATGTTATTTATTGCAGTAAATGGGAAATCAAAGAAAGTAAAGAAGTTACATTGGTATGGAATTGTGAAATTCATTGGGAAGTCAAAGAAAGTAAAGAAGTTACATTGGTATGGATTTGTGAAATTCATTTACTACATTAAAGTAAACTGGAAGTAAAGCTGGTATGGAATTGTGAAAAAATATTTTATTAAATCTTTTAAAAGGGCAACAACCTGACATTTGAACTAAGATCCTTTTGAAATTAGACCACTAAGCCAACTTAATTTCCAAAAAGAGGAATTCAATGAATCAAAACAAATTGTACACATAAAAAGAATATTTAACAAACTGAATTTGAATTGAAAAGGTATTTTCAATATGCAAACTTTAAAATGGTTGAAGTTCAAAATAAAATCTAAAGAGGGGTATATGGTCGTGAATTAATTAGTTGGTAAAGTGGTAATTATTTTCACAAAGGGTGATATTTTTTTTATCTTCACATAAGGGTATCATTATTTAATATGCATATATTAAGAATTTACAAGGTTCACATTATTTACTTGAAGAAGGTAGACTTTATTTGAAGACTAAATTTAAAGACAAGAGTGTGTTGTAAAGGGGGTACTTTGAGATATTGAAGTCTGCCAAGTTGTCATCATGTTTCATTGAGATTTGAAGTTTAATTTGGTTAAATTTAAGTTATAGAATTTATGAAAAAAAAAAACCATTATTGTTAGCAAAGCGCATATAGTTAGATGGACTATTTTAGGTCACAAGTTCAAATCCATATGTTTGGTAATTTTCTTTTAACCAACGAAGATAAAATTTTGGAGGTTGTGACATTTTTGTTGGAGGTTGTGATGTTTTTGTTAGACAAGAAGAAGACAACATAATTTTGGTTTCCATGGGATGGCAACCCTGAGCATGTCACTATTTGTTATCACTATTTGATGAACTCTGTTAGATATTTGAGTTTGTAGATTCCTTTAGCATTCATTGTATGCAGAATATATATAAACAAAATCCCTACTATGTAGTTGCAATGATCATTTTTTTACTTAAATTTTTATTGTTGATGGGTACATGATCTGTTGAACTCGACACCCGGTTAAATCATTGAAAATTTGTTTTTATTCGGTTCATTTTCAGTGGTAGATGATACCCCATTCTCTGAGTTTATTGCAAGTTTACTTTGATATTTCATTGGAGAAAATGGCCAAACTAAATGATTTAGTACAATTATTAAGCGATTTAATGTTATCTCTTGTCCATAACGATGTCAAAGTCAGCAAAGATATGCTCTCTGACATCCAATCATGTTTGCAAAATGCTAAAAGGAAAACTGATTTTTGGAGTTAGAGTCACAGTTGTAGTGAGACGAAATTCAAAAGAAAACTTGGGATTATGAAATGGTGTTTGTTCAGAACAACAATTTGTTTGAGGCTGATCATAAGTCAAGGAATGATCAGAGAAATGAAGTGATTTCAGGTGAAAATTTGGATGTAGTTAGAAGTTTTGATGTGAACCTTGTTATAAGACCATGGGAAGAGATTACACACAATAAACACAGAATTGGTTTTGGTTATAACAATGATGTATCTTTTCACATTCCAGATTTCACTAAACCTATAAAATTTCGAAGTGCAAGATTTATGGATGGTGTAGTTCCAAAAAAAGTTGATAGATGCCAATAATGTAACAGAGTTGAACATGTGAAAGATTGGTGTTTTGATCTTTACCTGTGTGAGCATTGTGGAAAGCGAAATCACTAGTCAAACAGATGTTCCAAAAAGAAGAGAACTGCAAGAGAGAAGCTAAGTTTTGGATGCATTTCTTCTTGGGAATAGACGAAAGCATCCAAGAAGATATACAGATCATATCGAAGAATTTGTTTGAGAATAACGAGTCTTGCATTAATGACAAATATTCCTCACCTTGTATCCGACAAGGGGGGATTTTTTGGTGAGTGCTCTGTTATAGGTTCGAGTTCAAAATGTCAAGTGATCCTGAGTGAGAGATCCAAATCCTGAGCCACAACCTGTACCAGTTAGAGCCAGAGTTGTGATACTTCAACGGGCACTTCTAGATTCTGAATTGTTCGAGGGATTGTTGTGATAGTTCCAGAGTTTGTGGTCATCTTAAAACCACCTTTTTTGTTGTTATGAGAACTTCTATGTAGGTTCCAAAGTTGGTGTTGGTTGAGACCTTGAGTTCTCCCATTTTCGGTTTGTGGTCATCTCTTAAAACCATTTCTGAGAGACATTCAGCTCTTGGCTGAGATGCATTTCTGCATTTTGAGCCCTCATTCTTGGACTTTGGTACATCCTTTTGGATTAAGGGGAGAATGTTAGACAACTAATCCTCGGGTTTGTTTATGTTAGGTTAATCGGTTATTAAAGTCCAAGAAACCCCGTGAACTTATTCAAAATTTTCTTGATTTATTTATGTACACATTGTACATCATTCTTTGTGATACATTCATTAATATAAAGTTGAGTTTGTGTGTTGTGTGTCTTACATTTTTTTCTTTAAATAATTTATTTTCTGACACATAGGTTTCTTAGTGTTCATTTGAGTTGATGGTTTCATATCTCTATTTAAATTGTAATATTGACCCATGAAAATGTCACAATACATTATGTTGCTTTATTTTCTTATAAACCCATAGTCATTAAGATTCTCTTCATAAATCACCATATTATTATTCTTGAGAGCTCCATTAGAAACACTAATAGGGGATGACTTAATCAAGAATGAGTAACTCAAGAAATCTTGCATTACATCCTTCCATCATATGTTCATTCGGATTTACCCTCATTATAATCCTTTTTGAAGATTCATTTCTCTCTAAAAAAAACATCTAATGTTTAAATAATGTAAGTATTTGGCCTTCCACTCCCCCGCTTCGGGTTATGTTAGTTTAATTATAGTTAAGTTAGAGTAAAAAACAATGAAAACATACATAAACAAACGATCAAAGTATTTTTCAGTAAACATGAACTTATAATATCTAAAAGCTAAAATCAAAATCTTAAAATCATACTTCTAAACCAAAAATTATTTCTACCTTATTATAGTGGCCTAACGATTAAGTCTAGCTTGAAATTATGATATGTCTTTTACATTATACACTTTTATGGATCAATTATATTAATAAATTTAATATTGTTATTTAATTAAAAAATCAAAATATAATAATTCTTTTATTAAAAACCATGAGTTATTTACTATTGACATGGTTGTCATTCATATAATCTTTATTTAAGTTAGATAATTCCTCTTTTGTTCCTATTAGTTATTCATTTTTATTCTTATTAAATACAATACAAATTATTAAAATCATTTGTCCTTGAAAAAATCAGTCATGCTACGTATCAACCTTGTTGCGTGGATGACACATGACGAGGTCGAGAGATGTGAATGCACAATTTTTCTCACGTGAAAACATGATTCATGCTATGTACCAACCTTGTTGCATGGATGACACATGACCAGGTTGAGAGACTTGAATGCACACTTTTTCTCAGTCATAAACCTTTGACATGGAAAAGTATTTAATGTGGCGGGGTAAAGCATGTAGTAGGAAGAGTCAACAAAAAAATGGCATTTATTATTTTGTTGTTAAGATAGTGGAATTAAAAAAATTTAAATTAATTTTGCATACATTTTAAACTTTCCAAAGTTGATTAAAAACTACACATTAGTTGCGCTAAATCTTCCTTTATTCAAGCAACAAGGCTAGTTGATACTAGTCAGGGTAGTAGGTAAGCCAGAACGAGATTGTTACATAAGGCTAGCTCGATCAAAGGGTGAAGAACCCAAGCCATAGAATACAACATGCAATAAATATTTAGATTTCTATTATGGGATTCCATCAATAAATGGGAGTTTAGAATGAGAGTAGTTCAGATCCTGTATTCCAGAAAGAAGATCAGATTGATGTATAGCTCATTCATTCCATCCATTAGAAAGGGATCGAGACTATTGGAAGCGAGGACGATCAGAGACCAGAAGAAGAGCAAGAAAGAATAACACTTGACTGACAGTCTTAACGTAATTATTAGTAACTTTAACGTTGTTTTTTACTTTGATTTTTTCATTTGGCACCATGGGAACTTTTGACTTGAACATTGTTTCAATAAAGTGGTTACTTCCTTGTCGCGTCTTGATTTGACATTGCATTAAATACACAAATATGTTGAATTGATATCAACACGAGGCATGTTCCTATCACTACAACATAAAGGGGACTTTTAAGAAAATATTTAAGATAATTTTTGGGTAAATTGTCTTAATTTGAGATAAAAGAAAACTTGTGTATTGTCTTAAATATTGTCTTTAAGCGGGTGTCTCAAATTAAATCGTCTTAAAATTAAATTGTCTTAAAATATTGTCTCTATAAAGACAATATATAACACAAACATTTTTGTCTCTCGAGAGACAATAGTTGCACTACAACACAAAGGGGGGTTTTAAGACAATTTTTGGGTAAATTGTCTTAACTTGAGACAATTTAATTTTTGTCTCTCCAAAGACAATAGTTGGAATTAAAGACATATTTGTCTTTATGGAGACAATGTATTTAATCCTATCTATTGTCTTTCTAGAGACAATATAAAACAATGACTCTAGAAAAATATCTCACCATTAAAATAAATCAATATAAAAATATTTAATTAAAAAAATCAACAATATCATTGAATAATTCATGTTAGGGTGCAGTGGATTTGAACCACCAACCTCCTGCATGGCAGGTGCTTTTACAATGAGCTAGCACCCTTTAAATAATTATGTGAGGAGTTATGACAGTCCTTGAAATTGTATAAGAGGCATTGATTTTTAAAAAATGTTCAACACATAATTAGAGAAAAACAAAAACAAAGCATTATCAGAAGTGAAAAACACTGACAGCAAGCCCAAATAATCTCAATAGAAAACCACAAGTATAGACAGAAAAGGAAACGAAGCCAACAAAATTCCAATGAATTATAATAAAGGTGATTGGGATTATATGACAAACCCAAGTCAAATGTTCCAAGACAAGCTTGTAATCAGATGATTCTTCTAGAAATCATGTTTTCTCTACAACAGTTGCCAACTGATCATGTGTCATACTAGTTGAATCCTTTCCGCTTTTCCGCATAACTGAATAAGGTGGTTATCTAACAATTGTAGAGTAATGTTTGAATCCTCATGAATGTCACGAACTCACAATAAAAATCAACTTTTCATAAAATGAAAACAAGTCTAGATTTATAACTTTATAACTTTCTCTATTTCCATGAGTATTTGATTGTAATACCACAAGTAGGATCAAAATGTTATAAGTTCTGCACACCAACCAGAGAAATGATCTCTTTGGGTGCTACAAGTTTCATCTGTCAACAGGATGCTAGAAGTAATGATGAACATATCCAAGACTTGATGTAAACAGAGATTGTAGATATGTTTAGTTGTTCTGTAGACAAATGAAAAAAGCAGGTATGATAAAGAAAAGGGAAATAATAATAAAATGTTTAGTTTTCTTCCATTATCTATGCCTTAAACTGCTGAGGAATTGAATTACAACATTATACCCTGAGTGACACAAAAGATCAATCAAATTGATCGATGCTTATAACCAACATTGTGAGATTATACCAGCTAGACACACACTTTTAAAATATGCTATTTGAATAAAAAAATGTTATTCAAACTTAAAATAAAAAAAAAATAGCAGATGATCGCTTCACAAAGATTAAAGGTTGTTCTGTGGGAGTCACAATATAGAGGTGGACAGAGCCTCATGAATCAAATCTTTTCTTAATATTTTTCTGGTGGGGGACTTGGGAATTGATTGACAAATGCTACTCAACATATCCTCTTGTATGGCAAAACCTGCACACAAAAGATATTTTTGCTTGGAAATTAGTAGATCTCCAACAAAAGAAACCAAATTTTTAGGTTGAGAGCAGGCAAGTTCACAAACTAAATATCTCAGTGTTTCATTTACTTGATTTGCAACAAAAATTTTTACATCTTCTTCGGAGAGATTGCTGCCAAACTTCCTCACAATAAATTCCATTGGCATTTCACCTGCTTCATCATCAGGATACCTACCATACAAACCCAAAAGATAGAGAGTTACATGCTTCAATAAGTAACATGTATGCAATTATCTTTCGATCAATGCGTAAAGGAGTAGGGGCATCAACTAATGTTGCAGAGAAACTCTGTGTTATAAGCTAGATAAAACTTCAAAAATATTTATTAGCTCAATAAGTGGTAAATCCAGCTAATCAAACCAGTTAGTGGTAAATACAGCTATATGTAGAACTTTGAAGGTTTATCAAAACAAGAAATAGAAAATTCTACTCATGGAATAACACCAACATCACTAATATCTAGGTTTGAGAGGAGAAAATCCTCTAACTCTCCCGGCGCAACCTAAAAAAAAATCCATAGAAGATTATTATTATGGCTTTCAAATTGAAATTGAAATGGTCCTTGAAATGTTTTGTACCTAAAATGCTTTGTACTTGATCAACTCCTAGAAAACTTCCTAGAAGATTGATATTGTGGTTTCAAATTGAACTTTAAATGATCCTCGAAAGATTAATATTGTGGGTTTCGAATTGAACTTTAAATGATCCTCGAAATGTTTAGTAACTGAAATGATTTTTACTTGATCAACTCCTTTATTCTGTCCACAATGAAAAGGAAGCCCTCCTCATCAATGTCACATAGATCCCCATTTTTCAAAGATCCTTCTGAGTCTAAAGTTGATGCAGTTGCTTCATCATTACGAAAATAACCTGCATGAAACAACCAAATACTTAATATATTTTCTAGTCAAAAGGTGGGAAAATCAATATATGGATGAGAGTGCTATGGCATGATACTGAGAACCTGCGGTTCAGGAGGAAGGGATGAGATTCATTTGGCAGGGAATACTTTTTTTGTTCATAAGATGGTTCTGGGTACAAAACATACACCCTTAAAATTTCACAAGAGCACCTAATGGAATTGTTGTAGATTATTTGATGTGATTTTGATCTTGGGGTACCGCATGCTTATTGGGCACCCCATGTTCTTGCTATGGATATGGAATTATGATTTTGCTGGTTATGAAATTTAAGATTTTGTTCGTAGTGGTCCAGGTGAATAGGGGTGCTATTCAAATCAGTCTCTCAAATTTAAAACATTTGAAAAGGGACTACAATATAAAAGGCCTGCAAATTTGTTAAAAATTCGCATGCCTAGGAAAAGATGAGATGATCACACCTTTCATGATTGCAGGTCCCCGTAACTAGAGCTCGACCTTATGGTTAGGAGGCATAGATTTTCCACTGGCTGTGTCCACCACTTTAGCTTCAACATTAGCTACAAGCAAGCCTTTCGTTCCGTAATGTCTGCTTTCTTCATCTGTTTCAGTGAATGATATTGACCCGCTAGACTCTGTCAATCCATAGCAATGCCAAATAATAACTTCCTTCAATTAACGTTTTACTTAAAACACATACACATGGGGAAACAATAAATTTTCAATCTCTTGTCATTTGGCGGGGTTTGGAAAGTTGGAACAGAAGGAATCAAGCCTGTTGCCTGTTGATTAAACTCCTACCATGCATTCATACAAATTAAAAGAAATGAAAACCCTGAGTTTTGTAATCAATTTTTTTGAAGCTTTATGGAACAATCTACATAATTGATTCTCAATAAAATGAACGTGACAATTACTCCAACCCAATAAGCTTTTGAATAAAAGCTCCAACAAGTTAAAAACAACGTATGCATATGTCAGTATTTTGTGAATCTTCCACTCTATTAAAATAAGTTATAGGCTTTAACTTACCAAATTAAAACCTTTTTCAAGTGAGTCAATCTATTGTTTAGTATTAATTTGGAGCATATAGCTCGTAAATGATCAAGGTTCTATGTTTGTGGCCTCAACAGGTAAAATTCTCTTGTATTGGTAGAATATCTTAAAGAAGATGAATACCAGTAATGCCTGTAGTTTATGCATCTAGTTTAAAAGTGGTTTTGAAAATTTCGTTTCCACTTCTTTTGATTTTGCTAATAAATATTAAACAAAGAGTGTGCGCCAGTCCTGAGAAGATGCAATCTTCACAAAAATGAATTTCAGGCAGACTTTTTATCTTAGTATTCTTAAAATAAAACCTGCATACATAGATTTATTTTTGGGGTTTATTTGTATATTAGGTACAATCCAAATACAATTTTTTTGGGGGTTTATTTGTGTATTAGGTACAATCCAAATCCCAATACTCTGTGGGTTAGGAGATTTGGTTGAGTAGTAGAACGAGGAGAAAAGTATTCAGATTAAACAACTCAGTCAATACATGTAATAAAGTTGCTTATATATATTTAGTAGACATGAAACAACATTCAGATATTCTTCATGAAAGCCAATTTTCTTCAACTATTTTTGTAACTTTCACTGTGGAAGAGACTCATTCTTCCTCTGAAGCAGGTGATGATAGCCTGTTACTACCTATACTCCATTGTTTTTTCAAGGACCGATGTAGGTGGCAGCAGAATGATCTAGCGTAAGAGGTTGGTGAACAGAAGCAGTTCTTTGAATTGGGTGTGGATGCGAGTGGTGAAGGATTAGAGGTTGTGACCTTGTCTGGCTCAGTTTGTTGGACATAATTTCTAGATTCCAATGGGATAGCTATAGGAGGAATCTCTTTGGCCTTTGAAGAGCAGGAATTCATAGTTGTGGAATTCATTCCAGGTCCTACATGTTGCAACAAGGAATGTTGTGTAAAAAATCCATGTATATCATTCCTACATATTTAACAACAAATCCATAGTTACAAGAATGACTTCATAAAAAGGCCAAGTATACTAAGACCTGACCTAACTATTAGGGCCACAATAAAAAAAATCCTGTCATCTTAGTCTCTTATGGTGCCAATCCATAGTAAAAGCGTAAAGCACAACAATTTGTCCTATAAGGCCCAATCTATGGCCTAAGAAAACAATTAGCTGCAACAACCCTTTCTGCCAAGGTAATCTAAATTAATTACGGTTTTGTCATTCGTATGGTTTCCCAAGTGGCATACCAGGGAAAACCAAAACCAAATATTTTGCATTATCTTGATATATGAATAGAACTTAACCTTACCAAAAAAAAAGAGAATTTAATTATCAGAAATATAATTTTGAGTTTCTCAATTAAAAATTCAGACTGGATAAGCTCTGTTGTTCTGTTCTAAGAAATTTGCAATTGACACTAAGAGGAGACAAATAGAAAGCATCTCCTTAGTACCTAGAGTACATGAACTCCAATAACATAGAGAAAAAAGAGGCAACAGTTTTCCAACAAAGACTGGCTATGAGTTTATCAACAAAATATTACTGATAAATAATGACAATTTTGTTTCAGAAACAAAATCTGGTTAACATGGTATATTCTTCATTGTGATTTTGAGATCTGCACACCAACTAATGTTACCAGAACTGGTAGAGACAGATGGCAAGATTGGTTTTGGGAGGTTTCTAGTCAGAACTAGCCTCTCAAAAGCATAATTGATAGGTATTATTCTGAACTAGTCAAAATTGGTTAGATCTGGCTGGTAAAATACAAAATCAATTAAAACTAGCTGTTTGATTGGTTTTTCGCTGGTGCAGCTCCTCCCAGAACTTAATTATAAAAAAAATCCCTACAAGTACCCTAAAACCTAATTTTGATCATGGACAGAACTAATCATGGATTTTTTGCAGCCACTTCCACAGGCACAGGTTATGGACATTGGTGTTGGAAATTCAAGGGCATCAAGTCAAGATGCCGAGTATACCCATGCTATAGGATCTAGATTCAAATTATTCAAATTCGAAATTCATAATGTCTTCTCATCTGTATAACTCAGTCAATGCTCTATTCAAGATTGCAAAACCTAGTGTTACAACTGAACCAATATCACTCTCCAAGGATGACAACAAAGAAATTCATAACCGCATCTCATCCCTTTAACTCAGTCCTCATTCCTATCAGATCTGTCATTGGTATCTTGTAATAACCTATAAATAGAATGGTAAGTCAAACCCATATTCCTATATTTGTGACTACTCGAGGATGTGTTGTTTCAGTAAGGAAAAAAGTCACACAAATCTTTTTCAAAATAAAAAATTCAAATTTCATAGACTTGATAAAAAACAAAGAGGAAAAAGAGTGTTCTAAAGAAAACAATTTACAAGATATGAGATCAATATCTCTTCCATGCAATTACATAAAGAAAAACTGTCCACCAGAGAAATCACAACGTATAATAGTAAAGATGAAGCTCGTAACATTTTTAGGAAGAGAAAACAACCAATACTAAGAATGTTGCATTGGCATACACTCAGAATAAAGCACGACTACAAATACCCAAGCAAAACGTACACAACCCCCTTTCAAAAACAAAAGTGAAATGGTGAAATTCATATCATGCATTTGAGGCAAATTTGGCAAGCTGAATTCTGGAATTGGAAACACAGTTATTCCAAAACAATAATCCAACATTCAAACTTCAATGATTTGAGATATGGGGGATGACATGGACCAGCATGAAGGAAAAGGCCTACCTAAAAATCAGGAACAATTGGTCCAATTTGAATTGAAAATTTTTAGAGACCTAATCATTAGGGATTGGGTGAAATTGTAAATATTTTATAATTATGTGAATATGAAAATACGAAACAAATAGGTAGAGACATTGGACCTTGGAAGTAAGGTGACGACATCATTGTATATATATATATATATATATATATATGAGTGTTTGGTTAATGGAAAAATTATCAGAGCTTTGGGAGTTATCTCATCTGGCCTGACATGGTATCCGAGACAAATTTAAGCACGTCTGCCCTGCTCAGAGTAACTCCTCTGCCATCTCTGCTCACTGTTTAACCTGTCAGAAGGGTTTCATCTGCTCATTCCACTGCTAATCTGCATATGTTTTAGCACCTGCACAGAGCTATTATCTAATATAACAAACCAACACATGTTTAAAACTGCAAAAGAAATCATATCAGAAACCTGGCTGACATAATAATCCATGCAAACCTTTTCAGCTACGGTGAGAACTTGGGTATCAAGAAAAATATTTGAACCCCAAGCTTTGTTAGGTCAAAAGAGAAAATATAGTAAAAGAATCAATGGTGACATAATAATCCATGCAAACCTTTTCAGCCACGGTGAGAACTTGGGTATCAAGAAAAATATTTGAACCCCAAGCTTTGCTAGGTCAAAAGAGAAAATACAGTAAAAGAATCAATAGTGAGAATGGACAGTGTTGTTTTAGTTCCAGCCCAATCAATAATATGAGCAATCTTAAGCAAGCATCGATGTATATTTCAGCAAGTGTCATTATGGATATTCAAAGTATCATATCCCATGAAAAGATCTAAAATCATGAAGGGGATCCTGGCATCGGCACAAGACTATCTAGTATTTTCCTGAATTCCGTTATGAAAACAGAAAGACAAATCATGAATGTTGCAAATTAATCTATGAATCAGGCTATTCCCTGCCAAATACAAGCTAAAAAACGTATTGCAACAGCTATGAATACTAAATTATATAGGCCTCAAATATTCTTTATCCATCTTGAGTCTAGACTTTAATAATGTCCCATCCCCATTTATGCTTCAGGCATCTCACTTTACCATAGAGGAAATCGAGAAAGCATTCACCAAAGTGGCCTCCTAGGTAGCCCATGTCCTGCGACAACTAGCAGAAAGCATAAGATGCATGGAGCAATGCCCTCCCTCACAAATCCTAATGGAGAGCTAATGCAGTACAAAAGCTCAAAACGACATTCTGTCTTCAGTTGAAATTGTTCCACTCCACCTAGCCATTCTGATGAAAAAATCAATGTATTTCAATTGCAAAGACCATAAATCTCAATGTAAACCCCACTTAAACTGAATAAGACCTGGATCATCAACCTATACAGATATTCAAAGATGTCGAGCACAAACTCATTTATGTTAAAGATGAACACCAATCGAGCTATGAACTATTCTCAGAAGAGCTGGAATCTCTGGCTAGAAGACATGACATAGAATATGAAAGAAAATGTATGGTATCAGCCACCGACTGTCTTTCCATGAAAGGCATATATGTGTTAAAATTTTCTGAGGCACTTCCAATGGACGCCTTGGCATCCCTTATAATGGAGATAGTTGCAAGGCTGGAGCATGACATAGAAGCTGTACACGAGCTCGGAAAGCTTGCAGGGTTTAAACCTTATGATTGTGCAGAGTTTATGGGTGTGGAAAACCCTGAGACGATGCCATGGAATAGCGAAGGTAGTTTTTCATGTACTGCAATGCTCATATACTACAAAAGGATGTTAGTCTTGTGCAGAGAGGAAATAATTTTCAGCATATGGAAAAATGAGTTGTACACTTTTGTAACATGGAAATACTTACAAAGTTCATATTCATTGTTATTAAATTTGGTATAAAACAAAATTTGTAGCTGATATCACCCACTTGTTATCAGAGTAGCTAAGGAAGCTCCTGTGTAATTTTTGGTACTGTGAATTTTCGCACACTAAGCTTATCCACATCTACAGCCTGTTCGAAAAAAATTATCATAGCTATATCTATATTGAACTGAACACCAAGTCAGGTCTGAAGAATTTTCCATGACAGTAAAAAATTGGATTCCCTGAATGACTAAAGAAAAGGGGCATACTGGAAAAAATATTTACATAGCATTAATCAGTGACCAGTGATTCTCATTTTATATCGAAAATAGAAAAATAAATATTGAAATGTATTTGAACCCCAAGATTTTCTAGGTCAAAAGAGAAAATACAGTAAAAGAATCAAAGGTGAACATGGACAGTGTTGTTTTATTTCCAGCCCAATCAATAATATGAGAAATCTTACGCAAACATTGATGTATATTTCAGCAAAATTCATTATGGATATTCAAAGTATCATATCCCATGAAAAGATTTAAAATCATAAAGTTGATCCTGGCATCGGCACAGGACTATCTGGTATTCTCCTGAGTTATGGTAAGAAAATAGAAATACAAATCATGAATGTTGCAAATTCATCTCTAAATCAGGCTATCCCTGCCAAATAGAAGCTAAAAAAATGTACTGCAACAACCATGAATACTAAATCATAGACATATCCATCCTAATTCTGAATGGAAACATTCAGCCTAAAATCTGACCCAAACAACGATTGATGTTACAACACATGCATTCACCCTAGGATCTAAATCAAGTTCTTGACAATTTTTATTCCAAACAATGAAAATCATGATGAAATTACAGAACCTTCTTAGGCACGCGAGCGGCCACGATCCCAGCATCTCTTGGGGCAGGCACCATTCTGACTATTACAGAGAGACATCTAATTGGGACCTTGACAGGCACGACATGGGTTTCCTGATTTTGTCACCAATAACCCCTCCTCACAGGAATAACCAAAAGCTTGGCCAAAATAATGGCTCCGCGGTGGTCATGGCCACCTACTTCCTGCACTTAACCCCGAGCCCGACGTGGCCATTGCCGTCACCCATGACAACGAAGTCCTTGAATCAAGTCCTCTGCCCTGCCCTCCACTGCTTTTGCACAAAAAATATCTTCGTGACCTCATCCTTCAATTGGGGACCCAGCATGGCATCCACAATTTGTTGCTCCTTAACGGACCTTATCCTTCAACTGGGGAACCTGACATGGAATACATGATCCGGTGCTCCTTAACGGCCAACGAGAAGAGATAGATTTGGTCGAGTGAACTTATTTTTCCTTCTTTTACCAGACAGTCAGTGTACTCCTGGAGTGGATATTTTGAGAACCTTATCTTCCTTCACAAATCATGTCTCAAAAATCCACAAGTCTTCATTAAAAAGTCGCCTTAACAAAATTTCTGAAAGTTTTGGTCGACTCTCACGAGGAGGTGAACAGATCTACAATCTTAAGCACGCGAGTGGCCATGATCTTGGCACCTCTGGGGGCAGGTGTTCCAAATGGCAGTGTAAATAGGGTGTTCCAAATGGCAGAGTTTGAATTGAAAGATATAGTGCATGAATTTCATTTAGGCATCTTTCAATATCGAGATAATGTTACTCAAGCCCTTATGTTAGCATCCATGGAAAGCAAGGGTTTTCATTTAAACAAGTTCATAAAGCTTGACATAGCAAATGAAGAAAGGGTAAATGAAGAAAGGGTAATCATTGTGAGTATTCAAAAAAACATCGCGAAACATGATTTGTTCATACCTGAGATTTAGAGAGCAGAATAAGGGAATCCAGCAAGGTAGTAGGGCTGAGACCAGGGGGATGGTAAAATAAGGAGATCTCACCCCACCAGGTGAATAAACAGATGGCAAGCACTTAAAACGATCTGTATTCAATCTAGGTGCATTGAATCCCCCTCAGTAGCCAATATCTCTGCAAAAATTTTGCCACCAGTCCTCATAGGCGGTTTATGGCCTGCCCAAAACCTCTCGTCGACACCAATCTAGCCGCAAACTTCCTGAAATACTAAAAGGATCATTATCCTTACCACTCATGCTGCTATTGCCATTAAATCCCACGGGTGATGAGAGCTTCAAGTTTTGTTCTTGGCTTTGCGGGGTTTCGATCTGCAGTCCTGCGAGAAGCTAAGAGAAGGACCGGGAACTAAAGTCCTCCGCCATCATAGAGGCAATAAGCATTTTTGGCCTAGTCAAGCGACCACAATCTAGAAACCCCATCTGTTATTTTCTTCGTTCTCGCCATTGCCATAATTTTTATTTTCTGAAATATGATACAATGCCTTGTTAATGTGTCACGATATACTTACATGCATTCAATAGTCACAAAGGTGAATATTTATGTATCTTAGTGGTATTTTTTATTATAATTATTATTATTACATGCTCTTAAAAATTTTCCCTTATTTATCTATAAGGAAAGTAAGAGAAACCTTCTAAATATAGAAATAAAGAAAGAAAATATATAAATGTCCACAAATGACTAAACTAGAATTTGCACCAAAAGGGTGCAAAGACATGCCGATAGAAGTGTAGATGAATGTAGAGAGATAGAGGTAGCACTGTAGGAAACAAGTATGTGGACTTGGAAGGCTTGAGGAATCGGGAGGCTAAAGTAGATATTTCTGAATGAGTAAAAATGCATTATAGTATCTACAATATATCATATTTTTATCACCAAACTCATAACTAAATTCAAATACAAACAAACATATGCACCCAATTGCAAAATGAATAAAGAACATTTTTATCAAAATCCCACCTTCCAACACATGTGCATGGAAAATGGATGACGAATCATACGACTAATGAAGGTGGCAAAGATATGAATGAGACATCGTCATCAGCTACTGGTGGCTCTCAAGGGCTACTGGCTACCGGTTGGAAGAGATGAATAGGAGAGAAGTTTCTCCTAGGGGTCACCCACTTTTGGTGGGTAACACACATAAATCTTGGATAATCAATCCGAAGAAAGGAGAAAATCAATGATACATAAAACATGCTATCACTGGTTGAGGATGGGTGTTCTTAGAGAATTTCTGGAGACTTATCCTTGCTATTCTTTAACCTAGGTATCGTGCTCTATTTGGAGTGAATCTTGCTTGTGTTTGATAGGTTATATTTGGCTTGGATAGGAGCTTGCTTGTGTTTGATGGGTTATATTTGGCTTGGATAGGAGCCTGTTTTGGAGGGGCTCCCCATGAATTTGCTCGCAAAGAGAGAAAAAATATAGTCAAAATAGAAGACGACGAAGAAGACTGCTAAAAATTTGTAAAAAATGGAGCTCACTGGGGAAACAACAGTGAAGGCAAAAGAATGACATGAAAAGACTTTTTGAAAATATTGGACAGGTGAGATATAATCACAAGGCCAAAATTGTCAATAGTCAACTTCTATAATAGAAAATAGTGCATCATTGAGAGGAGCTGAAAGTAAAAACTAATCTATTAATATTCATATAAGCATTGTTGCATTAACAACTGAGAAAGTTTCATGTGAGAGACTGTCATAATGCAAGATAACTTGGGTTTCCATCTGTCTGCCACTAAGTTGAAAGCTATCAAACAAGTATGCAGTATCTTAAAGCTAGAGTTGACATAATACAATGAAGTGGGTGGAATTTCCAACAGGTTCCTATGGAATTTCATAACTGCACACATCAGCATATAATATAGGCCCTGACATTACACAAACATAGGACATGAGACTTCAATCTTTTATGGATCTCAGCCTAGAAAGGATCCCCTCTTATGAAGCTGCTAATTTGACACACACAATGATATCAAAAGAAAGCAAGGCCCCAAAAACATATATTTGTAACAAGGTTAAAGTTTTCAAGTAATCAATAAGGTAAAATTCCCAAAAATAGAAAATGATAATCTGTAACTACAATGGAAGAAGTAAAGCACAAGATAATGGCTCATCAAGGAATATAAGTTTAGGATTCCCCATAAAGGCCTACTTCTCAACTAAGGCAACACTTCATTCCTCCACTATAGCTACCAGCCTGGATATTGGATGCACCTGTAAGCTTACCTTACAAGTTTTCTGCATCCTATGTTCAAAGCAAAACACTTTTCCACGGTGTATGGTAAATGATTTGACAAAAATATAAAATGGATAACATGTTCAGAAATAAACTAATTGCAGATATGAAAGACACTATGCTATAAACATCAGTGGATTTCAAAATCATTTAGAACATACCTCTTTGAATGCAGCTGACAGTATGCCCTTGATGTTGGCAAAGAGAGATGTTCTTGAGATGATAGGTCTTCCCATAAAATGTCAAATTGTACAGTTCATTTATGGTACCAGAAAGACATATATGGAAGAACAAAATTTTGAATACATGACACATTGAGAAGTGAATGCATCTTATCTCTTTTAACATTTGTGCCAGAGAAATTTAACTGATGGCAAAATCCACTGAGACGTTGAACATGGGAAATTCCAATTGTACCTATGATTTTGTAGCCATATACAAGGGCGGGAAGCAGTTATTTAAAGCAATAATGATTTAATATAGTAAGTGTGATTTTTTAAAATGTTTCTACCACTACATCCAAATGAACAATATAGTAAACCCAGCAAAAAATGGAAACCATTCCTAGAAATCCCACATTAAATGTACAATTTTCAAACTTAAAACTAACCACTCCATTAAAAACTCACTCTAGGAAGCTAACTGGAACTCAATTGGAAGAATAAAACCTTCATTTAACTCACTGACTAGAGGTGAAAACTGAATGTTATATATGGATATGCTTCAACCAGGAATAGTAATTAACCAAAGAATAATTGAATCATTTGAAGCATTATTGATCATTCTTATGTGATAACTTGTAATTTTTCATAGAAATTGAAGTTCAGACATTAGAGTCCTTCACTTCATGATAAGCCAACGAAAAATAAGGTTCTTATTAGCAGCAACATCCAATTACCATTGTCAGATGTTATTGACGAGACAACAGCACATGACTCTAAGATAGAATGTGGGTGGGTGATTGACTGTCCATCCCTTTTGGAATTGTTTAAGAACACATATGGGAACACATCTACAGATGCCCCTGGGTTCAAGAATAATTTCAGAATGGGGAGAATACTTGATACCTCTTTCAATATTGTGATAATTTAAGCATTGGGGTTTGCAATAAAGAAGGTAGAAGGCGGTCAGGAAATGTACCAGTGGTATTACCAGGGCATCTGTCTAGATTCGAGCTATCATCGGAACAGTAGCAAAGAAATGTTGCGGGTTTCAGAGTTTCATAACCACAACTACCCTCACTGTCCAAACAAGCGCCCCAGGTTCGATCTCTTTTGGTGTCCATATTCCATGTTATTTCAAAGCCGAATGAGAGGGATGTGATCATATCTCCATTCTGTATGAGTGGAAGGTTGTTAGCAACTGGCAGTTGAATATGGCTTTGGAAAAATTGTTTCCGAGATTTTGGATTGGAAATGGAGTACCAATCATGGCCGCATACACGCCATTTTTGAAAACTCTCTCCACTAATACTTTCTTTGTAGTTCTTCCAAAGCATGAGATTGGTGTATGCATCAGCCACATGAATATGAGCAGCGCCTTTGATGATTCCATCCATATCATTATTTTTTTTCTCAAGGCTACAAGGAAACACCCCCATTTCGAGTGGTGAAGGATCTGCCTTTAGCTCTGTGGCCCTACCTTCCCTTGTTCCTGGTGCATCTGCTTGTTCGGATGTTGGTAAGAAACTGCCAAGCCAGCGCCCAAGAATGGACTGACCCAGAAAATCCAATGGTCATCCCAAACATAAGACTTGTTGTAGATGATGGCAGCTCCCAAGATTCGGGTAGGGTTGATGCCAATTCCAGTAATGGGAATTGTGGCAAGGTGAACCAGAAAAACTACAAACCCTATTGGAAGTGGTGCTAGAAGAGGAACGTGAGAGTCCCTGACGCTTCATTTGGCATCGGTAGTAGAGAAATTAGTGTAGACCAGAACAAAGGTACCCACAATCTCAGCCCCCAACCCATCTCCCTTGGTGTAGCCATGAGCCACAGAGTTAGCACCTCCACCGTTCATTTGGTACTCACCTTCCATGAATCCCTTCACAACACCAGTGCCACAGATGGCTCCCAAGCACTGGCATATCATGTAGAACATAGCCCGAGGCAGAGACAACTTTCTGGCCAAGAACAGCCCAAAGGTCACTGCTGGGCTAATTTGTCCACCTGAGATTCCTGTTGTGCAGTAGACGAGACAGAAGATCATTCCTGCAAAGGCCCATGGAATCCCCTAAATTCCAACAGAATCGGTGCAAACATTGTGGGCCATCTTGACACCCATGACCATGAGGATCGTGATGTAAAGAAACAATAAAGTCGCCATGAACTCTACCATACCCGCCCTCTAGAAGGACCATGACATGAACTCCCCGGGTTCGAACAGTGGCGCCAGACCAGGCTTCGTGTAATCCTTTTCCCTCGTCTGCGCCACAGTCCCCAACGGCTACCTCTCGGAATACTTGTTCACCCTGAGCTTAACATATTCTTCTTTTCCTTCCACTCGAAAGAAAGCCAAATACTGCAGAAAGCAGCAAATGCAGAATGAATGAATGTGTGATAATAATTTGCTACTAGTATAGAATCTAGATCTGCCTAAACTTCTGCGACTAAAGCTATCTTGGCCTGCTGCTATGCCTTGTCCTTCCCCATTCGGGGTTCAAACTTTGGCAACCATCAAAATTCAGGGTAATTACCTGAAGGACTGTTCTCTTTCTCGCACATTATCTTCTACAGATCATAGTTAATAACTGTGATGCTTGTTATCATTGTGTATCGACATAATTAGGTCAATGGACTCAAAAGTATATCAAGTGACACAATTACGTATGTACTTAATTGTTTATACTAGTAAAAGGACCAATAAGGAAATAAAAAAATACTAGAGGGCTAAACCATAAGAGGTTAGTAGTTGGTATTTCATTGTCTAAACTAGTAAAGGGGAATAAGATCATTTAAAAATTGACACTAAACCACCCGGAAGAAAGTTTGGACTAAGTAAATATGTATCAAGAGATTAAGTCACTATGTATCAAGAAATTTATATTAAGTTAATATTTTAAAACACTAATATAAATATACTTCATTTTTGGAAAGAAATTTATGGTCTTCGAACCTTAGGTGACTTGTTCAAGTTTTTTGGACATAGAAGGAATCTCACAATTTACCACTCGACCAATTTTTAGTCTTCTCTCATGATGGAAACCCATCGGGTGTATCTGTTATGATTTTCTCAACAGAGAATATGTGATGCAAACATACAATATATGAATTTTTTTTTTGTAATTAAACTATGGTCTCTCGGCCTTACCATGCTTGGTTTATAATATATTTTGAACCGTAGCAATTTTGTTCAATATACTGTAATTTATTATGATCAAATATTTAGAGTTATTTATAACATTTCTATAGTGTCCACATGCCGACTCCTATTGAAATGTTGTGTGGCATGTAGACATGATGTAATTTATATTACAACTAAGTATTTTTGTTCCCTTATAATGTCAATTCGTAAATATTGTGTACACTTTGGAATTATTTTGTAGATCTTTCGTAAAATGAGAGTCTTGTTCTTTACAAAATAATTGTGTTTATATTTCTAAATTTATATTAAATTAATATTTTAAAACACTAATATAAAGATGAATTATGAGAATGAAGTGGTAATATAAAGATCATGTGGTTAGTCAAAGGTCAATTATTAAAATAACTCATGTTTTTGAAGTATATAGATTTTCTTTCCACTAATAAAGATGGTAAGAATTTGGTAGAAAAGGTAGATATAAGTAGAGTCTACTACAATTTATGGCTTATTCGTAGTGAAACAATATCTTTTAAAAGTTTTGTTTGGTTCATGATCAACCTAAATAGTAAAAAAAAAAAACAAGTAAAGTTGTAAATCAATAAGAATTTTAACTCTTTTTATCATCATATATCAACAATTAGAAAGAATTTTGCTATAATATTAGGTAGTTCTTTAAAATTTATCTAGTGTCACAAAATAAGCTAATCGTTTGGTAATGATTTGGTAGAAATTTTAGGCACGGGAAGAGTTCTACTATGATCTAAAGCTCATTCATAGTGGAACAATGCTTTTACAAGTTTTGCCAAGATCTAGGTCAATTCATATTGTCAAAATTTCATTGTGGTTTTGGATGAATGAGAATCATGACTATCTGTGTCGTCAAATTTTTCTCACTATAGGGAAGTTTACTGGTGTATTAAATGGCTCTATGATATCAGCCCTAACCTCCATATTCACAAAGTGAACATGGGTGTTTAATAAACATGTATTTATGATTGAGATCTTTATTATGCACCTAATTGTTTACTTAATTAGGCATTGTGCATGGCATGGCATGTTGATACATACTCCAATGCAATTTCATTAGTTTTGTGTCACCATGCAATCATTTTTGCATTAGCGACGAAGTTCCAACATCTACAACAACAACAGATGATCCTACACCAATGTCAAGTTCCCTACGTGGTCATCTCATCTATGGTTTAATAAACCCATGGTACTACAATGATCACCAATCAAGTATGACTAGGGGAATTATAGGTCCATGCCAATGTCAATGGTCAACTTGGACTAAGATAATTCCTATGAAAGTGGTGATCAAGTTTGTACATTGTGCTTAAGATAAGGTTCTTATAGTCACTAAGTGATGGTTGTAGTTACAAGGATAAGGTTTTGGTGTTATAATGCAAGGATTATAAGGACCAAGGGCTGTGAAGGCTAAGCATTATTGGAAATATGGATTATAAGGTTAGGGGTTTTAATGCAAGGATTATAAGGACTAAGTTTGTAAACATTAGGGATTATTTGAAATATGGGTTATAAGGTTATATTAGGGGTTTTAGGGTTTAAAAAGAGATAGGGATTAAAGGTTATAAAATTTAGGGTTTATGATGGTAAAATGTAAAGATATAATGGCTATAGTATTATGGTTATGGTTTATATGTGTTAAGGAGTATAGTGGTTAGGTGTCAATGATTATATGTATTACATGTTAGAGAGGTAAATTCTTTTAGAGGATAAGGGTTGTAATCTTTAGGTATTAAGTGTGGCAAGGGTTATAAGGATTGGGTCTTATAAGTTTTAGAGGAATTAGTGCTTAGGATTAAAGTTCATATGAATTAACGATAATATAGGTTATATGTTAGAGGGATTAAGGACTATAGGGTTGTTGACAGGGAAAAAATTCCACCTTGCCAACAAGGGGGAATTAACTCAATCATAGGTCCCACCTAGACCAGCTTTCATTTGGAATGACTAATCCCAACGAGTTTTAAGGATTGTTATAAGGGTTAGGGAATAATGAGTTAGCGGTTAAGGGATTAGGGATTAGGGGCTTACGGGTTAGAGGAATAGAGGCTTAGGGGTTAGAGGTTTAGGGTTTAGGGTTTATGGGAATAATGAGTTAGTGGTTAAGGGGATAGGGATTGGGGGCTTAGGGGTTAGGGAATTTAAGCGCATTTAGGGGTTAGGGGAATAATGAGTTAGTGTTTAAGGGATTAGGGATTGGGGTTAGGGGAATAACGAGTTAGTGGTTAAAGGATTAGGGATTGGGGGGTTAGGGGTTAGGGGATTTTGGCGCATTTATGGGTTAGAGGAATAATGAGATAATGGTTAAGGGATTAGGGATTGGGGGCTTACGGGTTAGGGGGTTTAGGCACTGTTAGGGGTTAGGTGAATAATGAGTTAGTGGTTAAGGGATTAGGGATTAGGGGCTTAGGGGTTAGGGAATTTAAGCGCATTTAGGGGTTAGGGGAATAATGAGTTAGTGTTTAAGGGATTAGGGATTGGGGTTAGGGGAATAACGAGTTAGTGGTTAAAGGATTAGGGATTGGGGGGTTAGGGGTTAGGGGATTTTGGCGCATTTATGGGTTAGAGGAATAATGAGATAATGGTTAAGGGATTAGGGATTGGGGGCTTACGGGTTAGGGGGTTTAGGCACTGTTAGGGGTTAGGTGAATAATGAGTTAGTGGTTAAGGGATTAGGGATTAGGGGCTTAGGGGTTAGGGGATTTAACAATTAAGGATTTTAGGGGTTAATGGGTTATGGATTAAGCATTAACAATTTAGGGGTTTATGGGTTAAGGGGTTAGGGGTTTAGGTGTTAGTGATTTAGGGTTTTAAGGGTTTATGGGGTTAAATGGGTTAAGATTTTAGGGGTTTAGGGGGTTAAATGGGTTAGGGGTTAAGGGTTTGGAGGTTTAGGGTTTAGGGGGTTAAATGGGTTAGGGTTTAGGGGTATATGGAGTTAAATGGGTCAGAGGTTGGGAATTAAGGTTTAAGGGGTTATGGGTTAAGGGTTAGGGGTTAGGGGGTTAAATGGGTTAGGGACGGTTTAGAGGTTTAGGGGGTTAGGGGATTTAGCATTTAAGGATTAGGGTTAGGGGTTAATGGGGTTAGGGTTTAGGCGGTTAAATGGTTTAAGTTTTTAGGGGTTTAGGGCGATAAATGGGTTAGGGGTTGGGAATTAGAGTTTAAGGGGTTAGGGGTTATAGGTTTAGGGTTTATAGGGTAAAATGGGTTAGGGCTTTAGAGGTTTCCCTATCATATACATATTTGTTTAATTTCATGATTAATTAGGCATTTTTAATGTGTCACTACTCGGTTAATTAGGATTAAGTTATGATGCAATTGAAGGATCAACTAAAGATCTATTTGCCTCCATCCCCGCCCCAAAACCCGTCCTTCCACCCCTCCCTTAGCCAAGGTAACCCTTCCTTATTAAAGGTGTTACTGATCACTTTTCCAGAATTCTATCTAAAATGAACATCAAAACCTTATTTAAACCCCATCGACTCTTAAATAAGGAAGCTCGTAATCTCAAGATCTGTGGCCTTAGGCTTTGGGGAAATTACCTCCCTCTTACCTACCAACAATTTGTTGATTACATTATGCTCTTTTGTCATGTCTAGCTGAAGGAAGCAAAAAAAATTAAAGATATACTCCATGTGTTTATGGAAGCTTGTGGTACCCTTATTAATAATGAAAAATTATGCATCTTCTTCTTTAATAAGGTTAGAAATATCAAAACCTTTATGGCGAGAGTGTTGGGGTTTGGTATCAGATATCTTCACACTAAATACTTGGGCATGCCCCTTGCTGAAAGCTCTCTGAAAATTGCTTGCTGGAGTCATCTTATCCACAAAATTCAAAGCAAGCTCAACAATTGGACTTTTAAGGGCCTCAATATGGCTCCCCGCACCATCCTTCTTAAATTCGTCCTAGAAAATTTGGGTGAAATTTGGTGGATGGCTAGAATTTGGGTGAAATTTTTAATTTCTCTTCCGAGAAAATAGTCAACTCAATTTATCGACCGAGAGTTTTTAAAACTCTCATTCGAAATATTTTTTATGTTTCGCCCGAGAGTTTGATTAGGCTTGATAGGAGTTAAAATACTCTCGGACGAGAGTTAAGTATTTTCTCGTCCAAGAGTTTTATTGACATAAACTCTCGGGTAAACTCTCTTCCTAGAGTTTATAAAACTCTCGTCCTAGAGTTACAAAACTCTCATCCTAGAGTTTATAAAAATCTCATCCTAGAGTTATAAAACTCTCATCCTAGAGTTATAAAACTCTCGTCCTAGAGTTATAAATATCTCGTCCTAAAGATGTTGTTAGATGGACAGCAACATGGTGGGATTGGACAAGGATATAGGCTGATAAAGGAATCCACAGAGGCGGTAGTGAAACCATAGCCACAAATCTCTTACATTACTATAGCTCATGGTGGTTAAACCCCAACCAATTTAGTAATTGGCATGGATCCCAAGGCTTTTGGAGATGCTAGATAAGCAAGAGAAGATGGCCAACCATATAAATACTACCAAGAAATCTTCAAGGCTTTTTGGAGATGCCAGAAAAGCAATAGAATATGGCCAAACCCTGACCCCATTGTCCTGCCCCAACAACATATGTTGAAGTGGTTAAACACTGACCCTGTTGTCTTGCCCCAACAACATATGTTGAAGCGAAAGCTGAATTGACTAAACGAAAATATTGCAATCAACAACACAACACTTAATCAAACTAATACATACTAGATTCCTAGGTTCAAAACCCTCGCCCTTCAATTTCGAAGTCCCTTGCTCGTCCTTGAGCAGCCATGACCCATATTTTCCATTCAGAAGCTGAGATGTCGCGATATTCACCGGAAATCCGTGTACCAATTTTTTTCAAACCCTTAGAGCCTTTGGAAGCCCTCACCTCGATACCCACACAACTAAAATCCAAACTCAAACTTTGATTTGAAGCGGAGATCTATCGCACCAATCAGGCCCTCAGAACCGTGCAGGATCCAAAGTGATTGGACATTGTGGATATAAAAACGATGGCTCCTGCGGCTTTTTTTGGCCTGTTGGCGGGCCGAGGCTTTATGAGGTGAAGAAAACACACCTCTGATGTGGGATCTGGGATTTGGGTTGTTTTATAAGATGGAGACTTCAAAGAATACAAAAGGTGATGAATCCAAAAGCATCAAGGCCAGGGATAGGGATTCTGAGTTAGGATATAACCACACCTTCACCCGTGATGGGTGGGTTTCCTCAGCTAGGGTCATCTTTCTCGCCTGCATAACATCGCTGCAATATATTCCCCTACTCTTGCAAGTTCGTTATTCCCTTGCTCTTGCAAGTTCGAGGACCATCGGTTCGAGGGCTTCTTAATTAATGATCTTCCCGATTTTTGAAATATGTCTTCGCACATTTTTTTTGGGTATTTTTCCTCTTCTTTCATTGAAATACAGAGCGCGGGAATTCTAGCGGGACATCACATGGGAGTTGATCGCAGCGCGATGGTTGTATGGCATTTGATCTCGAGCACTTATCACGACTCACGACCGGAGAGTTTAGAACACAAACAGAATAAGGGCACAACAGAGTTTAAGCAACTTGCAAGCTCGTAGAACACAAACATAATTTGATAAGGAGCTAAAAAGGGTACCCAATTTAAATGGATTAGCTCGTTATTCCATTAGCAAACCCACGCTTGGACAATTCGTTACGAGTGTATTTTGGAAATTGACGAATGAAATTAGTGAATGGTATCATGTATTGTATATTTTAATTAATATTTATTTTGTATTTGAGTATTTTGGAAATGTGTAGAAAGATGGTTGGAAAGTATATGATAGCAAACTTGCGATCGGATAATTCGTTACAAGTGTATTCTGGAAATTGACGAATGAAATTAATGAATGGTATCATGTATTGTATATTTTAATTAATAATTATTTTCTATTTGAGTATTTTGGAAATGTGTAGAAAGATGGTTGGAAAGTATATGATATTATGGTCTTCCTAAGGGTCCTCTACACAAAACCACATCTTCCATCTAGCATGAAAAGAGTAACCACATTCTCAAATGAAAACATACTCATCCATCCCAAAACAAGCCAAGTTGAAAGCATATGTTAAAACAATCTTCAATTGCCAAAATTCAAGTTGCAGGTGCCCATAAAATGAGAGGAAACAGAGTATATTTTGATGCTAGCACCAAATCCCAAGGATCATGAAAAGATAAACATAAACCGCCAACAAAATACCAAGTAAGCATAATATTGACAAGAATAATGGGAATCCTCCACTTCCAGAGCATGTACAATGAGACCAAACGAAGATCCACTCCAGATACTCTCTCCACCATCAACAAGACCATAAATATTCATACAATCTCGTACAAATGACAATAAAACATAATTTCCACGCTTAAGGAAATAATAATAAGAGTTTTTACATGATCAAATGGAGGATCAGTAAGGTCCCTGGAGGTAGAGTCACTAACTAGAAAACCTTCAATGTGAGCCAATTAGGAGTCCACCCTATCGGAAAAGTACCATAGGTTGCGAAGCATTATTTTGACATCTTCAAGGGAAAAAAATAGATCATAGGTCTCAACTTGTTTATCTTGAAGTACTAGCAAAATAAAGTAGCTAGCTGTTGGTGTAAGGCTAGAGAATTGTGATAGAAAAGTTGTTTCTTTCGAGGTTTTCCAGGGTCTTGTATCCATTTCAAATCTTCGCCCATCACCTCAAAATATGAGTGATAAGGGAGACCCTCAACCTCTTTACTTTCCAATAATAAAATCTCTTTTCGAACTTCCAAAGGAACGACATCGAATAAGGTGGCCATTAAGTCAAGAACAATCCAGAAGAGAAATAGAGATCGATACTAGTTAGAAGTGATTCCATTGAATGATAAATACAAACCCCTATCCATTGAATCAATTATTATAATATAGTGGTGGCTAGGGGGTAATTTCATCTATATATCTCTAAAAATGTATTACGACATCATTCTTGTTGTGGATCAAAGTATTCAACATCGATTCTTCAAGGAGGGTTGGGTTGTCGAAAGAAAACGAAAGATTAGAGACCCCGAGGATGTATAATACCCTAATATAAAAGGTTCTTTTAAGATAAATGCTTCAAAGCATGAGACTTTAACTAAGGATTGATGGGGATTTTAACAGCCAATAGAAATGTTTCAAACAGAATAGGTACAGGATAGAATCTTGTAGGGTTAAGGGTCAATTTTTAAGAGGATATGGGATTAGGGTTTATGGGTTTCAAGGATTCCATGTTAGGGGTTAGGGATTAAGGGGTTAGTGGCTTAGGGTTTAAGGGATCAAGAGGTTAATTTTTTATGAGGTACAAGTGTAGGGGTTAAGGGATTGTGGTTTTGGGGTTAAAGGGATACAGACTTTAGTGTTTAGGGGTTAAGTTCTTATGGGTTGTGATAATGTGTCCCCTAATCCCCTTATCATAACTATTGGAGGTTCCCCTATTAATTTCTCTCATTGCCTTACTTATAGGTCCCCTAGACCTTGCGGCATAAGGCCCTAAGGTTCCTTCTCATTCTCTAATGTTAGTATTATAGATCTCAATATACCATGCACTAACCTCTCACTTCTACCCATCCATGATACCCTTATGTCCCCTTGCACCGTTAAATACACCAAAAGATCCCCCTCCCCCAAAATTCATGAGAATTGAACATTTGGAGGCGATCATTTAACAAAAGCTTCTAAAATTTTTATTCTAATTACTTTTTTTGGGGGGGAGGGGGTTGTCCATAAATGCCTCCAAAAGTTACATTTTCATGACCTTTGAGGGTGATTCAGGGATTCTAAGTTGAGAACAACAAATACCATGAACAAACAAAGAATCCAATGAGTTGAAGAGCTAAAAAACATACCACCCATAATGAACATTTTCATCCAAATATTATTCCATGTTGGGCCACAACAAAACCTTTCGATAGAAATTGCATGTAGCCTACTACTACAAAGGAAATTCAAACCACAATTTTTTTTTCCACTTCTAATTTTACCCAAAATTACCTCATATTTAAAGGTATCACCATATCTTATACCAAACAAAATTCAAAAAATAGATATCCTTTATAGAAATAGGATCATAAAAAAAATGAACCATGCATATTAATGAACCATATTTTATATATTAATATTAGGATGAACCTATTTTGTTATTATAAAGAGAGAAAATTTCATAGATACTGATGAATCCTTGTGCATTACCTGCATTCTAATGAGTTAACAAAAATGTCACTAGGAGAGTGATGATATTGTGTTTTTGGCAAAGATCTTTATATCTCTTCCCCCAACACCAATATTTTTCTTGTATGTTGCTGAAAAAATGGAAATCCCCAATGGATATCGTTGCCTTCACAACTTCTCCATTATACTGGTGTCTTGGGAATAAAATAAAACTCTTTTAGCCTATATCTATTATATGTAATTTCATTGATCCATAGTTCTAGGTGAGAGCTATGCATAAATCACTAAAGGTGTATCAATAGGCTATTAGTAGATTGCATATAGAATTGGACTCGTTTTATTTGTAACTTAGCGAAATGGAAAAGATGTGGAAATGGAAATGTAACTTAGAGCATTCTCTTTTTTACCTGTGTCTCGAGGCCTTGCTCGCTTCTTATCCCATTTCCCTTTATTCGTTGCATTACCTTTCAAATCTAGTTAGTCTCAGATCTACGCTTTGATTTCTCATAACAATGCTTTAGCTTCCGGATGGTCTCCTCCAATGAACTAGGCTCATCAAACTCAATCCTTTCTTTGAATATTATCGACAACCCATTGATGAATCGTTGAATCTTGGCCTTCTCCTCCTTGAGGTAAGACACATATCTCAAAAACTCCAGAAATATGCTAGTTTACTCCTCATCGATAATAGAGTCCATACTTAACTCATAAAACTATTTTTCCTTGTCATTATAGTAGATCTTCCATAGATACTGCTTCTTGAATAGTCTCTCGAATTCACTCCAAATCAAATCCTCATAAATATCTCTAATTTTATTTACATATTCACACCAAATATCTGCTTTACCTTTAATACTAAATGTAGATATCCTGACCTTCATGTTCTCTAAGTAATCGTGCAATTTGAAGAATTTATTCATTCCAATCAACCATGCTTTTGCATCATGTGATTTATTCATTTCCCCATCGAATGTAGGTGGCTTTTCTTTCTAGAACTCATCTGGAAAATATCCCCTATCACACCTCCTTTAAGGATTATAACGATGATGACCATGATACCTTTCAGAACCAGAACGAGAATAGTACCAGTGTCCATCACCTCTCATTTCCGGAGTATCCAAGAATATGACATCCCTAATCATGTCATCTCTATCTAACCTGTGCCTACTATGGGGTCTACTTCCACATGCCCCATTAGTTATATCCTCCTATCCATATTTGATCCGAAGTGGTCCCCGTCTCTGCAATTCTAAAAAACTCTGAAGAATTATAGCATTGACTTCTGCTTATTTCTCCTATGCCTAGATGATTTTGTCATTATCTTCTTTGCAAATCCTTATTTCCTCCTTCAAACTCCTCAATGTGTCTGCTAAGTCAGAAGTGTTCCCAACACCACGCTACTCATTTGATTCATAGGGAGAATCTTTGTAGTCTACCATCTTGTTAGTCATCTTTGATCTCTTCTTCCTGCAAGGTATATTATGTCAGTTAAACCAAATCATAAGAAAACTAGTGTACCTTAGTATAGCTTGAAGAGGATATCTCATCTGCAAGACCGACCATATTAGCGCAATACACACACATACAAACACACACACACAAACACACACACACACACACACACACACACACATAAACATAACCATATCAACATATAAACATATTTTCAACCATTATCCATTTATCAATGCATGACTATGCTGACCACATACCATGAATTCATGCACAACGACCATCATCTAGTCAAAGTATGCATAACAACATATAAACACTGATACACATAATCAATGCACGAATGACATAAACACAACAAATACATTCAATAATGACACCATCAACTTTCACATGACGACACCACTACAATCATGACCAATACCATGCATAAACAACAATCACGTAGATCACAAGTACAAGGACCTATATTCAACCAACATGTAGATACGAAAACACATTCATCCAAGTGGAATGGAAACCAGACATCACCCAAGGAGAATGGAACCATGCTATTATACTACTCTATAACACCCTCCTCCCACATCTACCCAAGTTACCGCCCAACTGGGGCAAACATGTGACGAAAATTTATTATGATATGATTAAACTCCCTATATATCAGTTAAGGAAGTGGAATCGACGTAACACAACCAACCTACCTTCTGCACTTGTAACAAAACCCCTAGGAGCCATCCAACCCATCCAAGTGACTAACTCTTGAGACAGAATGAAATTTTTATGCATCAAAGACTTAATCTCTCCCTTGACATGGGCATGCATGCGACATAGAACCTCTAGTTGCTCCCACAACAAGGAATGCTTGTGACTAGGGACATTTATAGGTAGTTCTGTGCCAATAACTCTGAATTAGTAGAAAGTTTTTTACAATTAAAAAAATTAAATACTAAAATTTTATCTAAAAAATAATTAAATTATTGTTATTTATCTCTTTGATAGATTTGTTCAATAGTGAAAAGAAAACCGAGATGTGACTATAAGACATATGCAAGAATCAAAATTTTGATTTTTCATTTTGAAAGAAAAAAATTGACGGTTTAAAATGCATATATGGAAAACAATTGAGAAAATATTTAATTTTTTTTTTTAATCGTTATATTGTATTTAATTTCTTTCAAATTTCTATCAAAGTTTTAGTTGAAGTAATTTAAAAATGTTAATATATTTAAAAAATAAACAATTTTAGTTCATGGAGTGTAACTCATTTGAAAATCACCTTGTTATGAAGTATTATGTAAAAACATGAGATTCAAACTTAAATCTTTTTGAGTGGCCAACCAAAAAATAATATTTTTTTAATCTATTTATTTATTATATTTTTAGAATGCGGTTAAATGGAAAAGGAAAAATCTAATATAAAAGAAATAAAATTGAAATGATTACATTTCATGTGGTTTGAATATATATATATATATATATATATATATATATATATATATTCAAAAAAAAAAATATAATTATCCACTACCTACTCATAGAATTTCAGGCCAAACTTCCACAATACTAATGGTTTTGTCTTAATTGCTAACTATCTTATATGGGTTTTGTCTTAATTGCCATTGTCTTAAATATAAAGTTTTATATTAAAATATTTTTGTTTCAAAGTGCTTTTGTCTTAAATATAAAGTTTTGTATTAAAATATTTTTATCTCAAACTCCTTTTGTCTTAAATATAAAGTTTTGTCTTAAACTATTTTTGTCTCAAACTGTTTTTGTCTAAAATATAAAGTTTTGTCTTAAAATATTTTTGTTTTAAATTGTTTTTTGTCTTAAAATATTTTCGTCTCAAATTGCTTTTGTCTTAAATATAAAGTTTTGTCTCAAACTACTTTTGTCTCATACTACTTTTTTCTTAAATTTTATATTTAAGACAATTCAATTGATATTAAATTTTAATATAAAATAACTAAAGTAAAAAGTAACTTTTTAAGACAAAAGATTTCTTTTGTCTTAAACAAATGTCTTAAAATGCCCTTGGTGTAGTAGTGTATGTACAACGGCTCATATTACCATGTGAGCAAACCTCATTCACTGGACATTATAATGACGCCAATGTGTATATATGCAATATTCTTGATGTTTCTAGTTACATGTAAATTCTAACAATTTTGTTCTAAGTGAGCAAGTAAATCCAACTCATTCATTAGTAGTGTTAAATCTAGCCATTAGTGCTTACGACATGTGAATTGAACTAAATGATTAATTTTACTTAAATTATATATAATTTAAATTGTGTAAAAAAATTATTTAGGAAGATTTATTCTTATTTATAATGAATATTTTTAATTTGTAAATAGATTTTGGTACAATATTATGAGTTAATATATGATTTTTCAATATCTCATGTTCAAAAACCAATAACTTGGTTTAGATGGTACATATTTTTGTAATTAATGAATCTAATTAAAAGGGTAGAAAGATGACAATTACTTTTTGAAATAGATATCAACCTTTAATTTGTGACTACTATAAACAATATCCTCTAGTATTCTATGGAGGTTAAATCCCAACCATTTCCCTAATAATGATGTTGATAGGTATGTCTATTTTATAATAGGTTTTCCATATTTCTAATTTAATTATTGATATTATTTTGGTGGATGATAGTGATTTAATGTCCATAAAATATTATAGAATATTTTTAGTAGTGTACACAAATCAATGGCTTAGATTTATTTCCAAAGTAACTATGTCTTTTTTTTTCCTTTTTAATTAAATTCATTAATTAAAAAAATGCCATATGATCAAGTGTATAGGAAATGAGTTATGGTTTGTGGTATTGATAAACCATGGTACTAGTCCACAATATTGTAACAAAGCCTATTTACAAATTAAGAATCTCTATGATAAAATGAGGGTGAATCCCCACAATTAAGAATATTATTACATGTTTTTTAAAATTGTATACATGTCTAACTTATATATATATATATATTATCATTAACTAGCCTAGATCCATCTTAAGTACGGATCTATCAAGCGCCGAGAGGGATCAAATCTCTAGAGGTGCAAACCTCTTTTTTGAGTGCAAAACTTGAGGAAAGGTTTACACCTTGAGAGATTTGATCCCTCTCGATAGATCCGTAGTTAAGATGGATCTAAGCTGGTTTTAGTCATATGCGATCAAGGAAAATATATTGATAATATGAGGAACATATGATTAATTTTATGAATAATATGTAAATACATCTAATACTAATATAACCATTTTAAATATGCTAAATATGTTTGAGATTTATCGAGTCATTTTGATTTTAAATTTTCTTAGTTACCTCAGTTTGTTGAGATGATAAATATTGTAAAATATCTTTAATGATAAAAAATGATGAAATATTTTTTTTGAATGCAAAGTGACAATGTAATAATATGTAATAATATTTAATGATAGAAAATGTGAATAATAAGAATGTAGTCAATTAAAAATAGGCTTCATTGTGATCAATCTCAAACTATTTTCTTCTACTATTCTTATTGTCACCCTTGTTAGTTTTGTGATCTTTCCATATCGATTATATGAAAAATACAGTAGAAATATTAAATCATAAACCATTTAAATATTTAGCTCCAGTTGTTGTAGTAAACATCATACCTTGTCTCTCTTGCTCTCTAATATTATTACGTTTAATTACTATAACACAAAAATTGTTCTACATTGTCAATAATTTTTTGTGCTTATACTGAAATCAATGCACACTATTAATCCAATGAAATTAAAACTAATGTACCATCAGATATCCAATTACATCAAATCATAAATCAACATATACACTGAAATCACTGCATCTAATGCAACAAATCAAATAAGATTAGAATACAACATCTACACAAAAATCAATGCATATAATGCAAGTAATCAAATAGGATTTGAAATTAACATCTAAACTGAAATCAATACATCTAGTGTAAGTAAGAAAATAGGATTAGAAACCAACATATACACTAAAATCAAAGCATCTAGTGCAAGCAATCAAATAGGATTAGAAATCACCATCTACATTGAAACCAATGCATTTAGTGCAAGCAATAAAATACGATTAGAAATAATTTATATTGAAATAAATGCCTATAGTGTAAGCAACAAAATATAATTATAAATCAACATCTACATTGAAATTAATGCATCTAGTGCAAGAAATAAAATAGGATTAGAAATCACCATCTACCCTGAAATCAATGCATTTAGTGGAAGCAATAAAATAGAATTATATATCATCTACATTGAAATAAATGCATCTAGCGCAAGTAATAAAATATCATTAGAAATCAAAATCTACACTAAAATCAATGCATCTAGTGCAAGAAATCAAATAGGATTATAAATCACCATCTACACTGAAATCAATGCATCTATTGTAAGAAATATTCTTCCCTCTCCCCACACCCTATATATATATATATATATATATATATATATATATATATATATATATATGTCCCTCCATCTTTCTTTCTTTCTCTCTTTATCTCACCCCAAAAAACACACATACACTCACTCAATATTTATCAATCTCTTTGTCCCTCCCTCCATATCTCAATTTATCTCTTCTTTCTCTTCACCTTCTATCTATATCTCTATATGCCTTTGTCTCTCTATATCAACCCCAAAACATACAATCTCCTTATCCAATCTATCTATCTATCACTCCTTCCTCCTCTCACTCCCTCTCTCTCTCTTCCCCTTCCCTCCCTCTGCACCGCTTCTATCTATCTTCCCTCCTTCTATCCTTTCTCATTCTCCCTCAATATTCCTTATCACTCCCTCTCTCTCTCTCTCTCTCTCTCTCCAAATTTTACTCTCTATGTATTTGTTTTTACCTCCCTCTCTCTCCCCCTGCATCTCCATCTCTCTTTCCCTACCTCTCTCCACTCTTTCTCTTCCTTTCTCTCCCACATCTCTCTCTCTCTCTCTCTCTCTCTCTCTCTCTCGATATATATATATATATATATATATATATATATATATATATATATCTTCTCCTTCTAGCTTTGTCAATATATGCCTCTCTCTCTCATTCTCTCCCCCATTCTCTCAATCTCTTCTTCTTTGTCTCTTTATCTCACCCAAAACATACACACTCTCTCCACTTCTTACTCTCTATGTATTTCTTCTTCCCTCCCTCTCTCCCCATCCAACTCCATCTCTCTATCCCTCTGTCTCTCCCCATTCAACTCCATCTCTCTATCCTTCCCTCTCTCCTCATATCTCTCAAGTCTGCTTTATTTTCCTTCCTCTATCTCCCTTTCTCTCCTACCTCCCTCTCTCTTCCTCCATCACTCACTCACTCACACTCTCTCTCTAGATCTCCCCCCTACAATACTCTATATTCCCCCATCACTCTCTTTCTCTCTCTCCCTTTCTCTCCTACCTCCATCTCTCTTCCCCTGTCTCTCTTCCTCTCTCTCTCGCCTCTAATCCTTTCTTCTTCTCCCTCCCTCTCTCCTTCTCTCTCTCTCCCACCTCCATATTTATGTCTCCCTCTCCCTCTCTTACCCTTCTCTACCTCTCTCACTCCTCTCCCTCTCTCTCTCTTCACTCCTCCTCTCCCCTATCCTTCAGTTTATCTCAATCTCTCCCTTCTCACTCCCTCTATTTCTCCACCTCTATCATATGTCTTTGTTCTTCCCTCCCATATATATCTAGAGTTTATATATATATATATATATATATATATATATATATATAACAAATTTAATATTGTATTAATACAAAGTTATTAGATTTAACAATTTTTATATTATAATATATTAATACCAATATTAGATTTAGTAATAATAATAACAATAATAATATTAATATTTTAATATTAATGTTAGGGTTAATAATGTTTTTTTGCATGGTCTTATTATTAATTTGGTCCATGGTATTTGGTCCATAGGCTTCAAATTTAATTAGATGTAGATTTCTACTCATATTTGATATATTTTTATTTATTTACCTTACCTTTTTATACCTCTTTTATAAATATGATATTTGGCTCATGGTATGAATAATAATTTGTCCCATGGTATTTGGCCCATAGGTTTCACCGAAATAAAACTTCTTTTTAAGCCTTTGCAAATATAAAGAGTTTTACGAAGTAAATATAAAATAGATAGTATTTATTTACCATACCTCTAGTTTATTTATATTTATAATTATTTACCAAATCTCTAGTTTATTTATATTTATAATTATTTACCATATCTTTAGTTTATTTATATTTTTATTTATTTACCATATCTCTTTTTTTTATTGTTCGTAAAACTCTTCATATTTTAAATTTATTTTAAATTGTTTATTTATATGGTTATGTAAGTTATTTTTAAAGCCGACATTATTCATATTTTATTTTTAAAAAAATAGTTTTTTTTTGGCTTCCAACATACTTACACATCGGGGTCATACTGAACTGTAGAATGCACCTCTCAACAGTAATAATAATAATGTTTTGATTTAGTTAATTTTTTAATTTCAACAACTTGAGATGTATAATGAAATAAACATTTTTATGTTTACTATGGATTGATGAAATTCATATCACCAGTAATAATCAAATTCTAATTCTAAAATCCTATTTCAAAATAAACATACTTATAAACATTATATTATAATAAGACATTGAATCTTTAGAATCAATTTTTTTATGAAATTATTTTGATAGTGAATGCTTGTATCTTGTTTTTTTATAGTGAAAATAGATTCAACATCATCAAAAACATTGAGACACCAAAATATTGGAAGACCCTCTTGTTTGTGGGACAAGGGCCCACCTCCGTGCAAATCACTAAGTCTATGAAGACATACATACTCTACCCCCTATGATTTTGAACATGTGACCTTTTAGGAAGAAACACATGCTCTTACCTATTAAGCCCACTCAAATTGTACATGCTATTCAATTACATTAATAGCATTTACATTCCTTAACATTATCCATATCATCCACATCGTTATCCATATCATCCACATCCACATCTTCAGCAAAAACTAATATTCTCTTAACTCAAAAATGTTATGATAACCTCTTTTGAATGGGAATAAGTGTGTAGGGTGGGAAATAGAAAGTTAATACAACTTGCATAGGAACCAATATTCTCTTTACCTCAATAACGGTATGAGAACCTCTTTTGAATGGGAATCAGTTTATAGGGTGCAAAAGAGACGAGGTTGTGTTGCGGGGCGGAGAAGAGGTGAGAAGAAGGTAGGGTGGCACGGCTCTTTGTGATACAGCCAGCCGACGTGGCTGCGAGAGGGGACCGTACCACGTGGGGAATCTGCATTGTTGGAATGGGGTATGTGGGTTTGAGTGATTAGATGGAAATGTGACGTGATCGGATTTAAAGGCAAGGTAGGTAAAACACGACACAATCGGCTTGTACTTTCATATGCGCACACGCTAAGACCCCCAATGACCGGAAGGGTTGTCATACATGTCAAGACAATTTAGTTTCACGTGATCATGTCTCGTCATGCAACGTCCATTGAATCATTCAATAATTGCAATGTATAATTATTTGGTACTTATGTTTTTTTGGAAAATCATGAAATTTTAGGTAAAATTTTAAGAAAATTTAGCAAGAATTTTTGTAAATTCAAGTTATAGTTATCAACTTTCAATATTTTGAGAGTTTAAAAAGTTTTTGATGATGTTGAATCCATTTCCACCATCAAAAATATAATTCAACTATTGTTAATATAATTTTTTTTTAAACTTTAAATAACTCTTATAATTAAGATGCCAAATACAATTTATATATTTTTAAAATTTGGAATGAATTTTCCTTTTTTTTAAATTTGATTAAAAATTATAAAATTTAACTCAAAATTATAAAATTTTATTATTATTATTATGATGTTGTTTTAGCATTGAATTGAAAACAAAGTAAGTTGAATTCAAAGCCACCCGAGATCTAATCTCGGGGCCACCATATAACCGCTTGAGATTAAGCCTAAGGCGTTTTTACTTCTCTCAACAGAGGTTGAGGAGACTGTGTACTATTGAATTCGAGGTTGTTACGAGGAATGGAGGTGGTCAGGCTGACAGCGAAATCTGGGGTTATTTTTCAACCACATCTATCATTTAATTTTGTTGGTTCATCTTAATTGGTTCAAACTTTGGTTTAATTAGGTTTTAAATTTGTTTGGAAAACTATGAAATTTTTGGTAAGATTTTGATAAAATTTGATAGAAATTTTGGAAAATCTAGATGTTCATTTTTAAGATTTAGAATGCTTTAGAGTTTTTGATGATGCTAAATCCATTCACACCTAAAACACCATAACATAAGATTGAAACACTTCTATCAAATTTATTGAGAAAAAATAGCCAAATTCCATATAAAATAGCCCTTTTATTTTGGTGATTCCTTGCAATTGGTTTGCACTGGAGTACCGTTAGGCATGTTGCTGGGTTAGGTATTCAATTTAAGCTTCCTGGTGAGTACACTTTCCTTTCATTTGTGTGTTAGCTTGGGAGGAGGAAATGTCGAGGGCAATGAAGCCGTAATGCCCTGCTACAATACAACACTGCCAATAATAGACGTAATTTACACTGCAAGGAATCTGGTCATGAATGATATGCAAGACAACAATATAGACTCTCTTATTTTCTTATATTACATATCTTTGTGACTTGGAACGAGAGGTGGAAAACACCAAAAACAGAACACTAACATTAAAATGAAATCAATAGTTGGTTACTGATAATATGTAGTGATAAATTTGCATGCAAGTAAAGTGATGCAGGGTAATCCCTGCAATACCCAGAATCACACTCTTCTCATTCAAAAACGAATACATCTCAAATCTGCCCAAATAAAACTTCAGATTGCTGGCAAATTCCTATACTATCGTTGCAGAAGCTTATAAATAAATCTTCATCAAAATGATTCAACATACATAGAAATCATATTTTGTCCTCAATTAAATTGTGATTGAGCAACCATTATGCAATCGGTTCACAAATAAATAACGCAGGGTTCCCTTTTAACTTACCACACATCCATTTTATTCTACTTGTCGCACACAGCTTCATGTTTCCTCTCCATCTAACGTTGTTAACACTTGGTTTATTTGCCGTATTGACACCCAACACCTTTATGCCAGTTTTAAATTCATCACAACAACTCCATATGACACCCACTGCAATATCACTATACTTTCACTGATTTAAGCCGCTCCAACTTCAATCTGCACTAAAATAATATTAATCGGCGTTGCAATCATTAGGATTGAAGGCCACTTAACTATCACCCGATTCCACCATTCCGATTTAATACAATCTCTATACTCCGAACTGATTTTAATCAGCCATCGGAGATCGCTAGTTCAACCCAATCAGCGATCGGAGATTGCATACTTAACTATTCCAACTCCGATCCAATTCAATCGGAAATCGGAACTCGACAGAATTGAATAGTATTTTAATTATTGCCGGTTCTACAACGCCGATTCAACTCTCCGGACCCGATCTCCTTACAACCAAACTTCATAACATTTTCGCGTCCGTATTCCATTGTCATATGTTGCGATATGACAATATCTCTCCAATCCGAACCGGTGGCTATACACAGGACTGATACATCAATAAAGTCGACTGATATAACTCTTAAATCCGTTTCAAAGCTCCAACAGATGATTACGCCAATTCTCTGTGTTAATAGCTGTCGTAACACGCAAATTCCAACTATGCCAGAATTAATTTAAACACGGAATTCTTACAATTTCATATAAACGTAGATCGCATTCCTTTCAACAATCACAAAGAAAACAACTGCATCAATCTTTTATACTCGTCATACAAAAAAATAGATATAACAGTGATTTTATTCATAATATAGGAAAAGACAGAGTTTCATTATTTGCTCTGTTTCAAAAAAATGATCATTGTTACAACACACTCCTCCTAACTCTGAGCTATCGCTCCACACAAAAACTATTCTAATCTTACTCTCGCCTCTCGCTCTCTCCTTTTTAAAACAAAGGAAATATATATCTAAATTAACCATCTCCTCCACATTTGGAGGAATAAATTATATATTTAGAATTCACACCCTATCCTAATCTAAACAAACTAGACTACTTGGCTTGATCTCCATGCAGGGAGGATCACTTGCCATTTATTCCCAATTTCTGTTCAGAATTAGACCACTCTTAACTACTTACATTTAATTGAAATTTATACAAATTTAACAACCAAGTCTTCCTCCAAACTTGTATTAGCCACAACATGTGACCATTCCATCGCATTGCTGGCTAGGTCTAGATGCTCCTGCATCAGACTCCCAAAGTTCAAATTAATCATGATCTCCTGATCATACACTTCTGGTCTGTGTCCTCCTGGATCCCATACTTGGTTTGATAGTCTGTCCTTGGTTACTGCTATTGTTGTTTGTCCCTCAAGTCTCCATCCTTTAAGTTGTAATGCCTCACTATCTGCTGCTGTCCTTTTCACATATTTCGCTGCTGTTTTGCTCACTCTAATTCACAGTTTTCCATTCCCTTCACCTGTACCATTTCTTCTAGCCAATTTTCCTTTCTTCTTTTGTCATGTATTTGTTTTACTGGAATGCTGTAGTATGAGTTTCCACAACTCATTCAATTCTTTGTCCATTTCACTTCTCATGTGCTGAATACTATTATGTTGCAACTGATTGTGTTCTTGAATTAGAACATCATAATCTTTGTACCAATAATCTTCCATATACATTTCTAAAATGTACAAATGCCTTTTCCTAGGTTCTTCTTCTGGTTTTTCATTCATGACTTCCTCATTCCTTACTTCGAATTCCAGCATACCTGTATCTCCACAAATTTCTTGAAAACTCATCTCTAGTTTAGCAGTTTCATATCATAAATTCACCACCATTTCCTCATTCTGAGGCTTTCTGATCTCACTCTCCATTAATTTGATATGTTCTTCTGAATTAACTTCTTGGTTCAGGTTTACTTCACATTGTCTTTTTCCTGCATGTAAATCTTCATCAAAATTAATCAATTCAATAAACACAAATTCTTTACCTGGCTTCCTCATCAAAAGATTCAAATTATACCACAAATCTGCCATTTCATCTAGAATTTTTCTCAAAAGTTCTGCACAATCTTCACTAACTATATTGTCTGCAATATCTGTCTTTAATCCTTCTTTACTCTGGCTTTCTTCAAGCTCAATGATCTTCAATGACTGCTCAATCTTTAATAGTTGTCCTCTTTTAGCTGCAGTTTTAAACAGTTGTCCAATATCTACATAATTTACTATATTTATGTTTAACAGCTGATTTTCCCTCTGCATCACATAATTATGTGAGTTTCCTTTACTTATGACAACACTAAACAGTTGCCTTACCTCAGTGTATCCTTTGATTTCAATAATTCTTTTGCCATCCTCCTTTTGACTTATTCTTTGAATGTCATCTGATTGGACATCTTCCTGCACTTGGTTTTAACTTCCCTCCTTATTCTGCATATGACTATGAGTAGTCATCTCTTCATATGTTAATACAACAGTCTTCAATAACTGTTTGTCTTTCCTCAAGTCGATATGACCTGCAAACACACAACAACCTTCAGTTTTCAAAATACAATACCTTCTATTTTCTTTTGATGCTTCAAGCACCAATCCTTCATCATAGATCTTTTGGATTTCAGTGGATCATTCTTGCTGTGACTCCATTTCTCTGAGTCTTTCCTTCTTTAACAAATCAATATTAATTTGTTCAAGTTCCTTGAACTCGTTCATCAGCTTGCCATTCCACCTCTGTTGCAATAGCTTCCATTTCACCCTTTTCTTCAGTCTCCATCTGTATCTTCGGTTTTTGCTTGTCTTTATTTGTACTTCCAGACCAATTTTTGGTTCTTCATTCTGCTGCCAGTTTCTATACTTCTGCAATTTAATGCCTTCCTCAAATTCACTCTCATGTAGCTGATCATTCCTTCCAAATTGCTGGTTACTTCCATATTCATATTGCTGAGTTAATATTTCTGTCTCCTTCATGCCTCTGAGGACATAACTTCCTTGTTGCTCCTGATATTTCATCTCACCTTCAAATAATCGTTGCTCAATTTCTCTAATTTCAGCATCATATTTATTAATGCTGTCTTCCACACCTTTTCCTCCATCAGGTTCTGTAAGCTTTGTTTCTCCTTTAGGTTCTTTGAGTAATCTCTCCAAGAATTCTATCTCCTTGTGAAATCTCTCCAGCAGTTCATCACAATTTCCATTCTCATCTTCATTATTTTCCTGGAAATCCTCTTGAGTTGACCTGTTTTCTACATTATCATATTGCAAGCATCTTTCATCAATTCCATTAAACAAATTCATTAGTTTACCTTCTTGTAGTACCACTATGGAATTGTCATTAGACTTCTGGTCTATATCAACCTCATCTAACTGTTTTACACCAAACAGAATTTCATCTATGAACTTCTGTTGCAATAAATCAACGCCTTCTTCCTCTAAAAGGGATTCTCCATCATACTTTACCTCAAGAGCTTCATTCCTGTTTATGACAGTTTCATCAGACTGTCCATCATCTTCCACATATCCTGCAAACATACACAAACTATAAGAATTAAAATCACAAGGCTTCATTGCCTCATCTGCTTCCCTTGTCAACATATCTTCGAATTGTTCTGAACTATGCCAATAATCCATGGGATCTTCAGCTGACCTCTCATTATCCTCTTCCCCCAACATTTCACCTTGTTATGGTCTACAAATGGAAACTTCCATTTCTACTTCTGCTTCTCTGAGTTCCTCTGATTCCTCTTGAACACTCAATATTTTCTCAATCTTTCTCAATTCTTCCACTATCTCTAACTTCACTTGATGATTTCTCCTTTCTCGTAGCCTTTGCCACTTTGCTCTTTTCCTCATGGTCCACCCATTCTTCTGGTCTTCAACATTTCTCTGCAGCATCTTCATGAATATTCCAATCTGGAAATCTATCTCAGCTTTTTCTCTGCCAAACTCTTCTTGACTCATCCTCATGCCATTTTCTTTGGCATCTTTCCTTCTGCTGTGGCTTCTTTGTGAACTTCTGTTATAACCATCTATAGTCATTTTCTTCTCCTCTCTTTCCATGAGCTCCTCACTCTTCTGCAACAAGCCTCTGCAACAACAAGTCCTCCTTACTGCAATCTTACCTCACTAAGCTCTCCTCACTCAGTATTTTGGTAAGCACGATCCCCTATCTAGAACCTTCTCTTGAGCAACACCTTTGCTCCCTCTAGGCTTCTGCAATCTCTCACTTTCTTTTTTGAAAACACTTCAATTGTCCTCTCTGTCCAATCTCTTGTTGGATTCTTCAGGTTCACTGCCACTTCTAAGGGCTTTCCCTACTTTGCTTTTAAGAACACATCTGGTTCTTCTCTCACAGCTTCTCTTGGTCTATATTTCTATAGTCTTCAATTTCAACAGAGCCAAGATCTGATACCAAAATGACGAAGGGCAATCCATGCAATACCTAGAATCACACTCTTCTCATTCAAAAATGAATACATCTCAAATCTGCCCAAATAAAACTTCAGATTGCTGGAAAATTCCTGTACTATCGTTGCGGAAGCTTATAAATAAATCTTCATCAAAATGATTCAACATAAATTGAAATCATATTTTGTCCTCAATTAAATTGTGATTACGCAACCATTATGCAATCGGTTCACAAATAAATAACGCAGGGTTCCCTTTTTAACTTACCACACATCCATTTTATTCTACCTGTCGCACACAGCTTCATGTTTCCCCTCCATCTAACATTTTTAACACTTGGTTTATTTTCCGTATCGACACCCAACACCTTTATGCTAGTTTTAAATTCATCACAACAACTCCATATGACACCCACTGCAATATCACTATACTTTCACTGATTTAAGCCGCTCCAACTTCAATCTGCACTAAAATAATATCAATCGGTGTTGCAATCATTAGGATTGAAGGCCACTTAACTATCACCCGATTCCACCATTCCGATTTAATACAATCTCTATACTCCGATCTGATTTTAATCAACGATGAGAGATCGCTAGTTCAACCCAATCGACGATCGGAGATTGCATACTTAACTATTCCAACTCCGATCTGATTCAATCGGAAATCGAAACTTGACAGAATTGAATAGTATTTTAATTATTGCTGGTTCTGCAATGCCGATTCAACTCTCTAGACCCGATCTCCTTACAACCAAACTTCATAACATTTTCGCGTCCGTATTCTATTGTCATACGTTGCGATATGACAATATCTCTCCGATCCGAACCGGTGGCTATACACAGGACTGATACATCAATAATGTCAACTGATATAACTCTTACATCCGTTTCAAAGCTCTAATAGATGATTATGCCAATTCTCTGTGTTAATAGTTGTCGCAACACGCAAATTCCAACTATGCCAGAATTAATTTAAACACAGAATTCTTACAATTTCATATAAACGTAGATCACAGTCCTTTCAACAATCACAAAGAAAACAACTGCATCAATATTTTATACTCGTCATACAACAAAATAGATATAACAGTGATTTTATTCATAATATAGGAAAAGACAGAGTTTCATTATTTTCTCTGTTTCAAAAAAATGATCACTGTTACAACACACTCCTCCCAACTCTGAGCTATCGCTCCACACAAAAACTATTCTAATCTTACTCTCGCCTCTCGCCTCTCGCTCTCTCCTTTTTAAAACAAAGGAAATATATATCTAAATTAACCATCTCCTCCACATTTGGAGGAATAAATTATATATTTATAATTCACACCCTATCCTAATCTAAACAAACTAGACTACTTGGCTTGATCTCCACGCAGGGAGGATCACTTGCCATTTATTCCCAATTTCTGTTCAGAATTAGACCACTCTTAACTACTTACATTTAATTGAAATTTATACAAATTTAACAACCAAGTCTTCCTCCAAACTTGTATTAGCCACAACATGTGACCATTCCATCACATTGCTCGCTAGGTCTAGATGCTCCTGCATCATAAATTTATTCATCATGTTAATACATGGTCTTCCAAAGTTCTCGCTCAAAACACTCAAATCACATTGCAGGATGTTAGTAAAACATAATTCAATAAAATTAGATTTTTAAACAAGCCATTTGAATTGTGGCTTATTTTTGGTATTTTTATTTTCACATTCCAGAAGAACAACTGGAGATAAAGATGGTTTTCGTCCTGGATAAGGCTTAGAGGTTGAAAAATTGAAATCCTGTTTATTACCTATGAATGCGATGTAGGCATTTTGAATCGCCACAATGGGTATGAGATATAAAAATTAACAAAGTTCGAGCTCCAGGTTATTTGGCAAATTGTTCGCCACAGTAAAATTTGTCTTTAAACCCTTCTAATTTCCAAGTTAAAATGGTTAAAATGGACTCTGAAGCCATATGGAAACCATTGGGTGCTTGATTTTTGAAACTCCTACCCTAATTTCTATAAATGGTAAAATGAAAAACCTTAAATTGTTAACAGTGAGAAAAGTGATTTGCAGGAAGATAAACTATATTAATACTCATTGCTATGATGTAAACTGTGAGAAAATTTGTTTGCAAGAGGATAAACTATATTAATACTTTGCTATGATGGGATGTATATTTAAAAATATAAGGTTTCCAAAAACAAATATTAAATATGTTTAAAATGAAATTTTTAATTAAAAAAAAATATATTTTGAATCTATAAAATTAGAAAACTTGTTTTTATAAAAAATTATCATAGCTATTTTTTTAATATTAAATGGTGTAGTGTCACAATTAAAAAAGCAAATATATACAAAAAAATAAAAATAAAAATAATTTTACTTTTTTACTATTTTTCAATTTTATATTAAACTAGCACAATCACATTTACCAATGTGGTTGATATATGCAGATAAGCCTATATCCACCACCCACCACATGTATTTTATCAAAATAATCATTATATATTTATGAATATAATTACCAATATATTTTATATATGTACTTGTAATATATTAATAATATAAACTATATTCATACTATATATTAAACTAATATATATATATATATATATATATATATATATATATATATATATATATATATATATATATATATATTATTTGATAATAAAATATTATTAATTTTTTTTAATACATTAATAGTTAAAACTCAAACTATACTAAAATTAAAATATAACATAATACTAGTATTTTATTACTATTTATAATAAGTACATATCTCTTATCAATATATCAAGGGATTTTTAATATTATAAGCCAAAAGAATTAATAAGTCCAAGGGTCTAATATTATAAACCCAAGGAATTGGTGAACCCAAGGGAAAAATATTAAAAAGCTAACACTTCAATAAGCCCAATGGGTTCATATTAAAAAGAGAAGAGATTAATAAAGCCTAGGAATTAATATTTTAATTACAAATGAATGATAAAACCACATGACTATTAATATTATAAACCGAAGAGAACAATCAACTTTAGGGATTTTTAATATTATAAACCCAATGAATTAAAAAACTAAATGATTAATATACCCAATGGATTGATATTAAAAATCCAAGGGATTAATAAGGCCAAGGGATTAATGTTAAAAAGAAACCTAATTAATAAATCCTAAGAATTAATATTTTAAACTCAGAAACCTAGGATATTATTAAACAATAATAATTAATATTTTAAGCTCAGAAGATTAATAAACCCAAGGGATTATTAATATTATAAACCAAAAGAACCAATAAGAGCAAGGGATTAATATTATAAACCAAAGGAATCGGTGAACCCAAGGAATACATATTAAAAACCTACAGGATCAATAAGGCCAATGGATCAATATTAAACACACAAAATATTAATAAGCTCTAAGAATAAAGTTTTTAAACTAAAAAACATAAGAAATTAATAAACCCTAATAAATAATATTTTAAATTAAATAGATTAATAAACCCATGACATTATTAATATTATAAACCAAAATAAGTAATAAACCCAAGAGTTTAATATTATAAACCAAACTAATTGGTGAACCCAAGGGATAAATATTAATATTATAAGCCAAGAAATTAATAAACCCTAATAAGAAATATTTTAAACTCAAGAGATTAATAAACCCTAAGAATTAATATTTTAAACTCAAGAGATTAATAAACCCAAGGGTTTATCAATATTACAAACAAAAAAAACTAATGAACCCAACGGTATGATATTACAAACCAAAAGAATTGGCGAACCCAAAGGATAAATATTAAAGACCTATGTGATCAATAAGGCCAAGTAGTCAATATTAAGAACACAAGAGATTAATAAACCCTAAGAATTAATATTTTTAACTCAAAAACCTAAGAAATTAATAAACCCTAAGAATTAATATTTTTAACTCAAGAGATTTTAAGACCCAAAGGTGGGTTCATATTATAAATGAAAAGAACTAATAAACCCAAGGGTTTTATATTAGAAACCCAAGGAACTGGTGAACCCAAGGGATAAATATTAAAAACCTAAGGGATCAATAAGGTGAAGGGATCAATATGAAAAACATAAGATATTAATAAAGCCTACAAATTAATATCTTAAATAAAAAGGTTTGATAAAATCACATGATTATTAATATTATAAACTCAGGGGAAAATATTAAACCTAAGAGATTAATATTATAACCTCAAGTATATAAAAACCTTTAGATAAATATTATAAATCGTAACATAAACATGATTGAGCATGCTCGATTTAAACATTGAGACAATTGTTGTCACAATGCAATGTTGGACGAAGAATGGCCATGGTTTGCCATGGTTGATTTTCATATTGCTACAATCTTTGTCACAATGTGACATTTGACCATGGAAGACCTTGATGGACTACGACTAACTATGATTAACAATGGTAGCCGATAGCTAATTTTCATATTGAGACAATGTTTTTCATAATGTGACATTGGACCATGCATTAATATTAAAGTGTATGACTAATATTAACGCCTAATATTACCAACCCAAAGAATTAGAAAACTCAAGGGATTAATAAACCTTAAGAATTAATATCTTAAACTCAAAACCTAAGGATTAATAATTTAAAATCGATATTAATAAACCGAATGGATTATTAATATTATAAACCAAAAGAACTAATAAACCCAAGGGTTTAATATTATAAACCAAAGGAATTGGTGAACCCAAGGGATAAATATTAATATTATAAATCAAGAAACTAATAAATCATAAGAATTAATATTTTAAACTCAAGAGAATACTAAACCCTAAGAATTAATATTTTATACTCAAGAGATTAATAAACTCAATGGGTTATCACTATTATAAACCAAAATAACTAATAAAACCCAAGTGTTTAATATTACAAACTAAAGGAATTGGTTAACCCAATGGATAAATATTAAATAGCTAAGGGATCAATAATGCCAAGGGATCAATATTAAAATGCAAGAGATCAATAAAACATAAGAATCAATATTATGAACCAAAATATTATAATCTGTGTTTTTATAAACTCTAATATTAAACACAATATTATAAACCCTAATATTAAACCCAAATATTATAAACCCAATATTAAACCCTAAATCTAAACCTTATATATTAGAATCTATATTATAACCCAACATATTACATCATAATGTAAATCATAATATTAAAACTCAAAAGATTAATAAACCCAAGGGATTATTAATATTATAAACCAAAAGAACTAATAAACGCAAGGGTTTAATATTATAAACCAAAAGAAACAGTGAACCAAAGGATAAGTATAAAAAACCTACAGGATCAACAAGGCCAATAGATCAATATTAAAAAACAAAAAAAAGATTAATAAACCCTAAGAATAAAATTTTTAAACTCAAAAAACTAAGAAATTACTAAACCCTAATAATTAATATTTTAAATTAAATAGATTAATAAACCCAAGACATTATTAATATTATAAACCAAATGAAGTAATAAACCCAAGAGATAAATATTACTATTATAAACCAAGAAACTAATAAACCCTAATAATTAATATTTTAAACTAAAGAGATTATTAAACCCTAATAATTAATATTTTAAACTCAAGAGATTAATAAACCCAAGGGTTTATTAATCTTATAAACAAAAAGAAATAATAACCCCAAGGGTTATCAACTTTAGGGATTTTTAATATTATAAACCCAATGAATTAAAAAACTAAATGATTAATATACCCAATGAATTATATTAAAAACCTAAGGGATTAATAAGGCCAAGGGATTAATATTAAAAAGACATGAAATTAATAAACCCTATGAATTAAACATTGAGATAATTGTTGTCACAATGCGATGTTGGCTGAAGAATGACCATGGTTCATTTTTATATTGAGACAATCTTTGTCACAATGTGACATTTGACCATGGAAGACCTTTATTGACTACGACAATGTTTAACAATGGTAACCCATGGTTGATTTTTATATTGGGACAATGTTTTTCATAATGTGACATTTGACCATGCATTAATATTAAAGTGTATGACTAATATTTAATGCCTAGAATTACCAACCCAAAGAATTAGAAAACTCAAGGGATTAATAAACTATAATAATTAATATCTTAAACTCGAAACCTAAGAAATGAATAATCCCTACGAATTAATCATTTAAACTCAAGATATTAATAAACCAAAGGGATTATTAATATTATAAACCAAAATAACTAATAAAGCCAAGGGTTTAATATTATAAACCAAAGGAATTGGTGAACCGAAGGGATAAATATTAATATTATAAACCAAGAAATTAATAAAGCATATGAATTAATATTTTAAACTCGAGATTAATAAACCCTAAGAATTAATATTTTAAACTCAAGAGATTAATAAACCAAAGGAGTTATTAAAATTATAGACCAAAAGCTAATAAACCCAAGGGTTTAATATTACAAACCAAAGGAATTGGCAAACCCAAAAGATAAATATTAAATACATAAAGGATCAATAAGCCCAAGGGATCAATATTAAAAACACAAGAAATCAATAAATCTTAATAATAAATATTATGAACAAAAATATTATAATCCCCAATGTTATAAACTCTAAATATTAAACACAATATTATAAACCTAATATTAAACCCAAATTAATATATACAAACATAATAATTAATATATTATCAATTATTAATATGATATTATTAATATATCTATAAACCCTAATATTAAACCCACCTTTATATGGCATATATAATATTATGTATATATTAGACCCAAGTATTTATTATATTAATACGAGAACATTTATATTTAATATAAATGTTTTAATTAATATATTGAAAAATGTTTTAATTTATGTTCTTAAACATTTTAATGTCTTTATTATTGTTATCAATGTTTCATGTAATGTTACAAATTAATTAATTAAGATTAAAATTAGTTAATGTTAATGTTTTAATTAATTAATATTAATGTTAATTATTATTTTAATTATTTAATTATTTAATATTGTATTAAATGAGGACTATTTTGATTGAATAAGGTCGATTATTGTGAAATAAATTACACATATTGTTGATCTAGATGTGATAGTATTTGACTATATTTGACTAATGTCATTACCTATTTATAATTATGTATTAATTACGCTGTAAAGCGTTCTTATTTGAAAACAACGTTCCTAAATGACAGGTGTACAATTATGCATCATTGATTTTAGTGTTAGACGATCGAAACATTCTCTACCTTTAGATTAAAAACTATTATTATTGATCAGTTACATAAGAAAACAGTTTATCCCGGAAGCAGATGGCATTCTATGGAGTCTTTGACAGCCAGTTTGAGGTTGAAAATTGGTTTAATTATTGAAGAAAATGGGACACAGTGAGCTAAATTCAAGGAATCTCTATGGGCATGGCCATGGGCACCATGATTGCTGGAGCGAGGGGGCCGCTAATACCTTGATCGAAGCCTAGGGTGCTCGCTATGTGGAGATCAACAGGGGCAACTTGAAGCAGAAGCACTGGAATGGCTGACGTAGTTAGCGGTCACGAGAATTGCAACAAGAACTCCAAGATCGATGTGCAGTGCAAGAACCCGCTCGACACACTTAAAAAAAAATACAAGCTTGAGAAATCCAGGATTTTCAGCAATGGAAGAAACAGCAAATGGCCCTTCTTTAACAAGTTGGACTAGCTTATAGGACCCTCCTGCAAGCACCAACGTCATCATCAAGCAGTGAAGCTGCTAGCCATGGTCACTTCATCCGGCTCCAAGCCCCCTAAGCGCCCACCCGACGAGGCCCCGCACATGGCCATGATTCCATTATTCGCCATTAACAGCCACCACCAGCACCTCCACATGACCGTGGCCCCTAACTCAGCCTTTTCCAAATCTGACGAGAACCCCAACACGACTAATAGCTACCATAACGGCCTGGACATGGCCAAAAACGGCAAGAGAAATCCTAGATGCTCATGTGCTCATGTAAGAGTCGAATTTTGTTTATTGAAGAATCCAATATGGGTCTACCTTTTCATGGAAATTTAGTGGAATGTTTACACTCCTTTGTTGTTTAGTTTCTAGCTTTTTCATGCACGTAGGTTGCTTCAGACAGTGCTTTCTGGTCAACAGAAAGGTTTGAGCAATCAAGTTTCATGGCTTCCCAAGTGTCCCGCAAAATAGGAAAGTTAGTGGTGACAAGTGTGGCTATCTTCAGTGATAAAAGTGTAAAGTATTAACTCTTATTTCCACCAGCCATATGGCAAACCCATGGTGCTCCTCCTCTACTGTCATTAGGACACAACATGCTAAAGAACATAGGTAGTTAGCAACTTCCCTTTGCAATTCCTCTTACAAGTGGTAGCAACTTTCCTCTGCTATTCCACCTACATAATTAATTAAGTGAAACGCCGCCTTTATGAGTAGCAAAAGGTGTACTCATTTCCTTCGAACTACTAGCATTATCCTCCACAGGATTCCCTTTTGTTGTTTTGAAATAGCTAAAATAAATTTCCCTCTCAATCTCTGAAATATTTTCTATATTACCTATTTGTAGATAGCATAGGCCATGATCCTGTGCACACCATGTTGGAAAGTAAACTCAACATGCCAGCACCGTGTAAGTCATGGGATTAGAATCTCAATGGTGTAATAGAGAGTTCTAAATGGTTTTCCAAAGTATCCAGACTACAGGCACCTCATGAACAAGAAGAAAAACCCAACAGTATATATACTTAAATGATTAATCTGGCACAATTGTAACTACTGACTCAACGTTATTTGCAGATTTTCCATTACATATGTTTTGAATAGGAATATGCAGCAAGCCAGTGTGGGTTTGATCACTACCAACTAACTCTCATTTTTGTTGAATCTGATGATTTTTCTGATCATAAAATACTGATGTTTTACATACTTCACAATGGTTATTGTAGGTTACTTTCATAGGCAGAGTGAATCCTTTGTAATAGATTCTAAGCAGCTCCAATCTCCTTCTATGATGAAGGATAATATGTCGAAACCTTACTTTAGTAGCTCGAGAACACTGTACTTCACGTTGCAGGTGATAAACATTCCTAACTATTGCTAATTATTCTAATAAGATTGGCTTTAGCTGTACAACTTATCAAGAGAATTTGTAGTCCAGTAGGTTTAGGTCTAGCATGGCATATCTACTTGAATGGTGTAGGGGGTTTATAATTTTTAGAAGAATGGATAAAAAGTTTCATGCACTAAACTTCGCTAGCCAGTGTATGTGTGTATATCAAGTGCAATGATATTGTTGCAGGTGTTAAGAATGCCCAATTATGCTAACATTCTAATAAGATACTGTCATTAGGACACAACATACTAAAGAACATAGGTAGTTAGCAACTTCCCTCTGCAATTCCTCCTACAGGTGGTAGCAACTTTCCTCTGCTATTCCACCTACATAATTAATTAAGTGAAACGCCGCCTTTATGAGCAGCAAAAGGTGTACTCATTTCCTTCGAACTGCTGGAATTCTCCTTCACAGGATGCCCTTCTCTTGTTTTGAAATAGCTAAAATAAATTTCCCTCTCAATCTCTGAAATATTTTTTATATTATCTATTTGTAGATAGCATAGGTCATGATATTGTGCACACCATGTTGGCAAGTAAACTCAACATTCGAGCACCGTGTAAGTCATGGGATTAGAATGTCAATGGTGTAATAGAGAGTTCTAAATGGTTTTCCAAAGTATCCAGACTACAGGCACCTCATGAACAAGAAGAAAAACCCAGCAATAATTCCTTGGGTGAAGATAGGGGACATACTTACCAACTCTTTTTTCAAATACCTCCCTTTCAAGGTGGTTATAGATCATGTTGGGGCTCTTAAAATTGTAAAGAACCATAGAAACACTACCCTTGTGAGAATTTTAAAAATAGGTTGTTAATCACTACAAATATTTTTTTAGTGTTACAAAGCATTACAGATGTTTCAATCTATTCCAAATTCCCAAATACTAAACAAGTTTTGTCCATCTATTTCATCCCACAAATAATATAGATATATCTAAATATATAATTACGCTACCCTAGCAGACCTCAATAATAGTTATAATCCTGAAAGAAGTCATAGAATATAGCAGATGCAAAAGAAATGAAATAGAGTGCCAAAGCATTTCAGAAGTTTCAGTCTATTCCAAATTCCCATTACTGAACAAGAGTTTTCCATCTATTTCATCACAGAAATAAGATACATATCTAAAGATAAAATTAAGCTACTCAGCATATCTCAATAATAGTCACAATTATGAAAGAAGTCATAGAATATAGCAGATGTAGAAGAAATGAAATAGAGTGCCAAACCATTTCAGAGGTTTCAATTTGTTCCAAATTCCCAATATTGAGCAAGTTTCGTCCATCTATTTCATCATAGAAATAAGATAAATATCTAAAGATGAGTTAAGCTACCCAACAGACCAACTTTAAACAGTGTAGGAAACAAGTTCAACACGGAGTTTACCTTCTTAATTCTAGGAGCAAGGAATCACATGGCATAAAATGAAAGAAGCTAACCCATGAATAGCAATCTCTCCCACACAAAACCAAAGAAACCACCATAATAAAAGAAATCGCTAAAATGGGAAGCTAGCATTTTCCTCCAGAGCTCCTATGAAGTTTTGGCATCCAATGAGACATAAATATCAATGTATAATAAAGGAAAACAGAAATTGCAACATTACACAAATCAAAATTTATCCCCCAAGAGTAACTACCAAAAGAATGGATCCAATGTAATCATCATAAAGTGCTCAAAAACCTACATGTCTGAGGCTAAAGGGATTGAGAACAAATATCTATCTCCCTCTGACGTGGGAGGTTTCTTAATCCCCAAAATTTTGGAGGACAGGGTAAAAGCAAAATATTACCTTTCAAAAGTAAAGGCCCGACACTACTGCCCTCTTGATAGAGAATCAACTACATACAAGATCGTTCCAACCAAAGCTAGTATTAAAGGTCAATTTCTGGCAAAGGAAGTCCAACCTAAACCTAAAACTTGTAAAATTAACCTACTGTAAAAGACAGTTCCTTAAAACTCAAGACAAGACCAAAATTAGTCAAAACAATAGTTCCTTGAACTCAATGTTACTCCTAAAAAAGTAAGGACATAGTCAAGTCCAATTCAATCACAATTCACATGCTAAGCATGACCTAGGTCATGCATTTTTTCAGAAGTTTAAATCGCCTTCACAATTGAAAATATGGATGCCCTACAGGACTTGAGACTACTTGAATATTAATGTTCTTGACAAGTATAGCTAGACTCAATCTTATTAGAATGTTATCATAATTGGGCATTATTAACACCTACAACAATATCATTGCACTTGATATACACACATACACTGGCTAGCGAAGTTTAGTGCATGAAACTTTTTATCCATTCTTCTAAAAATTATAAACCCTCTACACCATTCAAGTAAATATGACATGTCAGACCTAAACCTACTGGACTACAAATGCTCTTGATAAGTTGTACATCTAAAGCCAATCTTATTAGAATAATTATCAATAGTTAGGAATGTTTATCACCTGCAACGTGAAGTATAGTGTTCTCGAGCTGCTGAAGTAAGGTTTCGACATATTATCCTTCATCATAGGAGGAGACTAGAGCTGCTTAGAATCTATTACAGAGGATTCACTCTGCCTATAAAAGTAACCTACAATAACCATTGTGAAATGTAAAACATCAGTATTTTATGATCAGACAAATCATTAGATTCAACAGAAATGAGATTTAGTTGGTAGTGATGAAACCCACACTGGCTTGCTGCATATTCTTGTTCAAAACATCTGTAATGGAAAATATACAAATAAAGCTGAGTCAGTAGTTATAATTATGCCAGAATAATCATTTAAGTACATATACTACTGGGTTTTTCTTCTAATAGTCAAGCAGTCTCAAGTCCTATAGGGCATCCATATTTTCAATTGTGAAGGGGATTTAAACTTCTGAAAAAATGCATGACCTAGGTCATGCTTAGCATGTGAATTGTGATTGAATTGGACTTGACTGTGTCCTTACTTTTTTAGGAGTAACATTGAGTTCAAGGAACTATTGTTTTGACTAATTTTGGTCTTGTCTTGAGTTTTAAGGAACTGTCTTTTACAGTAGGTTAATTTTACAAGTTTTAGGTTTAGGTTGGACTTCCTTTGCCAGAAATTGACCTTTACGACTAGCTTTGGTTGGAACGATCTTGTATGTATTTGATTCTCTATCAAGAGGGTAGTAGTGTCAGGCCTTTACTTTTGAAAGGTAATGTTTTGCCTTTACCCTGTCCTCCAATTTTTTGGGGATTTAGAAGCCTCCCACATCAGAGGGAGCTAGCTATTTGTTCTCAATCCCTTTAGCCTCAGACACGTAGTTTTTTGAGCACTTTATGATGATTACATTGGATCCATTCTTTTGGTAGTTACTCTTGGGGGATAAATTTTTATTTGTGTAATGTTGCGATTTCTGTTTTCCTTTATTATACATTGATATTTATGTCTCATTGGATGCCAAAACTTCATAGGAGCTCTGGAGAAAAATGCTAGCTTCCCATTTTAGCAATTTCTTTTATTATGGTGGTTGCTTTGGTTTTGTGTGGGAGAGATTTCTATTCATGGGTTAGCTGCTTTCATTTTCTGCCATGTGATTCCTTGCTCCTAGAATTAAGAAGGTAAACTCCGTGTTGAACTTGTTTCCCGGCACCCTCAGAAATGGTTTCTGTTGTAGCTTTAACTTATGTTTAGATACTTATCTATTTCCTGATGGTAATGATGCACAAACCTTGCTCAATATTGGGACTGGAACAGATTGAAACCTCTGAAATGGTTTGGCACTCTATTTCATTTCTTCTGCATCTGCTATATTCTATGACTTCTTTCAGAATTGTGACTATTATTGAGATATGATGGGTAGCTTAATTTTATCTTTAGATATGTATCTTATTTATGTGATGAAATAGATGGAAAACTCTTGTTCAGTAATGGGAATTTGGAATAGACTGAAACTTCTGAAATGCTTTGGCACTCTATTTCATTTCTTCTCCATCTGCTATATTTGATGACTTATTTTAGGATTATAACTATTATTGAGGTCTGCTAGGGTAGCTTAATTCTGTCTTTAGATATATCTATCTTATTTGTGGGATGAAATAGATGGAAAAAACTTGTTCAGTATTTGGGAATTTGGAATAGACTGAAACATCTGTAATTCTTTGGCACACTAAAAAAGTATTTGTAGTGATTAACAACCTCTTTTTTAAATTCTCACAAGGGTAGTGTTTCTATGGTTATTTACAATTTTAGGAGCCCCAACATGATCTATAACCACCTTAAAAGGGAGGTATTTAAAAAAAAAGTTGGTAAGTATGTCCCCTATCTTCACCCAAGGAATTATTGCTTTAATTACTTCAAAGTTCATCCTTAACATTCCATAAATATGTGCCAGAAAAAGGTCTTCACATAGTGCATAATCAGACACCACTCTATGAAAGGTAATCAGACACCACTCTATGAGAGGCTTTACAGCGTTTCCTTTGCAACATAAGGTGCAATTGCTAGTTATGTATTAATGTTTTAATTACTATATCAATATATTAATGATAATAAATTGGTAAATTAATGTTATTATTAATTAACATTAATTCATTTCTTTGAACATGTTTAAATTAATGGCATTAAGCATTTTAAAGTAAATGTTTTAATTATTATATTGTCAAAAGTTTTAATTAACGTTTTTAAGTTAAAAACATTTAAATACAATTCCAACATCTTATTGTTATTATTAACCGAATCCAAATATATTTATGTTTATATATATTTGAATAATATAGTTAAGTATAGTAATTATTTATTAATGATTTAATTAATATGTAAATGTAATAATTGTAATATAATAATTATTTAACTCTATTATTAATTAATATTAATATATTTTTTACATATTTTTGAATAAATGTTTAAAGTTATTAAACATTTTTATATAAAAGTTTTAATTACATATTGTAAAATGTTTTAATTAATAATTTTTAATGCTCCAATTTATTAATATTTTAATGTTTTAATTAATGAATTAATTAATGTATTTTAATTGAGGATCACATTATAGTCAAATACAATAAATATAGGGTTGAGAAAGTCTTAATTTGATTATATTTGGTTCTGTTTCAGTAATGTGGGTAACTATTATATATTAAGTAAGAATGTTTTAATTAATATATCAATATATTAATTTTAATAAATAAATCAATTAATATTAAAATATTTTTAATCATATTTAAATTAATTTAATTAATTAATTAAATGAATGAAATTGATTAATCATTTTAAATTTGTTTCATTAATCATTGTAGATTTGTTTTTGTACATGAATAGGTTATAGAAGGAATTCGAAATGGGTACCATGGAGCTTTCAATACCCCATGAACAACAATTTTTTTTTAAGTAATTAAAAAAATAATAATAAATCAATCCAAGAGAGCAAGAATAATTTAATAAAATAATTTTTTTTTTCTTTATAGTAAACTATGAGCAGGCATACATTTGAATGGCATGCATGTGAACAACTAGTGTAATGGAGTGGAGGAAAATTTTTTAAATGCACACTTGCCAAGTTGTTGAAAGAGGTATATGTTTCAGAATGTGAACAGTCAAAATTAGCCCACGTTGCAATGCAATGTTCTATAAGTTTTTTTTTTTTTAATTTCATTTCTAACTAAGTAGCATACGTGGTTATCAACAACAAGCACAATAAATTTTTAATATTGTTTTGTAAAAAAATAATTTAAGTATGGTTTAAACATGGGATATAGATATGCAAGGAAGTTATCACTTTTAATTAGATTCATTGATGGACTTCCATATACTCGCATCATCCAATTTACACCATCCAATCAAAAATATTAATTAGAAAAATGATTAAATTAGCAAGTTCCAACAGGGGGGGGTGCTTATCGGCATAATTACCTCATACAACATATCAAAAATATTCATTTGAATGCCTATATATATTTAACCCATATGAATTCGCATTTCTAACTTCACATTGTGCTATACTATATCAATATAATTAAAATCATATGATAACCTCACCGTGAATTTACTAACCCTTGCAGGTAATCATTGTTCTCCGATTACATTGATCTTGGTTTAAATAATATTTTGTGCATTCATGCTTGATAGCATGACTTCACATGAATTCACTAATTTCTTATTTGCCAAACATTAATCTCCATACGATACGACTACTCAACACATTCAATTATGGGTACTTTGAAATTAATTTGTGATTAGTGATTGACATAGTCATCTATCCCGAATGTTAGCTTTATTTCCCACTTGGAAACTCCTTGGATCATCTTCGTCCTACACTGCAACAGGTGGGCTGCTCTAATCCATTGATCTGCGACCTTGGGATCGACAATCTACGTCAGCATAGGGATGGTTAGGGTAACCACCCACCTCATCCTTCCACATTCCAGTTCATTCATCCCGCCTCATCTCCATTAGTTAGCTTTGCAACTTATGATTTCTCTTACCAGCATTCGGTATGCTCCTTGTCTGGCTTATTGGCACAGTTAACACATGGATGATTTTACCGCATTCTTGTTCTTCGAACACAGAGGTATGGCCACCCTGGTTCCATCAGTTCTTGATAGTATGTTGATTTAAGGGTTTCACAATTCTTTCTCTGCTTATGGTGACATGCATTTCCCTTCTACTGTACAGATAACTTGCAGCTTCAGGTTCAGGTGAACTACTTGTTATCGGGTTTTACTGCATTCGTTCTTTGTGTTCATAGATTTAGTCACGGGGTTAACTTATAAATTTCTAAGTTTTGTTCCCCTTCTTTCCCAACGTTTTCTGGTATGATGAAGCCTTTCAAATTTGCTTCTGGGGTGATGAAAAATGATGCAGCTCAGCTTTGACAGGCTCGGCCAGCACTGGTAAGCACTTAGTTCCATGGTTTTTCCTTCTTTACTTCTATTATTTCCATTTTAAGTTATTTCTTGAATAGCTAAGATATCCTCCAACCATCAAGGATTCTAATGGCTATCATGCATGTATGCAGGGTATGCATAACCATTTTTGGTCAGAGTATTGGGTCGTCATGAGAATTTCCCAGGTACTCCCTCTTGAAAGGGTTAATTCATATACTAGTTATATAATGAATTCAAGCCATGACTAACTTCAGCCCCTTCCACACACCTATTGTAGGGTTTTGGGGTTCGTCGACACTGCTCATTAGTGATGGCCGTGAGGTTTAACTTAGGGTTTTTCTTTTGTATGTGTAAATAGTTTGAGGCTCGACCTCTTGCATAGTTATATTCTTGGTTCTATTTGAATGTGAACAAAATTGGAGTTTGGTCTTCAGAGTTAATTTTTAATTCAGGGAATAATTTCTTTTCAAGTTTATCCTACTTTCCAAATGGCCTCCGGCCTTAACAGGAGTCGAGGAATAGAATTATAAATAAATTTCAGGAAATTATTGGATGTATTAACTAAATATTCTAAATTGTGTCTTTCAGTTTTCATGGGTTACTCCTCATGCATTTGCTGGCTACATACTTTGTATTTTCCCATTTGAGTTTCACTTATTGTTGTTAATAGTTACAAATTTTACTCTTATGGAAATTTCCTCGTGAGAAATTATAATGTATCTGATGGGTTAATCTACAGATTTAATGTGTGCACTTTACTTTTATGTTTGATTTCACAGTCTTACTATTACTGTTTAATTCTTAGTATTTCTAGTTTTCTCTACAAATGTTCTAAGTAGAGTTCTTGGTTGATCTAAAGTTGAGTCTAGGGTTCTCTCTTCAATGGTGCTCACGGGACATGGACCCAGATTTGTCTCCACGGGTCTTGGTGCTACACCCCTAGCCTTTTCCTTACATATTTACTAGATTTTTCCTTGAATGCATGGGACTCTTTTTGGATATTTTTCCTGTTAGAAATGTATATATATGTTAAAGTAAATACATCTCCCTTTATTAGTAGATGATGAACATTTCATATTTCACTTATTTGGTATTGTACTTCTGTTTCTAATTAATCATTTTAGACCTACCTCGTAACACGCTACAGAGAATGTATATAATTCCATTCTTTAGTAATTAATTCTACTCTACCTACATAATAGAGGGTAAATGCGTGTATCATTCATTCCATTAGAACAGTAGAACTCATATAGGATTCACTATTTCATAAACATTTCCATCTAACAAATAATTTCAATCAGTAAACAAACACTTATACATGAACATTTCCATCTAAAAAATAATTTCAATTAGTAAACAAACACTTATAGTTACTTATCTCAGTGCAGTCTTGTAATAAAATGATGGTCCTCCCAACCTTGTGAGAGGAAATCACATCAGTAAAAAAACACTTATAGTTACTTATCTTAGTGCAGTCTTCCAATAAACTGATGGTCCTCCCAACCTTGAGAGAGGCAATCACATTCTCTGCTCCCCTCGTGCTCCTCACCAGGGTCTTAGGTAATTCATACTGAGACAATAGAAGATAGACCTCAAGATAGACCTTCGGATTCAATCAAGTCTATAATTGGGTTTTTATTTCTTGAGCTCCACTGGTTTTCTTACCAACTCTGGACAACTCATTGTAACATATTGTTGCTTAACCCCAACATTATTTCTGCATAGAATCTCTTCCCATTCGCAAGATTTTCCTTTTATCCTTCTAGGGAGGTAAGTGTGAGAATTGTCTCTACCTTTTTACCCTAGGTTCTTGGAATCATTTACCAATTAGTTATTCTCTTTTTATTCAAGACAATTTATTAATTATCTTTAAAAAAATATACTCAAGTCTTGTTAATGAATAGCCTTATTCATTAATTAATTCAAATGTCTCATAATAATTCTATTAGACATGATTTAAATTAAAACAGGGTGTTACATTTATCAATCATGTTTATTAAATATGTTTAAATTGAAATTTTTAATTTAATCAAGAAAAAAAAACAAAATTTGGTTTTGAATCTATAAAATTAGCAAACTTTTTCTTATAAAAAATGATCAGGGCCCTTTTTTTAATGTTAAATGGTTTTTCCAATCATGTTTTAAAAAATGTTTTACAAATATAAAAAGTTTTTTATATTAGCATTCCATTTTTTTAGGTTATTTATTGATTATCTATTTATTTATTTATAAAATAGGTATGAAAAGGTTTTATTAATTATTATTGTAATGATATAAATTAAATGATTGTTAAATTTCCATAAATGTAAAAATATTTTTCTTATAATACATTTTACATTACCAAAATAAAAAACTCATAAAAATGATCTAAATAATAATTTTATTTTGAATTATTATTAAGTCATTAATTATAAAAAGAATTAATATGTGCATTAAACATATATACATTTATAAAAAAACAAGCAATAAGATTTCTAAATGTAAGATTCATAACGACTTTAATATGGATATTTTTAGCCTATAAATAAGTTTTGTTACAAGCTTTATAAACATAAGATTCATAACCACTTTAATATGGAGATTTTTAGTACGTAAATAAGCTTTATTACAAGCTTTGTTACAGTACCATGACATACTAATACTGCATGCCTAGAAATTCATAACAAATGTTTATATGCATTATTTTCAATTACTCAATTTAATGAAAATGGATGAAAGGGCATAACTACTTTTGAGATAAATCTTAACCAAGGAGATTCACCCCACTTTACTATAGATATTCTTAACAACTTTATTATAATACCTTGATCCAATACCATTTCTTATCAATACCACATCTCCAAAAACCATAACTCCTTCCATAGTCAAAATATTTTTTAGATTTCCCATAGTCAATTAGAAATGGGTGTTGTGAAGCATAATGTAAACCATGAGATTAAAGATTCAAATCCCTCATGAATTAAGCCAAAAAAAATATATTATATTAATTTAATTTTACAACATTTTTTTAGTTAAATCGAAAATAAAAAGGGGCATAACTAACTACCTTTTGGTGACACATCTCTCGAAATTGGTGTCTCTTGTAGGTTACTACATACAAATATTGTAGCATAGAGTATTAGTGTCTCGTATAGGCTTGTGCCTACAAATATTGCAGCATAGTGGATTAGTGTTGGCATCTTTTATGGGCTCCTATGTACAAATATTGCAACAAAGGGGATTGGTATCTCATATAGATTGGTTCCTACAAAGTTTGTATCAATAGGTTGGTGCCTACAAAAATATGTTATAAATAAATTATTGTTTATATCTTGTTTCATATGTGAGATTGTTTGATTATGATTTATTATCGTTTAAATAACTAAGAAATCATCTTATACTAGCTCACCTCTTTCCTATCTCAGTATGAATGTGCATCCAACAATTGGTATAAGAGCGGGTTCGTTTGGAAGAAAACCAACCATTTGAATGGATATCTCAGAGGGAACATGGCCACTCATAAAGGTTATTTCACAAGAGATCTCCATTATTTGACTCAAAAAATTATTCCTTAGATGGTAAGGATGAAGACTTATCTAATGTATCTTTTCTTTGACATTTGGAAATATGTAGTGGATGGTTATAAAGCTTCAAAAAATTCTATAACTTGGCAAGATGGTAAGAATGCTTGTGTAAATATTTTAAGGCCATGATGTCATCTTGTGTGACCTATTAGAATCATTTTTTTTTCAAAATAACACATTATGAATATATAAACAACATATGGGACAAAATTTAAAAGAACTATGAAGGAGATGACAAGGTGAAGCGGTAAAATCTTCAAACCAATAGAAGAAAATTTGAGAGCTTGAAGATGAATGATAAATAAGATATTGTAGCTTACTTCCTTTGTGTGGATGAGATTGTCAATATTGTCAAAGAAATTGGCGAAGAAGTTAAGGAATCAATGATTGTACAAAAAGTTTTGAGATCTCTTCTCTTAAGATTCAATGCAAAGGTCTAAGCTATTGAAGAATGAAGGACCTAGAAAATATAAATATAGATGAGGTACATGGTATTCTCAATGCATATGAAATAAGGATAAAAAAGGTAAGTAAAATAAGGAAGTAGCTTTGAAAGTTTCAAAGAAGACAAATGAACAAAACTAGTGTTTATTATGGAAATGAATGAGATGTAAAAGAAGCACAATTCATGAGAAAGATTAAAATGAGATTTAGAAAATACAAACGTAAGCTACCCTTCAAATTTATTAATTTTGGTAGATTAGGTCAATTTTCTACTAAATGTCCATATGAAAAAAGAGAGAACAATGATGATCAAGGAGAACATAAAAATATAAGAAAATCCCATAGACACAAAAATGAAAGATATAACAAGAAGAATTTTTTTTAATCTAGAGAATATAGTAGCTCTTGAGATGAAGTAATTAATATGCATCTAATGTTGACAAAGAATAATTCATATCATAGCTATGGATAGCTGAGTTTTTAATCAATAAAATGAAGACAATAAAAAATAGAAAACAAATTCAAAGGATGAAGATATTGATGGGGAAGTAAACCTTGAAGCAGAAGGTGTTAGTTCCCTAGAAGAAATAGAATAACTTAGAGGTAAGATAAAAAGGCAGAAGGAGATATTGTAGGAAAATGAGAAGAAAAAGGATCATGATCTCGATGAAACAATAGTTTCAATCTTGAAGACACAACTAGAAGAGGAAAAGAGGATAGAAGAAGTAGTTAGAAACCAATTGAAATAAAAGGAATAAATTTGTGAGATGTTAGAAGCAAGAATTATTTCCTTAAGAAAATAACTAAAAAATGAAAATGTTTAGTCGAATCAAAGCTTGAAATTTGGAAAAGGTTATGGAACCTTAGATGATATTCTAAGGTTGGACATGGGTTTCTCATGTATTCCATGAGGTTTTGTGGTTTATGCATCTTTTTTGTTTGGGCATGATTTTTATCTTTTAATTAATAAAATATTATTATATTTCTTAATATATGTCCTTAAATTTTTCTTTATTTTTACATCTAAGGAATTCTTTAATGGATGTTATTTGAGAGCCCTTCTTCGTCTCTCCATAGCCTATGTAGAGAGGCCACATGTATGTGAACATATGTCATATCTATCTCAGGAATGAACCACCTGTCACACAATTATATCTTTGAACGCCATCACCAAGTTCTATGAAGGTCGCAAGCTCGAAATCAGGATCGTTTTATTTTTCAACGATCTCATCTAACAGCATACCAACCTCCATACATACCACCTACTATTGTTGTTGGTACATACACTTCCTTTCTTTATTATAAAAATCCAATCACAAACAAGACATGAAACCAACATAACCTTTCCATGGGTCATACTTCTTAGATCATATATATATATATATATATATATATATATATATATATATATATATATATATATATATATACATATATATATATATATATATATATATATATATATATATATATATAAAAATATATGCAATTTCGCACATGGACATAATAATAGTTGCTTGCAAGTTGAATCCATCACGTGAAAATCAAATCACACGTAGCTATAGTTTGATAAAATTTACAAAGGTATGTTAACTTCAATTTATATGTAGTGAACATAAAATAAGGCAAATGACAATAGACACACATATGTCTCTTTGCATTTGTTTATTCACTTAGTAGACATCTTGCACGTCATGACAATGGTTAATAGTTTTCAGTATTTGTCGTTCAAAAATTTCAATACCAAAGAAATTGCATGATCTCAATACCAAAGAAAAGAAAATGGTGGTTATCCTGTCAATAAAAAAGAAATTGCATGACCTCTCCTCAATTATATCTATAGTACAATTGCACTTATGTTTTGTTTCTTTTTAACCCATTTTCAAATTCAAATTATGGTTTCGCTGATCAAACAGAGTTACAGTAACTTCAAAGGCACACATATACTATTTAAAAACATAAAAACATAATATTGTAAAAATATATAATATTTAGTTATTTATTATTTTCTTAATAACTCTTAAAACTTCAATGTACTATCACAAGATTATGTAGAGATATAATTTTATTTTATTTTACATATCTTTGTACATTTTTTAGACTCATCCACTCCTTAATAATGTAAGGCATTGGAAGCAATCTTTCCAAAACATAGAGATGGAGGTAGATGACGATGTTACAAGTTCAAGAATAAACAAAGTACAAAAAACACTTATGAGGAATACGACAAAGACTCTCATCAGTTGAGAGGAAATGTGCCAACCACTAGAATAACTCAATAAGTTTGTTTTAATATTATACACAAATGATATTCTCTTTTAGGGTTGGCATCGTTGGTGTGACACTATTTTACATAAGCATTGTGGAATTTTCATGGAATCGAAACAAATGTTATTCTCCTTTACAATTGGCATTTTTGGCATGACAATATGTCACTTGCAATATGCTAGAATCAACCATTTTCATTTGACTAATTTGAACTCAATGCATCTCTCCTCCCCATGTAGTATTATAAATCAGTAAGGTAATTAAGAGTGAAGAATGCCTATGATTTTATTTCCTACTTTGACCACTTGAAATTCCACTAGCATGTGGAAATTCAAATGTTTCTTTTCAAAAACACCATTTCTGTGAACGACGTCAGTTTTCATGCAATATTATATCTTTATCTCCATGTGACCATGTATATAATTTTGGGAAAAGGGAAAAAGTTTCCCTGCCCAAATAAAGCCCTTTCACTATTAGATATTGTGATCCATTGGTATATTCAATAGAAAAGAAAATTGGTAAGTGTTGATGCTTTAGAATTTTGTAGCACCCATCACATATGAGTTTCATTGTTTTGACAACTAAAAAAAATTAATTTAACCATATTTCTTATAATTTATGGCACATTATTAATTATTTAAGTATATTTCTTATTATATTTAACAAACTTTATACTTTCTATGAGACACATTGACTCACTATCATAAAAACTACACTCTACTTTCCTTTTAAATTATATCCATCCTTTATTCAATTCGACGTCTCCTTCCCTTGCTTCGGGGGGATGCTAGTTTTAAATAGTACACACTTTAGGGCATAATCTGAGAAAATATGGGTGAAATTTTTGAAAATCTGAGTTACAACCGTTAATCTTCATGATTTCAGGTGCCGAGGGATTCTTGAGTTGAATTCATTTCCACCATCAAAGAACCATTTAAACATTTCAACAAATAAATTTCTTAAAAACAAATTTCACAATCGTGACTAAACTGTGGACTAGCCAAATTAAATTGTTGAGTATCTACTAAGACTGCGGGAACACTGTTTTATACCAAACTCAACAATTTAAATTAAGACTTTATTATTTTTAACATTTTAAAAATGGATGAATATTGTTATAGATATTTTTTTAAGAGAATAATTTAGTTTTTTTATTTAAAAGTATAATTTAAATTATAAATATTACTATGATAAAAATAAATAAAACGATAATTTAAATTATAAATATTACTACATGATAAAAAAAAATTAAATGATAAAACATTATGATTATTATTTTTTTTTCTCGAGAAAAATCTCTACTTTCTATTAATAAAATAAAAAGTTACATAAGAAGATGCACAATTGCATTCATATTTTGTCCCAAAGGACCAAGAGTATGTGCTTTGAGCACTAATAGTAGCTAGGTTCATCACTTTTTTATATTGCTACCATTTATTTATCTAAATCTGAGCTCTCATAAACATGTGAACCGTACTTTGTGATGCAGAAGCATCCGGCTTGAAAAATCATTATATTTTTTGTTGACTTAGGAGGTCTAATGTTTGATAAATAATTTAATTTATTAATAGGAATTTTGTAACTTTTTAAATAATTTGAGTGAGAAATAGGTGTGTGAGTTTTTAATGTAAATATTCTCACATAATTGAGAATACAAGAGATATTAGAGTTGTGAAGATCTCATAAAGATCATAGGGATTAGGAAATCCTAGAATAGAGAATTAGTTGAGTTTAAAGAGGATTATAAATCTACAAAGGATATTTTGAATCATATGAAGGATTCAGAGCAGCAAGAAGAATCGATGGATTAAGCATCAAGTGAGACCGCAAGGTCTTATGTTTTTAAAACTGATCATTTGTGTATGATTGCAGGTATTACAGAAGATAGGCAACCTTTTGAAGATGTCTTTAGGATGGATGAAGATATTGAAGTAAAATATGTTGAAGAAAACATCTTAGATGAGGAAGGCTTTGAATGGCTGCAAAAAAAGAAGTTCATTGATGAATTACTTAATGGGAGAAGACAATCATCTGAAGTTGTCATGAAGATGTAATATCAGAATCTTATTTTGATGAAGAGTGAAGGAACATTGTCTGAGAGAGGTAAGCCAATGAATTTGACTAATGTTATTGATGAAGAACAATTGCAAAATAATTCTAATGCAGAAGACGGACCAAGGATAGATCTTGAAGAGGGTTTATAGAAAGACAATGATGCAAAGTGTGTTGAAGAAGGAGGCTAGGTAGATTTGTCTCAGGACAAAGAGAAGACAGCGATAGGACTGAAGGAAGAGGAAGGACATCTACTCAAATATGTTAAGAAAGAAGAACATATTGAAGACTATAAACAACATAATGATGAAGTACTTATGAGGTGTCAAAGAGAAATTGAGTTGCTCGAGTATTTGCTAAAAGAACCGGAGTATGAGAGTGTGATTGCAGTCATAAATGAAGAAGTGTCTCAAGTTTTGATTGGGACAAAAATATGTATTATTTTCCAAGCTTATTATGTATTGGCTAATAGAGAAGAAAAGGTGGATGAATATGCACTCAGAAAGATGACAAACAATTTACTTCTTGAAATTAAATTTGAAGATAAGAAGGAACAAATGGAAATTGCAAACAAAGATGTTAATAAAAGCAATCAAGGAACAATAGAAATTGATTTTGTGATCGATGAACTGTGGAAGTTGATGATGGGACAGTATGCTGGGTGCTGGTTTTGTACATTTTTCCTACACTTATCTTCTTTATTTTTCTTTATAGATATAACTAATGGGAGTATCTTTTACCCCTTTTCCTACCTTTTTACCCTAACTAGTGTTGTTTCACCTTGCTTTCGTTACTTTTCCAATTCACCAATTATTATGATCTATTATACCATTTTTATGACTAATTGATGGTGAATGTTTGGAAAAGGTCGATGGTCTTTGTGTTGTCCTTTCAGATGTCATTTATAGCACAAAATATCACAGACAAAAAAGTCACAAGAGCAGTACGGATAGTGATGTTACAACAAAGCAATGTTGTTACACCTTGCTGTTATAGACCTACCAGCAACTACTATTACACTTTGCTATTACAGATTCATTGGAAAACTGCTGATTCAGTTTTCTGGTTGACTGCTCTTGTCTCTATTGCTGCTGATCTGTCCTTTGGCAGTTGCACTATAGCTGTGTTTTGTTATGATAGTTGTAGGAGTTGTTAACATTGTATTTTTGGGATAACAGCCTAAGGGCAGTTCCAATTGTAATATTTTAATTTCTAATAAGAACTTTATTAGGGAGTGGTTATAACTGTATGAGTTCTATTTCAATCAGCATGAGAATCATAATATTCTCATGACTAATCTATTCCTGGATTTTCTGATGTAACCACTATATATCTCTCGACCCTAGAAGTCGAGAGGTTAGTGAAGAATAATGTTGTTTTACCCCTGTAATTGTGTTCAGATTAATATAGATCATATTTTTATTGTTGTTACATGTGTGATTCCATTTAGTTTCAGTTAAATTTCTTTCTCTACCTACGCCCTAATAGGGAGGAAGGGCCCTCCTTCTTAGCATGGATTGCAGTCACATATATCTGCTTCGATTTCTATAGTTTATATGGTTTTACACATATGTTAATAGAGACACTAGTTCGGTACTTATTGTGTGGCGAACTAACAGATCAATTGATGTGTGATTTCAATCTTGTGGATTCTTTTATTTCTACATGAGTGATTTATTTCCAACATTTTACTTCAGCAACGATTTATTTCCTTTGATATTACTTCTAGTTGGTGTATCGGCACATACAGTGCTACTGTCATTGGAATAAACATACATCCCTGGATTGATAATCAAATGTGTGTTGTTCAGTCATTTAATAAGTGATCTATATAGTCCAACACAGTCCATATGGAGAAAAATTATAACAAAAGGAATGAGTAATCAGAATTTGAAGCTGATTGAAGGAAATAAGATTGAAGTTGTTTTTATAGAGTGTCTCTAGCAGCACAATTGCCAAGCAGTAAGAAAAGAGGTAAGAACCTGCGCATCGCTCTAATAGGCTTGAGCGAGCTTGCCAATTTCTTGTTGGGACACTTAGGAATTTAATTTTGGGTGTTTGTTTAGGGTGCCTTCAGCTATACAGTTTTTGGGTGGTAAGACGAGAGGTAAGAACCTGCACATCATTCTAACAAGCTTGAGCGGGCTCACTGCTATAAAAACTGAAGCACTTATAGGATGAATTGATATGCATAGGGCCCATGTGTGCCAGTAGGACAACATCAAAATCTACAAACACCCCCCACTCTACTAACTACATGAAAGACGGGTCGTAAGAAGGAAAATAAGAGTGCAGATTTGGGAAGGAAAACATTCTTTAGAGATCTTATTTCAAGGGCAGAGAAGGAACAATCCACTTCATACAGAGATAATAGGAAGACGAGACCATAGAAAGCAGCTACTATATCAAGGCCTAAAATTTTGGTATCTTCAGTGGTTGGACCTCACCATCCTTCGAACAACATATCCACTCCTAATATCAAAACTTTAGATTCAAAACAACAGTGGAGAATTATTGATCATGATATAAGAATTGAAGGACATGGAGAGACCAGTGGAGATCATCAGGAACCTGAGAAAAAACAATCAATTAACCATCAATTGGATGCTGGTAGTGCTATTAAATTGATCTTGGAGTAGCCTGATCCTTCTATTTGTCAATCTTCAGTACACTTTGACGCTAGTTCATCCTATCAAGAAGAATCAAGCATGGGGGACGAGAATGTTAAAATAGACAGCTCTGTTACTTTTGAATTCCCAATAGTAGTAACACGGGACAAGGCTCCTATGAAGAACATCCCTTTATCATCCCTACCATCCTTTCAAGTGATGGTTGTTGAGGATCTTGATACCTTTTCTTTCGAATTTGATGTGCTGTGTAGAGGCTACGACTATACTTCAGATGCCCAGAAGCTGAAATTATTCCCTGCTACTCTGAAGGGAGCAACATTAAGGTGGTTCATGATATTGGGTGCTGGCATAATTCAAACATGGAATGATATGAGAGAAGCCTTTCTCTTTAAGTATCAGGACTACTGTCGAACCATGGATTTGAAGGACGAAATTTTCAAAATCGCACAAAAGGAGGAGGAAAGGCTAGAAGATTATCTGGAGCGATTCCACTACAATTTACAGAGGTCTAAGTTCAGCAACTTAGATCCAGAGATTATAAAACCAACATTCTTAAGAGGTTTAAGAGAGGATTGTCTAGAACATCTGAATATAATAGGAAAAGGAGACATATCGCAAGAAACATTTGATGAGATAATGAAGCTTTGCCTATGTAGCTCAAGAAGATCAGTCAAATAGAAAGTTTCAATTCGGGACCCTTCACTCAGGATACAGAAGTCCACAAGTGGAGGAGTAACCAGAGCAGATATTTGGAACTTATTTGAGGATTTTAAAACCGATCTCATTAGCACTCTCTCTGCCCAGATCACTACGGTACAAGTCAAGAAGGCACAAGCAAAAGCTAAAGTAGCCTTGGCAATATTTTGTCCCCGATGCAAAAAGAAACATTTGGAAAGAGAATGTGGACTGAATAATGTCATCTTGTGCAACATTTATGAGTTGGTGCACTCTACAAATCAGTGTCTTGAGTTTCCCAGACTTAAAGCGGTACTCCAAGAATCAAGTGAGGATGTTCAATTTTTTTTTATCGGATCGAAGAGATCATCTAAGCTAGGACTTACAGGTATGCCTTCAGATTTTTCTTCCTTTTATCCTTGGAATAGTATTTATAACAGTCAGCAATATCCATGGAAATATCCTACCCCTTCCTTAACACAATTTCCTTCACCATGGAACCAGTGGCCATCTCCTCCACCAATGCAATATCCTCCATCACAACCTAATCCTTGGGGTCATAACTAGAGAGGCAATGGCCAAGGTCTAGTTCCCCCTGTGATACCAATGCAAAACTAGCAGTTTCAACTGCCTTCTATTCAGAATCCTACACCTTCTGTCTGACACCAATTACCTGTACAACCTAACCCCAATCAAAATAATAAGGCAGCTCAGAGCATGGATGTTATGGTTACCATCCCGAATTAATTTATCACTCCTATTGGACTTAATGAGCTTCAGCTTCGGTTAGGGAAATTAATCAGACCTTAACACACACCCATTATTATAGAAGAAATTGAATTACCTAGGAAGGATATTGATGATTCTGAAGCAACTATTACACATGTAAGAGATGCTACGTCACCTGTTGTTACACACGTAACAACTAGCTCAGGGAAGATTGTTTTTTCTACAGTAGCTAATTAAAGTAAGGATGGTACATCTGTGGTAGCTAACCCAGCTGTTAGAATTCAGAATCCCCCATATCCTCAACGATTAACTCAAATTGGGTCGACCTTACAATCTGAATCCAAATTCCTTAAGGAGCTAAAAAATTTATATGTGCAGATTCCGCTGTTACAAGCTCTTAAAGAAGTGCTTATCTCATTAGGGGGGTTTTGAGGTCTAAAATGGGCCTCTTAAGGAAATTATAAAATAATAGTGGAAATAATAAAACAATATTTAATTACATCATCAAATTTTAGAGGGAAAAAAGACAAAACTACTTTTTAAACTCGTATTTTCAACTTATCTCCCAATTTTTTTACTCAAATTTTGAGCGGGAGTACTCGTTGCATGAAACATTTAATGCCTCATCCAATGAGTATCCATGTTGCATACTTTCGATGGACCCTGCTACACGAAAAATGAGAAATACATGAAAAACATGATTGCAATCACGTGTTTTCATGTATTTCTCATTTTTCATGTAGAAGGGTCCATCAAAAGTATGCAACATGGGTACTCCTTGGATGAGGAATTAAATTTTTCATCCAACGAATGTTCCCACTCCAAATTTGAGTAAAAAATTTGGGAGATAAGTTGAAAATACGAGTTGAAAAAGTAGTTTTATTATTTTATTATTTTTTGATATTTTTACCCTTTTACTTAAAAAATGGTGAATCATCCCCCATGGTTGACATCATCATCTTGAATACTATTGGTTCTTATAAAGTTTATTTTGATTGTACATTTTTTCTAGGAGGCACATTTTAGACCTCAAAATTCCCCTAATGATGCCAAAACAGTGAGGGATCTATGCGTTAAAAGACCTGGAAGGAAACCTAAGGACCCTGCTACTATCCATGTCTTGGGAAAATTGTCCGATCTTATGATTGATCAGCCTTTTTTGACTAAGTATAATGATTCAGTGAACCCCACAGTAACTGTCCATATTGAAAATCATCCTATAACCAATACCCTAATTGATCTAGGGGGATCTATTAAGTTATGACTAAATACCTCTTCATCTCTCAAGGACTTCATGGACTTAGACCTACACCTACAGTTCTTGAACTAGCAGATAGGTCCCGTGTTAAGCCCAAAGGAATGATTGAAGATGTGGTTATCACTGTGGCCTCCTGGAACTATCCGGCTAACTTTCTTATCTTACAAACCAAATCTAATCTGGGGGGTCATCCTTTAATCCTGGGAAGACCGTGACTAGCCACTACAGATGCATATATCAGATGTAGATCTAGATCTATGGTGATCTCAGATGGACATGCCACGTAGAACCTGAATATTTATCCCCTAGAGAAACCTCATATGGATTTGAATAGTCCCTGGTGGGACGAATTTGCACTTGAATCTAATCTTTCCCTACCTCTTCTCATGCTTGGAAAAACACAATGCTTTAAGGATGAAACAAAGGATGATATTATTAATGGTTTTATCAGTAATTCATTACATGTTGCCTCCATTAGAGATTTGGGAGAAGAAGGTGAGGAAGATGCTGAAATTATTGAACATTTGAAAGCAACTCCACTTACTATCAACAACCCTATTGAAATCAAACCTAGAAAATGTTTAAATATCAATCCTAACATGACTGCTGAATAAAAAAGATTTTTGATACAACTATTACAAAAATACAAAAAGGCATTTCCATGGGACTATACTGATATGAAAGGAATCCATCCTACCTTATGCACTCACCGCATTTATCTTAAAGAAGATTGCAAATTTGTTAGACAACCTCAGCATCGAATGAACCCTGCACTTAAGGAGATAGTAAAAGAAGAATTGCAGAAACTCCTTAATGCTAATTTCATTTACCCGATTTCTGATGGTCAGTGGGTGTCTCCAATTGTCATAGTTCCAAAAAAGAATGGAAAATGGAGGGTCTGTGTTGAATATAGAGAACTTAACAAGGCCACTGAAAATGATCATTTTCCCTTACAATTTATTGATAAAGTCTTGGACACTCTTTCTAGAAAAAAATCAATTTCATTTCTAGATGGTTTTAGTGGCTATAATCAAATACAGATTACTCCAGAAGATCAAGACAAGACAACCTTTACTTGTCCATAGGTAATTTTGCATACAGATTCCTTCCCTTTAGTCTTCGCAATGCAGCAACAACCTTTCAAAGGTAAATATTAGGTATTTTTATGATCTTTTGAATGATTTTCTTGAAATTTGTATGGATGATTTTACACCCTACGGGGATGCCTTTGAAACAACATTAGATAACTTGGAAAAAGTGTTGGAACGTTGTGAACAAACTAATGTTGCTCTAAGCATGAAAAAATGCCACATGATGATGACCGAGGGAATTGTGTTGGGACATTTCATTTAAGCATATGGAATCAAGGTAGATCCTTCAAAAATAGAGGTAATCTCGAAAATCCTGACACCTGAGACTCCGAAAGAGATACATATTTTTTTGGGACATGTAAGATACTATAGGAGATTTATAGACAATTTATCAAAGATTGCATCTCCTTTATTATCATTACTGATGAAAGATGCAAAATTTGTGTGGATAGAAAAATGTGAGCATGGCTTTTTAAAGTTGAAGAACTGTGTAACAGCAGCACCTCACTACAAGGAAAAGACCCTCTAGAAGAGGTTAAAAAGGAGGTTTTTAGTGTTATAAACTTGGCCAAAATTGTCAAAAAAACATTTGCTACAACATCCATTTATGGTTACGGAGGTTTTGGCGGAGCTTTTAACGGAAATTCAACACAACTAAAAAAAATGGGCAGTCGGAGGTCATTACGGATGTTTTTTCATCGGTGCGCTACTATTCCTTTAATGCACCAGTGCGTACATTCCAATGGCGCCCCGAGGCTATGTCAGTCCAACGCACCAGGACGTTTAGTTGTAAAACCGCACCGGGCGTAGTGTTGGTCATATAACGCATGACGCCATTCTAATTGCTCTTGGATTTGTGTCGTGCCCATAGGTCGTATCAATGCACCGGTGCACTGTATCACAGAAAGGCACCGAGATTTATAACTAGTATTGGTATTCGTGCAGTGCCCATAGATCATAAAAATGCACTGGTGCTTATAGATACGTAAACACCATAGTGCACAGTATCACACAAATGCACGATATTGATAACTAGTATCGGTATTTATGCGGTGCCCATAGATCATATAACGGCACCGGTGTGTATAGACACATAAACACACCGATGTACAATTACTGACACACACCAGTTTTCATGTTGTATTTTTTAGAAACATCGACCTGTGACAGTCCAATTATTGTGATTTTTTAAAATTCATTATTCATAAAAATTCGACACATCTTATAACAATATTCATATTAATTACATTTTTATTAATGCATTTGAATGTTATGTTTGGATTAATTTGTTATATCATATCATAATTATTGTGGTTTTTTGAAATTCATTATTCATCAAAAGTTGACACATATATATCTTATAACAATATTCATATGAATTAAATTTTTATTAGTGCATTTGAGAACGAAAATGGAGAACAAAAATGAAGAATGCAATAGCGACAATGGAGAACGCAATAGAATAAATTAAAACATATATATATATATATATATATATATATATATATATATATATATGAATAAGACAATCTTTATCATACAAAATGGGACAGTTATTGGTATCCCTTTGCCTTTCAATTGGGACACTATGTCCATTACATTAAACAAAATGTCTGATTTCACAGACATATATATTTCAAAAAATAAAATGCCCTGCTTCGATATCCAAACATAGTGATCATCATTCTTCGCTTGAACCGTTGTCATTGCTAGAGCTACTTCCATGACTTGGGTTATTTTCAGGAATGTTTTGTTCATGGCATTGATTGTTTTCTTCTTCATCACCTTACATCTACAAACATAAAAATAAACTGAAATGAGTGTATATACATTGCTGAGAATAATGAAAATTGCAATATTAAATAATATACATTAATGTAAATCGAAAAGAAAAATGACGTACCATAGCAACAATTGACTCATAAATTATACACATTCTTCCAAAACCATGTACCATGTCATCTTTCAAAATTTCATCTATTGGTGCAGTTCCATACTTTGTTTCTTGCAAGTTTTATACCCCATAACAAATCATATATTTAATATAAAAAATGTTTGTGTTGCATTAATTATAGACGGAGCTAAGTAAAACAAGATCAATATATGCTTACAAATTCCACAATTAAATTCTGATATGCCAACATATACTCACAACCCATATTTAACCCAATTTCAATCAATTCGTCTGATGATTCTTCTTTGTATGTTAGCACTTATTTGAATACATTCAATGATGATTTTTGTAAAACAACCTAAAAAATACAAAAATGAAATCTAGTTAAGTTGTTATAAGGAAGTAACAATTACTCACAAACTTAGAGATCAACCATTTTCTTCCTTGTCATCCTATTTTATGTGCTGAATGGGTTCCATTTTCTTTTCTTTTCTGCAAGAAAATTCTTGAAAATTAATATTTAATGCTAAATTGTTTATTTATTGTACCTAACGATAGAAAAATTCAATGATTACATATTACATTTGAAGCACGTTGTTGTTGTTGGAAATAACGTCTATACATTCGTTCGACTAGATCCCTCAAACTTTTGTAAAAGTTTTTCCCCTTTCGTTAACTTCTAGCACCACTCCAGATGAGCTAAGGAGAAATTGATTTTCATTTACATGTTCTATTTTTTTTCTTTTCTTAGAACAACATTCATTTTATGATTTTTTGGTCCCTGTACAAAATTAAAGAGATGTGAATTAGTAGACTGTTTGACATGTTATCTAATAATTTTAAGTATATTTTAATGATAATTAGAAAAATAAACTCATATTGGATCGATAGTATTTTTTCATTCACCTGATTCATCCTTTTGCAATTTTTCCATTAAAATTTTACGCTCTTCTGGTCATAGATCAAAAATAATCATATCACGCTTCATCTTTTTGTGGCTCTGCATGATACACAGTAAAAAATACATATTAGTTAAACTTAAATATAGTTCAAAAATAATATTTTTTATAAAGAATTTACAAAGAACTTGTCTTTTTTGCTTTCTTGATGTATTAATAGTATTTTTGTTACTTGATCTCTTGTCAGATATTTCTTATCAATCTGAAACCTGTACCATATCATTCATTAATATATTTATAAATAAATTCTCAAATTTTCAAGTAGAAAATAAATCTTAAGGTACTGGTGCGCCTTTCACGAGGTCCGCACCACCGCCAGTGCGTGGGGATATTAACAACGCACCACAAAACAGTATAATACACTGTACGGTGCGTTGGGTATTGTAAACACACCACAAAAAATAGTGTAATATACCTAATGGTGCGTGGGGTATTATAAACGCACTGTAAAAATGGTGTAATACACCGTACGGTGCTTTCCTAGTTAAATGGAGCATTGGTGCCCTATTTCAGATTTGGCGCATGGATTTAGAAAAAAAAAAAGTTTTCATTTTTTTTACTACAGTACTTTCGCAGTGCGCTGTATAATACAGAGCATCGTTGCGGTATAGTACGCAAGGCGCACCGATAAAGAAAAATCCATTTTTTCAAAAATTCACGCAATGGCCGAATGGATTGGGATCTGACTATGCAAGTCATTCCCTGGGTTGGACATCAATCTAAAATGAAAAATCCTAATTCTGAAATCAGAGAAATAGGGAGGAGAAAGGGAAAAAACAAAAAAAATGAAGGATTTAGGGTAAAAATGGATAAAGCTACAAAAAAAAAGTAAAAAATTGCAGAAGAAAAAAAAAAAAATTCAAATTTAATCACGAGATGGTTTCAAATTCTATGATACAGGGTTTGAATCACCAGAGGTTTGGTTTCTAATTGTCTGAATATTTATGTTCGAACGTATTTCGCTGCTCCACAGTGCCCTCCTGCTCTCTTGCTCCAGGTTTTCTCCTGCAAATATCTAGCTGAAAATTTTAGCAAAAATAGTGAAATAATAAAAATTGTTTAGTATTTAAAGAATTATTTTATGAAATTAGATTTTTGAAAATATTTTGCCGCCCATTTTTCAAATTGTCGCTTTTTTTTCACTTAAAGAAAATATAGTTGCGTTTTTTTATTTGTGTTTATTCGTTATGGAGTGGAAGAGTTATGACACACCAGTGCGTGTTAGGATGATAAGCGCACCGGACTGTATAAAGTTTTTTTTTTTTGTATGTAAGATCATAATAAAATAATGACAATTATAAAGTACATGAGTTTATTTTCATTATTTTCTAAACTTTATTATGTTACAAAAATTCGTATTATTCTAGATTTCTTATTTTACAATTATTTGTAAATTTACAAATTTTAATATTTTAATAAAATCATTTCACATTAATATAATTAAAATTTTCACATTAATAGAATTAAAATTTTACAAATATTTAACATACAATTACAATTAAAAGTACAATAATTACAATTAGAATTAAAATTACAATTACAATTTTACATTAATTTCACATACATGAATTACGATTAGAATTAGAATTAGAATTTTAATTTTACATACAATTACATTTACAATTTTATATGATTACATTTGCAATTACAATTACAATTTTACAAATATTTTGCCGGAATTCCAATTAAAATTGCAATTGCAAATAAGTTACAATTTTTAAAATTTTCCCTTTAATTGCATTCTGATTTTACCGAATCACATTTACAATTGCAATTTTCAATTTTTTACAAATATTTTTTGTAAAATTCGGTAAAATTACAATTACAAATACAATTACAATTTTAGAATTTTGTATGCAATTACATTTTTTTATTTCATAGAATTACATTTACAATTACAATTTTAGAATTTTACCTTTAATTACCAATTTCCCTAAATTTTCGTAAACAATTACCAATCGTTTGGAATAAATTAAATATTACAATTACAATTAAATTTTACATTAATAAATATTTTAAGTACAATTACAGTTTAAATTACAATAAGTACAAATACAAATACAATTTTACAATTTTACATACAATTAAAATTTAAATTACAATTAAATTCATAATAACCGCCGTACATCATCACCATCATGACATATATTTAAACATCATATTTGACTAATAAACACATTCAAACATCAAATTAGCATTATATATTAAGATATTCACAACACAAACATCAAATATACATCTCAATATGTCAAATAACTCATGCTATCACATATACACATCTATCTGCAAGCTAAACATTAAATGAACATATCTAACATGACCTAACAACATGCGCCACATCATGATGATCACCAACATGAAAATTAAGTACAACTGCAACATGAACATAAAATACATGGACCATATATATATATATATATATATATATATAAGTATGTAAAAATATACAACCCCCGTAATATAAATGTCATGGATCAGGCACTGGTGGTAGTATAAAAACATCAATAGCAGTACTACAAGTGGATGCCTGCTTAGTAAAGCTGGGTGCAGCCTTGATAGTTGATGGTCGAGCCTTCTCATGATCATGATCACTAGTACTGATGGATGCATTCGCTGGTGGTAGTACAACATCAATATGAGCAGTAGTAGTGGGGGCCTGCTCAGTGAATAGTGCAACCTCGACGGTCGATGGTCCAGCGTGCTCATGATCATCATGAATAATATTGATGGATGTAGCTACAGGTTTCTGACTGGACGTGGCCGATGGTCTAGCCTCATCTCCATGATGACTGTCAGATGCTGCCAGTGAAGCGTCATGCTCATCAGACACGCCGTGAGGTGAACGATCATGAGATGCATGTGAGTCGTTGCTCGCGGACTCATGTCCATCTGCGAAGTGGCTGGAAAGCTCGCCTATAGCCTGTCGGACAATCCTCTGGGGTCACATAACGACTATCGGCCAGCTCCCTGTGGCACGCATCAAGCCGCCGCGTGTGCGCGCCTTCTCTCCAAATCGGCGGTAATAGATATCGCGCTTTGTGTCTGCGCAATGGTGGGCACGATACATATGTGATCGTGCACGGTTGGATGGCCACAACTCCTGTCTCCTCAAGTCTCGGGTCGACCACGCCTAGCAAGGGGCAGGTACTTGATAGCGAACGTGTCTCTTGTTTGTTTGACCTCATCTCATCTCTTGATCCGTGACAAACCCATCAGCCATGTCTGATCGTCGTCCGCGGAGATCCACCTAGATCATGTGGTGGATCTAACATCTCATCGCCATCAAAAGAGCCAATGTCTACAAAATATATACAAGTACACAAAAATAATTAGACAATTTCATTACACAATGTAATAAAAACAAGTTAAAGAACATGTTAGAATAAAAATAAAACAGTAATATTACCTCTATCATCTAGAGGCTCAGCAGCTGTGAAGAGGATGTTGGGATACCCTCGCCAATCTAAGCCAACATAAGGACATGGGATGAAAATGAAGGGATACAGCCCATCAACACTGGCTAGTAAGTCCAGTGAATCATGTGATATCCTGGCTGGAAACAAAGTTTCTCCCCTCTTGGGCATCATCTGCCCCCACATGTGCATCTGGACCTCAAACATCGGCCTATGAGGCTGTCAAACAAAACTAGGTTTCATCTTTGGAAACCTCTCAAAAAATAAACAAAACAGCTTTGAAGCAAAAGGGAAGTTGACCCTCCCTTGTGCATGAGCACGACATCTATCTAAGGTTGTACAAAACTACTACAAAAAAATGGTAGACCACCTGAAAAGTCGTGGTTGTTGTACTAAAGAATCAACATAATATAAAAGCGAGCAACTAATGTGTTGCCCATCACTGGTGTTGTGCGAAATGGTAGAAATGATAAGGGAGAGGCACTACACGTCCTATCTACCAAAAGAAACTATACGTAACTGACCTCCAGGTACCTGAAACTCTGAAGGAGACAGTACATGTGCTCTAATGTATCTCTGGGAATAAACTAACTGACTCCCTGCTACACAACTAGCTGACACGTCTAGGAATGAGGGAAAATCCACCCCTCTCCTCGATAGTCCTATAATAAAATAAATATCCTCCTCAGTGAGTGTGTACCACTAGTCATGACCAACCTGGAAATCCTGTCGGTGGGCATTCCACCTGCGGATAAGATATCTCAAAAACACACTGTGCGCCTTTAGGGAAGTAGCCTCCTCATAGAAATTGAGGAGGCCTACCTTCTTAAGGATCTCCTGGGTACCTGCAGTAATAGGGCAAGGGTATGCATCTCTCTCCCTCTCTCGGGCCTACCATTGGTGAATCATGTCATATTGTTCAGCCTGTTGTTGTTGTTGTTCCTCCTCTTCTCTTTAAATCATTGCCATATTAAATATTTTTTTTTATTAAAACAGACATGTATTTAGGAATATACACATATATTAAAAAAAAAACAAACAGACAAGTTGGTGTGCCATAAAAACAGTCACGCACTGATCGTGGTGCGTCTTAAGAATGTAGAGCACCAGTCCTGGTGCCCCTAATGAAATACAATGCACCGGCCTCGATGCAGCTGTCTATTTTTCAAGCACGGTTAACTTCATCAAAGTTCAGAATAGCGATGCGCTAACTGAAATATATGCCCTGTCACGTATATTCGTGTCAATGCACCGACTTCATGACAATTACATAGCTGACGGTGTGGTCTTTTACCTGGTAGCACTGTTGACCCTCTTGGAAGACAGAATGTGGTGCTCTGACATATACCGAGGCAGATAATTCCGTCAACGCACCGCACTGTGATTCTTGTGGTCAACGGTGCACTTGGATAAATGAGCGCACCACCTTTTATTTTATTTTTTTATTTTAAAATTATCCGGGGCGCCTTTCGGTACTGCCCCAGCAACGGTGCAGATACCATTAGCACCGATGGTGGTGCGACCTGTAAATTTTACAGGTAGCACTGCTAACCAGTGCGAGCCAAACAGTTCTAGCGCACTGCGCGACAATTTTTTTTTTTTTAAATGGTTATTTCAATTTATAATCTGCTAAAAGGCTTAATTGTGAAAAACTAGAAAAATACATGTACATTTCGCCATCGAGGCATATTGGCTGTAAACTTTGCAAAAGAAAATTTGCCCACCATTTTTCAAAATACAAGGTGGAGATTAGTGGCCAATGCAGAGTAGTAGTGCGTGCAATGGGTGCAATGAGAGCATCGATGTCAGGGCGGCTCAGAAAAGGGGAAATGGCACCTGTGCTTGAGAGCTCTGGAGCACTGAGGAAAGTGAAAAATGAAATTTTTTGGCCGTCATTTTTTTTTATTTAACACTGTTTTGGTGCATGGGGTTTTACAGGTGCACCGGTACGCTTACCTACAACCGCATCGGGCTGTGTCAAATTTGGCACGTTGTTTATAATGTATCGAGGCGGTTCCCTAACACCGCATCGAGATGTTTCAGTTTTGGCGTGAAATTTAGATGATGCACCGGGGTGGAAAATCCGTAAAGCACTGGTGTGGAATAGTCATAAAGCACTGGGTTTTTGGCCTTAATTTTTTTTTTATGTAATGATATTCCGGTGTGTGCAGTTTATCGGCGCATCGGTACTCTTGGATAAGAATGCATCGGTGCATTTCTGTTTTGGCACGGTGTTTTATGATGCACCTACGCAGAAGAGCGGTGAAGCATCGGTGCGTTACAGTAATAGGAGGCCCTGGATGTGTGTGTATGTCGCGCAAGCTATCCAGTGTGCCAATGTCTCGTGTGCACTGGTGCGTATTATGGTAGAGCGTGCACCGATAATTGAGAGCTCAGAAGCACTGGAGAACTGAAAAATCCGGGTTATTTTGCCGTAATTTTTTTTTATTATTTTAACCATTTACCGGTGCGCGTTTTTTATAGGCGCATCGGTTCTGTTTCTTACAAACACACCAGTTGGTTTGTGTTTTGGCGCGATGTATTATGATGCACCGGTGTAGTTTCTTTCTTCCGCATCGGGTGGTTTCTGTTTTGGCATGGTGTTTTATAATGCACTGGCGCAGAATATCTGTGACGCACCAGTGTTATAGAATAATAAGACGCATCGGGCTTATGTGTACAGAGTGCACGGTGTCTGGTGTGCCAATGTTTTGGTCCGCACCAGTGCTTTCTTAGTTCGAGAGCACCAGGGCGACGTGTAATGATAAGCGCACCGAGAGGAAACCATCCGCAAAACCCTCTGCCCTCCAACCTCCTCTAGTAACCTTCGCTATAAACAGATGTATGGGGTATTTTTCTATGGGGTTCCTCAAAAACATCCGCTAGAGGGTCTTTTCCTTTAGTAGTGCATGTTTTACGAGGACCAAAATGGAAATTTCCATTTCATATTACTACAGATGCATCTGACATGGATGTGGGTGCTATTTTGGGGCAGTTGGAGGATAAGAAGCCTTATGCCATTTATTACATCAGCAATAACTTTACTCTAGCAGAACTTAACTGCATTGTTACTGAGAAATAATTCCTAGCAGTAGTGCATGGTATCAACAAATTCCGGCACTACATCACTGGGTACCAAGTATTTGTACACATTGACCATGCTGCAATTCGATTTTTAATGGAAAACCCTGTAGAGTTACATGATGGTTATTGTTGTTACTATAATTTGACATTACTATTTTAGATAAACCTAAAAAAGATAATGTAGTTGCTGATTTTCTTTCTAGATTAACTATAAGTGATGAATGCACTGCTACTGAGGATTCTTTTCCAGATGAGTATATTTTTTCCATTTCTACTCACTCACCATGGTATGCAGAGATGGCCAATTACCTTGCTATAGGAAAATTCTCACATCAATTGTCTCCCAAGGAAAGAATGAAGATTATACAACAGAGTGATACCTACTCCTGGATAGAAGGTAATCTCTGTCACATTGGGCCGTATTTTTAGATTAGGTGATGTGTTAGAAAAGATGAGGTATTTGAGATCATAAAGGCTTGTCATGAGGAACCTTGTGGAGGACACTTTAATGACAAGAGGACAGGACATAAATTACTCTCAATAGGGTACTACTGGCCAACTATATTCCAGGATGCCAAGAAGTTTGTGAAAGGATGTGATAGTTGCTAAAGGATGGGCCCAGCCTCTAAAATCAGATGAGATGTCATTACAGCCTCAGATAGTAATAGAACCATTCGAGAAATGGGCCCTAGAATTTGTGGGGCCAATCAATCCTTCATCAGAGAAAAGAGAATACATATTGGTCTGCACCGATTATGTCACAAAATGGGTCAAATCAAGGGCACTAACTAGAGCAACAGAGCAGGTTGTTTCAGACTTCCTGTTTCAAGATATTTTTGTTCTCTTCGGGATACCCAGGGAGATAGTGACATATGGGGGTCCTCAGTTCACGTCTCATTTGATCATGAAGTTGGTTGAGAAGTATGGAATCCATCATAGAATTACCACACCCTATCATCCACAAGAAAATGGGCAAGTAGAAAGCACCAATAAAGTCATTGAGGGAATTTTGACAAAGACAATAGCCAACCACTGAATAAACTGGGTTGAGAAACTTCCAGAGGTACCGTGGGCTTACAGGACAACATGGAGGAATACTACAGGCTTCTCACCATATGAACTGGTGTATGGTAAGAATCCCTTATTCTCCATAGAGTTTGAAATAAAGACATTAAGAACAACATTGCAGGTCGATCTAGATTTGAGTACAACACAGACTCAGAGATTGAACCAGCTCAATGAGTTGGAAGAGAAACGACTAACTACCATTCAACAGATAGAAATCATCTAGCAGCAAAGATCCAAATGGCATGATAGGTTTATTAAGAAGAAAAATTTCCAGAAATGAGATTGGGCTCTTTTGTATGATTCAAGGTTCAAAGATTTCAAAGGAAAGATCTCCACCAGATGGCTAGGTCCTTACGAAGTGGATACAGTCTTTGACAATGGGACTGTATAATTGGTTACTATTGACAGTGCTAAGATGCCATTACTAGTTAATGGGCACCGTCTAAAGTTATATCATCAACCCGCTTCAAAGGAATCATTTGTCAACATTGTCGCAGACTCTTATCTTCATGTTACAATAGCAGGGGAACAGTCTCCTCTGCAGCCTGAAAAGTTGAAATTCCAATAAGTGCAATATTTGAAAACCACCTTTGTTGCAGTTGTTACACCTTTTTAAAAAATAAATAAATAAATAAATAACAAAATAAAATAAAAACAAAAATAAATCTAACTGTGAAAACTCCTTTTTGGGGCGCAATCAGACAACCAGTAACAGTTGAAAACCACTCTCGTGGCGGTTTTTTCACTCATGTTTTCTCCCTGTAATATCATCTTCCCTTTCTGATCCATGTCATAGGATGATGGTAGTCATGTAATTTCTTTTTCTGTACCAATTTATTTTGATTATTATGTTTTTCTGAGAATAATTCAAAAGTTGTCTTGGCTATTACATATGTAACAATCGACAACCACGAATACTGTTCTTTGTAATTCATTTCATAAATAACAATAACTATGTCGGCTAAACACAAAAACACGAGTGCTGCACACTGGACGTCGTCAACTCAATTCTTCTTCCAACATCACCTCAGGTATGTCATTAAAAAGGTAAATGATTGTCATTAATAATTCGGTGATTAATTGGAAAATTAATGACGCTACTGTGAAGACCATGGGTGGCTGTCAAAATTAAAGTGGGGGAGGGGATATGACTTGAAATCATTGCAAAAAGGATGTAATCATTATTATCTATTAAATTTGCATGCACCTAATCAATAAAAGATTGCTAATGATGACTGAATCTGGTTGGAAAAGAGCATGTGTACGAAATCCCATCACTTTCCATAATAATCCATTTATGAGTATCCGTTTAGGGTACGATTTGGTAAATCCTTGAAAGTCGTCGCCTTTCATCAACCTCCTTCCGAAACCTTGCATCCTCATTTGTAGACTCATTGATTGGGATAATCAGATGTGCCAAGAAGCAGCTAGTTCAAAGACACAGTGATGTTACAGCAAGATTGAGCAACAAAGAAGTGAACTCAAAAACTCAGTAATATTGCAGTGTTGCCAGACATTAAGAAGCAAATTTAGAAAAAAATAGCAGAAATGGGTGGATCAGCGGTCAGGCATGAGCCAGAATCTATGGATGCTCTGCAGAATTTCCCAGAGGCTTACCATATATTCATATATGTTGGATGGGTTGAGTTTTTTCAGAAGCTTGAAGGCTCGGACGAGGCTGTATCAATCGAATTTTCTCAAAACTTGAACAATAATCAAACCCGAGTAAGAGGCATGCAAATGGAGATGACTGAAGAGCTAATTAATAGGGTAACCTCATTACCCTCATTACTAGTTGAAGGGCAGAGCTAGTTTAATAGAAAAATCAATGAACCCTCCTTAAAAGAGGATTTCCTAGTAGGGGAAGAGAAACTGGAGAAGAAAGGGAGAGGAATTGACATATTTTCACTTCCTCTTCCTTGGGAAGATGTTGTCGTGGGTTTGATCAAATATATCACCTGTGAAGGGAGGTCTACGATAGTATTCAACTATCACTTTCCTCTGCTTAACCACCTTCGGCATCAGCAAAGAATCAATCTTCCATTCTATTTTCTTGGAAACATCAAGCACATGGCAGCAGTAGTAAAAAAAACAGCACACTCAGAGGCATGCGTAACTAATCATGGGCTCATTAAGATAATTATGTTGGATGCCCTAGGCCAGCAAGGAAAAACTTGGGAATCAAGAGGAAAATACCAAGGACAAGCTGAGGGAAACAAACCACGACCTCGGGAGAAGGTCAGACAGAGGAAGAGACCCAGACTCAGCCTACTGGAGTTAGAATTAGGAAGAAGCCTATTAAAGAACCAATTGGGGATAGAAGACCAAAACAAGATTGAAGGTTAGCATACTTGCAGAACCCTTTCCTACGGCCAAGAAGTAGACAGAAGAAGTTTTAGAAGAAGAAAGGTAGCCTTCCTCATCAGGTAAGGAAGAAACTAATGCCTTGCGTTTAGAAATTAAAAAATTAATAAAATAAAATGAGGAATTGAAGCGGAAATTATCTGAGGGAATGGAAATTCCGGTGTCAGTATGCATGTCATGTTTTCAAAACTTAACAGTAGCGGGATATAATGCCTGTAGAGAGAATATCATCCCAATGGAAGTAGAAACAGAAAAACAAGAGGTTGTTACACAAGAACCTATTGATGATACTTCTGTTACACAAGAACCAGCAGTTAAGGCAAAGCCTCCTGTTATAATTGACCTAGAAGCTGACCCACAAGAACCTATGGAGGCCACTCCTATTGTAGAAGAAACAACAATGGACATAGAGGAAATTCTAAGTAAAAACAAAGGAACTGACACACAAGAACCCACCAAAGAGGCTGTTGTTACACAAGAACCAATAGCAGAGGTGGAACAACCCCATGAAACAGAGGCTAGTACACCCATTGTTGATATAGATACTGAATCTAGAAGAATGCAGAGTCCCACCTTAGAATGGAACTCTAAGAAACTCCTGTTAATTTTTGAATTACAAAAATGAAAGCAAGAAGCAATCTCCCTTCGGGATGGGATGATTTCGCTAAAGGAACATCAAAGAGAAATAGACACTTTGCATGAAAGATGGATGGAAGCAGAATTGAAGAAAAAGTGGGAGGATTACATGAAGAAAGAAGCTCTGAAGAAAAAAGAAGAACAACTGTTGTTGTTACAGGATCAGATTCGATACCTCACCATAGATAAATATAAACTCCATGGTCTCGCCCTCAACTTGCTAGGTTGTAGGCGACCTTCTCCATCATATCCTATTTTTCTGTGGAAATGTTACTTGTTGTTTCAATTGAAAGTGATTATGGAGGGCAGACCTTATCTATGTTCCTCCACTCGTACATTTCTGGATGTTTTTTGTGCCTCAGATTTTGACGAGCAAAGTTTACTGTGTGAATTGTTTTTACACAACATTATTTGTGAAAATTTGAGTATGCAGATGATTGTGACATTTTTATCTTATATGGGACATCTTCAATTAAGGGCTTTTGTATCCTTCATGAGGAATAAGATTGAATAGCATCTGGCCATCAAATCTATGGAGACTAATGAGGAGAAGATAGCATTATGGGTTTGGGCCGAAACAGGATGGGCTGCTGAGTTGAGACGAGAATTCGGGAGAATGTTGAGCACCCTGGGATTAAAGAACCAGTTGCCACTTATTGCAGAAGAATTGTAATTTTTTCCTCAATCAGTTCGCAATGATGAAGAGCAAAGCTTTGATAGGGTGTTTAAAATGCACGGAGGCCATTAGTGCTAATTTATTGAAGGAAGATCCATTCTGATTCCAGATTTTCATGGTAGCTATTACACATGTACCAGCCTCCACACAAATTACACAATATCTTGGAGCTCTGTGGTTGGGATTGAATTTCAAGTTTCCTTTGATCTGGTTGCCCATTGAGGATTACCAGATCAATTATGAATTAATCAAGTATGAGTCATAATACTGGGTACGGCAGTTGATGGCCAATCAGGGATACAGGTCTACAAACAAGGACACAGTTGGTGCTTATGACCTCACTAACCTGCACCGAAGATATTCCCATGAGAACATGTAAGTATTTCAGTTGGGGGGAGATGTTGGGTGTTGGTTTTGTACATTTTTATTATACTTATATTCCTTATTTTACCTTATAACTATAACCAATGGGAGTATCTTTTACCCGTTTTCCTACCTTCTTACCCTAACTAGTGTTGTTTCACCTTACTTTCGTTACTTTTCCAATTCACCAATTATTAGGATATATTATACCCTTTTTACGAATAATTGATGGTGAATGTTTGGAAAAGGTTGATGGTCTTTGTATTGTCCTTTTAGATGTCATTTATAGCACCAAATATCTCGAACACGGAATTCACAGGAGCAGTTCGGATGGTGTTGTTACAGCAAATAAATGTTGTTACACCTTGTTGTTAAAGACCCGCCACCAACTACTATTATGCTCTGATGTTACAGATTCATTGGAAAACTATTGATTCAGTTGTACGGTTGACTTCTCTTATCTCTATTGTTGTTGATCTATCCTTTGGCGATTACACTACAACTGTGTTTTGTTATGATAGTTGTAGGAATTGTTAACATTGTATTTTTTGGATAATAGCTTAAGGGCAGTTTCGATTGTAATATTTTAATTTCTAATCAAAAATTTATTAGGGAGTGGTTATAATTGTATGATTTATATTTCAATCAACATGAGAATCGTAAGATTCTCATGACTAATCTATTCCTGGATTTTCTGATGTAACCACTATATCTCTCTCGGCCCTAGAGGTCGAGAGGTTAGCGAAGAACAACATTGTTTTACCCCTGTAATTGTGTTCAGATTAATAAATATCATATTGTTATTGTTGTTACATGTGTGATTCCATTTAGTTTCAGTTAAATTTCCTTCTCTACCTGTGCCCTGCTAGGGAGGAAGGGCCCTCCTTCCTAGGAGGGATTGCAGGGATTACAGTAGTTGTGTGTGTATGTAATTTTATTTTATTTTATGCATCGTTAGAGTGTTGTTACTACTGTTCAACTGAGAATATGTCTGCTTCGATTTATATAGTTTATATGTTGTTACACATATGTTAATAGAGACACCAGTTGGGTACTTATTGTGTGGCGATCTAACAGATCAATTGAAGTGTGATTTCAATCTTGTGCATTCTTTTATTTCTGCATGAGTGATTTATTTCCAACAATTTACTTTAGCAATGATTTCTTTTCTTTGATATTACTTCTGGATGGTGTATCGGCACAGACAGTGCTACTGCCATTGGAATAAAGAGACACCCCTGGATTGATAATTAAATGTGTGTTGTTCAGTCATTTCATAAGTGATTTATATAGTCCAACACAGTCCATATGGAGATAAATGACAAAAAAAGGAATGAGTGATCAAAATTTGAAGTTGATTGAAGGAAAGAAGATAAACCAGAAGATAACAGACATACAACAATAACAAAGGTGCAAAGCATTTGGACAATTACAAACTAAGGTTTGGGACCCTGGAGGTTTTCATCAGGATATGAAACAAATGATCAGGATATCATGAATGTTTTCAACTTTGGGAGTCTAATGCAGGAGCATTCGGCTTGAAAAATCATTGTATTTTTTGTTGACTAGGAGGTCTAATGTTTGATAAATATTTTAATTTATTAATAGGAATTTTGTATATTTTTAAATAATTTGAGTGGGAAATAGGTGTGTGAGGTTTTGACGTAAATATTCTCACATAATTGAGAATACGAGAGATATTAGAGTTGTGAAGATCTCCTAAATATCGTAGGGATTAGGAAATCCTAGAATAGAGAATTATTTGAGTTAAAAGAGGATTAAGAGATTTTAGGAACTCGTTGAGTGATATATGGAGAAGATCATGGATTTATAATGATCCATAACTATGTAATTGTTTCCATATATTTTTAAGCCTAAAAGGCATTAATATAGGCCAATTCAAATGAAGAAAACCAGGCCAGAGATGTGAGGCCATTTCAAATGAAGGAAATCAGGCCACAGAGAGAGGTGAATTAAACAAGGATTGTAAGTATATGTACAGTTTGATTAATGAAAATAAGTTTCATTATTTTATTGTCTCTCTAAATATTAATTGATGAATTCTATTTTTTATATATATCTGGAATTGATGATAGATTAAAATGAATCTATCATATATGAGGACAATCCTTGAAGAATGAATTATTTATACATACTGTCATTGCTCGAGAAATTAAAATTGGTGTTGGGAAAAATACTGAGAGGGGGGGGTGAATCAGTATTTACTGCATATTCAAAACTTTTACTTTTTCTTGCTTCTAAAACCCATACGCTACTTTTATGAAACAGACTCGCGTATATACGCGGATACCCTTTATGAAACTCGCGTATACACAAATATCTAATTATGTTATGAGATCTTCACTTAAATCATTCCATCATTCATTCATCAGATGTTTAATAAATAGTAAACATGAACAGTAAGAGCAGAGTAAATCATCACACAAAGCATCACACATGAACACCAGGATTTTTAGGTGGAAACCCAAGTCGGGAGAAAACCACCGCTGCCGTTGCTCAGCCTTCAATCTTTTATTATAGAGAAAACATCTTACAACATATGTGCTGGTGCAGACTCCTACCAGCATGCAGGCACCCACCTACGCTCGTTTACCAGCCTCTCCTGGAAGGGAGCTCCAACCCCCTGACTTGTTTACCAGCCTCTCTTGGAAGGGAGCTACGACTCCCCGATCTCGTTTACCAGCCTCTCCTGGAAGGGAGCTACTACCCCCTGACTGAAGGCTACAACCCTTAGTACCTCTATGGATCATGTTTCATCAATTTTCACACTGGATCCAAAGCTTCCACTAGGACACCACTTGCAGGCCACGTTTCATCATATTTCCAGACTGGACCCTTTCAATACTTTTAAGCTCAAACATACTTCATCAATAGATACTTATCAATTCATAGAACTCAGATCAGATAGCAGTAATACAGCAGAACGGATCAGATGTTTCATACCCCATGCTTCAGCAAACCCTAGTTTGCATACGCGCTTTTACTTCACTGATGTCGCGTATATACGCGCTTCCTTCCACACAAACCAGCGTATACCTCTGTATATTTTTCATTGCGCATACGCGCTTTCTTTTCAGCGAAGCCGCGTATATACGCTCTTCCTCTGTGGCAAAGTAGCGTATAGATCTTCAATCATTATAGAGCAGCACACTTCTTCAGATCAGACATTCAGTTCAGATTTACCCTTTTACTTCAGACATATGTTCGCCTCATTTCAGATCTAAGCCTTCCATAATCTGATCTAGTAGATACAAGTACGTTTCAGATCTAGATCCCCTTCTTCATCATTGGTGCTTCATACATTTAGATTTATCATTCAAGTGTAACCCTTTCCATTCAGATCTACTTCAGAGAGAAGTATTCATTCAAGCTCAGACATCTTGCACCCACCCTCATAATCTGTATAATGAATTTCTTCTCCTTATATAGGTTTACCCTTTTTCCAATACCATGAGCCAAAACCACATTACATCCGATGGTATTCCTGGACGGGGTCAATTAGGCGAATCATTACCCAATACAATGGGTCAATACCATGGTGGTTACCCCTGGTTTTGCATTTTAAGAGCGCTTTTTCCCATACGCGACTTGGTACGTTGATCCCCGCGTGCATACGCGACTTCCCTTAAGCAAATCCGCATATTCCTAGAGACATACTCTTTTCATCAAGATTTAGCACATGCTGAAATCATTTCTTCATTGCCTTCTGTACACACTGTAGATACATCAGATTTACTCCATCAAGAACATATTCTATCAAGCACAACTTCATCAAGTAGAATGCCATCAAGGACAACACATGTCAACAGTCGTATGTCTTCCTCTTCATTTAGTGGGTTGCCATCAAGGACAACACTCTGCATCATATTGCCAACAATCTCCCCCTTTGGACTTGATGGCAACCACGATGGTGTTTGGTTACCACAACATATAGGTACATTAAGAATACAATGACACCATTCAAACACCATGTCACTCTCCCCCTTTGACATCAAGGGCAAAGGGCTGATAAAAACCAACATACTCTTGGAAGAAGCGGATCTGATATATAAACTGAAGTGACCAAGCTCCCCCTGAGTTCATGCTGAATGTTCAAACAAATTTTCAAAAGAACTACATGACTCTATGAACTTCCTATCCCCAAAGACTCATACTTACATAAAATATCCAACCAAGTGGATTTACATATGAGACTCAAGTACCCAACCAAGTGGGTTTACAACAAAAAAAAATGACTCAGCTACCCAACCAAGTGGGTTTACAACTTTGAAAAGTCCGTACATGACTGAATATTACAATTTTACATCATGGGTCTCAACATGACCTTTTCATCAAAATACAAATATGATTTTTCATAACCAACACCAGAAAGTCCTCAAGAAAGAGAACATATTTCAGAACCATCATACTGCCAACAATTCATTATACTCAGCAAAGCTAATGCTCCCCCTGAAACCGTGCATCCAAGCATCCTTCTTATACGACTAAGGCTCCCCCTTAGTTTGTGCATCCTGAACACTGTCACCAACAAATCATCAAGGCATCTTTATCAAAACATTAGAGAAGGAATTATGAGAACTGGAACTCCACCAGAGATACCAAACAGTATCAGAGATACCAAGCAGCACTGCAGCTGTGCTGAAGAGAGCTGACTCCAAACAGAAAATTGTCAGCAATCAGACATACGTGGTTTTCTGTGCATGAACTCGCGTATATACGCGACTGTGTTTCATGAAACCCGCGTATCCAATACCATCTTCTAAATTTATGCAGATTTGTTCTTTTGACTGGCAGAGAACACTCCCAGCTTCTGTCTTAGATACTCGAACGCTTCCCTGGGCAAAGGTTTGGTAAAGATATCAGCAACTTGTTCTTTGGAGGGAACATACTCCAACTTCACCTTTTGCTCAATCACTTGTTCACGTAAGAAGTGATACTTGATGGGAATGTGCTTGGTCTTCGAATGCATAACAGGATTCTTTGAAATACTGATGGCACTTGTATTGTCACACTTAATGGGGACAAGAGGTGTACATTTGATTTGAAAATCTTGTAAGGTTTGCATCATCCAAAGGAGTTGAGTGCAACAAGATGCGGCAACCACATATTCTGCTTCTGCTGTAGATAAGGCAATAGAGTTTTGCTTCTTGCTGAACCAAGATACTAACCGGGGTCCCATATAGAATGCACCACCACTAGTGCTTTTCCGATCATCAACACTTCCAGCCCAATCTGCATCAGTGTAAGCATGAAGAGTAAGATCAGCACTCTTTGGATACCATAGACCAAGGTCTTGAGTTCCTTGAAGATATTTGAAAATTATTTTAACAGCCTGAAGGTGAGACTCTTTTGGATTGGCTTGGAATCATCCAACAATCCCAACTGCATGCATAATGTCTGGTCTAGTTCCAGTGAGATAAAGTAGACTTCCTATCATTGATTTGTATTCTGGTTGATTCACCGTGGGAGAATCATCATGAGAACTGAGATTGCATCCGGTTATCATTGGTGTACTTACAGGTTTGCATTCTTCCATGCCATACTTCTTCAGAATTTGCTTAAGATATTTTGCTTGTGATAGGAATATACCATCTGCAGTTTGATGCACTTGTAAGCCAAGAAAGAATGTTAGTTCACCAAGTAAGGACATTTCAAATTCTTGCTGCATGACAGAAGAAAATTTTTGACTCAAGGATTCTTCATTACTCCCAAAAATGATATCATCAACATATACAACCACAATCAATAGTTTATCATTTTCAAATTTTGTGTATAAGTTGCTATCAGCAGACCCCTTTGAAAATCCTTGTTGATGAAGATATTTGTCAAGACGATAATACCATGCCCTTGGAGCTTGTTTCAGACCATATAGAGCCTTTTTAAGTCTACAAACAAGATTTTCATCATTTCCCAAAATGAATCCTTCCGGTTGTTCTATATATACTTCTTCTTCTAGATCACCATTAAGAAAAGCAGATTTAACATCCATTTGATAGACTTTGATTTGTTGATAAATTGAAAAAGCAAGAAACATTCTTATGGCTTCAAGTCTAGCTACAGGAGCAAAAGTTTCTTCAAAGTCTATACCTTCTTGTTGAGTATACCCTTTGCAGACCAATCTAGCTTTGTTTCTTACAACATCCCCATTTTCATTTAACTTGTTCTTGAAAATCCATTTAATTCCAATGACATTTTTATCATGTGGTCTTGGTACCAATTCCCAAGTGTCATTTTTTTCAATTTGATCAAGCTCTTCATTCATGGCTTGCCTCCAACATTCATCTTTGCTAGCTTGATTGACATTGTGTGGTTCAATTGTGGATAGAAGTGCCAGATGATTAGAAGATCCTACAAGAGTTCTCCTTGTTCGTACTCCTGATTCCTTGTCACCCAAAATTTGAGATTCAGGATGATTCTTTTGCACATATCTGGATGGAGCTTTTTCAGATAGATCATCTTCAGGTTCTTCATTGGATCCATTGTCTATATCATTTGATGTAGAAGGACATAGGTCACCATCATTTTCTTTTGTTTGTTTTTCTTCTTTAGGAGCTGCAGGAGACTCATCAATAACAACATCAATACATTCAACAATCTTTCGAAGCCTTTTATTGTAACATTTGTATGCTTTGCTTGAAGATGAGTAACCAAGGAATATCCCTTCATCTGATCTAGGTTCAAACTTTCCAAGCTTTTCATCATTATTTTTGATAAAGCATTTACTTCCAAAAACTCTAAAATGCTTCACATATGGAGAATTACCATACCAGAGTTCATATGGAGTTTTGTCACTATTTACCCGAACATGAGCTTTGTTGAGAATGTTAGCTGCTGTATGTGCTGCTTCTCCCCAGAACATGTTAGGAGTTCCAGAATCATCAAGCATAGCTATAGCCATTTGTTGAATTATTCTATTCATTCTTTCTGCTACGCCATTTTGTTGTGGAGTACCTGCTACAGAGAATTGTCTTTTTATGCCATGTTGTTCACAAAATTCAAGGAATTCATTTGATGTATATTCTCCTCCTCGATCAGATATAAGACACTTGATTTTTAGATCTACTTCATTTTCAACTAAAGCTTTGAAGATCTGAAATTTTTCAAATGCTTCATCTTTGTGTTTAATGAGCCCGATCCAACACATTCTAGAGTAATCATCAATAAATAAGATATAGTATTCTTCCCCACGTGGTGAATTTTTTCTCATAGGTCCACATATGTCAGTATGAATGAGTTCAAGAGGCTCACTTGATGATCCTTCTTTGGCATTAAATCGTACTCTGGTCTGCTTACCGAATTGACAAGATTTGCATATGATACTTTCTGGTAGATTAATATTGGGAAGACCACGAACAGCTTGAAGTCTGTTTGCTTTGTTGATTTGAGAGAAGCTCAGATGCCCCAGCCTTCTATGCCATAGCCAATTTTCTGAAGACTTGCTCAAGTAACATTGATCTATGCCGTTCAGTACATACAAGTTGCTAGGATTTCTTTTTCCTTTTATAATGATTTTACCTGTATCAAGATCACGAACCACACATTCCTTTGAACTAAAGACCACTTTTGTTCCTTGATCACACATTTGACTTACACTTAACAAGTTATGCCTTAATCCATCCACATACATGACATCATTAGCCTTCACCTTTTCTTTTAGAAATACTGACCCTTTTCCTTTAATTACAGCAGGAGTATCATTTCCAAATGTAACTTTCTTTTCCTTTTCTAAGGCATTATATGTAAGAAGTTTGCTTTTGTCACCTGTCATGTGTCTTGAGCACCCACTATCAATGTACCATTGATTTTCTTCACCTTCTGCAAATAATGCTATCCCACAATTTTCAACCTGTATTTATTTCTTTTTCCATACTTTAGAGCTTGAGGGAACGTGTTCTTTTGGCTGGACCTTGCTCCTGCATTCAGATTCTTCATGACCAAAGTTATTGCAATAAGTACATTCAACTTCGTTTTGAAGAGGAGAAAAGTTGTTATAGGTGTTCTTCTTTGGTTCAATATTCATCCTTTTCTTTCTGTCATGATGGTTTTATATGCAACACATTGAATAGCTTTATGACCAAAATTATGACATGAGAAACATTGTCCATTGAAGTAGAAATTTCTGCGATCATGAAATCTTCTATTTGAATTTACCTGTTGGTTGTTGCTTCTTTGAGGGATCTCCCTGTTAGTGATCCTTGATTTGAGATGATCATGCTTTACCTGTAAAGATCCTTTGTTCCCTTGCTGAGTGGCTGAGTGAAGAGAACCAGTTGTGATTGCTTTCAGATAATTTGGTGCTGAAGTCTGGGAAGATTCCCCAGTATATCCAAGACCGGTTTTTATAAGAGGAGACCGTTGTGTCTTGATAATCTCATCTAAGGTTTCTGAACCTTTAGCAAATCTAAGATTGAGAGTCTTCACTTTCTCATTATCTTTCCTTAGACTTACTACTTCACACTCCAATTCCTCAATGCATTTTTCCTTGGCTTCAAGCTGATTTTCAAGAGTCTCTATGATTATGTTCTTTTCTTCTAGGCTTACTTTGAGTTTATTGTTTTCTTCAAGAAAATCATTGTCCTCTAGAGCATCCACAAAAGTATCCTTTTCTTCTCTTTGTTCAAAATCCATGAGAAGTCTAAAGTCTTCTTCACATTCTTCCTCACTATTAGATGATCCATCACTGTCTTCATTAGTATAATAACTTTTTCTTGTGCTAGATAGATTCTTATTCCTTCTTGCTACTTCTTTTCCTTTAGCCGAAGTTTCTTTATAAGGACACTTTGCAGCATAATGACCAACTCTTCCACAATTGAAACATTTGAAAGGAAGCTTACCTTTGAACTTCCCGGTACCTAGTTGAAGTCTTCTCACAAAATTTGCTTCTTCTTCTTCTTCAGATATATAGCTGGATTCTTTGACAACTTCCTTTTCTTTTCCTTTTGCAGATGCCTTAAAAGTAGCTTCTTTGATTTGAGAAGGGCCTCCTTGCCTCATTTCAAAAGCAGTCAGAATACCATGTAATTGAACAATAGTAAGAGTTTGCAGATCTTGCCTTTCTTCAATAGCTGAAACTTTAGAGTCAAATTTTGAAGTCAAGGATCTTAAGACTTTTTCCACCAGAGTAGTATCGGTTATGGTTTCACCCAAATTTCTTATCCGATTTACAATATCATCTAGACGAAGAAAGAAACTGGCAACATTTTCATCACTATGCATCTTCAAATTTTCATATTCGATTCTAAGAGTTTGGAGTTTTGCATTTTTTACCTTTGTATCTCCTTCATAGCTTAGAATGATTTTGTCCCATATCTCTTTTGCTGAATGTAGCTGCATCACTTTAGCAAATTCTGATTCAAACATGCTTCCTAATAAGACATTCACTGCTTTGGCATTGATTTCATACTTCTTCCTTTCTGCTGCATCAGTAGGAATACTTGCTGGGTATTGATAACCTTCTTCCACGATTGCCCATACATCTGCACCAAGACTTTACAGATATGCTTTTGTTCGTACCTTCCAGAATATCAGATTGCTTCCATTGAATAGAGGTGGCTTTACAGACATTACTCCTTCTTGACTTCCCATTGCGACGGATCTCCTTCAAGCGATCAAGCTTCTGCAGAAGAACCTGCTCTGATACCAATTGTTGGGAAAAATACTGAGAGGGGGGGGTGAATCAGTATTTACTGCATATTCAAAACTTTTACTTTTTCTTGTTTCTAAAACCCATACGCTACTTTCCTGAAACAGACTCGCGTATATACGCGGATACCCTTTATGAAACTCGCGTATACACAGATATCTAATTATGTTATTAGATCTTCACTTAAATCATTCCATCATTCATTCATCAGATGTTTAATAAACAGTAAACATGTGCAGTAAGAACAGAATAAACCATCACACAAAGCATCACACATGAACACCAGGATTTTTAGGTGGAAACCCAAGTCGGGAGAAACCCACCACTGCAGTTGCTCAGCCTTCAATATTTTATTATAGAGAAAACATCTTACAACATATGTGCTGGTGCAGACTCCTACCAGCACGCAGGCACCCACCTGCGCTCGTTTACCAGCCTCTCCTGGAAGGGAGCTCCAACCCCCCGACTCGTTTACCAGCCTCTCCTGGAAGGGAGCTACGACCCCCCGATCTCGTTTACCAGCCTCACCTGGAAGGGAGCTACAACCCCCTGACTGAAGGCTACAACCCTCAGCACCACCTTGGACCACGTTTCATCAATTTTCACACCGGATCCAACAACTTCAATAGAACACCACTTGCAGGCCACATTTCATCATATTTTCAAACTGAACCCTTTCCATACTTTCAAGCACAAACATACATCACCAACAGATACTTATCAATACAGATCAGATAGCAGAAACACAGCAGAACAGATCAGATATTTCATACCCCTTGCTTCAGCAAACCCTAGTTTGCATACGCGCTTTTACTTTACTGATGTCGCGTATATACGCGCTTCCGTCCACACAAACTAGCGTATACCTCTGTATATTTTTCATTGCGCATACGCGCTTTCTTTTCAGCGAAGCCGCGTATATACGCGCTTCCTCTGTGGCAAAGTAGCGTATAGATCTTCAATCATTATAGAGCAGCACACTTCTTCAGATCAGACATTCAGTTCAGATTTACCCTTTTACTTCAGACAGATGTTCGCCTCATTTCAGATCTAAGCCTTCCATAAGCAGATCTAGTAGATACAAGTACGTTTCAGATCTAGATCCCCTTCTTCATCATTGTGCTTCATACATTCAGATTTATCATTCAAGTGAAACCCTTTCCATTCAGATCTACTTCAGAGAGAAGTATTCATTCAAGCTCAGACATCTTGCACCCACACTCATGATTTGTATAATGAATTTCTTCTCCTTATATAGGTTTACCCTTTTTCCAATACCATGAGCCAAAACCACATTACATCCGATGGTATTCCTGGACGGGGTCAATTAGGCGAATCATTACCCAATACAATGGGTCAATACCATGGTGGTTACCCCTGGTTTTTCATTTTAAGAGCGCTTTTTCCCATACGCGACTTGGTACGTTGATCCCCGCGTGCATACGCGACTTCCCTTAGGCAAATCCGCGTATTCCTAGAGACATACTCTTTTCATCAAGATTTAGCACATGCTGAAATCCTTTCTTCATTGCCTTCTGTACACACTGTAGATACATCAGATTTACTCCATCAAGAACATATTCTATCAAGCACAACTTCATCAAGTAGAATGCCATCAAGGACAACACATGTCAACAGTCGTATGTCTTCCTCTTCATTTAGTGGGTTGCCATCAAGGACAACACTCTGCATCATATTGCCAACAATTGGTTTGTGTTATACATATGGATTGTGTATGATTAATTTAATACTAGCTTTAGTGCTTTGAGTGGTGAATGGATGGTGTAGCAAGGACTTCTTGCTATTCAAAGACCTAATGTTATTTCTGAGATCTAGAATTCGATGCATGAGAATATAGAGTACATGAATACACAATTCATGTAAAGAGGATCATAACCTCATAATAAAAACGAGTGGTGTGATGACACAGTAGGTGTGGATTCAATGTTTAAGGAATGATCGATCTATTCACATTTCCGTAGAGCTGATTGAAGACATATCCAATCAAACTGTGTGAAAGAGGGATTGAATGTAGGGTATGTAGCATGCATTGAATGAAATTGAATGTTGAATTCGATATCAAGGAGAAGTGTTAAGTGAAATAGATTTGAATACACCTTCATCAATTGACAAAGCCGCCTCAAATTTGTGAGATCATTGATTAAGAAGTGAAGAAATTGGATAATGTCCTAACTAATGAAGAACGTAGATCGAATTAATGATTAATTGAAGTTTTGTTGAGATCCAATTAAGAGATGGATCGAAGCTCTGTTAAGGTTGTGGCATGAATTAATTCAAATCTTTTACATAAATGTTAATTTCCACTGAATTTAAAATAATTTGCAGAGGCCTGTGTGTTAATACGTTGTGCGTATTCAATTTTGAGTTTTAGAGCAACAATTCTCTACGTAGTTTTCTTGAAAATAAATTGTTGTAGGGGATCAGTGAGCATGGTAAGTTTATTTAAAGGTTTATACACAAAATTTAATGAGAACATAATTTAATAAACCCAACATTGAAAATATTACAAGAGTTTCACATTTATAGCAAGCAACTGAGTAACAGATGAAGGGAATTCGTAAGGGAAAACTGTCATCCAACTTGCGGTTAAACTTCTAATCAATAGAATATTAATTTTGAAATTATGCCATCTGGGTTTTGTGCAAAGCCGAGTATATTTAGTAAGTTGCAAGAAATTTTCCAAAAACGTCTATGATTGAGGAGTTCTGAAGTGATCTTTGAGAATTTTTTCTGTAGACTACATGAATAAAAGCGATTTGTTGTGTTTCCAGAAGTTCTTGAACTAATGGTTCAGTTCCTGTTTCAAAAGTGTAATTCCAGTTCCAATAGCGGGTTCATGTTCCAAATGACAACATTTTCATACATCAAGCAAAGATTGAAGGTAAATGGGCACATATCTTTTGAATATCAAAAGGATGACATGTTAATGTGTTCACTCAATTAAGCTCAGGTATTCCGCTAGGATAAAAATCTGAAAATTGATTCCTTCCATGCTTATGTAACTAATATGAGGGAAGTTGAATGAAATTTATTAGTGCTGGAAGGGTTAAGGTCTCTATCTTGAGACTTGTAGAATAGTCGAGGTGTTAAGGTTGCTACTAAGAAAGAATAGACTGATAATGCCATCAAGTGGTACCAGAGCTAGTAAAAGTTCTTTTGAGAAAAATCAAAGCATAATTATGCTCTTGATATTGTATATGCAGAATAAAATTGTGATTGTGGAAAGAGGAGATCAGATTTTAAATCTGACAAGAAGCAAGCACACAGAGATAAAGTGTGGCATAATATGAAGAGTAATTGATACTCTTAAGGATAATTTTCAGAGGCGAAACATGGAATAGTCCATTAAAGTGCAGATGAATGGTGGAACAATGTTTTTATTTTTAATCTAGTTTGAGGATTATGTTTTCATTTTAGGTTGTAGGCAAAGAGGAAATATCTCAACAAAAGAACAACAAGTGGAGATATAAGAAGAAGGATCAGTTGCGTTCGTAAAGGTAGAGTAAGTGGATACTCTGAAGGAAAGTGGAGAAGAACCTAAACGTTCTAGCTGAAGGTTGGAAAGTGAGGATAAGAGTGTTCTCAAAGAAAGTGGAAGCTACAGAAGAAAAGAGGAGCAAGAGAGTTGCTCAAAAGAATGGTTCCAGAGGCAGAGAACCATAGATCAAGCTTAAGGAGAAAATCTTAATGAGATATGAAAGGCAGGTATTGAGACTTTCTGAAAAAGGAGGCTTAGGTGCAGTCCACAACTGAACAGGTGAAGTTCACACAGGAGCAGAAGATGATCATTGATAATCATTGTAGAGGTTCGAGGAGAAGCCACACGAAGGAGAAGGAAGATGCCAAGGCAAAGAGCATGAAAATGAGTCAAGAAGAGATTGACAAAGAGAAGGCTAAGATAAAATTCCATTTTGAGTTATTGATGGAGATGTTACAGAGGAATAAAGAATACCAGAGGTATGTTTGGATTATTAGAAGAAAATTAAAATGGCATAGATTGCAAGGGAAGTGGGAGTATAGATTGAATGCTCAACTGAAGGAACAGTTACTTAGAGTAAATGAGTATGAGGAGGAAGTTTTGGTATGTAAACAAGAACATGGCCCATTGTATTTTGAAAGTAATGAAGATACATATGATAAATATACAGAGGATATTTTTAATCATCTAAAGGATTCATAACAACAAGAATACTTGATGGTTGAAACATCAAGTGAGACCGCAAGGTATTATGTTTTTAAAACTGATAATTTGTGTATGATTGCAGGTATTGTAGGAGATAGGCAAATTTTTGAAGATGTCTTCAAGATGGATGATGATATTGAAGTAAAATATGATGAAGAAAACCTCTCAGATGAGGAAGGATTTGAATGGTTGCAACAGAAGAAGTTAATTGATGAGTTACTTAATAGGAGAAGACAATATTCTGAAGTTGTCATGAAGATGGAAGATCATAATCTTATTCTGATGAAGAGTGAAGGAAAATTGTCTCAGAGAGGTAAGCCAATGGATTTGACTAATGTTATTGATGAAGAAAAATTACATAAGAATGCTAATACAGAAGATGGAGCAAGGATAGCTCTCGAAGAGGACTTACAAAAAGACAATGATGAAAAGTGTGTTGAAGAAGGAGGCGAGGTAGATTTGTCTCAGGACAAATAGAAGACAATGATAGGACTAGAGTAAGCGGAAGGAAATATACTCAAATATGTTAAGAAATAAGAACATATTTAAGACTATAAATAACATCATGATGAAGTACTTGTGAGGTGTCAAAGAGAAATTGAGTTATTGGAGTATTTGTTGAAAGAACATGAGTATGAGAGTGTGATTGTAGTCGGAAATGAAGAAATGTCTCAAGCTTTGATTGGGACAAAAATATGTGTTAGTTGCCAAGCTTATGATGTATTGGCTAATAGAGAAGAAAATTTGGATGAGTATGCAGTCAGAAAGATGACAGACAATTTAATTCTTGAAAGTAAATTTGAAGATAAGAAGCAGCAAATGGAAATTGCAGACGAAGATGTTAATGAAAGAAAATAGGGAGCAACATAAATTTATTTTTTGATCGATGAACTATGGAAGTTGATGATGGGATAATCCATATAGAGAAAAATGACAATAGAAGGAATGAGAAATCAGAATTTGGCATTGATGGAAGGAAAGAAGATGAACCAGAAGATAGCATACATACAACAGGAGCAAAGGTGTAGAGCATTTGGACAATTACAACCTAAGGTTTGGGACCCTGGAGGTTTTCATAAGCATATGAAACACATGATCAGGAGATCATGAATGTTTTCAACTTTGGGAGTCTAATGTAGGAGCATCCGTCTCGAAAAATCATTGTATTTTTGGTTGACTTAGGGGGGTCTAATGTTTGATAAATAATTTAATTTATTAATAGGAATTTGGTATATTTTTAAATAATTTGAATGAGAAATAGGTGTGTGAGTTTTTAATATAAATATTCTCACATAATTGAGAATACGAGAGATATTAGAGTTGTGAAGATCTCATAAAGATCATAGGGATTAGGAAATCCTAGAATAGAGAATTAGTTGAGTTAAAAGAGGATTAAGAGATTTTAGGAATTAGTTGAGTGATATATGGAGAAGATCATTGATTTAGAATGATCCATAAATATTTAATTGTTTCTATATATTTGTAAGCCTCAAAGGCATTAAGAGATGCCAATTCAAATGAAGAAAACTAGGCCAAAGATGTGAGGTCATTTCAAATGAAGGAAATCAGGCCATAGAGAGAGAGTTGAATTAAACAAGGATTGTAAGTATATACACAATTTGATTAATGAAAATAAGTTTCATTATTTTATTGTCTCTGTGAATATTAATTTATGAATTCCAGTTTGTATATATATCTGGTTTGATGATGGATTAAAATGAATATATCATATGTGAGGACAATCCTTGAAGAATGAATTATTTCTGCATAACTGGAGACTGTCATTGTTCAAGAAATTAAAATTGGTTTATACGTGATACATATGGAATGTGTATGATTAAGTTAATACTAGCTTCAGTGCTTTAAGTGGTGAATGGATGGTGCAACAAGGACTTCTTGTTATTCAAAGACTTATTGTTATTTCTGAGATCTGGAATTCGATGCATGAGAAGATATAGTACAGGAATACACAATTCCTGTAAAGAGGATCATAACCTCATAATAAAAATGATTGGTGTGATGACACAACATGTGTGGATTCGATGTTTAAGGAACGATCGATCTATTCACATTTTCGTAGAGCTAATCAAAGACAAATCCAATCGAACCATGTGCAAGAGGGATTAGATACAAGGTATGTAGCATTCGTTGAAGGAAATCGAATGCTGAATTAGATATCAAGGAGAAGTGTTAAATGAAACAGAGTCAAATACACCTTCATCAATTGAAAAAGCCACCTCAAATTTTTGAGATCATTGATTGAGAAGTGCAGAAATTGGGTAATGTCATAAATAATGAAGAACACAGATCGAATTAATGATTAATTGAAGTTTTGTTGAGATCCAATTAAGAGATGGATCAAAGCTCTGTTAAAGTTGTGGCGTGACGTAAGTCAAAGCTTTTACATAAACATTAATTACCATTGAATTTAAAATAATTTGCAGAGGCATATGTGTTAATACACTGTGTGTATTCCGTTCTGAGTTTTAGAGCAACAATTCTCTGTGTAGTTTTCTTGAAAAGAAGTTGTTGTAGGGGATTAGTGAGGAAGGTAAGTCTATTTAAAGGTTTATACACAGAATTTAATGAGAATGGAATTTAATAAATCCAACATTGGAAATATTACAAGAGTGCCATGTTCATAGCAAGCAGATGAGTAACAGATGAAGGGAATTCGTAAGGGAAAACCTTGCGGTTAAATTTTTTATCAATAGAAGAATAATTTTAAAACTCTTCCATCTGGGGTTTATGCAGAGCCAGGTCTATTTGGTAACTCGCGAGAAATTTTCCAAAAAATCCTCTGATTGAGGAGTTCCGAAGTGATCTTTGGGCATCGTTTTTGCATACTACGTGAATAAAAATGATTTGATGTGTTTACAAAAGTTCTTGAACCAGTGGTTCAGTTCCTGTTCCAAAAGTGTAATTCTTGTTCCAATAGTGGGTTCCTATTAACAACTCTAACATTTTCATACATCAAGCAAATATTGAAGGTAAATGGGCACATAGGTTTTGAAGATCAAAAGGTTGACATGTTCATGTGTTCACTCAATGAAGCTCAGGTATTCTACTAGCATAAAACTCTGAAACTTGAATCCTTCCATGCTTATGTAACTAATATGAAGGAAGATGAATGCAATTGATTAGTGCTGGAAGGGTTAAGGTCTCTATCTTGAGACTTGTATAATAGCCGAGGTGTTAATGCTTCTTCTAAGAAGGAATAGATTAATAATGTACTCATCACTTTGTCTGAATCTGGGGTCTCATAAACATGTAAACCATTTGTTCCATCTGGACCTTGATTTTTTTTATTTTACTCGTGTTGGTTTCCATGAACCTGGATCTCCCTGAATTCGTTTGTATTCTTTATTTGTTTTGTCTCATCCTTTGTCTTCTCTTCTCCCTCCTTCTGTGATTCTTGTTGATCCTATGCCTCTAGAGTTGGTTGTCTCTTGTCCATTTCTTCATATTCTGCATTAGAAGAATGTGTATCTCATAAATTCCGCCCTTTTTGCTTATGTTTCCTTTCTTTGTCTTCTTCTTCGCTTGTGAGCATGTATTCGGTAAGTGCCCTATTTGATGGCAGATTTGAGACTTGAAGGTGATTTTTTCAAAATCTAACCATTGTGTCCACTTGAAATCTTGATGTGTCAGATGAATACGATCTAGCAGGTATTTACTTAATTCCATCTCCACAAATAAGTGCGCTAAAGTGAAGATACCTTTATCTATTCTTTCTTGATCTATCTTTAGGAATGTCCCCAAAGAATTGTCAATGACTTCTAGGACTTTGTGATGCAAAAAGGGGAGCGGAAGATTATGTAACCTTACTCACAAAGAGATTTTTATTACCACCATTGTATTGGCATCAAATCCTAGAAACCACGAGGTTACAAAAAGACATGCCCTTCCCTAAAACCATGGTCCTTCATTTATGACCCATTCAAAATCTTTCTCATTATCAAACCGAACCAAAAAAAAACTTTGTGCACACAAGTAAAAAATACAATTTTAAATGATGCAATATTACTATCTAAAATATAGAATAAACTTATGATTAAAAATAAAACACAATAAGTAGTTAAAAAAAACTTAATAATTATTGAAAATAATATAAAAATTACCAAATTTATTTTTTTAATTAAAAAATTTACAATAAATATATAAATAGCTTCTTAAAAATATGTAAAAATTTCCAAACTGTTTTAAGCTTTTCTTTTTAAACCGTTTTAAGTTTTTCCTTTTAAATTAAATATGTTTTAGACTTTCAAATTTATTCAACTTTCGAACTAAAAAAGATAATTTGTTTTATCATTTAGGTTCGGAACTCCTCAAAGCCTAAAAACCGTGTTGAAACTTTAGTTGATAAAATTTTTAGCTTGAATTATTCAAAATTTTCCCTTATTTTTTAAAATTATCTCTCTTTTATGTTAGTTGTCTCCATGTTATCTTATCCATTTATCTGCCACCAACCATACGTAGCCTTCATATAACACCATGTTGTCTAATCAAACTGTACAATACCAACCCACCTATATCTCTCAATATATAGTGTATTGTTTCGTACTTCCCTAAAGTGTCCTCAATCAATGAAAACCACAAAGAATGAAAATCAATGAAATTACTTACCTACTATATATACGATATTAACATGCTATGTTACAATAACAGCCTACTATAATAGAACTGTTGGAAACTGTAAAATATTGTGGTATGCATGTAATGTATGAAGAGTTGAGTTGAGTTAAGAAATACAAGTTGAGTCTAAGTCTAAGTTTAGTGTGAGTTTATCAAGTGTTAGTTTGCATAAAGTAGTTAGTGAGTGTTAGAGTTAGAGTTTGCATGATTCCATATTTAGTAATTTTAGTGTTTATCTAATTTGAAAATAAAGAAGAACAAATATGAATTAAACAATTCTCAGGTGAGGCTATCTCACCATGAGAGTGCTTGTACATGGCACTTCTATTTCATCAGCAAGAAGGCACATACATTTAAGGAATTACAAATCTGTTGAGGAGTTGGAACAACTTCCTCATAAAGAGGATATGCATCCTAAATAAATCCCACAACTTGATCAAGACCAACAATCATAACAAACATCTAATAATAATAATCTCTAGAATAATTTACATTTCTCCATTAATTCCAAGTTTCCCTCTTAATGGAGAAATGGTTCAAAGCATAACATTGAAAACATGTCTACTAGTATGAAGCTTAGTCAGGCTTACAATTTGACCTTAACGATTTCATTTTATCTTTCTTGCTATTAAATAATGATGTTTCTTTTTCAATTTCTTCAAGTGCATGATGTAACTGGGTTGTGGTGTTCTTCTCATTATTTGCAATAATTTGTCTGGTTTTGAAGACTAGGATTTGTCTTCAATAGTTGCAAATTCTTCAATACATACATAAGTGGGTTGCTATGCTTTTTCATTACCTTAGTTTATACCATGTTCCTATTTGGTGGATTGTTGCCACATTAATCTATAATAATGCCTAATTTCTTCAAGACTCCAGTGCATCAGAATCCCATGATTTTTTTCAGATATATCAATTGTTGTTTCAATCTCTATATCACATGTATCATTCATGAATTCTTCAATTTCAAGGTTCTTCACCATTCTAATTGTTGCTTTCAAACCTACATCAATATGTTCAAAATATTTCAGAAGCCATCCTTCAATTAGCTTTATCATGACAGAATGACAGAAGAAGAAACAAATACAAAAGATTATTGGAGAGCACAAACTGTAAATTATTTTATTATGAGAAATATATATATACATGCATATAGACAGTTACATAGAAACAGTTTGAACCAACTAAAAAATAATTTCTAAAACTGATTTCTAAACTAACACTTAATGGAAATATTAAATCTTTTAACACTCCCTCTTAATCTTGAGAGTTACACTGTTTTATGCCTAACTTTTGACATTGAAATTCAAAATTAACTTTTCCTAGTGGTTTGGTGAAGATGTCCGCTAACTGTTCCTTGGATTCACAAAATTTGAGAACAATATCACCATTTTTTACGAGTTCATGAATGAAGTGAAAACGAGTGTCGATATGTTTTCTCTTTTGATGAAAGACATTGTTCTTCGACAAGGAAATATCGGAAGTGTTGTCACAAAGGATTGAAATAGGTTCACTTTCTATATATCCGAAGTCAGAGAGAAGTATCTTTAGCCAGACTGCTTGACATGATGTTGAATTTGCTGCAACGTACTTGGCCTCTCTTGAAGATAGCGCAACTATGGGATGCTTTTTGGATGACCACGAGATCAAGTTTCTGCCAAATAGAAAAGCATATCTAGAAGTGCTTTTCCGATCATCGATACATCCTACATAATCACTATCTATATAACCAACAAGCTCATTGTCTACAGAGGCTGCATACGATAAACCATAAGTAGATGTACCTGCAATGTATCTTAACACTCTTTTTCTAGCCTTCCAATGACAGTCTCTAGGAGATTCCATAAACCTAGAAATATAACTAGCTGCTAATGCTATATCAGGTCTAGTAGCTATAAGATACATAATACTACCAGCAAGTTGCTTATAAAAAGTCACATTAACAATAGTACCCACATCATCTTTACTCAACTTTGTACCAGCTTCAATAGGAGTATCCATCGGTTTACACCTGTCCATTTTAAAAAAATTCAAAATGTCAGTAGCATACTTCTATTGACTCATAAACATACCATCTTGTTTTTGTTTCACTTCAATACCTAGGAAGTATCTCATTAATCCAAGATTTGTCATTTCAAACTCATTTTTCATTGTAGCTTTAAATTCATCTAACTGCATGTTACCTGTATAAATTATGTCATCAACATAAAGACATAGTATCAAAATATTACCGTGATGATCATTCTTGATATACAAAGTGGGCTCATGGTCGCTTCTTCTGAAACCATTATTCAGCAACTAATGGTCTATTCGACTGTACCAAGCTCTTGGAGCTTGTTTCAAGCCATACAATGTTTTATTCAACCTGTACACCTTATGTTCTTGATTTTTTATTTCAAAACTAGGTGGCTGATCAACATACACTTCTTCGTTCAAAACGCCATTTATCCATTTGGTAAATAGGCCACTTGTTTTGTGCTGCAATAGCTAATACAAATCGAACTGTACCAATTCTTTCTACAGATGCAAATGTTTCATCATAATCTATGACAGGTTGCTGTGAAAAACCTTTGGCAACTAATCTTGCTTTGTGCTTATCAACTTCACCTCTCTCATTTAAATTTGTTTTAAAAACCCATTTGACACCTATAGAAATTTTATCATTAGGTAAATCAACCAAATCCCAAGTTTTATTTCTTTCAATAGCATTGATTTCATTATTCATAGTGTCTACCCATTCTTTTTCCTTTATAGCCTCTTCAAAACAAGTAGGTTGAAATGAAAGAAATGCAAAATTTACAATATCATCAAGATCATCTTGTGCATAAATATCACTTAAGTTTCTCATTTTAGGATTATCAGAATTAGACTCAAAAGATGATGAACAGTTAATGCTTGATGAACTACTACTGGTTTTATCTTGAAGCTGTAATCCTGGAGTGTTTGTTTCAGGTGCTTGATGTTCGTCTAACAGAATAAAAGGATTAGGACAAGCGTTGTTCTCCATTTCATTCCAAAACTTGTCTTCTAGAAATTTCACATCTCGAGTTATGAAAAATTTCTTAGTTATAGGATTAAACAATATGTATGCCTTAGATTGATCACTATATCCTATAAAAATATACTTTTCGCTCCTATCATCAAGCTTTTTTCTCAATTTTTTTAGAACATGAGTGAAAGCAATACAACCAAATACGCGAAAGTGTGAAACAATTACCTTTTGTCCACTCCATGCTTCTTCTGGTACAAAAATTTGAACACTAGAATTTGGCGATCCATTCAAAATATATACTGAACATGCAACTGCTTCAGCGCATAAATCTTTAGAAAAAATTCGTATTTTAAGCAAACTTCGAGCCATATTCATAATTGTTTGATTCTTTCTTTCTGTGACTCCATTTTGTCGTGGAGTATAACTGGTTGTCATTTGTTTTTTAATACCACGTTGTTTGAAAAAATCAATGAATTCGTTAGATTCAAACTCACCTCATTTGTCAGACCTCAGAACTTTAATAAACTTGCCACTCTGTTTTTCAGCCTCAGCTTTGAACTCCTTAAGCTTGGAAAAAGTTTCAGATTTGCATTTGATGAAATACACCCAATTTTTCTTGCTAAAATTATCAATGAAAGTTAGAAAATAGAGACTGCCAGCAACTGATTTTTCTTGCATTGGACCGCACAAATATTTATGCACTAATTCTAGTTGTTCTTTGGCTCTATTAGATGCTGAAGCAAAATTATCTCACTTATGTTTACCCATTATACAGCTTGTAGAGGAAAAGATATGACCAGACAAAAAAGGAAAGCCTTTCACCATAGACTATCTTTGCAACAAACTCATACTTTGGATAGGTAAATGACCATATCGCAAATGCCACATATCAGAGTCAGTTGGCATTGAAACACCATGTGCATACAACTTCTCACTTTTCAACTATAATTGATACAACATGTTCTTTGTCATTGGAATCTTTGCAACAAGAGACTTATGTTTATCAACAATCGTGCAAGTAGTGTTGTGAAAGCTAACATCATAACCACGTGCATTTAACTGACCAACACTTGACAAATTATGCTTGAAATTGGGTAAATAATAAACATCATAGATATTCTTCACAACATTTTGTTTGGTTAAAACAAGTACAACACCCTTTCCTGAAGCTTTAACCTAGCGATCATCACCCAGACCAATCGAGGAACTGAAAGATGTATCAATATGTGAAAACAAATCACTATGACCAGTCATATGATTACTACATCCGCTGTCTACCAACCAAACATCTTCATTAGGTACTTGCACAGTCACTTGACATGCCAAAAATAAAGCATCTAATGTTTCACATTCAGTGTTTGTGACATTAGCTTTGTTTTTACTCAAAACATATTGTAGTTTTCGACATTCAAACTCATAATGGCCATATTTTTTGCAATAGTGACATTGAATTTTAGATTTATCTATCCACCTACGACCATGATCATTTTGAGACTGCTCTGAATGTATTTGAGTTACCTGTGATCTATCATCAGACTAAGACTGTCCTCTACCTTTTCCTCTCCTACCACAAAAACCTCTGCCTCTACCTCTATCCATAGAAGCTTTAGATTTGAAAGCATGCTCTAAATCACTGACATCTACTAAATTAATTCTTGCTTCATGAGCCAACAAAGAACTAGTTAATTCTTCCACAGATAATTTTTTTAATTCTCTCGATTCAAAAACAGTAACAATCATGTCAAATTCTTTAGGCAAATATCGAAGAAATTTTTCAACAATTCTTTGGTCTTCTATTTCTTCACCATTTATCCGAAGCTGATTAACAACACCCATAACTTTAGTCATAAACTGATCAACGGTTTCTGATTCAGTCATTTTAAGTGTTTCAAATTGTGTTCTGAGAGTCTGTAATCTTATCATTTTTACTTTATCATTTCCTTGATACGCAACCTTAAGTATATCCCAAATTGATTTAGCAGATTTAGTAGTAGTGATTTTAGGAAAAATAGAGTCATCTAATGAATTTAAAATGCATGATTTCTCTCTACCTTCTTTCTGTTTAAGTTCATCAAATTGTTTTATTTGAGCAACAGTCATTCCAGCAATTGTATTTGCGTCAGGTTCTGTGAACCCCAACTCTATTGATTCCCAACACACTAGGCCTTGTAAGCATGCTTGCATTTTAAGGCTCCAAAAATCATAATTATTCCCACTAAATAGAGGCGTAGGGATTTCAAATTGACTTGTCGAGGCCATGTTTGAAGTAATAAAAAAAAAAAAATCTGAAAACAACTATTTTTAAAACACTTCCAAATAGATAACACAAGTAGACTTTGGATGAAGGGGATTAAAAACTATATTGCTTTTAACTCTTTTTAACTTCAACTCCTTAATCTTACAAATCCCATCATTGAAGATTCACACCAACATCGAACATCCTCATTCCTTTCCTTTCAACATGTACATTGATTAAATCTCTTTTTGCTATAGGCTAAAAAGCCGAAGCAATCAACTAAAAATAAAACCGTGCAAAGCTTTGATCCAATAAGATCATCCCATATACAAACTTTTGAAAGAAGGTAAATGATGGATTACAAAAACTATTAAAGCAGTGAAGCATGCACCTTCAACTGCTAAATACAATTCACGGCTTACAAATTCCTCGTTGGAGTCTTGGCAACTTCAAACAAAAAAGGCGGAACTGCAGTGAAAAAGCATACAACAAAGCAAGCAACGACAACTTCTTTGCTTCAAACAGCTTCAAACGATAGCTTCAAACAACTAATGCAAGTCTTCAATAGCAATATGCTTCAAAAGCTTCAAATGGTAGCTTCAAACAACGAGTGCAAGTCTTCAACAACAAATCTCTAGCAGTGCGCTTTTGCCCAAGAAGAACCCCAATGCTCTGATACCATGACAGAATGACAACAAAATAAGAAACAAATACAAAAGATTGTTGGAGAGCACAAGCTGTAAATTATTTTATTATGAGCAATCTATATATACATGCATATAGACAGTTACATAGAAATAGTTTGAACCAATTAAAAACTAATTTCTAAAACTGATTTCTAAACTAACACTTAATGGAAAGATTAAATCTTTTAACATATCATTCATGGATTCTTCATTTTCAAGGTTCTTCACCATTCCAGTGGTTGCTTTCAAACCTACATCAATATGTTCCAAAGATTTCTAAAACCATCTTTCAATTAGCTTTATTTCTACATCATAATCAAGCGTGACATATACAAAAAACTTATATATTCCCTTAACTACTACTACAATTTCCTCTTCATGTTTTTCCATTTAATTATTTTAAAAAATAACAATTTATCAATCAACTTCTTTTCAGAGATAACCTGCGATTCATATTCATAACACAAGTATTCATTATCAAATTTAATTTCAAATTCACCAGTTGATGTTGAGTCCACAACTTTTTCCCAATCTCGTAAGTTTTTTTTCTCACCGCTTATCATTTCGGTTGATTCAAATCAATATTTGACATTTCATACTGTGACTCTACCCCATGATACTTTCTCCTAAACTGTTTAAATTCCCTTCGAAATTGTTTAAGTTTGATTTTCTGACCCATGATCGCAATGCACGCTCCTCCTATTTTCTACAATATCTTTCACGCCAGTCAGCCAGTGATGACAAATTCCCTTAGGAACTCCCTTCAACAATAATAAAAATAAAAACTGCCCACAAATCCAAAACAGTGCTCACCGCGCCACTTAACACGGGATCTGAACCAAAACTAGAAACAAAATGATTGGTCCCCTTCCACTGACTGGCTCAAAACTCAGAAATCCTCCAATCACACTGTGTCAGGCTCGACCTTCTCCAGACACTGAATAGAGGAATCGATTGCTTCTCTCCCACGCTGGCACGCAGCTCCAATGGATTATTAAAAATGACATGGTTCTTCCAAATTGACACTGTCGTGGACAGTTAATGCAACGTCGATCCACATCCACACGATGCCAGTAGCCACACTAACAACAACTCATACGGCCTTCATGCAAATTCGCAGCGGGATCACCTGTCACAACTCTTCACACCTCTTCTCGTCAGGGGCATACATAGTCGCGACAGGAGTTACACCAATTGGAAGGCCTTACTCTAGAGTTCTGGTGGACATCTTTTCTCCACAAGATAGACGACAGAATGCCTTGCTTCGCTCTATTTATACTCCTCTTTTATTTAATACACTTGACTGCATTCCATAGTTTGGACAGGTCAGCAGGGACCTTTTCTTCTCCACTCAAACACTGTCGGCTGTTCTCCAGAGTACGCAACTCTTCTCCAGGTGTGCAGGTTTGTGAGCAGGAACCGTCAGTTCTTCTCTAGAGCACGCAACTTACAGAAAACAAATCCATGCTCTCGACTCCAACCTTTCCTACCTTTCCTACGCCTTCACGCCGCTTCCAAGCTTCACAGTGCACAAAGATCGTCACTTCAGGACGTTCTCCTACAACGCTCTCTATAAATTCTTTGTGGACCAACAGTTATTCAAAACGGCGTTCAAATTGAGTTCTCGCAACTTAATTCAATGGATTACAACTCCACTGCACCGCTCCATTAATATTCTTCTTATTTGTTGTGCACAACCACCAATCGACTCATAGATGACTAAAACAATAGTCTTCGACAACACTACAAGCCTCCACGCACAACTTCACAAGGCCGATTTCTTCTTCTCTGTTGTTGGCCTGTTGACTAATTAGCAAGCTCAGTCACCACGACTTCTGCACACTACAATGGAGACCTGGGCTCGGATCAGTCCGCATAGTGCCAATAATGGTTGACAACAAGCTCCTACAAGCTATCAATGGGCTTCAAAAAATACTCCATTTTTCAAGCCCAGACCTCTGCTCAGAGCACAACGCTTTCCAACATAGTGTTTCTGCTACTCAACCTTCTCAGTCCCATATTCATACGGATATGTTCACAGCCATAGATTTGTTCACAACATCGCTCCACCTGTGCTTTTGTGCAAAAGATTTTCAAATAGCGTCCACATTGGTCTCTGCCTCCTTCCATTGACTCCACACACTGCTTGATCTCGCAGAGGTTCGTGGGTTCTGTTGATACAAATCTTAGTGGGTTCTCCAACAATGGTGCGTCGCTGGTGATCTGAGCCATTTTTCATCCAATAATTTAGGAGAGAAAATTACACAATTCTGAGTGACCATTGTTTGCACGCTTCAGTACGCTCCTACTCCGGCTGCTCTTCCACGCACTTTGACGGTGGCCACATTTCTAAGCCCTACGTGTCTCTGCCATCAACTTCACCTTCAAAAAGGCTTCTGAACAACACTTACTTCCACAATTACAGAGTTTAAAGAACGTGCTCATGGTGTTCTACTTCACAACGACAAACAAAATTACATGCTGTATTCTTCCTCCAAGAATGACCGTAGTTGTAGTGATTTCTCCCATGCAGAACATTGACTTGACCCTTCTCCACATGGTCACGCTTTCATGTGGAAAATTCCACCAACAATTGTCACTTGCAGTGGCATATATGATTCACACAGCGACCCAAATTCACAAATTACAACAATGTTAGAGACTTCCTTTGCAGCCCAAGAAATCCAACTTGAAGGGGATAGGCACACAGATCACACATTCCAGGTATAGACCATCTCTCCAAGCTCGAGTTTAGATTCACAAGATCGGTTCTTCGGATCCTCTCCAAGCTCGATATACAGATCAGCTCTCTTCCTCAATTCTTTCACCCGTGCATAACAGGACATACACAGTAGAGACATCACAACTCTCCAAGTGTTTAGCTCTCACCCTCGACTCTTACCAACACTGGGTTCTCACCGTGACTCTTCAACAACGCCAATAGATCTCAAACATATCTCCATAGTCACACTCAGACTATCTCGGCTCTTCAACAACACAGCACGGTCAACTCTGCAGGACCGAAACCTTGAGCCACTAAGAGCAATACAATCAACAACTTAGCCACACCACACCACAGATACTCCTCAGCCACGCAAATGTATTCCATGTTCCTCCGGAAATCAGGCACCGACCAATACTCTCTGATACCAATTTGAAAACAAGTAAGAACAAATATGAATTAAACAATCAGCTATCAGGTGAGGCTATCTCACCATGAGAGAGAGTGAGAGTGTCGGTATAAAACAACTAACAACAATCAGCTGAGGCTATTTCACCATGAGAGAGAGTGTGAGAGAGTGCCGGTAGAGAGTGAAAGTGAAAGTGCCAGTATAGGTTATACATTTAAAAAATTACAAATCTTGAAGCAATTTTTTCATAAAGAAAATATGTATTTTAAATAAATCTCATAATTTAAATAAATCTCAGAATTTGTATAAGACACCACAATCATAACAAAAATCTAATAATAATAAGCTTTATAATAATCTATATTTCTCCATTAATTTCAAATATATACATATAGTTAGATCATTGTAATGTGTGAGTCCCAGCTTGAGTCATTGTAATGTGTGTAATGTGTGAAAGTCCCAGCTTTGTGGATGGTTGTGGATGGTTGTATGTGAAATTATTTATGAATAAATTTTTTTTGTTTTGTTTAAGTCTATTTTCCTCTTCTGTCTTTTTAGATAAAAACTGGATTGGATAGAAATTGCAGTTCACAGATAGAAATTGCAGTTCACAGGTGAGTACTGCACCTGCACACAAATGGAGAGTACACTCTGCATTCATTAATCAAATGATACAACTATAAGTACATCACAAAGAAGTAGGAAGTTGTAAACAAACTCCTATATCCTAGGAACTAATTTTAACTTAAGGAGCTATGTTACAACAATGTAACCATTTCTCCATTAATATACATATAATATTAATTATTTCCATCTCTCCCCCTTAATGGAGAAATGATTACTCTGAATTCCTACAATCCCTCTAAACAATTCAAACTTTATTCTCCCAAGAGGCTTAGTAAAAATGTCTGCCATGTTGTCACAAGATTTACAATATTCAACAAATATTTCCTTTGACTAAAGTTTTTCTCGAACAAAATGGAACTGAGTATCGATGTGTTTGGTGTATTTTTGAAATACTAGATTGTATGCTAGCTTTATGGTACTCTGGTTGTCACTTTTAATGATAGTTGCTTCTTTCTGTTATTCTCCTGCATCATTGAGAATTCTTCTCAACTAGATAGCTTCACATGTAGCTTCACACAATGCTTGGTACTCAGTTTCAGTTGAAGATAAAGCTACAATACTTTGCCTTTTGCTACTCCATGCTATGACCCCGGATCTAATACTGAATGCATAACCTGTGATAGATCTGCGATCATCCAGGTTGGCTGCCCAATCGGAATCTGAAAAACCTGCTAGAGTAACATCAGATGTGTCAGTGTATAAAATACCATAATCACTAGTACCACAAAGATACCTCAACACACTCTTTGCTACAACCAAATGACTTTCGAGAGGTTTAAACATGAACTGGCTCAACACACTAATAGAGTATGTCAAGTCTAATCTAGTTGTAGTAAGATATATCAGACTCCCCAACTAGTTGTCTGTACATAGTGGCATCCACTTCCTTAGTGCCATCGTCACTGCACAACTTTAGATTTTGTTGCAATGGTGTTGCTACTGACTTACACTGCTCCATCCTGAATTTTTCTAGCAAACTTCTAGCATACTTCCCTTGAGTAAGAAAAGCCTGTCCAAAATCTCTCCATACTTCTAGACCCAAGCAATAATGGAGATTTCCGAGATCTTTCATTTCAAATACTTGCGACATCTACAGTTTTATTTCTTTGATCAGAGTATCTGCATTACCTGTTATAATCATATCATCCACATACAAAGAAATCAAAATAATTTTCCTCTGTTTATTATACTTGATATATAGATTTGGATCATTCATGCTCCTATGAAAACCATGCTGTAAGAAGAATGAATCGATCTTCTCATACCACGACCTGGGTGCTTGTTTTAAACCATATAATGCCTTTTTCAATCTACAAACTAGATGTTCCTGCCCCTTTTTAACAAACCCTTCAGGCTGAACTAAATAAATCTCTTCTTTCAATTCACCATTCAGAAATGCAGACTCAACATCTAACTGGTGTAGCTTCCACTTATATTTTTTTTCTAAAGAAATTAGCATTCTAATGGTATTTAATTTCGCTACAGGGGCAAAGGTTTCATCAAAATCTATTCCCTCTAGTTGTGAATAACTCTTTGCTACCATTCTAGCTTTAAACTTTTCTATACTCCCATCTGATTCACTTTAGGTTTGTACAACCACTTACAACCTATGGGTGTTTTCCCTTCAGGTAGTTCAACTAGATCCCAAGTATGGTTTTTAGTAATTGATTCAATTTCTTCATTCATCGCAGCCCTCCATGCATCAGATTGACTTGCTTCTTTGTAGTTTGTGGGTTCTACAATATTTAAAATACTTGTCATTAAAGCATAGTCTTTCAATCTGACTGGTAATTGTGTCTTCCTACTTGATCTCCTTGGTAGGGGACTTACCTCAAATTTGTCTGCTTCAGACTTGTGCGGGTTTGCCTTATTGACTACATCACATGTTTCTTCTTCTTCATGCTCTTGCTCCTGATTATCCCCGTTGTTTTCTTCCAAAAATAATGGAATGTGCCATTCATTATTACTGTCATCCTTTCCTTCCTCAACCTGTTCATGAAATATCACATCTCGACTTGCAAATATTTTATGAGTCACGGGATTAAATAGCTTATATGCTTTAAACTCAGTGCCATATCCTACAAAGATACATTTCATAGCTTTAAAATCTAACTTCTTTCTATCCACTTTGGGTATATGGGCAAAGACTTTTGACCCAAATACTCTTAAATGACTCACTGCTGGTTTGAATCCATATAATGATTTAAAGAGAGTTTTGAAGCTAAGACATTTAGTAGGACTCCTATTCTTTAAATAAACAACAGTGTTTATGGCTTCAGCCTAGAAACCATTTGATAGACCCTTACCTTGAAGCATACTCCTTGCCTCCACAATAGTTATGTTCTTTCGTTTTGCCACTTCATTTTTCTGTGGTGTATGAGGCACTGTAAACTGTTGAACAATCCCATGATTTCTTTAAAAATTCATGAACTCACCCAACCTATATTCTCCCCCTTGATCTAAGAAGAGAATTTTTATACATTTTTCTGTCTGCTTTTCTACCAAAGTTTTAAATTGTTTAAAACACTGAAAGGTCTGACTCTTTTTACTCACAAAATATATCCAAGAGAATCTAGTGCAATCATCAGTAAACAGAAGAAAATAGTATGCACCACCTAGCGACCTGGTCTGCATAGGTCTGCATATGTCTGTATGCACTAGCTTGAGAATATCTCTTCTCTTTTCTATCAATATGCAAAGGAAATTCCTCTCTATGCATTTTCCCTAATGCACATCCATCACAATCCAACTGAACACTATGAAAAATAAGGAGTCCATCGACTATACCTTTTCTTTGAAGTAAGATGAGGTCTTGTAAATTAAGGTGACTGAATCTCTGGTGCCAGAGGTTTTCGGCTGTCAATCCTGTTGCGACCATGGCTTGTTGTGGCATGCTTTTGAAATTTAGTCTGTACAATCTCCCCACACGCACTCCTGATGCAATTGTTTCCATCTTGCTATCCTTTATGACATAGCGTGTCTTGAAGAATTCAACTAACAGACCCCAATCTGTTATCATAGATACAGAGATCAAGTTTTTCCTAACCTCGGGCACATATAGTACATTCTTAAGATGTCTAATGTCACCATTAGGAAATCTTACTAGAATATCACCATACCCTTTTATCTCATATCCTCTGTCATCTCCTAGAAAAATTTTAGATCCACATGAAGTTTCTTCAGAAATTCAAACCATTCTTTCTTACCTGTCATATGTGAGTATGCGCCAAAATCGACATACCATATGTCATCCTCATCTTCCTTAGAAGCTAAAAGTGCACAATCAGCTACAAATAGTTGAGTTTCATGACTATAGTCTTCATCTTCATTAACAAAATATCCTTTGTGCCAACTCTGATTATTCCTTGCTTCGTTTGTCTGCCTCTTAAAACAATCCCTAATTTTGTGACCAATTTTCCCACAGTAAAAACATTTCTTGTTTGAAAATTTGTTTGCAGACATACCTCTAAATGGTCTCTTTTGAAACATGCTACCTCCTCTATGTTGTTGCTGTGGCTGCTTCCCTCTAAATTGTCGCCTCTTCACCACTAAAGAAAGATCTTCATTCTGCGGTCTTAAATTCTGCTGCCGCTCTTCTTCGTGTAGCAAAATTCTTGTCAATTCTTCAAATGCAGGGGCTTTATCCCTCGCTGCCAATCCTGTGATGAACATCTGATATTCAACCTTCATTCCATTCAATGTAATTGTGACTAGATTAGAATCAGACACCTTTTCTCCGATGTCTCCCAATCTGTCCTTCAGGTCTTTAACCCTTGCAATGAATCCAACAATGGATTCATTTTCCTCCATCCTCATTGCAAAAAACTTGCCTTTGAGTGACAAGATGCATTTGTATTTTGTGTCTGGTATAAATTCTTGAGCATCGTCTAGTTCTCAATAGACGATTTGCCATCTCTAATGTGTAGGATAATATTATCCTTGACGAACATCCTCAGTATGGCTTTTGCTTTGTTCTCCCTTTTATCCCAGTCTTGTATAAGTGCGGTTGTTCCTGTTACAATATTTGGTTTTTTGCTCCTCGCATGTGACAATTGACCACGCATTTGCTCCCTCAAGCAATGTCTGTAGCTTGAATTTCCAATTGGTGAAATTGGACCCATTGAATTTGCTAGACTCGTTGAGATATGTTTCTATAGTATTATTCATACTGGACTGATCTGATTCCAAACCCTCTAATGATTCTAACTAGTTGAATAATTACAAGCTACACTAACAAAAATTCAATACATACCAGATCCTGATCACCGATCTGCCTCCAATCTGGCTCGATCTTGTGACTGTAACTCAGATCCTCCACTGATCTGATGATTACTGTGTCTGCGACTTGAATTTACCACCAACGGGAAAATCCCCTTTGCAGAACTGCCAACGAATGTATCTGTGACTCATATCTACCACCACCAGGAAAATCCCATATGCAAAACCGCCAACAAACGTGTTTGCGACTCAGATCTACCACCACCGAGCAAATCCCATGTGCAGAACCGACAATAACATCTACGACTTAGATCTACCACTACCGGGCAAATCCCATGTGAAGAACTGCCAAAGAGAGTGATTGGCACTTTTCCAAGGCAAATATCCACGCCAAATAAAAGATTCATGTAAGTGCCCAAATTGGCGCGGGTATGGCCCTGGAAGTCGCACCAATTGCGCTTTTCAGCGTGACTGTGAGCAGAAAAAATGCGCTAACCCTCCCGTGCTCAAATATTTCAAAAAATCATCCCAGACCTGTGAGACATGTGTTTGTTGTAGACCACCTACTCCTGTGAGCAACGAAGCTCTTGTGCGCACCGTAGCCACTAAGACTCTCAAAACAAATCAGGCTCACCCTGACTGAGCTCTGATACCAAGATAAAAACTGGATTGGATAGAAACTGCAGCTCATAGGTGAGTACTGCACCTGGAGACTGCACACAAATGGAGAGTACACTCTGCATTCATTAATCAAATGATACAACTATAAATACATCACAAAGAAGTAGGAAGTTGTAAACAAACTCCTATATCCTAGGAACTAATCCTAACTTAAGGAGCTACGTTACAACAATATAACCATTTCTCCATTAATATACAAATAATATTAATTATTTCCAACTTTTTCATCAATAACTTAAGCATGGCATTTTTAAAGCAAATAAACTAAAAAAAAAAAGATGTCGCCATTTAATAAACATTCGATAAATATGTATAGTAACATTGAAGAGAAAGTTCAGCCAAGCCAAGGGAAATGGAAAACCCGTCTCTTCAACACTTTAGTGGGTAGAATTTCCTTCATACTTCAATTATTTTCAGTATAATATTGCATAAACAATTCTCTATATTTATTAGCAATTTTATGTTAAGCCTTCTAGGAAACCCGGGTTAGTTCTAACCCCAGTAGCTTCTATGAGGATCAAAATATATTGTAAACATTAGCTCAGAAATCGAAACAGATAATGAGCCCCATGACTCCTAAAGCTTCATCCAGTGCAGAGCCGTAAGAAAGCAGACACATTCCGACACAAGGGTCAGTCCTGGTATGAAATTTAGGGAAAAATATTCTAACGATAATTTGTTAAAATTGTCTCATTTTCATTCCCAAACCCGTAATACCTGCATCATATAATAGGTTATCTGAGGTCACCTTTCATTTCCCTTCAATGCTTCCCAACTTTAACACGAATACTTGGTAGCAACCACATCCACAAATACTTGGTATGGTTTTAATCCGGAGAAAATTGGATGGAAAATTCACTGCTTTCCAACCTTTACAGGAATACTAATTGGCAACCACATCGACAAATGTGATGTATAGTGGAGTCAAAAACTTTATTTTAATTCTTTGGATAGGTTTGGATGTAATTAATTGTCTAGGTTTGGAGAAGCTTTTGAAGGCTAGTTCATCTACAATGCATTGAATAATAAAAGAAATTTGAAAAGAAATTTGAAAGATTTGGAAAGTCGGGTCTGGTTATACATGCTAGAGCGATCTAAGTGTGAATATCAATAATTCGTATTTTCATCCGCACAAGGTATATAAGAGAACATCATGTTTTCGGGATATGTTATATGAAAATTGGATAGTTTAGGAAGTGGATAGCCGTAGGAAGCGCATGAAGTCCGCATAAGGGCACATCATGTTTTCGAGATATGTTATATGAAAATTGGATAGTTTAGGAAGCGTATAAAGTCCACAAGTTGACAAATCTGGGTTATATATTTAAGTTTTTGGGCGTATATAATCTTGATTAGAATTAAATCATAAAATCTAGTGCCTCCGTATTGTATTGTATATATAATTGTGTTATTTAAAAATAAATTTGAAAACGCATTAAGTCTCAAATTGATATTGTAACTCACAATATATACTCACTTAATAGCGCATATATATATATATATATCTAATTAGCCATTGCCTCCGTATTGTATTGTATATATAATTGTGTTATTTAAAAATAAATTTAAAAACTCATTAAGTCTCAAATTGCAGTTGTAACTCATAATATATACTCACTTAATATATATATATATATATATATATATAAATTATTCTATTATAGGGTTTAAATATATCAACTTGCAAGATTTACAGGGTTTAAATATGGTGAAAAATCCCAACCATCCAAATTAAAATTAGTTAACTTTTTAACTAACAAATATAAAAATGAATCTTCATATATATATAATTAAAAAAATAATTTGTTTTTTAATGATTATTTAAAAATATATAATATATAATTTGAAATAATTAAATAAATAAATAAAATAAATTTGTATATTATTTTATATAGTTGTTTGAAATAAAGTATGTTTTAAAATTCTTTTTATTGGGTTAAAAGTTTAAACTTAAGGTAACACTTTATTGTCTTAAAAAAAGACAAATACTTACAAGAGTATAAGCCTATCCCTTATAAACCACTAGCAAATCATTTATCATTTTAAGTGACATGTTTTTTTTTGGAATAATAGTAATAAATCCAATAGCATTTGGAAATAGCAACTAACTATTATTGTAAACTGAGTTGTGATATTTTTTACTATGTTTACTCAAAATACTAACTTAGTCATATAATTACACAGAAGGTGTTTACTTTTAAATCATTCTACATCTCACCATAGTCCAAGTAAACAACTATCTCATTGTCCATCGTTGGATCGTTGGATCTGTGTAGCGATTTTGGAAACTAATTAATAGAAATGGAAACTAATTGCAAGCCAGCTTGAAACTAATTAGAAACTAATACATGCACACGAAATGGAAATCCATTAATTTTGAATCTTAAATTTGAAATTTTGAAATTGTTTTTTATATAGATTGTTTAATTTTTTTAATTTGATTGTTTTCTTTAATGATTTAAAAATCTAAAAAACTTAAAGAATCTAGATTAAGCTCTTATGGCCAAAATTATGTGAAAGCACTATTCAAATCTCATAAAAACCTTGTGCTCCATAAGGAATCAAACCTGCACCTTGTGCTTCGTTTGAGAGGTGGTATGCAGATCTTCGTGAAAACTTTGACAGGGAAAACTATTACCTTGGAGGTAGAGAGCTCCGACACCATTGATAATGTGAAGGCGAAGATTCAGGATAAGGAGGGTATCCCTCCCGACCAGCAGAGGCTAATTTTTCCTGGTAAGCAGCTGGAAGACGGACGTACTCTGGCTGATTATAACATTCAGAAGGAGTCTACTCTCGTGCTTCGTCTTCGTGGTGGTGATTTTTAACTGTTAAAATATGTTGGTTTGTTGAGGTTATATAACTGGTGGTGATTAAAAGGTTGGTTATATTGAGTGGATTTTGTTATTGTTTGTGTTAGCGTATGTGCTTTCGGTGGAAGTTAACATTGGTTTTTTTGGCTCGTACTGCGATGTCAACTTTGGAAGTTTGATTATATATTTTGAAAATATATTTCCTGAATGATTAAGATTTATATTATTGCCATTCAAGTATTTTAAATGATAGGTGTGTTTTTAAATTTCATTGTTATTATTTTTACTATGAAACCTTGTTGAGATTTTCTGTTTTGGATAAAATAGGCAAAATCTCAGTAGGTGACAAAAATTAGGAATTAGTTCCTAGATTAGCTCCAGTTTGTTGGGAGGGAGTTAATGCATGCTAAATTTGAGTTGAGAGGATTTATGAGGCTCTTAGATTCTCCTGCTATATAACAGGTATCCATACGTTTTTTTTGGAGAGTGTGTGTGAATTATGGTAATCTCCTGTTTGAATAATAAAGATTGCCAATGCCCTGTTGTGTGGACGTAGCCCAGGAGGTTTGGGTGAACCACGTTAAAAACTCTGTGTCTTCTTATGTGCATGATCAATTTGTTGTTGTTGTGTTATTCAATCTGCTGCACACTGTCCAACAATTGGTATCAGAGGGATGTTGGAGTGCTGGTGCGTGTTAAGGACCTGCGTGCTGAAGGTGGAGCGCAAAGGCTGTGTGAGTTGCTGACTCGGATAAAATTGCTGTGGAATACCGTGGAATAACAGATTCGTTGCCGCTGCCTGCCTGCGTTGGAAATTTTCTACATAAAATTGCTGTTCATTCAAATCGATTGCTGAGCTTGCGTGGAGACCGCATGGGCGCCGGTCAAAGTGAATCAGTGCGCAATGCTGGTGAATGATTGCTGTGATAGTGTTGATGCTCCACTCGGACGTGAGCTTTGGAGGTGATCGGTGTTTTGACCTGTGGAGAGTGCATGCGTATTACCTGTATTACCATGTGTGGAGAGCGCCGTTGACCATCTGGTAAATCAACGTTTCGTTTAAACAATTTTGAAATGGGTACGATTTCATAAAATCGATATTTTGAATGGTACGCTGCCATATGATTTAAGTTTTATCGATTTGGAGTCTATGAAATTGACTTTGGAGTATTTTGAAAAAAGTCAAATCGTATGCCATTTCTTTTATAATCGACTTTGAATTTTTTGTAAATCGATTTACATGGAGTTTTGTAATTCAAAATCGATTTGTATGATAATTTTGAAGAGGTTTTAACAAATCGATTACTAGAGTTGTGTTAAAGTCGATTGGTATGGTGGTGTTTTGAAAAACAAAATCGATTTGTTTTATAATATCGATTTGAGTGGTGAAGAGCATTTAGAACTTGAAAAAGGTTTATTTTTTATGCGATTATATTATAAGGTGAAGGGTGGCCCATTATAAATTACTTTGTAATTTGAATATTAAATTACCATTTGCATATGGTAAAAGAGTAAAGTTTTTTATGAAGTCCTTTAATAAGGAGGCATTTCATTAAAAGGGCAATTTTTTTTTTTTTAAAGGCATTTTTTAATTAAAAGGGGCATTCTTTATTTTGAAAATTGGTTCTGGAGATTACTGTGTTTTTTGCTGAAACAAGATGGCGAAAACTCAAAATGCCCGGTTTGAAATTGAGAAGTTCAATGGCAAAAACAACTTCGAGATCTGGAAGGTAAAGATGCATGATCTCCTGGTTCAACAAGGCGTGGCGAAAGCGCTGTTGGGGAGGAGCAAAAGACCTTCTTCCATGACGGAGGATGAATGGGATGAGTTGGATGACAGAGCTCTGAGCGCAATTCGGTTATGTCTGGCAGATGACGTTCTGTTCAACATTGTGTCAGAGAAAACCGCCGCAGGCTTGTGGATAAAGCTTGAAAAGCTCTACATGACAAAGTCCTTGACAAATCGGATTCTCCTGAAGCGGCAGCTATACAGTTTGCGGATGAAGGAAGGTACCTCGGTTACTGACCATCTGAATGTTTTCAATACTCTATTGGTACAATTACAAAGTCTAGATGTAAAATTTGATTGAGAGGATAAGGCAATAACTCTATTGTGTACATTGCCTGAATCGTGGGATCACTTTGTTACTTCCATAAGCTTCAGTAATGCAGCTGTTCTTGAGTTTGACGATGTGGTTGGAGCCATGTTGTCTGAGGAGACGAGGAAGAAGTCGAATGCTGACACCTCTACATCAGAGGCAATGATGGCTAGAGGTCGTTCTAGAGAAAGACGCTCTGGTAAGCGCAGCGATTCACGTTCAAAGTCAAAAGGGAAGAAGAGCAAAGTGAAGTGCTGGTTTTGTGGCAAATCGGGGCACTTGAAGAAAGACTGCTGGAAGAGACAGCAAACAGAGAAGAAAGGAGACTCTTCGACAGAGAAGAAGGAGGCAAATACGACAGATACAGGTTTGGCATCTGGTTCAGGTATGAGCGACGAAGTGTTGTCTGTTAATATGTCAAATCATGATCAACATTGGTTGTTAGATTCCGGTGCATCAAACCACATGTGCATTCATAGAGAATGGTTTAAGACATATAGATCAGTTAATGATGGAGTCGTGTACATGGGTAATGATGTCACATCTAATATTGTTGGGATAGGAAGTATACAACTGCAAATGTTTGATGGCACAACTAAATTGTTAACAGATGTGAGACATGTTCCAGACTTAAGAAAAAATTTGATTTCACTGGGAGCACTTGACACAAATGGATATAAAACTGTAATTCAAGGTGGAGTTATGAAAATCTATAAAGGTATTTTACTAGTAATGAAAGCTAAGAAAGTAGGAAATCTGTTTCAGTTAGAAGGAAGAACAGGGTCAGTTCATGTGTCTACGGTGTCTGAACATGACAGTAGTTCCATTCGCCTATGGCATCAAAGGTTGGGCCATATGAGCGAAAGAGGGTTAAAGATTTTGGCTGATCGCAAGTTACTTCCTAATCTAAAGTCTGGAAAGTTAGATTTCTGTAAGCATTTCTTGTTTGGAAAACAAAGTAAACAAAAATTTAAAACAGGCAAACATACTAGTAAAGCCATACTTGATTATATTCATTCAGATGTTTGGGGTCCAGCCCCTACAGCGTCATATGGTGGCTCGTCATATTTTGTGTCTTTCATTGATGACTTTTCTAGGAAGGTGTGGGTCTACATGTTGAAAAGGAAGTCTGATGTTTTTTCAGTTTTCAAACAGTTTAGAGCATTGGTAGAAAATAGCACTGGTAGAACAATAAAGTGTTTAAGAACTGACAATGGTGGTGAGTTTACTTCCAAGGAGTTTGATAGCTATTGCAAGGATGCAGGGATCGAGAGACATAAGACCACGGTTTATACTCCTCAGCAAAATGGAGTTGCTGAACGCATGAACAGGACTCTTTTGGAGAGAGCAAGGAGTATGCTGAGTAACGCTGGTTTGCAGAAGGACAGACTGGTTATATAATGGGCCTAATATGTGATAAACCGATCTCCATCGCATCATTATAGACTCAAGATTCCAAGTAGTAGGTATGGAAAGGACAATTCTCAGGATCATTCTAAATTCGTAGTGTCTTGCCAGGATGCATATGATTAGTGCCTAAACATCAAATAAAGTAGATCCAAAGTCTAAAAGGTATATCTTTGTTGGGTATGGTGTTGGAACAAAGGGATATAGATTGTGGGATCCTACGACCCGCAAAATCATCATCAACAGAGATGTAAAGTTTGATGAATCCTCTCTTGTACAGTTAGATGTAGATAGTAGATTGAAACAGGATGATGTATCTGACTTTCAGCACATTCAGTTTGATAGCACTTCTAATGATAGTCATGATGACCATAGTTCAGATACTAGTCATAAACAGGTTTCAGAACATGAACAGGGTTCAGGTTTAGATCATGAACAGGTCTCAGATACTGATCGGCAAGAAGTTCCTACAGGTGGTAGTCAGCCCATTGTGGAAGCACCAGAAACATCCTTAAGGAGGTCGACAAGAATCAAACGGCCACCGAGAAGGTATGATGATTATGTTACTTCAGTTGCATTTACTGCTAATGACAATGAACCTCTGTGCTATCAGGAAGCAATAGAAGGTTCAAATAGTGACAAGTGGAAAGCAGCCATGAAGGAAGAAATGATGGCCTTGAGTAAGAACGGCACATGGGATCTGGTTGAGCTTCCGAAAGATAGGAAAAATGTGGGGTGTAAATGGGTTTACAAGCTGAAACGGGGTGTGAATGATACGGAGGACAGGTACAAAGCGCGACTGGTTGCAAAAGGGTTTTCTCAGAAAGCAGGCATTGACTTTCATGAGATTTTTTCACCAGTGGTTAAAATTGTTTCAATTAGAATTGTGTTAGCTTTAGTTGCTTTGTTTGATTTAGAGTTACAGCAACTAGATGTTAAGACTGCTTTTCTATATGGAGATCTAGATGAGGAAATTTATATGGAACAACCGGAAGGGTTTGTTCAGCATCGCAATAAGAAATTTGTCTGCAGGCTCAAGAAGTCATTATATGGCCTGAAGCAGTCGCCTCGGCAGTGGTATAAGAAGTTTGATTCTTTCATGTTGAGTCATAAATATGTTAGAAGTGAATATGATCATTGTGTGTATTTCAAGCAATTGAAAAATGGCATGTTCATTATCTTAGTGTTGTATGTTGACGATATGCTTTAGCAAGCAAAAGCATTGATGAAATCAACAGGTTGAAGACTCAGATGGCAAGGACATTCGATATGAAAGATCTAGGAGCAGCAAGACAGATTTTGGGCATGGAGATTTTGAGAGACAGGAGCAATGGTAAGCTGTGGCTATCACAACAGAAGTATATTGAGAAAATACTTGTGAGGTTTGGTATGAACAATGTGAAGCCTGTGTCAGTCCCTTTCGCTTCCCATTTCAAGCTTTCTTCGGGTTTATGTCCTAATACAGATGAAGAAAAGGATTATATCTCTCGAATTCCATATGCCAATGTAGTAGGATGTTTGATGTATGCGATGGTTTGTACTCGACTAGATATTTCACATGCAGTTGGGGTTGTCAGCAGGTACATGGAAAATCCAGGTAAAGAACACTGGTCAGCAGTGAAATGGGTGCTTCGGTACTTGAGAGGCACAAGTAGTTATTGTATCACTTACAATAAGAGTAGTGAATTTGTTTGCGGATATGTTGATTCCGATTTTGCAGGTGATTTGGACAAGAGAAGGTCAACTTCTGCGTACGCTTTACTCTTGCAGTGTGGAGTTATCACCAGATGTCAAAGCTATTTAACATTGTTGTTTTATCCACCACTGCTGCACATATCAGCTGCCCTATGCTTGCAAAGAGGCGGTTTGGTTGAAAGGTTTGCTTGGTGAATTTGGTAGGTTGCAGGACAACATCATGTTACTTTGTGATAGTCAAAGTGCAATACATTTGGCTAAGAATCCGGCCTATCATAGTAAATCAAAGCATATTCCAATAAAGTATCATTTTGTAAGACAGGTCATCACTGAAAGGGGAGTCTCTCTTGAAAAGGTGCATACAGCTGAAAACCGTGTTATGATGATGTTCAATACTAAACCAATAAGCTGAGAAGTTGTCTATGTTCGCTTTCTCTGGTTTAAAGATAAAATAATAAAGAACAGGGTATCAGGCTAATTGTTGTCAAGGTGGAGATTGTTGAGATTTTCTGTTTTGGATAAAATAGGCAAAATCTCAGTAGGTGACAAAAATTAGGAATTAGTTCCTAGATTAGCTCCAGTTTGTTGGGAGGGAGTTAATGCATGCTAAATTTGAGTTAAGAGGATTTATGAGGCTGTTAGATTCTCCTGCTATATAACAGGTATCCATACGTTTGTTTTGGAGTGTGTGTGTGAATAATGTAATCTCCTGTTTGAATAATAAAGATTGCCAATGCCCTGTTGTGTGGACGTAGCCCAGGAGGTTTGGGTGAACCATGTTAAAAACTCTGTGTATTCTTATGTGCATGATCAATTTGCTGTTGTTGTGTTATTCAATCTGCTGCGCACTGTCCAACAAACCTGTCATTTAATTTCTCAACTTAGAAAATAAGTTTTAGTTGGGATTTTGAATTCATTTCTGATACTATGTCCTCTTCTAAGTCCTTGAATTTTAGGTTGTGAATTACCATATTTAAAATTGTTGTACGATTGTTATCAAATTGAATTTGAAGAATGATTATCTATATAGGAATTGCATTAATGTTGTGCAATTCAGGGATTTAATTTTCTAGATGCCACTCTGTATGTATATTTATTGTTTAGATTTAATCAGTGAAACACTGAGTCAAAGGGCCAGTAAATATGAAACCTTTCTGAATTAAAACTAGTTTTAGCACTGAATAATCTATGTTCATTATTAGATCCAGTACTTCTTGAATTTCATGAGTGATTTACAACCAGTGTTAGTAACTTGATTTTGCACCTTCCGCAAATGAAAGTCACAATGAGGATGTGTTTAAACTAAATAATTTTTATTGCATAGTTTGCAAACCAGAGAAATCTTGCCACTAGTTCTTGTAGGGGAGAAATATGGATTTGAAGGGACTTGGCTGATAGCTTTGAGAGGCAAAGATGTTATCAAGGAAAATGGTTGACAGATGTAAAGTGTTCTAATATTGCGAGATTTTGTTTCATCAATTGAAGTTGCTATTTTTGCTTGATTGCTTGTAACGTGTATATCATATTTTAGGGCTATGAATTTGATGATTCCTTTAGATTTTAAGTTGTGCTGCTCTTAAATTAGCCGTTATTTTTTGTTTGTTCTTTGTCTTTCAAAGTTTTCTGTAATTTTGGCTGATGGGCTCTCATTATTTTATGAGACTCCCTCATAAAACACTATAAAATCCATAAGGGGCTTGATGATTTTTAAAAATATTGACCCGATTTTGGACAAACTTAACCAGGAAAAGTGTTCAGACAAGGATCATTTCGTCTATTTCTCTAAGGAAATATCCAAGCAGATCCATCTTAAAAGATCACATCCCACTAGCTTGTTAGCAAAACCTAACCTTGAGGGCATCAAGAAGAATTGACCTTACAATTTTCTGAAACTACACCCTATAAAAAAAAATTAAAATTGTAGGACACTTGATGACTTGGCGTGAATTTGAGACTTCCTCAGGTATTCGGTTATTGTACTGATATTTCATTTAAGTTTTATTTCAAGATTAATGCTCTAATCTAATTCTTGATTTCGCACTTTACAGGTATGACTATATGTCTCTGCAATTGGAACTAATATTCTTTTTAGCTATTCTCTTGTCTTCTTAATACAAAATATGTATATACAGGTTGGTTAGAGGTTTGCTGGCTTTTCATATGAAATTTGCATAATTTTGTTACTTCAAGCATAACAATGAAAAAATGAAATACAAATTTTCTCAAATCTTAATGAGATGAACTACCTTGGGAATATCTTTACACCAGATACACCTTTAGAGGGGAAGCAACTGCTTCTATTTAACGTTATTGTCTCAACACAAGTCAGTGCAGTGGAGATGTAGTTTTACCTCTGTCAGTACAATAATTGATATTGATGAGAATGTGCCAATGTGCAGACGTATGCTACACTGGCAGAGGACGAGACAAAATGGCTCTGCTCTCGATTGCACAATGTTTGGGCTTGTTGATGTGGCCAGCGACCCTCTCTTTTTACGTCGGAAAACTAGTGGGTGAAAATTTGCAATCTGGAGCCTTTGCCCCTATTGTGTCTTTTCACTGTACTTCACAGCCCGTACCTTCTCCTCCGTTCTCCTACTGTTGGACCTGCTCCCTTCCCAACACAATTAATTTTTTCTATTCTCATTTGAATTTTGAATCTCCGAGAGCATGTTTCTTCTTTTTCGCCAGCCCGTAGCTTTTTACACGTTGAAGATGTTTTGGGTTTTATTGCAAAAAGTTGGAAAAACACTTTCATTATAACGCTTCTTCACACCCCTAGAATGTATATGGTGGAAACATATTTGAGAAGTTAGCGTTTCCATTGTCCAGGAGAGAGCTATAGAGATGATGGAGAAGTTAGCGTTTCGATACAACTATTATTCCCACCTTGTGGACCTACAAAGATGCGTGCAAGGGTTGAGCTGGATGAAATTTGCATATACAACAAGGAGTCCTCTCATGGCGCGACCGCTAATGGATTACAGAGTTGCAACAGAACACGTGGGCCGATGCAGCCGTGGTTCAGTTTTGCCATGATACTGTTCGCCCAATGTTGCATTTCCATGAAGTCATGTTGCAGGGTGTGTGGAGTAGAAAAGCTTCAGGATCGTGGATGGCTCAATATTTAATGGCGGCCCTGTCACCACCATGATGCTTGCATTTATAATTTTCGTACTATTCTATATATATATATATATAACAAGGTTAACATAACATTTTCTTTTTATCGTTATAAGTTGTGATATTTATGCAGATATATGGAAATGAAGATTCTTGAGGAAGCTTTTGGGAATGAAGTAGGTGGATATAAAGTTGAAAAGTAAGTCACTGTAAATAGTATTACCGTGTATTGTAGTTGCAAGTCCATGCGAAATTATCATATATTATATCAATATGAAATTTATTTTTTTCATTTTATAATAAAATGTTATTTAATAAAATATATTTTTTTAATAAAATATTAATTTAAAAAAAAAGAAAAATATAATGTAGAATTTTTATATTATTTTTATGGTTAAAAAGAAATGTAAACTTTTAAAGAGAAATTGAATTTTTAAATTCTATCTTTAGCATAAGGTTAGATGTTATTTTAAAAAGATACGACTTTAATAGGTTATGGTAAGATAAAATTGTATTTTCCTAATAAGATGGTATGTGTGGGATAAAATTGAATGTCATTTAAAATCACATGGTTTCATTACTTAAATTAAGATACAATTACTTTTTGGTTTTTGGAATAAGATTTAAGATTACTTTTAACTAAAATATTGACTTTCCAAAATGTAAATAAATAAATTAAATAAAATTATTTTTTAATTTTAGAATAAATAGGATTTAGAATTACTTTTTAATTGATTAAAATTTTGGATTTTTCTAAATAAATAACTTATTACTAGAAACATATAAAAGTATAAATATTTACTTCTCATAAATTAATATTATTTTTCATAAATAAATAAATAAATTATTTTAAATTATAACTATTTTTTATTATTAATTAATAAAATATAAATATATATATATATATATATATATATATATATATATATATATATATATATATATATATAAACTACTATAAAAATAAATATTTAAATAAAAAAGTGAAAAAATTATAAATACATATTTTTATAAAACAATAAATACTATATATTTATATATAAATTCAAAACTATATAAAAATATTCAAAACTATATAAAAAAAACTTTACTTCATTATTACTAAGTGGTGAAGAGGAGTGTGGCTAGAGTAAAATTTAATTTTTGATATAAAAAGAATATTTTTAGTTAAATTATTATTGTTGTTTTTGAAAAATATTTAAAATTGATAGATATATTTAATAATTTTAAAAATAAATTTATATAAATATGTTTGGTGTAGAATAGATAATGATGGGGTGTACTATTAAGACACTTGATGTTAGGTTATCTGTTCAAAATTTAGTGGGCAAAAATCGAGTCATGCTACACCAAACTTAGTGCGATCTTTGAGTGATTTTGACCACTTATATTTCTGTAGGGTCATGACTTCTCAATCCAAAGATTGAGTGTGCAGTCATCTCAAGACTCACACAATTTAGCAAACAAAAAATATAGATAAATTTAATAATTTAAATGTATTTTTCTAATAGCCAATAATTTAATAAATAAATAAATAATTATGTTCTAGTAAAACAAAAGTACAAAATATTTACACTTATATTAGATTACATATAAAGGATTTAGAAGTTTTTGTGTTTTTGAGAATGTGATACAATTTTTGGTAAAATTTTCAGTTTTAATTATTTGTTTAAAATATGTTTTTAAATATATAAAAACATTTAGCACCCCGAAATACCTATAAAAGGCTCTAATTATACAAATTAAACATATTACAAAAATAAAACTTAGGATTCCAAAAAAACTGTGAGAAAGCTCACAAAATTGAAAGAAAAATAACTATAAAATTATAATTTTATTTATTTTAAATATGTTTTTAAATATATAAATAGATTTAACATCGTAAAACACATATAAAATACTCAAATTTTACAAACTACACAAATGAAACTTAAAATTTCAATATGAAACTGGTTGGAATTTGGATAAAAAAATGAAATGAATATAGCACAAAAATGACTTATTGAATTATGAATCTTGATTTGAGATCGAATGGAACACTCAATAAAATTTCCATAACTCTCAAATCAAATGTTCTTGACCCTATATATAAGAACATTAGGTTTATACCTCAAACTTGAATTTCAAAATTATTTCAAACTTGAATTTCAAAATTATTTTTGATATAATACTACTAAACCATTAGCTTTTGACTTGATTTGGAACAAGCTTTTTTTTTTCTTTTTTTTTTCATCTAGGATAATCGGTAACTGGTGAGAGTTATCCTGCCCAGGATCAAATCCTACTGGCTGCCACTATAAACCTAGGCTAGGTGCAACAACCTGCAAGTCACACAATAGCAATTAACTTATGCCTCAACAAGCTTTGGAACAAGCTTTTGACTTGCTTTGGAACAAGGCTCTTTAAGGTCAACCCAAACAAAATTCCCTGCCATTAATAAGTTCGTTTTTCTAACCTTTATATATAAGCCTAGAGAATAAAATATTATTCTATATATTGTTACAACAATTGTAGTAAACTAAAGGTAGTAGAGATACCATCGTTAATACTTTCTTAAGAAAAATCAAATCATGCAAATTCTTAATTTTTATTTATAAATATCATTTGGGGAGATTAATGTTATTGTATTTTGGATTTTCAATATGTATTTTTTGTAAAATTGGAGTTAATTAAAAAGAAGTATAGAAAAAAATTAATATGTATTTATATGTTTGATTGAGTTAAAACATAATTAGATTAGCCAAATGATTTAATATATAATATAATGATTTAAATTTAAGTTATTTATAATTTGTATAATTATTATATAAAATTATATTAAAAAATTAAAAATTAAAATCTATATTTTATAAAATAAAATAAAATTAATGTATATTTAAAATGATTGAAATTGGCTTAGTAATATCTATTTTAAATAATAATATAAGTTTAAATGATTTCTAATTAATAATACTAAATTTAAAAATATTTATATTTTCTAAATTCATTTTTATATTGTATTAAAAAAATTTAGTTTGAGTAAATTCGAGATGAAAATGAAAATGGGATTTGTTGATTTTTCAGTTAATAGTTAGATAATTCTTAAATGCAAGTGGGTGTGTCTAGTATCTCATATAAGGATGTGCATATAAATCGAAATATAGTGATGTCAAAATTGTGAAAAAAAAATGTTGCATATAAATAAAAATATATATAGATGTCAAAATTTTAAAAAACCATAGTTTAAAATGTTGAAATTGGCAAAAGAAGAGGTTATAATTTAATTTTCTCTTAAGGAAATTGTAATTCCACATCACATGACAACTTGTGTGAGTTAACTGAGTTGGAAAGACTTACTTAGCTCAGTAAATTCGAGTTGGGGGTAAAATTGGAGGCATGTAGAGTTTACTCTAAGTTTATTTTGAGCTGTAATTGTTTAATTTAATTATTTGAGTTAAAATTAGTTTAACTAGTTCTAACTGATAGAGAAATTAGTGAGAGGTCGAGTGAATTAAATTTGATTTAATTCACATGCAGTGATCAATCAAATAACTGATAATTCACTCTAAATAGTTTTTGCATGTCACTTGTAAGGAAGGCCCAGTTGAGATTGGAGTTAAAGGAAGTGGACTACTAGTTTTATAATTAGAAAATTGTACGCGTCATGCATGAGTTCATCAAGATGCCTTGGATTTATTGTGCAATCAATTAGTTGGATTTTCATAATTAATATGGGGCTTAATTTCCTCAGGAATGCGTGAGCAAGGCTGGTCAGACAGGGGAAAGGAATTGGTTAATTATTGGACCAAACCTGCTCAGATCAGTGTGACACAGTCAGAGATAGTGCAGAGAGATCTCAAGCCTAAGAGACGCATTATATTTTTTAATATTCTTGAATTTATGCAATATACAAATGGTGGAGTTTTTAGCAGAGGATTTCCCCAGATATATCTTTGTGTCGTGCGATTGAAATTATTTCTCTTCCTTGTTCATGTGATTGTGCGATCGTAATTGGTTTTTGCAATTTGTAGAATAGATTTAAGTATTTTGTTTTAGCATATTACAAGATTAGTTGAATCTATGTTTATTTTATACATGGTATGATATCAGGAATCTCTATAGAAGAGAAGAACCAAAGTTTGTTTTGAAAAGGTGAATTGAATTTGAAGATTTATTCTTAAGGACCAACAACAGATCTAGAAGTCTTTCTATGGATTGAGACTCGAATATTCCCTTGAGGGTAGTTTGAATTACATAGCTTGGAAGGAAATGATGGAGGCAGTGTTGGAGGACAATAGAATGAAGTAATTTATACACAGTGATATTCCTAGGCCCACAACAATAGATGCTCAAAATTTTGATGCATGGAAGAAGAATATAGCAAAGGAAAGAATGATTATGTTAGAATGAGATAGAGATCATATTGTCTCGAACCTCCATGGAAAGGAAACTCCATATGCTATGTGAAAGGCCTTAACAGATCAGTTTCAGACTAGCAGCGACCATAGGAAGTTTTCACTAGAGGACGAGATCAGAAAGATCAAGATGGAGAAGGGCGACATGATACCAAAATACTTAATGAATTTCACTCAATGCTGAGATGAGATTGGAAGTGTTGGTGTGACACTTTCTGAGGATGATTTGGTGAGCCTAGAAATTCTAGGCTCTCCCAAGAGCTGACAAAACTACCAATATTCGGTGAATGGGAGGGAGAAGCGACCAAAGTGGGAGCGATTGTGGTTTGACTTGGTACAAGAAGAGATTCGGTGGAACACCAGAGGTGGATCCTCATCAAATACCGATGATGAGGAGAACTGTGCCTTGGATGGAAAGGTGAAGAAAGGGAAAGAGAATGTGTCCCATTCCAAATCATATTCTGGTCAGGTAGGCAAGAAGCCAGACTTGTCAATCTTGGACACTATGGTACAAAGTTTTCGCACAATAAGACCGACAATAAGCCCTCAGGAGGAGCGACACATAAAACACTTACTTCACCGTTCAAGTTGGATTTCACCCTCATCGCATGCATGGTGTCATAGGTGATGGGTTATGTGTGGTACTTAGATAGTGGATCTTCATTTCATATGACCGACAACAAATAATTCTTCAGTAACTTGGAGGAGAAGGATCTTTAGATGCACATCAATATGGGAGATGACAAGAGGTATAGGAAGCTACTGGCATAGGTACAATTAACTTTCATAGGGAGTCTGATACTCCTCTCACATTAAAATATGTCATGTATGTTCTTGGTTTAAAGAAGAATTAGGTTTTTGTTGCTATGTTGGAATATTGTGGCTATGATGTGATATTTAGCAAGGGAAAGGTGTTCCTTCATCACAAAGCCATGGGATAGGTGAAGAATATTGAGGTTCGAGTAAAGAACCTTTACAAATTGGATGTAGCAGATTGTGATGCCTTGAGCACGAAATAAGAGAAGGTGGAGAGTCGAGACATAGGTGAGTCATGGCATAGAATATGTTAGGTAAACTTGACTCGAGATAGAGTCAATGTTGACTAGCATAAATAGTAATGGTTTTGGGGCACATGGTATTGTGAACCCATGGTTTTCAGCCCATGGTATTGCATGTAATGGAGCCTATAAAAGGTTGGGAAGACTTCATTGTACTGTAGGCCTAGAGGTAAGCACTTAAGGCTCACTTGGCCGGGTTGGCTAGGGTTTTGGCCAATGCTTAATGAAATTTCATTGGTTGGTTTTTTACCCGGATTTGGGGTTTTACCGAATAAACATCTCTGTTTATGTTTATGATTTTTTGTTGTCCTTTTATGTTTATTCCTCTCAGTAAATAATTTATTATTTCTCCAGTAAATTCTAACAACTGGTATTAGAGCCTGATTTAAGGCTATTGTAGAATCGTGGATCGCTTTATTAACAAAGATTGTTCAGTCATTATGGAATGATAGTGATTTGTATGGATATGTTAGATCTAATGTTTGATGATCTAGATCTGTTTGAAGATCTAGATCTTGATGTTCAAAAGGACACTTCTATTGCAAATAACGCGATTAAACTTTGGGATGGAAGTAGCGTATGCAAGTATGAATTGCATGCCTGGGAAGCCAAGCAGAGCACTAACATGCTTAATGAGGATGATTGTGAGAATGTAGTTTTGCAGCTTCCATCTCACGATGAGATCAATCGTACGACGTAGGTTTTCTCAAGCAAGGAGAGAACTACAAGGAGGCAGAGTTGACAGAGGACTTCGATGAAGGATCATATTACTTGGAAGTGCGCTGGCTGTCGACGAGAAAGATGTCTTGGTGTTGAAGGAGAGAAACTTCAACGATGTCGTGAGCAAAAACTAAAGCAGGGCTCCAGTCGAGTTTTATGTGGACATTTCTAACTCTTGGCTCCAGAGCATGTTGTTTCTACGACTAAGTTGTAAGGGATCGTTTGTTCATCTTGCTAGCAAAAGCCATGGCCACTTCCGCGTGCATGCGGCAAGAGGAGTTTTCATTCTAAGAGAGAGTGGGAACAAGTAGGAATGACTAAAAGTTGGTTGGTCGATGTGGTTTCCCTGGATGTTTCTTGGTGATGGTGCAATGAGATTTCATTGTGGATGAGGATCGCTTGTCTATCACGTCAATGAGGATTTGATGTAGGTCAACTGCGTAGTTTGGACAGAGAGGTGAAAAAAATGTGTGAATGGAGTGATGGATAGTGTTTTGTGGTGGCACACAACACAGAAAAGAAAATGAGAAGGAGCTGGTGGAGAGATGAGGCTGGGATAGCCACAAGTCTGGTATGTTCAAACCTCAACAAGGGAAACCTAAAACGTTGATTGCGATATATGTCCGGGTCATTTCAAACTTGCAGAGGGAATTATTACCATCGATTGACAAATTTATGGACGACTTATTGGTCGTGAAAGCTATGGAGATTATAGTGGTTTTTTGAAGGAACTGATTTCTTTGTAGATGGATTGGAGCGAGAGAACTTGGATCTATTGGCCATGGTAGCAGATCACTTGGATCTATCAAAGGCATGTCAGAATCCTGAGTATTCACATGATGCGCAATCCACCATAGATCAAGGTATTCTTTGGAGCTAACAAGAAGTTGTGTAGCAAGACATGAGTAGGGCCATGCTAATAGCAAGAGATGGAATGGTTGTAAAACAAGAGAGTTGAGCTTTGCACTCCCATAGAGAAGATGATGGGAATTACTTAGGTGCATATCGTAGCGCTAAAGAAATATATATCAAAGAGAGCTTGTTAACTGAGAGAGGATATGTGCATGTGCATTAATTAATTGATGAACCATGTATGTGAAGAGAACTCCTAGAGGACTAGCGGTTACAGCGGCTGGTGACCCATGCAATCTGCTAGATGGGTTCTTTTTATATGGACATTGATGTCATATGTACAAACACAACAATAATGAAACAAAAAAAATCAAATTTATTTTTATAATGGAGTTAATTTTTGCATGTAAATGGGCATACTGCTGTAAGACCTGGTCTGGCATGCGTACCCCTGGGTAATCACTGGTAAATTCTGGGTTAGACCTAGGTGATAGGGGGGATGTCAAGTTAACAATTACCCTGGGTAAAAATTTTGAGGGGGGAAAGGGCTACAATGAGCGGGGTTGTCTCACTTAGCAGTTTTGGCTGGATTTAGTCAATAATCCCCAAGTCAAGTTTAAGGGGGGAATTGTTAGGTAAACTTGACTCGGGATAGAGTCAGTGTTGACTAGGGTAAATAGTAGTGGTTTTGGGGCACATGGTATTGTGCACCCATGGTTTTCAGCCCATGGTATTGCATATAATGGAGCCTATAAAAGGCTGGGAAGAATTCGTTGTAATGTAGGCCTGGAGGTGAGCAGTGAAGGTTCACTTGACCAGATTGGCTAGGGTTTTGGCCGACGCTTAATGAAACTTCATTGGTTGGGTTTTTCCCAAGATTTGGGGTTTTCCCGGATAAACATCTATGTTTATGTTTATGATTTGTTGTTTTCCTTTTATGCTTATTCCTCTCAGTAAATAATTTATTATTTCTCCGGTAAATTCTAACAGAATATTGGGCCATATACACCATGGTGCTTTGAAGATCATGAAACATATTTGTACAGGACTTCAAAAGGGTGCACTTTAGCAACGAGATACATTCAAAGGGTGTACATTGGGGAAGTACACCAAATCCACATTTCACGATAAGGAAAGTCGAGCAAAGGAAATCCTTGAGAGAGTTCACTCATATGTGTGTGCACCATTCTCGATGACCTCCATAGAAAAACACAGGTATTATGTGATCTTTGTAGATGATTATTCACAAAAGTGTTGAATTTTCTTCATGTAGAAGAAATATTAGACGTCCTCAAATTTTTGTGAGTTCAAAGCACTTGTTGAGAAAGATGCAGGGAAGAAGGTGAAGGTTCTCATAAGCGACAATGGTGGGGAATATGTCTCGAACGAATTCAAGAACTTCTGTACTTCAGAAGGAATTCGACGAGAATTGATAGTAGCTCATAACCCACAATAGAATGGGGTTTCATAAAGGAAGAACAAAACTGTTGTGGGAGAAACATGAGCGATGTTGCATGATTAGGGCTTATCGTTGCATATGTGGGAAGAATCCTGCAAAACAACAATATTTTTGCATAACAGAAGTCATCATCGAATAGTTGGGGTGAGTACACCAGTGGAATATTTTTTAGGTAAGAGACCGGATGTGTCGCATTTTAAAATTTTTGGTTCATCAGTTTATTGTCATGTGACAAAAGATGCTAGGAAGAATCTAGAGCCAATAACTGAGTTGGGAATATTTGTGGGGTACAACGATACACCTCACAAATATCAAGTGTACTTGATAACACACATGATAGTGGTAAGAAGAGATGTGAAATTAGATGAAGAGAAGCCATGTTAATTTCCCTAGAGAGGGAGATTCAGTTGCATGAAGTTGAGGAGCTCTTAGCTCCAAAAGCAAAACCTCAAGATGTGGAGAAGCCACAAGCAGAGGAACCGAGAGTGGAAGAACCCACTCATGTAGAGCCATCCAGAGATGAAAGAAAGTGCACCATAGAGGCTCATAGGTTGGTGCTTGATGCTAGAGAGAATGTGGGAGCACCCACATCACAGCACATGGAGTGAAGGTCCCAAGAGTGGTAGACTGGCTACATGGCTCTTATGAGCGGGAGTGTAGAGATATAGCTATCCTATTTCGAGGAAGCGGTGCAAAAACTAATGGGATGATGCCATGGTTGAGGAGTATGAATCCATTATCAGAAAACGTGCATGGTAATTTGTCCCAAGATCAGAGGGGAATTCAGTTGTAGGATCTAGGTGGATCTACAAGGTGAAGTAGGAAGAATATGGGAGTGTGGAGAAACCCAAGACTAGATTTATAGCCATACGGTTATCTCAGATGTAGGGGATTTATAATGATGAGACCTTTCCACCAGTTTCAAGGTAATCATCAATCGTATCCTTCATTGCAGATGGGATGGTAGATACATCAGAAGGATGTAAAGAAAATCTTCCTCAATAGAGTGATTGAGGAAGAGGTGTACATTGAGCATCTGGAAAGTTTTGATATCTTTGATAGAGATTCACATGTGTGTTGAATCAAGAGAGCACTACATGGCCTGAAACAAGAACCTCATGCTTGGTACACTAGGAATGACATCTACTTCACCGGTTGGGCTTCACCAAGAGTGAAGCAGATGTGAACCTTTACCATGTTGTGGTAGAAGGTAAATGTTTGATCATTGTACTTTATGTCGATGATTTGATACTAACAGGTGATGAGAACCTCATAAAGTCTTGCAAAGATGATCTTGCAAGAGAATTTGAGATGAAGGACATGGGGCTCTTGCATTGTAACAATCCTAGTGAAAATTCCAAGTAATAAAGTTAAAAATAATAACCACGGTTGATGGGACACTTATTCCAAGCTGAATCTTGGGAAAAACATCCTAGTGGGTATTCATTTGGTTTATTATGGCTAAGGAAATTGGAAAAGGAAAAGGCAAAGGCTTTGGAAAGGAAACTTTTCATTTTTGGTACATTTGTTTGTAAAAATAATGAAAATGAGGAGAAAAGGGAGATGAAAAGTCACAGGTTGCATGTTGAAGTCCAACAAGAAATTGCAACACACACATTAGTGTGTGACCAACAAGTCCTAGCAATACATTAGTGTGAAGGCCAATTTAATTAATTAAGTTGGTGCAATGTCTAATTTAATTTTCCCTTAATTAAATTGGACAATAATATGTAATATTATCTCATGATCACTTGTAATATTTAACTGAGTGCGATAAACTTAGTTAGCTCATGAATTTCGAGTTGAGGGTGGTTGGTAAGGCATGCAAAGTAATTCTATTAGTTATGGAGTTCTAATTGTAGTTGGTGCATTAGTTTAATGCATGAGTAATCAGTTAACTTAGTTAGGTGAGTTAGAGTCAGTTGAACTAGTTGTAGTTGTTTATTGCACTAGTGAGAGATCAGGTGAATTAAATATTATTTAATTCACAATCAGTGATCTGCCATGCAACTGATGATTTACTATTAATAGATGCATGCATGTCAGTTCCAGTGGAGACCTAGTTGAGACAAAGGTTAAAGGGATGTTAACTATCAGTTGTGTGATTAGTTGGTTTCCTGCATGCAACTAGAAATCCATTGGATTTCCCATGATCCTTGCATAGTTTTGGAAGGAAAAAATTCCAAAATAATAGGGATTGCATTCATCAGTAATTGTGAAAGAAAGGAAGTCTATTTAGATGTTGATAAGTGGCGAACTGTTGGTCGATTTTGTCTGGGACAGTGTGATATAGTTGTGAGAGTGCAGGAGACTCTTGTGAGAAGAATGCATTGTAATTTTTTCATGATTCCATGGTGAATATACAATAGAAGATAGAGGGGTTTTGAGTAGCAAGCTTTCCTCGAGAAATTATCTGTGTTGTGGTTTGATTTGATTATTTCTTTGCTTAATGTGATTGGTGATTGTGTTTAATTTCCGTAATTGATTTGTAGAAGGATTCACTATCTAGCCGTAGTACATTTCTTGATCGGATTGAATCCATTGATATACATATATTAGTGTAATTTATACATGGTATCAGAGCATAGGAAATCACTATAGTGGAGGAGAAGATGAATTTGTGACTGAATAAAATTCAAATTTGAAAAAGTATTCTTGGTGTGATAGGCGAATCAGGATCAAAATGTATTTCAATGGCTTGAGATTGGAGTATGCACTTGAGGGCAGCTCTAACTATATTGCGTGGAAAGACGTGATGGAGGCAGTACTGGAGGACAATGGGTTGAAAGAATTCATTGATAATGATGTTCCCAAACCCGCTGTAGCAGATGCTGCAAATCTTGATGCTTGGAAAAAGAAGGTTGTAAAGGCGAGGATAATCTTACCAGAAGGAGTACGAGACCACATTGTCTCATGTCTCCATGGAAAGGCGACACCATATGTAATGTAGAAAGCTTTGAAAAATATAATATAATGTAGAATTTTTATATTATTTTGATGGTTAAAAAGAAATGTAAGTTTTTAAATAAAAAAAAGAAAAAAAGGAAAGAGAAATTGATTTTTTTAATTCTTTCTTTAGCATGAGGTTAGATGTTATTTAAAAGGATATGATTTTAATAGGTTATGGTAAGATAAAATTGTATTTTCATAATAATTTGGTATGTGTGGGATAAAATTGAATGTCATTTAAAGTCACATGGTTTCGTTAGTTAAATTAAGATACAATTACTTTTTGGTTTTTCTAATAAGATTTAGGATTATTTTTAACTAAAAGTTTGACATTCCAAAATGTAAATAAATAAATTAATATAAAATTATCTTTTAATTTTGGAATAAATAAGATTTAGAATTAATTTTTAATTGATTAAAAATTTGGTTTTTTCTAAATAAATAACTTAGTACTAGAAACATATGAAAGCATAAATATTTACTTCTCATAAATGAATATTATTTTTCATAAATAAATAAATAATTTATTTTAAATTATAATTATTTTTATTATTAATTAATAAAATATATAAATTTTTTTTTTATAAAAATAGATATAAAATAAAAAGGTGAAGAAATTATAAATAAGTATTTTTATAAAATAATAAATACTATATTTTTATATATAAATTCAAAACTATATTAAAAAAAATTATATATAAAATTTTTTACAAAGTTGCCACTTTACTTCATTATTGCTCAGTGGTGAAGAGGAGTGTGGCTAGGTGTAAAATTTAATTTTTAATTTAAAAAGAATATTTTTAGTTAAATTATTATTGTTGTTTTTGAAAGATATTTTTAAATTGATAGATATATTTAATAATTTTAAAAATCAATTTATATAAATACATTTGGTGTAGAATATACAATGATGAGGTGTACTATTAAGAAATTTCTTGATATTAGGTCATCGGTTCAAAATTTAGTGGGCAAAAATCGAGCCATGCTACACCAAACTTAGTGCGATCCTTGGGTGATTTTGACGACTTGTATTTCCCTAGGGTCCTGACTTCTTAATCCAAAAGTTGAGTGTGCAGTCATCTCAAGACTCACACAATTTAGCAAAGGGCGACATCATGTGAAAGGAAACTCCATATGCTATGTGAAATGCCTTAACAGATCAGTTTCAAACTAGCAATAACCATAGGAAGTTTTCACTAGAGGACGAGATCAGAAAGATCAAGATGGAGAAGGGCGACATGATACCAAAATACTTAATGAATTTCACTTAATGTCAAGATGAGCTTGGAAGTGTTGGTGTGACACTTTCCGACGATGATTTGGTGAGCCTAGAAATTCTAGGCCTTCCCAAGAGCTGACACAACTACCAAGATTCGGTGAATGGGAAGGAGAAGCGATTAAAGTGGGAGCAATTGTGGTCTGACTTGGTACAAGAAGAGATTCGGTGGAACACCAAAGATGGATCCTCATCAAATAATGATGATGAGGATAACTGTGCCTTGGCTGGAAAGGTGAAGAAAGGGAAGGAGAATGTGTCCCATTCCAAATCATATTCTGGTTAGACAGGCAAGAAGCCAGACTTGTCAAAGGTAAAATGTTTTCACTGTCATGAGCTTGGACACTATGGTACAAAGTGTTCGCACAAGAAGATCGCCATGAAGCACTCAGAAGGAGGGGCACATGAAACACTTACTTCATAGTTCAAGTTGGATTTCACCCTCATCGGATGCATGGTGTCATAGGTGATGGGTTATGTGTGGTACTTAGATAGTGGAGCTTCATTCCATATGACCGACAACAAATAATTCTTCAGTAACTTGAAGGAGAGGGATCTTTAGATGCACATCAATATGGGAGATGACGGGAGGTATAGGCGGCTACTGGCATAGGTACACTTACCTTTGATAGAGAGTTTGGTACTCCTCTCACATTAAAATATTTCATATATTTTCTTGGTTTCAAGAAGAATTAGGTTTTTGTTGCTATGTTAGAAGACTATGGCTATGATGTGATATTTAGCAAAGGAAAGGCATTCCTTCATCAAAAAGCCACGGGATAGGTAAAGAACCTTTAAAAATGAGATGTAGCAGATTGTGATGCCTTGAGCACGAAATAAGAGAAGTTGGAGAGTCGAGACATCAGTGAGTTATGGCTTCTCCCTCCCATTCACCGAATCTTGGTAGTTGTGTCAGCTCTTAGGAAGGCCTAGAATTGCTAGGCTCACCAAATCATCCTCGGAAAGTGTCACACCAATACTTCCAAGCTCATCTCGACATTGAGTGAAATTCATTAAGTATTTTGGTATCATGTCGCCCTTCTCCATATTGATCTTTCTGATCTCATACTCTTGTGAAAACTTCCTATGGTCGCTGCTAGTCTGAAACTGATATGTTAAGGCCTTTCACATAGCATATGGAGTTTCTTTTCCAGGGTATCATGTTGCCCCTTTTTAGTTAATTCTTAGATAATTCCTAAATGCAAGTGGGTGTGTCCAGTATCTCAACATATAAGGATGTGCATATAAATCGAAATATAGTGATGTAAAAATTCTGAAAAAAAAGTGTTGTATATAAATAAAAAAATATATAGATGTCTAAATTTTGAAAAACGATAGTTTAAAATGTGGAAATTGGCAAAAGAAGAGGTTATAATTTAATTTAATTTTAATTAAATTATAAGGAAATTGTAATTCCACATCACATGACAACTTGTGCGAGTTAACTGAGTTGGAAAGACTTATTTAGCTCATTCAATTCGAGTTGGGGGTAAAATTTGAGGCATGTAGAATTCACTCTAAGATTATTTTGAGTTGTAATTGTTTAACTTAATTATTTGAGTTAAAATTAGTTTAACTAGTTCTAACTGATAGATGACTTAGTGAGAGGTCGAGTGAATTAAATCTGATTTAATTCACATGCAGTGATCAATCAGATAACAAATAATTCACTCTAAATAGTTGTTTCATGTCAATTGTAAGGAAATCCCAGTTGAGATTGGAGTTAAAGGGAAGTGGACTACTAGTTTTATAATTAGAAAATTGTACACGTCATTCATGAGTTCATCAATATGCCTTGGATGTATTGCGCAATCAATTAGTTGTATTTTCCTAATTAATAGGGGCTTAATTCCATTAGGAATGTGTGAGAAAGATTGGTCAGATAGGGGAAAGGAATTGGTTAAGTATTGGACAAAACCCGCTCAGATTAGTGTGAGACAGTCAGAGATAGTCCAGAGAGATCCCAAGCCTGATAGACGCATTGTATTGTTTAATATTCTTGAATTTATGCAATATACAGATAGAGGGGTTTTGAACTGAGGATTTCCCCAGATATATCTTTGTGTTGTGCGATTGAAATTCTTTCTCTTTCCTGTTCATGTGATTGTGTGATCGTAATTGGTTTCCGTAATTTGTAGAATAGATTCAAGTATTTTGTTTTAGAATATTACAATATTAGTTGAATCTATGTTTATTTTCTACATGGTATGAGATCAGGATTCTCTATAGAAGAGAAGAACCAAAGTTTTTTTTGAAAAGGTGAATCAAATTTGCAGATATTCTTAAGGACCAACAACAGCTCTAGATGTATTTATGTGGATTGAGACTCAAATATTCCCTTGCGGGTAGTTTGAATTACATAACTTGGAAGGAAATGATGGAGGCAATGTTGGAGGAAAACAGACTAAAGGAATTCATATATAGTGATATTCCCAGGCCTGCAATAATAGATGCTCAACATTTTGATGGAAGGAAGAGGAATGTAGCAATGGAAAGAAGGATTCTGTTAGAGATCATATTGTCTCGAACCTCCATGGAAAGAAAAATCCATATGCTGTGTGAAAGGCCTTAACAGATCAGTTTCAGACTAGCAGCGACCATAAGAAGTTTTCACTAGAGGACAAGATCAAAAAGATCAAGATGGAGAAGGGTGACATGATACCAAAATACTTAATTAATTTAACTCAATGTCGAGATGAGCTTGGAAGTGATGGTGTGACACTTTCCGAGGATGATTTGGTGAGCCTAGAAATTCTAGGCCTTCCCAAGAGCTGACACAACTACCAAGATTCAATGAATGGGAGGGAGAAGCCATAATTCACTGATGTGTCGACTCTCCAACTTCTCTTATTTCGTTCTCAAGGCATCACAATATGCTACATATCATTTTTAAAGGTTCTTTAATCTAACCTCAATCTTCTTCACCTATCTCGTGGCTTTGTGATGAAGGAACGCCTTTCCTTTGTTAAATATCACATCATAGCCACGGTCTTCTAACATAGCAACAAAAACCTAATTCTTCTTGAAACCAAGAACATATATGAAATATTTTAATGTTAGAGGAGTACCAAACTCTCTATCAAAGGTAACTGTACCTATGCTAGTAGCCGCCTATACCTCCCGTCATCTCCCATATTGATGTGCATCTAAAGATCCTTATTCTTCAAGTTACTGAAGAATTATTTGTTGTCGGTCATATGGAATGAAGATCCACTATCTAAGTACCACACATAACCCATCACCTATGACACCATGCATGTGATGAGGGTGAAATACAACTTGAACTATGAAGTAAGTTTTTCATGTGCCGCTCCTCCTGAGTGCTTCATGTCAATCTTCTTGTGCAAACACTTTGTACCATAGTGTCCAAGATCGTGATAGTGAAAACATTTTACCTTTGAAAAGTCTGGCTTCTTGCCTGTCTAACCAGAATATGATTTGGAATGGGACACATTCTCTTTCCCTTTCTTCACCTTTCCAACCAAGGCACAGTTCTCCTCATCATCAGTATTTGATGAGGATCCATCTTTGGTGTTCCATCGAATCTTTTCTTATACCAAGTTAGACCACAATCTCTCTCATTTTAATCGCTTCTCCCTCCCATTCACCAAATCTTGGTAGTTGTGTAAGCTCTTGGGAAGGCCTAGAATTTCTAGGCTCACCAAATCATCCTCGGAAAGTGTCACACCAACACTTCCAAGATCATCTTGACATTGAGTGAAATTCATTAAGTATTTTGGTATCATGTCTCCCTTCTCCATCTTGATCTTTCTGATCTCGTCCTCTAGTGAAAACTTCTTATGGTCGTTGCTAGTCTAAAACTGATCTGTTAAGGCATTTCACATAGCATATGGAGTTTCCTTTCACATGATGTCACCATTTTCTAAATTGTGTGAGTCTTGAGATGACTGCACACTCAACTTTTGGATTAAGAAGTCACGACCCTAGAGAAATACAAGTTGTCAAAATCACCCAAGGATCGCACTAAGTTTGGTGTAGCATGGCTCGATTTTTGCCCAATAAATTTTGAACCGATGACCTAATATCAAGAAATGCCTTAATAGTACACCTAATCATTCTCTATTCTACACTAAATGTATTTATATAAATTAATTTTTAAAATTATTAAATATATCTATCAATTTAAAAATATCTTTCAAAAACAACAATAATAATTTAACTAAAAATATTCTTTTTATATTAAAAATTAAATTTTACATCTAGCCACACTCCTCTTCACCACTGAGCAATAATGAAGTAAAGTGATGTGAAATTCAATGAAGAGAAGGCCATGTGAATTTCCCTATAGAGGGAGATTTAGTTGCATGCAGTTGAGGAGCTCTTAGCTCCAAAAGAGAAACCTCAAGTTGTGGAGAAGCCACAAGCAGAGGAACAGAGAGTGGAAGAAACCACTCATGTAGAGCCATCCAGAGACAAAAAAAAGTGCACAATAGAGGATCATAGGTTGGTGCTTGATGCTAGAGAGAATTTGGGAGCACCCACATCACAACACAGGGAGTGAAGGTCTCAGGAGTGGTACACTGGCTACATGGCTATTATGAGCGAGAGTGTAGAGCTAGAGCTATACTCTTTCGAGGAATCAGTGCAACAAATAATTCGGGATGATGCCATGGTTGAGGATTATGACTCCATTATCAGAAACAATGCATGGGAATTTGTCCCAATTTCAGAGGGGAAGTCAGTTGTAGGATCCAGGTGGATCTACAAGGTGAAGCAAGAAGAATATGGGAGTGTGGAGAAACACAAGGCTATATTTATAGCCATAGGGTTATCTTAGGTGTAGGGGATTTATAATGATGAGACCTTTCCACTAGTTGAAAGGTAATCATCAATCGTATCCATCCTTTCACTTTTAACACATATGGGATGGTAGATACATCAGAAAGATGTAATTGCAATCTTCCTCAACAGAGTGATTAAGGAAGAGGTGTACATTGAGCATTCAGAAAGTTTTGATATATTCGATAGAGATTCACATGTGTGTTGAATCAAGAGAGAAATGCATGGGCTAAAACAAGAACCTTGTGCTTGGTACAGTAGGATTGCGTTTAACTTCCACAATTGATTTGTATAAGGATTCAATATCTAACCATAGTAAATTTCTTGATCAGATTGAATCAATTGATACACATATATTTGTATTATTTATACATGGTATCAAAGCATAGGAAGTCACTATAGTGGAGGAGAAGCTGAGTTTGTGACTGAATATAATTTGAATTTGAAAAAGTATTCTTGGTGCGATAGGCGAATCAGGATCAAAATGGATTTCAATGGGTTGAGATTAGAGTATGCACTGAAGGGCATATCTAACTATATTGCGTGGAAAGACGGGATGGAGGCAGTAATGGATGACAATGGGTTGAAAGAATTCATTGGCAATGATGTTCCCAAACCCGTTGTAGCAGATGTTGCAAATATTGATGCTTGGCAAAAGAAGGTTGCAAAGGCTAGGATGATCTTACATGAGGGAGTACGAGACCACATTGTCTCAAGTCTCCATGGAAAAGCAACCCCATATGCAATGTGGAAAGCTTTGATAGATATTTTTCAAAGCAGCAGTGATCATAGAAAATTTCCACTGAAGGACAAGCTGAGGAAAATCAAAATGGAGAAAGGCGACACCATTCTGAATATTTAACAAAGTTTATTTGATGTCAAGATGAGATTGGGAGTGTCAAAATTACTATTGAAGATGATGACTTGGTGAGCCTAGCTCTTCTACGACTTTCCAAGAGTTAGCATAGTTATAAGGACTCTGTCAATGGGAGGGAAAAACTGCTAGATTGGGAACGACTTTGGTTGGATTTGGTGCAAGAAGAATTCAAGCAGAATGCCAGGGATGGATCTTCATCTAAGAATGATGATGAATAAGATTTCACTTTGGCTGCCAAGGTGAATAAGGGGAAAGGAAAGAAATTTCATTCCAAATCCGAGTCTGACAAAGATGGCAAGAAGCACGACATGTCTAGAGTGAAGAATTTTCACTGTCACAAGAATGGACATTATGCCACTGATTGTCCAAAAAATAAGAAGAACAAGAAGGCTTCAGGATCTGCACCTGGTGAGGCTTTGGCCTCGTAATTTTATCTTGAATTCTTGCTCATTGCATGCATGGTGTCAAATGCAATGGGATCAGTGTGGCACTTGGATAGTGGTGCATCCTTCACATGATGGGAGACAAAGAACTTTTCAATAGCCTATAGGAGAAGGACCTCCAGATGCATATTGAAATGGGTGATGATGGGCAGTACATTGCTACTGGGATTGGTACAGTTACCTTCCAGAGACATTCAGGTAAACCCTTTCTATTAAAATACGTAATGCATGTACCAGACTTGAAGAAAATTTTTGTCTCAGTCGCAATTTTGGAGGATAGAGGCTATGATGTTGTTTTCATTGAAGGAAAAGATTTCCTTCGACACAAAGAAATAGAACAAGCCAAGAAGATTGGGATTCATGTGAATAATCTCTATAAAATTGATGTAGATGGCTGCACAACATTGATGGGTAAGGCAGAAAAAGTGGTGAGCCGAGATGAGGGTGAGTTATGGCATAGGTGATTGGGCCATCTACACCACAGAGCCTTCAAGGTCATGCAACAAATTTCTACAAGACTTACCAAGGGTACTCTTGCGCAGTTAGACACATGCAAGGGATGTATTATGGGGAAGTATGTAAAGGCCACTTTTCACGAGAAGGAGAACTGAGCCTCAGAAATCCTTCAGAGAGTTCACTCAGACGCATGTGGACCATTCTCTACTACTTTGATAACAAAGCATAAGTACTATGTGATATTTGTTGATGATTTTTCTAGAAAGTGATGGATCTAATTCATGCAAAAGAAATATCAGACGTTCTCAAAATATCTTAAGTTCAAAGCACTAGTGGAGAAAGACACGGGGAATCATGTGAAGGCTCTTAGGAGTGACAATGGTGGTGATTACATCTCCAATGAATTCAAGAATTTCTGTAGCAAAGAAAGAATTCAAAGAGATTTGAATGCGCCTCATAAACCATAACATAATGGGGTTGTAGAAAGAAAGAATAGAAAAATTGTGGGTGCAACACGAACGATGTTGCATGATCAGGGCCTATTGTTGCATCTATGGGCGGAAGCATGCAACACAATAGTATTTGTGCAAAACCATTGTTCTCATCAGATACTTGGAATGAGTACACCAGAGGAGGATTTTTCTAGTAAGAAATCTGATGTTTCACATTTTAAGATTTTTGTCTCATTTGGTTATGTGCATGTGAACAAAGACACCAGGAAGAAGCTCAAACCAACAACTGAGATTGGGATATTTTTGGGGTACACTAATACTCCCCACAACTATCGGGTGTATTTTCCAAACAATAGGATGAATGTTGTGAGACGGGATACAAAATTTGATGAGGAGAAAGCCATGTGATTTTCCCTTGAGAGGGAGTTGGATTTTCATGCAGAGGAGGAATTCTTGGTTCCAAAGAATGAACCTCAAGATGTGGAGTAGCCACATGCGAAGGATCATGGAGTGGCAGAAAACACTCATGGACATCCATCCACCAGAAATGATTGAAGGCGCACCACAGAAGCTAATATATTGAGACTTGATGCGACAGAGAATGTAGGAGCCCCTACTTCACTACACAGATAGACACAATCTCCAGACAATTTTACTGGATACATGGCTCTTATGAGAAAGTGTATTGTGACAAAACCATCTTCCTTTGAAAAATCAGTGCAACAACCAATTTGGTTTGACATCATGGTAGAGGAGTATGAATCCATTGTCAAGAATAGTGCATGGGAAGTTGTCCCAAGACTGGTAAGAAAATTAGTGGTTGGATCTAGATGGATCTATAAGGTGAAGCAAGCAGCAGATGGGAGTGTGGAGAAGTACAAGGCCATATTTGTGGCCCAAGTATTCTCACAAGTTGAGGGGATTGACTATGAGGAGACTTTCGCACCAGTCATGAGGTACTCTTCCATTATATTTATCCTTACACTCTCAGCACTGATGGGGTGGCACATTCATCAAATGGATGAGAAAACCGTGTTTCTCAATGGAGTTATTGAGGAGGAAGTGTACATAGAGCAACTAGAAGGTTTTGAGATCTTTGACAGTGAGTCACATGTGTGTCGACTCAAGAGAGTACTGTATGGGTTAAAGCAAGCACCTCATTCTTGGTACACTCAGATTGACAACTATTTCACCAGGTTGGGCTTCATCAAAAGTGAAGTGGATGAAAACATGTACCAGATTGTTGTTGATGGTAAGCTCTTGATTATCATACTATATGTTGATGATATAATTTTGACAGGTGATGAGAAGCTAATAACTTCTTGCAAGGAGGATCTTGCAAGGGAGTTCAAAATGAAGGACATGGGACTCCTTCACTATTTCCTTGGTTTGGAAATATGGCAGCGGGATGGTGAACTCTTTGTTTCTCAACACAAGTATGCCAAAGAGATTCTAAGTAAGTTTCACATGGAGAGTTGTAAGCCCATGGATACTGCTCTTCTAGGAAATTGGAGGAAAGAGCATGCTACTTCAGGATAAGTAGTGGACGCTACTATCTACAAGTAGCTAGTCTGTTCATTGATGTACTTGGTGAACACCATACCAGACATTTTCTATGCAGTCAACCAATTGATTCAATCTGTGGTTAATCCGACCAAGCTCTTTTGGAAGGCGGGGAAGCATGTCTTGAGATATATCAAGGGCACTACAGAGTATGGATTATGGTACAAATAGACAGAGGGAGTGAAGCTTCAAGGCTTCATGGATTTAGATTGGGTAGGAAGTCCATCAGACAGAAAGAGCACATCAGGAGGGATCTTCATCATAGGATTGACATAAGTTTCTTGGTACAACATGAAGTAGCGATCTATGGCACTCAATTCAGCCAAGGCAAAGTACATGGCAGCAAGTTAGGCTGCATGTGAGGTCATCTAGATAAGAAAGATCCTATTTGGTTTATTTAGTTCTCATATTGATCCAACGGTAATACATTGTGATAACCATAGTTGATTAAACTCTTAGTTAATTCGGTATTCCATGATAGGTCCAAGCACGACATCTGGTACAACCATCTCAGAGATTGTGTTCAGAGGTGCATTATGTTACTTCAATACATTCCCATAGAGGATCAGGATGCAGATATTCTGATGAAGGCACTCGCCAGGAGAAAATATGAATACCATAGAGGCAGGATCGGGTGGCAGATAATCCCTTTCTTGTTGAGAGGGAGTGTTGAAGTCCAAAAAGAAATTGCAGCACACACACTAGGGTGGGACCAACAGGTCCTAGCGATACATTTGTGTGAAGGCCAATTTAATTAATTAAATTGATGCAGTGTCTAATTTAATTTTCCCTTAATTAAATTGGACAATAAAATGTAATCTTATCTCATGATCACTTGTAATAGTTAACTGAGTGTGATAAACTAAGTTAGCTCATGAATTTGGATTTGATGTTGGTTGGTGAGGCATGCAGAGTAATTCTATTAGTTATGGAGTTCGAATTGCAGTTGGTGCATTAGTTTAATGCATGAGTAATCAATTAACTCGGTTAGGTGAGTTAGAGTCAGTTGAACTAGTCGTAACTGTTTGTTGCACTAGTGAGAGATCAAGTCAATTAAATATTATTTAATTCACAATCAGTGATCTTCCATGCAACTGATGATTTACTATTAATAGCTGCATGCATATCAGTTCCAGTGGAGACCCAGTTGAGACAAAGGTTAAAGGGATGTTAAGTATCAGTTGTGAGATTAGTAGGTTGCCCACATGCAACCAAAAATCCATTGGATTTCCCATTATCCTTGTGCAGTTTTGGAAGGCCAAAATTCCAAAAGAATAGGGATTGCATTCATCAGGATTTGCGCAAGCAAGGCAGGCTATTTAGAGGCTGATAATTGGCTAAGTGTTGGTCAATTTTGTCCGGGACAGTGTCAGACAGTTTTGAGAGTGCAAGAGACTCTTGTGAGAAGAGTGCATTGTGATTGTTTCATGATTCCATGGTGAATATACAATAGAATATAGAGGGGTTTTGAGCAGCAAGATTTCCTCGGGAAATTATCTGTGTTGTGGTTTGATTTGATTCTTTCTTTGCTTAATGTGATTGGTGATTGTGTTTAATTTCCACAATTTATTTGTAGAAGGATTCAATATATACATTTAGTACATTGCTTGATCAGATTGAATCCATTGATATACATATGTTTGTATAATATCTACATTGCATGCGAGGACAAAAATGGCGAAAAATAATTGAAAATAATGGAAAATGAAGAAAATAGAGGCCTATTCTATAAAAAGGCTTCTAAGGATCATTTGGTACCTTTTATCAGTGAATTTTTTGGAGATCTCTCATTATTCTCTCTCTCTCTCTCTCTCTCTCACACACACACACACTCTTGGACACTTAGAGATTTTGGAGCACTTTGGAATTAGAGCAAGAAAGGAAAGAAATTAATGAGAAGGAGGAAGAAAGCAAATAGGAGAAGGAATTAAGCAACTACAACATGATTCTTTGCAGGCATTGATTTTCATGTATGATTTCCTTGCTATATTTGGCATGCATGGTATTTCATGTGGTTCTTTTGTCTTGGCATGGGTTTTTTCTAGGTGTGACAATGTATTCAACCTAGCCTTTCCATTTCCAGATAGCCATGGTGTTGTGGAGTTCTCATTTTTGGTTTAGTTGGATTTCAAAATGGATTTGAAGTTGAGTGAGGTGGATCTCTGAATTATTATGGAACTGGTTCATGTGTTTCCTTGGTTTTGGGCCTAGTGATCCAGGTTTGGATTGCAGTAAATCCTGAGTGGTGGTTCTTGTCCATTCAGACCTAGGAATCCCAAGTTTGGTATATACGGTAAATCCTGGAGAGTATGCCTTAGTTTAGGTCCCAGAGACCCCTGATTCAGACTGTGGGCTACGGTAAAGCCTAAGAGACTAGGAGACAAGAAAATTCCTCATGGTTTAGGTAGAGAGAATCTAGTGATATCCATGCTGGTGTTGGTCTAGTGATTGGGTGTGTATCACCGTAAAGCTTGATTTCTATTTGATGAGGGTGAGGTGGTTTAGCCTTGTGATGCCCTGGTTGGTATTTTTGGGTTGAGTCCCACATTCATGCTTGGAATATGGCATGTGGGTGATTGGATGAAGAGAGTTTTGGCTCAGCTAATCTATGGTCGAGTGGAACATGGAAGTCCCATCTCTGGTTGGTTTTTATATCCATAAATGGGAATATCATTCGTTTGGTATTTGGTATGAAACTGTACTGGTTATTATGTGGATTCTATTGTTGTTGTATCCACTGTATATTTGTTGTCATTATGTTAGTTATAAGAATGTATTTGATCAATGATGATGTAGGGATCTATCCATGTTTTTAATTGTAAATGAATGCACAATGTATATATGGTAAAATAAATTATATGGCCTCTAATGATGTAGGGGATAAATTCTTCATGGCGATTCTCAGATAAGTATGAGACCTCTTTGCTCAGTTACGTTGTTTACACCCGCAGATTCAGTGTTTGTGATATGTTTTAAAAAATGTATGTCATGGCTAGGAGGGGTATGGATGAGTTATTAATGATGTGATTGCTTCTGTATCATTGTCTTGTTTTTATTTATCATCTCAGAAATTTTCATGAAGTTCTGGGTAGGGCATTGGGGTCTGGGCCTAAAAATGTGGCTCAAATCCTGGGGCAACAGGAACAAAACTGAGCATTTTGGGTCTTGGCTGCTGGGATGCAGTACTATGTCTGCGGCTATAGCCTCCTGGCTATTGGCATCTAGTGTTATGCTTGCAACTATGGATTAAAGAGGTCAAAATTTCAATGTGGCCCAAGGGTAAGAGGCCTGAAAGGTTGGGTTAGCTCCTGGGGTATCATTGATGATGTAAATGGTTTGTATGTTTTGTTTCCATTGGTTCCACTTCCTTAAGGTCACCTGGGAGTTTGAATCTCATTATAGTAGCCTCTCATCACATGTTTACCCTAGTTGGCTGGTTACTTGGGTAGATGTGGGAAGAGGGTGTTACAGAGTGGTATCAAAGCATGGTTCAACCGTTGGACTGGATGGGCGGTGTGTTGGTCATGATTTTATATTGGTTGCATATGATTTTTTCATATATATGGTGTATTTTTTTGTTGCATCCGTGTTGTGTTGGCCATGGTGGCATTGGTGTCTCCATGGAAGGACTAATGGTGTTGTTGTCAAAACATTTTCATGTGTATGTGACTGATTAAATGTTTTTCATGCTTGTGTATTGTGCGTGATCACTTGCTTACATGTTGCTACATGTTGTATATGCATTGCTTGTTTATGCAGGTCACATATTGGTCATGCTTGTGTGTTATCCATGTATGCTTGCTTAGGTGATGTTATATGTTGAACATGCATTGATCATTCAATGATTGGTTACATGTTGCTTATGCTGGTGTATGGTCTGTGCTTGTGATTGTGTGGGGTCAAGTTGCATTAGTATGGTTGAGGTTGTCATGTATTAGGTCATGGAGTGTAATTGGTATGATTATGCATCTATGACTGGACTCTAATTAGAATGATGTTTATGTGCTGATATACCATGTGTTACGAGTTTATATGTTGTTATTATTTTTTATATACATGTATTACACTGATTGGTTGATCTTGTAGGAACTATACTCCCCAAATGACACTAAGGTACATTGGTTTGTTGTTATTTGGTTTAGTTGACATATTATACCTTGTAGGAGAAAGATAAACATGGATCGAAATATGGTAGACAACAAGGACTCTCCCTGTGACTCATATGAGTAGCATGGTGGGAACTCTTCTAATTTGGTAGACACATTGAGAAGCCTAAAGGAAGAAATAAGGAGTTGTAAGGTGGACAATGACATGATCATGTAGGCACAAGAGAAACAAGAAGAGGTGAATGCAATACTTATTCATACATTGTCATATTTGCAGAAACAAGGGCCACTATGGATCAACTATGAACATGTTGTTCTATAAAACACCCCCATTTATTTTAATAATAAATGGGGACCCTTTAAAAAATAAATAGAATTTTAGAAGAATTATTTTGTTTTAAGCGTTAAGTCTTGAACTTTAGAAATAAAAGGACTTTTTATTTTTTCTTTGATTTCATTTCTCTTAGTGCAGATAGAAAAACTTACAAGCTAAACAAAGTTAAAACACATATAGGATTTTTGAATTGCGATAAAGCGCTTCAACCTTTTTTTAATTATACAAAATCCTAGTTGAAAGAGCTTAAAAAGCCCTTAAATTTATAAATCGCACAACGCCTCTTTTAAAAGACAAACTTATATCATTTTAAAAGGAATTGCGATAAGTTAGACCTGATGAGACAATAAACCAACAACGAGATGTATCCGTAAAATCCGTGAAAGTGAAATACCTCGAGTCTTTAAGCACATATCAAATTCCGCAACGATTAACCAAATGTAAAGTTATATTCACTGTAAGAAAGTGCAATGTGCAATTTGCGTAGATCAAATTTCGGATCTCACTAGTGGCGAAAATATATACTATTGCTATATGCTAAAAGTTGTGATTTGCGCTATAAAATTTATTATTCAAGTGCTTGAAGTGATTCTTATTCAATCGATCTATTATAAGATATAACTAATTATATCATTGGATTAAACATATTGCGTAAGGCGTGCAAGAGATTTTATAAACGAGTTAAGGGTTATTAACGACATTCAATGGGTATAGGGTTCAAAATATTGATATCTTACTTGAAGCATATTTTAAATTTAGAGCATCGAATTTTGATTTATGTTCATTTAACTCTATTCTCTGTCCTTGTCTCTCCTCATCTCAGATCTGAATTTACTCATTTTGCTTGAATTCAGGAAACTACCTAAGGAAGCAATATCAACAAGAATGGCAAAGAAAGGCAAATCATTTTCCCAAGCTTCTATTTATGAAACTGCAAAAATGCCTCCATTATTTTCAAACACTATGTGCAACAAAGACAATTGAGTTTCTTCATGGGAAGCCGTGTATAGCTTGTTTGAATATGAACATCCAAAAGAGATAAAGAAAATAGCAATGACATATAAGGTCGTTTCATCAGAACCATCTTACTTTGAAGTTGCATGTTCATTTATCCATAGGATAGCCGTAAGGCCGAAGATATTACCATACACTAATATGGTAAGATGGTTCATTGATAATCTCAACATTGCAGATAAAAAATTCAAGAATTCCAAGCTATAGAACATGGGTTCATTTACCATTGAGGATTTGCGAACAATGTATCATTTTCCTTCCCCACAAAAGATTTATGATAAAGCTTTCTTGGAAATATTTTCAAGAAATAATTCAGACTTAATGAAGGTGGTGAAAGGATGGAAAGAAGACCATGGAAAGATAAAGCGGGATAAACTTGGTATGTACCCCATAACACAATTGCCGTCACCTTACTCTTTTGTAGCAGGAATCCTATGTAGACTATTTGGTAGACATGATACCACTAAATTCTCCATTGAGTGGGTTCCTTTGATTGACGCAGTTGTAAATTCCATTGTCATGAATTGGGAAAACATTTTATCTGATAACTTTTCCAAAACCATTATGGATTACAGAACCAATAGAGTCTTTTCCACTAGGACAATTCCCCCTTTTTATATGAGCGCATATATCATGGATGCTATATGTTTCTGCTTGAATTTTCCTATTATGGGTTGGAAGTGGATGAGATAAGACCCTAAAACGATTAATATATATCATAGAGCTCTATGGGAGTCTGAATTTTATTTACATTTTTACAAAATTTGTCATGGAGTTATGTTGCCCATTTATCAGATTATTTATAATGAAAGAATTCCTATAATTTCCAAAGAAGCTAGTGCTGATATTTACCTGTATCCAGATGGTTTGGTGAGGAAAATTTTACTTATATCAGAGCTTTTGGGCATCTGTCTTCTCCTCATGTCCTACCCTACTAATTTCCAGACAAACTTTTGGCAATAGAAATTGCATACCAAACTCTTGTAAGCAGTATAACCAAGCAAATCAGAGATTCCAAGAAAGCCATCTAGCCTACCTTCCCATTACAATGTGGTACTTTTTCCCTTTTTGACATAGGTCATGTAGCTAAATAAATTCCAAATATTACTTCAATGAACCTGGCTTTAATGCCAGGAATTTAATATGATCCAAATGATGTGGTCCAGAATTTTACCACTAGTCTTAAACTCAGATCGTTCATGAATGAAAATGATATGTTCGATGATTTATTTGAAGGTGTAGAGAAGTTTTCAGATGTGTTAAAAACTACATATTATAAGCTCAGTGTGGAAGACCTTAAAGCTTTTCATCAATACAGAAACAAGAGGTTAGAAACAGTCCCATTGGACTTGTTACAAATGGAATATGTAAGAAGACCAACTCCCAGCATCAGTTTAGTTGATGAAGCTAAAGATATGTCAGAAGATGAGTCACAAGAAAAGTCAATTCGAGATTCTAACAATTCACAACATTAGTCTAAGAGCTCATATCATTATGATAGTGAATCTGAGAGAAAAAATGAAAGCCCTGAGAAGATAATTGAAAAAGTAATTAAAGGAATTGGTATGCAAATTGAGGAAGAAACTTGTGGAGCTAAATCATATTCAAAAGATGTCCAGACTACACCTGAGCTGACAGTAAAACCTCAAGCAAAGGATTTAAAGACAGAATGGAAAATTTTTACTAAAGCACTGGATACATCGCCACCACCAAAGCCAAATCCTAAAGGATCAACAAGTTTTCAAAATCCTGAGCAAACCCAGAATATAGTAGATCCTGTTGTGCCACTCCAACAGGTACCAGAATTTCAGAAACAAGAGATCATCCTGGCCTACCCAACAAAAGAAATAATTTTTAAAATTGAATAAATACCTCCACTAGATGTTTTCTACAGCCCAAGTCACAAAGCTGTAGTCAAGAGGAGGAAGAGAAGAAGAATTGATGAAACAATGAATGCTCATAATAATGAATCAGTGGATGCTGTCTGGAAAAATTATTTTTCCAATCATACTGAACATCTTACTAAAATATCACAGTTTGCTGGTGCATATGCAACTACTACAATTGATAAAGAAGAAGTGAAACTTCTTCTCAAACAAAAGGAAGATAAAGTTCAAGAATTGGAAAGACAACTAGAACAAGAAAAGCTTAATGCCAATAAGAAAATTGAGATGAAAATGTCATAGTTCGAAAAGGAATTTGAAAGATTAAAGTTGGAGCACCAAGTACAGATTTCAGAGAAGAAAACACATATAGAATTAGTGATGGATAAGCTGAAAAGCCAGCCTCAAACAGAGCGGTTTATAAAAGAGGCACTTGAATGGAATGTAAAATTGAAGCAGCAACAAGAAACATTTTGTCACCCAATATCAACTACCAGTTCATATTTTGATACAAGTAATATTTTGATTCAATAAGTGGAAAATAGGAGACCGGCATGTGAAAAGGTTCAAAGGAAATTTCTGAGTTCATCCTATGGAAAAAATATGATGCAGGAAAGAAATTTGATCTCCCCAAAATTGATAAGTTTCACAAAGATATTGTATTTAAATATTGGGAAATGCAGTTAAGACAGGCAGAAAAGGCAACACCAAAGGAAACAAATCTAACAAATGAGATCATCGAGTCTTTAATGAACAACTTCTAAATGTTGAACTTATCAAAGGATCTAAAGCCGAAATGATTCCAGAACTTAAACTATTAGAAACACAGTTCAAAGAAAGCGCAGAGACACAAGCATAAGCTATTAAAAAGATAACTAAGTTAGATCAAGAAAATTACTAGAAATTTCTAATCAAACCACATCATCAATGCCTGACTATACAATCCTTAATTGATTCTACTAAGAAATTGTTTCTAGCACTTTCAAATGTTGTGTTTAAAGGCCAGGTCAGATCTGGGATCACACAGCCAGCTCAGCTGAATCCAATGGTAGATATTTTCCACCTCAGAGATCAAATCGGAAAAGAAGATCAACCCACCTAAGCATATTATTATTTTTATTTCTAGATTGTAGTTTAAGTTTACTCATTATGAGGAAGGTTGTCTGAAACCTCATAAATTTTTTATGTAATAATCTATTTTATACATATTTAGTTTAATATTTAAACCCTTCTCATGAATTTAGAGAAGGGTCCAAAAATTTGTCAAAAACATTTTCAAAGGAACGCACTTCTATATGTTTGTGAATGCCTTGATGAATTAATGGAACAAAATCTATTTTCTTTTGATATTGAAGTTGTTTAAGTGAAGTTTCACTTTTGTACTCATTGAATTTCTTTAACGTGAAGAGGAGAAGAATAATACTGTCGGTTTGAATGAGTAGAACCTCGTATATATGGTATTTCTACACATTATATTAAGTTTTAATTCTTGAATTGACAATCATATTTTATATGTATTACATATGAAAGTTGTTATCATAAGTAAATGTTAAATGCACTTTTGTACTGATATTTATTTATGGTTGCTTATCTCATATATGATCAAGCTTATGAATGCGATATATATTTCACAATTGTTTTGATTAAATTATTTTGTCAAAATAATTATTTTTACATAATTTTCATCTCTTTGAAGTATTGAATAATATTCATTACCAATTTTTGAAAGATATCTTTGTAGATTGCAATGAAGAATGAATACTCACGGGTCTATAGTAGAATAGATATTTAGTCACTGCATATGATAGATTAAATCATTTTCCATTTGCATGTTCTAAACAAACACACCCCCATTACCCTTATTGGGAAACTGGTCCCTTTATCCCCAGTCGGAGCCACTACACCAAACGGAAAAGGACTTGCTCTAAGGTTCAAACCAGGTGGTTTTCCCCCATGTTGTTGCAATGGAATTCCAAGGCTTCAACATTTTTGCGCTATAAGGAGGGCAATTGTGAATGGAAAAAAGGTCTGATCAATCTAAAAGCCAATATAAGAGTCTCTCTCCCTCTAGATCCCCTTCAACTTCTAGACCATTATCTAGATCTAAATCCTTAAGATCTGAGGTTGAACATCCCTCTCCTAAGTCTCCTAGTGAAACTTAACCAATACTGTCTCCAGATTTTCACCAAAACTCCCTAGAAGTTCAGTCTTTGATCAAAAATTTAGAGAGAGTATCCATTTCTGTTGAAAAACCTCAAACTTCTCAAACATATGAAATTATTGTTTCATATTCTTTAGAACCAATACAAATACTAACTCGATTAGAAACTTAGAAGACAAGGATCCCTCCTTTTGAATTTCCTATTGATACTTCTCGAAGGAAAATAAAGAAGACTGAGTCAGAGTCAACCACCAGCGAGGTCTTATACAATAATCCACACGATTCACCTCCATTACCTCCACTCATTTCAAAAACTTCTATTCCAACAATAAATGTTAGTTTAACTAGTTCCCGTACCAAAACTACTACTCCTTCAACTATTTTTAGCACTTAGCATGCCTCTTCTTCAAATAAAACTTCACTTATCATCTCCACCCAAGGTCCAATGGCAGGCCAACAACCTCCACCAAATGTAAAACCATGGAATAATCCAAGTGTTGTACAAATGTCTGCTCCTCTTCATCCTTTTCCTAAATAACCTGAAATATGGTTACCTAAATTCAATCTTGATGGTGGTCTCCCAGCTGAAGAACACATCCATAATTATATGCTAGCCATCAATTTGAAAGAGGTAACTAAATAAGACTTTGTAGTAAGATTATTTCCATATACTCTTACAAGATTTGCAGGATCCTGGTATTTTTCATTCCTGCTCACTCTATAACCAGTTGGAATATGTTTGAAGAACAATTCTTAGCTAAGTTTGGAGATGACCAAACCACTGCATCGCTCATCAATGACCTATCAAATCTAAAGGCTAAAACAGGAGAGAAAATAAAAGACTTCAATTCTAGATGTAATAAATTACTCAATAAAATCCCTGCTAGATTATTTCCTGGAGCTGAGGTTCAAATTGAGTGGTATATTTCTTCTTTCCCATCTAACATATCTATTTTCGTTGATAGAGTGAAGTTACCTACATTAGCAGAAAATATGAAGGAATCTTTGTCTGTAGAGAAATACATTATAGCTCTTGAAAAGAAGAATTCTCAAGAAGACAGAAAATCCAAGAAAGTATATTTCAAAGATGATTCAAAGAAGAAGCCACCAAAATATCCTTTTGAGGTAGAAGGTCTTCAGAAAGTTTGAAAAACCATGACAAATGAAATGGCAGACATCAAAAAAGAAGTTGTTGAAAGTTCGAGTGAAAAGAAGACTTTCAGGCCCTTCAGGAAAAATCAGTCTTCTAATTCTCAATCGCCCAACGTCATATCTAATGTTGAGTCTGATCAAGACATAGACGAGAAGCAAACAAAAGAAGAAGAAAATGAAGTCGAAGAGGAAGTTGAACTAAAGGGCATGTGGGATTTCATCCTACCAAATTATGAACAACACGAAGCTTTACCCGTTAGTACAAGAAGCAAGAATACCACTGATACAATGCAGCCTAATCAGAAATAGAGGAGTTCAACTCCTGCTAAATAAAAAAATAGTAAGTCGTAAGTATACATCTGATGCTACACAGACTAACCCTGCTCCTTCAGATGTTCTATCTACATCAAATACAATGGTAGTCTCTGACACCATTGAATATAATGTAGTGGATGATATGAAAAATACTAGGGCTAGTATTTCAATCCACGAACTTAATAAATTGAAACAACAACAAAAAAAATTACTTAGAGATTTGAATGCAGTTCCTGCTTCAGCCTTACCTGCTCCAGTAGTGGTTCAAGCTGCTAATAATATGGGAAAACCTCCTTATCCTTCAAATAAAATAGATGCCATAGATCTTATTATGATAGGTGATCAAACCATCTCTCATACTCCTCCATTCCTCTTGACCTATGAGATCTTTAATAAGAATGTCCATAATTTCATAATTGATTCAGGGGCTTCCTCTAATATGATGCCGAAATATATATGTGCTAAATTGAACATAAATCCTAAAAATTATCCTGTTCATATAGTTCAAATTGATAGGAAAAAAGTAGAGGTTTTAGGAGAAATAAATTATGTTTCCATTATATTATCATCAAATCCTAAGGCTTCCTACATAATTGATATTTTGGTAGCTGATATTCCTGAATTTTATGGTTTAGTATTGAGCAGAGACTGGTCTGAGTAACTTCATGGATATTTCACAACAGACTGGTCACATGTGTGGCTACGCCACAATGGAAAACCAAACCAAATTCGAGTAGACCATGATAAATTCATGAAACATACAGTTACTGATCTTGAAGGAATCAATGAGCCAGTAGCATTCAATAATAATATTATTGCAATTACTCGGTAGTATCATTTCTTGGAAACTTTAATGCCCAACCATCACCCTTCTTTGATAATGTGGTTATCTCTCAAATTGAAATTTTTTCCCAAATAGATACTTCTAAGTGTACAAATTTTGTAAATAAACCAGTAGTTAATTATTTATTTTGGATTATTTATTTTGATGGTTCTAAATCAGAAGATGGTGCAGGAGCTGGCTGTATTTTGATAAGTCCTGAAGGAGAAAAAACCTTGCTAGCTTGCAGAATTGAATTCAATTGCACGAACAATATAGCTGAATATGAAGCACTAATTCAAGGTTTATATAAATCAATTGACCTTGACATTAAATATCTGCAAGTACTTGGAGATTCAAAAATCATTGTCAAACAAGTATGAAATGCTACCTATTTTCATTCTGGATATCTTAAACATTATCAGTCATTATTTTAGGATTTGACTTCCCATTTCTTATCTTTTAATATTTCCTCTGTACCCAGAATACAAAATGCTAGTGCAGATTTATTGGCCAATGTAGCATCGAAATTAATTCCATCTCAATAATTTAGTCCTGATAGGTTTTATATTGAGTTGATTTTTAAACCATCTGTTCCTGATAATATTACTAATTGGAGAGTATTTAATCATGATTTTATATCATAAATTTCCTTACATCTGAAGGATCTTATGATAATCAAATTCTCGTTGAACATGAAATTCAGATAAAGGAAGAACATGATGAAAATCCAATACCAAAATCAATTTTCAAACTAGAAGACCTTTATGATTTAAAAGATAGGTTCAAGAGAGTTACCAATTCTAAAACTCAAAGTTCAACTTTAAGATTTGAGTTAGTAAATATTGGAAGTGATGATAAACGAAAAAATGTCAAATTAGGTCTTGCTATGTCTTCTGAAGAAATAATATCATTTATCAAGTTATTAAGGACCTATGAAAGTGTTTTTTCTTGGGATTATATTGATCTCAAAACATATGACAGTTCTATTATTCAACACACTATTGCTATGATTTCAGATGAGAAACCAATACAACAAAAGTTGAGGAAAATTCATCCTAATCTTGAAAGTCAAATTAAAATAGAGTTGAATAAGCTCCTCAAAGCTAAGATCATCTTTTCAGTTAGACATTCAAAATGGGTATCAAATTTGGTTCCTGACACGAAGAAAAATGGTGATATTATTTTAGAAATTTAAATAAAGCATGTTAGAAGGACAATTTTCCATTACCAACTATGGAATAAGTATTGAAAACTATATCTGGTTATAAACTTATGTCTTTTCTAGATGGGGTTTCATGATATAACCCAATCCCGGTACATGCAGATGATAGATTAAAGACCACATTTAGGACTAAGTGGGGAACTTATTCCTATCAAAAGATGCCATTCAGGTTAATCAATGCAGGTGCCACCTTCCAAAAAGCCATGGACACAAATTTTAGAGGATTCATTAACAAATCAGTGGTTATTTATCTAGATGACATCAGAGTCTTTTCTAGACAAATAACCAACCATGAAAATGACCTAAACAAGTCTTTGAGAGATGTAAAAAGTATGGAATATCACTTAACCCGAAGAAGTCATATTTTTCTTTAGATGAAGGAAAAATTTTAGGATTCATCGTGTCCAAAAAGAGTATTTATATCGATCCTGAAAGAATTGAAGAAATTAAAAGGATTCCTTTCCCTCATAATAAGAAAACCATTCAGTCATTTCTTGGACAGATAAATTTTGTAAAGAGATTTGTCCCTGACTTTTGCAAATAGTTTTACCTTTACAAACAATGATTAAGAAAAAATTAGTCTTCAAGTGGGGACATAATGAAAAGGAAGCATTTTATTTAATCAAACAATCTATTATCAATTCTCTATTCTTGACTATTCCCAATTTTCTTAATCCTTTCACTTTATATATATTCTCATCAGATACATCATATGTTGTCGTTTTGACACAGCTCAATGGCCAAAAAATTGAAGCACCAATATCATTTTTCAGTTCCAATTTGCAAGGTGCACAACTAAACTATTCATCTTTTGAGAAACAAGAATTTGTTGTCTTCAAATCTATAAAGCAGTTTAGATCATTTCTCCTCAAAACTCACACCAAGATAATAGTTAAATTTTCTGCAGTAAGGCAATTATTGACGCAAAGAGAAGTAGGAGAGAAAAGGGCTAACTGGGTATCTGCTTTAAGAGAATATGATGTAGAAATTAGACCTTCTAAAATTATTAGAGGTCAAGGTTTTTGCAGAATGCTAACGGGGGCATCCCATTTATCATTAGAAGCAGGTCCAGGTAATGATGTTCAAGTGTTAGAGGTAAGCCTCAACGATGCTCAATCTCAATATGTTGATCTTAAGTTTTATTTGAAAAATGGATATGCCCCCATGCAGCTCAGTTATAAAACAAAGTGTGCTTTAAGATTGAAAGCTAAGAAATATGAAATGGTCAATGATGTATTGTTATAAGAAACTCTAATTCCATGTTATTAAGATGCTTAAAGAAATCTGAAGCAGAGAAAGTTTTGTAGGAACTCCACGATGGACCAACTGGAGGACATTTTGGAGGAAATACAACATCACATAAAATCCCGCATGTAGGTTACTATTAGCGAAAAATTTTCAAATATGCTCATGACTATGCGAGGAAATGCAAAGTCTGCCAAAGTGCATTTGGAAGACAAAGGAAACCAACTTTTCCATTACAACCAGTTAATATCAAACAACCATTTGAACAATGGGGATTAGATATAATTGGTGAGATCGTTCCTAACTCTTACAAACAACATAAATACATCCTCAGAAGCACCGATTATTTTACTAAATGGGTGGAATCAATTCCACTAAAAATAGCCAAATCTGGGAATACTATTGAGTTCATTGATTAGGTTATCATAACTAGATATGGTTTACCCACTGCTTTAATGTTTGATAATGCATCTTATTTCTCAGGAGCTGTTATGATAGAATTTTCTATTAAAAGAGGTTTTAAACTCAAATATTCTGTTAACTATGATCCTCAAGGAAATAGTTTAGTAGAATCAACAAATAAAAACATTATTAGAATCATTAAATGAACTTTTGACTAGAATCAAAGAAATTGGCACAAATCCTTAACATTTTCTCTTTGGGCAGATAGAATAACTCAGAAGGCCTCCATTGGCACTTCTCCATATAATTTTGTTTATGGGAAAAAAGATGTTCTTCCTACTAATGTAGTTATTCCTTCTCTTTCTCTGGTCCAATTTATTGATGAATCACCTTCTTCTTATTTGCAAGTAAGAAAATTCCAAATCCTTAAACTCAAAGAGGAAATATAAAAAACTAAATTTAATCATGCACATCATCCACAGTTAGTTAAAGATTCATTTGATACAACTTCTGTCACTCCAAAAGAATTTCAAATTGGTGATGGGATAAGGCACATGAGGAAAAAGGTAAACATACCAAATTCCAAACACTGTGGCTTGGACCATTTCAAATCATATAATAAATAGGCCCATCAACGTTTTTGTTTCAAGATCTATCAAACAAAATTGATTCTTTGCCTGTTAATGGGAAAATTTTAAAGAAATATTTTTCATAGGACGTAACACCTTCTATTCCCTATATATTATTGTCTTTTCTTTTCTTAGGAAAATAAAAGTTGAATGGTATTAATTTTTGGATTTTCAAATAAAAATATTAGAGAATCTTTTTGGTTTATCACTTCTATAAATAAGAATTTTTAAGGAAACAATTGAAAAATTCGAATCTCAAATAGATTTTATTTCACTGAAGTTATTTATTCTTTGATAAAATCTCACTTTTATAAAGTATGGTTACTCTAATATCAGTCAAGAAAATAATCTTTAACATAGTAAAGACTCTTTTACAGATAAGCAATATTAAACTCTAAAATTATCATCCAGAACCCTCAAAAGGACCAATGATTCACCCCATCCAGCAAACTTTTCAATTTTCAGAAAGCAATTCAAAAAATATGCTAAAGCTTAGAAGATAATAAGCCTCATCACGAGCTTGTTTACCATGTTCATAGGAAAATAGTTGAACTGACATTACTAATACTTCCTACCAAAACAGGGTAATGACTTGAGATTATATCAAAAGGAAAGGGGTCTCATCAAGAGCCAAATTGATCAGCCTAGTTAAAACCAGTGAATGGCATTGTCAATATTTGGTTACCAAGCCTGAACAATGGCTTTTAAGTAGTAAAAAATACATAGAAAATATTTACAAAAAGAATAAAAGTTCCAAAGAGATAAACTATATAAAATTGAAATTATTTTTGGAAAATTGTAATAGTAACTGGATAGGACATTGAATCATTGTTGAGCAAAAGGTAACCCTGCCAAAGGCTAAAATTTCCTACTGGATCAGATGCTCTACCTGTGATAAAATAGTATATATTTACAAAGATAATCTGAATGAGCCACCTGCTTTATCTTTTTGAACTTAGTAAAGATTGATATAGATACTCATATTTTCATTTTAAAGAGGAAATCTTATGGATTATGATCAAGTGATATTTTATTGCTTAGTGAAATATTATTTGTATTGAAATTCATTCCTGCAACTATTTTTATTTTGATTTTTTTTATAAATTTCAAAAAACTAATCAAAGATAATTGGTTCTCCCAAGTGAATTGCTAATTGTTGTACTATACAACACCCCCCATTTATTTTAATAATAAATGGGGACCATTTAAAAAATAAATAGAATTTTAGAAGCATTATTTCGTTTTAAGCGTTAAGTCTTAAACTTTAGAAATAAAATGCCTTTTTCTTTTCACTTTGATTAATTGTGCTTAGCGCAAATCACAAAGCTTACAAGCTAAAAAAAGTTAAAACACATATAGGATTTCTGAATTGCAATAAAGCACTTCAAACTTTTTTAAATTATATAAAATCCCTGTTGAAAAATCTTAAAAAGCCCTTAAAGTGATAAATCGGGTCGCGCCTCTTTTAAAAGAAAAAAATATATCATTTTAAAAGGAATTGCGATAAGTCAAACCTGATGAGACAATAAATGAAAAACAAAATGTATCCATAAAATACGTGAAAGCAAAATACCTTGAGTCTTTAAGCACATATCACATTCCTCAACGATTAACCAAATGGAAATTCATATTCATTGTAAGAAAGTGCGACGTGCGATTTGCACAGATCGCATTTCGCATCTCACTAGCGGCGAAAACATATACTATTGGTATCTACTAAAATTTGTGATTTGCACTATAACATTTATTATTCAAGTGATTGAAGTGATTGCTATTCAATCGATCAATTATAATATCTAATGACTTATATAGTTGGATTATACATATTGCGTAAGGTGTGTAAAAGATTTGATAAATGAGTTAATTGTTATTAACGACATTCAATGGGTACAGGGTTCAAAAAATCGATATCTTACTTGAAGCGCATTTTAAATTTAAAGCGCAGGATTTTGATTTATGTTGATTTAAATATATTCGTTGTATTTATCTCTCCTCATCTCATATCTGAATTTACTCGTTTTGCTTGAATTTAGGAAACTACCTAAGGAAGAAATATCAACAAGAATGACAAAGAAAGGAAAATTAGTTGCCTGAACTTCTATTTCTGACACTACAGACATGCCTCCATTATTTTCATACACTACATGCAACAAATACAATAGATTTTCTTCATGGGAAGCCATTTATAACCTATTTTAATATTAACATCCAAAAGAGCTAAAGAAAATAGCAACGACAGGTAAGGTTGTTTCATCAGAACCGTCTTACTTTGAAGTTGCATGTTAGTTTCTCCATAGGATAGTCGCAAGGCCGAATATCTTACCATACACTGATATGGTAAGATGGGTCATTGATAATATTAGCATTGCAGACAAAACATTCAATAATTTCAAGCTAGAGAACATGGGTTCATTCACCGTTGAGGATTTGTGAACAATGTATCATTTTCCTTCGCCACAAAAGATTTATGATAAATATTTCTTGGAAAGATTTTCAAGAAATAATTTAGACTTAATGAAGGTGGTGAAAGGATGGAAAGAATACCAGGGCAAGATAAAGCGGGATAAACTAGGTATGTACCCCATAACACAATTTCCATCACCTTACTATTTTGCAGCAAGAATGTTGTGTATACTATTTGCTAGACCTGATACCACTAAATTGTCCATTGAGTGGGCTCCTTTAATTGATGCAGTCTTCAATTACACTGTCATGAATTGGGAAAACATTTTATCTGATAATTTAGCCAAAACCATTATGGATTACAGAACCAATAGAGTCTTTTCCACTAGAACAATTTCCCATTTTTATATGAGCGCATATATCATGGATGCTATATGTTTTTGCTCGAGTTTTCCTATTATGGGTTGGAAGTGGACAAGCCAAGACCCTAACCTGATTCATATATATCATAGAGCCCTATGGGAGTCTGAATTTTATTTACATTTTAAAAAAAATTGTGATGGGGTTATGTTGCCCATTTATCAGATTATTTTAATGAAAGAATTCCTAGAATTTCCAAAGAAGCCAGTGTTGATATTTTACCTGTAGCTAGATGCTTTGGTGAGAAAAAATTTACTTATATCAGATTTTTTGGGAGTCTGTCTTCTCCTCATGACCTACCCTAATACGTTCCAAACAAAATTTTTATAATATAAATTGCATACCAAACTCTTGTAAGTGGTATAACCAAGCAACTCAGTTATTCCAAGAAAGCCAAATAGCCTACATTCCCATTACAGTGTGGTAATTTTTCCCCTTTTTACATAGGTCATGCAGCTAAATAAATTCCAAATATTACTTCATTGAATTAGGGTTTAATGCCAGGAAGACAATATGATCCAAATGATGTGGTTCAGAATTTCACCACTAGTCTTAAACTCAGACCGTTCATGAATGAAAAGGGTATGTTCGATGATTTATTTGAAGGTATAGAGAAGTTTTCATATGTGTTAAAAACTAAATCTAATAAGCTCATTTTGGCATACCTTAAAGCCTTTTATCAATACAGAAAAATAGGTTAGAAACAGTCTCATTGGACTTGTTACAAATGGAAGATGTCAGAAGACCAACTCCCAACATTAATTTAGATGATGAAGCTAAAGATATGTCAGAAGATGAGTCACAATAAAAGTTAATTCAAGATTCATAGCATTCACAACATCAGTCTCAGAGCTCAAATCATTATGATAATGAATCTGAGAGCAAAAATGAAAGCCCTGAGAAGATAATTGAAAAAGTAATTAAAGGAATTGATATGAAAACTGAGGAAGAAACTTGTGGAGCTGAATCATCTTCAAAAGATGTTCAGACTACACCTGAGTTGACAGTAAAACCTCAATAAAAGGATATAAAGATAGAATGGAAAATTTTTACTAAATCACTGGAGACACCGCCACCACCAAAGCCTAATCCTGAAGGATCGACAAGTTTTCAAACTCCTGAGAAAACCCAGAATATAGTAGAGACTATAGTGCCACTACAACGGGTACCATAAGTTCAAGAACAAGATATCATCTTGGCCTAACCAATACAATAAATCATTTTGAAAATTGAATAAATACCTCCACTATATATTTTCTACCGCCCAAGTCACAAAGTTGTAGTCAAGAGGAGGAAGAGAAGAAGAATTGATGAAACATTTACTGATCTTGACAATGAATCAGTGGATGTTGTCTAGAAAGACTCTTTTGCGAATCCTACTAAAAATCTTACTGAACTATCACAGTTTGCTAGTGCATATGCAACTGCTACAATTGATAAAGCAGAAGAAGTGAAACTTCTTCTCAAACTAAAGGAAGATAAAGTTCAAGAATTGGAAAGACAACTAGAACAGGGAAAACTTACTGAAAATAAGAAAATTGAGATGAAAATGTCACAGTTCCAAAAGGACTTTGAAAGACTAAAGTTGGAGCACCAAGTAAAAATTTCAGAGAAGGAAATGCAGATAGAAGTAGTGATGGATAAGCTGAAAGTCTATCCTCAAATAGAGAAATTTATAAAAGAGGCACTTGAATGGAATTAAAAATTGAAGCAGCAACAACAAACATTTTGTCACCAAATCTCAGCTACCAGTTCATATTGTGACAAAAGTAAGATTTTGATTCAACATGTGGAAAACAGGAGACTGGAATGTGAAAAGGTTCAAAATAAAATTTTTGAGTTCATCCTATGGCAAGAATCTGATACAGGAAAGAAAGTTGATCTCCCTAAAACTAATAAGTTTCACAAAGGTATTGTATTTAAAGATTGGGAAATGCAGTTAAGACAGGCAGAGAAGGCAACATCAAAGGCAAAAAATCTATCAAATGAGATCATCAAGTCTGTTAATGGACAACTTCTAAATGTTGAAATTATTAAATAATCTACAGTTGAAATGCTCCCAGAACTTAAACTATTAGAAACACATTGGAAAGAAAGCGTAGAGACACATGCAAAAGCTATTAAAAAGATAACTAAGTTAGATCAACAAAATTACAGGAATTGTTTGATCAAACCACATCATTAGTGCCTGAATCTACAATCCTTAACGTATTCTTCTAAGAAATCGTTGCCAACACTTTCAAATGTCGTGTTTAAAGGCCAGGTAAGATCCAGGATCACACAGCCAGCTCAGCTGAAGCCGGTGGTAGATATTTTCCACCTCATAGATCAAATGGGAAAACAAGATCAACCCACCTAAACATATTGTTATTTTTATTTCTAGATTGTAGTTTAATTTTACTCATTAAAAGGAAGGTTGTTTGAAACCTCCTCAAATTTTTATGTAATAGTATATTTTAGGAATATTTAGTTTAGTATTTAAACCCTCCTCATGCATTTAGAGAAGGGTCCAGAAATTTGTCAAAAACATTTGTAAAGGAATGCACTTCTGTATGTTTGTGAATGCCTTGATGAATTAATGGAACATAATATGTTTTCTTTTGATATTGAATCTATTTAACTGAAGTTGCGCTTTTGTACTCATTGAATTGCTTTAACGTGAAGATGAGAAGAATACTACTTTCAGTTTGAATGAGTAGAACCTCGCATATATGGTATTTCTACACATTATATTAAGTTTTACTTCTTGAATTAACATTCATCTTTTATCTGTATTATTTATGAAAGTTGTTATCATAAGTAAATGTGAAATGCACTTTTGTACTGATATTTATTTATGGTTGCTTATCTCATATATGATCAAAATTATGAATGAGATATCTATTTCACAATTGTTTTGATTAAATTATTTTGTCAAAATAATTATTTTTACATAATTTTCATCTCTTTCAACTATTGAATAATCTTCATTACCAATTGTTGAAATATATCTTTCTAGATCGCATTGAAGAATGAATACTCCAGGGTATATAGTATAATAGATATTTAGTCACTACATATGATAGATTAAATCATTTTCCATTTGCATGTTCTAAACAAACACACCTTCATTACCCTTATTGGGAAACTGGTCCCTTTATCCTTAGTCAGAGCCACTACACCAAACCGAAAAGGACTTTCTCTAATGTCCGGACCAGGTGGTTTTCCCCCATGTTGTTGAAACGGAATTTGGAGGCTTCAATAGGACAAGAGGAAAAAAATAATGGGGTATATGGAAGTAGCTATCCTAGTAGACATAGGTCAGATAGAGTTGACACAGTGATAGATGGCATATTATTGGACACTCCGTATATGAGGGGTGATGAGTACAGGTACCATCCTAGTTCTAGTTCAGATAGACATCATGATAGTCATCGGTATCATCCTTACAGCAGGAGTGACAAGGGATACAGGTTGGATGAGTTTAAGAAAGAAAAGCAACCTACTTTCGATGGGGACTTGAAGAAACTAGAAGAGGAAGAAGCTTGGATACTTGGGATTAATAAGTTCTTTTAGTTGCATGAGTACTCGAATAACATGAATTTTAGGATTGTTATCTTCAGCCTTAGAGGTAAAGAAGACATTTGGTGGGAAGATGTAAAGTGGGTTAGACACATCAGGACATATGACTTGAGTTGGCACGAGTTCAAAAGTATTTTTATGAAGAAATACCTTTCAAAGAGATACTACGACAACAAGGCCAAATAATTCTATGAGCTAAAGATGGGATCGATGACATATGAGGAGTACATGACAAATATCTTGGAGTTATTGAGGTATGTACCATATCTTGAGGATGAGAAGGCTAAAGTTCAGTGATTTTTCAGTTGTTTTCCATTAACATTTAGAGATCATATTGAGTATGATGAACCTCATACACTTGAGGAAGTCATTCCAGTGAAAGTGCAAGAATGAGTCTCACCAAGGATGGAAAGGGAAGGAAAAATGGAAAGGTAAAGGGAAACTGAAAAGAGAAAGGCCTTATAGTGCAAAAGAAAAAGAAAATGTGGCACAACAAAAGAAGTTTAATGTGGGTGGACATGTACATAAGCCACAATAGTGTCATAGATCACAACAACAACATGGAGGTAATGGTACAAGACGATTGGAATGTTGGACATGCGGTGAGGAGAATATTAAGATAGATTGTCCAAAAAATCGGGGTGGTAGGCCTCAGATATATAGTGCACAGGAAGCACAAATTGTTGGGGATGTTGGGAAGAGAATTCCTCGTATTTATGCTGTAGCGGACAACATGCAGGAATATCATCGGGATTATATTTCTTAGAGCTTTCTTTCCTAAAGAACATGAAGGCCAATCTGAGGGGGACACACACTACACCCCCCCGAGCCCCCCGTACTTATACCACACGCACACACTCAAGTCCGTGAAATTGGAAACTTTCAATCTGGCATTTGAGCGAAGGTAAATGGCTTAGTGGAATATTTGTCATACAACTTGAGCTATTTCCTTAGGGGAACATGCTCTGGAGTTGAAGGGACCGCTAAAACCCTACCTCTTTAGGATTTTATGAGCTTTTATCCTTAGACATTGGCCTTTCTATTTGTATGCTACTTGACTTGACTAAAAGAGCTCCATCTAGGAAGAAGCTCATCGAGGAAACCTGCTACCTTCAGATAAATGAGAATTGTGAGGTACTACGAGAGTTGAAGTCAAGCCCTCATAGTAGCTCATTGAGATGGATGGTAAGCTTTGTGATCGAATTATTTCTATTTTGATTGACCTTGGATTTGATTATAGTTATGTTAGTCCTGAATTGGTGGATAAGTGTGGTTTGAGTAAGGAAATGCATGCAGAATCTTGGTTAGTGCAGTTGGACAAAGGTACGGAGAAAAGAGTTCACCATTGGGTAAGAGTTTGTGCATTTGAGTTGTACGGTATGCCTACAACAACGCACTTGAACATATTTCCATTGGGATCATACAGTATGATATTGGGTATGGATTGGTTATACCTTCATAGGACCAAGATATCTTTCTATGAAAATACTATTGAATGTTTGGATGACAATGGGAAACAAAGAGTCTTACATGGAAAGAAGAAATCCACATTAGTTAGGATGGTGACATCCATACAGGCCAAACAAAGTTTCAGGAAAGGGTGTGTGCTACTTGCAATTCATATCTATAGTGAAAAAAGTAAGGAGGTTGAGGATGTAGATGCTTTGAGCAGGTATCTAGTTTTACAGTAGTTTCAGGATGTGTTTCCAGTGGAGATTTCAGAGTTTCCACGACACAGGGAAGTAGAATTTTATATTCAATTGATGCTAGGGGAAGCTCAAGCATCAAAGGCACCTTACATTATGAGTACACTTGAGCTAGTATAATTAAAGTTGCAGCTAAAAGGGATTCAAGGGTACACTAGGCTAAGTGTATCACCATGCGGTTCACCGACGTTGTTCGTGAAAAAGAAATATGGCACTCTCATATTTTGCATAGACTACAAGAATTTGAAAAAAGTGACCATCAATAATAGGTACCCATTACTGAGGATTGATGATTTATTTTATCAACTGAAGCGAGAAGAAATGTTATCTAAGATCAACTTGAGATTAGGATATCACCAGGTACGCATCAAAGAGTAGTACATCTACAACACTGAATTCAGGACCAAGTATGGGAATTATGAGCTTGTTGTAGTTCCATTTAGTTTGACTAATTCCCCACCTACATTTATGTGTTTGATGAACAATATGTTTCTTCCTTATTTGGATAAGTTTGTAATTATGTTTATTGATTACATATTGATTTATTATAAAAATGAGGAAGAGCATGCCAAGAATTTTGCGGCAGTATTGAGGTTGTTGAGAGAGAATCAGTTGTATGATAAGCTCAACAAATGTAGTTTCTTCCAGATTGAGGTACACTACTTGGGACAGGTTGTCTCCAAGGAGGGAATTGCAGTAGATCTAGAAAAGATAAGGGCCATCATGGAGTGGGTAGCTTTTAATAATGTAGATGAGCTAATATCATCCATGGGATTGGCAGTTTAATTCATCACAAACTTCTCACATATTTCCTATCTTATTACATCATTGCAGAGGAAAGGTAAGAAGTTTGATTGGACAGAGGAGTGTGAGGCCAATTTTGAGCATCTTAAGAAATTTTTGACACATGCTCGAACGTTAAAGAATGTAGATCTGGATAAGGATTTCTTAGTGTTTATTGATTCTTGCAAGAGAGGACTTGGTGGATTCCTTATGCAATATGGACAGGTGGTATGCTATGAGTCATGAAATTTGAACAAGCATGAGCAAAAATACCTGACACATGATCTTGAGCTAGAAACGATCATTCATGCACTAAATATGTGGAGGCATTATTTTCTCGACATGCAGTTTGTATTGATGGGTGACCACATTCGGTTAAGGTACTTTTTTGACCAGTCAAATTTGAAAGCTAGGTAGGCTAGATGGTTGGGAAAAATAAACGAGTTTGACTTCAAGATTAGGTACATCAAGGGAAAGGAGAAAAGGTTCACTGATGCTCTTAGCATTTGGGTATAGGTAAACCACATAGCAGCTATGAGCTCCTATGGAAAATACTTACGTGATAGGATATTGCAGACAGGTCAGCATGATCACAGGTATATGCAGATTGTGCACAGGTTGCAACAAAGTATAGGTGAAGGTACAGGTACATGTACACGTGTACAATATTTGGACTATCATCTCATAGGAAGCGACTTGGTCAGGTTCAAAGATAGGATATAGGTGCCAAATACAATGGCTATCATAAAGACACTCACTGTTGTAAAAAGATTCTATTACTGGCTGAATCTAAAGAAGGATGTGGAAAATTTTGTAGCTGGATGTTTAGATTGTTAGATGGTTAAGGTAAAGTGTAATCATCCAGCCGGACTACTACAACTGATTTTTATTCCCAAGTGAAAATGAGGGGTAATTTCCATGGACTTCATCATAGGTTTTCCTAATATAGTTATATAACATAATTCCGTCATTGTTCTTGTGAACAGGTTAACAAAGGTTTCACATTTCATACCGGTGAAGACAACATACTCAACTAGCAATGTAGCATAGGTTTTTATCAGAGGCATAGTCAGATTGCATGGTGTTCCAAAGAATATTATGTCAGAAATGGATGAAAAGTTAACTTTCAAGTTTTGGAAGGAGTTGTTTGCAGGTTTGGGAGCTGAGTTGGCCTCAATAAAAGCTTATCATCCATAGACAGATGGATAGATTGAGTGGGTCAGCATGATATTGGAGGATATGATGAGGATGTATGTGATGTACTAGCAACACAAGTGGGAATAATATCTCACACTAGTAGAATTTGTATACAGCAATGGGTATTGGGAGTCATTGAAGATGAGTCCATTTTACGCTATGTATGGGCGGAGTTACAACAATCCCCTTAGTTGGATTGATCCAGTTAACAGGGTACTGATTGGACCAGAGATGTTGGGAAAAATGGAACAATAAATGAAGGTGATTAAGAATAACTTTAAGGAAACATAATATAGGAAGAAGAGTTATGCAGATAAGAACAAGTTATTTAAGGAATTTCAGATTGGGGATCAAGCGTATTTTCATATCAAGCCCAAGAAGATCTCCTTGCAGATTGGGTCAGGTTCCAAGTTGGCATCATGTTTTTGTGGAACCTTCAGGATCATTGAGAGGATCATACCGGTGTCCTATCAACTTGCACTACCTTCCACACTGAAATTCCACAATGTTTTTCATATATCATTTCTTAATAAGTATGTTAAAGATGTTGATCATGTGATTGACTGGTATGTATTGCAGGTGGAACCAGATGGAGAATTCCATTCGGAGCCTCATTGTATATTTTAGAAAAGGGTGATCGTGCTCTGAAATCGAGAAATAGAGAAATTTAAAGTGTAATGGAAGCACTTTGGTCCCAATGAAGCTACATGGGATATGGCAGATGAGATGCAGGCCATGTATCCTTCCTTGTTTTCCGGTGGAGGCAAAGAAGTTTTGGTGTGATGTTGGTTTTGTTTGGCATATGTTTTGGTGATATTTTGATATATTTTTTGATGTGGTTTTCGGGTATATATACATATGTATATGGATGTAAATACATCCATGAGCTATGTTATGAAGGTCCAATAAGCAGTATGGGTGTCAAGTCATTATAGTTGTCATGTTGTTATGATGTCATCTTGGTTTCTTTCAGCAGTTTGATCATTGTAAATACTCCATCGAGCTATGTTATAAAGATCCATGGGTAGTATGGTTGCTTTTCAGCATTTTTGCTAAGGTATATGTGTGGTTGAACACCGAGGATGATTTCCTCCAAGGGGGATGGTTCTGTAACATCCTTGGTGAAAATTCCATGTAATAAAGTTAAAAATAATAACCACAATTGATGGGATAATCATTCCAAGCTGAATTTTGGGAAAATTATCCTAGTGGGTGTTCATTTGGTTTATGATGGCTAAGGAAATTGGAAAAGGCAAAGGCAAAGTATTTGGAAAGGAAAAATGGAATTTTTGGCACATTTATTTATGAAAATAATGGAAATGAGTAAAGGGAGATGAAAGGTCACAGGTTGCATGTGAGGAGGAAAAGGAAGAAAATAGAGGCTTCTTCTATAAAAATGATTCTTAGGATTAGTTGGTACCTTTTTTCAGTGCATTTTTTGGAGCTCTCTCATTATTATCTCTCTCTCTCACACACACACACACACTCCTAGACACTTAGAGTTTTTGGAGAACTTTGGAATTGGAGCAAGAAGGGAAAGAAAGCAAGAATAAGGAGGAAACAAGTAAGGAGGAGCGGGAATCAAGCAACTACAACCTGATTCTTTGTAGGCATTGATTTGTATGTATTATTTCCTTGCTAAATTTGGCATGCATGGTACTGCATGTGGTTATTTTCTATCTTGGCATGGTTTTTTTCTAGGTGTGGTAGTGTATTCATCCTAGCCTTGACATTTCTGGATAGCCATGGTGTTTTGGAGTTCTCATCATTGGTCTAGCTAGATTATCAGATGGATTTGAAGCCGAGTGAGGTGGATATCTGAATTATTATGGAACAAGTTCATGTTTTGCCTCAGTTTAGGGCCTATTAATATGATTTTGGATTGTAGTAAAGCCTGAGAGGTGGTTTGTTGTCCATTAAGGCCTAGGAATCTCGGGTTTGGTATTTATGGTAAATCTTGGATATTATGTCTCGGTTTAGGGCCTTGTGACCCCTAATTCATACTGTGGGTTGTGGTAAATCCTCAGAGACTATGAGACAAGAAAATTCCTCATAGTTTAGGTAGAGAGAATCTGGTGATATCCATGCTTGTGTTGGCCTAGTGATTGGGTGTGGATCATAGTAAAGCCTGATTTCTATTTGATGAGGGTGAGGTGGTTTAGCCTCGGGATGCCTTGGTTGGTCCTTTTATTTTGAGTCCCACATTCATGCTTGGAATATGGTACATGAGTGATTGGCTGAAGATATTTTTGGCTCAACCAATATATGGTCAGGTGGAATGTGGAAGTCCCATCTCCGTTTGGTTTTTATATCGATAAATGAGAAGCTCATTCCTTTGGTATTTGGTATGAAAATTTACTAGTTATTATGTGGATTCTATTTTTTTTGTATCCACTGTATTTATATTTTTATTATGCTGGTTATAAGCATGCATTTGATCAATGATGATGTATGGCTCTATCCATGTTTTTGACATGTTTTACAGAAAACCCGTAGATTCAATGTTTTTGACATGTTTGAAAAAATTCTTGTCATGGCTTGGAGGGGTCCATATGAGTTATTAATGATATGATTTCCTCCATATCATTGTCTTGTTGTTATTTACCGTCTCTAAATTTTTCATGAATTTCTGGGCAGGGCATTGGGTTCTAGGCTTGAAAATCCCGAGGCCAATGGCACAAAACTGAGCATTTGGGGCCCTGGTTGGTGGCATGCAGTGTTATGCCTGCGTCTATATCCTCCTGGCCATGGGCATGCAGTGTTATGATTGTATCTATATCCTCCTGGATGCTGACATGCAGTGTTATACCTACGGCTATGGATCAAAGAGGTAAAAATTTTAGGGTGAACCAAGGATAAGAGGCCTGAAAGGTTGGATTAGTTCCTGTGGGTGTCATTGATGATGTGCAAGGTTTTTTGTTTTTTGTTTTTTTGTTTATTTTGTTTTTGGTTTTTTTTTTCTTTTTTCGGTTCCACTTCCTTAAGGTCACCTCCGAGGTTGAATCTCATTATATTAGCCTCTCATAACATATTTACCCCGGTTGGTCATTTAATTGGGTAGATGTGGGAAGAGGGTGTTACATGCATTATTTCCTAGGATTGGAAATTTGGCAAAGAGATGGGGATATATTTGTATCTTAGGGAAAGTATTCCAATGAGATTATGAGTAAGTTCCACAAGGATGGAAGAAAACCCATGGATACTCCTCTAGCAAAGAATTGGAGGAAGGAGGATGCTACTTCAAGTGAAGTAGCAGATGCTAGCATCTATAGGCAGCTTATGGGTTCACTCATGTATTTGGTGAAAACATGACCAAGGATATGCTATGTGGTTAACCAACTTAGTCAAGTTGGTTAAGCCTACCAATATCTTTTGGAAGGCAAGCAAGCATGTGTTAAGATAACTTAGAGGCACTACCAAGTTTGGGCTATGGTATAGGTAGACAAAGGGAGTGAAGCTTCAAGGCTTTACATATACAAATTGGGTAGGGATTCCATTCAACAAAAAGAGCACATCAGGGGGCATCTTCAGCATCAGATCAACAACAATTTCCTGGTACAACAAGAATCAAAGGTCAATTTCACTTAGTTAAATAGAGGCAAAGTACATGGATTCCAGTCAAGAATCATGTGAGGCCATATGGATGAGGAAGATACTTGTTGGTTTGTTTGGTTGAAAAATGGATCTGATGGTGATTTATTGTGATAACAAGATTTGCATCAAACTCTCAGTTAATCCAATTTTTCATGATAGGTCCAAGCATATTGATATCTGGTATCACCATCTCAAATATTGTGTGCAGAGGCGAATTATGGCATTAGAGTACATTCCCATGGAGGAGAAGGATGAAGACATATTGACAAAGGCACTGTTAAGAGGAAAATTTAAGTTCCACATAGGCAAGATCGGGGTAGCAGACAATCCCTTTCTTGTTGAGAGGGAGTGTTGAAAATGGAAACAAGAATATGGTTCTAATTTAATTTTCCCTCAATTAAATTAGAAGGAAATTGTAATTCCACATCACATGGGAGCTTGTACGAGTTAACTGAGTCACTTAGTTAGCTCAGTCAATTCGAGTTGGGGGTCAAACTGGAGGGATGTAGAGTTCACTCTAAGTTTTAGGGGGTCCAGTTGTAGTTTATTTTGAGTTGTAATTGTTTAACTTAATTATTTGTCTTAAAATCAGTTTAACTAGTTCTAACTGATAGATGAGCTAGTGAGAGATCTAGTGAATTAAATATTATTTAATTTACATGCAATGATAAATAATATAACTGATAATTTACTCTAAATAGTTGTTGCATGTCAGTTCTAAGGAAGGCCTAGTTGAGATTGGATTTAAAGGGAAGAAGACTATTAGTTGTATAATTAGAAATTTGTGCAAGTCATGCATGAGGTCATTAGGATGTCTTGGATGTATTGTGCAATCAATTAGTTGGAATTTCCTAATTAATAGAGGCTCAATTCCCTCAGGATTGTGTGAGCAAGGTTGGTCAGCCATGGGAAAGGAATTGGTTAAGTATTGGACAAAACCTACTCATATCAGTGTATGACCACTAATAAAAAATGGCTAATTATTTACTGTAAAAATGACTAAAATTTTCATATAAACGACTATTTTTCGGTCGGTGACCAATAGTAGTTAATTTATAGTATCTTATAACATGACAAATTTTTAGTGATTTTTAGATTAGTCATTAATTGGTTGTCTCAATTTTGTTGTCTAGTAGTATATTTGGTCATTAATTTAGTCATTTATTAGGTCATTGTAGTCATTGATTTGGTCATTGTAGTCATTGATTTGGTCATTGATTTTATTGTCTAGTAGTATATTTGGTCATTAATTTAGTCATTGATTTGGTCATTGATTTAGTCATTGATTTGGTTATTGATGTGGTCATTTATTGCCACAATTAATGACCAATTATACAACAAAATATATTACTAAATGATCACGTGATAAAAATAATTAATGACCAAAATGTTGGTCGTGTTATAAGATACTATAAATTAGCTACTAATAGCCATATATATATATATGAAAATTTTAGTCATCGTTTGAAACCAATTAATGACCAAATAAATACAAATAAATTTTGGTCGTGTTACAAGCTACTGTAAATTAGCTATTAATAATCCTATATATGCACAATTTAGTCATCATTTGTAATAAAAAATTTATCATTTGCAGTAGTCATTTATTTTTTTTGGTAGTTTCATATTCATTATATAAATGACTACTTTCGTAGTTTATATTAATTTCATTTACTTTCATTAACAATCGTTATAATCACCCCGGATGCGGGTGCTGGCAGCGTTAATGAGGATGATGGGATGGAGGTCTACCGGACGAGAGGCCACCTGCCTTCCCGCATGGGACCAACACACCCACCTGATCACAGTTAATTCACCTCGCTTGCTCTTTATGGCATTAACCATGGAGGCACATTTCGATATGAAGGTTGGCGCTCGAGGCAGTCTCGACTGCAGCAATAGCGTTTCGTATCAGGTTAACTGGTTCGGTCATTCAATGTTGAGGTCATATTGTTGCAGGGGTAAAAACTTTATATGTTGCACTAATCATCTCCCTGCAGTGTGAATTAATTGGATGCGGTGGTCTGGTACGACAAGCCGACGGCCTTTACCAACGGAACGTAGTCGCAACCACTGTTTACTTGGAGCTGATGGCAGTCTACATCTCTCTTTTGGTTCTTGTGACCCACCGGTTGTTTGACATTCCTCCTTCGACGTACCACCAGCATGATAGGCTCCCTCGAGCTCCAGTTCTAATTCGGCAAGCATGCCTTAGCTACGGCAGAGGATGTGTTGCAGGCGGGGGTCCTCTCGCAGTGCCAGAAGGCGTTCGCCCTCCTCTTCCAGGTCGCCATCCGAATTCTCTTCTCCCTCAGAGAGCCTCCCTCGTCTCCTCCATGGACGCCTGCTCCGTGATGGCCACAGGCTTGACTCTCCCTCTGGCGACGCGCTGCCTGCACAATCCCACACTGCTCTCTTCTCTTTTGATTGCGCGCTCAACAGGCCGAGAGTCACTGTGGCCATTTCTGTTGTCTTTTTGGAGGAGCCCCAGCCTGAGAATCTGTCAGAAGAGCAGGGTCCTGTCGAGGGCGCAAACGTGAATGCAGCGCAGCAAGGTTCAAGGGGCCAGCCCAGCGGGAGCAAGGAGATTCTGCAGGAGGTTTCGGGTCGCGAACAGGAAAATTTGATGGAAACTCCTTCAGCGGTCCACTCCAACGCAGAATTCTCCAATGATCGTGGTGAACTGGAAGATTATGGATGCAGGATCGAGGAGGTTGCCCTGATGAGTAACTCGACCCTCTTTTTATGTTTCTCATGCTATTTCTCTGCTCTCTCTGAGGGCGTGTTATGTTGTTTTAATGTTTACTACTGTTATGGTCCAGTTTTTGTCAGTGACCATCTTCAGACTTTACAGTGGTCCAGTTTTTGTCATGGTCTAGTTTTACTGTTATCTACTGTCAATGTTCCAAGTTTTTTTCAAAGACAATCTAGTTCGATCCCCTGCGTGGGATTTTTTCAGTTGGTGGCTCTTCAGGCTGGTTTCCCTCCCGCAGGGCAGCCAAAAACTATGCTCTGTCTATTTAAATTGCCTCCACGAAGGCATTGCTAAGGCTTCAGCCTGATGTACTATATTTTTACTGTTAATAGAATACTTTAACTTAGAAAAAAAAAAAACAATCGTTATAAGCAACTAATTTAGTAGTATATTCATTTTATTTGTGTTCATCATTAATAAACATAAGCTACTAATTTAGTAGTTTTAGATGGATTTTATGTGTTTATTATTAATCAACATAAATTAATTAGTATGATTTTGCAACTAAATTTAAAAAAAATGTGATACAATGTACATGTTCATCTAATATGAAAATGGAAAGTTACATATGTTAATTACAATACTAAGTAATATCCAATGCAGCTATAAATAATTCCAACCACATATATTATATTATATAAAATGTCAAGTATTACAATGTGAGTTTCCATCTTAATATTAATTGGAGTACAATTTACACATGAAATAATGTTTCGTCACTTCAAAACATTATCATTGTCTTGCCAAGGCACTGTAAGTGAATTCACCAAATTTGATTGTTTTGCCAAGGCATTGCAAGTGAATTCACCAACTATGAAGAATTGATCATCAGTACCTATGTGTGTGTCTTATGCAATATATTGGCTCTACGGGTACCACTAGACCAAATCTCTTCTCTCTCTTTACTTCTCATTTTGTCTCTCTCGTGTTATTTGTTCTCCTCTTTCTTCAATCCTTGTTTCTTACGATCAATATTGAGTTCCTTTTCTGACAAAAAAAATGATACAATGCAATGTATAAGACATGAAATTCGATGAACACTAGAATATAAACTAAATTAGACTATAAAATATTTATACGTTATATACCTCAACATCAGCAATATCGTTAATGCCATTTTTCCCCATAAAATCAAGAAACTTGAACAAGTTTTCTTCAGTTGGGAAATAGTGGCATCTATGTGGCCTAATGACCTGTATAAAAAGAGAAAATAAAATATCACAAATAAACACGATAGAGCTAGAAATCTCTATTAATAATGTCTCCTGCTCCACTTTTGTAGTTGTATCGTTTCCTCTATTTATCTCTAAGAAGCAGTGACACTTAAACAATAAAACTAGTTAGTAGAAATATAATGGGCGGAGCAAAGTATTGCTAACACAAGATTACAACAAGAAACTAAAAATTAATAAGACAAGACTTTGTAAATTGAGATACTAACCAAGAATATAGATTCAATATAGTAATATTCAATTATCAACGTACTATTCCAGGGGAAAAAGGAATATAATTCCCATAAGCCAACAAATTATGTGTGCCGCTTGTTTTCCCTATAATTAATTGAGCGAGATTAGCACATGCAATTTCCATTTAGAATCTATGAAATAATTCTATAAATATTCAAATCAAACTTAATGTTAATCATTCATTTTTCTCTGATGCAGAAAAAACTGAATATGCTAACCTGTTTTTAAGCTAGAGAGTTTTGTAATTCATCATGTCCAAAATCATTTCTTATTGTCATGATTGTTTTTTTTAATGATCAAGCAACGAGCCTATATTTGATCAGAAAACATATTTTTTAGGATGTATTCCATTTTTCTAATTCAAAGCTAAATTTCCTTCCTATTTATGACGTTAAAACAAACTGGAATCAGTTTCCTTAAACAAGTCACTACTGTATTATACTAATAAATGAACGACTACGTATTGGATTTATTAGTGGTGGAATACTAATAAATCACACATGCGGGCAATAAATAACACCATTATGTCCTAGTCATGCCAAGTCTTTATCCTCTTAGTTGGAAATATTACTTCATGAAAATAACATATTTGAAAAAGAGAAGTTTTCTAAAACTAACCAACACCGGTGTATCCAACAACATTGGCATTTCTATTGGCATCCCCTCAAAATTTCTGGAAGTATCAAACAAGTGTAGTGCACTTCCCTGTAAGGTTAAAGTTTGGCAATGGAATATGTTGTCCCTTACTCTAATAAAGTTTTAACTTTCCTTTGATAACTTAGAGGGAATGGGAATCCAATGTAGAAAAATGAAAAAAAAAAAACCTTTTATTCATTCACACTTACCTAGTCCCTAAACAAGCATTGAAGCACTATAGAAATCCAAGCATGTTTCGCAGTCCATGAAGAAACATAATTTCCAGATTTTGAATGCAACCCTTGAGGCTTTCTCAACTCCGTAAACAAGTAACATCATAAATATTTTTCCTTAGTTCTCAAACCTTATCATGTGTGAAGCTTGAGAAAATATGCGCATAAACATATCACATTATAGCATGTTGTGGAGTACATTTACAAGAAACCAATCATTCAAAATTTTATATTCTGTTAAGATTGAGGCATGTATTAAATGCCCATTATCTGCATCTCTGCACAATGGTGTCATTTATAATTTGAAGGTTCTTGTCTTGCTAGTATGATCTAATTATTTCTTTGTGCAAGATGTTTTTTCACTCCCATTATTAAATTTTTGATGTTATGAACAATATATAGATAAAATGGATGATTTGAATAATAAAAGAAGCAATTATTTTTCCATCAATAGTGTTTAGTATTTTCATATGGTGTAAATTCAGTAGTTATACTGGTGGTTTTTGCAATGACCTATCCTGAAGGCTTACACCATACCTACTTCCCCATGCTAAACCATAGTTTTGCATCATCACCAAGCCCTCTTTAGACAGTCCATTAGTCTTTGCCTTCAATTCTTTTTAAATATGATGGAATGATATCTTCAAGAATTGTGCCTTGATTGTCTTCAGCTACTTCAAAATCGGTTGTGAAAACAATTCTTCCATCCTAAAGCTACCATTGAACCAATTGATAACCAAGGAATCCCCAAATACCTGGAATTCAATCACCTCTCCTCTACTACTACTGTTAACAAAAATTTTAGTGCCTTTATTTTATCATAGTTGTTAGAGCCTGTACCAATAAATTCTTTAAATTTTGAAGATATGAGTATAATAGAATCACTAAGGTATAGGATACCTCCTGCAACATATTCTTCTTGTTGACCTTGATTGGCAGTGTTGAAAATTGAAATAACACCATTCCCACTCTTAACAATAGAAGGATGGATCAATGTCCTTTCTTTACCAATGTTAGGGGTTTTTTTACTTTGAAAGCTTAGTCATGACTACGAGACACACTAAAATAATGGCTAAAAATTACCTTGAAAGATCTTATAGTTTTTGGCAAGCTAGATACATCAAAACACCATAAGAATCGATGCCTTACAACCCTTTAAGTCTTTATTCAAAACACAATTTTTTAAAAATTGAACGTGATATCCCTCATATGTATATATGCATCTAGTCACTTAGCTTTTTGAAAAATTTTGAGCTTCTAGAGATTCTTCAACTATGAGGGTTCTCCTCATGAATTATCTACAAATATAGCTTTATATACTAGCCTCAGAGTATATACCCTTATGGAAATATTCTTTGACCAGACAAAAGAATCCTCCTCTCTAAGCCTGATGTAATTATTTTGAAGCTGTATTAGATATTCCTTACACTATTATGCTTCCCTTTATGATAAATTTAACTCTACCTCACTTTTCTATCCCCCATTCCAAATAGGTTTGGGAATTGGATCTATTGTTGTGCCATGTAATGGAGTCTATGGTTCCAAATAGGTGTGGAAATTGAATCTGCTGCCTGTGCGAAGTAATGGATTCCCTGGTTCTACAATGTGATGATAAGAAAGACAACCTATCTAATCCAATATTCCATTGATAGTGGTTCTATATACTTACGAAGAATCAGTTTCCTGTGTATGAATTTCTTAGAAATCAACCTCTATAGACTCTTGGTTGTTTAAGCCTTACCAAAGGAATGTATGTTTTCTAAACCCAATCCACCAACTTCCTGCAGTTTAGCTAATGACTTCCACTTTACTAAATAGATTCCCTCTTTTTCTCTCTTAATTATTCAAAAAAAATTGAAACATTTCTTCCTAATGAGGGTAATAATGGAAATAAAGGAAATTAAAGATGGATTGCAGTGACAAAACGTTGGATTGCTCCAGATAGGTAGAACACCATTGAGAAGTTGAACTTTTAGGGTGCAGACAAAAACCTTTGGACCCCATGGAACAATGATAGAGCCTCCAAAAATTGGTTTCACTAACATATATTATGCAGAGGGAACAAGAAACAACAAATAAGAATTCACAAGGTACTCCAAAAGCCTGCAATAGCTTCATATGTCTCTAACAACCAAGGTGCATGCTCTTGCTTGTCATTTTCAATATGTTTGTCATTTTATGTTTCATTCCTTGCTATAACATAATGGAACTATCCACAGTAAATGAGTCATTTCTTCAAAAGTAGTCAAAAAGACTTTTAATTGTACCATTATCATAGAAATAATTCACCATTGTTGTATTACACTTTTCGTTATTTCACTAAGCAATCCTATATCATCACAATGTCGATTGGGAACTACCAAAACCTTAAAAAGAGTCACATAAGATGATCACATTGCAAACACAACCTTATTCATAGTGTCAAAGTCTAGGGGATCAAGTGACATCCTTTTAATTTCCCGGACTTGAGATATTTCTCCTGCACTTACAAAGCCTCCAATGTCAACCCCTAATGCATATGCATGTCTCCCAAGCTTACCAAGACACATTATTGAAATCCCTTCGATACCATGGACTATTTTTTATGGTGATGAATTCTTGTTTGTATAACTTAAATATATTAGGCTTCAATGGACTAATGAGAAGCAAGTCCATTCCTCATAGACATTGGGTTCACATGCCAAACAACTAAAAATTTGTGAGTGTCATTACTAGATTTTGTACCTGCTACATTTGGTCCCAAATTTTCAATTGTAGGTCCTTTTCAACCTCTTTATTCAAATCTACTTTTGAATCACTAACAAAATATATCTACCAAACTATTTATTTTTACACCATCCCTACATCCTTCAATATATATGCATCCCCATAACTAATTTCAGGCATCATTGTTGTTTTTATTTTTAGTAAATGTGTTGAAAACGAAAAAATACCATATAGACTTGAAAGACATCTCAAAATTATTATGTGTTGTGCTACTTCAATATTTGCTAGCTTTGTTCTAGCCAATAAAACCATGAATTCATTTGCAGGTTTAATGTGTTCTCTTAACGTAGTACAAACAACCCTTGTGAGAGGAGATGAGTGTTGCGGTGAAAAATTCTTAAATGCAACAATAATATTCTAGCCACTTGGAAATGACAATGGTAAGAGGGGTAAATCAAACAGTTGCAACATAGCCTCTATACCCTTTTTCACAACAAACACCCATGTATCTATATTATGTAGAATATTCTCTAAGAGACGTGTAGAATTTCTTATACAATTTGGGAGAATGGATTCCATGTTTGAAGACAAATTTTCAGTAGAATTATTAACCCATAACTCAGATTTCACCCTCGATGATTCATCTCCATCCATTAAACTGATTGTTTTCTATTCTAAATCAATCTCGATGGGAACAGGCACAAAAGAGCTGGAAAATTCTTGAAATAGGGAAGATACTTCAAGGAAAAATCCAAGTTTTGTAATAGTATTTAAAATTTTAATCAATACATCCACACCATTCCCCCTCAAAGAAGCAACATGTCATATCACTTCATCCAACGCAGATGATAAGGACCTAGGATTGTCACCCACCAAAGCCTGTAAGTAGGTTTTTGATGTAATAAATTTCACAAAAGATATTAGAGAACGACAATCATTAATATCTTGAAGTATGAGGTTATTAAGTCACAAAGCATCTAAGAATTGTGGTATACAAGCTACTGCATCTACAGAAGGGAGGACACCAACCATGATGACATCCAAAAAATCATTAGGTAGATCAAAAACATCTAGAACAAAATAGCAAGTTGGATCTTTGTGAATAAGATCACTCGTGACTTCAGTTGCAAGTGAAAAGAGTCAAAGACCCCACCATCAAAGTTCTTTGATCTTCTGAATATAATGCACGAGAAAAATGGCAAATAACTCTTTTCAAATCATATAGCTGTGTAGTATTTGTAGGATGTGGTTTTGAAATCCCTTCTACATTTGCATTAAGGGTGTCCACTCAATAATGTTGAGAAAGTTATGGATACTTACATAATCAACTTGTTTATCTCCTATGTCATTTTTCCTGTAGGAAATATAGCTTGGAAAATGAAGGAGGAAGGATCAAGGTTGCTTTAGGTTTGATGCACTATAAACTAGATCCAATTGGGATAAAACCATATATCTCAAAAACAAAATTGAAGGCCTCAAAGGAGTTAAAAGCAGGAAAATAATTGACCATACAAGGGATAATTAAAACACAAAGGTCCTAGGAAGGTTGCTACATCATGATTTATGTTTCCTTTAACATTTGTAGGTTAAGGGGTTTTCCTACTAAATTTATCCCTCATAGTGTTGATTTCTATGTATAGGTTGGATGTGATTATGTTCCAAGAGACAATGTATGAGGGGTCTAAAGAAATTTAATTTATTTCCTCTATATTGAAGGATAAAAATATTTATGGTATGGATGTACAATGATTCTCTAATGGTCTAGTAACTAGTTAAAATGATAGATTTGAGGCTACTAATTTTATCCATATCATATCTAGAATTATGGTTTAAGGAAGGGCCAAGGGCATAGATGATATATTAAAAATTATGAAGTTGTAGGATCCATATAAAAACTTGTTATGTTTCTAGAAAACTATAAAATATCAATGAATCTTGAGTTGGGTTATTATGATCATAGGAGTTGACTCAAAGCTTACTCTGAATTCAAGATAATAGTAGGTGAGGTTACTAGATCAGATCCACTAGAAAATAAATAAAATTCACTCAACTATTTGAAGAATTAATATTGATGGATGTTCAATCAATTAAGGTGGTTTCAACTTGGTGAAATTCTGAAAGTAGCAAGGATGGTGTTTTGGAAAATTTGAATCATTTTCTTGTTTTGAATATTCAGACGCTTAAGGAGATTTGTAGATAAAAATCATTTGGTAGGTTTTGATGGGAACCATAACCATCTACCTACCCTATTTTAAATTGAGGTGGGGAATAAAAATGCCTCATTTGCATTTAAGTATAATCACTCTTATCTCTTGGAAGAAAGATTTAGATAGTTGATTATAAGCAATTGGATAAAGTATAATTTTTTCAATGGTGAATCTGTAATGCTTCAATTCTCTAAGAAAATGATTAGAGTCAAGAAGTTGGTTGTAGTTTGGGAAAATGCAGAAGCAAAAAAATACTGAAAATACTTAAAGTTTGTGGATGCATTGATATAGGATCTTTTTGACCAAAATAACAATGGTGATTTCAATGATGATGAGGATGAATGGTTAAAATACCTTTAAGGTAAAAAGAAATTCCTTCTAAAGCTGGAAGAAACTAAGTGGAAATTTTAAATCCATCTAATTTGATTTTTTGAGGAGATAATAATATGAACTTTATTCAAAAACATGTTTACTATAGAAGGAAATTCAACCATATTTTGGAGTTGATAGTTCTATATGGTTCACAGTCTCATCCTTTAAGGATATTTCCCATGTAAGTAAACAACACTTCCAAACCTTGTTTAGGGAGAGTGATGTAGCTAATATAGGGAAGATTTATGAAAGTATTTATATTTTTTCCTATATTCTTTAATGACGCGATGAATGAATTTACGAAGTTATAGGTAACAATTAGAAGAATTAAAAGGTGTTCTCGAAAAAATTTAGCTGGCCAAAATTCCACACCTTGATGCTTGGATTGTGTAATTATTCTTAGGATTATACGACTTCTTAGAGGGTAAGTTCCTTAGGGTGATTTAGGAAGGAAGAATAAATGTAAATATTTTAGGGTATTTTATAACACTTATTTAAAAAATAATTACCTTTCACCTTCATTGATTTTATAACAATATCCCTTTGCAATATTATCTACAATATTTTCTCAAATACCATTGGAAAAGAAATGAAACAAACACTATCATAATTCCATTTCAGACAAACAATTTGGATTTATTTTTAATAAGTAAATCCATGATGTTGTTGGTAAACATAGGAGGGGTTTCACTCAATAAAAACTATAAAACAAACCATAATATTTATGAAAATTGATCGCTCAAATGAACATTAGGAAATGAAAAGGATACTTCTCATATTAGTTTTTCTTCAAATAGGTTTATCACTTAAATTTATTAATTCGATTATGGGGGGTGTGAAATATCCAAATTTTGAAGCGTAAGTAAATATTTATTCTTTGCGGTTCTTCATGAAATTTAGGGGTCTCAAGCAAGGATGCCCCTTGTCACCATTTTTGTTCCTCTTTGTAGTAGAAATTCTTAGTATACTGATGGTTGAAGAAAAAAAAATGGATTATTCATAGATATACAAGTTAGGGAATCTATTGAGGTAACCCAATTGTCATTTATACATGGAATTTTACTTTTCGGTTGAGGGAATTTGAGGGAAAAAAAGTTACTTAAAAAATATTGTAGACTTATTGTGCAAAGCAATAAGAATGGAAATCAATATGAACATATCTTGTATTTTGGAAAATTTTCTAAGTGATTCTTTCTTAAGGAGACGAGAGAATATATATATATATATATATATATATATATATATATATATATATATATATATATATATATATATATATATATATATACTCTAATGGTATGAATACTCTAATGGTATATACATTGAATACATATTATGTTGGTGTACTAGTGGTGATCCTCATTGGGCAAGCTTGCAGAATGAGGACCACCACACAAGCAATGGAATATTACCCTTAGAAGTTTTCCATGTTAGTGATTTATATTATGTCCCTAACCATCATATAAGGGAAACCACTAGCATCATAGGGACAACCACATAACATTTTCTTAATAGATGAATTAATATAATGATTAAAGGATTAAAATATACCAAGTTAGGATGCTTCTACACCCCCAAACTAAAGTATTAATCTCTTAATCTATCTATGTATTTTTCTTACCCATTGAGAACCACCATTAGTATACCAACACAATATGTATTCAATGTATATACTACTACTACATGCATTTTGGTACATATACTAGTATAAATATCAACGTAATTAATATATATATATATATATATATATATATATATATATATATATATATATATATATATATATATATATATATATTGACACATATAATTAGTATATTTACCAACACACACACATATAAGTACATATTATTCTTATATATTCTAACTTATATATTGATACGTATACCTAGTATATATACCAACACACATATATTGAATACATATTATCTATGTATACTAATGGTGGACCGCATTCGACAAGTTTGGAAAATGAGGATATCTGGCCTTTAAGTGGAATATGGTTTCTCATAAAATTCCTTGGATTGTATAAATGGGTCTCAAGGCCTTGCTAGTGGGCATGAGAGGAAAATAAGGCCCTTAGGCTCTAGATGAAGTCTCCAGGGACCAAGGGACATGAATAAGGCCTTAAACTACAAAACATACCTTGTATAAGATATCATCGTTCTTAACATGGGATATGGGAATTGATATGGGTTTTTGCGCACTAGGTATAATATGAAGCTTTGTGAACTAGGGATGAGTTTGAGACCATGGTCGAGGAAGAAATTGAGGGACACTAACTTGAGTTTCTTTAGCTAAAGGGCCATGACCAGGACCATGAACACAACATGAATTCTTTAAATTTTTCTTTGTCATACAAGATCGATATGGACATGATTAGGAGTTTTTTCACAGTAGGGACATGGGTATTGGGGCCCAAGGTAGATAAGGGCCTTATCATCCTTGGGTTCCCACTATAAAATGGTTTTGTTTTGTTACGATTTGGTTTTTTTTTTCACTTTTTATGTGTAGTGTTCCATAACCCATAAATCTAAAATGTAAACTAGGTTTACAAATATTATAAATGTAATAAAACAAATTAAAGTGACAAGTAAGATGAGATATGTGAAATATACCCTCGTATTATGATAATTAGGGGAAGTGTTGGAAGAATATTTATAATCCATTTTGAGGAACCTTTTTGGAATTATCTTTAACTATTCACCCAAGATTGCATAAGGATTTGCAAAGTCCCAGGCATAGGGGAGACATTGAGGCTTCATTTTGAGGCCTTTACTACTATCAGAAGTGTAAGTTTTTCCCTCTCTACTCCCTCATATAACCTATTATCATTCACCTTTTGTCACAATAATTTGCATTATGGTCATCAAATGCTGATAAGGTGTGGCGTTGTTAAATTCAAATTTTTCCTTATTTTTAATGAGTTATTTGAGCTAGAGTTTTCATTTTCTAATATGAGTATTAGATCCCGTAACACTAGTCAAAATCTAGTAACCCAAATCATTAGTTGTTATATATATCCACCCCCAAGGTGAGATATGACACATTGTTTTCATTGCTAGGTGGCTCGATATGGATTAGTGTTATTTGGATTGCTCTTAGGTTAGATAAGGAAGGCACCAACACTCGGTCAATTATTCAGTCAAACATAGAGGGACAATGCATACAACACAACACCAGTTGAATAGTTAATAACTTTCAATGTTTTGGAAAGTGGCATGGATGTTTTCATGAATTCCATGTCATGCAAATATTCTATTCCAACATATAATAAATTACTCATGCTAACTGAAGTTGTATATGTTAATGGCAATACCCCCTACATTAGTTTTGGGATGTAAATCGTTAAAAAGTCAATATATCCTCAGGAGTTATTTATGGTTCAGTACACCCTCCACTGTAGTATTTAATATATATATAAAAAGTGAAGGTTTAATATCAATGCTTGTAATATTAAGGGTTTGATCAAGAAAGCAATCAATATCTGTATTGAAATTTTTTTACAAATGGTCCAATATGAAGGCCATATCTTGGTGTATATTTTAGTTTGATGACAAAGTATAAGTGGAACTAGGTTGATTATATCCAGACTAGGATTTACAATTGTAATGTGAAATTGTGTATTCCTCTTTTGATATAAATGATGTTATTCTGAGTTTTATTTCATAGCAAAGTACTTATACTATAGTTTTCCTTTTTAGCACAAGTCAGTAGGTAGGCCCCCCTACTTGGTTTTTGCTGCAAATTCATTATTTCTTAGTTAAATTATCTAATCATATATATTTCTATTTCTATTTTTTATTCTGTAGATTCATATTTTCAATCACTGTCATTTTAATTCTTGAATTTGCGTATGTCCTTCATTGCAAAAGTGTGGATTCCCTATAGAGGTTAGGCACTGAAAGTTTAAGAATGAACATGATGTTTAAGGAATTGAAAAAATATTTGATTCCTTTAATGCAAAACAAAGTACTATGATAAAATGTCTTAAAACACTTATGTAAATATAATTGTAGTGATCCAAAAAACTTGTAGCATTTTAATTTTATGTTTTAAGTTTAAAGTGTAGATTTCCCCTACAAAAGTTAGGCACTGAAGGTTGAAGAACAAAAGTGTTTCTTAAGGAATCATAAAGCCATTTAATGCCTTTAACTCCAAACAAAGGACTATGGTTGGAGTTCAAAAAGTACATTTGAAAACATAAGCTTAGTGACCCAAAAAAATTGTGTAGCCCTTTAATTTTCATTCTGATACAATTTTGTTGCTAGTACTTCTCTTAGAGCATTAGATTGTAAAAGTTCTTCCATAGCTTCAGAACCATTTATGTAATAGTTTGACACATACAATGTTGGTGTTTATAAATTTATGACCACATATTGACAATTGAATAGAACGAAATTTAAGCAATTAAATTGCCTGACAACAACCGCCTCAAACTAAAGGAGGTCGTATTCAATCAATTTTGAGCAACCTCCTCAAATAAAAAGAGTTTTACTACTATTTAAGGTTCCTCAAATTTGATTTTGATAAACTCTTGGAAATCAAGGAACCCTCTCAAAATTTAAGAATAATAGGTAGCACAAAATCTGTTTTAAATAACCTTCTCAAACTAATGCATGTTGTATAGAATTAATTTTGAACAACCTCCTCAAATCAAAGTTAAGGTTTCTCATATTTTATGTGGATAGAATCTTAATAGGAAGGATAGAATCTTAATAGGAGGAATGTCCCTAATAATGAACACTTTTTAATTGAAAAAAGTTACAAAATGACTCAATTTTCCTAGCTATTTCAAAATATCTCGTCAAATTTAAGTATTCTTAAATTTGAAGAAGATTTATGTAGTATACACAAGGTATATTATAACAAATATTATCATAATGCAGTAAATAAATATCATGTAATAATTGTTCTATAACTAATCAATATTACATATTAATGATTATATTACAAAATAATTGTCGTATGACTATTTTTACATAATACTTATTTATTACATTAAGATCATAAATCTAATAACATATCTTAAGTATATTACATTTTTTTATATAGTTAATGGTTAATGAAACATGTTTTTTAGAAAGTCAAATATTCAAATCTAAATGGGGTTTTCTTTTAGATTAGAGTTAAAATGATTGAAATATTTTATTTATAATCCAATTTTTTATTTTTTATTAATAATTTTTAAATGCCACATATTAATTTTATATTAAGAATTCAAAGAATCGCACAACTCCCTTTTATTATTCTTATTAGGAATTCTTGTTAAGAAATAATTGATTTTTTTTTACTTTTAATATATATATATATATATATATATATATATATATATATATATATATATATATATATATATATATATATATATATATATAATTGATATAAAATTATTATTTTTCAAATTAAAATTTAAATATTTTATTTATGTTTAAGATTGAGACTTAAACATTTTTACATCTTTTGAGTTGTAATGTCAACAAAAAATATGGCAAGCATAATGAGAGTAAAGTTATCGATATTTTATAATGCATTTAATTTAAAATAATGAAATAAATATATTCATATTTGTTTTTAATTATAGTTGATATTGTTTTAGTCAAGTCCAGCTAGCACAACTGGTTGAGGATGGGTCTTGTCAGCAAGGAGACCCATGATAAAACCTCAAGGGGGGTGGTTGTGCCCTGTGCTAGGGGTAGGAGACATGTTAAAAATTCGGTGAGCTAAAGAGTTTGTGTGGCCCAGGTTTGACAGCTTAGATGTCCCTGTGTCAAACCCACAAGTTAGCAACACCCGACTTGGGTGAGTCGAGTGCCCATCATGGGTGTGCCTAGGTGAGACGATGGACGCGTGCACGCCAAAGTCTGACGGGTGCACTCATGAATGATTCAGGCAAAATCTCTGAACGTGTTCGAGTGAGCTCGCGTTTTGACAGGATGTGTGACAGACTTTCAGCAATGGAGCGTCGATACATGTGCGATGGACATAAATGTCATATGGTAATTGAGGTTTATATGCACTGCATTTAGCATGACCGAATGACGTGTGGTGTAGCGGAGAAGGGGCTTGGCCAACTTAGAGGTGGGTTGGCTCAAGGGTACTGAGCCCCCACATTAAAACAAATTCAACTGAGTGGCAACGTATTAATATGTGAACATTTGGAGGTTGGATATCGTCATTGAATGATCAAATCATAGAGCATAAATCTATTGTTGGAACAACACTTAGTGTGAGAAAAATGTAGGTTTTAAACCTGTATAGAAATTATCTGCAAATGAATCTTAAAAAAAAGAAAATAAACAATAGTGATAGAATAAAACATAAAATAGATATACATAGAGATTTTTCCCTGGATCCTAAATTGGGACTACCAGCTTGATTTTTCATTATATTCATTTTAGTGTTATAACACATATATATACATGTTGAAGCGTTCATAAACCTTAATCAATTAACCTTGGATTATAACATAACTGTAGTTCCCTTGACCAGATCTACAAAATACCAGGGGCCGAAAACCATCATGCCCCAAAACCATGTGCAAACCCATGCACAAAACCATGGGCGGGTCTACCCACCGAAAAATAGTGTCCAAATTTTTTTTCTCGGGGCGATACCCCGCCCCCTACGAACCCCCAGACAGGGGGAGTTGTCGCCTCCTGTGTGACCCCCCTGCTATGCTAGGCACAACGTACAGGGGGGTTTATCACCCCCCATTTAAACCCCCCCCCCCCCCCCCCCCCCGTGCGTGTGTCTAATTGTGGAAAGAATATAATACATATCCAACATTATCTGACTTGTTGTTTTATTTCACAGGGGGCCATAGGAGAGCTTAGTCATTAATCCAGTCCTGCAACACCCATTGTTTCTATACACCAAGATAACTTCTGATTGCTCACAGACTTTGTCAATGCATCTGCAACATTCTTCAAAGTGTCCACCTTTACCAGCAACACCCTTTTATCCTCAATCATATCTCTCACAAAGCGATATTGAACATCAATGTGCTTTGTCTTTGAATGATAAGTAGGGTTCTTAGCCAAGAAAAGCGGCACTTTTGCTATCAAAGTCTATCCTTTTAGTTTTTTGCACCAACCACATACTTGAACACAATCTCTACAACAAAAATGCTTCTTTCCTTACATGAGTGGCTGCCATGTATTCTACCTCTGTAGTTGAAAGAGCCACTATAGACTGTCTTTTACTCATCCAATTGACTACACCTCCAAATAGGCTAAACACTTACCCACTAGTAGATCGTCTTTGGTCAAGATCTCCGACCCAATCTACATCAACAAAACCACAGATGTCAAAGACTCTGTCCAATCCTTGTCTTCCTCGATAGCACAAACCATAATCACTAGTGCCACGCAAATATCTGAAAACCCACTTCACTATTGTCCAATGCTCCTTCCCTGGTTTTGAAATAAACCTACTCAATACTCCCACTGCATGTGAAATGTCTAGTCTAGTACAAACCATTGCATACATCAACTACCTACTGCACTTGCATATGGAACATGAAACATATCCTCCTCTTCTTCTCATGTCTTGGGACATTGTTTAGCAGATAGATTTACACCTACAGGAATAGGAACCTTCACCGATTTACTAGCCTGTATATTTAACCTCTGAAATATTGTCTCGACATACCTCCTCTGGTTTAACCAGAGCTTCCTCTTTGCCAAATCTCTCTTAATTTCCATGCCCAAAATATAGTTTGTAGCACCAATATCCTTCATGTCTAATTTGGAGAACAATTGGGTTCTTCAAATCCTAGTTAATTTCTTTGTCATTTCCAATCAGCAACATATCATCCACATACGAGACGAAATAAATAACACAGTCAACAATTAATTTAAAATACACATAGTGATACTCTTTGCTTCTGGTGAAGCCAAGTCCCCATATATAGGTATCAAATTTATGATACCACATCCTTGGTGACTATTTTAACCCATACAAAGACCTTTTTAGCTTGCATACCAGTTATTTCTTACCCTTCACCGCAAAGCCTTTAGGTTGCTTCATGTAGATCTCCTCTTCTAGATCTCTGTGAAGAAATGATGTCTTCACATCCATATATTCTACCTCAAAATCAAATGCAGCAACAACAGATAAAAGTAATCTAATATAAGTAGCCTTGGCAACAGGAGAAAAAAATCACCAAAATCAATTCTTGGCACCTGGGAATAACCTTTTGCTACCAATCGAGCTTTGTATTTCTCCACCTTTCCTTATACATTCATCTTCTTCTTAAACACCCATTTTCTCCTTATGGGCTTCCTTCCAGCTGACAACTCCACCAGATCCCATGCCTCATTTTTGTGCAAGGATTCCATTTCATCGGCCATGGCCTCTTTCTAGAGTTTTCCATCCTCTAGATCCATCGCCTCCCTAATAGTTTTGGGATCATCATAAATGATAGTTAAAGAAAAAATTGAATAGAAATAAAATGGACTATACCTTTTTAGTTGCCTTCTTTCCTGAACTGATCTTCTCACTACTGGAGTTTGTGGCTCTTCCTCTTCCGAATCTTGTTCCGTTGTAGAGTTTGATTCATCCTCTTTTAGCTCAAACTCTATTTTCTCAGGTTATTTCGGTAGGAATTCATGTTTAACAACATCTTTCAGCTATCTTGGTTGTGCACAACCTTCCCTGTTTCTAGGTTCCAAAGCTTGTAACCTTTTAAACCATCCTTATACCCAATAAAGATGCACCTTTCAGATTTATTATCCAACTTTGTCATTTTCTCATTTGGAACATGTACATATGCATCACATCCAAATAAAATTAGATGCGAAAGAGAGGGTTTCTTACCCATCCATACCTCATGTGGAGTCTTATCCTCCAACGTTGATGAAGTCGATCTGTTAACTAGGTAACATGCAGTCTCCACTGCCTCTGCCCAGAATTCCTGTCCTAACCCGGTACCGCTGAGCATGATTCTTTCATTCTCCATCAACATTCTGTTCATTATTTCTACAAATCTATTTTGATGAGGTGTGTATGGAGTAGTCTTTTGTCGTGCTATACCACACTTCTTATAGAATTCTTTAAATTTTTTCTTGCAGAGCTCTCCACCATTATCTATCTTTGGCATCTTTATCTTCTTCTCTATCTGGTTTTCCACCAGAGCCTTAAATTATTTAAATCTATCAAAGTATTCAAACTTATTCCTCAAGAAATATATCCATGTATTCATTGAGAATTCATCTATGAATGAAACATAGTACACCGAATTTCCTAGTGATGGAATCGACATAGGTCCAAACACATCACTATGCACAAGCTCTAATATCTTGTTTTCCCTCTTAGCACCAGAAGGAAAAATAACCTGATTTTTCTTCCCATATACAAAATTTTCACAGAAATCGAAATTCATAGAGAAATTAGACATACCTTCTACCATACCATTACCTTGCAGCATCCAAAGGCCCTTCTCTCCAATATTTCCAAGCTTTTGATGCCATAGCATGGTATTTTCTCCAGAGACCGCTAGGCTTTTTGCTCCACTTTCAGGAACCACAAAACTATTGCACCCATCAATAATAGTGCTAACCTGAAGCTTGTACAGAGTTCCAATCCAAACTTTCCACAATAATACTAGTGCTCCCCGAACCATCTTGCAAGTATCTTTCTCAAACACTGTTTTTACACCTGCAACATCCATCTTTCTTACAGAAATCAGATTTATGACCAATGCAGGAATATGTAGAACACCAATAAGTGTTCTAATCCTTCAACCTTGCAGCTTCAACTTGAATTTTCCATGTCTGATGATTTTGGCCTTCCTATCATCCCCTAAGAAGACATCACCACCATCATACTTCTCATACTAGTAGAACCACTCCCTATGGGGAGTGAAGTGAAAGTATGCACCTGAGTCAATCAACCATGCCTCATGATTTATATGTGTATTTGAAGAAGAAGCCAAATACACATCCCCACATTCATCTGAGGTGGTTTTTGCCTTTGTAGAAGGAGCATCATCAGATCCCTCTCCTTTCTTAGGAGCTTTAGATTTGCAGTCCTTTTTGTAGTGCCCCTCATTTTCGCATTTCCAGCACACCTTTACATGCTTTCCTAGAGATTTAGATCTCCCGCTCGAAAATTTATTTTTGTTTCTATTATGGGACCTTCCTCATATAGATAAGGCATCTCCATTATGGCCTTCCCTATTTCACCATCTCATTTCCTCTGACAACAAGGCTGAGACAATTTCATCAAAATTCAAGGTAGTTTTATTTCTACCTATTGCAATAACCAGATTGTCCCACGAATCTGGTAGAGAACACAACAAAATGATGCACTTATCTTCATCTGATATTTTAATATCAATAGATGACAACTAACTTACCACAGTATTGAAGGTGTTCAGATTATATGTCACTGAGTCTCCATCCTTCATCCTCAGGTTATACAGCTTTTTGCGTAGGAAAAATTTATTCACCAGAGACTTAGATAGGTAAAAAGTCCCTAGCTTGTCCCACAAGGTTTTCGTCGTAGCTTCCTTAGATACATCCAACAATACCGAATCGAAGATACATAACCGTATTGTGCTCTTTGTCTTCCGATCCAACTTCTTCTAGTCTTCATCTGACATTGTCGTTGGTTTAGTACCTGGATCTAACATGGTCCACTGATCTTTATCCACTGGTAGATCCTCCATCTTGAGCTTCAACAACTCAAAACTCTGACCATTAAATTTCTTGATCTCTATCTTTCCACTACTCACCATCTTCTTTCACCGCAAGAATCTATCTCGCAGATCTCCCAATGAACAGGGTCTACCACAAGCTCAAGAAAAAAACCCCTCAGTAGCAAAGGCATCCCCTTGTAGCCAAAAAATGCTGATACCAAATGTAGGTTTTAACCCTGTACATAAATTATTTGCAAATGAATCTTAAAAAAAATAAAATAAACAATAGCAATAGCATAAAACTTAAAATATATATACACAGATATTTTCCCTTGGATCCCAAATTGGGACTACCAGCTTGATTTTTCATTATGTCCCTTTTAGTGTTTCAATACATATATGTACATGCTGAATCATTCATAAACCCCAATCCATTAAGCCTGGATTAGAACATAACCGCAGTTCCCTTGACTAGATCTACAAAATACCAGGGGTCGAAAACCATCATGCCCCAAAACCATGTGCAAACCCATGCAAGAAACAATGGGCAGTTCCGCCCACTGAAAAATAGGGTCCAAAGTCACCCCCCCTGCGACCCCCCTACTGCCTACAGGGGGATCTCTCGCCCCCCTTATGACCCACCCCCCCCCACGCGTGCGACTAATCGTGGAAAGAATATAACACATACCCAACACAAAATTTGATGAGCCTGCAAGCAGGGAAGCATTAACATGTTGTGGTGGAGTCGGGTTGGATACAGGTCAAGTCCGGTATGTGTGTACAATGGAACATAGTTCAGAAGAGCTGCTGTAGGGTTGGACACAACAGGCGACGACGGAATCGAGTCAACTCAAGTGAGCGACTTATGAACGAAGCTCGGGTCTATGGTATAGCGGCATGCAGGACATGCAGGGCATGTGGGTTGAGTCTGGTGATCGACGCAATTCACTTGGCATGGAAGTGACCCGTGTGCAGAGACCGAATTAAGGCAAAGGAAAATTCTGTAATTTTACCATTGTAAACAGGATGCCGCTTGTATAAAATCAGCAAGGAATTTTTATACATAAAATTATAAAATTTTCCATTTAAATCTGTCTTGGTCTCGTGTATGATTTGATGAAGTTTATGTTTACTCTGTAGACATAATAAATTAAAGAATATTTTTTAAATCTTGGATATTGGAGGCATAGTCCAGAAATATGTCGAAAATAAAAAATTAGGCATTTAGCCGGTGTCTCACTGCCAGCCAAGTGGGGAAACAGACCTGGGGGCATGACAAATGATATCAGAGCCAACAAAAAAATATGCAATGATCAGGTATGTATGCAAACTAAATTTTCTAGTAAGAACTGGTTGCATATCTTGGGGTTTCTTGAATTGGAGCTTCTTGGTAACCGTAGCAAAGGAAGTTGGGATGTAACTTATCCCTATGGATGTGGAAGTGAAGGCACTGAACTCCAAGACTAAATTTTCAGGGTTGGAAAATGAAGTGTAGGTTCGTATTGGTGATTGGAAGGGTTTTCTGGAATTCACACTGATGGAGATGAGCAACTTTGACATGATATTGGGGTAGTACTTTTTAAAAGGAAACATGGCAATTGTTGCACCTTTCTGCAGTGAGATAGTGTTATTTGGAGACTCACGGATGTGGACTTTACCTACCCACCAACACCGTAGGGAAGTGTCTGTGCATCATGTTTCTACACTAAGTATGAGTAAGGCTATGAAGGACTCAGAAATCGAGACATTTGCGACAGTCATTCGAGGAGTTGAGGCTAATGATGGAGTGGGGATGCCTATTCCTACTGATATTTTCGATGTGCTAAAGCTACATGATGATATTATGCCTGATGAGCTTCCAAAAGTACTACCACCTAGACATGTAGTGGACCATTCTATTGAGTTAGAGCCTGGGAAGGAACCTCCAGCCAAAGCTCCCTATCAACTGTCAGGGTTAGAATTGGAAGAGTTGAAGCAACAAATGAAAGAGTTATCTGAAGCAGGTTTCATACAACCTTCAAGGTTCCCGTATGGTGCTCCGGTATTGTTCTAGAGGAAGAAAGATATGAACGATTTGAGGATGTGATGTGATTATCTTTCATTGAACAAGAAAACGATAAGAAACAGGTATCCTTTGCCGCTAGCAGCGGATTGTTTCGACAATATTGCGAAAGACAGAGTTTTTTCTAATCTAGACTTGAGACATGGGTATTATCAGGTGCGGATAACTAAAGGAGACGAGAAGAAGACCATAGTTGTGACGAGATACGATCATTTTGAATTCCTTGTCATGTCATTCGCGTTGTGCAACACTACATCCACTTTCCGCACGTTGATGAATGATGTACTTCGTCCATACTTTGACACATTTGTTGTTGTGCACTCAAATGATATTGTGATTTTCAGTGAGAACATGGAGGATCATAAGAAGAACTTGGATTTGGTGTTTGAGGTGCTAAAGGAAATCAGTTTTACTTGAAGAAGTTGAAGTGTCTGTTGCTCAAACCGAGATTTCATTTCCTGGACACATTGTTGAACAGGGTCACATTTAGATGAAGTCGAGTAGAGTCAAGGTGATAGAGGATTGGTCTGAACCAAAGAATTTCCATGATATGATAGTTTTCTTGGGGCTGGCCAACTACCAATGAAAGTTCATAGAAGGGTATTCCAAGATAATTGCACCATTGATAGACCTTCTGAAGAAGGGGAAGCGATGGGACTGGACAGAGAAGTGTCGTGAATATTTTGATGAGCTAAAGAGAAGGATGGTGACAGCACTAATACTAAGGCTACTTGACTTCAAAAATCCTTTCGAAGTCCACACTAATGCATAATATTTTTCAATTGGAGGGGTTCTATTGTAGGATGATCATTGAGTGGCATATGAGAGCAAGAAGTTGTACGCTAGAGAGCGACAGTATCTGGTCCATGAGAAAGAAATGACTGCCATAATTCATTGTCTGCATGTATGGAGACATTTTTTGGTTGGAAAACCTTTTGTTGTCAACAATGACAATGTTGCAATGACTTATTTTGCATCAAAACCGAAGCTGTTAGTGAAGCAAGCTCATTGGAAATACGTTTTTTCAGAGTTTGAAATGACACTTGAGTACAGGCCGGGTAAACTCAATGCTGTTGTAGATTCCCTTAGTAGAAAGGGAAAGCTAGCAGCACTGGATGGGGAGGACTGATCTGAGAGAACAAGAAGTAGAGTCAACATGACCAAAGAGACGCAGAATAAAATTTGAGCTAGTGTGGAAATATATAGAGAGGTGAAGAGCATTCTAAAGAAGGTGAAGGAAGGGAAGACACATAAGTTTTTCTTACGGGATGGACTCTTGTTCTATGTGAATCAAAATTACATTCCAAATTCATCGAGACTTAGGAGGCACCTTTTGAAGGAGTTCCATGACTCAGCTTGGGCTGGCAACATGGAAAAGCGTCGTTCTTTGGCATTGTTGGAGAGGGGATACTTCTGGGAAAAGATGAGGCAGGATGTGGAGGAGTATGTACAAACATGCATCATTTTTCAACAAGACAAATCAGATACTCAGAGATAGGGAGGATTGTTACAGCCTTTACAGATTCCAGAGATACCATGGATGAGTGTCTTGATGAAATTTATCACTTAGTTATCGATGGTGCAAGGTTATAATGGGATTATGGTTGTTGTCGACCGTTTTTCCAAGTATGCCACCTTTGTTCTGACAAAGATACCATGTGGAGCCGACAAGACTGCGGAGTTATTATTCAAACATATTGTGAAGTATTGGGGAGTACCTTTGATTATTTTATCTGATAGGGATCCACGCTTTACAGGGAATTTTTGGAAATCCTTGTTTAAGTTATTTGGGATAGAATTTTTGTAGAGTTCGAGTTACCATCCATAGAAAAATGGGAAAAATGAATGAATTAACGCATTGCTGGAGGACTACTTGAGACACTATGTGTCGGACGATGAAAATAATTGACCTAAACTCTTAGATGTGGCTCAGTTTAGCTTCAACATGCAGAAGAGTTCTGCAATATGTTATAATCCATTTGGGTTGGTAAATGGACATATGCCAATTGCGTCACATATAGTGCTACCACGAGGATTCATGAGGAGCCCACATGCCAAGATATTCTTGACAGCATGGGAGGAGGCCTTATAGTTGGCATGGGTTCACCTACATGATGTTGCAGGGAGAATGAAGAAATGGGCATACAAGGATAGGAGGGATGCACACTTCGATTTTGGAGACATGGTTTTTCTAGGGATCACTGGATATCAGTTTCATCCACCTAAGGGTACTACTAGATCTTTGACGAGGATATATGAGGGACCATTCCAACTAAAGAAGCGGGTTGGAGAAGTTTGATATGAGCTCGAACTTTTGAACCCCATGCATTTAAAACATCATGTGTTCCATCTGAGTCAGCTGAAGAACTGTAGACATGATGATGATCATCCTGAGAGGACAGTGCCACCAAGAGGGCTAGCTATGATAGTGGACAGACCGAACTTGGTTTTGGAGAAGATCCTTGATCTTCGTACAACAGGTGTAAGGAGTGCAGCCTGAAGGGAATTTCTCATTCAATGGAGAGACGCACCTGAGGAGACTAGTTGGGGGACAGAGGATTCGTTTTGGAATTGGAAAAAGGAGATTGCAGAGTTTAATGAACAGTTGATGAGATCTATCGGATTGTCAAGGACGAAAATGACTCAAGATGAGGGAGTATGTCAGACCCACGAGTTAGCGCCACCCAACTCGGGTGAGTTGGGTGGCCATCATGGGCGCACCTAGGCGAGAAGATGGATGGGGGCACACCAAAGTGCAACGGGCATGCCCGTGAACGATTTAGGCGAACTCCACAAACACAATCGAGTGATCGAGTTCTTTGGCAAGACATGTGATGGACTTTCAACAACGCAACGAGGTTTATATGCACCATGTTTGGCATGACCGACCAACGTGTGGTGTAGTAGATGAGGGTCTTGGCCAACTTGGAGGTGGGTCAGCTCGGGGTTATCAAGCCCCCACATTAAAAAAAATTCAACTGAGCGGCAACATATTAATACGTGAACATTTGGAGGTTGGAGATCATCATCGAATGATCGAATCATAGAGCATACATCTGCAGTTGGAACAACACTTAGTGCAAGCAAAATTTGGTGAGACCACAGGCCTGGGAGCGTTAACATGCTGTGGTGGAGTCGGGTTGGATATGGGTCTAGTTGGATATGCGAGTTACAGTGGAACAGTGTTTAGAAGAGCTGCGGTAGGGTCATACGTGGCATGCAATGGTGGAATCAGGTCGACTAGGGTGAGTGACTTGTGAACGAAGGTCGAGCCCGCGGTATAGCGGCATGCGGGACGTGCAGGTCGAGTCGGGTGACCACCGCAGCACCCTTAGCATGATAGCGACCTACGTGCAAAGAAAAAATTAAGGAAAAGGGGAATTCTATAATTTTACCATTGTAAACAGGATGCTGAAATCAACAATTAAATTTTATATATTAAATTATAAAATTTTCCATTTAAATCTGTCTTGGTCTCGTGCATGCTTTGTTGATGTTTATTCTTATTCCGCAAACATAATAAATTAAAGAAGATTTTTTAAATCTTGTATGTTAGATGTGTAGTCTGGAGATATGTCGAAAATAAAATGTAATAATCATTAACATGCAAAATTACCCACTGTAAAAAAACATATTTCTCTCACTATATTAAACATACTTACTGTTTGGTTATAACATAATTACCGGATCATAAAAAAAAAACATGTATTAAAAATTACTTACTGTTTAATATAACATAATTATCGGATCATTAATAATTTGATAAATTCTCGTCATTGGAAACTAAGTAGTACTATACCTGTGGACTTCATATCCCAAATCATTCCCATATTTATTTAATTTGATATGCATGATATATATTTTTTTTAACTATGAATATACCCGTACTTGTCTTTATGTCGATATTTGTTTTACATTGGGTTAACTCTTATCTGGTGTAAGGAAACACCAGTTGTCACAGTATACTCCTCGCAAAGTGTGATTCCTCAAGTTTTGAACTAACACATGGAACCATGGATATCCGTAGATTCAATAAAGGTTTTAATCCACGATCCTTATTGGTCTGGGAGTTTAACGAATGTACACGTTTTTCCTCCAGCCTCACTCCGTCATTTGTAGAGTAATGTTTCCTCTCGCTTTGAGCCATGCTAAACTACACATTGTTAATGAGTTCAAACGTTCTCTACATGAGGCTTCTAAGCCGACTTGGTTCCTGTCCCCAGACTCGACTTGCAAACTATTAACCCCGAAGAAGCTTGAACAAATTATAGGTAATAGTACAAGGTGCTGGGGTTTATTTTTTTTAATTTGGATCTAGGTTTTACATAGTTAAACCCTTTTTCCTCAGTTCCTACACAAAAGGGTCTCACGACCCAAGCTTTCCTCCTACCAAGAATGTTCTTGAATTCACCCCTACTCATGGCAGGGTTTAGCATGGAGGTCTCGGCGAGGGTTCTGGCTACAATTTCTATAGGTGAGATAATTCATACTTAAAATTTTCTTTGTGCATTACTATATACATTATCATTCCTTAATACATTCTAATGATATTATGTTTTGGCAGGTTACAAATTCCTTGCACAATTTTGGTTGCAAGGTAGTGTCAAGGCCTCGGCTGGAAGGTGCACATCATCTAGCAAAGTTGGAAAAGAAAACCTCATTGGAATCTTCTCAGATGGCTGAATACGTCAACCCTTCACTGGGTTTTTTTCATTATCAAACCCCCTTCATGGTCTTGGTTAACACTTTTTTTTTTGGAAACCATGACTGGGTTTTAATTTAAAAGTCTTTGGAAATAGTCATGGCTAGTAATGTTTTTATTTATGTTTTGGAGCTTCAGCCACTGAGCCTATTCTATCTCAGATATTTACCTCAATACTTGGCCATTAATGTATTTATGTAATGGCAAGATTTCAAAGAAATACTGTGAAATTTGTTTATGGAATATTTTATATTGCTATGTTAAACATAGATTGTACAAGGTTTTATCCTCGATATATATATATATATATATATATATATATATATATATATATATATATATATATATATATATATATATATATATATATATATATATATATATATATAGATAATGAGGCTCCGTGCTATCTGCCTCTACTGTTCTTACATTTTTCTGCATTGGAATTGATGCTTTTAAATGGAAATATTCTTTTCTTGGCTTAAGACACAAATAGTTACAACAATACTTCGATTTTGTTATCTTTACGCTGTTTACGTTTCTGGGTTATTGAATTTTCTTAGTTTTTTTTTCCAATTCTATACTCTGTATATTTCTCAGATATCCAGACGAAAAAAGAGGATGTAAAACCCTTCTGGTCCTTACCGACCTAGGGTTTAAACCTCTCGTTTGGAAGTCTGTAATTGGAGTTAATTTGTAGTCATACCTAATGCATAATTTCATATTTGTAAAAAGGAAATTTATCATGAATTTCTACTTTTTTATTCTTATGATGGTTATTAATTTTATTGGTGATTTATGAAAATAATATCTGTGTGCATAAGAATATTAAGAACTCTTTTCTAGACATATTGTTAACACCATTATGCGAGACTAATGTCATTGGGTCTCTTCTACCGAGGGTGATTGTTCCTAACCATCTTTTCCCTTTATCTTCGACTTACATTCTTGATGACCTGAAAACCCTGTGGTCAAGGGAAGGGTATTTTAACCAATTATTTTCCCATTAGATACCTACAGATTTTGGGGCATGGAGGTCTGTTGAGATTTTTAGCAGTTTTACTATTTGAGCAAAAAGGCCACCAACAATACCTCTTTTTCTCTATTACTAGTACCTTGACAGTCAAATGAATTATGGCATAACTAATATAAATAAATAAATAATGCTATATCTCCTTTCCGAAGATATTCCACATAACATTTATGTACAATAAATAAAATAATAAACATAGATAACCATACCTCCTACACACATTACATTAATCATCATAACTTCTCAATTTTAAATGCAATTGCTCATAAAACTTATCTAGAATTTTCCACTTCACAGGTTAAGCCTCTCAACCATGAGTGAGGAAATGACATCCTCAACTTCCCCCCGTGCTAGTCACTAGAGTGGAAGTAAGAAATATGGATATTTGGAGTTAGACCTCAAGACTTATTGTCCAACCTTCTCTCTATTCCAGGGAACAGAGTCCCACTGGTTCTCAACCAGCTCTGGGCATTCTTCGTTCACAGCTACCTGATGTTTCCTTTTTCATAGAACCTCTTCCCCTCCCCAGTATTTCCTTTTTATCCTTGATTTGAAAGTAATTTTCAATAACCGATTCTTCCTTTTTACTCTGGAATCTTGGAATTATTTACTAACCAGTTATCAAAACTTCAGAATATAATTATTCTATTCATAAATTAAAAACTCAATTTAATCAAAGAATACTAATATTCGTTAATCTCCTTTTCCACGTAAATATTTAATGTACCTTTTAAAAGTATTTTAACAATGAAAAAAATTTAACTAATTAAATTAAGTTGGGTGTTACATCTTCCCCCACTTAAGGTAAACATCTTCCTTAGTATTTTACTTCATCTCAGCAAACAGTTTAGGATATGCTTCTCAAATAAAGATTTCTTCCTCCCAAGTAGCCTCTTTTGGGCCAAAGTGCTTCCACTACACTTTAACTTGCGATATGGTTCGCCTCCGGAGAATTATTTCTCTCTGATTGAGAATACGTTGAGGTTCTAATAGAAATTAGTCTTCTGGTTCTACCTCCATACAACAGAATTTCATAATTAATTTAATTAAGGATTCTTCTCTTTCCAGAAGTCAAAATTTTAAATAAAACTTACTTTCATGCTCTGCCAGTGTATAACATGCTTGGGGTCATGCACATATCATTTTAGTAATGATATATGAAACACATTGTGCACCAATATGTGGCTGGGCAATGCTAGCCAAGAAGCCACCAGCCCTACTCGTTCCAAAATTTGGAAAGTTCCACAGTACCTGGGAGTCAATTTGGCATTGGTGGTCCATCTTAATGTGATTTTCTTAGGTTTTATTCTTAAATAAATGTGGTTACCCACTTTGAACTCTTGATAAGTTCTTTTATGATCGGAATATACATTTTTCCTGTCTTGGGAAGATTTTAAATTATATCTAATATTTCTTACCTCATTTTACATTTCCTATATCATTTCCGGCCCAAGCATAAACTTAGTTTCCAGACTACTCTAGTTTATGGGTGTCCGACATTGTCTTCCATATAACCTCAAAGGGACTCATTTTGAGGGATTATTGGTCTCTGTTAGGTCCCCGTAATTTGTCATATTGGCAAGACCAAATGTACAAGGGTAACATCAAACCAGTCTTTGGAGTCCTAGGACCTAGCCTTCCTGGATTCGGAGAGGGCTCTCTCTATATTTGTGTAAAAGTCGTAACTTGATAGCTTTTAGGGTTTTGATTTTTGGCTAGTTATAAGGATTAGGGTTTGTTTGTTTGATATGTTTGGTTGGGTTTCTTTTCAAGGAGAATAGGTAGAGTAGGAGAGGTTTAGACCATTGGGATATGGAGTCTGCAAAAAGTCTAGAAAGGTAAAACAATAGGTCAAGGATGCTTTGGAGGGAAAGTATAATGAATCTAATGGATCTTCAAGGCTTATGTGAGTGAAGTGAACATTAAATTGTGAACAAAGTAGGTGCAAAGGGCAGTTAAGAATAATTTGATAAATAATACAACAAGAAGGGCCTTTAAGATCACCAAGCATAAAGAAAAACCAAAGATAGGGCATACCATACTTCTTTAACCAAACCCTAGCAAGTAAATAGCAAGGAAACAATCTAGAAAACCCTAGAGAGTAGTAAACTTGTAAAGTCTCTAGTGATTTCACCTTTAGGCAAAGAAAAACATCTACGATAAACATATAGTAATGATCAAAGAAAGGGAACTCCTAAATTCCTTAATCATACTACAGAGACCTTCAAAGAAACCATTTAAGATGAAACAAAAGGGTAGGGAAAGCCGTAGACCTCTTCTGCTAAACCCTAACTAGCAATACTTCGAAGTAAAGACCTCAAAAACAATGTTTAAAGTTATACCAAAAGACAAGGCTAACCATAAAATTTCTTGGCATAGGCTCTGTTAAATAATTCTTGAAATAAAAAATGTTGAGTGGGATTAGAGAGCAACTAAGAATTCTCTAAACTGACCTAGCAGAGGAAAACATGAGAGCAAAAGAAGCAGATAGACTTAATGTGCTTTTGACAACATACCTTAAGCTAAAATTTCTGTCCTAATGCAAGAGAAAGATGAAACAATATGTTAAACATAATATTACAAGTATAAAATGAGAAGGACATCATCATTTTCCATGTTCATGAATCCTGCAAAGTTCTTGTCTCATTGATATTCATTTCAGAAAACTTCACAATGCTCCAAAGTCAAAAACTCCTTACAACTCAGAGCCTATGCTCAGTTCAACAGCTAACCAACATTAAAAATATGGCCCTCATGTAGTATTTATCATGCAAAGGAGGATCAAAAACCTAACTAGGGTTTTGGAGGCCATTAATTTCTCATAAATATCATTTTTGTCCAAAGAGACCATGCAAGGCCCAAGGCAAAAAATATCCTAACCTAATAAATGAAAAATATCGTCAAACATAAATTCTAAGCTAACTAGGAGTGTTTTGCCTCAAAATTCCTCGAAAATATATTTTTTCCATAAATTTGTGTCTTTTGTTGACTTTGCAGGCAAGGGCGCAATGCCTGCACCAGAAAAATAGGTCATCTTGTAGCTAAGCTTTGAAGGACTTCCCGGTGTCCAAATGGGCTCCATGATAGCTTATTGGAAAGATTTTCAAGTCTACTTTCAAAAATGTCCTTTAGTTTTTCATTTTGTGTCCATTTTCCTACCCAAAAACTAAATCTCCCAATACTGCTCAGGGCACAATGCCAACTTTGAAAATGGGGCAGAAAGGTGGTTTTTTGGGTGTTTTTGGTACTTTTGGAGGAACAATTTTGATCCAAATGAGCTGAAACTTTGTGAGAGTGATTTAATTGGCCTAAGGATTCCAAAAATGTCAATTTTTCCTCCAATGGATGCCTCAAGAAAAAGTGCAACGCTAGTGGCGCTGCGCCCTTGGCCCTTCCTTTTGCTGTCTAACTGTCAAGGTTCCAAAATTGTGCAAAAAGGGATTTTGTTTATTAGGAACTAATATAATCAGATTTGTCTTATTTTATCTTCATATATACCCTTTTATTTTTCCTTAATCATTTTGAGTTTGTGCCTTCAAACTTGATTTACCTTCTAACTTCTATTTTTAAGCATCTAAGCCTGATTTTCCTTTATTGTTTGCCTTACTCCTATCTGTACTGCCCTCATCACTGTTCTCATGTCTCTTTGATATGTGCCTCACTAACCTCTTCTTCATTTTTTTATTCTTTAATAAGATTTGCCTCACTTCCCTCAATGCTCTTTTCTTCACTGTTGTTTGCTTCATTGACATCTTCTTTACTGATATAAAACTGATAGGAAAGAGGGCATGTAATGTTACTAATGCAACCACCTTAATTTCACCCCCTGTCTAGACTGATATTCTTGATGGGTAGATGAAATGAGGTTGAAGTAGTGGTTTCAAGCATGAATTTTAGGTGTCTCTTAGGGTTTCTATTCCTTTTAATCAAATCATCAAAAGGCTTGCAAGTGAGTGCATTTGATGGCATCTGCCCTTAACCATGCTTGAAGGACCCTTGGAGGCAGCTTGAAAACAATTTGAGGTGACTTAAGTGCTTTTAGGGTTGAGGAGGCCCTTCTGGCCCAATGAATAGCGCCTAGGCTAAGGGCGTGGCGCTGAAGGTAAGTTCACTGGGCCTTTTGGGCAACTCGGGTAAAGACGCAGCACCCTACCAGGCATGCAACGCCACTGCCTAGGTGCACAGTGCCTTAATAAAATGCACAGGAAAAAATGCCGGGCGCGCAACGCCGGCAAAATTGTCCGATTTCGCCTTAAAAAATTAAATTTTCTTACCTCTTTGAAACTTCAAATTATCTTCAAGGCATCAATGATCCATTCAAGTGTAAAATGAGTTTGCATAGGCTTATGATTTTATCTTAATCTTGGCAAACCCATTTTCTAAGCTTTTAAGCCTTTTTCTCTTTCACTGATATCTCTTTATGCCATTGCTTGTGGATTGTTGAAATCACTGAGTTCGCTCTTCTTTGGTATTTGAGACTTGGCATGTTTCTTTTGATAACTTTGTGATGATTATTCATACCAGCATCCTCACGTCTTTTGTGGTTTCTATATTGAAGTTCAACTCAGATTTTCACCATTTCTTACTAACCTTTTGACACTGTTTACATGCAAGGGACTGAGATGATGAATTTGACTTCTTCTTTTAGTCATGGAGGCATGACAAATTGATCTTAACACCTTTGGGGCTCAAACACAAGGCAACACCTTCATAAATCTCCTTTTCCTGCACCATAGAGTTCTTACCATGCTTCTTACCTTCATTGGCCACTTCTGATTTTTAGGTGATTGAAAATACTGACTTGGCTTAACCTTGTTGATATTCTTCACACTTTTAAACTTTGAGGCATGATACACTCACCTTTTACAAGTCTGGAATCCGATCACAGTGGCATCTTCAAAATCTTCCTTTGCTGTCGTCATGGAATTCAACTCCTCCTTTACCTTCTTTATGCCATTTTTGTAATTGATTACTGTGTTGGCACTCTGCTGGACTATCAAGTGCAAACCTCTAGTTTTCCTTAAGACCAACTTGTTTCCTATCTTATTTGCTGCAAGATATATTCATTTAGGAGCAGACCTCCTACCTTACCAACTTTCTACTGACAGACCTTTTAACACTTCTCCAAAAGTGTCAAAGTTTGCATTTACTTCTTGCAGAACTTGAATTTGACAAGGTAGTCTTCTTTGGAGACTGTTAGCTATTTTCTTGAGTAACCATGTATGTTATTCCAATACCTCTGAACTATATTTTAGTAAAGAAACACAATTTCTGAAACATCAATGATGACCTTGGAACATATGAAACCCTAATTGACCTAGGGGGAGGGATCTTTGACATAGTTTTTGACTGAAAATTGGCTTGAAGTATTCAAGTGTAAAAACAAAGTATTAAAAAAGTGGTGTATTGAAGTTCCAAAATCCAATGTACTTGATTTATCTAAAGAGCCTACAGAGATAGTTTTGAGACCATCAATGCTTGAGGAACTTGGGGATCATGGGAATGAGTTGGATGGAAAATGGAGTTATGGGCAAGGTAAAAACATAACCAGTGAAGTTAAAGGCAGGGAAGGAGACCCAAAATGATAGGTATAAGCTTAGGAATAGTTTTTAAGGAGTGACAGGGTGACCATGGAATGGCAAGATGGTAGAATAGTGAAAAAATTTCTTCTAAGGATAATGAAGGCAGTGAGATTTGTAAAACTCAAAATGTTCAAAGAATGTTGTTTTTATAAATCTAGAACCAATATTTAGTCATCCACAGATAGTAAAAATTATTGATGACTAACGATATCCATTATGTAGGCGAATTATAGCATATGCAAATATTCTTCCCACTTTGTGGGTTGCTGCATCACATACATGTGTAGCATGTCTTCTAATATCTGATTCACCCTCTCATTATTCCCATTCATTTGCGAATGATAGGTAGTACTAAACTGGATATGTGTACCCAATCCAGTGAACGATGCCTTCTAGAAGGCTGAGGTGTACTTCACGCCTCGATTTGAGATTAAAAAAATTGGAATACCATGTAGTCTAAATATTTTCCTCATAAATATGTCAACAATATATATGTCTTTGTAAGTTGACTGGATTGGTATGAAATGAGCTACCTTGCTGAGTCTATCCAAAAAAACCATAATTGAGTCATTGTGTATTTTATTTCTTGGTAGACCTATGATGAAGTCAAGTGAAATGACTTCCCCTTTCCATTCCGGTATAGGGATAGACTGAAGTAATCCTACTGGGTGCTGGTGTTCCACTTTGACTTGTGGATATTTTAAACACTTGGTCAGGTTTTCAACAATATTTTTGTGCATCCTAGGGTAGAAATAATATTTTCTAATTGTTGTTAGCATCTTTTGGTATCCAGGGTGTCCGGCGTAGTAACCTCGATGATATTCATCCAAAATGAGCTCCTTCAAGCTCATATGATTTGGAATGTATATTTTTCCTTGGAATACCAATAAATTTTCCTCTTTAATCTCATAATATGACTTTTTCCCTTGTTTTTCTTCTTCTTGTGCTTGTTTCCACAAAAAATGATATTCAGGGCATTTTTCGTTGCCCCCTTTACTTGCTCTAGGAAATTAAATTCTGCTTGGTTAAAGTAGAGCTCATAAATACAATGTAGTTTCCTACTTAAAGCATTAGCGACACAATTCTCCTTACCTTTTAAATGTTGAATTTCAAAGTCAAATTCACTCAAGAACACATTCCACCTTGCCCGGCGGGCGTTCAAGTCAAACTGCTTAAAGTAGCTAGTCAAGCTGTTGTGGTCAGTTCTCAGTATAAAATTTTTCCCCAATAAGTAATGCCTCCAAACCCGAAGGGCATGTACTACCGCATTGAGCTCTAAGTCATAAGTAGAGTATTGCTGCTCATGGTCCTTCAACTTCTTGGATTCATATGCTATTACTTTACCGTCTTGTGTCAATACGACTCCCATCTCCTCCTTACAAGCATCCGTGTAGACTTCAAACTTCCTGTTTGGGTCAGCTACCTTCAATACAGGAGCATTGGTTAACCATTCAAAATTGTCTTGAAATTCATTATTCCACTTAAAAAATCACCCCTTCCACTGCAAGGAAGTAATGGGAAAAGCTATCTTAGAGAAGCCTTCGATGAAGCGTTGGTAGTAGCCAACCAAGCCCATAAAAGAACATATATCTGCTACATTTTTGGGTACCCTCCATTCCATAATCATCTTTATTTTTTCGGGGTATACCAATATTCCTTCAACAGAGATTACATGGCCCAAATATTGGATATGTTCTTTGTAAAAATTGCATTTGATGAATTTGATGTAAAGCTGATGTTCCCTCAACATTTTCATAACTAAGCTTAAATGTTCCTTTTGTTCTTCCATATTTTTAGAGTAGATTAATATATCATCAATGAATATTAGAAAAAATTTATCCAAAAATGAGTGGAAGATGTCGTGCATCAAGCTCATGAAAATTTTCGGCGCGTTGGTTAATCTAAATGGTAACACCAAAAATTAATAATGTTCATATCTGGTGTGAAAGGTTGTTTTAGATATATCCTCATCCTTAATCCATATCTGGTGATACCCAGATCTTAGGTCTATTTTTGAGAATATGGTTGCTCCCTTTACTTGATCAAAAAGATCATCTATTTGTGGCAGCGAATACTTGTTTTTGACAGTCAGTTTATCAAGCCACATGTAATCTATACACATGCACATCGTACCGTCTTTCTTTTTAACAAACAACACCGATGCACCCCAAGGGGACACACTGGGATAGATATAACCCTTATCCAATAATTCTTGCAGCTGCATTTTTAATTCAGTTTGTTCAGGTACACTCATTATGTATGGTGATCATGACACATGTGATGCCTCGGGTATTAACTCGATGGTAAAATCGATATCCCGTTTTGGGGGTTGTCTCGGGATGTTTTCAGGAAACACATCCATGAAGTCCAGAACAACCAGAATATTTTCCAATATAGGAGTCTTGTCCTTAGAGTTGGAAAACCCCACTTGAATAGCATAAAATTGACATCCTTTTCTAATGCATTTACCTAGCTGGGATGCAGTGATGTGGAAAAAATCGAGTGGTTTCTTAATTCCCTATAACTCCTGGTGAGTACCATTTTTAGCCTTAAAATGGATGATTTTTTCTTTGCAATCTACCACTGCCTAGTGCCCTTCTAACCAGTCCATCCATAGAAATATATCGTAGGAACCCAAGGGTAAAATATTCAACTCAACATTTATATTTTGGTTTCCTATTTATAGCAGACAATTTGAGACTTTAGCATTAACCCTTCTCTTTTCCCTAGTGGCTAATTTTACCAGCCAGGGAATTTTAAATTTCTGGCTTTGAAATTTACATTTTTCAACTACTTGGGGATTTATATAACTTAAATTGGCACCAGGATCAACCAAAATAGAAACAGTTTGGGAATATAACTTACCTTCCATTTCTGTCATGGTCGGCTGGTAATCTACTTAAGGGTATTCTAGTGCAGCATTGATCCTTGGTATATTTCGTGCAACATCCCCCACTGTGGATGCCTCTTGTAGATTAGATGCAGTTTCGTTTCTCCCACGGTGAGGATATTTTTTATAGTAATGTGCCTCACCGCATCCCCAACATTGCAGCAACGGTTTCTGGATCTGCCCATGGTCTAGTCCGCTGGATGCTTCAGTAGGCTGATATTTGGTTGGCCATTTGGGATTTTACTGGTTTTTCTCATAGTGTCTATTTGTTGGATTTCTTGCAACATTTTTATAGTTTCCTAGTCTGATCCCTTTAAAATTTGAAGTACCCTTCTGCCACTTATTTTGAGACCAACTCCTACCAGCATCTCCTTTTACCTTGTACTCCTGATAGCACATTCATGCTTTTCAAATCACCTCATCCATAGTATTTGGATTCACAAATTCGATCCTATCTTTCATATGAGCGGGTAGGCTACTCAAGAATCATTGTAATTTTTTTTTTTCATCTCTCAAATATAGTACATACCTCAGTAAGGAGGTAAATTTAGTTATGAACTCGTCCATAGACAATTGCCCCAATCTCAAATCATGAAATTCTCGGTATTTTTCATTGTAAAATCACTCTGTTAGATATTTATCTTTAAAATACTGCTGAAACTTGTCCCAAGTCACATTCTAATCCTCAATTCCCCTCATATTTTTAACTTCCTCCCATCATAAGGTGACTTTTCCCCACAACTAGTAGATAGCTGACAAGCCTTGAGTTTTCTACTATATTAATAAACTTGAAAATACTTGTTCATGTTAATTATCCACGCTTCTGCCACTTCTTCAACCTCTCCATCAAATGTAGAAGGTTTAATTTTTGAGAATTCACCATGCAACTCTACCTTCTATTTTTTCATCTCATGCTAATCAGAAACATTTCCAGACTCCGCTTCGCTGTAAGTTCTACTTTTGTTACTTCACTGGGTACGACTTACTTTTGGATTATTATTAAATTGTTGTTTTCACTCACCCCCTTCATGGGTGTCCCTCTTCGGACTAAGCTATGTTGCACGATCATTATACTTATCTGAGAAGCTTTTAAGAATCCTCTCTTGTTCCCACATTAACATTTCATTGTCACTTCTTACCAAATCATTTATGTTTGAAGATGTTGCACCGTATCCAACAATATAATAGTTTGACGTTATTGTTCTTCACAGGGGCTTCACTTAATGAAACTATGACATATCGCGTGCGTTCGTGGCATATTAAACAATACCCTTAATTTGACTACATATTGGAAAATATCTCTGAAAATCACATTATTTAACCCCCTACCAATACAAACCCAATACACCTTCCCAATTTAAAAAACCCCTACTTTCACTAGATATTGTAAGTATCCATTTTTTCATTAACATTTTTTATACCCCTTTATATTTTTTCATTAATTTTGAGCTCCATTTTTTATACTTTCCAATATTAAAACCCTTTACCCCATATATATCCCCCAATATATTATGCCATTTTCCCCTCAAAATATATCCCCCAATATGAACCCACGTGGTATGATATTGCTCCCCCAGTGAGTCCCCTGTGTTGTTCTTCAAGTAATCTACTAGTTTTCTAGTGTTGATCCACACTCAATTGTACCCACATATTCAGGTTAATATCTGGATTAGGTAGGGGATGAGATTCCCCTGTAGCTCCTGGTGTTTGATGACTAGATCCTCTCCTCATATAAGCTTAACAACAATTTCCTGTCACTGTGCATTTAAAAAAAAAGGAAAACACCCATAGTTATTTAAATGGCCTATTTGGGTTCTAGCGTGTTAATGCTCCTTTAATGCCACTTGTAACAATCATTAACATGTAAAATTAACCACTGTAAAAAAAAATATTTCTCTCACTGTATTAAACATACGTATTGTTTCGTTATAAGATAATTACCGAATCATAAATAGAAAACATGTATTAAAACGTACTTACTGTTTATTATAACATAATTAACGGATCATTAATAATTTGATAAATTTCCGTCATTGGAAACTCCGTAGTTCTGGAACTGCATATTTTATATCACAAATCATTTTGGCATTTATTTAATTTCATACACATGATTTTTTTTAACTCTAAATATACTCGTACTTGTCTTTATGGTGATATTCATTTTACATTGGGTTAACTCTTATCTGGTGTTAGGAAACACTAGTTGTCACAGTATACTCCTCGAAAAAGTGTGATTCCTCAAGTTTTTAACTAACACCTAGAACCATGGATATGTGTAGATTTAATAAGGGTTTTAATCCACAGTCCTTATTGGTTTGGGATTTTAACGAGGGTAACTACCTAGTTTTCCTCCAGCCTCACTTAGTCGTTTTTCGAGTAATGATTCCTCTCGCTTTGAGGCATGTCTAACTACACATGGTTGATGAGCTCATATTTTCTCTACATGAGGCTTCTAAGCCAACCTGGTTCCTGTCCCTGGACTCGACTTGCAAACTATTAACCCCGGAGAAGCTTGAACAAATTCCAGGTAACAATACAAGGTGTTGGGGTTTATTTTTTTTAATTTGGATTTAGGTTTTACACAATTAAACCCTTTTTCTCCAATTCCTATGCAAAAGGGTCTCATGACTCAAGTTTTCCTCCTTGCAGGAATGTCCTTGAATTCACCCCTACTTACGACAGGGTTTAGCACTGAGGTCTCTGCTAGGGTTATGGCTACAATTTCTACAGTTGAGATAATTCATGCTTACCCTTTTCTTTGTGCATTACTATAGACATTATCACTCCTTAATACATTCTAATGATAATTTTTTTGGCAAGTTGCAAATTCCTTGCATAGTAATGGTTGCAAGGTAGTGTCAACCCCTCGGCTGGAAGGTGCGTATCATATCGAAAATTTGGTAAATAAACCCTCACTAGAATCTTCTCAAATGGTTTCATACATCAAAATTTCACCGGGTTTGTTTCATTATCATAGCCCCTTCTTGGTCTTGGTTCACAGTTAGTTTGTTCAAAACCATGACTAGGTTTTAAATTAAAAGACTTTCGAAATAGTCATGGCTAGTAATGTTTTTGTTGAATTCCAACAAGAAATTGCAACACCTACACTAGTGTGGGGCCAGGAGGTCCAAGCAACACCTACACTAGTGTGGGAACACAGGTCTTAGCAGCACCTACAATTGTGTGGGCTAAATTTGGTGCATGTCTATTTTAATTATCCCTTAATTAAGATGGACAATAAAATGTAATCTAATGTCAAAATCAATTGTAATAGTTAACTGAGTGTGATAAACTCAATTAGATCATGAATTTTGAGTTGAGGGTAGTTGGTGAGGCATGCAGAGTAATTCTAGTTGTAACAGAGTTCAAAGTGCAGTGGTGCATTAGTTAATGCATGTTGTAATTAGTTTAACTTAGTTAAGTGAGTTAAAGTCAGTTGTGCTACTTGTAAGTGTTTGTTGCACTAGTGAGAGATCAAGTGAATTAAATATTATTTAATTCACAATCAGTGATCTCACAGTCAACTGAGGGTGTACTATTATTAGTTGCATGCATGTCAGTTCCATTGTAGACCCAGTTGAGATCTAGGTGAAAGGGATGTTGACTATCAGTTGAAGGATTATTGGGTTGCACCCATGCAACCAAACACCCATTGGATTTCCCATGATCCTTGTGCATTTGAGGAAGGTTGAAATTTCTAAAGAATAAGGATTGCATTCCACATGAATTGCGCAAGAAAGGAAGGATGTTTAGAGGTTGAGCATTGGCCAAGTGTTGGTCTGTTTTATCTAGGACAGTGAGACAATTAGCTGAGTACAAGAGGCTCTTGTGAGAAGAGTTGTATGTAATTGTTTCATGTATCCATGATGAATATACAATAGAAGATAGTGGGGTTTTGAGCAGCATTTTTTCCCCGAGAAACTATCTGTTGTGGTTTGATTGATTCTTCTTTGCTTCGTGTGATTAGCGATTGTGTTTTTAATTCTACAATTGATTTGTAGAAGTGATTTAGTATCTAGATTTAGTACATTGTTAGATCGGATTAAATCCATGATATGCAAATTTTTGTATAATTTCTACATGGTATCAAAGCACAGGAAATCACATTATTGGAGGAGGATTTGATTTTGTGACTGAATAGAATTCGAATTTGTAGAATACTTTCTTGGTGCTACAGTTGATTTAGGATTGAAATGGCTTTCAATGGCTTGAGATTGGAGTATGTGTTGAGATTCAAAAAGAAGATCCTAGTGAAAATGAGTCACCTACACTAGGATGGATCTTCGGGCTATTTTTAGGTGTATGTCTATTTATAGATGTATGTGCAAACTCTATTTATAGATGCATGCCTACTATTATTTCCATTAATATTAGTTGGACAATAAACTATATTCTATTCTCAATGAGCACTTGGAAATAGTTAACTGAAGTGGAAAATGAGTTAGCTAAAGGATTTCAAGTTAAGTGGTTGGTTGGTGGGACATGCAGGTTGACTTAGTTGTAACTGAGTGATTCAAAGTTGGAACAGAAGTGCAGTTATGCAAGTTGTAAATTAGTTTAACTCATTTAAGTGAGTTAAACTCAGTTGTGCTAGTTGTAACTGAAGATACACTAGTAAGAGAACAAGTGAATTAATTATTAATTAATTCACAATCAGTGGTCTCACATGCAACTGAAGATATACTATTATTAACTGCATGCATGTCAGATCTAGTGGAGACTTAGTTGAGTTCTAGGTGAAATGGAAGTAAAATATCAATTGTGACATTATCTGGTTGCACACATGCAACCACACACACATTAGATGTGCCCATGAGGATTTGGAAGTCAAGGAAACTAGGATTCCATTCATTCAGGGATTGCTATTAGCCGAGATTGCGTAGTGGAGGTAAGCTTTATGGAGACAGTAAATTGGCTAAGGAACTTTCCAATTTTTGTATGACAGTTTGAGACAGTTAGCTCATGTGCTGAGAGCTCTTGGATTAGATATTTTTATGTAATTGTTTCATGATCCATGATATAATAAATAATAGAAGATAGTGGGTTTTTTAACTATAATATTTCCCCAGGTAAATTATCTATGTTATGTGTGATTGATATTTCTTCATTATATTGTGATTGGCGATTTTGTGTCAAATTCCGCAAAGATTTGTAGAAGCGATTCTGTATTAACAGTAGCATATAATTTTTTGATCATGAGAGTCTAGGAAATACATGTATTTTGTATTAAATTTCTACATGGTATCAGAGCACAAGAAATTTCTATTTTGAAGCAGGAGCTGAGTTTTTTGGTGAAAAGAATTCGAATTTTCAAAAAGACTTTCTTGGCACTACAACTGATTCAAGATCTAAATGGCTTTCAATGGCTTGAGGTTAGAGCATGCACTCAAGGGCAGCTCAAACTAAACTTCTTGGAAGGAAAAGATGGAGGCAGTACTCGAAGACAATGGCTTGAAGGAATTCATTGAAAAATATTTTCCTAAGCCAAATGCTGTAGATTTTTCAAATCTTGATGCATGGTGAAAGAAAGTGGAAAAGGCGAGGAGGATCATGTTGGAGAGAGTAAGAGACCACATTGTCTCAAGCCTCCATGGGAAAGCCACACCATATACTATTTGGAAGGCTTTGACGGATCTATTCCAAAGCAACAGTGACCATAGGAGATTGGTGCTCAAAGATAAACTCAGAAAGATCAAGATGGAAAAGGGCGACATCATTCCAAAGTATCTCACAAAGTTTTTCCAATGTCGGGATGAATTGGGGAGTGTGGGAATAACTGTTGTTGATGATGATTTGGTGAGATTTTCTCTCTTGGTACTTCCTAAGAGTTGGCACATTTATGAAGACTATGTCAACGAATGGGAGAAATTGCAGGATTGGGAACAAATGTGGTCCGATTTGGTGCAGGAGGAGTTCAGACAGAGCACCAGATATTCCTCTTCATCAAAGCATGATGCGGAAGAGGATTTTTCTTTGGCTTCCAAGGCAAAGAAGGAAAAGGGGAAGAAATTCCATTCTAAATCTTAGTCTAAAGTCAAGAACCTAGATATGTCCAAGGTGAAGTGTTTTCACTGTCAAAAACATGGGAATATTGCTACTAACTATATGAAAAATAAGAAGAACAAGAAGGTTGTTGGAGCTGCAGCTGGTGAGGCCCTTGCCTAATAATTTTATCTTGAATTCTCTTTGATCGCATGCATGGTGTCAAGTGCATTTGGATCGGTGTGGTATTTGGATAGTGGCGCTTCCTTTCACATGACGTGAGATAAGGAACTTTTCAGTGACTTGGAGGAGAAAGATCTCCATATGCATATAGAGATGGGTGACGAAAGACGGTATAATGTGACTGGAATTGGTACCATTACCTTTCAAAGGGATTCAAGTACACCATTTCAACTGAAAGATGTTATGCATGTTCCAGGTCTGAAGAAAAATTTGGTCTCAGTCGCAATGTTGGAGGACAGAGGCTATGATGTTGTTTTTAGTGATGAAAAAGCTTTCCTGCGTTATAAAAAATTGGGTCAAGCCAAGAGGATAGAGATTCAAGTTAAGAATCTCTACAAGCTGGAGGTAGATGATTGCGCTGGCATGATGGGCAAGGCAGAAAAAGTGGTGAGCCAGGATGAGGGCGAATTATGGCATAGGCGATTAGGCCATCTTCATCATGGAGCCTTGAAAGTCATGCAACAAATATCTACTGGACTTCCAATGGGAAAATTCTCCCAGTTAGATCATTGCAAGGGTTGCACCATGGGGAAGTATGTAAAGTCCACCTTTCATGAGAAGGAGAATCGTGCTTTGGGGATCCTTGAGAGAGTTCACACAGATGTGTGTGGACCGTTCTCGATTGCTTCAATAAAAAAACATAAGTACTATGTTATATTTGTTGATTAATTTTCTCATGAATGCTGGATATTCTTTAGGTAGAAGAAGGATCAAACATTCTCAAAGTTCTAGGAGTTTAAGCCATTGGTGGAGAAATAGTTGGGGAAGCAAGTGAAGGCTCTTAGGAGTGATAATGTTGGAGAATACATCTCTAATAAATTCAATAACTTCTGCAGCAAAGAAGGAATTTGAAGAGAACTCATAGCGCCTCATAACCCACAGCAGAATGGGGTCATAGAGAGGAAGAATAGAACGATCATGGGTGCAACACGAGCGATGTTGCATGATCAGGGCCTACCAGTGCATTTTTTGGTGGAAGCATGCAACAATGTGGATTATGTGCAAAACCATTGTCCTTGTAGAGTACTTGGCATGAGTACACCTGAAAAAGCTTTCACTGGTAAGAAACTAGATGTTTCAAACTTTAAGATTTTTGGCTCATCTGTTTATGTGCATGTGACCAAGGACGCTAGGAAGAAGCTGGAGCCGACTGCTGAAGTTGGGATTTTTTTGGGGTACACAGAAACACCCCATAATTATCGTGTGTATTTTCCAAACAGGTGAATGACTGTAGTGGGACAAGATATAAAATTCGATGAGGGGAAAGCCATGCGGTTGTCGCTTGAGAGGGAGATGGACTTGCATGCGTAGGAGGAACTATTTGTTCCCAAAGATGAGTCTATAGTTGTGGATCAACCATGGGAGGAGGTTCATGGAGTGGAGGAGTCCACTCACGCAGAGCCAAACATCAGAACTAGTAGAATGCATACCACAGAATTTGATAGGCTGAGACTTGATGCTACACAGAATGTAGGAGCCTCTACTTCACAACGCAAACAAAGACAGTCTCCTAACTAATTTACTGGATACAAGGCTCTCATGAGAAAATTTATTGAGAATGAACCATATTCCTTTTAGGAAGAAGTGTAGGAGCCCACATGGTGGAGGAGTATGACTACATTGTCAAAAACAGTGCTTGGGAAATTGTTCCAAGGCTGGTTAGTAAATCAGTGGTAGGTTCGAGATCGATCTACAAGGTAAAGCAAGCTACTGATGGGAGTGTTGAGAAATACAAGGCCATATTTGTGGCCCGGGGCTTCTCACAAATTGAGGAGATAGATTATGAAGAGACATTTTCACCTGTCGCAAGGTATTCTTCCATAAGGACCATACTTGCTCTCTCAGCACAGATGGGCTGGCGCATTCATCATATGGATGTGAAAATTGTGTTTCTCAATGGGATCATTGAGGAATAGGTGTACATAGAGAAGCATGAAGGTTTAAAGATATCTAACAGTGATTTTCACGTGTGCCAACTCAAAAGAGCACTGTATGGGCTGAAGCAAGCACCTCGTGCTTAGTACACATGGATATAAAATTATTTCACCAGACTGGGCTTCACCAAAAGTGAAGTAGATGCAAACCTATACCAAATTGTGGTGGAGGGTAAGATTTTAATCTTTTTTCTTTATGTTTATGATTTAATATTTACTAGTGATGAGTATATGATACACTCATGCAAGGAGGATCTTGCAAGGGAGTTCGAGATGAAGGATATGGGCCTCCTTCATTATTTCCTTGGATTGTAAATATGGCAGCGATATGGTGAAATTTTTGTGTCTCAAGGAAAGTATGCAAGGGAGATACTAGGTAAGTTTCACATGGAGGGTTGCAAACCATGGATACTCCTCTTCCAGGAAACTGGAGGAAAGAGGATGCTACTTCTGGAGAGGTAGTGGATGCTACTGTTTATCGACAGTTAGTGGGTTCACTAATGTATCTAGTGAACATGAGATCGGACATTTGGTATGCGGTTAACCAGCTGATTCAAGCTATGGTTAAGCCTACCAAGATCTTTTGGAAGGCGGGTAAGCATGTCCTGAGATACCTGAGGGGCACATCAGAGTATGGTTTATGGTATAGACAGAGGAATGAGGTGAAGTTGCATGGCTTCATGAATGGAGATTAGGTGGGCAACCCATCAGATGGAAAGAGAACATCAGGGGGGATCTTTAGCATTGGATCTACAGTTGTTTCTTGGTACAACAGGAAGCAGATATCCGTGGCACTCAGTTCAGCTGAAGCAAAATACATGGCAGTGATTCAAGTTGCACGTGAGGCTATCTGGATGAGAAAGATCTTGGTTGTTTTGTTTGGTTCTCATTAGATCTGACAGTGTTTTATTTTGATAATAAGAGTTGTAATAAACTATCTATTAATCTTGTGTTTCATGATTGATCTAAGCATATAGATGTTTGGTACTATAATCTCAGAGATTGTGTGCATAGGAGAATCATGTTGCTTTAGTACCTACAGAAGATTAGGATGCATATATTCTGACTAAGGCGCTCACCGGGAGAAAATTCGAATACCATAGAGACAGGATCGGGGTGAAGGAAAATCCATTTCTTGTTGAGAGGGAGTGTTGAGATTCAACAAGAAGATCCTAGTGAAAATGAAGCACCTACACTAGGCTGGAGTGTCGGGCTATTTTTAAGTATATGTCTATTTATATATGTATGTGCAAATTCTATTTATAGATTGCATGTCTATTTATAGATGCATGTATACTATTATTACCCCTTAATATTAGTTGGAAAATAAACTATATTCTATTCTCAATGAGCACTTGGAAATAGCTATCTGAAGTAGAAAATCAGTTAGCTAAAGGAATTTCAAGTTGAGTGGTTGGTTGGTGGGACATGAGGGTTGACTTAATTGTAACTGAGTGATTCAAATTTGTAACAAAGTTGGAAGTGCAGTTATGCAATTTTTAAAGCAGTTTAACTCAGTTAAGTGAGTTAAACTTAGTTGTGCTAGTTGTAACTAAAGATACACTAGTGAGAGATCAAGTGAATTAATTATTAATTAATTCAAAATCAGTGGTCTCACTTGCAACTGGAGATTTACTGTTATTAACTGCATGCATGTCAGATCCAGTGGAGACCCAATTGAGTTGTAGGTGAAATGGAAGTAAACTATCATTTGTGAAAATATCCAGTTGCACACATGCAACCACACACACATTGGATGTGCCCATGAGGATTGTGCAGTCAAGGAAGGATTGTTATGAGCTGGGATTGCGCAGTGGAGGCAGACTGTCTGGAGACAATAAATTGGCCAAGGAAATTGCCAATTTTTGTATGACAGTGTGAGACAGTTAGCTCATGTACTGAGAGCTCTTGGATTAGATATTTGTATGTAATTGTTTCATGATCGATGATATAATACATAATATAAGATAGTGGGGTTTTTAATTGTAAGCTTTCCTCGGGTAAATTATCTGTGTTATGTGTGATTGATCTTTCCTCATGATATTGTGATTGGAGATTGTGTTTCAAATTCCGCAAATAATGGTAGAAGCGATTATGTATTTAACAATAGCATATTATTGTTAGATCAGGAGAATCCATGCAATACATGTATTTTGTATTAAATTTCTGTAGTATGCACTCGAGGGAAACTCCAACTATATTTCTTGGAAAGGCGGGATGGAGGCAATACTCGAAGACAATGGATTGAAGGAATTCATTGACAATGATATTCCTAAACCCATTGTGACAGATGTTACAAATCTTGATGCATGGAAAAAGAAAGTGGCAAAGGCGAGGAGGATGTTACTGGAGGGAGTACGAGACCACATTGTCTCAAGTCTCCATGGAAAAGCGACACCATATGCTATGTGGAAAGCTTTAACAGTTCTATTTTAGAGCAACAGTGACCATAGGAAATTGGCACTAAAAGATATACTCAGGAAGATCAAGATGGAGAAAGGCGGCTCCATGCCAAAATATTTAACAAAGTTTGTCCAATGTCGGGATGAGCTGGGAACATTGGCATTACTATCGCTAATGATGATTTGGTGAGCCTAGCTCTTCTAGGACTTCCCAAGGGTTGGCATAGTTATCAAGACTCTATCAATGGAAGGGAAAATCTAACATATTGGGAACAACTTTGTTTGGATTTGATGCAAGAGGAGTTCACACGGAATACCAGAGATGGTTCTTCATATAAGAATGAATATGAAGAAGATTATGCTTTGGCTGCCAAGGTGAAGAAGGGGAAAGGAAATAAATTCCAATCCAAATCCGAGTCCAAAGATTTCAAGAAGCATTACATGTCCAGAGTGAAGATTTTTCACTGTCACGAGCATGGATATTATGCCACTAACTGTCCACAAAAGAAGAAGAAAAATAAGGCTTCATTATTTGTAGCTGGTGAGGCTTTGGCCTCACAATTTTATCTTGACTTCTCGTTCATTGCATGCATGGTGTCAAGTGAAATGGGATCAGTGTGGTATTTGGAAAGTGGTGCATACTTTCACATGACGGGAGACAAAGAAATTTCCAGTAGCTTGGAGGAGAAGGACCTCCAAATGCATATCGAAATGTGTGATGATGGGTGGTACAGTGCTACCGAGAATGGTACCATTAACTTCTAGAGAAATTTAGCTAAACACTTTCAATTAAAATATGTAATGCATGTACTAGGCTTGAACAAAAATTTGGTCTCAGTTGCAATGTTGGAGGATAGAGGCTATGATTTTGTTTTCAGTGAAGGAAAAAATTTCCTGAGACAAAAAAAAAATGACAAGCCAAGAATATTGGGATTCGAGTTAAGAATATCTATAAGCTGGATGTAGATGGTTGTGCAAAATTGATGGGTAAGGCGGAAAAAGTGGTGAGTCAGGATGAGGGTGAGTTATGGCACAGGAGATTGGTCCACTTCACTACGGAGCCTTAAAATTCATGCAATAGATTTGTACGAGTCTTCCCAAGGGTACACGTGTGCAGTCTAACATGCGGCAAGGGATGTACTATGGGAAAATATGCAAAGGCCACCTTTCATGAGAAGGAGAAATGAGCCTCAAGGATCCTTGAGAGATTTCACTCAGACGTGTGTGGACCATTCTCTTTTGCTTCAACAACAAAGCATAAGTACTATGTGATATTTGTTGATGAATTTTCTCAAAAATGTTGGATCTACTTCATGCAGAAGAAAGATCAAACGTTCTCAAAGTTTCTTGAGTTCAAAGTGCTAGTGGAGAAAGACACGAGGAAGAATGTGAAGGATCTTAGGAGCCACAATGGTGGTGAGTACATCTCCAACGAGTTCAATACCTTCTGTAGCAAAGAAGGAATTCAGATAGAATTGATAGTGCCTCATAACCCATAGAAGAATGGAGTCACTGAAAGAAAGAACAGAACGATTGTGGGTGCAGAAAGAGCGATGTTGCATGATCATGGCCTACCGTTTCATTTGTAGGCAGAGGCTTGAAACACATCGGTATTTGTGAAAAACCGTTGTTTTCATAGGATACCTGGCATGAGTAAACCAAAAGAGGCTTTTACTAGTAAGAAACCTGATGTTTCACATTTTAAGATTTTTGGCTCATTTTTTTATGTGCATGTGACCAAAGACGCTAGGAAGAAGCTGAAACCAACAAATGAGATTGGATATTTTGGGGTACACTGAAACTCCCCACAACTATCAGGTGTATTTTCTAAACAACAGAATGATTGTTGTGCGACGGGATATAAATTTGATGAGGTGAAAGCCATGTGATTGTCCCTTGAGAGGGAGCTAGATTTGCATGTAGAGGAGGAACTTTTGGTTCCAAAGAATTAACCTCAAGATGTGGAGCAGCCACATGCAAAGGATCATGAAGTGGCAGAAATCACTCATGCAGAGCCATCCCCCAGAAATGGTAGAAGGTGCACCACAAAAGTTGATAGATTGAGACTTGATACAACAGAGAATGTAGGAGCCCCTACTTTAGAGCGCAGACGGAGACAATATCCAGACAGGTTTACTGGATACATGGCTCTTATGAGAAAGTGTATTGTGACAGAACCATCTCCCTTTCAAGAGGTAGTGTAACAACCAATTTGGGCTGATGCAATGGTTGAGGAGTATGACTTCATTTTCAATAACAGTGCACGGGATATTTTCCCAAGACTAGTTAGTAAATCAGTGGTTGGATCTAGATGGATCTACAAGGTAAATAAAGCTGCTGATGGGAGTTTGGAGAAGTACAATGCCATATTTGTGGCCAGGGGATTCTCACAGATTAAGGGGATGGAATATGATGAGACTTTTGCACTAGTTCCAAGGTACTCTTCCATTAGATGTATCCTTGCACTCTCACGGCAGATGGGGTGACGCATTCATCAGATGGATGTGAAAACTATGTTTCTCAATGGAGTTATTGAGGAAGAAGTATACATAGAGAAGCCAAAAGGTTTCAAGATATTTGACAGTGAGTCGCATGTATTTCTACTCAAGAGAGCACTGTATGGGCTGAAGTAAGCACCTCGTGCTTGGTACACTCCGATTGACAGCTATTTCAACGGACTAGGCTTCACCAAAATCGAAGCTGATGCAAACCCGTACCAGAATATGGTTGAGGGTAAGATATTGATTATCTTAATTTATGTTGATGATCTAATTTTGACTGGTGATGAGTTGCTGATACACTCACGCAAGGAGGATATTGCAAGGGAATTCGAAATGAAGGAGATGGGACCCCTTCATTATTTCCTTAGTTTGGAAATATGGCAGCGGGATGGTGAATTTTTTGTTTTTCAAGGTAAGTATGCCAAAGAGATACTGGGTAAGTTTCACATGGAGAGATGTAAACCCATGGAAACTCCTCTTCTAGGAAATTGGAGGAAAGAGGATGCTACTTCTGTAGAGGTATTGGATGCTACTATCTATAGGCATTTATTTGGTTCACTGATGTACTTAGTGAACACTAGACTAGACATTTGCTATGCAGTTAACCAGCTGAGTCAAGCTATGGTTAAACCTACCAAGTTCTTTTGGAAGGCAGGAAAGCATGCCTTGAGATACCTAAGGGGCACAGAGTATGGATTATGGTACAAATGGATAGAGGGAGTGAAGCTTCAAGGCTTCACGGATGCAGGCTGGGTAAACAGTCCATCAGATAGAAAGAGAACATCAGGAGGGATCTTCACCATAGGATCGACAACATTTTCTTGGTACAGTAGGAAGAAATGATATGTGGCACTCATTTAAAGGGATGCAGTGTACATGGCAGCAAGTCAAGCTACATGTGAGGTCATTTGGATGAGAAATATCCTGGTTGGTTTGTTTGGTTCTCAGATGGATCCAACAATGATACATTTTGATAACCAGAGTTGCATTAAACTCTCGGTTAATTTTGTGTTTCATGATAGGTCCAAGAACATAGAAATCAGGTACCACCATCTCATATATTTTGTATAGAGGTGCATAATTTTACTTCAGTACATTCCCATGAAAGATCAGGATATAGATATTCTGACGAAGGCGCTCACTAGGAGAAAATTTGAATACCATAGAGACATGATCGGGGTGAAGGATAATCCCTTTCTTGTTGAGAGGGAGTGTTGAAGTCCAACAAGAAATTGCAACACCTACACTAGTGTGGGACCAGGAGGTCCAAGCAGCACCTGCACTAGTGTGGGACCACAAGTCTTAGCAGCACCTACACTGGTGTGGGCTAAATTTGGTGCATGTCTATTTTAATTATCCCTTAATTAAGATGGACAATAAAATGTAATCTAATCTAATCTCAAAATCAATTGTAATAGTTAACTGAGTGTGATAAAATGAGTTAGCTCATGAATTTTGAGTTGAGGGTAGTTGGTGAGGCATGCAGATTAATTATAGTTGTAACAGAGTTTGAATTGCGGTGGTGGATTAGTTAATGCATGTTTTAATTATTTTAACTTAGTTAAGTGGGTTGAAGTTAGTTGTGCTACTTGTAACTGTTTGTTGCACTAGCGAGAGATCAAGTGAATTAAATATTATTTAATTTACAATCAGTGATTTCACATGCAACTGAGGATTTACTATTATTAGTTGCATGCATGTAAATTCCAGTGGAGACTGAGTTGAGATCTAGGTGAAAGGGATGTTGACTATTAGTTGTAGGTTTATTGGGTTGCACCCATGCAACCAAACACCCATTGGATTTCCCATGATCCTTGCACATTTGAGGAAGGATGAAATTAGTAAAGAAAAGAGATTTCATTCCACATGAATTATGAAAGCAAGGCAGGTTGTTTAGAGGCTAAGAATTGGCTAAGTGTTGGTCAGTTTTGTCCAGGACAGTGTGAGACAATTGGCTGAGTACAGGAGGCTCTTGTGAGAAGAGTTTTCTATAATTGTTTCATGTATCCATGATGAATATACAATAGAAGATAGTGGGGTTTTGAGCAGTAACCTTTCCCTGGGAAATTATCTGTGTTGTGGTTTGATTGATTATTCTTTGCTTCATGTGATTGGCGATTGTGTTTTTAATTCCGCAATTGATTTGTAGAAGTGATTCAGTATCTAGCTTTAGTACATTGTTAGATCGGATTGAATCCATGATATACATAATTGTTGTATAATTTCTACAATTTTTATTTATGTTTTGGAGCTTTAGCAGCTGAGCCTATTCATTCTCAGAGATTTTCCTCAATACTTGGCCGCTAATGTATTTATGTAATGACAAGATTGCAAAGCAATACTATGAAATTTGTGTATGGACTCTTTTCTATTGTTGCGTTAAACAAATATTTGTACAGGTTTTATCCGATATATATATATATATATATATATATATATAGTAGGCTCCATGCTATCTTCCTCTACCGTTTTTACATTTTTCTACATTGGCATTGATATGTTTAAATGGAAATATTATTTTCTTGGCTTAAGACAAAAATAGTTACAACAATACTTCAATTTTTATATATTTACGTTGTTTATGTTTCTAGGTTATTTAATTTTCTTATCTTGTTTCGCCCAATGCTGTACTATGTATCTTTCTTAGATATCCAGACGAAAATAGAGGACGTAAAACCCTTCTGGTCCTTACTGACCTAGGGTTTAAACCTCTCGTTTGGCAGTCTGTAATTGGAGTTAATTTTCAGTCATACTTAACATGTAATTTCATATTTGTAAAAGTGAATTTTATCATGAATTTCTATTGTTTTCTTCTTATGATGGTTATTAAGATTATTGGTGATTTCCACAAATCATATTTTTGTGCATAAGAATATTAAGAACTCTTGTCCAGACATATTGTTAACACCATTACCCGATAGTAATGCCACTGGGTCTCTTCTACCTAGGGTGATTGTTCCTAATCGTCTTTTCCCTTTATCTTCGACTTGCAGTCTTTCTGGCCTGAGAAACTTTGGTTAGGGGAAGGGTATTTTACGCAATTATTTTCCCATTAGATACCTACATATTTTGGAGTCTAAAGGTTTGTTGAGCTTTTTAGCAGTTTTACTGTTTGAGAAAAAAGGGCACCAACAATACCCCATTTTCTCTACTACCAGTACCTTGATAGTCAAATGAACTATGGCATAACTAATATAAATAAATAAATAATGCTATCTCTCCTTTCCAGAGATATTACACATAACATTTTTTGTATAGTAAATAAAAGAATAAACATAGATAACCATACCTCCTACACACAGTACATTAACCATCATAACTTCTCAATTTTAAATGCAATTGCTCATAAAACATATTTGGAATTTTCCACTTCAGTGGTTAAGCCTCCCAAACATGAGTGAGGAAATCACGTCCTCAAATCCCCCCGTGATCCTCACTAGAGCGAAAGTAAGCAATATGGATCTCTGGAGTTAGACCTCAAGACTTCTTGTCCAACCTTCTCTCCAATCCAGGTAACAGAGTCCCACTGGTTCTCAACCAGCTCTGGGAATTCTCCGTTCAACTCCTTCTTCCTTTTTACTCTGGAATCTTGGAATTATTTACTAACAAGTTATCAAAACTTCTCAATAGAATTATTTTATTCATAAATTAAAATAGAACTCAAGTTCATCAACTAATACCCATATTCATTAATCTCCTTTTCCACTTAAAGATTACATGTACATTTTAAAAGTATTTTAACAATGAAAAAAATAAACTAATGAATTTAAGTTGGGCATTACAAAAATAGTAGGCGTTTAGCCGGTGTCGCCCTGTCAACCAAGAGGGGAAACGGACTTGGGGGCATGACACCCTGGGTCATGCTCCTACAGCCACAGATCAAGCCTGAAGGATCACATACAACTTGACAGACAAAAAAAATAGTTGATATTGTTTTTTATTTAGAAAATACTTTTTGTTTTTATTTTATATTTTATTTTAATCACTTTTATCTTTCTTCTTTTTTTAAAGTTGATATAAAATAGTTATTTCACATGAACATTCTAATATCTTATTTATGGTTGAGAGCCAGAGTGAAATATTCTTACCATATCTTCACTAACCAAATAAATATATTCATTTTTGTTTTTAATCATGGTAGACACTGCTTTTTATTTAGAAAATATTTTATTTTTATTTTAAAATGAAAAGAATTGTGGATTTCCCTAAATGTAAAATGTAAAGAAACACTAACTTACAAAAAAATTAGGAAAAATTTACAAATTTGATAAAAAGCAATATTCAAAACAATATTACCTTAATAAATTTTAAACATATAAAATTATTTAAATAAAATTTCTGAAATAATTATCAATAATAATTATAACATTAATAACAATTAAATGTGTAAAAATTACTAATATTTATAATTTTATTTTTATATCTACTTTTATATTAATTATTAATAATTATTTAAATTTCAATAAAAAAAATCTAATAATTAAAAGAAAATTAATTGACTACTTGTCAGTGGGGTGAGTGAACCAACCCCTTAATCATGTATGGTAAATATTTCTAGACTAAATTACAATGGGTTACCATTTAGCTGTGCATTTATTCCTTTGCACAGGCTTCGATCCTCCAGGAACTCTAGCCCTATACCTTGAATTGAATTTCATGTTTCGAGCTCTCCACTAGACGACCTAGAGGCAATGACAGATGTCATAGGTAACACAGGATTCCTGTTGGAAATTATTTTCAACAATAGACAATTCCGATAATGAATATCAACATCTGTCTCTGTAAAGGGAGAGGGACATGTGCGTGCAAAAAACCACCTAAGTATGTTAAGTGAATTTGCAATGAGGATAAGGGTTTCCACTGCGGATTTGGATGCACGATGAAGAAGTCATTCGCGGGTCGTACTCCCTTGACCAACTAGGAATGCTCTTGATCCACTGGTACCCTTGAGCTTATGGATTTCTTCCATTGAAATAAAATTTGTATAATAATATAAACTAGCATACCCCAAAGCGGGTGAAAACACTGAAGAGAAGGCATTTAATTAGTGTGTTGTGTCATGTTTTCAAGGTTCAAATTTATTCAACAACATTTGGGAGAAGAAATGTGAGGGATATTCTTTTTATTTATGGTTTTCTAACTTACTTTAATTAATTTTTTTATTTTGTGTGTTTTTTTATTTATAATTATTTTTACAGAAGAATAAAAAACATTAAAAGAGAAACAATATGCTATAAGAAACTCCAAGTATGTGTAACTTGAACCTTTACAATAAACCATTAATTACATGTTTACATGTTAATTTTTAAGATGGCCTTCTCACATATTCGCCATATCCTTCAGTCTTCGAGCTAGTTTATGATTCATTCAATCAGTAGCATATTAAAGAAGCAAAGGTAACAGTCTTTAGGTCAATAAGTTGAGTAAAAAACGAAGGCATAGAGGTGAGGACAAAGGTCAAGGAGGTGGAAGCAAAAGTGATGAAAATAGTGGGATAGTGCCAGTCAAGTTGGTAGGAAGGATAAAGGTCTCCCTTCCATTTCGTTCGAGAGCCATAACCTCTAGATCCTGAGCCCGTGTACATAATTATATTTTTCAAAACTTAGAATAAGGGGCATTGGTGATCCCTTCCTATCGTAACATAGAATGATAATTGGTTGGGCAAACAACAAAGAACTATACACTTTATTAGTCCCTAGATTCTATATTATTTGTTTGGAGAATCGACATTCATTGGCTTCTTTATGAACTTGATTACAAATATGTTCGTCAAGGAATGAAATTTTATCAATGTTAGGATATTATTCAATATAAGTAGTATGTGTGTATTTACCTTGGATAAGACATTGATTTGTTTTTCATCACACTCTCTTTCAGTCCATCCAAAACTATGCACATGTATTTTTCCTCTTGATTTAATTTTATTGTTTCAAAGCTTTCTTTTCTTACAAGAGACACCATAATTTCACAAACTCAAGCTAAATAGCCTAAACATAAAACTCAGGAGAATCAAACACTAGCATGTTTAGTTAGTATTACATGTAAAACTAAATTATCTACACTTTTTTTATTTGTTACATATAACTCAGTACTTCATTGAAGAATAAGAGAAATTTTTAGATAATTTAGACTCCACTCATAGATAATATGAGTCTATCATCACTCTCCAATACATTGTATTTTTCCCTGAATCCCTGTAACACCCTGTTTTATTTTAATTATGGTTGACATATTTTTATAAATACATTTGAATTATTATGTGAAAAAGAGAATTAACGAATATGGTTATTTGTTAATAAGACTTGAGTTTATTTCATAAATAAGGATGTGATACAATGGCATAGTATACATGTAAGTTATGTTTACATTATGGCTTGCAAATGAGAATTACTCTTAGTTAAATTAATTCAAATTTTTTACTTGCAGGTAAAACTGGACGACGAGTTTCTGGTAGAACCTCAGCGTATTCTCGATCAGAGAGAAATAATGCTTCGGAGGCGAGTCATCCCCCAAGTTAAGGTGAAATGGAAGCACTTTAGCCTAGAGGAGGCTACCTGGGAGGATGAAAACCTTATTCGAGAAGCATATCCTAAAATGATTTCAATGATAAGGTAACACCGAGGATGGTGTTTACTTTAGTGGGGGGAGATGTAACACCCCGTTTTATTTTAATTATGGTTGACATATTTTTATAAATACATTTGAATTATTAAGTGAAAAATAGAATTAACGAATATGGTTATTCGTTAATAAGACTTGAGTTTATTTCATAAATAAGAATGTGATACACTGACAGAGTATACATGTAAGTTATGTTTACATTATGGCTTGCAAACGAGAAAGACTCTTAATTAAATTAATTTAAATTTCTTACTTGCAGGTAGAACCAGACGACGAGTTTCTAGTAGAACCTCAACATATTCTCGATCAGAGAGAAATAATGCTTCAGAGGTGAGTCATCCCCCAAGTGAAGGTGCACTCGAAGCACTTTAGCCCAGAGGAGGCTACCTGGGAGGATGAAAACTTTATTCGAGAAGCATATCCTGAAGTTATTTCAATGATAAGGTAACACCGAGGACGGTGTTTACTTTAGTGGGGGAAGATGTAACACCCCGTGTTATTTTAATTATAGTTGACATACTTTTATAAATACATTTGAATTATTAAGTGAAAAAGAGAATTAATGAATATGGTTATTCATTTATAAGACGTGAGTTTATTTCATAAATAAAATTGATAAGTATCTTGAGCAAATGAATTAAATGAATCGTAAAAGGTATTCCAAGATTCCAAAGTAAAAGTAGAGGTAGTTTTTTACCTTCTCCAAGAGGATAAAAAGGAAATCTTGGGAAGGGGAAGGGGTTTTTCTCAAGAAAGAAAGAAGAGGGTTTGACAACAGTATGTTGTGAATGAAAGAATTGTCCAGGGCTGGTAAGAAGCTAGTGGAGCTCTGAAACCCAAGAGAAGTGTAGGCTGGACAGAGTTCCTGAGGCCTAACTTATGATTAAATTACCTACTACCTAAGGCTTTGGTGTGGAGAACGGGGGGAGCAGAGGACGTGATAGCCTCACTCAAGGTTGGGAGGAACCATAAGTTATTAGAAATAAAATACATAGATAAGTATTTCCATTTTCTATTACATATATAGAGATAAAAAGAAGTGTGTAACTTAGTTTCATTGTTCTGTTAAAGTATTTATCTTTGAAATGATTAAATAGTACAGAATTTCCAATTGACTTAAAGTAGAAGACAGAGTCTGGAAGTTAAATAAGGAAAAGAAAAAATGGAACAAGGTTATTTAGAAATTATAATTCATTATATGATATGCTGATGGAAATTACTATAAATTTCTACTAATCTAAAACTCTGTATATAAGGAAGACTTCATATGACACATACATAAACCATGTGTTAAAACTAATAATTTTCTTTGTTACATATGATAGAAATATTGATCATTCACTGACAAGGTTCCAAAATCTAAACAAGAAATATCTAATTTGTGCGTGCGTGTATGAATATATTGTTTACAAACACAAAATGATGAGGCTCAGAGGTTTAGAGCCGAGCCCCGTGGAGACAGGGTTGGGGTCATGGTCCTCTGGCCATTGCACTCCCAAGAACCAAAGTAAAACGTTATTAACTGAGAAGAAGAAAGCTATAGAATTTTTCATTAATTAACAATTTTCAAAAGAAAGAAAAAAAGAAAATTTCAATTTCTTCTCCCGAACTATTCAAATGATAGATATCTAAGTAAAATGCATTGGCATGATAAATGAGAATTTCATTTGAAAATTGAAAAACCTTGAATTTCAACCAGTCACCATACCCTCGGGTGGAGGGAGATAGAAATATAAATACAGGAACAAAGGAGTCATTTAGTGCATAGATGTACTAAATATAAATAGCATTCAGTGTGTGTGAGACAGTTAGAAAGAATAAATATCTTCTACCTCCGTAGGGTTACACTGGTTCATAGAGGTTTTACCTCTGAAAAAAAATATAAATACACATCGAATAGTAATTCATGGTGTGTATGCCTCCAGATCCGTGAGGGACGGAAAAACCTTTGACTGTTAAAACCATCCAAGAAAATTCTAAAAACATTAACAATACGCTCACAAAAACCATTTAATGAAAAGAGGGACTCAAAATATTGTGCATGCATAAGAGAAACCGTGGCCCGATGATGAAACCTGTTCACGCAAAGGGTATAACCCTCAGCAACTTAAACACGAGAAAAAGATGCATGTGCAGTTGGATAGGAAGGCGATTACCTATGGTGGCTGCCTTGGAAGCACTCTGCTGAGGACGAAGTACCCATGTGTCTTCATCCTAAGCCATACCTACAACCAATAAAGAACAGAACGAGGTTAAACTTGTTTTGAAAATGAAAAGGAAATAAAACCCTTAGAATACAAACATGAGAGAAAACACTGATCAATTCTAAAAGAAAAACTTGAAATGGGTCTTGACCAATTACTTGCACAGGTTGGGAATTAGATGACCCATCTCGCACCATTAGTTCAGAGTGAACAATGGACGAAGAAGCATTTGGTATGAACAACGTTCTCTCAAAGAACAGAGAAAGACCAAATGTAAATACCCTTCCAGGAGTTATCCATGGAACAGTAAACCCATAACTAGGAAGCTAAAAATGGTGGTGGACAACTCAGCATACCTGGGTCACAAAGACACTTAGCGAAATAGCGCCACGGAAAATAAATACTGTTAAAATAATTATAGAACTGAGGAAGTCTCTGAGCCTCATGACATAGCATAAAAAAAATATATATATGAACTTAAGCAGGAAACATATAGCAAAAGTATTCATGTTAACTCGTAATATGAAGAATGGTGGTGGTCTATACCTCTGGTGCTTAGGCAGAGTTACAAAGGGCTTCCTCCAGTGTTGAGACGAAGACATGCGGAGTAGGACAAAATTTTAGACAATAACAAATGAGCCAAAGTTGTGGGCCATGGGGTGGGTAGTTACCCTAACCATCCTTATTTACCTCTCGACTGTTTGATCAAGAGACTCAACTTATTAACAGTGGGTAGAGCTCGATGGTGGCCAGTGTTGGAAAACTGCCACCCATCCACCATGACAGATAGCTGAGTTCCAAAATTCGAGGTGGTCAGACATAAATGGCAATAACCAAAAGCCCATGTGCAATAGTACATGGAATAATGTGCAAGGATATAGAAGATACTTATTGATTATGTATTGCATAAATGTAAAGAGATGAACCATATAATCCTATCAATCAAGATCTTAAGTATTATTCTATGAATATATTAATCAAGACTCTAAAATTACATTGTTATTGATGTTGAACACGAATGATTAAGCACGATATGTAAACTGTCCATTTCCGATTAAGAAGTCATATATGATTTATATATGATGTAATAATGATATGATTAGTTTATTCATGATTAGAATCAAAATAAGTATGGTGATAGTAAAATTAGAAGGATATTTTATTATTATTATTATGGTATGTGCATTATTTATGTCAAGTTGTATCAGAGTGTGGTTATACACTGGGGCTAGATCGACCAATGTGATGATTTGGGTGTTTTCAATCTCTTGTTTTGAAAATGTGCACAAAATGTGACAGGAAGAATGGTAAAAAATTCCAATGAGGAGAGGATCTAGTCACCAAATGACAAAAAATATAGGGGAAGCTCATCCCCTGTCCAACCTTGAGATTAACCCAGAAATGTGGGTGCAATTGAGCGTGGATCAACACCAACAAACCAATAGGTTGTTGGAAGAACAATAACGTCAGACCAACAGATTGTTAGATATGGTACAACAGCTCTAGATAGAAATGATTCGAGTATGGAGTGACATTGAAATATTGATGAGGGAAAAAGAAATGATACTCAAGAGTCTCTCGGATAACTAGAATCATCCTACCACAAAACCTAGTCTAGAGAGGGACACCCATGAAGAAGGAGAACAACAACAAAAATATCATGACAACGCAGAGCAGAGTGATAAGAGTAGGACTTACAATGAAGATCAATCTGGTAATTTTTCATATCAACAAGAGTTGAAGAAGAAGAAAGTAGAATTATAGGGTGAGTTCTGGAAGATTAAGCCTGCTACATTCATTGGAGAGGCTGAAGAAATAGCAAAAGCTTGGATAATTAATATGAATAAATATTTCCAAGTTTATGAATATAAAAGAAAACTCAAGGCTCGCCTAGCTATATATCAATTGCAAGAAAAAGCTACATTATTGTGGGAAGAGGTGAAAAATGTGTGTGGAATTGAAGATCATAATGTGACTTGGGATGAGTTCCAACTGTATTTCAAGGACAAGTACCTAGCCGAACAATTTTATGATGAAAAATCGAGAGAGTTTCATGATTTAAAGTTGGGTCAATTGTTTATGGATGAATTCATTACTAAATTTACCTCTCTGTTAAGATATATACCATATTTGAGAGATGAGAAAGAAAAGGTACAACGATTCTTGAGTAGTTTTCCTACTCACATGAAGGAGAGGATCGAATTTGTGAACACAAAGACTATGGATGAGGTAATACTAAAAGCACGGATGTGCTATCAGGAGTGCAATGCAAAAGGTGAAATTGGTAGAAGTTGGCCACAAAAGAAAGGTCAAAAAGGCCCCTCTAATTTAAAAAACAGTAGACCAGGAAATTATAAAAATACTGCGATAAATTCAGCAAATAGGAAATTTGGGAAAATCAACAAAAACCCAAATGGGTAGTTGAAGAACCACCTACTGAGGCCTCTAGCAAGCCAGACCTTGGAAAATCCCAGAAACCACCATTACAATGATGGGGATGTGGTCAGGCACATTATTTTAAGATATGCCCTCATTGTGTTAGAAATATGGTTACAACCAATCTACAAGAAGCATCTACAATAGGGGATGTTGCGCAAAAGATACCTAGGATCAATGTTGCACTATAAGATAGAAAAGATGATTTCTAGCCAACTATGATAGAACTAGAATGTAGGCTACAAGCCCAAAATTTTTCCATTTTGGTTGATCCAAGTGCCAGTTTAAGTTACATAAACCCCCGAATAGTTGAAAAATATAAACTACAAAGCCATAAATTTAAAAGTCCATGGCTGGTACAATTGGCTATGGGAGCAAAGAGACGAGTTAATTCCAAAATCTCAAATTTTATTTTGAATATTGGAGAACAATATATAAATATAGAACTAAATATTCTACCTCTAGGCTCCTATGACATTCTGTTGGGAATGGACTGGTTAGAAAAACACTAGTCATTGGTATATTTCAAGAAGAAAATTATCCATTTTAAGGCAGAAGATGGTACACATCAAGAATTTCAAGGAATTAAGAAGTCACTTCGATTGCGCTCCATTACTGCATCCTAGCCGGGTAAATGCATTAGAAAGGGGTGTCAACTGTATGCAATTTAGGTGGGGTTTTCTAAATCCAAGGAAAAGAACTTTATGTTGGAAAACATACCTATTGTCTAGGAATTCATGGATGTGTGTCCTGAAAATATTCTAGGATTACCCTCAAAATGAGACATTGATTTTACTATAGAATTAATACCCGAGGAAACGCTTGTGTCACGAGCACCATACAGGATGAGTGTGCCTGAATTGACAGAATTAAAAATGCAGTTGCAAGAACTGATGGAAAAAGGGTATATTCATCCAAGTGTGTACCCTTGGGGAGCGCCAATAATTTTTGTTAAGAAGAAGGATGGTACGATGCGGATGTACATGGATTACCGACAACTTAATAATCTGAATGTAAAAAACAAGTACCCATTACCAGGTATAGATGACCTCTTTGATCAAGTGAAGGGAGAAACAATATTTTCCAAGATTGACCTGAGATCTGAGCATCATCATTGTTGGAACGGGGGTTCCTAGCCCTAATTTTTTCTAGTTTTGTAATATTTGGTCTAGCGAAGGGGGCTTGGGGTGGGTCAAACCCCCAATGAATTGTAAGGGGTAAAAAGGGTAGACCAAGGGTCCGCAAACCACGGTTTGCAGACCACAGGTTAGTGCAGAGTAAGGTGCTATAAGTAGATGGGTTGATCGAGTCTAGAAGTAGGATAAGATTGATTTATGCTAATTACAAACTGTTGAGATCGATTTTGGGTTGTATTTGGGTAAGGACTCTGCCTGGCTGTGTGCACGGATATCCAGTCCTGTTATGTGCAGACCCCGCTGGCTATGTGCGCGGGTTGGGAATTGGGTTTGTAAGTCGATCTTGGAAGCTAATGAATCATACATTTGTTGATCTAGATGTGGTATTACGGTGATTCAGTTTGTTGATTATTATTGATGCGCACGTGGATGTAAAGGTATTACTGAGATATGATTAGTAATAGTTGCTTATTTATGCTACCTGTGGGTTTCTGCACTTCTCATGTTGCACATATACTGTTAAAGGTTATGCGATAAGATTTCCTCTACGCAAATCTGATAGATCTTAACAAGGATGCCTCTATTAACTCTCTTTCTCTCAGGGTGCGGAAACCTAGTTCCAACACCCTCCCATACTACCTCGGGTGAGACCTTGGCCTGTGCAAGCAGGTCATTGCTTAAAGGGCCAATAGTATAGGGGGTTGTTGGAAAACCTTAAATCCAAAATTGGGTCAGGACCCTTCAAGCCAACAAATGGTTTTGTTTCTGGGACCAGGAGAATTTTGAGAGAAATCGGGTAATGCCACAAGGTCACTGGCGGCTTGAGAAGTTTGAGCTTGAACACTGGTTCGAGAAACAGATCCAGGAATTTTCCTTAAAAGAGAATCGAAGTACAAGGTTGATTGCCAAAGAGTGGAAAAACAAGTATATATTTACAGAAGTATATGATATTTTCTTTGTAACCTTTGCACACGAACTACAGGAGCGGTCAGCATGGTTAGCAGACTTCCAAACCTATGGGAAAGACGTTCAGGTTACATGATGGACTCCTGAATTGATCCGATAGTTGGAGAGGGCTGATAAAAAAATCACCCAGACGGTTGATCACTGAGTGGAGAGTGTTTTGGGAGGATTTGTACCAGAATTCACATTTGATCAATTCGTATCTTATTTTGAAGCTGAGCGAAGGTTATTCAAAGGGTTTCGAGGTAAAGTTTTGCAAACATTTCCGCTACTAATTAAGATACTATTGTGCGAAAAAGGTGTGTTGTGTAGTCACAGCACGTGAATGACCTACGATCAGAATGAATGTACAATACGAAGTGGTAAATATTACAGGGTTAATCAAGAAGGGGACAAATCTATATATAGTCCCTTAAGAGAGTTGCCTATGCACGCAGGAACTATTCCTCTGTTTACCCCATTGTCAACTCCGTGAAAGGACTTGGGATGAATGGGTCCACATGTTTATCCATGCCTTGGGATGTATCCCTACCACATGGTATTTGGATGTAGAGCTACATTAGCACACTTGCCACTGGGACACCATGAGGGAATACTTTTTGGGGATGTTTGGATTGGTAGGTGGGACTGAGAAATTAGGCGAAGCCTTGCAGTACATAGATGCTCTAGTACTTGATGAATCACACCCTTGCATAGAATGTGGGGAACCAGCTTGGGATGCTAGATGCAGGATATTTCGAATTGTCAGAATCTATCGGTGGAAGAGTCTAATGAGGACCCGTGAAATATCACTATCACGTAGTCTGAGGGTGAACGCGTAGTTGTTGGACCCCCATTAAAAGCTGTAGACATAACAAATCCTCTCAAATTAGAGGAATTCAACATTGGAACGGAAGAACAACCCAAAATGGCTAGAATTGGGGATTACTGGGATGATGATAACGTTGGAAAAATCGCAGAACTGCTCACTGAATTCCAGGATTCATTTCCCACAAAATTTTCAGAGCTCAAAGGTATTGTAGGGGACCTGGGTGTCATGTGAATCACCTTAAAACCAGATGCATGTCTTTTCAAGTAGCGACCTTACCGATTGAACCCCAAATATAAGAAGAAATTCAGAGAAGAAATCGATAAAATTATAGTCGTCGGTATCATCGAATCGGTAAAACAATCTGATTGGGTAAGCCCTATGGTGGTCCAAGAAAAGAAGAAAAAAGGGGAAATAAGAATCTGCATAGACTTGCACAAGTTGAATGATGCTTGTGTACATTATCCCTTCTCTACACCATTCTCTGATAAAATTATTGACAATGTGGGAGGTCAAGAAGGATATTCATTCATTGACGGGTTTTCGAGCTACCATCAGATCAAAATCGCACCTGAAGATCGCAACAAAAATACCTTCACAACCGAATGGGGATCCTTCTAATACACTTTCATGTCCTTTGGGCTCAAGAATGCCCCTGCCATCTTTTCACGAGTAGAGGTGACAGTATTCAAGGAATTCATTGAAAATTTTCTCAAAGTATACTTTCATGATTGGATAGTGTTTGGATTGGTGAAGAAGCATGTATCAAACCTATGCATGATGCTGAATGCCTACATAAAGCACCAAATTTCCCTAAAAATTAAGAAGTGCATATTCTATGCGAGATCTTGTTAAGACATGTGGTTTGTCAGCAAAGATTGATGGTTGGCCCAACCAAGGTGGTAGTTATCATCAATTTAGTATTTTGTACAACTGAGAAGCAGCTACGCTCCATCCTCGGGCACACTGGAGACTATAGGAAATTTATTCAAGGGTACGCACTGATCATGGCACCAATGGAGAAGCTGATAAAGAAGGACATCTCTTTTTTTTGGGACGCAGAGTGTCAGAAGAGTTTTGAGCTACTCAAGGAAAAGATGGTCTCTGCACCGATCCTCATATTTCCTAATTGTGCAAAGGTTTTTCATGTGCATGTGGACACCTCAGGGATCGCCCTAGACATTGTCCTTACGCAGCCCGGGGATGACCACCATGTTGCATTTTCTAGTAGAAAAATTTCAAGCGCATAACGTAATTACTCTACTACTAAACACAAGGGACTAGCAATGGTGTATGCCCTGTAGAAATACCGTCACTATCTACTGGGAGGGAACTTCAAGATGTTCACAGATCATTTAGCTTTGAAGTACCTAGTCAATAAGCCTTTGTTGGGGGGGGGGGGGAATTTTCCGATGGTTACTATTGTTTCGGGAGTATGATTTTGAGATAATTGTGAAGCCTGGGAGACTAAATGAGGGACTAGACCACTTGTCCTGAATCGAGAGTGGTGAATAGCCAACTAACCTAGACGAAGTTTTTCCCGATGCACAACTATTTGATATTAAGGTGGTTGATGAGCACTTTGAAGATATTATTCAATTCTTAACTATGGTGATGGTGCCTACAAACTACTTGGTACAACATAAAAGAGAATTGGTCACCCATGCCGCTGACTTTACCATCATTGCGGGCCAAATGTACAAGCTGGGAGCTGATGAGGTGCTCTGAAGGTATGTACTAGAGCATGAAAGACAAGCCACTTTAGCAGAAGCCCACAGAGGAGTGGCATGAGGTCACTATGCTGGAAAAGAAACTACGTAGAAGGTACTAAGAGTTGGGTTGTGGTGGCCCACACTACATAGTGAATCCCATGCATATTGCAAAGCCTACGACGTGTGCCAACGGACAGGAAGACCTTCGCGTTAGGACGAGATGCCCTTGCAACCATAGAAAACCCTGTAGGAATTTGATAAGTGGGCCATTGACTTCGTAGGACCCATTAACCCCCCCGGTAAGAAGAAATGTGCTCAATATATCATTACAGCAACAGACTACGTTACTAGGAGGGCCGAAGCTGCAACTATCAAGGATTGCACTGTGGACATGGTGACACACTTCCTTTTTTAGAATATCTTAACCAATTTTGGGTGCCCCAGGGTCCTGATGAGCAACAGAGGGACACATTTCATTAATGAAACAATTAAGGCTTTGACTGAGGAATTCCAGATCCACCACACCAAAAGTACCCCATATCATCTGCAAGCGAATGGAACTATAGAGGCGTTCAACAAAATTTTGGAACAAGCGCTCACCAAGGTATGTAACGCTCAACGAAGTGATTGGGATGTGTGCATCCCCTCTATCCTCTGGGCCTATATAACTGCTTGTAAGAAGCTCACGGGAAAAACACCCTTCCGCCTGGTCTACAGAAAGGAAGCTATTATGCCTATGGAATACATTGTTCCTAGCTTGCACATCTCGGCCTTTAAAAATATGGATGATCCTGACATTATGGAGGACTACTTGGTGCAGCTGGTAGATTTGGAAGAAGACTGGTTCATTGCCCAATTCCATCAACAGGTTCAGAAGGCACGGGAGAAAGCGTGGCATGATCACCATATTCGGCGGAAGGAATTTTTGGAGGAAGCATTGGTCCTACTATATGATAGCCAGTTCACGAAACACCCGGGGAAATTCCGTCAGCACTAGTTAGGTACATATGTGGTCAAAGGAATTACCAATGGTAGAGCAGTCAAATTGGCTACACCGCGCAGTGAGTCCCTACCAGGATATGTTAATAGAAGTCAGCTAAAGCCCTACTGGGACTCCACGGTGCCAATCAAATGACTATATGGCTAGAGTATTTGTACCATGGACATTGCACGTAGGGAGGATGTGTAGGAATGGATACACAAGGATGGAGTGTATGCATGGATGCGTAGGGATGATGCGCAGGACTGGCAGCAGAGGTGGGTGCGAGATAGGTGCAGGTGTTGCATGTAATGGACAAAACTAGCAATTGGGACAGAGCGGGAGCATGGAAAATCATGCTCCCCATTTAATGACATGGGTAACTAGAAATTAATGAGGTTATTTACGTGGAATTTTTACCGTTTCGATAATGATGGAAGGAAATTAAGGGTCCAATGACGATTTATCTGTCGCGGACACTATAAGCTCAAGACTGTTTGTTCTACGGGATTCAACTGTTGCTCATGTTGGTCACACCTCGGCCTCTCTGGTGTATACCATTTTTTCTGTCTACCTGTCGGTTGCATGACTGAGCAAGCTCTGCTATTCGATAGTAGCCACACTGAATTCATCTTTCAAGCAAGGATGACTACTACCAACCCAAATGCGCTTCCGCCTGACACAACGTCCGAAGAAATAGGATTTGATGAAGTCTGAGAAGTCACCCCTGCAGCAGAAAAAATTGGCTCGACTTCAACACCTCGGAAGGGCAAAGGAAAGGAAAAAAATAGATGAAATAGGCTGGTGGGAAACCTCCTACTTCCCCTCATATTCGGCGTTCTCCCCTAAAGCTGCCTCAAAATCGATCGCCCACCACACCCCTGAACCCAACGGTGCTTGCAGCAGAAGGCCCGCAGGTGACTCCGCTGACTTGGTTACCACCTTATGTTCAGCTACTAAGAACAGTAGCCCGTATTCCCAACGTATATGTCGTCTGTTCCTATCTTTAGATGCCTCTGGTCCCTGAAGAAGTGCCCCAGCGGGGTGATATGTTTAAACAGCTGCCCAAAAAAAATTTCGATGACCATGACTTGAGAAACCTAGATGCTTTTCCTTCATTAGATCCATAGCTATACTTGGAGTAGGTGGTTCATAGTGGTGTGCCCAAAGTCGAGTCAATGGTTTGGGTCAAGGGATTAGCTAGGGCAGGCATCCTGAACTTGTTGTGCCTTCCCCATTTTGGTCGCTACAACATAACTAGCCTCATCGTTCGCCAACTACTGGCACTTGTCCATGATGGCTCCAAGTCCGCATACCGATGGATGTTGCCCTCATTCACTGTATCATAGGCCTCCCTATAAACGGGCCCGACCGTAGGGACAGAACATGCAAGAAATTTGAGCACCATACTGCTGATGTTTTCCAGAACAAGTACGGGGTTGAACGCAACGAGTGGGGATTTTTAATTGATACCATCAATGACCCATGGACGTGCATGGGCACTTTACTACTTGCCTGCAAGTTGATGTGGAAATGTCAAGCCATAACTGTCCCTGCTCACGTAATTCAAATAGCCGGCTAGTGCGAAAAGGGAGTTTACTACAATTGGTCCCTCTACCTGGTTAAATAATTTCTCGACAATGTGCGTGAGGTTTAGGAGCAGGGAAAAGCATTCTAATACTCATGGTTAATCGTGCTGATCATCTTAGTTTCTTGGGAGACCTTGAAAAAAGTGGTCTTTCCCCCTCTGGAGTCTGGCATGTGCGAAGGGATGTAGTTCGCTAACTTGTGGGACTCGAAGCACCCCAAGCGGGTGGAGGAGAAAATTTTATTTTGGAAAATCTACGATGGGGCTATCTATGCGGCCATTGATTCCCAACCATGCCTGTTCCTGACCTTCTATGACAAGTATAAGCGAATAGTGGCATTTCAAATAACCATGCACAATGTGAAAATTTGGGCCCAAACAACTCATACTTGGCATGCTATTCCATACATGACTACTAAGGCTTAAATTGAACAAGTAATCACCACTTGGTCACCAGAGTGGAAGGTCATAGCTCCGCCAACTAAACAAGACATAGTATGTACATCTAGTCCCAATTTAGTGTCCAAGCCTACAATTTCACTCGGCCCAACAACAAATTCCGTGCCTCAATCATCCATGCCACAGGCGACCCCTAGAAGCACCACTGTGTAGCCAGAACCAGACTCCCCGCCAAATCACCACATAAACAATGCTGATGATGTCGATACATCTGTCTTGCACACCCTTAAGCGGCCTCACGAATTTTCTCAAGGGCCTAGAAAAAAATGTAAGGCCACTAAGCTCGGCACCACCACAGAAGTTAACCTCATGGAGGATGACCTTAATCAAATTGATGATGCTATCACCACTGTGTCTGTTGATCGATGGACTACTTGAGAAGAACAACACAACGCTGTTGTAGATGTTTTACAAGCTGAGTTACAGCCCCCCAACTCAAAGCAGACACACTTAAGGTGAGCATGGATCAAGCGAGGAAGTATCAGACGAGCATAGATTAAGCGAGGCAGAATCAGGCGACTATGGATCAAGCTAGGCAGACTACTATGGGCCCATTGTCCCCCATTAAAACCCTAGCCACCATGGAAAATAGACGAATATTCCCCCTCCCCAGTTCTGCCTTTGTCCTGGAACCTGTTGAATTGTGCGCCCAAGTCCAGGCATGCTCCTCCATCAGCCTTGAGGTTTGTCGAATGGCCGGTGCGCAGCTACAGGAATTATTGACCGTTGTCGCCAGCGAAATCCAGCACCGCGAACTCTGAGTACAATAGCACCTTAGCATAGTTGAGTATACTTTTCTGACCTAGGCCACCGAAGTCGCTCAAATATAGGTCGCACACGTCACCACCATCGCGCAGTAGGCTGCCATTGAACAACTGATCAACAGGCTCTGTGAGGACATGCCCGAAGTCATTCTTGCTTCTGCTGAACCCCAACTTAAGGTCGAAGGTTTGGTCACTTCCTTGAAGGCATCCCAGACCAAGGTATAGGTTGTCAAGGCTGAGTTCAAACTTCAGCTCGCATCTTTACAGGCCACACTACATCTTGAGACCCCTCCGGAGGCATGCGCCCAGTTCGCTGCATTGGTTACGAAAGCACGACCACTATCAAAACATAGATCAGCCAGGGTGTCACTCTGCTTGAGAAGGATATGGAATTATGGTCCCAGGTACAACATGACCCTCTCCTCCGAGAGATCGATCAGGAGTTAACTCAGAAGGAGCAAGACTTGGAGTAGCCGAAAGCTACGATGTCCACTCTTGTTCCCGCCTAGCGCTTAGCCCAAATTTAGACCAGCCACACACTTCACACTGAAATTATGGGGCTGCGGCACAAGAAACAGGTACTCAGTGACCATCTCACACCTTGGTTGGATGACACCCTCAAGCTATCGTAGGACTTAAATGGGGCAGTGAGACAATTGAACCAGAATCTCGTTAGAGCCACCTCTGCCATAAAAGGACCAACCTCACAGAAACTGGTGGAAATTGAGCAGACTGTTGCCGTGCAGAACCTCCATGTTTTACCTCCACTTAATGTTGTGATGGAGCAACTCAAGGGCAGGATGAAGACCCCATCGGTGCTATGACTGGGGACGAGTCACAAGATTGTGTTGGTGGACTATTGGAACGGGGGTTCCTAGCCCTAATTTTGTCTAGTTTTGTAATATTTTTGTAATATTTGGTCTAGCAAAGGGGGTATGGGGTGGGTCAAACCCCCAATGAATTGTAAGGGGTGAAAAGGGTAGACATAGGGTAACACAAGCTAAGGTGATATAAATAAATGGGTCGATCGAGTCTAGAATTAGGCTAAGATTGTTTGATGTTAATTGCGAACTATTGAGATCTGTTTTGGGTTGTATTTGGGTAAGGACTCCAGCTAGCTATGTGCGCGGAGATCCTCAGTCCTACTGTGTGCAGACCCCGCTGGCTGTGTGCGCGGGTTGGGAATTGGGTCTATAAGTGGATCTTGGAAGCTAATGAATGATAAATCTGTTGATTTGGCTGTGGTATTATAGTGATTCAGTTTGTTGATTACTAATTATGTGCACGTGGATGCAAAGGTATTACTGAGATCTGATTAGTAATAGTTTCTTATTTATGCTACTTGTGGGTTTATACACTTCGCATGTTGCACGTATACTGTTAAATGTTTTGCGATAAGATTTCCTCTGCGCAAATATGATAGATCTTAACAAGGATGCCTCTATTAGCTCTCTTTCTCTCAGGGTGCGGAAACCTGGTTCCAACACCCTCCCATACTACTTCGGGTGAGACCTGCAGGCCATTGCCAAAAGGGCCAATAGTATAGGGGTTTGTTGGAAAACCTTAAATCCGAACCTAGTTCAGGACCCTTCAAGCCAAAAATCACATACAGATTAAAGATGAGGACATATCAAAAACAAATTTTTGTACCTAGTACAGACATTATGAATTTGTTGTGTTACCATTCGGGTTAACCAATGCACCAGTAAATTTCATGAGCCTAATTCATGGTATCCTTCACCCATTTTTGGATAAATTTGTGTTAATCTTCATTGATGACATATTGATCTATTCTAAGAGTATTAAAGAGCACAAGGAACACTTATGCTTGTTTTTTAAAATATTACAGGAACACCAACTCTACACCAAATTTAGTAAATGTGATTTTTACAAGGAACAGATCCAATATTTGGGCCATGTGATATCTGCTGAGGGGATATTTTTGGACCCTAAAAAGATAAAGACGATTATTTTAATGGAAATTTCCTAGAAATGTAGCAGACATGTGTTCATTCATGGGCTTAGATGGTTACTATCGATGATTTATTGAAGGCTTCTCTAAGATAGCCTTTCCCATCACCTCCTTGTAGCGGAAGGGGTGAGTCTTTAAGTGGACCAAAGAGTGAAAAAATAGTTTTGAATGACTAAAGTAAATATTAACTACCACCCTTGTACTAAAAGTAGCGGACCCATGCAAATAGTTTGAAGTTTGTACTGATGCCTGTAAAGAAGGGGTGGGAGCAATATTGACCCAAGAAGGCAAGGTTATAGCATAAGAATCTAGGAAATTGAAGGATTATGAGCAAAGTTACTCTGGATATGATTTAGAATTAACTGCAATAGTGCATTCCCTTCTAATTTGGTGGCATTACTTGATGGGGAATATGTTTGTGCTAAGAACTGACCATAGTAGTTTGACTAGCTACTTTAAACAATCGATTTAAATGCCCAACAAGAAAGATGGAATATGTTCCTAAGTGAATTTGATTTTGAAATTCAACATGTAAAAGGTAAGGATAATTTTGTTGCCAATTCTTTAAGCAGAAAATTACATTTCATCTATGAACTTCATTTTAATCAAGTTGAATCTAAGTTCAAGGAGCAGATCATGGAGGCAACAAAAAGAGATCATGAATATCAATTCTTATAGTAACAAGCAAGAGAGTTCAAAGAAAAAGGAAAAATATCAGATTATTTCGAAGGAAAATATGTATTCCAAATTAGATGAGCTTAAGGGCACTGATTTTGGATAAATATCAGCGAAGTTCCTATGCGGGACATCTCAAATATCAAAAGATGTTAATAGCAATTAGGAAAGAATATTTCTGGCCTGGAATGCATAAAAACACTGTTGATTACCTGACCAAATGTTTGGGGTGTCAGCAAGTCAAGGTGGAGCGCACCAACATCCAGTAGGATTTCTTCAGCCTATTCCTGTACCAAAATAGAAATGGGAGGTCATTTCACTCGATTTCATCACAAGATTACCAAGAATTAAAAGACACAATGATTCCATTATGTTAGTGGTGTATAGGCTCAACAAGAGCTCATTTTATACCTGTCCAATCAACTTACAAGACTGTACAGATTGCAAATATCTTCATGAGACAAATATTTAGACTACATGGTATTTCGAGAATCGTCGTTTAATATCGAGACCTGAAGTTTACATTCGCTTTCCGGAAGACACTATTCACTGGCTTGGGAACAAAAATCCAATTTAGTACCTCTTATCATCCTCAAAAGGATGGACAAATAGAGAGGGTAAATTAAATTCTAGAGGACATGTTGCACATGTACGTGATGCAGCAACCCACAAAGTGGGAAGAGTATATGCATCTGGTCGAATTCGCTTATAATAACGGATATCAAAAATTCCTCAATATGAGTCCTTTTGAATCATTGATGGAAGACAATGTCGGACGCCCATAAATTGGATCAGTCCGAAAACCAAATTGATGCTTGGGTCAGACATTTTGGAGGAAATGGAGCGTGAGGTAAGAAAGATTAGACAAAACTTAAAAGCAGCCCAAGACAAGAAAAATATATATTTAGATCGGAAGAAAAATTCTAGGAATTTTAGGTGGGTGACCACGTATATGTGAGGACTAAACCAAAGAAAATTACTTTGAGGTGGAGTACTTGTGCCAAACTGGCACCCAAGTATTGCGGACCGTTCCAAATTTTGGAATGGATAGGGTCAGTGGCTTATCGACTGGCTCAACCTAGTCACATATTGGTACATAATGTGCTCCATGTATCTCTATTGAAGCGATACATACATGATCCCAAGCATGTGATACATTGGCAGAGTATACATGTAAGTTATGTTTAAATTATGGCTTGCAAATGAGAAAGGCTATTAGTTAAATTAATTGAAACTTGTTGCTTGCAGGTAGAATCAGATAATGAGCTTCTGGTAGAACCTCAGTGTATTCTCGATCAGAGAGAAATAACACTCCAGAGGCGAGTCATCCCCCAAGTTAAGGTGCAATGGAAGAACTTTATCACAGAGGAGGTTACCTAGGAGGATGAAAACTTTATTCGAGAAGCATATCCGTAAATGCTTTCAATGATAAGGTAACACTGAGGATGGTGTTTAATTTAGTGGGGGAAGATGTAACACTCCGTTCTATTTTAACTATGGTTGACATACTTTTATAAATACATTTTAATTATTAAGTGAAAAAGAGAATTAATGAATATGGTTATTCATTAATAAGACTTGAGTTTATTCCATAAATAACATTGATAATTATCTTGAGTAAAGGGATTAACTAAATGGTAAAAAGTATTCCAAGATTCCAGAGTAAAAGTAGAGGTAGTTTTTGACAGTTACCTTCCCCAAGATGATAAAAAGGAAATCCTAGGAAGGGGAAGGGGTTCGGTTCAAGAAAGAAAGAAGAGGGTTTGACAACAGTATGTTTTGATTGAAAGAGTTGTCAAAAGTTGGTAAAAAGCCAGTGGAGCTTTGAAACCCAAGGGAAGTGTAGGCTAGATAGAGTTCCTGAGACCTAACTTCTGATTAAATTACCTACTAATTAAGGCTTTGGTGTGGAGCACGGGGGGAGCAGAGGACGTGATAGCCTCTCTTAAGGTTAGGTGGAACCATCAGTTATCAGAAAGAAAATACAGAGATAAGTATTTCCATTTTATATTACATATCTAGAGATAAAAAGAAGTGTGTAGCTTAGTTTCATTGTTCTGTTAAATTATGTATCTCTGAAAGGATTGAATAGTACAAAATTTCCAATTAACTTAAAGTAGAAGACAAAGTCTGGAAGTTAAGTTAAATAACCAAAAGAAAAACTGGAACATGGTTATTTAGAAATTATAATTCATCATATGATATGCTGATGGAAATTACTATAAATCGCTACTAATATAAAAATTTGTATAGAAGGAAGACTCCATATAACACATACAGAAACCATGTGTTAAAAATAATAATTTTCTTTGTTGCATACGATAGAACTATTGATCATTCACTATCAAGTTTCTGAAATCTAAACAAGAAATATATAATTTGTACATGCATGGATGACTATATTATTTACAAACACAGAATGATGAGGCTCAGAGGTTTAGAGTCGAGCCCAGTGGAGAGAGGGCTGGGGTTATGGTCCTCTGGCCATTGCATTCCTAGGAACCAAAGTAAAACATTATTAACTGAGAAGAAGCAAGCTGTAGAAATTTTCATTAACTAACAACTGTCGAAAGAAAGCTAAAAATAAAATTTCAATTTCTTCTCCTGAACAATTCAAATGATAGATATCTACGTAAAATTCACTGACATGATAATCAAGCATTTCATTTGAAAACTGAAAATCTTGAATTTCAACCAGTCACCAAACCCTCGGGCAGAGGGAGATAGAAAGATAAATATAGTAACAAAGGATTCATTTAGCACAAAAATGTATTAATTGTAAATAGCATTCAGTGTGTGCGATATAGTTAGAATGAATAAATCTCTTCTACCTCTGTAGGGTTACACTGGTTCACAGAGGTTTTACCTCTAAAACAAAAATACAAATACAAGTCTAATAGTAATTCATGGTGTATAGGCCTTCAGACCATGAGGGACAGTGAAAACTTTGTTTGTTAAAACCATCGAAGATAACTATGAAAACATTAACATTACGCTCACAAAAACCTTTTAATGAAAAGAGGGACTCAAAATCTTGTGTATAGCATAAAAACAATATATATATGAACTTAAGCAGGAAACATATGGAAAAACTATTCATGTTAAGTCATAAACTAAAGCACAGTGGTGGTCTATACCTTTGGTGCTTAGGTAGAGCTACATAGGGCTTCCTCTAGTGCCAAGATGGAGACATGCAAAGCAGGACCAAATATTAGACAGTAACGAATGAGTGAAGTTTGTGGGGCATGGGGTGGGTAGTTATCCTAACCATCCCTATTTACCTCTCATTCGTCTGATCAAGAGACTCAAATATTAATGGTGCGCAGAGCTCGATAGTGGTCTGTGCTCGACAACTGCCACCCATCCACCATGACAGATAGCCAAGTTCCAAAATTTGAGGTGGTCAGACATAAATGGCGATAACCAAAAGCCCATGTGCAATAGTGCATGGCATCATGCGCGATGATATAGAAGATCCTTATCAATTATGTATTGCATAAATGTAAAGCGAAAAACCATATAATCATATCAACCAAGATCTTAAGTACTATGCTATGAATATATTAATCAAGGCTCTAAGGTTACATTGTTATTGATGTTGAAAATGAATGACTAAGCACGATATGTAGACTATCCATTTCTGATTAGGAAGATATAAATAATTTGTATATGTTGTAACAAATATATGATTAGTTTGTGCATGATTAGAGTCAAAACAAGTATGGTGATAGTAAAATTAGAAGGATAATTTTTTTTTATTTTTTATTATATTATGTGTATTAGTTGTGACAATCCCTTCATAGAATCCATTCATTTACATCTAGATAGTCACAAGAGGGAGTTAGAAAGAGTGTAAGTGTCACAATGAATGTAACAATAAAAGAAATCACAAATATATATACAAAAGACTAACAAAACATGAAGAACATAATAATTTTTAAGACTAACAAATTCATAGATTAGATAAGAAATCCGTTTGAGACAAAAATTTCTCAATGTTTAAGTTTGATAAATGAAATTATTGAGATACTCTCCATAACAATGAAATAATCTTAAGACTTAACACAAAAATTACTTTCCTATAAACTATTTAATTTTATCAAAATAGTTATTATTTTAAAAATAGTAAAATATTAATATAAGAGTTATTAACAATAAATGGATTACATTAAAAATAAAAAAATATAAATCCACTCCATATTGAATTAAATTATGTATATAAATATTTAAAAAAATGTGACTAATTTATATTCATCTTAAATTTTTTAAGAGATAATTTTTTTCATAAATTTGATCTTGATAAATATTTTATAACATAAATATTTCATGAATATAAAATTTTAATTAAATCAATCACTTTATACTGGAAAAATATAATTTTGATTAGCTTTAATAACTATTTTAATGTTCTTTAAAAAAGATAATGGAAAAAGGAAATGAATTTCTTTAAATAAAATATGTTTTTTTTATTTAATAGCGTGATTTATATTTTATAATTAAAAAAAATAAAATTTAATTTAATTGAAAAATCCATAACGAAATTAAATTATTATTTTGTTTAATTTTAAATAATAAATTAATCAATTCAAAAGCAGTTGTCTTTAAGTGCAATTTTTGAAAAATTTTCTAGTTTATTTTCAGATTTAATTTGTCTAGAATCTCACAATGATTCATTGAAATCACAAGTTTGATTAGTAAACTCTGCACAATGGAATTGCCCAAATTTTTTTTCAAAGTGTTGAATTCATATATGCAGTAAAAAAAAAACCAATTTAAACAACACAAATCAAGATTTCACCATAAATATTTCTGCCAAATTCTAACTAAAAATCTGGTGAAAACCCCAAAAAATCTTCCAACTCAAAAAATATTTTTTTTTTACTTCCACCAACTCCATTAGAATAATTACAACTTTACCATGTGAAATATCATTTAATTGATCTTTATTACATTACCCCAATCATTACTGTGATAACATTGCAATTGACAACTAATACAAATAGCATTGGTTTTCTAACTATTCATAATAATAAAACCCTTCTATACTTTACAAATGTATTAATTTGGGGTTCTATTTATGTTTTATGACATAGAATTGTTTTCAACCTTTGTTATCTTACAAATGCGTTAACCAAATGTGAAATGGTACCCACATAAATGAATTCGTCCGTTCAATAAATTAAATGGGACATGGAATACCACTTTGGCAGATTTATGGTGGTAGTGCTAGAAATTAATTGCTATGTGACATTTGTAATGCCACCAAAGCTACAGTCATCTCCCTTCACGTGCCCGAAATCTCCTCCGCCATTCGATCGGTGACAGGTCAATGATATAGAGATTTGGGAATAATCCAACCTCAGGATACTCCGCAACCCTAAACCCTTTCCACCATTTTCTATGTTAGAGATAGTATATTACAAACTATCTTATCTGTTTTATGCATAGGTTTTCGCTGAAAGATGCGTTGAGCTCTCGACTTCACTGGTAAGCTCTGTTAAAATATCTGCTTCCCTAATCCTTCATTTTCTTTTCACATTACTATTATTTCACTTTTTTCGAATCTTACATTCTTATGAATTTTTATATGCGTTTTCTTTTGCATGGTTAGGTTGTTACAAGTAGGTGAGCTCTCCTCCACGGAAATGGTTTACATTTTGATTTCTCTTCAAGGGTCGCATACCCAAGTCCGCCCATTTACTTCTCTGGTTCGTTTTCTACAAGTACCAATGGATTCAATGAATCCCATACTTAGCTTAGTGCTGCCTCTCAGTTGATAAAAATAATATTTGATTCTCGCTCGTACTTGTATTGTAATGAAAACGGCCTCCTCAAAGAGGGTTTAATAGGGTCTAGATTCTTAACTGTATTTTTTAATTTTAAGTAGGCCAGAAGGTCTCTTATTAGACCGTAGTAAGACAGCCGATACCAGGACCTCATGGTTTGTAAATTGTGATAATTTCATTTCTCGAGATTTTTGTTATTGAGAGCGGTATCTACTATCTCATTGTATATATATCTCATGGACTGTTAAGTCTCTTGTCGGGTTTGAGCTGTACATTTACAGTTTTCGATTTTGTTTTGTTTAAAATAATGGGTTTGCTAAGGTCTAGAAAAGTATGATTTTCTTTTGTAGATCTTTTACTCTTCTTTCTTGATAATGAAAGTTCCTCATTAGAATTTCTATCTGTGAACTCTCTATATGCACATTATTCACAGTCTTACTGTATACATGCGATAATAGGAAATAGAAGGAAAAAGGAAACCTCATGTCGGTCTTTAGTCCTTAGTTTCTAAGAATACAAATTCTATTTCTCGCAACTTATATCTCTGAAGTTTTTATTTTGACATGCAATGACTGAGTTATTTTCTGATATATATAATGTTTTTAAATGGATTTTGGAACTCGATTCTCTCTATTTGTTTTAAAAGGAAAATTCTACTTGTTTACTGCTAATATTATCGTCCTCTCATAGATAATGGTGACCGAACCACCCAGAAATGCTCCGTGTATAGCTAGACAGGATTTGAATGAAATATTTTGGGTTTCACTCTGTTACCCGGAGTTAACAGTTCGATCCGACTGCTAGGGTGTTTGCTAGTGATACATGCTCATTCATTTATCAAAATTTTACAGTATTAGAAAACTTAATCTCACATACTACTTATTACATAATATTAAGTTTCACCATAGAATTGAAATAATTTATGACAGCACATTTATACTTTGCATTCAAAATGATAATCATCAATTATTTCAACTCTCTATCTATCTGTACTTAATAACAGTTGTCAGCTCTAGTATTCAGATCATATTACAATGAATACTTATCTGCAAAATTGCATTTGTCTGGCTGACGTTCCTCCCAACCTTAAGAGTGGCAATAACGTCCACCTCTTCCCCCGTGCTTCCACTGAAAAGCTCAGGTTGGAAATAGACACTATTCTACTATAACCTCAGGACCTGTGGTCTAGTCGAGCCAGAAATATTCAGGATTTCAGAGTATTTTCCACTGGTACACCCCAGCTCAGGAAAATCTCTCCCTCTGTCTAACATTCACAGAACCCCCACTCCCTCTTGGAATGACTCTCTTATCCTGAGAGGAGTGGGTAACAGGAGTGGGTAACTGCTCCAACTGCCCAACCACTTTCCAGTTCTTGGAACAACATTATCATTAGCCCTCATTATTTTTACTTTTCTCCTTGATTTCATTTTTTATTATTATTTCAAAATTGCAAAATGTAAAAATAGTCTTTCCATCCATATGAAAATTGTCTCAGTATTTTTTTTATATTAACAAATAATAATAAAGATTACTTAACTACTTTAACCAATTAGTTAACAATAAATGTAAGTGTCACAATCACACTTAATTTCAATTATAAATATATATATTTTAAGTAATATACATTATTTTTGTAATTCTTATTTTGAAAAAAATATAAATTAATTTATATTTTTTTAAATATTATAAATGTAATAATTTTATATTTGACACAAAAGTTTAAAAATTCAATAAATCTCAAGAGACGCCTAGTTCTTCTCCATTATTTATTCCCCATGCATTTTTTGGAAATGGAGAAAGTTTAAAAGCATTGCCTTCCCTGTTATTCGTGCCTATATTTCTTAGGCACCCCGAACAACGTACTTCACGTGACGTTACATTCTAAAATTACAGTAATATGTATACACAGTAACGTAATTTTAAAAATTCACTCCAAATAACCAAACAAATATGAGAAAGGAGAAAAGAATTAAAAAAAACACACACGACCATATAAAATCAAAAGTAAAATTTTGAAATCACTTTGTAGTGAAGAGGTAACTTCCAACCCCGGTTAAGGTCTCTCGTTTGAAATCTTCCATAAGATCACCACTCTTATTACCTCCTCCACCTACTTTTACAACTCCATAATCGTGCAAAATACTTTGCATTTTAAATTTCTTTAGATTCCTGAAAGCTTTGTATTAAATATTGCTTTAGATTCCACATTACTTTAGACATACCAAATACTTCCACAAAACATATCAAGAATAGTTTTGGAAATTATTTTTTATTACATGTAGAGTGGAAATGTGATGTATCAAGAATAGTTTTGGAAATTATTTTTTATTATTATAGAGTGGAAACGTGATGCAAATTGTAATTAAACATAGATTTGATTTTTATTAAAATTTAAAAATATTACGAGTTTTTAAAAATAAAATAGAGTATTTTTTCAAAATGACGTATCTTTAAATAAAATGATTGTTTAATAAAAACAATTTTTTAATAAATTTTAATGTTAATAATCAATACAAAATTAATTTCGCATCATTCATTTGTTAATGACACCATGTTAATGGAATATCCAATTATCCAAGAAGTTATAATTTTTTAGTGTGTTTTAGAGCATTTTATGGCAACATAAAAAACAAATACTAGTCATTAAAAGTCCAGATTAATTTTTTCAAATGCCCCTCCTACTATTCAGGGTCATATTGCTCGCCTAGTTGGTTATAGGAATTGTACCATGCCTTCCAAATATCTTGGTGCTCCTCTTCTAGCTATCTCTCTCAAGATAAGGCTTTTGGCTAACCTCCTCCAAAAGATAACAAAGAGGCTAGATAGTTGGGCATTCCATTCTCTTAACATCATAAAGCAGTTGGTGCTCTTGAAATTTCTCATTTGGGTAGACATTCTCCATCATATTCATAGTCTTGAGCATTATTTTCTTTGGGGACGAGAAAAAATAGAGGACATGGGCCCTCATTGCATGGAAAAACTTTTGGCTCCCTAGGGCATAAGGCGAACTTGGCCTCCAAGATCTAAGACTCCCAATAAAATCATGGGGCCTAAAATATGGGTGTACTCACTATAAGTGGGTCATGAACTTTGTCACCAAATATGGAGGAATAAGGATTGTAGAAACATTCTAATGCAAATTCAAGTATAAATGCCATGATTCCAGCTTGGATTGTCGATTTGAAACTTGCCCTGTAGTAGCAAGCACCTTATCTAGGGGGTAAATTAATTTTTAGAGGTAAAAAATGGTCAAAATTCATTATTATGGGATGACTCATGGCATCAATTCCCTAAATTAGAAAATCGGAATGAGCTTCAAAATATTTTCAACCTAATGAAATCAAGTAAACATCTCCTTGTGGCAGACTATTGACATGGAGCATTCTCTTTAAACATCTCCTTGTAGCAGACTATTGACATGGAGCATTCAAAGAGACTTGATAGAGAAAATGGAAACTACAAGAGTGATGGCATTAGCTTTTGAATGACATAGATTGGGCTAGGTTTTGGGATGCTCTCCAATAGCGCAATATCTAAGTATAGTCGCCCTTTGCCGATCAACTCCCTTTGCCAACCCCATTCTCAAAGGAGCATGGTATTTACTTCCTAGCTTCCTTCTGTAGCTATTATGAAATGAATGTAATCATAAAACCTTTAGAGACTCTTGTTTTTATTTGAAACCCATTTGGAACCATCTCTTATAGAATATTTGAGGTTATTCTTATGCATCCCAGGTCTTTCTCTAACTCGAAATCTTCATAGCTAGAAGCACAAATCTTGAAAAGTTTGTAGTTCCCTTAGCAAGCCATTGTGGCCCTTCATTCTCTTTAGAGTGCTCCCTCTCCCTCCCTCGTTCATTAGTCTTTCTCTCTGGTTGACTTTGTTAAACTAAATTTTGAAGGGCTTCGAAAGAGAATTGGGTTTGGGTGGGGTCTTCCTAAATAAATTTGGAACAATCTCCCACCTATTGATGTAAAATCTATTGTTGAGAATTTATAGATGGAAAATTCAGGGTTTACATCAAACCCTAGTAGAAGCTATTCATGTTGATTAAGTTGTGATTGAATGTTGAGTATCATGTATGAAATCTAGGGTTTACATGAAATCCTAGTGGGAAGTATAACATATGAATTTTGAAAGTTATTAGATACATTTTTTGTTTGACTTAATTTTATGGTTTGTTGTATGAAAGAACTTGTCATATGACATCTTGATTGAGTTGCTGATGTGATTTATGGTTTTTAATAGAACTTGGTCTACAAGTTGAAGTATTGAAGTATAGTCTCCTGTTGATTATGTTTGTAAAGTCTAATGATTCCACTAATATACTATTTTGTTATGAATAAATTCATGCTTCTATAGATTTGGTTGTATTTGTTTTCTAAGTTGTGCAAGTACATCATATTCAAGAAGATGAAGATGTTCGTAGAGAAGTTGATAAGATAAGCATGATAAGAAGAATGGAAGCCACGAAAGATTCTCCAATATCGAAGGAAGAAGTTGAACTCCCTAGATTAAGAGGGAGCCTGGATAGAAGAAATATCCCTAGTTAAGAGAGAGGAAACAACATAATTTTTATTGGAGAATATGTTGCTGCATGTGAAGTAGGAAAATAAAAGTAAATGATTAAGGAATCTTATGTCAAAGATTCGATTGGTAGTCCTACTGAGATAAATTGAGAAGCAACATTGAAAGACCTTAGAGGTTTTTTTTTTTATGATATATATTTGAAAGTGTATTACTAATTGGGGTTGTGTTTGCACAGGTTAATCTCTAAAATTATTGATATCATGATAGTTACCGATTAGTTTTATCAGGGGAGAATTATTGTTGAGGCTTTGCGAGTGAAGCATTGCTTGGGAGGACATTGGGCCGACACTTTGTTTTGATGTCTAGTAGGGATGGTGGCATTGAGTGGATGCACACCTGGATCACTGGGTTGATGGTTAGTAAGTAAGCTTGATGGTACATAGAGAGGTTGAAAGCTTTAGTCCATCTTTTTCCCACTTAGATAGATTGCCTCGTCAAGAATCTAGTCCGTGGAATTGTGATGCCTAAACTCTTGAGAGACCAATGAATAGATTTACCTGGTCAGGAATCTAGTCCATGGCATTGTGGTTCCTAAACTTCTTCGTAGATACAATGAGATCTTCCATGTACCTATATGATTATATGAATACCTACCTATTTGAGAGGGACTGTTAAAGAATGTAACTAGGTGCGGTCTTCATAAATTATACTTGAGTCAAAATGTAATATATTTGTCAAAATAATTTATTATTATTTTAGTTGACTTGTTGAAACATGGGTTTCATGCATGGGTCGATTGTCATAGGTCAATCCTCCATATTGTGCTTTAGTATTGAGTCAAAGTCTTTCTTGTCATGTTGAACTCATCTTCCATCAAAGTCTCCTTGATGTTGGCCTAGTAAAGAATCTCCAATCAAGTTGGCTTCCATAAGAACTCATGCTAGCCTAAATGAAGACACACCTGCTCATGGACACATGTCGACTTATTTATATGGACAAATAACTATATATATCAGTGTAAGGTATTCACATTACTTCACCTCAGAATCTCAGGATAAATTGCAGAGCTAATTACAGAGATGATTTCAAGTAACCTAAGTTCATAGTTTGTATGAATCACAAAGATATTTTTCGCATACCTTTTGAGATAAAGTGAATATTATAGTGAATATGATAGACATAGGTTCGGTGATATATCACAGTATGGTTCAATGCTATTTCAAGTGAGAAGGTTCAGTGCTATCAACAGTGAAAGAGTTTTAGTGCTACCACAATCATGATGTCAATATAAAATCACAGTCTTGGTGTGACCATAGTGAAATGACCTTGGATATACCTTAGTCAAGGCCTATCATAGTCTCAGTGTTACCACAATATCATGATCTCAGTGTGACCTTAGTTCGGTGGTGCTCTCTCAGTTTATGAAGGAACTTGGATTGGTTGCAGAGATGATCTCTTCAAAAGGATACAAGTGTGAACTAAATTTTGACATGGAAAGGTTGACCTAATGGTTGGAGGTAGTTTTGAGTCTTAGTTTTAAGTGTCTTGGTCTTCTCATATTGAATCTACTGAAGGAATAATTTGAACTGGGTTTCCCCCAAATAGTGGGATTTTTCTCTGACAAAGTGCTATGTCTTACGTACTCTTCTATTTTTTGCTTGGAATTATTATTGATGATAAGAAAAGATAAATCGAAAGAACACATAATAATAATAACAACATCACAAGATAATGTCATAATAAGAGAAATTGTTTAACTACCACCTCATTGGATTTCTCAATAGAACCCTCCTACGAAGGAGGAAGTATTAACTCATGTTACCATATTTTTTTTTTTTTTTTGTAAGTAAGTAGAAACATTATATTACGATATGAACAGAGGTTACAGCAGTGGGTGGCGAAGGCTTACGGCTTGGACCCAAGAGCCTGCTTCGCTGCAATCTTTCAAAGGACTCAGTGTTACATAGCTATGCAGTAGTTGTAAACTTGACCACCTTAGCCCTTAAACAAAACTATCGGGCTGTCACGCAGGACACCCTGTGAGTTCAAAACTAGACCAGCATAATGCCGCGGCCATAGAGGCCTGTTACAAACCGAGAATAGACTGTAAAAAGACTGTGAAAACACAAGGAGCAGAAAATAAGGATTGACCCGTTGACAGAAAAGTAAAGGGATGGCTGAGCCATCAGATATTAGGAGTAGAAGCACCCGAATGACCTCCTTCGACTGAAGCTATGCCGTCACCGCCTGGGGTTGGGGCCCGAGGCTTGAACCTTCTGATCACAGTGGCCTGCTCCTCGTCCGTAGGAAGCTCGATGGAGACATGTTGAACATGGCGGAGATAGATTTCAAATCAGCGGACAAACTTTTCCATGGCGGTGCCTTGCTGTTTTAATTCCGCGGTTAGCGAATTGAGAGCAATCTCCAGTTTTTCGAGGCGGGCATTGTTCTGAGCTGATGCTATGGTCGTTGCCGCGAACGTTTCTTTCACTACGGCCCCTTGCATGGCTATGGCCTTGGCTAACATTGTCTTTACTTGCCACGCGACGACTTGTGTTTGCAGAAATTGGGTATGCCGTGTGGATGGAGTTCCTGGATCCACTAGCCAATCCACCTCTTCACTGATGTTGGTGTCATCTGTGTGCGTTCGAGCCAATTCTACTTCTTCCTCCAGTACCTCTATCGTCTTCTTGCCACGCTTGGAGACCGAAGCTTCATAGCAGTCCACGGCCCGTTTGAGGGATTGGGAGGCTTTGATGCTTCGTGGATTGATTTCCGCCATGACTCTCGAGACTGTTCCTGCACCTGTCCCTTTGCGGAGGCTGAGGACTCGAACAGAAGAGGAGCCTGCAAAAAGAAAAACCAACGCAAGAATGATACAAGAGGGTTGCAGGGAAGAGCTAATAAAGAGAGAGGGCAGGGGGTGAAGCATGCTTCGGGGAGGCCATTCAAAGCCATTATTGAGGGCAAGTTGCCTCAACTTATTGCCATTAAGTTTGGGTAAGTGGTCGGAGATGTTCGATCTGCCGTGTGATCCTTCACACGCTGTCATCCAGCGCTTAAGGCGCTCGGTGGAGCTGTTTCTTCTGCCATAACTCTTACTCATTAAGGATGGCTGATTCCGATGGCTTTTCGTTAAATTCTCCTGCGTGTGCCGATCGCCTGGCGCAATCACCATACCGTTAAGCCTGATTTTCTGATGACGACTGTCCTTCCGTCCGTCCCACGGAATCATCTTCATTCAAGTCCTTTTTTGATATCGCACTGCACTGATCCCGAAGCTTATCATCCCTGAGCTCTTGCCAACACGTGTCCCAGGCAAGAGTCGGGTTGTCAACCGCGTAGTTAGCAATGTGGTCCGCGAGCGAGTTTGCCTGCCTCTGCACGGATTGCAAGATTATTCCACTGAGAGAGGGCAAATGCTGTGCTATCCTTTCCGTGATTGCAGCTAGCCTCCAATGCTTGGTTGCTTTGGCTGGTTGCGTTCCTTGTTGGATTTTTTTGGCTGTGGTTATGGCCACCTGAGAGTCGCCTTCCACGATCACTTTTCTTTTGCCCAGCTGAACTAAGAGTCGGAGACCCTGTTCTAGAGCTGTGAATTCAACATAGTTATTAGTGGTTTCGCCCAGATTTTTTCTTAGGATATGAATGATACCTCCATTTTCATCCCGTAGAACTCCACCTGCCCCAGCTGGGCCTGGGTTGCCCTTTGCTGCCCCGTCGAAATTTAACTTGCAGAAACCATGGGGCGGACGCTGCCAGATGATAGGAGGAGGAACTGGTCGAAGAGCCGTTTTCGTCAAGAGGTGTTCTGCTGAATCAATGAGTCCGAAGATGCCCAGAATTCTTCTGTCATTGGGAGATATGGTTTCAATCTTTTCTTCTGTGCACCAGGTGCGTATTGTTTCCGTGAGCCCTTTCATGATGACTATTTTTAAATCCTCAGTCTATCGGATGCTGCGTTTTTGGAAAATTCGGTTGTTTCTCTCCTTCCAAACATTCCAGATAAGAAAGCCGGGACTGTTTGTCCATAGTAAATTTACCATAATGCTATTGGAGTATTGAGATCGCCAATTGGTTATGGTTTCTTGTATTGAATTGTGTTGTCTGTCAGATTTCCGGAAGATTTCTTGGAGCCATTCCCAGAGCTCGTTGGTCCAATTACAGCTGTTGAAGAGATGGTTGGTAGTTTCCTCCTGCTGCTCACATAATGGGCAGCGGGAGGGACCTATGAAACCTCTTTTGGTTAGATTTTCCCAAGTTAGGACCTTCTTGTTTTGCACAAGCCACAGGAACAGTTTGATTTTGGGCCATAGAATCCCATCCCATACATTTTCATACCAAGCTACTTTATCCTGCTCCTCCCTGTTATCCAAGTAATGCCTAGCTTCTTTCAGGTTAAAGGAGCTGCCAACCAGCATGCCCCATCGGAGTTTGTCTGGCCCGTGCATTTCTCTAAGAACTCTTTTGCTAAGAGTGTCATTGAGGGTATTGTTTAGATTCTGCAGATGCTCCTCCGAGGGAGGGGGAGTTAGCTGCCATCTCCGCCATTGCTGCGGTTCATTGCTTTGCGCCCAGAAGTGATGGACTTTTGTTTTTCCATTTTCCCAATACCACTGCTGCAAAGGATGAAAACTAGGGCTTTCCAGTATCGGGAGTTGTTGCCAAGCATCTTCCCAGAAGAGAGCCGAATGTCCATTTCTTATCTCCCAGAAGCAATGATTCTGAATTATTTGTCGATTTGCTCGGGCTAAGTTCCAAATGGGGGAGCCCGTCGGGACCTCGGTGATTCTGATAAGCTCTTCGTGCTGCCAATGAGCTGCGTATTTGGCTTTCCACAGTTTTGCCCAGGGAGTGTGGGGCTCAGTTAACCATCTCCACCATAGCTTAGCTCCGTTGGCCTTATTGATAGTGCCAGGATCCTGCAATCCAATTCCTCCGAAGGTTTTGGGTTTGCATAGCTTATCCCAAGCCATCAACGCCCATTTTTTCTTGCCAGAGTTGCCCGACCATAGGAACGTTCGTTGGATGGTTCTAATTTTCTGAAGGACTCCTTGCGGTGCCGGGAGAATCGAGAGCATATAGTTAGGAATTGCTTGAAGAACTGCTTTGGTCATTATCAAACGCCCTGCTAAATTCAGGACTCTGTTGGTCCAGTGGTTGCATTTATCAGCAAGCTTGTTTGTCAGCCTCTCCCAATGAGCTTTCTGCCAGGGCTTGTCAGTGAGGGGGATTCCTAAATATTTGGAGGGGAGACAGCTTCGCTTGAACCCAAGGATCGCAGTTAGATGTCTTTGAACCGCCAGATGGGTATTGAAAAAGAATATCATGGATTTTTCAAAGTTGAAATCCATTCCAGAAGCCTGACTGAACAGAGTGAGTATTTTCTTGAAACCTTTTGCTTCTTTAACAGTAGGAGTACCATGTAGCATGGTGTCATCCACGAATTGCTGGTGAGTTGTGGCCGGAAAACTGGTTAAAGGCTGCAGACCCTTTATCAAATTGTTCTCCTGAGCAGATTTGATAAGACGGCTGAACCCTTCCATTAGAATAACAAAAAGAAAATGGGAGATTGGGTCTCCCTGCCTTATACCCCTGGTTGGGTAGAAAGGTTGGGAGGGGGCTCCATTGATCAGAATTGAATGGTTAGGCGTTTTGATCAGAGCTAAGATCCACGTTATCCACCTTGTACTGAATCCAAAAGCTAGGAGGACAGCTTCGAGATAGGCCCAACTTACTTTATCGTAAGCTTTTGAGAGGTCCAGTTGAATAATCATGCCTGCCTTTCTTAGTGTCTTAAGAGTATGAATCATTTCATGGGCTAATAAGACATTATCCATGATCTATCGCCCCTCCACGTACCCTGATTGTTCTTCTGAAATGATTTGAGGTAGGATAGCTTTCAGTCTGTTAGCAATGACTTTTGAAATGATCTTATAAACCACATTGCAGAGGGAAATTGGCCTAAATTTGGACGGAGTGCAGGCATCTTTTTCCTTTGGGATTAGAGCAATGAAAGTGGAGTTAAGTGACTTTAAGATTGAGGATGATAATCTTGAATCTTCCACCACTTCCCAAATGTCTTCTTTCACTATGTCCCAGCAGGCTTTGAAGAAATCTACTATAAATCCATCAGGTCCTGGAGCTTTCCCGTTGGCCATCTCTCTGACTGCCACCTCCACCTCCTGGAGAGAAACTGGTCGTTCCAGGGCACTGTTTTGCTCATAGGTGATGAGTTTGGGTATGGATGAGGTAACTCTGGTGATGGCCTCCCTTCGGTTATAATCTGGTTCAGTGGAAATGGATTCAAAATGTCTGCGAAGTTGACTGGTGATATCCTGGTGTGAGCTGAGAATTTCTCCATGTTCTCCTTGTAATCGAGTGATTCTATTGCTGCATCTATAGTCTATGGCAGACCTGTGGAAGAACTTAGTGTTTCTTTCTCCCTCCTTTAACCATTGATTGCGTGAATTTTGCTTCCATAGTATTTCTTCCTGCTTGCACCTTTCCTCCCATTCCTTCATGAGTTGTTTTTCCATGTCGATGGATTCCCGTGATGTGTTACCCTGAATCCATTCATTGTGGATCTCCTCCATTTGCTGCTCCAGATGGCGTTTATCTGCAAATATGTTCCCAAAAACCTCTCGATTCCAAGTTTTCAGTTGTGATTTGATATACTTGAGCCTCGCTTGTAAGTTGAACATCTTTGTACCCTTTACTGGCAGAGGAGTCTTCCACCATGTTTTAACGCTGCTGAGGAAATCTTTATGGGTGAGCCAGAATCTTTCGAAGCGAAAGGGCCTATTTTTGGGGGTGCCGGAAATTGACATTTGCAGAGAGATGGGCCAATGGTCTGATCCCCCGGAAGGCAGGATCTCAGAACTTATAATATTCCCTTCCAGGAGGAGGCTTTCGGAGACCAGATAGCGATCCAGACGGGAGGCTATGAGCCTTTCTCCTCCTTGCCTATTGGTCCAAGTAAACAAGCCATTGCTAGGCTTTATGTCTACCAGGCTTAGATCTTGAATAAAGGCATTAAAAGCTTGGGCATCATTGCTGAGAATTCTGGTACCTCCTTTCTTCTCCTCAAGTGAGGTTATCATGTTGAAGTCCCCACCATAAACAGCCCGAGAGGTACTGTGCCTGTGATGCAGGCTGGTTAATTGACGGAGCAGCAATAATTTGTCCTCCAGTCATTGGGGATTGTAGATATTGACAAAAACGAAGGATCCTTCTTCTCCGATGATTTGCATTTTCAAGGCTAGGAAATGCTTCGCAGCTTTAGCATTAATGAGATGGTAGACATTTGGGTTCCACAGGATGGCTAAGCCTCCGCTCATTCCAGTTCCTTCTACAGCCAGATGCTCGAGATGCTTGCTCAGTCTTTTAGTTAACTCATTCTGCTTCTGAATTGTGCATTTGGTCTCCTGAAGGAAGACCATATCCGGTTTTTCTTGAGTAATTTTCTTTTTTAGGAGCCTCTGTTTTCTGAGGCTTCCCAGTCCTCTTGCATTCCATGAGAGGACTTTCATAGTTAACTGGGATTAAGATGAGAAGGAGAAAGCCTCAAGGGCTTTCATCTTTCCCGAGTTTATCAACAGTTGACCTAATTCGAAGAGAGCATCTTTGTTTGATCTTCTTCCTCGTTTCTTTTTGTATTGGCTGCTAGCTTGCGTATGTTGTAGGGTTTGTGATTTGATGCCCAGGCTTCTGGTAGCACCATGACCCCGTTTCACGCCTCTTGTTATTGCATCCTGTCTGGCTAGGAAAAGATGGTTGATTCTGTTGATTTCTTCTTCTGGTACTTTGTCTATCCCTTTTTGTTTCCATTGTTCTACTATTGAGTTAAGGTCCAGCCCTTCTTTCTCCAAAATCTGATCCAGTTCTAGGTCTTCTGTGCCCTGTTCACTAAGGACCATATCCTCATCTTCTTCTTGGTGCTTGTTTTCTGAGCTTGCTACATTGAGATTCCCGGAATCGAGGGTTTCTTTAGTTTGATCATTTATCTGATTTACTAGATCTGGATCTGCCTTGCTCCTTTGAGAGTCCTCTCCCAGTATCTCAAAAGGATTTGTAGTGTCCGTATTTGGATCTGTTGTTTTAGGGTGATTTTCGCGATTGGCTCTGTGCCTTCCAATGGGCCGTATGAATCCATCCGAAGATGATGAGGGTTTCCCTTTGGGGAGATCCTCCGTTTTATTTTGAGGGCATTCTCTGATTAGATGCCCATGCTCATGGCACTTCCGGCATCTGAAAGGTATTTTCTCATAGTCTATAGTTTGAAAGTAGGTTTCATCTCTATAGTCTAACCAAAGTCCTTCATGTAAAGGTCCAGAAACATCCATTTCAACACAGATGCGAGCATAAGTTGTGTACCTTTTTTGAAGAGTGGCTTCAGAAGCCCGGACAAAGGTGCCCAGAGTGTTGCCGATTTGTTCTAACGCTGCTAGCCTCCAATAGTCAATTGGCAAGGAGAAAAGTCTGATCCAGACTGGAACCTGAGTGAAGGTTTCTTGTTCAGGGGCAAAGTTGGGTTTCCATGGCCCCATGTAGAGGCCCGCAGAAGCATAGAAGTAGGGACCTCCCTCAAAGATCCGGTCCTTGTCGTCCAGATTGGTAAATACCACCGTAAAAAAGCCTTTGGCTCCTAGGTGAAGCTGTACATCTCCTCGCGGTTTCCAAACTTGCTTGATCCATTAACAGAGAGCTTTTTCACTGGGCCAGAACCCCATGAATTTGCATATTATCGCGTAGATTGACATGTGATCTCGGTATTCTTGTAGATCTGGATCAGTGATGTTTACCCTAAGGCTGTCAAGAGCTTTTGGTTTGCATCGCCCTTGCAGTTTTGGTTGTGCTTTGTTTCCTCCAGCATTTTCAGATCGACCCAGCTGAGCATTTTGATCGGCATTATCATTCAGATCTACATTGTTGCTTTGTGGATCTGCCTCCTGCGAGGGTTGATTTAGACTGGATCCTTCTTTGCTGGTAGATTCCTTCCCCGTTCCTGCCGTGAAGCGATCTGCGAGTATCTCAGTGTGGCCGGCGTGATCCCGAGTTTTTGAGGAGCCTGGGATTCTCGAACCCTAGGTCGACTTCTTTCCTTTGTCTATTATTACTTGTTTGAAGGTGGGGGCTCCAGGGGCCCCCGGTCGTCCCATCTTCTGTGCCAGTTTCAGCCCTTGTTGCCGCAGATCTTGGAGGCGATCTCGGCTTTTTTCCAGCGTGCTGGCCTTGGATCAGAGAGCGATCTTCAAAACCCTGAGATATCAAATTCTTTTAGTTGCAAAGTTTTGTTCAATTTTTTTCAATTTGAAAAAAATAGTTTTTCAGATTTCATCTCTTTTTTCCCATAACAAAATCAAAGTTAAGAAGGATCTTCCATGTTACCATATTCTTTCTCCTTAGGTGTAATCAAATTTTATTTAATAAAAATCTTTCCATTGAGAACTATATTATGATGTTTGTTGTATGATTTTTAAATTTATGTGGTTGTTGCAGGGTTTTCAAATTACGTTATGTGTAGATATGAAGACGTATACCTAACATTTCAGTTTGGATTTTTCTTTATTTCTATGTTGTTAGGCTACTTAAGTCACACTTGCTCGGAATTCTATCACTAACACTAGACTTTAACATGCTTCAATATGAGCCAAATGACATTCGTTGTCCATCAATGTTAACTACACACCCTTTAGCTTTGTCGGGATTCGAATCCACATGTCTTGGTAATCCAAAAAAAACTTTTCCAATGAGTGGCTTTAAATTCAAATACATGTCTATCACGTATAGGTATTGGTTTTTCCTTCCTTGAGCATGTACAACATTTAATATCTATGCAATGGGTTCCTCCATCAATCTTGTGTCTATGAAAATATGTGAAACTTTTTTTCCCTTGTATGCTAGCCTCCTCCATAGCATTGAGCTTGATCTACATCTCTGAAGTGGTCTCATTGTGGTAGAGTTGTGTAGATGACTCAATTCTAAACAAAAAAAAAACTCCCTAAAGAAACATGTTTCATTTCTCCTCATTGAGTTCTGCCTCTCTAAGAGGTCATGGTGATAAAGGGATGGAAGCAATAAACAAGGTTAAAGGACTATAGATTCAAACGTTGGAGATATTCCAACCACGTGAAAACGCATATACCACGTAAGTAAGCTACTAGCTCTGGAACATTAGACAAACAATTAGAACCCCGTGCAAAAAATTTCAGAGAGCTTAGGAGGAAAGTGCTAGATGGGTTGATTACGAGGGCCGCTAAGAAGGGAGAGTCATAAGGAAAATTCAATACTAAAAAGGAAAAAACCTATTGTGGAAAAAAATGATGAGGAGCATCACAGAATTGAAGACCTCGATATATTGCCACTTGGTTAATTCTTTGGAGGAAATATTTTCTTGTGTGGTGGAATGGTGTGTATTCATTCGTCTTAATGAAAATTTAAGTTTTTGTAGGATAATTATCATAGCTAGGTAGCCAACCATGATTGGTTGAGTTATATCTCGTGGTGATATTGGTCTGACTCCTTACCACCTCATGGAATATATTAAATAGCCTCACCATGGAGGAGGTGTTTTCATTGGAAATAATTATTCATACCTCCTTTTAACTGATATGCCAGGAGGGCCTCTCGTGAACTATTAATGAGTGTAGGAGAAATCAATCATCATTCATTTTCCAATCTATTTACTAGTTAATTTCCTTGGCATCGCATATGGGAGGAAAAAATAAATGGAATATTTGAGAGCAAGACTTTGATCCAAGAGAAGTAACTTTCTAAGTGTCAACTATGGGAAATTTAATTGGAAGAAGATCCATGAAAGAAGTTTTGGATGAGGGGGATGAACAATTGAGAGTCTTCTTGATGCAGGAGCATCCGGCTCAGAAATTTCATTGTAATTTAGTAGACAAAGGGGGGTCTTGTTTTTTAAAGGAAGTGTAACAAATTAAAATAATTTGTTTAGAGTTGAGTGATTTAATGAGAGATATTTTAGAATAAAATTTAAATGGTGAGGAATTTTGTAAATGTTCTCGAATGTTGGAGAACATGAGAGAATTAGGAATTGGAATATTTTAGAATTAATTGTAAATCCTAAATTAGGAATTGGTTTCATGATTTTGTGGATGAGAGAGGATCCTTAGGGATTAGTTGAGTCAAATGGGGACTTAGAGAATTCTTAGGAATTTGTTGAGAAAGTTATGGATCTCAACCAAAATTGGTTGTAGAATCCATTTTTATAAATAATAAGCCTCAAAGGTATAGATTAGTTAGTTAAGGCTTTGATTGTAGCCTATGGGCAATAGGAAGGAAGAGGCTAGTGATTCGAATATCAGGCCAGAGGAAAATTCCTATGTAAATATTGAATATTAATACAGAGAACTCAATTTATGAGTTCACGTTTCATTACTGAGTTTATATTGTGTGCAGTGAATGACTGATTTGTAATTTGTGTGTGAATCAGAGATTTGCATATGTGTGTGTGTGTGTGTGTGTAGGTCGAATTTGGGTAGAATCGAAAGAGACAAAGTTTTGATCTATTGAATCCAAGTAACACTGAAAAATGAAGAGATATCAATGATTTCAGAAGAGAGCCACGCACACCAAATATGCATAGCGACAAAAGGATATTAGACAGAGATGGAAATCGAATTCAAATAGAGTTCGATAAACTCCCTTTTGGAAGGTTGAGTGACTTCGTTTGAATGATTTGCAATAAACCCTTGATGAATGAATTCTGAATTTGAGTTGTAACACCAACAGTCTTTAATTATGAAGTGGTGGATTAACTGTTGTGAGGAGGAATAATCTGAAGTCGATAGCATGATGAAATTAAAAGGGTGTTTGCTTACCTTAGTGACTGGAGTGATTTCTTGATTCCAGAATTATGCGTTGTGGAATTTCGAGTCAGAGGGAGAACGAAACTGGAAGCGGTATCATAAAATGGTAAGAGGTCTTCGCATGGCACAAAGGTAGTAAATGGTATTCTATAAGACTGCATGATTTGTCTCTAGAACCAATGCGTGGCTTTATAAAACCACCTATTTCACAAGTTATAAGAACTTTAAACATTGCGCATTTTAAGTGAAATTTCCATCGGATTGGTGAGCTTATATGATCGATGGTGTAAAGGTGCATTTGAAATAGATTGTGGGCCCAGATTATTTTTTTTGACATCGTATGTTTTAAACCAAAATCACAGCCAAGGAATTAATTTTTCCGGAAAATATTATGAGGATGAATAATTATATTTGTAGCCTGATTAAAGACTATATCATAAAAGGTTAAGGCTTTGATTGTAGCCTATGAGCAGTAGGAGGAAAGAGAACACTAATTCGAATATCAGGCCATAAGAAAATTCCTATGTAAATATTGAGTATTAATATAGAGAACTCAATTTCTGAGTTTGTGTTTCATTACGGAGTTTATATTGTGTGCATTGAATGAGTGATTTGTAATTTGTGTGTGAATCAAATATTTGCATATTATATATGTGTAGGTAAAATTTGGATAGAATCGAAAGAGACAAAGTTTTGATGTATTGAATCCAAGTAAATACTGAAAAAATGAAGTGATATCAATGATTTCAAAAGAGAGCCACGCACACAAAATATGCATAGTGATAGAAGAATATTAGACAGAGAAGAAATCAAATTCACATAGAGTTCAATAAAATCCCTTTTGGAAGGTTGAGTGACTTCGTTTGAATGATTTGCAATAAAACCCTGATGAATGAATTCTGAATTTGAGTTGTAACACCAACAGGCTTTATAATTATGAAGTGGCGTATTAATTGTTGCGAGGAGGAATAATCTAAGGACAATAGCATGATGAAATTAAAAGGGTGTTTGATTACCTTCGTGAATGGAGTGATTTCTTGATTCCAGAACTATGCATTGCCGATTTTCGAGTTAGAGGGAGAACGAAACTGGAAGCGGTATCATAAAACAATAAGAGGTATTTGCATGGCACAAAGGTAGTAAATGGTATTTTATAAGGCTGTGTGATTATTCTCTAGAAACGACGCATGGCTTTATAAAACCACCTATTTCGCAAGTTATAAAAACTTTAAACATCATGAATTTTGAAGTGCGATTTCTATTGGATTGGTGAGCGTATATGATCGACGGTGTAAAGGTGTGTTTGAAATAGATTGTGGGCCCAGATTTGTTTTATTGACATCGTATGTTTTAAACCAAAATCACACCCAAGGAATTAATTTTTCCTGGAAAATATTATGAGGATGAATAATTATATTTGTAGTCCGATTAAAGACTATATCATAAAAGTTTGAGAGTTTGATTTTGGGTAAAATGTATATATATGCATTTTGTATGAAATATGTGGGTTTTCGCAACTAAGGCTGTGTCACTTCTTTAATACATATCTTAGTAATTTTCTCTTTTATGGTTTGCATTAGATCGAATTCCAAAGAAAATATCTTCACCAAATTATTGTTAGTGACCCCCATAAAGGTTGCAAATAGGTGGGAGAAGGTTCCAAAGTTATTTAGGAAGACCCCACCTGAACCCAACAGGACTTGTGTTCTCTTTCGAAGCCCTTCAAAATTTAGTTTAACAAAGTCGGCCAAAGGGAAAGACTAATGAAATAGGGAGGGAGAGGTAGCATTGTAAAGAGAATGAAGGGCCGCGATGGCTTGCCAATGGAGCTACAAAATTTTCAAGAGTTGTGCTTCCAACTATGAAGCTTTACAGTTAGCGAAAGGCCTGGGATGCATAAGAATAACCTCAAATATTCTCTAAGATATGGTTCCAAAGGGATTTCAAAAAAGAGCAAGAGTCTCTAAAGGTTTTATGATTACATTCATTTCATAATAGCTAAGGAAGGAAGCTAGGAAGTAAATACCATGCTCCTTTGAGAATGGGATTAGCAAAGAGAGTTAATCAACAAGGGGTGATTTTACTTAGATATTGCACTATTGGAGAGCATCCCAAAACCTAACCCAATCTATGTCATTCAAAAGCTAATGCCATCACTCTTGTAGTCTCCATTTTCTCTATCAAGTCTCTTCGGATGCTCCATGTCAGTAGTCTACCACAAGGAGATGTTTCCTTGATTTCATTAAGGTGAAAATATTTTGAAGCTCATTCTTATTTGACAATTTAGGGAACCGATGCCATGAGTCATCCCATAATAATGCATTTTTACCATTTTTACCTCTAAAAAATAATTTACACCCTAGATAAGGTGATTGCTACTGTAGGGCAAGTTCCAAATCGACAATCCAAGTTGGAATCATGGTATTTATACTTCCATTTGCATTATAATGCTTCTACTATACTTATTCCTCCATATTTGGTGACAAATTTCATGACCCCCTTCTAGCGAGTACACCCATATTTTAGCCCCCATGATTGTATTGGGAGTCTTAGATCTTGGAGGCCAAGTTCACCTTATGCTCGAGGGAGCCAAAAGCCTTCCCATGCAATGAGGGCCCATGACCTCTCATTTTTCTTGTCCCCAGAGAAAATAATGCTCAAGACTAGGAATATGATGGAGCATGTCTACCCAAATGAGCAATTTCTAGAGCACCAACAGCTTTATGATGTTAAGAGACTAGAATGCCCAACTATCTAGCCTCTTTGTTATCTTTTCGAGGTTATCGAGAAGCCTAATATTGAGAGAGATAGCTAGAAGAGGAGCACCAAGGTATTTGGAAGGCATGGTACAATGCTTGTAACCAACTAGGCAAGCAATATGACCCTTAATAGTAGGAGCGGCGTTTGAAAAAAATATTTTATACTTTTAATGATTAATATTTGTCTTTTATGTTGACATAAAATCCTATAAAACTCACTAAAAGATTATAAATTTTTGGATAATTAGATATCCCATTAACACGGTGTGTATAGATATTACTGTAATTTTAGAATGTAACGTCACTTGAAGTACGCTATTCGGAGTTTGTACCAAAATAGACATTGCCATGAATCATCCAATTTAAATTCTGGAGTAGAAAATTATTTTTGTTTTAATCCAAACACTTCACATAGTAAAAACATAGTCAATAAATGGAAAATATAATTTCAATCAAAGTAATAACAACTAAACTGAAAAAACCATGGAAGTGAGGTCTTGTTCACTTACCTAGGAACACATTCCCATTCTTTAGGACCATACTATGTAACCTCACATGGAACAAATAAAATACTGGAAATAGTAAGAATTTAGATGTAAATTTTCATAAATTTTATGTTAGATGGAAGATTCGTGGAACTTTCATAATTAAAATGATAGGTAGCCATTATCATTAACAATTCACATATTTAAATTTTACAGTCTATAAAAATCAGGCCAAAGAAATCCTTTGTCCAGTTTCTGCTCCTCCACATCTACTTCTTTGGTATGTATAGAGGACAGGGTGAAAGCATAAGAGCTTTGCCAAATATAAAATGAGGGAGTTGAATGAGTCATCCACGTCTTCCCATTCACCAATGTCTTGTGTTGCTCTACAAAATGATGAGGAATTATAGAAATAACATGTTTTCCTTGACACCTTAGCACTCGATGTCTCGAATTCTGAACTAATTATTTCCCATAGCTCATTTGAGGAAGAGGTGGTTGCATTCTTATTGCATACTGAAACCTTTCTCTGGCTTCTCCTTGCTCCTTTATACTCGTCGTTGATCTAAATTTGATTGTTAGTTTTTTTGTGCTAATATCAGTTTCAAATTTAAATAAACATTGCTTTGGTTTGCTTATCCATTGAGAGTTTATCCACGAGAATTTGATTATTTAATCATTAAACTTGGTGAAATTTAGTGTTTTTCATGAATTCAAAAGCATAGAAACTAATAGCTGAACAAAAACAAATAAGTACACAACAAGCACAAATAACAGAGCTCAATACACAAGTTTTTTATGAAGGAGTTCACCCCTCCGGGGTTACATCTCCTTGGTCCAACTTCATAGTGTGGGCCTTTGTATTAGCTTCAAATGTGAAAAATGTTTGTTTACAGTCTCATGTTTCCTGTGCAACCTACTCTAATGGCTTCAAAAAATCAAAATATACCAGAAATGACTCTTCCTGAGTTCATTTTGGTCGAAAATTGCATGAGTTATGACATAAACAAGTTTTCCTATCTTTTCTCCTCCAAAAATGGAGTTTCGCCAGTTAAAATTATTTTTTTGGAAATTTATCCTAATTCGGTGCCTCTGCTATCTCTGCCACCAAATTAATATGTCATTAATTAAAGGATAAGTGCACTTATCTTAACGATAAGTGCACTTTAATTGAGTCATTAACGCAAAGCACATTTCAAACTAATCATAGATTAATTAACATATAATCTGGATTTAATATTGTATTAACGTTAATGAAAACGTTTAAATTTCCCGCCAGTTTCTCTTGGAGGTCTCGGTCTTCAGGCACTGGTATCATGGGAGGGGGTTGGCTCGAGGTACTGACCCCCTCCGAACCCCCGTTCGATGGCATGTTAAAATTTAAATAGAAGCAAAGAGCCATAAGGGTTAAGACCCATGGCATAGGAGAGGTGGTAGCACGCGAGGATGGTGGGAGATAGGTCTGGGGTTCGACCCCGACCCCTGCCATAACATTTTGGTCAAACATTTTTTGACCCCACCAAACTGTTAGCCATTCCGCTAGATGTGACCTCTGCTACCCTATTGTAGAGTGCCTCCAAATATAGTTGACTGTGTTGGTGTATAATGTTTAGGAATTTGGTTAAATATATATGTGATATATATATTTCATATGATATAGAAATGTGCCAATCCTCCATAGTTCGACCTTAATATAAAACTTTCCATTGCGCCCAATGTATAATGAATTCCAACCTTAGAATGTAACCTTCCATTCCATGTGGGGGGGGGGGGGGGGGGTACATGGCATGCCACGTGGCCCTTCCCCATTGGCTCATAAAAAAATACTCCATAATAAAATAATGAGCCATCCAACTTAAGAAATGGAGGACAAATTCAACTTCCATGGAAAACCTTGGAAAATATGAAGATGATACTTGTCATAATTTCATTGGCTGAAACTGGAGAAAACCTTTTGAAGATGACTGGACTTGCCACATCATCCCTATACCTGTTCTACTCATTTTTTTCTTGTTTGGGAAAACAAACATCAGGCCATAATTCCCTCATACGAACTCATAATTTGATGAAATGAGTTGTGTTAGAATCTTAGAGACGAGCTCTATCTAGAGGTTCAGGTTTGAAGAATTTCTGAGCACTTTCAATTTTGAACTAAAAACTGAGCCTTAGATCATTCCTCCCCACTAAAAGCCTTTTGGACCCCAAAATCTCTCTTGATTACTGATTATTAAGATGAGGGGACTGTTCCCTCACTCTTCCAATATTTGTGTATTGAAAGTTTCCTAATTTCATCATTAACTGGAGCTTTTCATAAAAATTAAACATTTTCCTCGATTCTTGTGACCTTCTTTTGCTATCATTGACATCATCATGTTGCAATATTTCTAAATTTGTAGAACAAAAATCCGTAAACCATCTTGTTTCTACCTTGGTCAACGATCAAAGAAAATTTAGAAATTTTTTCACCTTGCACACTATTACCATGGCGATTTTTAGCTTCTTTTGCCTTGAACTTGCGTTGACTCTTTACCAATTATCTTTGCCATTGTAATGTGCCTTTTGGGAACCAGCAATGAACATTTGTGAAACCTATGCCTTCGTTGCCAAGCTGCTTTGTACTCTCTTTGACCTTTGCAACCTCTTGCATCAGCACCTTGTTTTCAACACTGCTTAACACCGATGTTGACTGCTGCAAAAAAATTTCACCCTCTTTCAAAGACAACCTGTTATCAATTTGAAACAACTCATTACGCATATCAGCATTTTTTTGAAAAGTATGATGCAAAACATCTCTTTGTTTTATCATTATCAATTTCAAGTTTTGGCTTGTATTGACTAGCCTAATCATTTTTCCTGCATTAAATAAAGAAGTATTCAGTTTCTTGTGAGGAGCTCTCACAATATACTCCACTCCATCCTTAAGCAAATGATATATGTTCTCATGATGATAAAAAACCACTTAACTGTCATACAAATATGGAATTCCCAAGATAATCCCATAAATGTCAAGTGGAATTACATCTAATTCAACATCATCAACAAAGTTTGGAGTAATAGAAAATCTAAAAATGCATTTCCTTGTAACCTGTAAATTAGAATTCTTAACTCCATCCCAAAGGGTATGGTTTATGATGTGCCACAGTTTCAAGGTTAATCTTTTTGACTAAATCTTATGAAATCAATTTTGCTTGTGACCCTGTGTTGAGTCTCAAATCTGCATCTTTCCTATACACCTTTCTAGACCTTTTTCATTCACCTGAACCTTCTAAGTTGTCAATATCATTGCATATCAATTGTAAAAGATCATCTAAAATGGTTTTTAACTATGTTTTGTGTCTGCTGTTTGATTTAGATTTTTTCTCATTTAGCTGCGGAATCTTGCCACTTTCCGCAGCTGCTGCAACTTTCCATAGCCATTTTTTGAAAGTATATGTTACAGGTGTCTTCAGGAAATTCGAGCCACATGGGAAAGTAAGAAATGATGTGGACATGGATCGTGTCCTATTGGCTCAGGCAAATTCACCTAAGGAGGCTGTGGTCAAAGGTGGCCAAGTGGAAGTCAACCGTAGAGTCCCACGGTGACAGGACTCTGTTTCTCATCACGTGAAGATTTGTATGACTGTTTCTAATTTACGGGAGACACATCAACACCTGTACACGGCTCCATAAGCTGAATCCAACATCCACTCTTCATAGATTTACTCCTCACCGCGGCCATGATGCTGGATCTCTGGACGTGATGGTTCACGTGTCTCCATCAGCACAAACTTTAGGGAATTAGTTATATCACCTTTGTTATAAATAACGCGTTTTCATACGCATAATAGTTAGCCTCCATATAACTCTGTAATGTAATTGCGTTGCCACTGTGCTGTAATATCATTTCTCTGTTATGACTGCATTTTAATATATAAGAAGACTCTGTTTCCAAGCGTAATTCGTATTTGAAGGTTGTTGCCCGAGGCTGGTGCAGAGGGTCCCTGCACACGCTGAGGTTTTGTGCATTACTGTATAGTTTCTTGTTTTATTTCTTTAAGTTTATTGTGCCATAAGTCATTCACGTGTTTATACATTGCATCTTTCATGGTATTTATGCTTCATCTCTGTTCATAAATCTTTCATGCTTTACATTTTACTTTTGTCCATAATCTTTCATGTTTTATGTTATTGTTAACTGATCAGTGTTCTTGTTTCAGATTACAAATAGGCAGCCCAGGCATTTGCATATCTTTTAACTAATGACATGGAATCAATATTGTTCTGCTGCTAATTTATTTTTCTTAGTTTTTGTTTAATTCCAGTACTGCTTTGTTTATTTCAGTCTTGCACATTTGTTTCAGTAGTTAGATTTAGATATATTAAATTTCTCATGTCATTTTCAGTTACCTCCGAAAGCCACAGCTGGACTGATGGTGAGGGATTGAAGTATGAGTGTGTAGTTTGATATTAGTTTACTTTCTGCAAGTTAGATATGTTAAATTGCTCATGTCATTTTCAGTTACCTCCGAAAGCCACAGCTGGACTGATGGTGAGGGATTGAAGTATGAGTGTGTAGTTTGATATTAGTTTACTTTCTCCAAGTTAGATATATTAAATTGCTCATGTCATTTTCAGTTACCTCCGAAAGCCACAGCTGGACTGATGGTGAGGGATTGAAGTATGAGTGTGTAGTTTGATATTAGTTTCTTTTTCTGCAAATTAGATATCAGATTGCTCAAGTTGTTTATGGTTACCTCCAAAAGCCATAGCTGGACTAATGGTGAGGGATCAAAATATAAGTTGATGTAATTTGATTTAGATTTACTTTGTTGCAATTCTTGGATTTCTTTAAGCATAGTTTCTTTTGTGTTTAGACAGCAGCAAGGATAGTTTGGTTTTCATGCTCAATAGTTCATTGTTTGATTTATTAGGCTAGCAGCACATTTTCATTTCCTTTCAAGTCTTGTCATTGTATGTTTCAAATTCCTTTTTAAGTTTGAAGTTGGTAAATCATTATAAAGGATATCATTGCCTTGAACAATCATAACCATACTTGTTTTTATTTTAGAATTTCCATCTCACATTAGAAAACCAAAAACGACAAAAGGTAAGAAATAGGTTATCTTGCACATATAGTGCGCCACACTTCATCAGCTTATGAATCCCGGATTGATAAATTAATGTAGCAATTTAGGACACACTAAATTGACCAAACATTTTGGCGCCGTTGCCGGGGAAGTGTAACTAGGTAGCCAATTTCTTAAAAAAAAAACAAAATAACAAAAGAAGGGAAAACTTGATAACTTCTTGAAGTATGCTCTCCTCTTGCACCTAGTGTGATCTGGAGGATCAGAAAAGAGAGTTATTGGTTTAGTAATTTCTTAAGTATGCTCTCTTCTTGCACCTAGTGTGACCTGGAATATTAGAAAGAGAATTATTAGCCCAAATTTTAAAAAATAAAATAAAATAAAATAAAAAATGACATGCATAGAGCAAGAGATTCTAGGGGAAGGTTTATAGCTAAAGCCAAGAGTTCGATTTTTACAACTCCATTTTCTTCAAGGCATAGACAAGATTCACCACCATATACCCCTAGCCTTAAGATTTTTGGAATTCAAGGAGCAACTAAATTAGAGGATTCTCCTATACCACCTACTAAATCTCATTTAGAAAAGGAAGAGACTCCCTCTCATCCTCCCTTAATAGAAGAACCAGAGGACTTTAAGGACTCTAAAGAAACTATCATGGCAGAGGAAATAATAGATGGATTTGGAGGTAGAGGTAGAGGTAGAGGAGGAGGAAACAATGGAGACAATAATGGTGAAGGTAATAATGGAAGAAATAGGGAAGGAGACAACTTGTTTGGATTCCCTATAGTTGATGAGGAAACTCATACAACAATGAAAAATATCTCACCATCTGTCCTCCCCAAATTTTATGGATTACGAAGTGAGGATCCTAAAACATTTCTGTTTGAGTTTGAAGTCGTGTGTCGAACCTATGACTATATGGAAGACTCTAAAAAACTCAAACTATTTCCTTCAACATTGAAGGGAGCTGCTTTGAAATGGTTCATGGGATTAGCCACTCAATCTATTAGGACTTGGAATGATATGAAACAAACATTTTTGGATAGATACTTGGACTATTGTATGCCCACCAATCACAAGGATGAGGTATTCAAAATGATGGAAAAAGAAGATGAAAACTTGGAAGATTTACTTGAAAGATTTCAATACAACTTAAAAAGAGCAAAGATGAGCAACTTAGATGATGAAACCTTGAAAGCCCTCATATTAAAAGCCATTAGAGATGAATGGATAGATGTTTTAAACATGATGGGGAAAGGAGACATTTCTCAACTTCCACTTCGTGACATAACAGAACTATGTGTCCATCTCTCAAGAGGAAAATCTAAAACAGGAAAAGGGCCTAGGGACCCTTCTCTTATTAGGGCTAACAAATCTGCAACTGGATCAGTAAGTAGGGCAGAGATTGGTAATATGCTTGATGAGTTCAAAACTGATATCTTAGGGAGCCTTAGTGAACAACTAGACACCCTTAAAATCCAAAACAAACAGAAAGCAGAAACAGATGCTCTAGCCATCTTTTGTCCGAAATGTAGGAAGAAACATGCTTTAAGGGAATGTCCCTTGGATGAAAAAGTTGTAGAAACATGTATAATTTGCTCAGAGAATCATGAGATCAAGGATTGTCCTTCAATTCCTGGACTCAAAGTTGTCTTTCAAGAAGACCCAAATTCAGTAGAATCTCTCTGTTTTGTTGCAAGAAGACCTTGGCGGGGACAACAAACTCAAGGGTTTAACAACCCTATGAATCTTCAAACCCCACCAAATTGGAATCCTTGGCAACAACCTTGGCCCCAACATCAAAATCCATATCAGCCATGGGTACAAGGGATGCAAAATCCTTATGGGAGATTTGCTCAATTTTATCAATATCCTCCATCCTTTCAAAATCAACAAGCTCCACAACTTCCAAACCCAAATCCACAACTTCCATTGCCATTTCCACAACAACAACCTTCTCAACAAAATCCAAATCCTCAACTCATGCTCCCATACCAACAAAAGACAAATCAACTTCCAGCTCAGCCATTGCCAAATCCTAACAATAAAAATCCTTAGAATACTTACATGATAGAAGGACAATAATTTCCTACCTATATGATTGTTCCTCTCAATGATGTACAACTCAGATCTGGTAGAGTTTTAGAAAAAACTTCTATAGATATTCAAGAACAAGATACCTCTGAGGAGGACTCTCTTAAAGTCAATGAGGGTTCTGAGGAAGAATATCTTCAAAATTCAAACATTCAAAAAGAAAAAGAAAATTTAACACCCACAACTCCTATAGTTGAGCAACCTGCATCTTCATCTACACCTCCTTTTCCTGAAAGACTACAAATTGAGAAGGGGGTGGAAAAACAAATCTTGTTTCCTAACTATGATTTTCTAGATGAATTGAAGAATGTTTGTATCAAGATTCCCTTGCTACAAGCCATTCGAGAGATTCCTATTCTAGCAAAAACAATAAAGGAGTTGAGTTTCAAAAGACCAAGAAGGAAACTAAAAGACATAAGAAGAATCCACTTGGTAGGAAAAATTGTAGATATCATGATGGGAAAAATTACCATGCAGAAGTATGTAGATCCAGGAAGTCCAATTGTCAAGACACATATAAATGGGATAGAAATTCCAAACACATTGATTGACTTAGGGGCTGCTATCAACATTATGAGTAGACAGACTATGGACCAGCTAAAACTTCCTAACCTTCTTTTACACCTACTTTACTGCAACTTGCAGATCGATCAATTATTAAACCAGATGGTGTATTAGAAGATATTTCAGTCTCCTTAGATTCTTGGGAATATCCAGTAAATTTTATGATTTTGACTCCCAAGAGTAATCTAGGAGGACATCCACTTATCTTAGGAAGACCTTGGCTAGCCACAGCTGATGCTTTCATTAGTTGTAGATCTGGGGATATGTACATTTCTAATGGTAATTAGACAAAGAAATTCAATTTGTATCCTCCAGCAAAAGCAATCACAGAAGTAGGAGACAATGAATGGGTCGATGATGAGGACATTATACAACCTGTCTTTACCATTTCTGAAATCAGTGAGGATAGTCAAATTCTGAACACATTAGAAAATTTTGAGACATCTTCAGAATATGACCCCACACAATTTCAGTTGGAATCCGACATAGAATATTTATCATCAAGACAAATGTCTCTTTACTCTATGGAAGAGTTTGGTAGTTCTACTATTGAGATTTTTCCAGGAAAAACATTGAATATCAACACACATTTGGAAAAGTCACAACAAGAAGAACTAACCAAAATCTTGCAAAAACATTCTACTGCATTTGCATGGGAGTATACTGACATGAAAGGTATTGATCCTAAGACTTGCATCCATCATATCTATATTGAGGAAAACAGTAGACCAATCAGACAGCCTCAAAGAAGGATGAATCCAAATCTTAGGGAGATAGTGAAAGAAGAGCTCCAAAAACTTCTCAATGTAAACTTCATTTATCCAATTTCAGATAGCCGATGGGTTTCTCCTTTGGTTATAGTACATAAAAAGAATGGTAAATGGAGAGTATGCATTGATTACAGGGAGTTGAACAAAGCAACTTTGAAGGATCACTTTCCTTTGCCTTTTATTGATCAGGTATTAGATACATTAGCAGGTAAAAAGTACTTTTCATTTTTGGATGGTTTTAGTGGCTATAATCAAATTCAGGTAGCACCTGAAGATCAAGATAAGACCAAATTTACTTGTCCATGGGGAACTTTTGCCTATCAAGTGCTTCCTTTTGGGTTATGTAATGCACCTGCAACATTCCAAAGAGCAGTACTAGGAATTTTTTCTGATCTAATCCATGATTGTGTAGAGGTTTATATGGATGATTTTACAGTTTATGGTAATTCATTTGAAGAGGCATTAGAAAATTTGGAAAAATTTCTTATAAGATGTAAAGAAAAAAACCTTTCATTAAGCCATGAAAAATGCTTTATGATGTTTACTGAAGGGATTGTTTTAGGACATCATATTTCAGGAGATGGGATTAAGGTTGATAGATCAGAAGTTGAAGTCATCTCCAAGTTGCCTATTCCAAATTGTCAAAGAGATGTTAGAATTTTTCTAGGATTTATTGGTTACTATAGAAGATTTATAGAAAACTTCACTAAAATAGCATCTCCACTCTTCAAATTGCTTACAAAAGACTGTGAATTTAAATGGGATCCTGATTGTCAATCGGCCTTTGAAACTTTGAAAACAAGAATATCTGAAGCACCTATCTTGAGAGGACCAAATTGGAAACTCCCTTTCGATATTCCTATGGATGCTTCAGATACAGCTCTGGGAGCTGTGTTGGGTCAAAAATATTTAGTTCCTTATGCCATTTATTATACCAGTAAAAATTTGACTCCCACAGAGTTAAACTATACTGTGACTGAAAAAGAGTTTTTAGCTGTTGTTCATGCAATCAATAAGTTTAGACATTATATAATAGGCTATGAAACTTTTATTCATACTGACCATTCTGCAATTAGATATTTAATGAAAAAACCTGTTACTAATGGCAAAGTGACAAGATGGCTCTTACTTTTACAAGAATTCAATATTACTGTGTTGGATAGACCAGGGAAACAAAATACAGTAGCTGATTTCTTGTCTAGGATTCAGAATACTAAAGAAGATTCTCCTGTAGAGGATAAGTTTCCTGATGAATACTTGTTTGCGGTAACTATTAAGACTCCTTGGTATGCAGATATTGCTAACTATTTGGTTACAGGGAAACTACCTTCACATTTATTTCCAAGTGAAAAATGAAAAATTATTCAGGAGAGTTCAAAATATTCATGGATTTCTAACAAATTGTTTAAAACAGGGCCAAATCTTGTGATCAGAAGATGTGTCAAGGAAGATGAAATGCCTGATATTCTTAAGGCATGTCATGATGAACCATGCGGCGGACACTTTGTAGACAAAAGGACGGCCTATAAAATCCTCTCTTTAGGATATTATTGGCCTTCCCTCTTCAAAAATGCAAAAAAATATGTCAAAAGGTGTGATAGCTGCCAAAGAGTAGGGAAACCTACCCTTTCAAATGAAATGTCATTGCAAACATAGGTACTCATTGAACCCTTTGAAAAATGGGCTTTAGATTTCATTGGACCTATTAATCCACCATCTAAGAAAAAGAAGTATATATTGGTTTGTACTGATTATGTTACTAAATGGGTAGAAGCCAAAGCATTACTATCTGCTACCGAAAATTCAGTTATTCATTTTCTTTATGAGGATATTTTTACTCGCTTTGGTGTTCCAAGAGAAATTGTGATAGATCAAGGAAGCCAATTCACATCCAACCTGGTGGAGAAGCTGATGGAAGAATACAAAATCAAGCATAGAAGATCTACTCCTTACCATCCGCAAGCAAATGGTCAAATGGAGTCTACCAACAAAGTTCTTGAAAGTATCATCACCAAAACTGCTCATCTACATAGAAGAGATTGGGCAGAAAGGCTTCCTGAAGCCTTGTGGGCCTACAGAACTACATGGAGAAATACAACAGGACATTCTCCCTATGAAATTGTTTATGGGAAGGAAGTCCTGCTCCCCATTGAGTTCCAAGTCAATACCTTCAAGATAGCAGTTCAGTTGGGGATGGAATTATCAGAAGCCCAAAATCATAGAATGGAGCAGTTGAATGAGCTAGATGAGATCAGAAAAGAAGCAATTTTAAGAACTGATCTAGTTCAATATCAAAAAGCTAAATGGCATGACAAGTACATCAAAGAGAAGAAGTTTCAAGAAGGAGATTGGGAATTTTTATTTGATTCCAAGTTTAAATATTTCAAAGGAAAATTTCAGACTCATTGGCTTGGGCCATATGAGATTGACAAGATCTTTAGCAATGGAGCGGTAAGAATCAAGACCATTGATGAGTTTCAAACTCCTCTTATTGTGAATGTCCACAGATTGAAAGTTTATCATAAGCCACTCTCAAAAGAGGAATTTGTCAAAATTTTTCAAGAAAATTCTGCAATCAGGCTGGTAAAGAAGAATTCTTCTTCTCCACCAGCCTAGCTTTTGTTCTTTTCAGTTAAAAAAAAAAAAAAAAAAAAAAAAGTTTGTATAAGCCTGAAAACCAATCACTGATTGGCAGTCTTATACAGAAAATGTAGGGTGAAAATCAAGAACACCTGACACCCTATATTTTCCAAAAAAAAAAAAATCTCTCTTTCATTTCACAAGTTTTGTGACCACCCACTCCATTCCATTCCACTTCATTTCACTCCACTTCATTCCATTTCACTTAATTTTATCTATTTCATTCCATTTCACCAATAAAATTCTCTTTCATGACCATTTCCATTCAGTCAATTGTCATCCGTTCATTTCCATTCACCCAAGTAATAGCTGTGTCAGTTTCCGCAGCTGACATATGTTTCCACAGCTGACACCAGTTTCCGCAGCCAGAAGCAGATTCCACAGCTACCACTCTGTTTTTCAAAAGAATGTATAGCCAGATGTTATTTCCATAATCATGAAATAAAATGCAGGTATGAGGACCAATTATGAAGACATGGAGCATTCAAGATATCAATGAGGAGCAACTAATTGAAGACCAAGGAAAAATGGCAAGAATTCCAAGGTATGAGTAAAAATTTATTTCAAATAGCATTTAAAACACATTTTTATATATTTATAAACCATAAGCTCCATTATGTGCAATTATTGTATTGAAAAACTCCGTAACCACTCCATGATCTCTGTACAATCCTCCCACAATCCTTGCATTCATTCCCAAACGGTCCCATAATTAAACCTCTGATCTTCACTCATACTCCGATATTCCACCTGTGACAATGAAACGTAGTTGATTTGACTACGGCTTCTTTCAGCCGCATAAAATCCGTAGCCGTTGTATAAACATGCTTACATTTATTCTGCAGCCACCAAATTTTAAAACACTGCCGGATGTGTTATACTCCTCCTATTGTTCTATTAATCTCACAGCCGCATTTCTGCCGTGCTCACGTAACCCTTCTTTGTTCTGCTTCACTCCATTTCGTTCTCTGTTACGCTACTGTCTGTATACCCACTCTCTGATATCTACCTATATTCATCGTGCTCATTTCCGTTCATTCAGCCGTCCAAATTCCATTGAACCCTCCTCACGCAGGCAAGTTTTTAAAGAGCAGAAAGAAGGATGGGTAAATTGTTGAGAGCAGAACCAGAGGGACTTAAATTCATGGAAAGATACCAGCAAGTGAGGGATATATTGAAGAAGGAAAAGTGGCTGCGGTTTATCCAAAAGTTTAAAGGCTACCATAAAGAGGTGACAAAAGCTTTTGCAAGGTCTTTCAATGGCCTGGAGGTAGAGATTGGAGACCTTAAGTTTACGGTGAATGAGGCATCTATAGCATCTGCCACAGAACTTCTTCAAGAGGGTGAACGTTGGTTTAAGAACAAAAGCATTAGTGATGAAGCCTGGAGAGTGATTCTACATAACCCAGGTATGGACATAACTATTTTTAAAAGAGGAATTTCTGTTCATGCTTTGAAAGAGGAATGGGCTACTTTGCTGCTAGTTGTTCAAAAATTTATCACCTGTGAGGGCCGTTTTGGGTCAATGTATATGTACCATACCCGATTGCTGATGAATTTTCTAGATAACCAGACCCTCAATTTGCCATACTTTTTATTAAATAGTTTGAAGAAGATGTCTGTGACTGTTCAGAAGCATTTAGGGGATGTAGAACCTCATCTATATCACCATGGTCTTGTAAAATTTTTGATTGAAAAACAGTTAAAAGAGAAGAAGGATACATGGGAACAATTTTTGATTAGAAATTTCTTTGAGGAACCTCAAGAAATTCCTGAAAGTAGCACATCAAGAAGGAGTAGGAGAAAAAGAAAAAATGATGAAACTCAAAGTACTCCTACTACTACAATTGAAAGAACTAGTAGGGAAGAGAGACTATCAAAAAGGAAGAAGAAAGAAACCAAGGGTAAAAAGCCAATAACATCAAAAGAGAGAAAAAGTATTGAGGTTATGCATCAAACCCCTTCTTCCGAAGAAGATCATCGAGTGTTATCTGAAAGACTAGTTCACCTTCAAGAACAATCATCTACGGCCAAGAAGAAAGGGAAAGGAAAACAAAAGCAAAAAGACAGTGGTCCACAACGTGTGAGAAGAAGTTCCAGGCTTAAGGGGAAGTTGAGGAAAACGCAAATGAAAGGACCCCATTTTATTGATTTGGGGGAAGAAACATCTGAACAATCCCCAGCTGGCCATAGTCCATCTCACTCCCAGTCAGACAGTGAACCTAGTTCATTTCATTCTCAGTCAGACATTGAACATAGTCCATCCCATTCTCAGCCAGACGTTAATGTGAGTCCTTCTCAGCCAGATTTTGAAGACAAATCTCCTCCACGACATTTTTGGGACAACCCAATAAAAACGACACCTGAGATAGACCCAAAGCAACAAGAAGTATATGATTATATATAATCTTTAGAAAGAGCAGCTACGGGTCCCAATACTTCGTCCACTCAGCCTCACATAGCACAAGATGATCTAGTCCAATCACTGAAACAAGAAGTCTTTGAGCTAGAGCTTTTAAATAGACACATTAAAAATGAAAATGAGACATTGAAGGAACAAAGTAAATTGGACAAAATCATTCATGATAATACCATGCTACATCTGGGACTATGGCAGAAGAAGAATAGAAAATTGAAGAGGAAATGCCAGAAGTTAAGCAGAGCACTGATTAATATCAAATTCAGATGCTTAATGAAAAAGCCCAGGATGTTAACAACACCAAGGAAGAGGAGGAGAGGACTAGATGTACTGGCTGAAGTGTCAAGGCATATGAATTGAAGAAGGATTATCAAAATTTTGGTTGCATGAGGACATGCAACACCTTCACAGTGGGGGTATGTTGAGTCTCAAATCTGCATCTTTCCTATACACCTTTCTAGACCTTTTTAATTCACATGAACCTTCTAAGTTGTCAATATCATTGCATATCAATTGTAAAAGAGCATCTAAAATGGTTTTTAACTATGTTTTTTGTTTGCTGTCTGATTTAGATTTTTGCTCATTTAGCTGCGGAATCTTGCCACTTTCCGCAGCCATTTTGTGAAATTCTATGTTACAGGTGTCTTCAGGCAATTCAAGCCACATGGGCAAGTCAGAAATGATGTGGACATGGATCGTGTCCTATTGGCTCGGGAAAATTCACCTAAGGAGGCTGTGGTCAAAGGTTGCCAAGTGGAAGTAAACCGTAGAGTCCCACGGTGACATGACTCTATTTCTCATCACGTGAAGATTTGTATGACCGTTTCTAATTTATGGGAGACACATCAACACCTATACACGGCTCCATAAGCCGAATCCAACATCCAATCTTCATAGATTTACTCCTCACCGTGGCCATGATGCTGGATCTCTAGACGTGATGGTTCACGTGTCTCCATCAACACAAACTTTAGGGAATTAGTTATATCACCTTTGTTATAAATAACATGTTTTCATACGCATAATAGTTAGCCTCCATATAACTCTGTAATGTAATTGCGTTGCCATTGTGATGTAATATCATTTCTATGTTATGAATGCATTTTAATATATAAGAAGACTCTGTTTCCAAGCGTAATTCGTATTTGAAGGCTGTTGCCCGAGGCTGGTGCAGAGGGCCCCTGCACACGCTGAGGTTTTGTGCATTACTGTATAGTTTCTTGTTTTATTTCTTTAAGTTCATTGTGCCATAAGTCATTCACGTGTTTATACATTGCATCTTTCATGGTATTTATGCTTCATCTCAGTTCATAAATCTTTCATGCTTTACATTTTACTTCTGTCCATAATCTTTCATGTTTTATGTTATTGTTAACTGATCAGTGTTCTTGTTTCAGATTACAAATAGGCAGCCCAGGCATTTGCATATCTTTTAACTAATGACATGGAATCAATATTGTTCTGCTGCTAATTTATTTTTCTTAGTTTTTGTTTAATTCCAGTACTGCTTTGTTTATTTCAGTCTTGCACATTTGTTTCAGTAGTTAGATTTAGATATATTAATTTGCTCATGTCATTTTCAGTTACCTCCGAAAGCCACAGCTGGACTGATGGTGAGGGATTGAAGTATGAGTGTGTAGTTTGATATTAGTTTACTTTCTGCAAGTTAGATATATTAAATTGCTCATGTCATTTTCAGTTACCTCCGAAAGCCACAGCTGGACTGATGGTGAGGGGTTGAAGTATGAGTGTGTAGTTTGATATTAGTTTACTTTCTGCAAGTTAGATATATTAAATTGCTCATGTCATTTTCAGTTACCTCCGAAAGCCACAACTGGACTGATGGTGAGGGATTGAAGTATGAGTGTGTAGTTTTATATTAGTTTACTTTCTGCAAATTAGATATCAGATTGCTCAAGTTGTTTATGGTTACCTCCGAAAGCCATAGCTGGACTAATGGTGAGGGATCAGAATATAAGTTGATGTAATTTGATTTAGATTTACTTTGTTGCAATTCTTGGATTTATTTAAGCATAGTTTCTTTTGTGTTTAGACAACAACAAGGATAGTTTGGTTTTCATGCTCAATAGTTCACTATTTGATTTATTAGGCTAGCAGCACATTTTCATTTCCTTTCAAGTTTTGTCATTGTATGTTTCAAATTCCTTTTTAAGTTTGAAGTTGGTAAATCATTATAAAGGATATCATTGCCTTGAACAATAATAACCATACTTGTTTTTATTTTAGAATGTCCATCTCACATTAGAAAACCAAAAACGACAAAAAGGTAAGAAATAGGTTATCTTGCACATATAGTGCGCCACACTTCATCAGCTTACGAATCCTGGATTGATAAATTAATGTAGCAATTTAGGACACACTAAATTGACCAAACACC